>OU611914.1:0-1267500 GCA_914767705.2 Tenthredo notha | reverse complement strand
AATCTTTCTCATAGAAAGTATTGTAAATATTTGTAGAGATGTAACGGGCAGAAATAAAGAGCCCATTTGCATAATTATATTCGTATATCTAGGTGTATGAACTTACACATATATATAATATATATGCATACATGGTGCTCGTTATAAACTATACCTATATGCATATAGTATATACCTACTTGGCGCGATAAACGTAAACATTTAATGTATACTGTTGTAATTTATTTGAATATGAAGTGGCGCCCCGTGGGTTTGAAACTTCAAGCAAAATCTATTTTTTTTTTTTTATTTTTTTTTTTATCTTTTTCAAGGTAATCAACAAATTTACCCCGCTTCAAAACTTGATATATCGAAATCGCATAGATCGAGCTCAAGTTTAACCAAAGTCATCAAGTTACCATATATATATATAAGTATATAATTATATAAGAATTGTAAACACGATAGAGTTTGGTTTTGCTATGACCAGTTACCGTATACAGGTTTTGATCATATAAAAAAAAAAAATTGACATTTCAAACGGTAGGGTCGTAGGGAATTTTGAAATTATATTATACAATCATTAAACACACAGACATCTGCGGATTAAAAAAATTTAGTTGCCTTTCACGCGTTTGGTCTTTAATTTTTCTTCAAAGTTGCAATCATTGCAGCCTATACACCCGATGACCACGGGAAAGAAATAACGTGAAATAAATATCAAAATGTGGGTAGCCATATACCAATAATGTTGTCGTTTACCTTCAGTGGACCTCGGCACGTCAAACTTGTATTTATGCTTAAGTATATATAATAATATATGGAAAAATGTTGTACAACAAATACAAGGTGCACACACGCATATATATACGCGGATACGAGATAAATATATATATATGTTCAATGGACCCACAGAACCGAATAAACTTTTGTCGATTTGACTAATTGGAGCGCATTTGAGGCCAGCAGGTAAAAAGCCTATAAAATAAGCACTGTGCTTGTATAAGAGTGAAATCTTGTATAAATTTATACAAATGAGATACGTTGACAAGTAGAATGTTAATAAGAAGATTTTTAAAACAGTTGATTAATATTGATTGATTAACCGCGACAGATTATACGATTAATATTTATAGGCCTTGTGATTAAAGTACAATTGAGATCTCGAGGAGTTGAAAATATTATAATATAGGTACCTTATTATATACGGCTGCAATCTCGTTTCAATTTATCGATCTCTTCCCCCATTGCTGAGTACAGACGTATGGTGTTCGTGTAGATATATGTACGTTCATGTGTAACCAGCTAACTTTGAAGAAGCAAAAAAGCCTTTCCTTCGTAGACGTCTCGTATAGTTAGTCTCGAAATGATATGGCGAAGCGATTAGGTCATGGTTATAGCTATAAGCAAAGATTAAAATTCAATCAAGCATCACATGTAGGTAATAGGTATACACATACATGAATATAATATACCCTGAAATTTACGAGAAAATATACTCTTTCTATAGGTACACTCGATTTGGAGTTGGTTCAGAGATCGCGTACAATAAACGCGAAGCTGTTCATTTTCATATCTAGCTCATTGTCAGACCAATTCACCACTAAATTTCGAGGGATATTGATCGAAAGGACAATTACATAAAGTGTCGACTGCACTTTATCCTGCTTTATAAAACATTTCAAACGATGAAATAATGAAACTTTCAGGAAGTAAACTGGAACATGTAACAAGAACATTTTTCTGTACAAAATTAAATGCATAATAATAATTGTATGAGTGGACTTGACCGATATTGCTATTCGGACGTATAATCGAACGCTGCAAATGTACCGAGTCAATTCATCAAGTAGATCTGACTGGGGAGAACCGAGATGCGGAATAAGAAATATGTGAAACAATCGCGTTTCCTTAGTCGTGATCTCAATTTCGCTGATTTTACTAAATATTTTTATACTCTGATGATTGTCATTCTTTTGATATATTTATTCCTTCCTTCCTTCTCAAAAAGTTGAATGCATTGTAAAGTGCAATAATTATTCCGCATTTTAAGCAGAGTTGGGATCGCGGGTCACAGTTTACCGCGGCGCGTGGTGCTTTTAGAAGTTTATAGGATGCACGTGTAGGTGTAACGTGCTCGTATGTACTTGGATCGTAGTCGTATTTGTCGTCGTCGTATTCTACGGTAGCACGGATATGAATGTCGATATTCCAGTGCGCAACACGGGTCGAGCATTGGTGCGCAGCTATATAGCGTTGCCGAACGACTGCGCGAGATTCTAAAATTATCGGGTGGCGGCGAGCGGTGACAGCTAATCCAGAGACAGAGGCTAAACAGCGCGGACGGAGCGAAGTGTGGTTCATGGAGTATTAGCTCCTGTGTCCACCGAGTGAAGTCGAGTGTGTTTTTACCAATTAAATCGCGAAATATAAACTATAGCCGGACAAATTAATACCCTTGAAAAAAAATATATCTAAATTGCATATACCGTATAGATATACGCCGATATACTGCTAATATATCCGCAAATACACGGAGCCAGAGGAACGCGCGCCCGCGCCCGCGCACACGCACATGGATGCTAGCACCCGTGTATCAATATAAGACATACGATATTAGGAAGAGGGAGTAGGAAACAGATCAGCGGAGAGGAGATAGAAAGAAGAGAAGAGAAAAAAAAAAAGATAAATAAATAAAGAGAAAGATCGTTGGTCTAGCGATGGCTGAGGAAGACGGTAACATGTGCGAAAATTCGCTAGGACCAGGTGACTCTAGTACGGCCTTCGCGAAAAAGCTCCGAGGCCGTAAGGGTGCATTGAAAAAGAAGAATGTGTATATGGTCAAGGATCACAGCTTCATGCCCCGATTTTTCAAACAGCCCACCTTCTGCAGCCACTGCAAGGATTTTATCTGGTAAGTAACTATCTATAGTACCTCTATACGTGTTTCATATTAGGTTGGACATTGAACAAATATTTTACATATTAAATTCTGTTCTTCTTCATATCACGCATTTTCTCGCTTTATTATCACCGAACATCAACCGCGTTTTGCGGTTTTTTTTAAATTTAATCCGATCTCTCCACATCGCGCGGTTCACGTACTACAAACTAATCCAAATTCTTTCACTCTGTCTCTCTTTGTATACTACCATTCTAGTTATCGTATAGTTTCTCGGTAGGAGAACACTATCCTGCAGCATCACTGGACCAGCCGCTCCGCCTCACTACCTCTGGTATAAGTGTTAAACGTTTCGGCCTTGACCGCATCTTTCGAGTGCCTACCGAATCCTATGATTCTCCTTCATATACGTGCGTGTAGATTCGAGCGAAATTTAAAAACCGGCTGTATAGTATATACTCTCGATTGGTACCTCTCTTTCGGTGGTGCAACAAGTCCTTATGCCATGATCACAAATGTACAAGTACATAAGATTTACTATATAATATTATATTCGGTTTAATTCTATTCTACTCTGTTCGTACTGAAGCTATAGGGACACAATCCTTTGTTCTTTATATGCGTTAGAAATACGATTATGAGGTAAAGCTATAAGAATGTAAGGTATTTGTGTAGTACGATGTTTAGAAAAATGAAATGGTGATCCTGTAGGAAGCGATTGAATCGAATTGAATGAAATCGAATCGGAATGAAATGAAAATGAAATCGAATTGAATTGTTGGAATCATGTATTGTATTTATTAAGTATATATCCTGTGGCAACGTAGCCTGTTCACATAAACGTAGAAGTAATCACAGCATGCCTATCTGGCAACTCAACTCATAAAGGTCGTATATAAACGGAGTCCGGAAACGCGGTTTTCCTGTATATTACCGCGAAGTCGCGTTGTTGCGGGTCTTATGAAAAGAGATCCTGCATTTTAATCGAGAAATGATTCACGAGTCTGTGTCATTTCGAATTTCATTTCCACAAACCGCGGTAGTCGTAAATCATCGATTATACTTTAATCAAGTAGCGCTCATTCTCTTCACTCGATGTTATTTCACATACTATCTGTATTTTTGATAAATAAAAAGAAAATACAATACGTGATTAAAATCCCTGAACAACAAATATACGTATACCTACCAATATCAAGGGAATAGATGATAGAAGAGACGTCATCCGTTCTGTAGTCCGTTCGTGACGTAATTTATTGCCCATCACGGTTGTCGTTCGTGTATCATTATACAATTCGGGTATCTGAGTAGGTAGGTAGGTATATCACAGACACATAACCAATATATGTGGGTGTGTATGTATCAAATTTACCAATACCCACTACTATGGCGAAAGTTGTTGGACGAGAGTTTCAAATCATTTACAAATAAACATACTTTAGTACAAATCGAATTCGACGTTGAAAAACCGCAATGGCAATGATAATATCGGTAAGTATTAGTAAATAGAAATACGTACATCTACAGGTCGCCTTCCAAGCATATTATACCACTTAAAAGTATAAGTACTTGAAAACTTGCGCGGTCGCTTAGATTTATTTTTAGTACTTTAATTTGATCAATTTTACATTCAAGCGTCTGATCGGTCTGCAACTATCATACCCACGTCATGGCAGTACGTGCGAATATATATATATATATCTGTTCGTTATGACCCCGTAATCTGCTCCATTTAATACGATCAACAATTAGTCACACAGGCTTGAGATGAAAAATTGCCAAAATTTTGGTTTTCTTTTATATCCTATAGGGATACACGTACACGTGGAAAGAATCTCGTGCACAAGTTTAGGGAAGATATTACGTGCAGGGAAGTTGTCTCGTATGGGATCAGCCCGGAATATCTATGTTTTTTGAGTCTATTCGAAATCCATACCTTATCTGTTATTCCAAGCTCGTGGTTTACTGTCCCGTAGGTATATACTAGCCTATATAGATCGAGTTTAGGTGCAGTGCATACAAATATACCGAAAAATGTCAAAATCCATAAAATATCGTGACGATTATAACATCGAGAAAATTATCTGCGCGTTCCCTAGAGTCCTGGCTCGGTTCAAAGAAGGAATAATATAACAGGTGTATACATTAACATGTATGAATGTATAAAGCTGATCTCGCATTGTTCTTTTTTTTAAATCTAATTCGACTACATCACAGGACAGACAATTGACGTCGTAAACTCATTTAGCTCCCAGTCTTAGTTATGGATTTATGGTATTTTGGAATCGTGAAATCGTGCGATGATGTAGATATACGTTTGAAAACGAATCAAAGGGAATTCTAAGTTATAAAACGATTGCAGAATGTAGGGTGAATATTAAGGTGATAATCTTTTCCACTCCGATGACATATATTCTCTTCTCGCTTCTCTCTGATCTCTTTAATTTAATTCATTCATTTCTATCTCGAGAAATTCTCGACATTTCGTTTGTCATAATTTTCAAGAGTATAGAAAACTTTGAACATCACTAATCTACCTGCATGAAAAAAAAAATGTGGAAAAATATGAGAATCCATGAGTTCCCCCATACAATTCTGTACCCCAAAACGTATATCGTCTGAGACTTTGACTTCACCCATGTGTATCCCTGGCACCTATGTTATTTTCTAACCCACTGAATCCTCATATCTTGCGAAAGAAAACATGTAAAAGAAGAAAGAAAAAAAAACACCTAAGTACCTATAGGTATTCAATTATCATATAATAATTAAAATCTCTGTAACATGGAAGACATTGTATACCTAATACCACGGCTAACTGAACTTAACATTTTGAAAACAATATGAATTATTAATGCCGGAGAGAGAAGAGAAAAATAAAGATCTGTACATTCATTTACTTATACATACATTAATACCCATATAACGACATCGCCTAGTTATATTCAGATTCGGACGATTAATCACCATTAGATATTCATATCTTCGAATTACCTCTATATATACATTCTGTATGGTTATACATACATTTATTATATTACCTTTGATCATGGCTATAAAATAAAATAAAAAAACGTTTAAATTCCGTCATATTTACATAGCTCGTATTATAGTACTTGGTTTAAACAAGCGTAACAAGTTACAGATCATATAAACATATCATCTTTTTTGTTCCGCCGCGTTTTATACTCACGGGAAAAATTGATCAAACACTTAACGATAATATAAATGATCATTAATGATAAGTTACAACTGTATAACTGGGTGTACCACGTAGTTATATAATAGACTGTAAAACACTTAAAAAATTTAATACACACATGACACCAGGATGTCAATCTGCTAGTTTAGTAGGTCATGAATCACGATCAATATTCATCCGGATATATTTCCTTACGGGTTATGACGGCTGACAGCTAGTGAACATTTTATTTTATTTTTATTTTTTTGTCTTCGTTATTATTTCTATAGGTATAGTATCGTAGTAAAATGACACGTGTATCACTTATTTCTGTTAACTCGTAAGCATACATGGATAATAATGCTTTTTTAAATGAAAGAAAAGAAACATTCGATAATCGGACATTTATCACGGTCAGTATATTAGCTAAAGGTACTTTGGTATCACACTGCATTCGTGTAATAACAGTAACCACCCAACACTATATACATATAAGTTCTCTCGTAATGGCTAACAATTGGATAATGCTAATCTTACGTTTGACATATGTATACATCGCATACTCATCCACATGAATAATACGCACACATATGTATCTATACATATACCTAAATATCGATACGTAAGATCAACATACGGCCCCGATTGATCAGCTAGCTATAGGTGTAGTTTCATTGCTATTGTACTTCAGCAAACGTTTCTTTAACTTTGTTTGCGATCCTTGACACTGTGCAAGCAATATTTACATAATTGATAAAATGAACAGGTATATCTTTATACAACGACTTATAATCGCATATAAGTGGTAATGACGTTCACCTCGCACTATTATATCAATCAATGGTATAATTATAATTAATTGAAGTGTAAGCGAATTAAGGATTAAAGTTTGGAAGCTGATTCATTCTAGAAGAAATCTAGAACGAATTCTTTATGGGTTTTGTTGAACCACTAGTAGTAAACATAGTTCCTCGTTAGTGTATATATTTGTAACTGAAATATGTTTCCGGACTAATGCTCGTAATGACATCATCGACTTACAATCAGATCGACAAAGAGATTTTATTAGTCGGATGCGCATACAGCGTAATAATAATATATGTAGTACGTTTCATCACGAAAAAGAGAGACCCTGCCCCACGGGTACGGTGTATGTCCACATTGGTATCGTATCTCGCTATATCCTAGTTTCAAACTAATCGTAAAATATCTCGAGGCAAGTACTACGAACATACATAACATACATACAAGAATACCAATATATATATATACGTATCTATAGAGAAGAATTCTCACATCCGTGGAGAAACTATAATCCATGTATTACGTATACCAGAAAACGGGGCTATACCCCATTATATTATGTACAGACGTAGGTATCACTCAATGTGATCGGGTCGTTAGATGAGCGTGTCTTTTTAGTTGAATTGAACGAATGTCTTCCCTTTTATAAGATAAAGATGGTACTTGCAGGCGAATACGCGTCCTGGGTACGTATCACCTTTCCACCGAGATCCGCTCTATTATACCTACGTGTATTACTCGAAGGAAATTCAACGACTAAGAATAATGATTGTAGAACAAATCTCTTATCATCAGCGTGGGGGTGGTGGTGTACGTTGGCATAATGCACACATGCAGTATAAATATATGACGAGAAAATTTTTGAGTCTTTTTCTTTCAGGAACTGAGTCACGCATCAGATACGAAACCTGACTCTGGTGTAGATACTAAGAGAACTTCAGTCACTACTTCGCAATTCCATTATATTAACAACAATATGTAAAAGAGTCGTTTTTTTTTTCTTTTTCTTTTTAATTACAGCTTTCACACGATTCTGAATCTAGGTATAACTTAGCGGGTCTAAAGGAGGAGAAGAAGAAATAAAAAAAAATCATTGTCATTCGAAATAATGGGTTTCGTCATTTTATATTATATACATTTCCTGATTCGTAATGGAAAGAGATTAATTCTGGATATAAAACTTGAAGGAAACTTTGCATGTGTGATATAGTAGTATGATGCGATTTTAGCTATATTTTATTTCGCAATGATTCGTATACCTAGTGAAATTCTATCAAGCAATAATGTCAATCGACTCGAGTCACGTCGACAAGAACGTGCAGGAGTTACGGGTATACGTAAACTGGCGAATGGCCAGATATCTTGGAACTTGCGTCATATTATGGTCAGGGGTGTTGAAAATGATGATATACAAAAGTATAGTAGATGTATCAGGAAGCACGAGAGTCTATTTCACTGACAGCGGTTTTGTGGGAGGAAAAAAATAAAATAAAAAAAAAATAAAATAAAATGCTACTCTATATGAACTATTTAGCATGATGTATGGATAAGACGGAAATACGACCCATCTGGTATCTTTACCTATAAATTTACAACGATCTCCATCTTCGCCGAACATAGTCTCGTATCTTAAAGGCTCTGGAAAACTCTTGAAAGTTGTATAACGGCCGGATTTCGATATCAAAATTGAAACACGTAAGTGTTTCCCATATACTCTTCTCCGATATTCCCCAAGAATTGAGAATTCAGCACACGTAATAATAAAATATGAAACGGTAAAGGAGAAAGAAGGGACAGCTGTGTAGAGAGGAAAGAGGAGAAGAATGGGTATGAGGAAATTTTTCTTCGATTTCGGCCACTGCTCTGAAGATCCGAGACTCCGTGGGGGGGGGGGGGAGGCATGCAGAATCATCCGAAATTGAGGATAATTTCAGAATATGATCCTGACTCAGATCTGGGAATCGTAGGAATTGATTGTCGACGATATACCGAGCTTTTTTCAAACTCCCCCATCGATGCAGATACATCGCAAAGTGCATACAGCCTATCGTCTAATACCCAATTATTTTTTTTTTTTTTTTTCTTCTCCCATATAATAAAAAAGTAAAAGATCTAATAACCGTGTGAGAATAATAACCCGCGGCTTATTCAGGCGTGACTTTTTTTTTTTCCAGCACCAGAATGTCGGTGAATTGAAGCAGCTAATTGGTTAATTGATTAGTCACGTGGTAAATACGTTCGACGTTGAGAGAATCTTTGTTCGAAAAAAAAGAAAAAAAAAAAAAAAAATTACCTAGCATCATTTTCCGTCTGTATACTGCACCTCGGTATAAATGTACAGCAGTTTATATATACCTATATGGTACTTATAATTTTATTGCTATTACTGGAGAGAGAAAAATTCTTTCTCTCGGAGTTACGCGCTAATGAACTAACATTAGATAATCCTGCTTGATATCTGCCATTCTTTCTCTATATCCCGCTTTTCTCACATCCCGTTGATTCAATTTCACCGTATTTGCATCCCGAGGGAAAATCCTTGTCTTTGTACTCGATGGGAATGGGTGTAATTTATATACGGACATAGAATTACACCTACATAGGTATGTGTTTGTTCATTTCCTTCTATAGTCAAACATTCCGACCATACTTTACACCACCTCGAAGTGCACACCAATTCGTACATATAGACATGCATATATCGCCTCGTATACTCGCGGTAATTGAAACCTAGCTGTAATTTATACTGTCTCTGATCCTTATAAGCAATACCAGGAAAAATTAAGGGAATTGAAAACAGGTATTCTTCTCAATGAGCGTAAAATACGGAGAATGTAAACTACCTGTTAACAGGCGCCAGCCCGATGAGCTGACTTGACGTCATTTGATCTCTTGGGTAGATAAGAGAAGTCGGAAAAACCACATAGCAATCGCGAATATATGATTCATAAACACAGAGATGCGAAATAACGCGAAGAGGTCCTCGGTTAAACTAAACTTCACGTCATTAAAGTGAGTTCCGTGAATTGTTTTACTTCAAAAACTGCCTACAGTCATCATAAATCTTCATCAACCCCCCCATGGGGTCGTGAACTTACGATTTAACGAATAGCGTCCGTCCTTGGCTGATATAATTAATTGTTCATGACAAATTCCTGTATAGTATATTTCATGCTTGCTTCTATATCGTCGCATCTTTATACTTCGTAACAAACTTTTTCGTCCAAAGATCGTACATTACGGTTAGTTAACAACGTTCGCAGCTAATAGGTATGAATTATGAGAGAGAGAAAGAGAGAGAGAAGGGTCTCTTCCCGTTCCAGGCTCCCGTTCCCGTTCCCGTCCCTGTACATCGCTGAGGGCAAACCAGCGCGCGTCGATATACCCACGCAGCGCGGACTCGGCACTGGAGAGGAAGGATCAATAGGAATTAAAGCAGAAACTGTGACGGAGGGAACACTTTTTCTTTTTTTTTTTTTCTTCCCTCCGGTTGAAACAAAAAAATAAAAAATAAAAAAATAAATGAAAAAAAAATAAAATAAAATAAAAATTTGTGTTATTTTTTATTTCCTTGTTTTACTTTTCCATCAAAAATCTGTTTATCCAACTGTTTCAAATTCACAACAGAGAATATCCAAGTCCCGCATATAGCGAAAGAAATTTCATGCAAAATTGGTGCAAAAAAAAAAAATTCAATACAACGACGAGAGATTTATTTTCCTAAACAATTTCTTTTATATTACCAATCGATTATGCGGTTCGGTAATAACACGCTCGTAGATATAATACATGCGCAGGTAAAGTAAAAAAAAAAAAAAACGTATTACTAAAAAAAAAAAATAGAGAAGATAGAAAGTAAATAAAGTACATATCACTCCGGGGAATGAGTAGAATGACATAATACATGCCGTAGATGAAAATCGTTGAAAATTAGTTTTACCTAGCTCGACGAGCAAAAATTCACGCGATATTTAATACGTATGAACGTATGTATACCTGGTTTTTTTCTCAGACAGGTAATAATTGTCAAGACCTTGCCGATATTTGTATCCAGATAGTTATATCGTGTTTATCAACGTTGCAAAAAGCTATACGCACGATATAATTATATTCATTGAGTTATATAGTCAATTAAAAACCGACCGCGTGCGGGAAATTACAAGCATATGTATGTAGTACATACCTAGATATTATACAATACGTCTCACAGTTCATTATGCATACCCGCATCGTCAATATATAATAAATTATACCTGTGGTTCTAAGTTCGTTATGAAAGAGTCTCCCCCCGTTAGATTTGTTTTCAACAACGTGGTATACCTACTGCTTTTCTTTCCCCCGTAAAATTCACAACGAATTGACAGTAAAAAAAAATAAATAAAAAAAAAAAAAAAAAAATAAGCTATTGACTGGTCTCGTATAAACTAATTACCTATATAGACTACCGACAAATTAATTAATGATGCGAGTTACGTATATATACTTATCGTTACTTACTCGTTGCAAGCGCATAAGAACCTTATTTTTTAATTAATTTCACTCTGTTACATGCATAGGATATACCTATAAGTATACTGTTGCTCGTTCTTCGTGTGTATGTGTTTGTCTACATACACAGACTGCACACGTACTCGAAAATCAAGAATAGTGAAAATTACGTAGGCAAGGTACTACATACTCACACATGTTATGTATATACAAGTATATCGAGCATAGAATATCAGCCACCACCCGCATCTTTGCACATGCTGCATGGTATTTAAGATGCAGTACACGTTCAAGAAAAATGCACTGTATAGCAAGTTTTGGCTCATATATTTCTATCTATGTATATACCTATGTGAACGTGTATCATGTGTACGTACATACGTATAGGCACATAAGCTTTCGAGCAATGTAGGCTAATCGGAGATTTGTTTCCCTCGTTCTTCCTCGCCTCGTGCCTCACCACTTCGCCACTACCCTCTCGGCTCTTGTACAGGGAATAGAAAAAGATTTGCTCGGCGTTAGCCTCATCCAAGTCGGCGGCCTCTACGTGAATGGCTTCTTTTTGCTTGTACGAATTCCATTTTGCACGGCAGCGCTGTTCCCTGACTATTATTTCTATTCTTTCTTGTCGCATAACCACTTATGGGTATACATATAAGGGTGTCATATAATATATTAACGAATACATTTTCCGAGTTAATTTCTCGCACGAGTTTCAAATGACCTAATGATCTCCACCTTGTAACTTGCTTTATATATGTATGTAAAGCAGTTATACTGAAAAATTTGATAATTTAGGGGATGTGGAATAACTCGAATATTGTTATTTGTACATTAAATTTTAGTTCTATATACTCTTTATGAGTGAGGTAGATAATTAAAAGTAATATTTTTGTCACTTCTCTGACAATGAATTTTTCAAGTACAGGTACGTGGTTATACATCCGGAGTATAAAACAAGGGTTAATATTCTACCACCACGTTTGCGTCCTCGTGTTTCCAGGCAACAGATGACAATGGGAGTAGGACTATCGAAATATTTCATTGTTTTAAGGTAAACAGGCATACTGTTACTGTTATAGTGCCTAATTCAAAACTATACGCACAAAACCTGAAGTAGCTGCGTGTATAGGTATACCTATAAGAGTACCAACACGTATACGTGGATCTGGAGAATTTCGTTCAATGAAGAAGAGACACAAGATTTCCAATCCTATATCGATCTAAAAATCGGTGAAGAAATGATGCGACTTTTAATTCGAAATGGGGTGAAAAAATAATGACGACAGGTGCAGTAATTGGAAATTAAAATAACTGAAGAGTTTACGTGACAGTCTACATGTTCTGTCTGTTACTGTAATAGGTGCGAGCATTTCTTCATACACGTATAGTAGTACAATGTGTACACTACATACCTATATATATATATATATATATACACATGTATGTATGGATAGTAGATACTTTCCTTTCTGAAATCGCTTCTGGCAATGGGAAAACCGGCGCGTGCCATTTTACCGCCTGCGAAATTGAAAAGCTCTGGTCAATATAGCCGTGGTATGGGGTAGTAGTCGGGTGCCGTTATACTACACGTATATGTATATGCATACGTATACATACAAGTTCGTATATAAATGTAGGTACGAATATACACGCAAGATATACACCGTGTGTTTGTGTATTGCAAAATCGGTATACGGGGTTTTGTACGTATGGGATGTAGGTACGTAGTATAAGGTACAACGTTCAACGTTACGTTGTATAAGGGTATACAGGACTGGCATGGATGGGCACGGTTGAAACAGGGTGGCCTGGTGGTTCGCGTGAGTTGCCCTCGTATAAAGCCGCAATCGATTCCGGGGGTTACCCTATACCGCGGCTAAAATCCGAAACAAGCATAGGTAGGTATAGACGTATGTATATTACATACATATACGCGCATAGGTGAACACAATACATCTTTCTAGGTATGTTGGTATATGTATACCTATATCTACATGTCATAACATACGGAGGCAGCACTTTCCGCAAATCGAATCCCCACGCGACTGAAGTCAAAAATTCTTTTCTTCTTCATCACTTGCCTTCCCTCTTTCTCTCTCTATATATCTCCAATCTATTCTATTCTATTCTCATCTCATCTCATCTCATCTCATATCCGTATGTCCGTTTCGATCAATTTTTTTTTATATCAATCTTGAGAAATATGCCAATCTGTGTAAGATCTTATCGAAGCGTATCGAAGTTGTGTATAAAAAAAAGTGAACAAAAAAAGTATAGAAAAGTTTGAGTAGGTGTATTATCTATTGAAGAGGTATCGTGGATCTAGTATAGATATATATCTATATATAACGTAGGTAGAGACCGAGTCGTCCCATCGTCTGCACCCACGTTCTTATTAATAATTAGTTTCTCGGGGCCGCAGGGTGTGGTGGGTAGAGTCCTGTACCTGTACCTGTACTGTACTATGACTATGACTATGACTATGAGTAAGTATGGGTTGACGTTAGCATCTGATTCTGGGATTGCCGTATGAAAATGGAGCAAGTCCTGGGGTCGTTTCGTTCGTGGGCGAACGGTCTTGCGCGTGACGTCAGAGGCCGGGTGGTTCATGCTCGGTTGAAGATTCCGCGCAAGCGAGCGAGCAACCGAACCCAACCAACCAACCACCCAACCACCCACTCACTCACCCCTGCCGCACTACTCTTCTACTCTTCGGGGATTCACTCGCTCTTTCTCCTCTTCCTGATCCTCATCCTCCCGCGACTATCTCACTCGCTCTTTCTATTCGCCGTTTTTCTCCTTTTTGCAAACCGATGCTGCTAGACTAGATGGACGCGGGTTGTTGCTTGGGAAAACCCGATTAAATCACACGGCCGCGCAAAGCTTAGTTCTCTCTCTCTTTATCTCTTTTTCTACTATTCCCTTTCCTTATGTACATTGACACATACTTATGGCCTACTACATCTCGTACAGATCACGCACGTACACGATACACTTGTGCCAATCTCTAAGCATATATATATATATATATATTATGTATCTCTTTGCCTCTCTCGTTAAAGACAGACAAATAGAGAGAACGCACACCTTTAGTAAAATGAGGATAATTCAGAAGCATCAAGTATACATAAAGTTAATCCATTGTACGATATTCGTAATTACATTCGTAATGAAGAAAGAAATTTTCTATGATACTGTTTTTTTTTTTTTCCTTTTTCTTTTTTACATCAACATGCACATTTCGCAAAGCGTTGATTGAATTCATCATCCACCACCTTATCCCTGCGAAATTTAATTTATTCTACCCGAGTAACTTAACCTAATCGATTTGTAGATAAAGAATTGCTACTTGGAAGCTCAAGGCGAGGTGAAATGTTACTAACGATTCTTCAGATGATTGTAAAAAAAAAATACAAAAAAGTCCTTAATTTGAAATTCTTGTTTTTATTCAGCTTTTCATTATTACGCTTGAAGTAAACGAAATTATCGATTACAGTTACAGGCTATTGTGCAAATAATTTGCTTCCGTTTATACGCTGAAGAGAAATGCGTCTCCTTCGATATAGGTATAAGAATACTCGGTCCCCATCTCGGACTATCGGGCTATCGAGTTGATACATATAATATTGTTTCGTATTCTGTCGAGACAACGTTACCTAAAGTAAACTTAATCTCGCCTATACTTTGGAGTTTGAACAACCAACAGCTATAACCTGTCCCGGGAGTAGAAATAATTTAAAAAAAAAAAAAAAAAAAAAAAAACTCTGCCGTAAAGAAAGTTGATTAGATTTTAAAGAAAAATGTGAATCTTCGTGCGGAACCTAGCGATTATTTGATAATGAAAAAAAGAAAGAAAAAAAAAAGAAAAAAAAATTACAACTTGTTACAAGAGGTCGTAAAATTTGAAATGTTCAACTTTTTCTTTTTTCTGCTTCAGGGGATTCGGGAAGCAGGGTTACCAGTGTCAAGGTGAGCAAAAAAAAGAAAAGAAAAAACCGCATTTCCCTCCTTGTCATTGAAAATTGTAATCGAATGGCCGGAGACGATGTAACGACGTAACATCGATCGATTATTCCAACGGTCGGCAAGATCCGATATTAGTATCTTTATATTCTTCGCCATTCGATAAAATGAATTCAATTTCTGGCATGAAAATAAATTTAAATTCGAAGTGATCGGTTTGTAATCTTATTGATTTCAGTGTGCAGTTTCGTTGTTCACAAACGATGTCACGAGTACGTGACATTCACCTGTCCCGGTGCAGATAAGGGCGCTGATTCTGACGTAAGTATCCCTCCGTCGAGTTGATATTCACGTTTTGCGAATTACATTTTTTAATATGTTAAACGCGATACACGTTCGTTATTTTTTGTTTCTTTTTCTGCTACCTAATAAAATAATTCACGATGGTAGACAAATCATTATTGATTGCAATGATATGTAATGCGAATATGGGTTATCGTATATACCTACCATATGTACTACGTACTGTACAACATACATACGAAGAACGGCCGAAATCGCGAAATTCTGGTTTTCGTTTCATAGCTCACCGTGGTCACCCTCTCTACAACCGCACGCATATTATATCCGTGTAATCTAATTTATACAATTAGACATATCAAAGGTGAAGAAAAGAGAGAACCATCTGGGGCGAGCTTTATAATTGAAAAAATAAAGAAAGAATAGATGCGCTCGTCCGAAAAGCTTGTTAACAATAATAATTATAAAAAAAAAGTAGCTTAAAAATTAGCAGATGGTCGAGTTGAATAATAAAGGAAGAAAACTTATTAATCCTATTATATATTTACCCTGCCCTATATATATACCTCGAAACATTAAAAGATATTCGTACTCGTATACTTCATTTCCGAATGAATAAACTTGCATAAACTCGCTATACCTATACGCATATACGAAACAAATCACATTTTTTTTTTAATCGCCATACATTTATACATTTTTCTCAACATTTGTCCATTGGTCGCATTCATGCGACGATCAACAGTTTTTCATTTCGATCATAACACTGGATACATGTTTTAATCAATACGATCGATTGAATCATCATTTTTCCTTCAACGTTGTCTGAAAAAACGGGAATACGAAAGAATACCCAAATGCATCACGAGATATATTGCAAACTTGATTACAGTAGCAGCCAACTAATTTTAGCCCAGAAAATTTCGCACGAAATTTCCCTTAGGTACTTTAATCAACGTACTTATCAACGTTTTTGAAGATAGAAAGATAAAAAGGAAATATAGACAGAAAAGGGATTTTCGTATGTACTACATAATGTGTCCAGCTTACGTCGAATATTTTTTAACAGTGTTAATATCTAACGAACCCAAAAGTTTCGCGTGTAGTAATGATCTATTATTTATTAAATGATAATTTTGTTCTTGGATTAAGAGCGTAGGTGCAGTATATAGATAGGAGTTTAAAAAAGCCGTTGTATGTTTATAGCCAAAACTTTCTCGCCTGATACCGTCGAGTACACACAATTACTTACACATACTCATGCAATACGTATACTCAGCTTTTATAAAGACATATAATATAACAAAGCTATAGCTAAGTTAGATTTATCAATAACCATTCATGAAAAATTCAAGCATATATAAACTTTTGCCCTGACTTTTCTAATCAGTTTGAAAAAAACGATTACTGTATAATGGTGACATTTTTCGAATGCTTAAACTGTATCTAATACATATCGGTGATTGGAAATGCCATTAAATCAGTTTGATTGCAAATATGTAATGAAGAGAGAGAGAGAGAGAGAGAAGAGATATAAAGGGATTATTGCCATTCCAATGCCATAGATATGTCATATGACTAAAGGGACGTGAATGCTTTCCTCGGTTAATTTGATGATGAGATTAATTAAGTTACTAGTAATATCGCATGGCTGCTGCTTTTAGTTATTGCTGAATAAATGCTTGGAGAATAGAATAATTGCCTCGAGCCGTGATATGCTACAGAGTGCGTCACGTTTCGCGTGCAAAAATGCACATATGCACTAGGTATACGTGTATGTAAAATAATTCGGAGTTTTCCGGAATGATGTGTCAAACTAACGTATAAAAATATATCTATATTTCTAACGTAATACATAGGTATATGTAAGTATGCGGCAATGTCATATGTCTATAGAAATGCGGATCTGCACAGGAGAGGAATTGGACGAGTAAAAATGATAATACTTAATGAAGATCTTTCTGTATATAGAAATATATTATCACATACGTATCACCTACTACTGTCAGGGCGAAATGAATTCTATTTCCTTTTTGCATCGAACTACAGCTTTAGCACGATTGCGTCTTCTATCTTATCATTTATATTTTAGTAATTAATTCAAGAACAGATAATGAGAAGTCCAATTTTCTAAAATAAAACATAGTATATAAATGAAAGTAAATCGGATTATGGCAAACTTGTTGAAGATTTCCGTGAATCGCGTCCTATTCCATAAACGCGACATGAGTAACGAGGTGTAGATTACAAATTGTAATAAAGTTTCGTAGATGACGGGTATAGATGTAACACATCATTTCGGAAATGCCTCCGCAGTGCATTTTCTATGATTACATATATATATATATATATAGACAGGGTGATCCAGAATGCGGTACTTTCTTTACACCGGTAGATTCCTTGTAAAAATTTAAGACCAAAATTATTACTAGGGGTATGAATTCCATATCAAACGAAAGAGCGTCTCGCGGCCTTCATAAGAAAAGACCGAACATCGATACTTTTCGTCGATCCGAATTAGATTCAAAGATGAATTGAAGGATCTAGCGTCCGTTCGAGGTCGATTTTGGGATGAAAATCTCTTTTTCAGCTCAAAATCCGCGATCTATTAGTCCTAGAGGTATGAATTTGTGATCAATCGACAGAGCGTCTCAGGCTCTTCAAAAAAAGACCGCACATCGATACTTTTCGTCAATCTTAGACCGTATAAGGATCAGTGATCAAGAAATCTTGCGTCCGTTTGAGGTCGATTTTGATACCAGATTCTCTTTCTCAGCGTCGCGAGATCCTCCAGACCTACAGTACCTACTGCGGCCAAGCCAGTCTTGTATCTGCCCTCGTATTGGTTTACTTTAAACGGTTTTGCTTTCGATTTTTCAGGATTAATAATTATGTTCTTAGATTTTTACAAGGAATTCACCTGTGTAAGGAAAGTACCGTATCCTGGATAACCCTGTATATAATATGTATGTATATAATGTATATATGTATAAAAAAATATGGAGTGAAATATAAATGCGAGGACCAAGTGTATCGGCAAGATAAGGGATAAAGATGAATTTCCGTGGTTTGGGCATGGGTGGTGTATTGGTGTAATGGTGTGATAATGTATAACGGTGTAAGGGTGTAAGGGTGTAACGGTGTAATGGTGTAATGGTGTAATGGACGTCACGCAGGACACCCGGACGAAACATCAATTCAAGCAGCACTCCTACAGCGGGCCAACCTTCTGTGATCACTGCGGTAGCCTCCTCTATGGCATCATTCACCAGGGCATGAAGTGCCAAGGTATCGCTCATATAGACGTTAGCACCTCTCTTAAACACTATATACAGAGGATACTCACGCGTGCACATCTCTGTGCATTTATATGCATACATATGTACACACGCGGTATCCATACATAATATACCTTACACGCAATGTCGATTGTCTCTAAATGTATGTATATCCGTATATATGCGCGAAACACTACATGATGTTGCTATTGCTTTGACGTCGCCCGTGCAATCGCTTATTTTACTATCGCGAAAAATCTTCGTGCAGTTCAATAATATATTAAATATATATTTCTATTTTCTGCTAGAGTCGTCTGTTGTCTTTGTACCATATAGATGATGTGATTTTTCATATATTTCATATATTTCATATACATTATATAATTACTATATAGATACGACAGATGAACTCGAGCGATTTGATTGTTACCTTTCTTACTGTTTGACACACGTGTATAACGCTATACGTCTTTTTCGTGCTGTTTGCAATTTGTTACAACGTGCATTACACATATCCACCTACCGAATAAATCTAATCGTGAGTGATTAGTTCGATGACCTAACGTTAGTGATACACTAATTTGAGGAGGGTCCTCTCGACTAATATCACGATATAAATATACAAGATCGTATTCTAAAATACATGTAAAGATAAAGAAACTAGAACGCTCTCGTCGTCAATGTGAAGTTTGCCCGTTAAATAAATCCTGTCTTGAAAAAAGAATATTATGTGTTTATATAGGTATGAGACACTAATCCGGATTCAATTTTATGTTTTACCTATATACGACCAAATTATGAAGGTACTATACATTTTTCACCCACGCCAATACTCATGGTGCGCTTTTCTCTGTCGTACCACGTATTAGTTATATGAATCTTATTACGATTAAGGTCAATCGTGTGTTGGAATGGTAATTAACATTGATGACGGAATCGAGATTAAAAAATAAATAGCCATAAAAATACCAGCCATACCTAATATACCTAACTAAATAAAAAATAAATTTTGAATAAAAACAACAAAAAAAAAAGAAGAAAATAATTGAATTGCTTGTTTGTTAAAGGATTGAAATAATTGTGATTAAATATACTCTATAATTCTATCACCTATATTATATACACATTAATATAAACTATATGCATTCTTATAATAATAATAATAATAACATATACTATATAACGCATTATTTGATGTCAAATATTTTAATGGCTTGTAATCTGTTGCTACTCAAATGAGAAAAAAATATTCATTGCCTGGATTATTTGAAAATAATTGTCAAAACATTTCTGTTACCGAATATCTTTTTGCTAATATCCTTCTTTTTTCACTCCTTCTTATCACAACCCTTTCACAAATAAACGATTCAATTCCCAAAATTTTTACTATTATATGGATCAAAGTTTTGTTAGATTAATAATTCGGGACTATTTTTTACCGCCTAGATTATTTTTTATTCGTTTTTTTTTTTCAACACAATTATATTCTTTTAATTTCCATACCTGACCCGCGCAATGACGAATTTAAATTCTATGATAACTGCAATAGTTAAAAAAAAAAAAAAGTAAAGGAACAAACGTACGTCACTCGACCAAAGAGTCATTGTTCGAAAATTCATTGTGTCACAAAGAAAGATAACAAACGTCAGGCTCGAAAAGCTTATCATATACCCGACAGCTTTGGTGATTACGAAGTCTCGAATATTCGCGAATTTTCAAATTCTGCGACATATACTATGAGCGATAAGTGCCAGTGCAATCGAAAAAGCGCAGAAAAAATTCCAGTTAGGTAAACGTGCAAATCTTCCTAATCATCAGTGAAAATAATTTCGTGCATTAATTCGCAATGAACGACAAGCCAAGATATACTTATAGATGCGAAAAACGACAAGGCGCCTTAATGACAGTGCTCATCTATAATCGCATGCAATTTCGCCCACCCCCGCTATAATTTGTTGTAAAAAAAAAAAAAATACGGGGCTAACGACAAGCCCGATAAAATTTCGAACGCTACTGCATATACTTATACCATATGTATAATACTAATAATATATAAAACGAAACCTTGTCTAACCATCTGCAGAAATATATGTATACCTATAATTTCAAAAAAAAAATATATATATAACTACTCCAATATAGGTTTAATAATTATATATGCGTGTCTTATTTTTAAGACTTTGGGGCGTCAGGGAACAGGTCAAATTTTCGAGAAGTGGGCTGGGGGAGGAAGGGGGGTGACAGTGGACCAGGGATGGTAATTAAGCGAAATACCATGTTTATGCAAAAGAGCTGATAACAGCGGGTGGAAAACGTGAATGGGAATGGGAATGGGAATGGGAATGGGTAATTCATGCACACACGTACCGACGAACTGTAAATGGAAATAATTAACGGGCAAGAAAGCGAGAATTTTAGACCGCGAAATATATAAGGGATGCTGGGGAGGTAATAGGCATGTGTGCACATACCATGTATGATATTCAACGGAATGAAAAACCGGGCCTGGGTCCCGTGTTTGTGTTCTCAGGCCGTGACCGCGCATCACAAATGGGAGGTTTTCAGCTACCTGACGCCAACGTTCTGCGACCATTGTGGCTCGATGCTGCACGGCATCACGCATCAGGGACTCAAATGCTCAGGTAGTCCAGTTGACCAATCTCATCTATACACAAATTACAATGATATGTATTAGGTATACTACCCATCTATACCGGTAGAATAATTATTCATCGTCAGTACAATTCGGTAGCTTTTACACCAATCTTCTTTTCCTTTCTTTACCTTTTTTGTTTTTTACATATCTATATATATACCCAATAGACAAGTATACACATTTTTATATACATTACATTACAGTCACACGATAATCAATATGTACATACATACATACATACATACATGTATACATACTGGCTACTATTCTTCCTAGTATAGGTATGATGTACGACTCGTATTAATTTCACCCCATCTCGGGTGAAACTTAAACCTAAACAATAATCAGAGTTTTAATCGCACCCTCATTGTCTTCACAGATTGCATCGGGGCTGGGTTTATAATTCCAAATTTTGTAATTTTTAAAAACGATAAAGTTTAGAAGATCGGAAGTCCGGAAGTCTCGGCTCTAAAAAACCCATAGATCTGAAAATTTCGGTCCGATTATCGGGGGCGTGAAGTCAAAAAATAGTTCATTTTAATCTGCGATTAATTTCACCACTTATTGGTTTCGATGCGATCAATAAAGCCGGAGTTATTAAACACTGGATGAACATGAACATGCGTGAATGTTGAACATCGTAAGTTTAACCCTTCGGATTTTAAACTTTCGGAATTTATATCCTTTGCTCTTCTTCGTTTCAAAGTTTTTTTTTCTTTTCAAATCGACCATGAAGACTATCGGAGAAATATCATTTCTAAAAACTGCTTTGATCGCTCGTGACTTTTAATTCGGAACTTCAACCCAGCCCTATTGCATAACATGCAGTGTGCCTACGTATTATCTCATACCTTATGCAGTTTCGGAAAATGTATATTATGCATTGTGCATATCTATATACCTAGACACGGAAATGATGAATATTATACGCATTTGCAATCGAACCTGTAAAGCCTGTAAAACAGAGAGTTCAATCTAAACGAGGATATATACTGTAGATATTTTGGATTTGCCATTCTTGTTATTTTTTTATTTTTTAATTTTTTATTTTATTGTGTGTTACGCTTTCGTTATTGTTGTCTTTGTGGTTTTTGTTCTTCTATATACACACACACACACACACACAGAGTACAAATGTGTACCAACTCAGTTTCTAATTGCAATTTGCAATTTTTGTAAATAAAAAGTAAAACTGCGATACAGATACCCGGCGAATATAAGATCTGATGAATGTAGATTGTAGACGGTAGACCATTGCGAGATGGATCAAATTTTCTAATATCATTTATGTGTAATGGGTACTAGTAACGTATTTGTTATTTTGTTAGATCGTTTATACAATATGTAATCGTTATATCGAACTTGGTTGTTTCCTTAAGTCTTGATTGAAATGATAATATTGTCTACTAATTAGGTATATGTACAAATATGATTAGTATCATAGCTCGTCTCATCTTCCTCTTCAGTAAATACTCATATTATACCTATATATACTAAATAACGTAACACTACAGTAGTTGTTAATCTTATAATTTAACGTTCTAATTATTCCTTTAATCTTTTCAACCATTTGTCAATAATAAATCGCATGTGTTAACAAGTATATTATCTGAATATATAATGAGTAGCTGGTAGTGTATTAATTTGAGAAAAAAAAAAAAAACAGAAAAAAAAAAATTAAGAAAAAATTATTTCGAATGTAATTTGAATTATTTTTCCAAATCAAAACGATCGATAATTTATTACGTGAATATTATCTACAGCCTATGCAATATTCTGCAGATGTCTCTCGATTTTATATACAAATGTATATATACGAATTGCCAAAATCGTTGCTCTGTCAACAACATCTTTAAGAAAAGAAAAACTCGATACTAAATTCCACTATACCTAAATAGAATCTGGTTTAACGAAACGAAATGTCATGCACTTTGACCCGAGCTGTCCGGTAAATCTCCGTCTATAACGACATCAAACCGTCTATAAGTGAATTTCCGAAACGTTGGCAGTTGGGCGATCAAAGACGTTATATATATATACATATAGACCCCCGCCGCATGTATATCTACTTAAATTAGCGGTATTCTGATATGAATGTAAAGAAACAGAAGAAATTTTTTTTTTTTCAAAAAGCGTATGCACAACTTTGCAGTAAATTTTATTTTAATCGAGGAATTGACAAGCATAATAATTATTTATTGAAATAAAGAAAATTAAAATAATAATGATTATAAAACCACCCATATAATACATCCCCTTATACTGCTCCCTCGCCAACCCTCTTGCTAAGTTTACCTGTCTAATATACCCATATGTATGTATTTATATATACCCCATACTTTGACTTGCCGCTCATTATTAAAACCAGAAAGAAAAATAAAATATATATTTATTATTATCATTTTTAATAAGCATGTGTTTGAGGTAGAACCATTTCTCTTTCACAACTCAATCAGATCATTATATATATATATCTACATACCTATATGTATAATATATATACAGGGTGTCTGGAAATTCGCGCACTCGAAGCATACCGGCGGATTCCTTACAAAATAATAAGACGAAAGTTACCTATACAAAAAAGTCCGCGGGGACTTAGTTCTTCCGTAAAAAGGACTTAATAACGAACCAATTAGCGTTCATTTATAGAAAAGACTGTCTAAAATCCACAAGAATCCACACTTTGGAAATTTCATTGCGTGAATCGACTGTCTAATGTCAATCGCTCACGGTGGCTTCAAGCGCGGCGGGCGGAGCGGGGAACACCACACATTATTGTCTTGTTCTCCCTAGTAAGGCGATGCGGATTCTTGTGGATTTTAGACAGTCTTTCCTATAGATGAACGCTAATTGGTTCGTTATTAAGTCCCTTTTACAGAAGAACTAAGTCCCCGCGGACTTTTTTGTATAGGTAACTTTCGTCTTATTATTTCGCAAGGAATCCGCCGGTATGCTTCGAGTGCGCGAATTTCCAGACACCCTGTATATATTATTCAAAATTAGTGGATATGCGATTCTGCCAAATAGATATTTAACCGTTTACCTCTTATACCTATATACCAATTTACTGTTTCGTCTACATGTATCTATACAATAGGTATTATTATTAATTATCATTATTTTAATCATTATTCATATCCGTCGAGGATGACTTTACTTTCCAGAAATCATATAAAAATAGCGAAAGGGATAGATTATTGTATCTGCAGTCTGCACATTATGTGTATAGTAAAGTTCAGTATTTTATTTTATTTTTTGCAATTTTTCTTTTTCCTCTCCTAAATTCTGACCAATTGAAACCGTATAAATTATTGACGGAACAGTGAATGACTTTCTACTCGAAATAAAATGCTAATATATGCGATAAATTGAATATCAAACGTCTAATCAAACCTTTCTTTCTTATATATATATATATACATTAGATCGCATCTTCGATCTCCGATCTCAATATCGTATTATTCAAGCACTTGAATCATTTGAATTACTTGCATATCTACTTTTTTTTTTTTTTTTACTTTTTGCGACACTTCCGTTTGCCTTACCCTTGTGGAATGTGAAGGTTTACACAAAGGATAAGAATTTCATGATAGTCGAGCCGTTTTATCTCAGCATGATACCCGGGTCCCCCCTTCATCCCATTCGCCTTTCTCGTATTCATCCCCAATTCCCCTATCTAGCTATAGGTATATACTATATACTATATACTATATATATAAGCCACCGTTTACCTCATTTTTCTTTTTCTTTTTCTTTCTTTCTTTCTTACTTTCTTTCTTGTGATTCTGATACCACACGATGTTACGGTAATACATATATGTATTGTGCGTATCTATACACACCCGCGAATTTCTAAGTTTATCTCAATCCCATGCATGAGCTCAAGTAGAAAATATTCGACCTGTATTATTTCTATGCAGTTGATGATCTTTCAACCGACAACGACTATTTCATAGTTGACTGCGGAGTCAATAAGCACGATCATACAAAGGCCATTTTGATTCTGAACTTTAATAGAACGTAGTTGGCGCCGAGCTACTATTAATAATCACGAGTAACTATATCAATTATACTTTAGCACTGAATTTCCAAGTATCGCGATCAAGTGTAATGTTGTAACTAAACCACGTAGAATTTTATACGTTTTTTTTTTTTTTTTTTTATCGATGACGGTACGAATTTCAGAATCATTTTTCATATGAAAAATATTCATTCGCGAATCTATCTACGTCATATAATAGCAGATAATAATCACACTCTTACTCCGAGCTAATCGAAAATCATTTTCAAAATTTCTCGACATATACCTATATGATTAACCAGTCATCATGATTAACCCGTTCATTTCATTATACTCCCCCGCAATAAAATCCACGAATGATATAAACCCTCGCAGATAACTATTTTGTCGCCCGGGTACCAATTACGAATTACGTGTAATAACTTACGTCATTAGAAAATGATTAAGCATCCTCTTGCCTATATTAACGATCTGAACAAAAAAAAAAAAAGGAAGAAAGAAAGGAAGAAAGAAAAGATAGATAGAGAGTGAGAGAGAGAGAAAAAAATTAGGAGAGACAGACAGACGGATAGAAACGAATAATTACTAAATAAATGTATAATATATGAGAATTTTTTTTTTTTTTTATCAATATATGCAGCATGTGACATGAACGTGCACAAACGATGCGAGGAAAGCGTACCAAATCTATGCGGTTGCGATCATACCGAACGTCGAGGTCGTATGCAGCTTCACATCACCTGTATCGGCAACAAATTAACCGTCGAAGGTAGGCTGATGACTTATTTTATATTTATTCATTCATTAATTAGCTGTACCTGTACCTATATCACAGATATATTGAGCTTATATCGATGAGGTAACGCGTTTCAAAAATCATTGCTTTTGGTTCAGTGCATTAACAGAGTGAGTATACGTTGATTACGAAATCTCCTGGGTGGGGAGGGGGCATGGTTGAAAAATTCATAAATATAATAACGACCCTCATCTCGTTTGTTTGCCGCGGTCGAGAACCCCTATTGATTTAGCTGTAGCTTTAGGAGGAAGTCCTTTGATGCGGTTACCCTTAATTCATATTTTATATCCGCGAAATAATAAAATAAAAAAATTAAAAATAAAAAAACGGTGTACAGAAGTACTGCCACAGCCGGGTACCAGCTGACGTTATTCGAGGATCGATTTCGTGTATATAGGGGAGGAGAACGAACATCACTCGTCTTTGGATGCCGCGGTTACGGTTTTTTTTTTTTTTTTTTTACCCTCGATCGTTTCCCTCATACCCTCAATATGCATGTCAAGAGGAATACATTGATTCTTTATTCGAAAATTATATGATAAATAAAATGATTATAGAAGTAAAATATCAGCGAATAATACGACTAACAGTGCTGTACGGAAATAGCAAAGTGTAAACTTGTAGCCTGTTAGCTGTCTATATTCGATTATAGAGCTCAATATTTTGTTGGTTTCCTGTTAAGGATCCCCCGAGATTTAAAAAAAGGTCGTAATGCTTATGTACTAAATATATAAATAAAGCTGCAAAACCCAATTCATAACGTGGCGAATTGAAAAATATAACAAATTCTAAACTACCCTTGAAATTAACATAATTATATTTTTGTCTCTTCGTTTCAGTAAAACAAGGTCGAAATCTCATCCCAATGGATCCAAATGGCTCGTCGGATCCATATGTTAAATTGAAACTTATTCCCGACTCAGACAACGTCAAGAAGAAAACTAAAACTATCAAATCATCGCTAAATCCCGAATGGAATGAAACACTGGCTTTGTAAGTAAAGTGGCAATAATTATTCACAGTTTAATCATCGTTTGCATTCTAAAGCACCGGACTACTGGCCTATCTGTACCGAATTCTCTTTCTCCTGTTATTTTTTTTTCTTTCGTTTTCTCTCTTTCTCACTCTCACCCACCCACCCACCCACCCAATCCCTCCATCTCGTTCTTGCTTCTATTCAAATCTCAGGACATGAGACACGAGAGGCCATAAAACAGGCATGAGGAATCAAAAGAAGTTTCAAGCTCGTCTGATCTATAAATAAATAAAATGCTTAAAGTATCTTTTATGGACATGAAGCCTATGAGTCCAGCTTCGTTTTAAATAATTTTCCTCTTTCATACGTATACTAAGGAAAAAAAAAAAACATATTCGTATCCCCGACCAAATTACCAAAACTCAATATAATCTCCAATCAGTTAGAACATACCTATATGTGTATGTGAGTGTTCAAGGGAAGTTTTCCTTATTTTTTTTTTCATTTTGTACATAAATGATAAACGAATGTCAGAAATGTTTTAATATCACATTTGAGTCGAGACATTAAAAACACAGTACACTGTGTGGATAAGTGCATTACCGGATTATCTCTTGTAGACTGGAGGCCACAGAGTCTACAGAGTTATTATGTTGACTGTCTTCTCTGATCCAATTACCCATTGAACGTATAATCGTGTATAAAAATTTTTGACACCGGATATACATTTACGTTTTACATCTACATTCATTAGATATATATATATATGTATATCGCAACGTATTATACATATGGACATAATTGATGTATCTACAGATATGATTGGCACTTGACCCAGTTCCAATAATTAACTAATTTTCACCTCTTCGCGCTCCCTCGCGGGTGCAGAAGAATTGACTTGGTTCAGAGGCGGTGATCCGTTAGTTATATTGAAGACAATGGGGTTAATAATATGAAGATGAATTTCGAGGATATTATATTATCGTTAGAGCGAAGACCAAGTGTGCGGCATTGAGGTGCTATACACGTCGACAGGAGGAATCTTATTCTGCACGATATGTGTAATCCGTTGACGTCTATATGATGCAAATATACACGCGACTGTATACCTATATAGGAAATTTTCCGCAATAAATTGTAAGGTAGTGAAATTTTTCTAATGATATTATTTCAGCGAGCTAAAACCAGAGGATAAAGACCGACGACTTCT
The DNA here is from genome assembly GCA_914767705.2 of Tenthredo notha. NCBI lineage: Eukaryota > Metazoa > Arthropoda > Insecta > Hymenoptera > Tenthredinidae > Tenthredo > Tenthredo notha. Next base: position 1,238,940 of record OU611914.1, on the reverse strand, counting down.
ATTAGAAGTATGGGATTGGGATCGGACATCACGAAACGATTTTATGGGATCGTTATCATTTGGAATATCGGAGCTTATTAAAGCACCGGCTAGCGGGTGGTTTAAACTTCTGACACAAGAAGAGGGCGAATTTTACAACGTGCCAGTTCCAGAAGAGGGTGTAGACCTTGCTGAACTTAAGACTAAAATGCGGGTTAGCATGATGACGAACTGAAAATATATATATATTTTTTTTTTTTTTTTTACATACGCGGCTATGTATATCATAACGCGATCGATTCATCGAATATAGCGACGATCCATTCAATGTCGTATTTGTCATTTGAAATTATTTTCAGAAGACATCCGTCACTAAAAAGACAACGTTAACCCAAGATAAGGATGTGCCACACAACATGGGAAAGAGTGACGTGATACGAGCGACAGATTTCAATTTTCTCATGGTTCTGGGTAAAGGGAGTTTCGGAAAGGTAGGTACGGCTTATAGGTGTGATCATATTTTTTTTTGTACGCTTATTTAAACGTCATTCTGATCCGACCACGCATATCGTGAATTATCCAGGAAAGTGGCAACCGGCCGAAAAGCTGTCTGCCAACAGCCAGTGTCCACTTTCCACAAAAACTCACGATTCTCTCATACGCGAGACTATTATTTCGTTTATACGATCGCAGGTCATGTTAGCGGAAAGAAAAGGAACGGACGAACTTTACGCAATAAAGATTTTGAAAAAGGACATAATAATACAGGACGACGACGTGGAATGTACGATGGTCGAGAAGCGAGTCCTTGCGTTATCTAGCAAACCCCCATTTCTGGTTCAGCTTCACTCCTGTTTTCAAACCATGGTTTGTACTTACTGCAATAACATTTTTTTACCTCGTTATAAAAAATAAAAAAAAATAAAAAAATATATCTCTGATTACAGGATCGATTATACTTCGTAATGGAGTACGTAAACGGAGGTGATCTAATGTTTCAAATACAGCAATGCGGAAAGTTTAAAGAACCTGTGGCTGTGTAAGAAATCAATTGATATTTATCCTAATATATCTATACCCAATTGAATGTTACACAAGTTTTCAAATTCCTTCATTATTTAAATTTAAATTCTCCCAGGTTCTATGCCTCAGAGATAGCTATTGGGTTATTCTATCTCCACGCGAGGGGAATAGTCTACCGCGATCTAAAACTCGACAACGTTTTGCTAGATCAGGACGGTCACATTAAGATAGCCGACTTTGGTATGTGCAAAGAAGGTATCACCGGGGACAAGACGACGAAGACGTTTTGCGGGACACCTGACTACATAGCACCCGAGGTAGGGGACTCGGTCTGAGATTTCAAATTTCTGTAATACTCATATAATTATATTGTATTGATAATGACGTTCGATCGTTTCGCAGATCATACTCTATCAACCTTATGGAAAATCCGTCGATTGGTGGGCGTACGGTGTTCTTTTGTACGAAATGCTCGTAGGGCAGCCACCGTTCGACGGTGAAGATGAGGAGGAATTGTTCGCTGCGATTACCGATCACAATGTCAGCTATCCAAAGAGTCTTTCGAAGGAGGCCAAAGAGGCTTGCAAAGGGGTGATTTGAATGACTTAAGATATTTTTAGGAAAAAATTTTTTTCAATAGCCATAGTATCGATCGGACGAAATTTAAGTTCTGTGATAACGGACACGATGTACCGTAATGCAGTCCGATCTTTCGTATCGTATAATAAGAAAAAGAAAAATAATGCCAAGTGATAAAATTTCAGTTCCTCACGAAGAATCCGAACAAAAGATTGGGTTGCGGTTTACGAGGTGAAGAGGATGTACGAAATCACGCATTTTTCCGCCGCATAGACTGGGAGAGAATTGAAAATCGAGAAGTTCAACCACCGTTCAAACCAAAAATCGTAAGTTCAAACCAAAAATCGTAATCAGATTATAGATTTCTCGTATACTATAGGTATAAATATTTTGCCGAATGGCTCTCCGCGTTATAAGTTTAAAACACCGCGATTGTGTATTCTAATTTTTCTCATCCTTTTCCCGCAGAAACACCGGAAGGACGTAAGTAACTTTGACAAGCAATTTACATCAGAAAAGACGGATCTCACGCCCACGGACAAATTATTCATGATGAATTTGGATCAGACTGAATTCATGGGTTTTTCATTTCTCAATCCCGAGTTCGTGCAGCACGTTTAATCTTATTATTAATATCATCATTATTAAATATTAATTATTAATTATTAATTATTAATAATTAATTAAAAGAAATGGTTTCACGGACCGCGATTCATGTGTTGCAGTCGGTAGCCAATTTTATTCCAATTGTAAAATACCTATATGTACAACGCCATATAAGTATACATTATCATATACCTATACGTTAGACGCATTTACGAGTATAATCGGCACGTTAACCCGTTACGTGTCGAATTATTATATCATTATTATCATTATTATCATTATTATCATTATGATTATTATTACTACTATTGTCATTATTGTTATTATTGTTATCATTTATTATAGCTGCATCTAACGGGGAGACTCGCGTCTCTTCTATTCACCGGCTTAGAGATGTATTTACCTTGGCATTCGTATACACAGGTGTACTATTACTATATATTTGCGACATGTACTATATTGTGTACCTCTTTAACAGTCTTTATATTATACACAAGTTTCGTTTTCCTTTTTGTTATTTCTATTTTTTCTCGTATAATTTCCCATACGTTCTCAGTTGATTTTATTAAATAAATTATTATTATTATGATTATTAATTATATGACGAGTAAATTCACATAAATAAATAACAGGTAAATGCAGACAAGTATAGGTATAATATGTATATTATAATGTGAAAAATGAGAAACAAAGAAAAAAAAGAAAAAAAAATGAAAAACAAAAAGAAAAAAAAGAATAAAAAAAAAACGAGTATAATTTACTTCATGATCGTATGAATTTCACTATTAGTATTTATAGAGCAATTAGATAGAAGTAATCGATCTGTTTTTTCGTCATTCATTCATCTCGCAATTGTATAATCTATTCTATATGAAAACTCAAGAGACAAAACTATAAAGAAGAAGATATAGAAGTAAAAAAAAAAAGGAAAGAATAAATAGTATATACATAACATATATATTATCTACTATACCTTATACTATATATATATATAGTCTTTACACAGAAGATACAAAAATATATTGTGTCAGGGGGTATTTATTAATTTTTGATCCTATATTATATTATATTGTATATTATATTATATTATATTATATTATATTAAATTATATTATATTATATTTTATCGATTGAGCGGATCGCTAACTTCTTCTCACCTGAACAAAGCGAATCTCAATATAAAATATACATACACCTATAGTATATACCTACATATAATAAGAAATATATATGTAATATAAACTGAATCATTTACATGTATATTCTCCCATATATAAATTATGTTTACCTTAAACATATCATATATAGGCACTTTTTAGTCAGTTGTTAGAATATACCATCATTATAATATATATATATAGGTATATATACCATATATATTAGGGTCGTCTTTAATTCGATAACTTTTGAAATAAATGAAAATAATTGTTATAAAAATTTGAAATTTCCAGGTTTTCTTTCTATCATTATATGAGTAACAATTCTGTCAAGTTTTTGAAGCTTTGGGCCTTATCATGTTAATTTTGAAATCAAGATTTCAAATTTTGCAGAAATTTTTATCTATACATTTGCAAGTTATCCAGAAGGGTGCGTCACATTCATTTCAAAACTCATTGAAATAAGGGCCACTTTATTATATATTATATATTATATATATATTATATGGTATATAGATATTAAGATGTTATTATGTAATTTAAATTAGGAGTCAATCGGTTAAGTGGCAATACAATATACCTATATAAGTCAGAGGCTGATCATGAACCGGTATAAGAGACATCATTAAACACACACATAGACACAATGATCAAATGATATTTGCATTTCCGTTTGTCAAAAGACCGGTAAAACTTCAATTATCTATAATCACGTATAGAAAAAATATCTATATTATAATACATATACGGTATATTATATTATAATACCCGAAGCAGCTCTCTGTAGTCGATTAATTGAAATTGTTATAATAATTGCATAGCCGCGAAAAAGAAAGAAAGAAAAAATAAAAAAAAATAGCATTCACTTATGAAAACTTGTTTAAATTATAGCGTATATAATAACCGCGATCTCTATTTCTCTTTAAAATTCTATTCTTATACACTATTCTCAAAAGTCTCAAGTCTTCCAAGTCTTATTTGGCAAGTGGTATATACATATACGTGTTCGTCGTATAGATATATATATATATATATAACACACACGTTCACCGACTATAAAACATTCTCATATCCGGACGACTCGTTAATTCTTGCCCAGCGCTATTATACTATGTGTATCACCTGAATAATACACGAATCGCATATAAACCATCAATAGAACAATATTAAGGTGATTTCGTAATCGTGATTTTATACCATCGAATTATGGGAAAAACCATTCCGCATATATATACACGACGGAAAGAATATTTTCAAGAACCTGCAATTTTCCTTAGGGAATTCATTCGAATAAGAACGATTCCCCAAAGGATATAATCATCCTGCGATAAGATTTTATGGGAAAAACACGAATACCCATAACATTCGTTGTATGGCGCGAGGCAGGTGCAGAGATTACCGTATATGGAAAAACTACACCTCTACACCTGTATACTGCAGTTTGTTTTTTTTTTTTTCCTGTTTTTAGAAATTTTCAAAAACTTCACAAAATCTAAATCTCAATGACCGTGCTCCAGGTGGCCTGAGATGAAGACATATATATAAAGATAAAGTGAAATAACTAAAAACTGAATAAGAAGAACGAGTAGTGACGATCAGTCTTGACACAATCACTACATGCACGTACTACATTTAAATGGATAGTGTATATATATAAACGTGCCAATAGTGCGCGTAACGTATTAAGTGCCATTCACTGTATTCACTCGTCTCTATCCGCGGGGTGAGCTTCTTATATAATGATATATCCATGTATAGTTATTTATGCGCAATTTATAGTAAATAAATACAATTCCACCGTAACGTGTAATAATAATAATAACAATTGTATTACGAGGTAAATTTATTCTGGATTCTTAATTCCAATCGCGTACGACTATAGAGATTATTTATTGTCACTCTTGTTGTCTATTATCATGTATTATACGTTTGCCTCTATTATACCTATACCTATACCTACACCTACACGTATAGATTATCGTTTTACTTATGGGGGCTCGTCTACGTTGAGATAATACGTCTTTTTTATAAATATTATTATTATTACATATATAAATGTATAAGAAATGATACGACGCAGGAATAATAATAATAATAATAATAATAATGATATAGTAGGTATGCTATAGTAGGTACGATTGGAATTCATATGTTAATATACTATTCTGCACCACGTGGATATATATATTTATTTATTAAATTTTTATGATATATCGGAGCTCACCTCGTACTGTGACTATTATAATCACTCTGCTGAAAAAATGCGAGCTCAATTTTCACGCTAACCTTATTATTATATACATACTATACTATATATATTATATATGTATATTCAAGACTTACTTCACGTCTGTCATAAATAAGTATAATATTATACTATATTATTATAGATACCATACATTATAGAAAAGAAGAAGAAAATTAAAAAAAAAAAAAAAAAAAAGATATGGAGAATAAAAAAAAACTTTCGACTAGAGCCTGAGGACCATATACAGGCCTCCTAGACATTCTTAAATTCCTAATAAATATAAAACTAAATGTTTTTACATACTATTTAAATTGTTTAGCTTTAAAGTAAAAAAGAAAGAAAGAAAGAAAAAAAAAAAAAAAAAATTGATTGAAAATCTCCAAATTGTAACTTCTATTTTTCAAAATAATATTTAAATACAAATACACATACGAACGTACACGCGTTTGTTACCTAAGTAGTTATCTCTTGTAATTGTGAAGAAGAAGAAGAAGAAGAAAAAAAAAAAAAAGAATATAGGTATATATTAAAAAAGAAATAATAAAATAAATATGATATTTAAGATGAGCTATATACATAATATAATTCAAACATGTTCGGATCAAAAAATGGTTATGCAAAATATACAAATGTTATGTGTGTTTAAAATTAGTTCAAAGATTCACGCGTAAGTCTAATTATATTCCAGATTTCAACTTCGCAAATTTCCTTTTACATATTTTCGTAAAAAAATTATACCTATATAACATACATAGGTATAAATATGATAATGCGCAGTCTGATTGATCACACATTTATCACTTTGTACAATTTTATTATCAAGGAAAACGAACAATGGCCCCATAGCTATCGTAATATCAAAATGCAATTGCGGAGGAGATTGATATTTCGCGATTGGTCAAAACCGTATCACAATATCCGTATTACCTCTACACTACGACTAGCTCCAATCTCTATAAGTATGTACTACCTACATCGAGCTACACCCCAGCCACAATCCTACAATAAGCGTTCATTCGATCCAAAATTTATTCCGATTTTTAAGAAGATGATAAATACGAAGAAGCAAAGAAGAAAAAATAAAAAATAAAATAATAATCTTTGTACAGACACTGCGGCTTTGAAAACTATTACGATGTTGTAACTTTTTCTCACTGTAAATGTCTTCCTAAATATATATTTTTCAGGTATTTTTCGTTTAAATTATGATAGACAATATCAATATCCTTAAAAATGATTAACCGAGCGATGTGTAATAGTTGATCGATGAAAACGAAAGAAAGAAAGAAAGAAAGAAAATCAACAACTATGATAATAGTATATTGTTGAATGATAATACAGCTCGCGTATACCCAATGTATAACAATATTCCGTTATAGAAATCGGTAAAGATGAATATAAAATATATAATTAAATACATAATATTACAGGATAATACTGTGTTATTAAGATATAAGTCAGACGATAATTCAGGACGATCAGAACTTGAGATATAATCTTATTTCGCCTTTACGTACATATATTTAAGAGAAAATGTATTATTAGATTTATCGAGACACAATCGATCACATAAATGAATAAATAAAGCTCCGTAAAATTTCGAATCGTCAATTTAGAAATGAAAAACCTTTACGTAATAAAAAAATTTCATCAATACCTCATCTGATCTTTAATTCCAACATCACAGCTGGTATATTCAATTGAGCGATAACGCGAGCTAATATCTATAAAATTATACATTCACCTATATTTTCATTTTATATATCTACTCTCAATGCTCGAGTATATTGCAAACATAATTATCATATAACAGATTAGCTATGTGCGTTGACGCAAGCACCATTCGCACATCTGCTAATGATATAATATAACAAAACGCTTATTATACTAATATTTCAATGCATCGTACACACGTGTGTCAGGGGTGGATGTTCAGTTGCGTTCATCTAGGCGCATTCTGCTAATAGTGTTCATCACCTGTTGCCTCTTAACACACGCGTTACTAACACACGACTGGACACAGTAAGCGTGAAACACAGACGGTAAAAGACCGCGGATAAATATACTATGCAATTGCGGAAGTAAGAATCCGAAGAATTCGTATATCAAACCAAGGATCTGATGATGTATATCCACATACATACGCACACACGTACTATATAAATGTTTGACACTGACCTCTCTTGAAAGCTTTCAAACTACTGCAGAGTTTATTTTGAATTCTAACAACAACAACCCTACATCCGGCAAGACTTAGGCGCTGACGATTATATTTCCGTCAATAATGGAAGCGCAGGTAACACAGACGTTATTTCTTCGTTCAAATACGTCCCTTGTCAAAGTCTCGCCTTTGAGATTAGTTCACTTTACTTTATTCCCAAACACTACCGGGGAATTAGATCGAGTTTGCTCTCATCAATTTTGAGGTTACCCCAAACCGGCGACTATTTTCGTTAGTAATATAATTGAACGTAAATTGAATGAAAATAGAAGAATGACGTAAAAATCTGGATCTTCATTTATCGCAGGAATTTTTTTCGGTAATATTTATTAATGAATTTTTATCATTGATATTATAACGTTGCAGGAGAAATCATTCAGGGACTTGCAGAAAGATGAACGTCTGAAGAAGCTGGAACGTCATTTAAAACTAACACAGATTAAAAGACCGATTAGTTCGCAACTAGCACCTTTGTCTCATATGTCAATTTCTAGTATATCCAGTATCCACGGTGACAATCCATCGTCAGATTTCAGTTTCACAACTCCGTCAGTTACCTCGTCTAGAGCAGGAAGTGTCATTATAGCTTCGAGCAATAATCTACGCAAGAGATTGTCAAAGAATTCAAAAGTCGGACTCAAACCTGGGCCCATTACTTCGTCGGTATTCAACCAGAGCTTAGAGAGTCGAAAACAAGACGAGGATAGAGTAATGATGCCTCCACCGCCAGCTGTGAACACTCACAAGCCACAGCCGTTGGTTAATTCAGAGCAGAAAGTACAAGCTGTTAATTCTACGCCAAAATCTTCACTTCCACAAGATTACGAAAATCAAACTCGTAACAGTCATTTCCCACATGAAGCGTCTCGATCAAACTGTAACACTGCTGTTCACAGTGAAGCAACTAAGGAAGTATCGAGGAGCAGCGATACTTTCAAGCAATACGGTAGAGTCTTTAAGAACTGGATTGTCAGATTAAATGATCACGGTCAAGTCATTATCAGGGGAAGATTGGAAAGGTTTGTTGAGATATTCTCTGACCATGATGTTCAAAGATCTGTTAATGTTGCATAATTTTCTGGTGCAGTGGGGAACAAGCGCGGAGCAAACCTGTTAAGAAGAGATTAAGCGCTAATGTGGTACTGTCTATCCTCAAGCACAAGTATCATCTGGTGGGGGACATTCATGATGTACGAGAGGGTAAGCATTTTGCATCTTTAGGTCTTGTGTTTATACCCAATTCTCATATGTGTAATTCATGTTTGCGATCTTTGAACAGAGCTGCCAGAATACGTACGCGGAAAATTTTATAATGGTTTTCCTGTGGACTGGGAAAACGTCCGACAAATATGGCAAGGCTACGTTGCTTCAGGTTTCAGCTTATCATTCAGATGGCCTAGACCAATGGCAGATAGCGACGACGATTTAAGAAGCGATATTACTGATCTAACTGTCGCTCGTTTGAAAAACACCAGAGTCAAGCCTACCTCTTTTTTATCAACTTCTCGCACATCTCAAACTGTGAGAGAAATAGATAGAAGTAGCAGCCAAAGAGAAACTCGCTCACAGCGTAAAAAGGTGACAAATGATTCGGATATTTCGTCAATCTATTCAGCAGTGAACGAGGCATCTGATGCTAGAGCTAAAATAACAGCTGTAGAAACAAGCCGCACACAGACTGTGGGAAGATTGAGTCCAGGACTGGACAACCGTTCCACCAATCAAAGTGGATCACCAAGTAAAAATGTACAGCCCAAGAACACAGAGTCATCGAATTTTGGAAATATTGTTCAGAGGTGGAAAGTTGACGTTATAATCGACAATCTGATGAATAAAAATTGCTCCAAAGAATACATTGAGAAAATTATCAAGGCCATTGATTGCTTTAATGAATTGCTTACAACACCCTCAACAGACAACGGTGAAACAGCAATTGACGAAGGTGTGTCCTTGAACTACAATTCTAATTATCAAACCGATACGACAAGCAATAAAATTTATAATGATAAAGAGAATATGCAAGTGTTGCAAAACGGTAATAGTTCTAGGCCGCAACACAGCAGACAAACCGCAATAACTCCGTCCAGTTCTTACTCTGTGGAAAGCTCTGAACAATCTGAAGAAGAGCTACAGTCTAGACATGAAACATTTCTTTGCCAGCAGACTTTAATATCGGGAAAAAATAATCCAGCCGGCCACACATCAACAAAATCACAGCAGTCTAGAACTTCTGGATACGAACCAGAGAATTTTTCAAATCTTTCTGATGTGAATGGGGAACAAAACAGACTTACTCCAGCTGGACTGACCTCACCCAAATACGATATTAGCCACATGAAAAACAAAGAAAATCAGGTCACAGCTGCCTTGCCTAAAAAAGAAATTATTGGTCAATCGACTCAATCGGAACGATATAAGCGAAAAGCGATTTTCGATAGTGCGGATTCTGATCTGGAAGGGCCAGTTTTAAACAAACCAAGAACTGCTTCGACTAATAATTCGTCTATTGATAACACAAGTTCTCGGAGGACTCCAGGTTCTGAATATCAGTCCACAGCTGTTGAAAAAAAGAAAAATGGAATTGCTGGAAGTCCATCTGATAATGTCTGCGATTCTGATGTTTCAATCGTTGACACGAGGTCTGCCCCGGTCGTGAAGGCCAAAATATTGAGCATCCAGAATGTAACAGACGGTCTTAGCAAACGCAATCATCACAGAGAAACACTACGTTCGGACTTTAGCTTCGCATCCACCGAAAAAAATGATCACAGCAAAGCAAATTCTCCAATACCTAAGAGAAGTGGAAATCTAAGTAATGAGAAGACTTTGGGCTCAACATCATCTGTGAAAGTAGTTGACCAATGTACAGGTCGCTTGAATAAAGTTCCAGTAGATCAGCATAATCGTAATAAAAGCAAATGTACGCCGTCCAAGACAGAGAAAATAGTGACTAGGCACCAGAAGAATAGAATTGGTAAATATCTTTATGATGTAAAAAGAATTTGAGACAATTAAAATACACTGATGTCTACATATCTGTAATTTTTTCGAAGCTACCAATTACACAAATTGATTGTTTCTTATTCAATTACAGATACCGAACATCAGATGATCGAACAACCCGGAAGTGATTCGGAAAATGTCAGTATGCGGATGAGTTCTCGTGGTCGCCGGATATTGCCTCCTCTGGATTATTGGAACGGTAAATTTTTACGTTTTATTCATCCTTTCACATTACCCTGTTTCATACTAAATATTGATATGAAAAATTGCGTAATCTATTTTCGTGTTTGTCACAGGCGAAAGAGTCATCCTGAAAGGTCGAGAACTAATATACAGCCCAGGCACGAGTCGCGTAGCTTCCTTATCGGTAAACTCTAGCATTTTGAAGCACACATTATCACCCGTAAGTAATTTAGAACGAGCATTAAACATTATAAACCTATATTAATAAATTTAATTATCATTATTGATTCTACCATTTCCAATAGTCAATAAATACTTTTACATTTATTTTAGAACACTACAGCTGTCTCAGAACCAATGCCCGTATCAGGATTTTCTAAAAACTTAAAGAACACTCCAACTGGCCCGACAGATCGTTCAAAATCTACAGTAGAATCGACAAACAAAAATCCTCGGAGAATCGGAGGAATTCTTTCGGAAATATCTGCTAACCATGATGAGGACAGTGATCACGAGACGGTAACAACTAGGCTTTGAAGCATCGTTATTATACCAAAGCTTTGGAATTTGTTAATTTCTATATCTGAATGGTATATGCATAATCGCGGTGTGAGTAATAAAATATCAACGTAATCTAAATTTCAGATGTGCGATAGAAGGGTCACGAGAACATCGGTGAACAATATTCAAAAAAATCTGAAAAAAACAAGTCGGAGAAGCAGGAATATGAATCCAAAGTCAGACACTTCGAGTGACGATGAGAAGCTCCGCTTGGTACGTAAAGCATGTTTTATTTCCGCTAGCTGTATAAAATTTGTGCCAAATATATTTATCGGTTGTTATGTCGATGGGATTATAAGTAAGAACCAGCCAAGAGAGCTAACATTGATCTTGATCTCTATTGTTGAACAGGTTGGCAAGAGGAAAAAACGAAGGATTTATTGAAGCATGAGAATTCCCTATAATGATATTGAACGCGACAATAACAAATACTCGGAGGGGAGCAGACAAACGAAGCTGAAAGGTGGTTTTTGAACAGCGACAAAATTTTAATTAATAGTTAGCGCTGGTTCGCAGGAAGATTTACCTTTATGTTGTTATGTTAATGTTCATTAATTAAATGGTATCAAATAGTTTTTTATAACCCTGTGCTAAGTTGAAAAAAAAATATTAACGAACCTTTCCGTTTATAATATATTTGAATATTTTCTCAAGCACAACAATCTCAATGTAATAATACCGGCGATTGCTAGTCAAGCAAGTAACCACACGAACTTGTAACAGATTTAGTCAATAAATAAGAAAAGATATTCTACTTTGCGCCTCTCATTGCTTCCTGATATCTAATTATGTAAGTTTATTAACTCTTTCCCCACATAAGCACAGCAACAGAAAAAAAGCGAGTTGTTTAACTCCAACGATTATCGAACTAATTACGTTTGTATGTTTTCGAAAACTTGACTGATAATGGATCAATTTTCTACACATTTTCGTCTACTGTCTTTGAGAAAATCACTACGTATAATGCAATTGCTCAAGCTATTCCAAATCACATTAAAGAAATATTGGAAATACTCCAAGTTTAGTATCAATCGGACTGTGACATAATGCAAGAGATTCAGGGACAAATAAATATCAAGATGAAGATATGCAACTCACGTAATCTGCCGATATTTTCGAGATTAATCCGGTTTTGCGTTTTATCCTCTGCAGCAACAGATTCAAGGTACTTGAAATCCCATTTTCGTACAATTTTGACCAGAGTTCCAACTGAAATCTATATTAACACTCGACAAATGATTCCGGTCGTTGGTATTCCATAACTTATTGTTAGTCATCCCAGTAGGTATCACTTCACCAATAACTTTAACGTTGATTATTTTCTTATATCAATTAGTTACGCACTATTTTTCACTTCGAGTTATTTCACCTAAGTATAAACGATAATTTACAGCAATAAAAGCCACGGAACACAATAACTAACGCAATAATCTACCCTGCGGACATCGCACGCGGAATTGTTTACCGTTTAACGTTTATTGTTTGATGCACCTGTAGCGGCACTTGTAGCCGCTGCCGCCACGCGACAATGTTTTGTTTTGACTGCGAATAGCGAACTTCGGCCCTCTCGTAGGTATTGAAAGAACTACTTACTACTTATCAATTGAAGAATCAAATTTGAATTGATAAAGTCTTAATCATATAGTGCTTTTCTTCGGTATAGCGATATAGTATAGATTCGATTTCTGACCGAGGGATGGTGTTGCATTCGGGTTTCGATGGATAATCTTTGGAATCTCATTGACACTATCACTTTCATTCATTAATTTTCAACCAAATATTGAATGAAGCTCGGTATTTATGAATGAAAATAAGGCCCCGTTCGCGCTTGTGAAACTTTGCGCGGAATTTGATCATCACTCACTGCGCATGCGCACAAGTCGGAGACCCAAGATCCGTTTTGACCATCTTCGATTCGATAATCGAATCGATAATCGATTGGAATCGATTGGAATCGATTCTAACTTCAAACTGAGTCAAACCACGTGAGAAATTTATGCGGTGGGCGCGAACGCGTGTTTATTAAATTTAATGGTACAAGTTGTTCTATTTGAAACATGATAGCGTTAGAAACCTCGGATAAAATGAATAAATCGCCAAGAAAACCTAAGGGTGAGTTTTTCTCCGCTATTTAATTCGCTTGAACTAACTTTCACCTGACAACAAATTGTAGGTTATAAAATCTCTTCCGTATAAACAGTTTCGAATTATAAACAGATGTTATTAAATAATTAGCACGCAAAAATTTTCACGCGCAAATTATAAGACATCAAACCGCTCATTAGCAAATGGAATCGACGTACGCAAACTCATGGTCAATCCAACAGTCTAACCTCCTTTTTTTTCATATTAATTTTCTTCATTTTGCGTATTATTATCATCTTGCTGTAGCTTAACTGTGTCTGTTTCATTTTGAAGAACATTCTGTTATATATATATATTCGAAAATCGCAATCATGTTTACATTAATTCCAGTTGAAATACGACTAGTTAATGACGATTCCGAATTGTCAGACGATACCTCTGCTAATTCTGGCGATGAAATCGAGGAAAATAATGTGGAGAGTGCCGACGAAGGTGACATAGAATCTGCATCTGGTAATGAAGATGCAGAATCAGACTCAGCAGAAGAGGAGGCTGAATCAAGCGTTTCAAATTCCGACAATGAAGCTGACAAATTCAAGGCAAATCCTGGATGGGCAGATGCAATGCAGAAAATTTTAAAAACCAAAAAACCAAAGAGAAAGAAAACAATCGTCTTGTCGAAGGCGAAAAGATTGTGCGACGTCGTACCTAAGGAGAAGAAGGAAGGCCCAAGCTTCCAGGTCGAAGGAGGTGAAGAAGATGGTAAAACAGAAACAACAGTTCCGTCGAAGACGAGTGCAGAAAAGAAAGAAAAAGAAGAAGAACACAGTAGGAGAAAAAGAAGAGAAGTAGATCTTGGAATTAGGGTGAAACCCACGGTCCTGGACAAAGACAGAGAAAAGACATTACAGAAGATAGCGACAAAGTATGTGTTGGTAATCGTCAAATAATTTCATATTTTACTCAAGTAAGAGCTGAACAGCGTTTTATTTTATGACTTATTACAGGGGTGTGGTACAACTATTCAACGCTGTACGTCAGCAGCAGAAGGATATCGATAAACGTTTAGAAGAAGCTGGGCCACTGGAAAGAAAGAGAGAAATGGTTTTGAAGAATATTGACAAACGTGCATTTCTAGACGTTCTTATGGGTGGATCCAAAAGCATTTCCGTCGACAATCCGGTCAAACCTGAGAAACAGGAGAGAGAAAAGCAGATGGATAAGGTATATCAATTTTGAATGTTGAAAAGATAAGTTAGAATTGGAAATTTCCCCTGTGTATGCCTTGTTCTTTGTAAATTGAAACTCAAGTTTAACTAGTTTGTAATCGTTTTTAAAGGGAGACAATGAGAAGACCTGGGACGTTCTGAGGGATGACTTTATGATGGGAGCAAAGCTGAAGGATTGGGACAAAAATGCAGAAGAAGATGCGGTAGATTCGTCCGCCCCAGAAGATATGGATAGCGACGAATGAGCGTTGAGTGTGAGAAGAGTCATGCGGTAAATAATAAAACTCTTTAAAATATGAACATTGTGATAATAGTACTGGACAACAAGAAATTGTCTATTCAGTCACTTGATATCAGAGGTAACTTGTGAGGATGAAAATACATGTGTTATGCATTGGGTGCAAAAAACGAATCAGTTTGGCCGAGTATATACGAATGTTTACAGATTCAATTTATTATGTGTAAATACATAATATAATATACCTTAATGTTGAACTTTTAATTAACAGAATAGTTTAATCTTCCTCTCCAATTGTGAAGTTCTTAGTAAATATGAAAATCGTGATATCTGTAATATAGATGCGTCGATCAGGTCCTTATATCTTACCTGTCCGCTTACCAGAACTTTGAATTTAGGGCATTGCAAATATATTCACTGGCTCTAATTTCATAACTCTGTAACGTATCATAAAATAAGAAGGGAAACTTACGGTCAGCCCCGGCCAATCAATAATTCCACAGAAAGAAGTAATATAATTATTTTATTCATGAAATATGGGAAGATATAATATTCATTTACACCAACGTCCGCGCACACGTCCATGCTGCCTAGGGTGTCCGTTAATAATTAAATTTTTTCACGCACCCCCTAAAAAGTTTCCTCTTCGTGTGAAAACATGAGGGAATTTTATTTTATTTTTTTTAAATGAAGAGAACACGTGCCTCAAGACGATCAAGGTTTTTTTTTTTTTTTCTTATGAATTTGCAGTTTTCATGGAAATGTCTCACGAAAAATTGCCCTCGTGTTTTCACACGGAAAGGAAACTTTTCAGGGGGCGCGTGAAAAAAATTAATTTTCAACGGACACCCTTATGCTGCCATTCGTAATAATATACCTGTATGTATAATACATGTACTCGTTGCAATCCAAAACGGTTGTTGCACATCTCGAATAAATCGGTTTTCGCATTTTATCGACATGTAAAATAGATACACATACGTTTTACATAGGACCTGCATACATACTGACGTACGTAACTTGAATTATTTTTCATCAGTCACACTAAAGCGATATCTGTACATATTTTTAACTATCAAATTTTTGAGTGGACGTTTTCGTTCTACGCAATGTTTCCTGTTAATTGAATGGTCAAGGCTTCGAGTAATCACACAATTCGGTCTACTATAAAATATCAACAAGTAACGGGTGTATACATAGGTATTATTCAAATATCCGTATATTATTAATATGTTACCACTACACACAACTGCCGGTTAATGAAATACCAAAATATATGATATATAATATTTTACAATATTGTTGCATCTACCATAAATTTATTCGTGCAAATAAAATTCTTTCGCGAACAATTTCGACCAGCCCTCGTTAGAGGGGATAATCGTTGTTTATATACATATCTACCGGTTTACACGCTACAATACGTTTTGCATGTCTCGCGCACATAACTTTATCGATCTGACCCAGTAACCCCCGTATTTATCTATGCATGTATACATAAATGTATTTATATGTATTCGCGGATACTGCTGGCTATTGCAGCCGATCATACCGCGCAGCAACTATTGCGGTATATGGCTATTTGGTTTCGTCGATTCACAATCGCCCTTTTTTATTTTTTACGCGATTAAACTGTGGCTACAATCAGCGAGTTTTCTGTACAACGAAAAAAAAAAAAAACAATAGGGACCACGAAAGAACTGCAATCGTTAGACAAAAATATGATGACTATAAATCTAAATGTCATTGTCTTGCAATGAATATTTTCAAAATTCTTTCCGCACCCTCTGTTGGTTCGAAAACCTCGCTCGAATCTCAGTCTAACGATTATTCAAAGAAGGATCATAGTTATAATCTCTAACGCTCGCGGATTCTGAATATCCGATATATAGATCGTTGAATTGTTTATTTCACACTCTGCTCTCCCGTATATCTGGGAGTGCACCAAAGTCACCGGTCTCACCATCGTCGTCCTCATCATCGTCGTCGGAAGTCGACGGTTCCGAATTCACTATTGAATTGTGCCTTTGCTCATCGCCAGATGAATGATGGCGTGATGATTCCATATTAGCTCCAGGATTACTTATATTTTCGTTGACGTAGCTCAAGTTTGCCCGAATTTCTCGGCTCTCAATTTCGTTGTTTACGACATTTTCTACCCCTTCATAGCTTCCCTGATCATCGTTATTATACCGCCCGATTATTTCCACGCTGTTTATCTGACCGCTACGCGACTCAATTCCTCTCGATATACTGTAAGCCTCTAAATTAACGTCGGCGTAATACTCGTCTAATGGATTGTCTATCAGAGTTGGATTCCTCGTAATATTTTGCTGCGGAAAATTTTGACTTGAAAAACTTCCGAGACTAGCGTAACGATAGTCCGTTACATTCGCTGGATTCTCAGTCACCCGAGGACGGGTTTCAAGATTTTGCATCTCGATTTCCTCTTTCCCATCGTTCGCGAACTCCTGCATGTCCAGCTCGTACGGAAGGTTCCCAAACCTGTGTAACAAAAACGTGACAAATTTTTTTACCCCAAACGTTTGCGCCAAGATTAATACGCCAAATTCCATAGATCATCCCTTAACGCGTGTGATATACCTGTGCAAAAGTATGTCAGAGTACGAAGGTGGCATGTCACCGTCGTCTTTGCCGTATATACTCTCGTAGGTAGGTGGAGCGAAACATCCTCCCAAAGAACCGAGGCTCTCCTTGCTCGGCGTTTCAGCATCCATATCCATAATGCTTCCTTGACTGCTTCTTAACTGATGCCGATTCAAACTTCGGGGATTTCTCTGCGCTCTTATAACGCTCTCGCCAAGCTCGACGAGATCAAGACCTGATGGAAACGTAACGATACCCGGAATAAAACCCGAAAAATATAAACCTGCGTAATATACAGGAATGATCAGTGATCAGAGAGACGATCGTGGTCATAATTACCCGTAGTGTCAGCTTGAAATTGTGTGAATACTGTCCCGTCGACAACGAGCATTCTACCGTGTGGGAGAAGAATGATTGTCGGGGTAGCTACCATGGCTTGATCCGTACTTCCGAATCGTGGATCAGGTTCGGGATCCTCTATGCGACAACAGCAGTGTCTTCTGCATAAAGATCTGCAGAATGGGGCGCCCCAGCAACAGTAGGCAAATATGAAACAGAGAACAGCCAACATCACCAGGAGCGCCGCGACGCCTTGACCCTGCTGAGCGGCGGCGAGGCCCGGACCACCGGCTACGCCAACGCCGACGCCGAATCCCCCGCCCCCGCTACTGCTGCTCATCTCGCCTGTAAAAGATGAAGCGAAAAAAACTATTTTCTTATTTTCTTCTTCTTCTTTCTTTCTCTTTTGCGGATAAACGATAGCTGTACCTATTCTCTATTTCGACAACGTGCAGGTAATATGTAAGTCGCACGCAGAGCTCTCGCACGCGTGTGTTTGATAATAACAATAATAACGATGATAATATACAGCGTGACCTTTCGGAAAATTCACTTCGTGCTTTGTTCGACTAAGGTAGACTTCCGTCACGAGTTTCTCAAATTTTACCTTGACCTCTGCCCTCGAACCGCAATGCGGTTCAAATATTATAACCGTAAGTGTATAGAATTCGAGGAGCCAAATGGCTATCTGCCAGTATATCGCGACTTCGGACTGTGTACAGGGGAAAATAGAGTTTCTTTCGTTAAACGGTAGCGTTAATTATCTGCAGGAAACTCTACACATATAGTCTCACACGCTCGGGCTTAGCGTGGAATTAAATTTCCATGTCTTGATTTAGATGTAAACTAATCTATCTCACTTCGTGAAATATTGTTTAATTAATTCGACAGGGTCCTAATTATTCCGTCTGAAATAATTACCAGCCCCGGATTACATATGATAGATTTTACTTTTAAATCACGTGCTGGTAAATAAGTAATAGTGAAAGTGACCGATGATTCGCGAACAACAGTTTTTCATACGTGAGCCGATTAGCTGATCTAGACTTTCTTTTAAACTTTGATTACCCTATTGAGCACGTGGAATTACATAATTATGATATAGACAGAACACATTTACAATAATCAACGAGAATACCGTGCGAGGTTTTATCATGCCGTTCGCAATTCGTGACGGAAATTTAAGAGCTGTGATTATTTATTGATTATGTATTGACATCATTGTTTTAAATAACAATTACCTACTGGTGATGATGGACGGCAAATTAAAATGTTACTTCTTGCTTCGATTGACGATCATTCTTGCTCGTTGGTATATCTATAAAAGAAAATAAAACATTTCCATTCTGACGTTATTCCAACTGTTACACGTGGTCATCGAATACAACGTGTGGTCGTATATATACACGTCATACCTACCGTACTTGTAGATGATTGTAGGCTTCGGGCTAAAGTCAGATTTTTAGTTTCGATATGATTGATTAATTATATTAATAGCTATACGAAATTCGTTTTTCAATACGGATACGTGGTGTATTTACAATTTTACAGTCCATTCCCGCAGCTCTATCAGTTCATAATTACCAATCTATATTCCGAAGACGGAATTACTTATTATGAAATGATTAGAATTGACACGGTACAAGTCCCCGATAACTTCCGTTCGTCAGAATCACTATCATCAATCATCATTGAGTAAGAAAAAAATTAGACGTAGATAAATATAGGTACACATATATATTCGGACCTCGAACTTATACACGTTTAAACGTCAAGTAAACCGCGATGCACGCTCGGCAGCAATTACTTATTAAATATTCGTCTCACGATTATATATCAGCTACCTTTGCACTAGCCATAGAATTACCACACCTTCGTCTTCTACGCACTTTGACGATAATATTTATATATATTCATGTACATGCGTATGCAAGGAATAACAGTGATGCAATTGACCGATACCACGAAGATCTAAAAATCTTATTCCAGAATTTGTCTACGACTAGTTTCAAAAGGTTTTCAGTATCTTATAATCGCTGTTACAATTCATTATAAAAATATACGTATATGACTGAGTAAACAGTGGACTTTCTTCGTTCTTATCAGACCTTGCTCACCTCTGACCTCGCGGTTCTTACATACCCTTCGTTAAACACTTATCTTCGCTGATTGGTTATTTTTTTTTAAATTTTTTCGCCAATGTTTTATTCGCGTTTTGTATAGTTTACCGATAAGGCTTTTAAGCGAA
The DNA here is from genome assembly GCA_914767705.2 of Tenthredo notha. Taxonomy (NCBI): domain Eukaryota; kingdom Metazoa; phylum Arthropoda; class Insecta; order Hymenoptera; family Tenthredinidae; genus Tenthredo; species Tenthredo notha. The sequence continues at coordinate 1,218,634 of OU611914.1, read as the reverse complement.
ACCACCCTTTATATTATCGTCATGTATGTTGAAGCGATAGAAAATCTCGCGGTTATAAGAAACACACGATAGAATTATACGAGTATAGGGATACTGTTGTACACATTAGCTATATTGTACATACAGTTGGCTGGTCAGCGATTGAAAATTGTTCCAGTTTTAATATCTAATTATTATCGTAAATTTCGAACCGCGGATACGAATGGTTGCATTTTATAGAACAGAACGAAAGCGTAAGTATAATAACGCGCACTTTGGGGATTGATCGCAAAAGAAATACATATAGAACGAAGGAAAAAAAAAAGGCAATAAAGTGTATTTCTCCCTGTTCGTGACGTCACTGTAGAAAAATCAACCACCCCTAAATGAAATTTCTATCATTACAGAAATATACTTGCGTATAATAGATGCAGTATGAATTTGTTACGATAATTAGAGATTGTATAAATCAATCGAATTATATAGCGATAGTTTATATAGTGCGATGTTAGTTTAGTATTTCGAGTAAAAAATTGTACAATAAGTATACAGTTTATTATTATTACCAGAATGAATTATCGATCACCACCTACCTCTTGGCTAGTCGGTAAAATTATTCCTGTATGTATAAAATTTCGCCTCCATTATTCCTAGCTGTAAGTACGTGAAATCACTTGTCTGGTTATTACTATATTACACGGACTCCGGCATCTGATTGCGGTTTGTCTTCGTCAAATAAATCCTTGCGTCGCGTACCGTCGCGACGCTCCCCACGAGAAACGCGAGCGAGACTTTCGGCGGGGGTGGCTAGAACGTCGCGGACCTAGCTATCGACGATTGTGGGAGCCAGGGGGTCGGGAGTCCAGGATCCACAGACCGCGATCACCGCGCCGGTGCTACCGCACGGCTACCGGTAGCTACGGAATACGGATTTGCGGTAGCGCTTTTGTGGGAAATTGTGATTGCGATTGTGGTCGTCGTCGACCTCGTTGTCGTCGTCGTCGTCGTCGTCGGATAAAGGCGGTCGATCGCCTTGTCCCTCTCTTCCTAATAACTAAACGTCTCCCTTTCTCTTCATCACGAGAACGCTAGGCGTACCGACGCCGGCGTTCTTTTGCCCACGAGTTCGCGCGGGTCGATTTCCGTTCGACGTGATAAAAAAAAAAAAAAAAAGCGTCCGTGAGTTCGGGCGCAATCGTAGTTATCAAATTTTCGAAATGCATGCAGCCATACAATACCTATAATAAACGTCAAGAATTTCTATTGATCTATTATATTTCGATAAAAAAAATCGTAGCCAAATGAGCAAGGTGACATTTGAAAGTGGAAAGAAGCAGCTTCATTTTGCTTCTTTTTTCAATTTTTCAAGATTTTTTCCGCACTCGCTAGATAAAGGTGAACATGACCGTTTTTTTGCAATTTTCATACTTTCATAAATTCGCGTGTAATTTTTTTGGAAATAGATACAGAAACTTTTTTAGAATAGGACTTCGAAAGAGGCGAGATTAGGCTGTAAGTCGGTTTTTTGAAAGAAAAATCTGCATTCATGTTCATGTAATATAAAAATGTAAAAACGATTTGGCTACAAATTTTTTTTACCGAGATATTCAAATTTTTGTCTCGATCGAAAATTCGGAAAGTGATCCCGAACTTGTGTACGGTACTCTGTATATAGGTGTAAATTTATACTACGTGCATTCATTATTCATATAGTATGTGTTATTTTATCATACTAATTACAGAGGGTGCAGCTTCAATCAAGCAAATTGATTTAGCTCGCAATATAAGACCGTATATCCGATGCATGCAGATTTCCGCATGAAGAAATAATCGTTATAATAACCGGTGAAATAAAGTTAATTGGGACGAATAGTGGTAAATTGAATTACATACGCTGTTGTAATACTAACTCATGAATAAATAATAATATATGTAATGCAATATTAGAAGACAATATTTTATTTCCTCATATTCCCTACAAATATGTTATCGATCATTGATGTAACATTATGTGTAGATGCATACGTGCACCTACATACATTATATATACATAAATTTTATTAAAAATTCTAATTAAAATGAAAAACGAAGAAAGAAAACCACCCAAGTACATAGATCGCGATAATCTCGAAAGTGCAGGTGTCAACTTTTCCCGCGTGACCCAATTACAGGGTGCTCCACACTGATATCACCCTTCGTGACGTAAATAAACCTCTCTTTGCCTGGACTTGGTGTGTTACACCCCTCAACTCTGTAAACGATAAAGAAATACGATATTAATCACAATTAAGCACGGGACTAGACCGCGATAGATTTAGATCAAACTTTTCAAAGCAACTGTTCCGAATTATGTAGTTATCTGTATTCACGGTAGACATGTTCGCCGAATATTACACCTGACTTAGGAGATTTATAAATTAATAGCAATAGATATAAATTAATAATAATAATCTAGATACTCTTAAGATTTACTTGTCGGACTGTAATTCTAATTATTAGTACAGACGTTGGAATTATTACTTTTATCATCTCATATTCCACCTGAGCGGATCACCGGGTTCAGATACAGATTTGTACGGTTGGACAGTTCTTAGAACTCCTCTGGCAAAACGTTGACCAGCCATTCTTTGAATTTCCTAATCTCAAGCCTCGATAGTTCGTGATAAGTATTTTTCAGGGGTACAAATTCCCCCTTTACTCCTAGTCCAGTAAGAGTTTCAAATGTTTTTTCACCCCAGGAAAATGGAACTAAATCGTCTTTGCCTCCATGAAATTGTAACAGCGGTGGCGTGTTCTCACTGCCAGCTGTCTTCAAAGCCTGTGGTTGAACGAAGCAGAAAAAAAATAGTGTTCAATTATGAAATTGATGAAATACAATGAATAAAAGATGACTGTCACCTTGCAAGAATTAAAATGCTACCTAGTAATGATAAGTAAAAATAATATAACTGCCTGCTAACTGTAAATGTATCAGTAAATGAATTGGTAACTTTTACTAGTTCGAATATCTCCGTACTTCATAAACAACAGAATTGTCATTCAAAAAAGCAGACATGACACAGCAGCCGGCTATGGATATGTTGAACCTGTACGCCAAATGAAAAGACAGTGCTCCTCCCATTGAAAATCCAGCAATAGCTATCCTGCTGTAAGGTATTCCAGCATCAACTTCTTTCTCAAATATTTTCGATACCTCTTGACACATGGAATCAATCGAAGCCAGTGATTCGGGCACAGATCGTGATATGGCCATACGGTCAAACCACACATTGCTTAGCTGAAAGAAGAGAAGGATTGAAATGACCAGGCATAAAGAATAACTGGCAAAGGACTGAGAATTTTTAACTTGGAAGAGTTTTCGCTTCAACCATGTCAGTCCGTTAAGTAGAATTACTACCTGGCCACCATTGGGAGTGTAGGCTTGGGTCGGTGCATTAGGATAAATGATTTTGATGTGTGGAAACTTCATTTCATCTTTATTTACAATTTTCAAATACTCCTTTACGTTTTCGCTTGTATCACCTGAAAGATAAATATAGTCATGAATATAATTGAATAATCGCTGTTACAATCGTGGGGCGGTTGTGATGATGTGTTTGAATCAGTTACGTAATTCTACAAGTAGATCTTAAATCAAAATCACTTCGGATGATTCAGCCTGATTCGTGCATTTGAGGTTATACAGTTTATGATTAAAAATACCTGAGCCGTGAAAAAAAATTAACGTAGCTGTATGATTGGCCGTAGCTTGCACAACGTTTGATTTCAATATTTTTACTACTGATGCCATTGTATTAAAAGTTAAAACCGAAAAAGAAAAAAAATCTAGTTTGTCTTCACGTGCATAGGTAAATATTCAAATTAAATCAGGCAGACGACTCAAGAGCTGCACTAGCAACTACGTAAGTCAACGAAGTCGAATGATTAATGTAGAATATATTTGAGATATAAATAAATTTATAATTATTTACGGAATAATTTGGAGCTATAAATAGTATAAAACAGAATTGTTGTATCAATTTAATTATTCCTAATGTTGAATTGAGTTGGTCAACGACTCGCGTAGTTCTCGTACAGTTAGCGCCGTCTCTTCCGCTCGGCGTTCCTATCCTTTTCATCAAAATGGCTCCGAAACCGAAGCCCACGGAAAAACCAGGTAAGACTGTCGCCTATTTACAGAAAAAGATAAACGGGTTGTGAGTAGAATGTGCGGTGATTTGAAGAAAGAATAACGCCTCGGATATTACTGTGGTTTATTAAACGATGGAATACGGGCAATTTACGCGTGAAACAAAGACTGACAAATGCCCCACCACGCGGTCGTTCATCTTCAGCCACATGGTTATTTTATAGATGTTGTTGACATTTTTATTCGTTGGTGAATATTAGCAAGGTTATTGCTATTTTCTATCGAGTTCGATATTCTCTGAAGCAGCGTATTTATTCATTGGGTTTGTGTCAAGCGCGAGTCCTTTCCTAACCCTAAAACCCGACGTCACGACAAATCGGAAGTTTTCGTTGAATTCTTTTCTTTGAGCAATTTCGTATCACTAAATCCATTACCGGTTCTTTTTACGGTAGCAAATTCTGAAACCTGTCTCTGTTAAAATGAAGCACCAACTATTAATACCGTAAAAATAATTTTGGCTGAACATCGCCGCAAATTTCTCCAAACAATTTATGAAAATAGGGTGTATAAAAATTGTCTCTTCAATTATTCAGGCAAGCCTGCCGAGAAGAAGGCAGAGAAGAAGACAGAAAAGAAGCCAGCTACCGCAGCTTCGACCTCCAAGGTGACCAAGCCGGCAGCCAAGCCTGCTGCTAAGAAGCCAGCAAGTGCCAAGCCAGCGGCCAAAGCTGCTGCCAAACCTGTGGCTAAGCCTGCGACAAAGCCAGCTGTAGCCAAGCCCAAGAAGAATGTTGCTGCAAAAAAATCTGCCAAGGGTGGAAAGGCTCCTTCCAAACCCGTGCAGAAGGCTCTTAAGGCTCAAAAGAAGGTGAGATATACAAAGGATCGGTTCAAAGGTGATAGTTGGACAGTTGCATCCAATGAAGTTGGCACAAGATGCATCGATGGTATCATTGAGCCAGAAAGTCTGAGCAGTATTCTTGTGTACAACAATATTACATGATGATTTGCGTGTGGGAATCTCTTTGAGATAACATGAAAACACAACTTTATACACAGTTCTGATTAAACTCTTTTTATTGTTATTATTATACCAAATTTTGTCTCAGATAAAATTAGGGAAGAAACATGATTGGAATTACTTTATCTTTCAGATCTTGAAGGGTGTTCATGGATCCCGTGTAAGGAAGATCAGGACGTCTGTGCATTTCCATCGGCCCAAGACATTCAGACCACCAAGGAATCCCAAGTATCCAAGGAAATCTGTGCCCAACAGGAATCGGTAATTGTCTAATTTTTTCTGGCCTAAATCCAGTTGCTAAGAGATCAATCGGCACCGTTACAATGATGATTGATTGTGTGGGAATCTCTTTGATAAATGTGAAAATAAAAACAAACACAGTTCTGACAAATTTCTTTTGCTGGGCAGACAGGCTTGGATGAGATTTTAATAACTCATTATTTGAATGGAATATTTTTTATTTCCAGTATGGATGCTTTCAATATCATCAAGTATCCTTTGACGACTGAGGCTGCGATGAAGAAAATTGAAGACAACAATACCTTGGTCTTCATTGTTCACACACGCGCCAACAAGTACCACATCAAGGCATCGGTCAAGAAGCTTTACGATATTGATGTCGCTAAGGTAAACACTTTGATCAGGCCTGATGGCAAGAAAAAAGCATACGTCAGATTGGCACGGGACTATGACGCCCTGGACGTTGCTAACAAAATCGGCATCATATAAATACCTTAATTGCGTACTTGTATAAAATTAAAAAAAAAAAAAAATACTGTCCAGATAATAAACATCTCTACAGGTCAGTCAATTTGTGGTTCGATCCTCCGTTCATCCAACTACCTACAACACTTCTGAAAATAATCTGCTCCTTTTCTCCGCTGAGTATCTAATCCTGAAAACTTAGAAAAAGGAGTAATGAAATAGGCATGAAACTTGTTATGAACAATAAGCAGTTTATTCGTTTTCTTTTTTGCTGGTAATCAGTGTTTATAATTACACATTTCGTCGTTGATTGGACATCCATTGGGATGGTTTTTATGAAACCAGCAGAGCTTTGACTTTCTTGACAATTGAGAGTTGCTTTGCTTTTTTTTTTTACGTACCACATCTGTGTTACTACCAGGTACCCTGAACTGAACCTTTCCCTGTATAACTTTAAAAATGTCCCCATTATTCTTGAGCAACGTTTGTAAACCTCCACACTCGCTTTTTAATTCTTTCAACATTTCAGGCGATAATAGCCTGGCTACCTGACTCAATTCAATCTGGCCCCCAGCATTCCATTTCTCATTAGTCCCCTGAATATCTATCATTCTAACTTTGCACAAAAGTTGACCAGCGACTAGATTTACTATATCAGTAATCAAACTTTTATTGATTTTGGTACAATTCTTCACTCTCTCAACGGTTTCCCTTGGCTTAAAGTCTGCTGACCATAAGGTATTGTCAGATACATCGCAAGTAGGGCTTATTTTACTTTGATTTTTCACAGATCTAGCATTGATCAATGCCCGAATCGCATCCTCCTGGAGCTCTTGACTTTCCTTGGTATAAGTCCTCTCCCGTCCAATCAAACAAATTCTTTTCGTCGATGGAATTCTTAGTTTATCCATATCCGTCTTGAAGCCACACTCCTCGCAAACTTTCTTCACATAATTCATGTACTCAAAATATTGACTCTTGGCAGCGCTGTTTCTTTGATATTTACGACCGTCGAATTCGAAGGCACAACAAGGTAAAAGAAAGAACTGGCATCTGTATGAACTGCGCGCTGCTATCACAGGTATCCATGGTGTTAATTCGTCCGAATGATTTCCTATCAGCCAATCAATTTCAGGAAACAAACTAGACGCCGAAGGTACTATAGTCCTTACCTGAAACATGAATTTCATTTCACTTTCAAGTTTACTTGTATAAATTTGAACAACTGGCCTATTTATACTGAAACAAATATCAACTCACCTCCAAGCGAGTACTTTTGGGATACATGTCCCAGATAGTTCTCTTTCGCAAATCGATTCCGAGCCCGGGATGTCCTTCACTGGCCAGTATGTGGACCAGTAAACCATTCCCACAGCCAAGGTCAAGAAAGGACTGTTTCCTTTCCAGATTCTTCACGCTTCTCTCCTCTTCCCATAAGAGAAGAAGGTAAGTAGCTATAGCGACGTCTTCATAAACAAACTTGGCTGGATCGGTAGTTTCAGGCCAAACCTTGACCATTTCTGTACCATATTTTTTCTTCAGTTCGTTATATAGAGTGGCATACTTTTCCACGGATATTAAATTCAAGGATCCAGAAGTCAGGCCATTACCGAGATTGTCCCCGTCTGTCCATTTGACAAAACGTGGAAAGAACTGTTCCCTCAGCCACTTGATGCTCGGATCTTCGTCAAAGTCTTCTTTTCCATCGATACGTAGTGAAACTGTCCAAGATTCTGAATCATATTCTATTCTGTATGGCCGATTGAGACCCAGAGGCTGTTTAGACTTGTCGATAAAGCTGGAAAGAAATCTAATTCTTCCTTTTGGTTTATCAATGATCGCTAATTCTAGTGTCTGTGAAAATTTCTCTGGATGACGAGGCAGTAATTTCTGTAAACAGATGTAAGATCCATTGTCAAGAGGATCGTCGATATCAATGCTTGCCAGCATGTCCCCGGTTTGCTCCAAGTTAAATGCTCGGAGAAAGTCAGTCTGTTCAGGAGTTGAGTATTGTACATGCAGTTGGACGACTCTCTCTAGTCTCTCGATCCACTCAGCTGTACAGGTAGACTCAATCTCTATGTGTACCCGAACGAAAAACAGTTGTGTGTTTGTTAAAATCCTGCGGTTTACAACATGTGGATTACGCAGCCATATTGTTACAGCCTTCCAAAATTCTTGGGCATCTATACCACCATGGGAAGTTACAAGTAGGCAACTCATTTTCCTACATCTACTAGGCGGGAAATAATAAAAATGAATAAACAGAAGTTCCCAGTCTCATTCTAGGCTTGTCCAGAATCCTTGGTGTACTGAAATAATCAAAATTAATCAATTAATTGTAGGAATTTAACTCACCAAGAAACAGCAATGTTACCTTTTTTAAAATCCATTTGGAGTCTGCGTAAGCCTTCTCTATTATCTCCCTCACGCGCTCGGCGTCCGGCTCGTTTGCGTGCTGCTTAAAACTCTGCAAATCAATGGGAACGATAATGACAGTTAGTCGTCAGATATGACACGGTTTCATACGAAGAATTTTAACGGGAATTAACGAGATTACTTCGAAGTTATAATTTCCAGAAAAAGTAGGGTTATATGTGTCGTCGAATAAGGAGCATAAATTTTCGGTGCTAATAAAAAACAGGAAGATAAAAAGCCGCGATATTATACCCACTTGTTTAACGGAGTGTTTGTAATATTCTTGTGGACCACGGGGCAGTTTGCGACATTCGCGCAAAAGATACATGTATAATTGTCTCGGTGAGTCGGTCGCAGATCTTCGTAAAAATCCACCTACGATCACCATTCTGTGTCAACGTAAAGATACTAATTATTGTTCTGTTAAAAAATTACGCTTACGCAACGATTTTCAATATTCTCTCTCAGTTATTTTATTTATCTTTTTTCAGCTGTGTTATTATTCTATTTTTTTGCCTCTTGCATTGGTAGGTTTTTTTTTATACTCAAGGAACGAAAGCACGTGGCCCGATGATCTTCTGTCGCCAAGGCTCATATATTGTCCCGAATAGTTGGGGAAGTTAGACACTGATCTTTCAAGCGTGCCCGAAACGAACGAAGAGTAGATCGTCTAGATACGCAGTACTCGTGGTTCTCACGTGTGTGCCCTTTGTTGAAAATTCCTATTCAAGGTTAACACTGGATTTTCTTGTAGCGATTCGATCTCGTATATTCTTGTCGGTGATCAAAATTAAGGAGAGAAATCGCGGTGGTGGTGGTATGGTTTTGTCCTGTGGGGTTAGCGAATAAACTAGGCCTGGAACAAAATTGTGAAATTTGATTCTCCGAACTCGTTGCAAGTGGCGATTGTGATTTTTGCTCACGTTCACGTCAACGTATCGAGGAAATAATAATAAGAAACTTTAAAAACATGGGATTCAATTCAGTTTAATTTCCTTATGCAACCTAACAGTTACAGCCCTAAGACATGTGTGTGTTAAAGTTTTAATTTAATCATATAATGCAGTCCATTTATTGGACTGGGAGGCTGCTATCCCGAGCGATATGGAATGGAATATCAAATTATACGGTGTGCGCCGACCCTAGCGCAAATAAACGACGCGAAGCATCTTTCGTCTCTGCTGTATGCGGATTCCCAAAGGACTTTGCTCGTGGTAGAATACGTAAAGGACAATTCGGAGACGATGCTTGGTTCAATGCTAAATTCAAGACCGTCGAAGTGCTCGGTATGTGTCCATAAGCTAACCTAGTTAAACGACATTCGTTCCGATTCATTTCACTTTTTTGGACGAAACTTTATACCCTCTCCTCTAAATTTTTCATTCTTCGAATCATCCCAGTTATCGTAGATTGCCATCTGTCATCTATCAGGCATATTTCCTACTCCCAATGAAACTGGGAGAAATTGAACGAGAATAATGTGCTCCCTACTGTGTCGTTGGTTTGTTAATTTATCAGCGTGTCACATGCATAGTTTTTTAAACCCAGAGTCAGGAGAATATGGTTTTAAAGGCAGCTGTCAATGGCTAGATTGGTATGATATTTCATCTTCGAAGAAATACATTCAAAATCTGTTCATCTGACTACGAAATATCTGTATGATGCAATTTGGGTATCTGAGCTTGAATCCAATCGGTTATAGAAGTGTTTCGCCGGTTTGATTAAAGGTTGTGAAACTCGTCGTAAAATGATAGCGACATGTTGATTCCAAGGTTGAAAATTTAGAACTGGTCAAAGATTCACCATTCCAAAGTCCAGATTCATTTGACACGGAGAAGCAGACGAAGAAGTAGACTATGCTGATAAACTTTGACTTGTATTGAGCGTAAAATCAATCATTTCATGCCATATTTCTAAGTGATTTTTTACAGACTAGGTGATTGTAGATAATAAATGTAGAATCTCATTTATTCGAGAAAGATGAAAGGATTAAAGATCGGAGATGTGTTTGAATCTAGTCTCAATCCATAGATAATGTAAGAATTCATTGTTTGGATGTTAGATGTAATCATGGCCAAGTTTGAAATACAAAATCATAGACATTATTTCGTTTGGCAATAGAGTGTGATTCGCTGGGAAAGAAAAATAAGAAAAATAAAATAAAAATGATGATAATAAAATCAACGATGCATGTGACACAGTGGCACCTGTTCAAAAATTATAAATATTACTCCTCGTGACAGGAGTTGCCAAATTGACTCAGATTCATAAGTCAGTTTATATTTAGAGTTTTGGTTGAAAAAAAAAAAGCCAAAGGCATGAGATGCGAGAGCATCCAGATCCAACCCTGTGACCATCCTACTATACACATTCATACCAACCACATTGTGTTGTTTGGCATTTTGGCTAAACAAATACAATTTAGCTAGATATTTTTTCTGTAATTGTGCCAACTTTCTCGTCAGCTTGTTTTTTTTTTTTACATTTGTCACTCGTTATGTACGAAAAAAAAATTGTGATAAGTCTCGCAGTTTGGAGAGGCTTGCATCATTGTTACGCAACTTATTTTCGATGGAAAGCCAATTTGGTTGTTATGATCGAGCAATACAGTTGTAATAACTTACCTTCACTTTTTCACATCAGGCGTTGCCGACGGCGTAGGTGGATGGAGACATTACGGAATAGATCCAGGCGAGTTTTCGAACTTTTTAATGAGAACTTGCGAGAGGCTAGTCACTATGGGGAGATTCACCCCGTCTGAGCCTGCAGGTCTGCTGGCTCGTAGCTATTACGAATTATTGGAAAACAAGCAGCCCATACTCGGTAAGAAGAAATCTTTTCCAATTTCAATATAAATATTTCTAATCATTCCCTAACAGACTAAGCTGACTATTTTCTTTGATGGTAAAACTTAGGCAGCAGCACGGCGTGCGTCATTATACTAAATAAAGAGACCAGCAGCATTTATGCAGCGAACATAGGGGATAGCGGATTTGTAGTTGTTAGGGGAGGCGAAGTAGTGCATCGTTCCTCTGAACAACAACACTACTTCAACACTCCCTTTCAATTGTCGTTACCACCACCCGGCCATAGTGGGCTAGTGCTTAGCGATAGGTGAGAAAGAATTTCATTTCATTATATAGCATTTTCAACATCAAAGCAATGTCGTCGGAATATTGTATTTTATTTGAAATATATTTATAAATTATGTTTTTGTATTCTTTATTTTAACAAATTTTATGCTACTTACAATTGAATTGTAATGTCGAGGTCTAAAGTATATATGTACCTCAACTGAAGTCAAAGCTAACATTTAGTTTCACTATTGATAATATTTCCACAGGCCAGAAGCCGCGGATACCTCCAGCTTTGGCGTCGAAGATGGAGATGTAATTCTTTTAGCAACTGACGGAGTATTTGACAATGTACCTGACCAGTTGTTAGTCACAGAGATGCGCAAAGTCCAAGGGGAGCGTGATCCAACCAAACTCCAGGGAGTGGCGAATTCAATAGCCTGGATGGCCCGCAGTCTCGCTTTTGACGGAGCGTTTATGTCACCGTTTGCCCAAAGTGCTAGAGAAAATGGAATAGATGCTATAGGTTAGTACCAAGTATTCGGCATGGCCGCGATGAGGACGATTTCAACACATGCATGGGTCCGGAAACCTTCATTGCAATTTACGTTGTTGGGAAATAAATTCTTCCACAGTGTAAAATACTACAAAGGATTTTCAGTTCTAATTGTGAACTTGAAAACAAGTAACTTAAATAATGAAACAGCTGTTCTCGTCTTCCTTTTCTTAATTAATCGCACAAAAAAAACGAGACTATAATATACCAACAATATTTATCAGTCTAGTTAATTCAAACGAAATCCTTGTTTCAGGTGGTAAGCCAGACGATATCACAGTGCTTCTAGCAACAGTGGCAATATAAATGAAAATGTGTATAATAGAGCCCTAATCATTGTATTATAGTCCATGTCATTGCATATATGTATTTAGTTGCACATCATTCTATCCCACTATTATAACCGATAATTATTTAAATCTAAATAAATTTTTCTCCAAATGATTCATTATATCCCAACATTCAGTTTGGAAAGTCAGATACCGGATCCAGTTTGTCAAACTTTGAAAATTGATTTAGATTTTTTTCTCACTTAAAGTTAGTAAAGTTGACTCAATTCTCTCGTCAGAATACTGGTTCTAAAATCGATTGAATAGATAAATAATATCAAGTATGACATACTTTGGTATACATAGATGTATAGAATTTTATTTCTTTTCTCTTGAGGAATTACCACAAACGTATTTGCCAAGGAAAATAATTATCTTTGAAGTGGACAGTTGAAGTGAACCTATGAGCCTTCTGTACAGTTCCATAATGATCACTAACTCCTTTTTTTTTTATCCCAATAGATCTATTTTCATGGAAAATTTTATGGAAAAACAACCACAGCAGTTATTACTTGTTGATAGTCAAATTACATTCTTATTTGTACAGATTCGGAATGAAATTTATATCAGACCTTGGAAAAGTATAAACTGAAATTTAATTACTGAATTATCACGCATTGACATACCACCTATGTTTACTGTTAATCAGGCGAACATGAATATGTATTTAAAAAAACTGCAAGTTAGTGTTATCGAAGTTCTCGTGCTAAAATGTAATTTGGAACTCAAGTGTTTGAACATTATATTATAGTACACGTCTAACGAATGAAGATGCCTAATAAGCGTTATTGTTAGAAAAATCAAATTTGAACTACAATTCTCGGACGTATACAAACTAATATCGCTTCAAGAAGAAAGATAAAGATCAGTTGACCGTCTACTATGAAAATGATAGTATAAAACTACATTTAGGATGTAATAAATACGTTGAACAAAGTGGTCTACGATTTATCAATTTTTATTTCATTTAATGCTTTCATAAATTTGAAAATCAATATCAAGGGAGTCGTAATGCCTAAGTTTTCTTTTCTTTTTTTTCACATTGTTCGAAAAGGAGAAGAGAAATTACGATAAAATTGACCTATATTATCTATCTATTTCATCACCGATAAAATATAAACGATTTTTTTTCAACCGCCCAATTACAATTACATAATATGTTCCTGTTCAATTATAATAAACGAAAGAATAATAGACATTTTTCAACAAACAACATGCTGAGTTGTTGTAAATATTTGAAAATGGCATAAGCCATTACGTACAACTCTTTGCACACCGTTCACTGTTACACCTTCGTTACATATATCATGTTACCGCAAGATGTGCTCTAGTTAAATTTGAAATTTCCATCCATGTAAGTGCTAATTATAGTATTACATTCTACGACTGCGTAATAAATTCAACCGAATGTTATTATACCACTGAGTGTTTCTTTTTGGTTTCATAGTATGGCTAAAACGAAACATTAATAGCAATAGATATATATATATACATATATATGTGTGTGTGTGTGTGTGTGTGTGTGTGTGTGTGTGTGTGTGTGTGTAATATACATAAGATAATACATTGTTAAAAGTGTAGCTAGTCAAAATCTGATACATTAGTACGTCAAAGAGGTACAAGAAGTAAGAACATGTAGATGGTATTCTTTGGGGAATAGTTTCGAGACTATGATCAATCGCGATCAATCTCATCATCATTTTGTGCACCCTAAATCTAATTGTAAGAAACTAGAAAGTCGTTAATGCATCTTAATATTAATAAATATTCCGCTTAAATTTGTAACAGTTCACCTCTTGTACTTCTGAATATTGATCATGATTTATGAGTTTATGACTATCAACATTGTGGGCTCAAAAACTATTTTAACATTCCCCAATGTAGAAAATCTTATTTCAATTAACTCGCTGAAAGTTAATCGATAGTTTACTTTTTAAAGACTAAATCACAGATAATAAGACATTTTACACAAGTATGAATATAGTATGGCAAAACTTGGACAGATAATAATACACGCGAATAAATGCTCGGTGTGTCTTTAACAGTTTTAGTGAGCAAGGAATCAAGTTTTGCTGTCGGTGTCTATTTTTAATTTCAATAGTATCGGGGAAACTCTAGCAACATTCAACATACGAATCAGAATTGCTCCTTGTTGAAGTCTAGCGATGAAAATATTTGAACTATGAATTAATTGTGACCATGTCGCCATGTTTCGTGCTCACATACCGAATAGAACAATTTCATATCAAACAACAGAAGACGGTAAGAACAACGTTTGACAAGGAACATCAAACCCTTCACAATACTAAAGACGAGGGTTATGGAATAAAAATAGAGAATTATATTCTATTAGAATTTAATAGTATAACTTTGAAAATCTCATAATATCGTGTACAGTTATAGTGCAAAAGAAAAAGAAAAAACTGCATATATCGCTCGCATGCAGCGAGTATGTTCATCTAATTTCTTTGATTATAATTTCCGTTCTGTTTAATTTTGGAATTGCGTGAAAATCAACTTTAAACCCTTTCATCCTTTTTCCACTATAACAGCAGGAAATTGTTTGATCGTTCAATCACACTGTATTATCATAACTACATAGGTATATTAGTTGGAATTAAAATCCACTCAATATACAACATCATATACCAATTGATCATATGATAGCAAAGCTACCTGGATGGGTCTATTTTTAATTCCTTTTATTTTACAGCTTGTTTCTCGCTTCAAAATCGACTTGACACGTTTACCTGGGTCTATGGGGACCCAGTGAATGCATATTTATACTGGTGTTGAAATTAATTGAAAATTCATCGGCAAAAGAATGGTGTAAGGATTTACTTGGAACGCCTGAATGATGATTGTGATGATGATAATAATGTGTTTATTCGTCGGTAAACGTCTGCACTAATCACTGCACGTTGGCACCTTGGCCCCAGTTGAAGCCGCCTGGCCTATCTTCAGGTAGAGGCGTGTAATTTGGATCCTCTGCGTGTGCATCGAAAAGAGTTTTTCTAGAGAAAGGAATTTGGATTTCACAAATAATTACCGATCATACCTGGATTATAGGGGATCGGTTTGTGTATTTTTGATGAATGATCTTTAAGAATGTATCATTCTAAAAAATAAACTCACAATATCTGTGGGGTCTTCAGTATACGGAAGCCGCCGTTTTGGCGGGGGAACACATCTTCTGCAAAATAGTACATATGTCCTACCGCCATGCCGATTAAATCGACCCAGATTGCATTTCCTAATAGAACGGAGAATCCTAAGAGCACCCAAGGCAAATACGGAGCCTAAATGAAACAGGTAATAATTATAAATATTAAACATGCGACCAATTCAATCTCTCTGATAATTCATCATATAAATCTGAGAAGAAGAGGTGCATGAAATGAAAAATCATTAGAAAAGTCCCAGTTCTGGGTTTTACAAAAAAAAAAAACTGACTTGAAAATTGAGAAGCCCGAAGAAGTTCATTCTGACGAAAGGATTCCGCCTTGACCATATGTATACCAACATGATGGTAAATGCTTGGCCGAGGAATAATAAGTTGACGAAAAATGCAAAAATCTATAATAATATAAGGATAATAATGAGGCCTAATTTTCTCTGAATGAGAATATATAGAAATTGAAATAAATCAAGGTGTTTTTGGCAAGGATACAATCATGCAGATCCCACCGAATATGAACATCATAACAAAGTCGGCGGTTCTACCGCGGAACGAGACTTCCTCCAGCATCCGGCAATAACGATATGTAAATATCATATTGAAGAAGAAATTGAACCCAACCGTCCCGAAGAATAGGAAAGTTGTAATGAGTCGCCATAGCTGTGAAGGTGGGATTAAACAAATCATATCTTAGTAGTCGACAAAAATGTGAAATATCTGTTGCCGTAGCAAAATTATCTATGCGGAGGTATAGATTTTTGGCATGTCACTGTCATACCGCCCACCTCGTGAGATTTGATATTTGTTTGAGAAATTGTTTCTATACTTTACCTGGTATTGTTTCAATATTAAAATTGGATTGAAGTATAATTGAAACGGAGAGACAAGGTCCAGTTGCTGAAAAATGAAGAAAAACAAATCTAAATAAATTGTAACCTCAATCGAGTGATGACGTGTGTCACAAGTAGAATAATAACAGGTATAAGTCTAGACGTCAAAGGAGTTGGTGAATGTTGTTGAAAATAATTCTCCGCAAAGGTTCAAGCTTATTTCTTGATAATGAAATATGTACCACGGCTAGAGTCGTGATGACACAAGCAGTCGTGTAAGCTCGCGTCACCACAGGCATCTGCAGGTATTCCTGCCGGAACGTTTGGTAAGCCATTGATTCAACGATGGTTTATATTTATACCCTTTTACAGGCTCCTCTGTTTCCTATTCTCTAATTACATGTCCGCCATCCCTTCGCGTTATCTCAATATAATCATTGTCCACATCACAGAAAATTTCTTACTTTAATTCAGGTATGTATGGACACGTAATATATGTATACGAAAGCAGCTGATCGAGACCTTTGACACATTGCGATAATTAATGATACGATATATCGATAGTATATGACAACTTGTCCGGCATATTCGATCTTCGACTTTGGGTAGCGACCGGCGATCAGACGTGAGTTACCTTTCGGCTTTCATTCAGTCTATGGTGTTTATCTCGTCGAGTTTTCTGCGTGCCATTACCTGCATGAATCAACTGTCAATTTCTTTATTAAATTTACAATTTTCTAACTAAAAGTTTGTGATTTATCAGCAGAAGTACGATCGCTATCGTTCCAGCTCCTAATCAACATCTGGAGAATCTTTTATCGCCATGGTATTGACCAAGGAATATCGTATATGCATGCCGTTCACCACAGAAGAGGTATGTAGTCCGATCACAGACCATTCCTACGAATACGCCGAGAATTGATAAGCAGATTAAGGAAATTGAATCTTATATAGATGTATAAACTATTTTTGTGTATTCGTTTCAACTCCCAACGATGATATCCATTTCATCACTAATTAAATACTTATTACAATAATCGAGTTGCACTATAGTAGCTCGATAATTGACAAACACATACGTGGATCATGAAATAATTAAGCATACTTAGCTGCTTAAAGCAATTACAGTTGAAACACACAATTCAACAGATCGTTGTAATTAAATCAGACCATTTACATTCTGAAAGTATATCAATGCTCTTGCAAGGCGGACTTCTTTTCATAAGCAAATTATTCATTTGATTTACTCTAATCTTTGGAGTATTCTTCTCCTGGCAATGTTCAAAGTCTCAAAACTTTATCCTCTTCTTTTCATATTATAGTATCAAATCGGACAATTATACATGATCGCAAGGCATAGTCACGAGCAATCTGATTCCGCCGAAGGTGTTGAAGTTATCGAGTCGTCACCATGCGAGCATGCTACTCACGGAGCGGGCCAATTCACCGAGAAGAGAATTCACCTTTCAAAGTAATTTTAATCCATCTCTATCTTGTTCATTGATGAAAGATATTCAAATTTGTATAAATTCCACGTCATATTGTCTATAAAAATATATTCACTGGCAGAGTGTGGGACGTCTGATTGCAATTGTGAGATTTCTATCCAAATAACCAATTCAATTGATGGTCGAATGATTGTTTACTTACTTTTTTTCAGTAAACTACCTTATTGGATTCAATCAATTGTACCTAAGATATTTTACGTGACTGAGAAGGCTTGGAACTACTATCCCTTCACAATCACAGGTAAAGAGATTTCTGTTCTATTTGCAAAGTAACAGTGATTTCAGCCCAATAGTAATGATCTAAGCTGACGTTGCTTGGACGAGTCTTTCAAAATTCTTTATTGATTGGTATCCTAACATATGTTACTGGCAATAAGGAAATATTAACTTTGAATATTTTATTGCATGGGCATCGGCGGTCTTTGCAGTATATACTGTAAGTATTATAATTTCATTTACATGCTTTGTAACTATTTTACCATCGGTGTATTTAAATTTCAGTGCTCATTCATACCCACGTTCCATATATCGATCAATACAAGATATGAGAACAACAACGGTTCCAGTGAAAATGTGAGCTATTTACCTACAATCTAGAGTGAGACACATTTAAATGGTAACAACGAATAATACTGACAAATGATATTATCCCCACTGTCTAGTGTTTAGGTCTAACTCCTGTGGAACTTGTTCATCGAGAAGTTGATTTCATTGACATTGCATATGACGAAATAGCTGCCAAGCATTATAAAGAAGAAGAGGTATGTTATAGAATTTGTTCATGCTGTTGAAGCATGCCAGATCGACAATAAATGCGAATCTCTCGGATTTTCTCTCTCTCTATCTTAGTCCATGTTTGTTGATACAGTGGAATGGAATTCAGGTTTCAAAGAAAAATTCATCCAAGACTCTTCTCAAAAACGAAATGCAATTATGTGGAATAAGTGACGAGGCTGATGTTTCTATTACAGTATTTATAATCTTATGTTTTCTAATTAGGACCCAAAATATTTTAAATCGAAAATAACTGGCCGAGGGCCTCTCGTAGAAGGATGGAAGGATACTACACAGCCGATAATGTGCTCCTATAAACTAGTCCAGGCTTCGTTCGATGTATGGGGAATGCGAACACGAGTTGAAGAATTCATTCACAGGGTAAAAAAACTTGTATATATTTCTCTCATTTTGCCATTTAACTGTGTGCATAGTTGTACACTCGAAAATATTCTAGAATACAATTAGAATACAATAAAATACATCTATTGTACTCGGAAACAGTGTCCCCTTAGAGAAGCCAACAAATAACAAGAAGTACACAGACTTAATATAGGTTACCCTAAAGATACCTGACACTCATAAAAGACAGAGATTAACCAAGGTAGAGTAATAGCCGATTTTAGCACTATCAACCTAGCAACTTTATTTATTTTACAGTGTGTACGGGATATTTTGTTGCTTGGACATCGGCAAGCCTTTGCATGGCTGGACGAATGGTACGGAATGACTCTTGAAGATGTACGGGAATATGAGTCAAACATGCAGAAAGAAACAAACAAGAAAGTCAACGTAAAACCAGATGAATCTGTATCTCCCGAAGGAACTGCTACGCCCCCATCCACCTCTGTACCGTCGTCACCCAGTCAAGAGACTGCTAAGGAAGCAGCAAATCGTTCGTGGTTTTCTTGGTCATAGCCTGAATAAAGGCTTTAATCAAGTGTTTAATAATTCACAGCCATCAATCAGCACTGCGTCTCGGTTACTTATGCACTAGGCAAATATTCAGCAAATTATTTACTTTACCAATAGGATTACAACATGAATCAGGACGTATTCTTTTAACACTTGATGAATTATTATTCAACGGTTCTATGAAATTCTCTTTTTGCCGGGCCGAATGATGGAGCGATTTTCAAATACGTAATCGATAGAAATGAATACGTTACATAGAGTTTATTGTAGTCAAAATGTAGTGCAATGGGACGATAAAAGTGAGAGGTACTCCTCTATTTGTGCGACCTACGTATTAATGAGATATATGTACCTTATTAGGGATAAAAAAAAAATTCCTTGTCGAGATTGACGCGATCTTTGGTCTTTTATTGATATCAGTGTTTGATCAGACACTGTTTTGTGCGGACTAATACCTGTGACTAGAGCATATTTGATTTCTTCATTATTCTAACTACATAATATTATGAACGAATGACACGTTTGCCTACCCAAGTTTTTAAAATTAAGTTTAATACAGAGCGATTGACGATTCAGTAATGTTACGCAAATCAAATGATCATGTATACGTAAAATTGGATTCGAAAGACATTATTTGACATTATATGTCATATTGCCCTCGCATTTCTTGCGACAAATTAGGTTTTGTTATTTAATTCGGAATGATTATATTATCATGGAACTGTTAAGTAATACTCTTTTTGATTATACCATGCGCAATATGGTATGCACAATATCACGTATAGATTTAGCTTATTCCGTACAAAGTGTAAAAAAAAAAATATATATATTCGATGTATTTTGTGTTGATAAAAATGTTGCAAATGTATTACAGCGTGCTTGTTCCAATTTCATTCAAGCCAAATGAATGTGTTTACATTTCATTCGTCCTCAACAAGAAATATTGTTTAAAAAATAGTCTAATACTGGATGAAAGATAATAACTGTACCGAGAATTCAAACTGATTACCGCCCGAATTTATTTCAACTGCTTTATTTCTATTCGTTTACATACATCCATAATGCAAACATGAATGTAATCGAATATCAGTAATTCCTTTCGACTTCTTCGCATTATTTCCCCCGCGCCATTATCTTCTATTATAATAATGAATGAAGTGGAGAGTTAGTAGTTTTTTATACGGCTTCTCAGGATTCTCACAATACGCCATTCGCCACGCCTCCACGAATATAATGGAAGAGTCGTAGTATTTTTTTGTCCGCATATTTGTGCAGCGCTACTATCTTTTCATTCATAGACGAGCGCTTCTCAGAAAACGTAGTAATTTTTTATCCGCATATTTGTGCATTGACACTATCTTAACACTCGTTCATTCATACGCGACCAGCGCTCTCTATGCATGAATGGAGTAGCTGCTGCGGGAGGGGGTATCAAAACTCACACGACGTTATCGGCAGAAAATAGTTCGATAATGCAAACGTGAGATGTCGCCCCCTCTTACAACTTACCGACAAGGAGCACTGACCTAGGGTAAAAGCACCTGTCACGGAGACAGTGACTCCAGTAGCCCGCGTGGTGACAATGAGTGCATATGGGGTGCTTTAACGTCCTCGATATAAATATTCCGAACGCAGTCTTATTATAACACTCGTCCTTCTTTGTGAAACTGATTATATTGAAGTAGGATCTTATTGTAATACGGACTTAGTTCATTTTAAGATAACTCCTATGCCAGGAAACAAATAAAGATACTCGACCAATTTATATTTGATATTTATTTTTAAGAATCAATTACAATTTACAAATTCTACATAACTTTGACGGTGAATACGATTCTATCAATGCTGCAGCAATACATTCTTGAATATATAAATAATCAATTGCTTTGTTATTCATATATAAAATAAATACAAACAGCTCACTGTTCTCAACGAGGCCGATATTAAAATTATCTGCTTCAAACATTGTACTTGGCATTCTGTAAAATATACCTTCGTACGTATATGTATGTATTATCGTTGCAACGATTAGTTTAGAGTATAATAATATTTTTATTATAGCCCAATTATAGTTCTGGATAATTTCCAAACTGGGAAAGTGTCAAATATGTAGTTTCCAGTGATATACGTAATATATTATACGTATTACGATCACATCTACAATTTTTTCAATCAGATATTCAGTGTTGTGAAAATTGTAATTCAATATTTCTTGGATACTCGTTACTTTCGTAATGTGTAATTGCATTTTTATCTAATTACACATTACTTCGGTAGTGACTTGATTCAATTACACATCACCAAAGTAATGTGTAATTGAATCAAGTTCATTACCTTCAAATAACTTTATAATTACTCTCACTCTATAATTACTTTCAATTACTTTACTTTATAATTACTTTTACTAATTAAATCGAGTTCAATTACACGTTACCAAAGAAATGTGTAATTGAATGAGGTTTATTACTTTTCAATACATTTACTTTATAATTACTTTGAATAACTTCTACAATTACTTCAAATAAATCGAGTTCAATTACACATTACCAAAGTATTGGGTAATTGAATAAGTAATTTCATTAAAAATGTAATCAGTGATTCGCAACACTGCAAATATCCATGTAATAATAAGATCGTTTATGCAATAAACATGTATTATTATAGTAAATTGGCGCATTCTTGAATAAATATCCCTTGAAATTGTAAATCATCGATCGTTGAATCATTTTCCCCTGTTCTTTCCTTGCCTATAAGTCGAAAATCATGAAAATCGCATGATTTCATAAAGCCCCGAACTATTTTTGCAATATTATTTACTACCACGTGCTTTTCGGGACCACGTGTTTTTAGAGTCTAAAACCACGTGTTTTTAGGGTCCAAAACCACGTGTTTTTAGGGTCCAAAACCACGTGTTTTTTGCGTTGTTTTCTAGTGTTTTCCGATTGCCTATATTCAGGCGTATTAAACTTAGGAAAAAAATTGTAAAAATCGCTACTATGAATAAGCATAGAGAGACGTGCATGGAGCAACGCATGCATGCCTGTATCAATACACTATTCCTTTCCCCCTCCAAAAATTTTAGAACACCTCCTCGGGTCAGATGTTCTCCTGATACCAGAAGGTATTTTTCGAGTTAAAATTCAAAAAATTGTCAAAATAGCTAATATGAATGAACGTAGAGAGACGTGCATGGAGCAACGCATGCATGCATGTATCAATACACTATGCCTTTCCCCCTCCAAAAATTTCAGCACACCTCCTCGGGTCAGATGTTCTCCTGATACCAGAAGGTATTTTTCGAGTTAAAATTCAAAAAATTGTCAAAATAGCTAATATGAATGAACGTAGAGAGACGTGCATGGAGCAACGCATGCATGCATGTATCAATACACTATGCCTTTCCCCCTCCAAAATTTTCAGCACACCTCCTCGGGTCAGATGTTCTCCTGATACCCAGGAGATATTTTTCGAGTTAAAATTCAAAAAATTGTCAAAATAGCTAATATGAATGAACGGAGAGAGACGTGCATGGAGCAACGTATGCATGCATGTATCAATACACTATGCCTTTTCCCCTCCAAAAATCCAGAATTTTTCTGATGGCTGGGCTTATGAAGCGCCGTAGCTTGATTTAATTTCAAAATCGACCAATCAGGAGGCTCCTTTTCGAGAAATTGAGCCTAAATTGGCTCAAGCAGCCTCCTGATTGGTCGATTTTCTGGCATTTGATATCTCACCTGAAAGCGACTAAAATCGAGGTATCAACTGCCAGAAATCCGACTCCTTAAATAAGGTATCAACTGCCGGAACCTTTTTTTCGACCTTTTTTCTGAATTACTACAATGCGCCTGAATATAGGCATTCGGAAAACACCAAATAGGCAACAAAAATTAACATGGGCCCTTCCGTTTACACGAATGGCATGCAGGTTGCATATACTCAGGCGCATTAATATTTATTTCAAAAGTAGTTCGGGGCTTTTTTAAATCATGCGATTTTCATGATTTTCGACTTATAGGCAAGGAAAGGACAGGGGAAAATGATTCAACGATCGATGATTTACAATTTCAAGAGATATTTATTCAAGAATGCGCCAATTCAATATAATAATACATGTTTATTGCATAAACAATGTTATTACTACATGAGTATTTGCAGTGTTAATTAATTAATTAAAATTTTAAGTCAAAAAATACTCCTGGTATCAGGAGATCAGCTGACCCGAGAAGGTGTGCTGAAATTTTGGCTGGAAAAAATCACAGTATAATGAGCATGCATACGTGGCTAATTACCGCTTGTTTGATATCTATCAGAGAAGTATATAGGTGCTATATAAATATAATACAGTGTGAGTGTCATTGACAATGAGAGATTTTTCGTCCACCCTGCCAATGACGGCGTGACGGACGAAAAGAAAAGGATATATTATTGATCCAGGGCGCTAGGGTATACTGGTGCGAGGGTGTAGTGCGCTGGCGCAGTTTCACACGTTCACCCCTCGCAATCTCGTCCCACCGGCAGGCAACATCTACTCTAGGAATATTATTGTCAACAGAAAGCCAGCGTCATCATTGCGCTCTATATTAATCTATTCTTCATTGAACAGTTTTTTTGATTTCGTATCGTATTAGCAAGTGACGGCAGGAACGGCGGTTCCACGTGGTCACCGTTTCAGTTCAATAATTGTTATCCCTTGTATTGTTATAACATCTGTAATATAGAAATTATCAATATGTCTGGCGGTAAGTGCACAACTTTTATCAACCTTACCTTAAAAGAAAATATGTATCATCTCTATCTACCTATAGACTGCAATGCAATGTGTAATTGAAGTAGGTTCGAAACTATAAATACTATATGGATGTGAATTATGTTTAACAATGTAAACTTGTTGTTAAATCGCTTCAAATTCAAAAATTACGAACATGCTGGTACGACGCTTCAGCGGTCTTATCGTGCTATAATAGTTCGAATTACATCTGATTCGGAGTGTTCAAAGTAAATTAAAGAGAATCTTCGAACTTTGTTCAACAAGACAGGGACTATATCGGGTTTGCAACGCTACCAGAGCAAGTCCACAGGAAGTCCGTGAAGAGAGGATTCGAATTTACGCTGATGGTCGTTGGCGAAACTGGGCTTGGAAAATCAACGCTAATAAACAGCCTCTTTCTCGGTGATCTCTACAAAGATCGGCGAATTCCTGATGCTTTGGGTATTTTTTTGCTTTAACAGACCTCGCACGCTGCATCATCAGCTACAACATCTAATTTACATACCATATATCATTTTAATTACCCGATCATTTCAGAACGAGTCGAGAAGACAACATCAGTTGAGAAAAAAACTATGGATATCGAGGAGCGCGGGGTGAGATTGAGGCTGACCATCGTCGATACACCAGGTAAATAAAAGCGTAAATTATATAAGTATAGTAGGTATACCAATACGATGATATATACGAGAACCCGGAGCTATACCATGCGTTTAAATGTCAGCTCAATCTCAATGAAAGTATACGGATTATGAAATAGTTTGCGAATTGCCAAACAAAAACTCAACTACTCACGTTTATTTTTCGGGATTTCCAGGATTCGGTGACTCGGTGAACTGCGACGATACATGGAAGGCTTGTTCGGCGTACATCGACGAACAATTCCGTCAGTATTTCACCGACGAGAGTGGGCTGAATAGGAAAAACATCCAAGACAACAGAGTACATTGCTGCCTTTACTTTATACCACCCTACGGTCACGGGTGAGTTGATATTCATCTTCACAGAAAACAATTACATGCACACTCATGTATATTACCTAAGTACACGCACTTTGTAATCGATGGGCTGCAGGGCTGTGCTCTAGTATGACGCAAGGTATCACAGCAGGGGTCACAATTAAGGAGTAGCTGCAGCCTTTGGTCCACCTCATATACACCCAGTTCTTTTCAACGCTTACAAAAGCCGTCCGATATACACCCATTATACCTGTGACCCTTTGTCTGTACCCTTGGATGCAATTACTGCAACGAATAATTGACCAACGGATTCCGATACGCGTATGCAGCTAATTATACAAAGGGCCCTTCGTGTAGAAATGAAGATCATGATGAATTACATTGAACATTATATGTACCCTTAAATGATTCATAAAATGGTGAAGGATGTTATAAAAATTGTTTGGCTGGTCTACAGTTTGAGGCAGATGGACCTAGAAGTCCTGAGACGACTGCATCGCAAAGTAAACGTAGTGCCGGTTATTGCGAAGGCAGATACCCTCACAGCCCTCGAAGTAAAAAAGCTAAAGGAAAAAATCTTGTCTGACATCGACGAGCATGATATTCAGGTAAAGTATATTCGGATCTGTTTAGCATTCGAAAAGATATGCATGTATATTGCACGTATATGCATGATGAACTACGCGTGACTATGACACTATAAGTATCAAGATATGTGCAAAATGATGTTATAGATCAACTCCTATACATATTATAATTAGACATTTCGTGTTACCCTAAAGATCTATCAATTTCCGGACTGTGACAGCGACGAGGACGAAGATTTCAAGCAACAGGATAAGGAGCTCAAAGCTTGTACTCCGTTTGCAGTGATTGGTAGCTCTACGGTACTCGAAGTTGCTGGTCGCAAAGTACGCGGCCGACAGTATCCTTGGGGTGTAGTTGAAGGTACGTAGTTACACATTTCAATCAAAATAGTATGCAAAGGGAAAAGTTGTTTTTGCAGGTAATGAGAATTTTTCACTCACTCTATGATACAGATGATTTTCAGGGCGGTCAAGGCTTTGGATGACTCTGCCCTGAATCATTTGTACGTTATTGATCTCGTTATCAATTTAGGGAGTCATAAAATTATCAGTATTATCACATTTAACTCTGACATTGATCGACGATGGTGATATTGCAGTCGAGAATCCGAAGCACAGTGACTTTGTGAAGCTTCGGACAATGCTTATATCCACACACATGCAGGATCTGAAAGATG
Source organism: Tenthredo notha (assembly GCA_914767705.2). Taxonomy (NCBI): domain Eukaryota; kingdom Metazoa; phylum Arthropoda; class Insecta; order Hymenoptera; family Tenthredinidae; genus Tenthredo; species Tenthredo notha. The sequence continues at coordinate 1,192,224 of OU611914.1, read as the reverse complement.
TGACGCAGGACGTACACTATGAGAATTTCCGCGCACAGTGTATATCTCAAATTTCACAGCAGGCAATACGGGAACGGAGGTACTTACGCAAATTGTAATTATGCAGATAACACGTTATTATAGATGTAATTATTATACGTATATATCTCTGATCGGCATGCTTGATCGGGCACCGATAATTTTCAATTTTCTGCGAAATTATAGAATTCCGCCGCGGATGAATCTTCATGCATGAATATACTGCTATCTATATTCAGCAGTGAAATACCAAAGCTTTCAGTCGTACATAGAAAAAAATAATTATTATTTTAATTGCACGTCTGATTGGATAAATTGTTTAAACTTCTTCGATATATTGTTCAAGTAAACTGAAGAGAGACTCAGGACCGCACTTCGAGCACAGTATATCCGACACGGACAGGCTTCTCTTACAAAAGGACGAAGAGGTAATGTATAGTGATCCACTAGCACATGCTCAACAAAGTTTCGATACTAATCTTCTGAGTTGCGTCCGAATATGTGTTCTTCGAATTTCATTATTTGTTCTTTATTTGACTGTAGATACGCCGGATGCAAGACATTCTTGCGCAGATGCAAGAGAAACTTAAGGCAACCGGTCAAGGAGGAGGAATCGGTATGCGTGGCCGCGTTGGAAGTCTTGGTAACGACTTGGATGTCGCTGACGCCGAGAAGAAGCGAAACAGTATTATTGACGTTTAGACCATACGGACTATACGTGATGTATTGAATGGCGAATGATGAATGGTGAATGATATATGTGATGCTTTGTGATATGGGATTTCAGAAGGATCTCCCATACATAAAGGTATAGGACTCGATACGTATAGGGGTAGGTTTGTGACACATAAATATCAAGTTCATGTAATTTATACACACATACCTATATGGAACGCACAGGAATGCCTATAATTAATTAGATAACTGGTTTATAATCAGTGCACACAGTGACTCTCACAAGATATTCTATAATAATCGCAATGATATTCCGGTCGAATAAATGATAAATATTAAAAAGATATTTACGCCAAAAGGGCGAGCATACGTTTAGCTACGATGTTGGACATTTCGTTGTGTGAACGGAACGAGATTTGACATTGCTAAATATTCGAAATTTCAAAGATTGCCGAAATGGTGTTTCGCGTGACTCGCCGCGAGTTTTCAAGTGAGAATTTCATGAGTATTAATACACACAATGTACAACTATATAATAATTAATACGTATAAAGTCATTAGATACATATATATAAAATATACCTTATATAGACGAATATATCGTTAGATCTTTTCTAGACAATGTAGCCTAGTACGTGTAACCGTGGCGGATATACCAGGTCCTTAATTTTAACAATAAAGGAAGTATAAGGAAGACTGACGAATTGTTTTGAGATATTAATTTGTTATATTTAATAATATTTTATTGTGATAATTCTTGTATTTAACAATAAATATAATATGTATACGTATATATATATATATATATGTGTGTGTATATATATATATATATATATATACCTACGCATTGACTGTAGTGAATTATTTTCATCACGTAACGAATTATATGTTCAGTAATATATTATAAATGATATAATTATTGTTACAGTCTACATTGCACGGAATGTAATTATCATTATAGTGGGTTACAAAAATACTTCCATATTTTGTCTTGAATATTACACAACAGTTTCTTGATAATTTATACATCGATTATTGTTTCAACACGCGTTTAAACTATCGCCAACAATCGCAGGGCTTTTTCATACTTATATTATACCCAGCACGTATAGTTTTGGCAGCTGAATACATACTTATATGTAATATGTATGTATGTATGTATGTATATATAAAGATTATCAATGAAATTTAAAATGAAAATACGTGGTACAGGTGAATAGATGTATGCAAAAAGAGGGGAAAAAATGCCGCGTAAAATGTATAGGTACGGATAGAATGCAAATAAATCGGTGTTTTGCTGGGTGAAATTATTTTGAAAAACATTACTGTCCCCCAGCCCCATCTGTCAAGTAGAAGGCTTGAAAAGGACATGTGGGTGGGTTGGCGAATTGTTACAGCGTAATGAATTATTCTATAGTATAGGTACTGGACCGCAAGAAATGATTTGATCGTCGTAACTGATTTATTATTTCTTAAAATCGCGTTGCGAATAATATGTTAATATATCGATTAGCTTTACCGTGGCTGTGATTTTTGCATAAACAACATTCATAATCAGTGTGAAAACTTCATTACGGAGATGTTAATAGGGAAAAATAGATTCACCCACATATAAGGAGCCCCCCTACCCGTACATATAACGTGGAAATCCCCATATGCGTTCAATAGGTACATTTTTAGGAATTTACTTATTTTTGTGCGTCCGTCGTCCGTGGTACTTGAGTAATTATTTAGATCTTGCTTTATTCTTATTGATTATTGATTTTTTTTTTTTTGTTTCAAACTGTCCAAGGATTTACCACCTATACCTAAATATGCATCAATATTAACATGATAATTCTGTCGCTATGAGTTCGGTATCATCACTATTTCTTTCTAATTTAACTTTTATTTTCTTTTTACACGAAGCTTAAGCACATTCACGTAATATTGCACTCATCTCAGTGTTTCTGATTATATCTATACCCCGGCTATCTAATATACCACTATTGCGATGCGTGCGTTTAATTGATTTCATTTGAAATACGTCTAAGGGTAAGAGGCAGGGGTATTCGCGATGATCAAAACTACGATTACGGTTTCGATCGATTGGTCCCCCTACACATATATACGCGAGACACCTCCATGGGTGTATAGGTACGTTCTACATACATATTACGATGATAAATTTTCGTACCTGTTATGGGGCTGTTATGTAATATATGTGATCGATGATCATCTGGTATTAAAATTACTTCAAATATTGTTAACTAACCGAATAGATTCGTGACGATGGAATTGAAGCCGTTACTGATGGAGGAAAAAATTCCGTTACCAGAGTCACCGGCGCCTGAATTCGGCCTGTATGGTCCCTGGGTGTAGTAAGGAGACGATGGCCTTTGCTGGTCCCTGTGAGAAATAGGAGGTCGACCTGCATATACGCCGACCGTACCCTCGTTACCACCACTGGTGTCTTGCCTCTGCGAAAAAATACAACGTTTATCATGTAGCTATAAGACATTTAGGTAAATTGAAACACAAAGAGGAACAGAAAAAGAAACAAAAAAAAACAAAAAATGACTAAAAATGATTTGCAAATGTATGTCTGAACGGAAACGATATGCAATTCAAAATTACGTTCAAAATCATTCGATACTTATTGCATATAGTAAGTCAATATAGTAAGTCAATATTTCTGAATGCTGTAGTATAATGAGATATTCATGAGTATTTCATATTCATGGTCGTTTTTATAATATTATATCACCACGTAGCAATACGTATATATCACAGGCATGCAGAGGCTGTATGGCATATGTAGATATAAGTAAATTACATAAATGCGCAAGAGCGATAAAAAGCAAAATGAATTGTAGATGAAGGAAAAAACGGATGAGAATAATTCTGCTCCGGAGAGTATCGTCTGTATCGATCCTGATATTCCGTGTCCTCTGATAGATATATATATATTTTTTTTAATAAGATTGAACGGTCCTCAGAGACCCGATTATAGACATGTCAGATTTTTAATAAGGTCTGAAGCTATCCGCACCTCCCCCGGGCAGCTTAGTTTATTTTCAATTAGTAACGAGTAGATGAATGAAATATCAAGGGAAAAGTATTATGATACGAAACCACAAGTGTCAAGGTTTAATAGGTATATCGCGTTCATATTTTTCGAACTCGCGAACTCTTTTCGTTCTGTAATTTCCCAACGGGATACTCGATACTGTCTTCTAACCCGTCTAGGGATTTCAGAGGTATAATTTTTTCCCATCAAATAAATAACTCGAACCACGAATGCAAGAAGATTATTTTCTGATTCACTTGAAATTGCATCCGTTTCCGATTCGGAAACTCGAATCAGGCTAATGATGCGCTAATGATAAAAAAAATCTACAGTATACATCGAGAGATATATCACAGTCAACAAGCAATTAATACTCTCGAATTGTTGAAACACTTTTTTCGGGCAAATCACGAAACGAAAAACACAAATTATAAGCTAGACGAAAGAATCGACACGTAAAGCAATACGTACAGAAGGCGGCACGTCATAAATATGTGAACACATCTAGGCATGTGTGTGTGTGTGGGTGTGTATTTGTATGTGTATGCAAATACATATCCATATCCATATGCATATGCATATGTAGTACATGAGGCGTTGAACTAGCAAAGCGATATAGCGATCCTCGCGTACTGCAAAGACGATCGGTAGGTACGCCAACGTGTTAATGAGGCGAATATTGTGTAAAATATATTAATTAACGCATAATAGCCATATAATGGAAAGAGAAGCGTGAACGATGCGATCGTTGGTCTCGCGGTAAAGCTCGTGAAAATAAAATACTTACATAATTTGTGAGATTAGCCGGAGTTAGGGTATCATTGTTATCAAGACGATTAGTGTTATATTAGGAGGAAGGAAAAACAATCGAGTCGTCTGCCGTTGGGATGGGCACACCGGCTGCATCAGGTACGGTTTCGTTGTCTCGTATCGATACGTATCCCCGAACTTGATCCCAAATAGGACGTGCAGATGAATCGGTCGTTACAACATTGTAAGAAGTAGTAGCGGTTATATCATCCGCGAAGACGGAAGAAGATACGGGTGAGTCCCGAGCTACTTCCTGATTCGCTTGATCGGGCTGATTATTATACTCCCATCTCTGAAACGAGACACGTCGATCCCTTCTGCTCAAACCTCACGAATTTTAAAGAACCAAACTCCAAACTCCAAACTCTAATCTCCAATATCCACACTAAAAACTCCAAAACTCCGAACTCCCAACACCCCCGCAACATTATATTTTACACGAAGAGAGAGCTCATCTCTCGATTCTCCTCATTCATACCCACCACACATTAATTCTTATAGATATACCATATATGTGTATAGGTATAATGATTTAGTATAGGCGTACTAGAGGTGTTGTGAGGTATATTATAATTTGAAATGAAGAGGGATCCATAATTCCTATATACCTATAGGATACCTCAGATTATATGAAATTAGTCCTTATACGTATAGAACTTTGTCCTATATTCAATCAATATACGTTTTGACCAAATGGCCAAAATCATGCCGTCTGAATGAGTGGCTTGCGTCGATCGAGTACCGTCCGCCGTAATTGTGCGTGATACTATTTCGTCGACGGGCTGTAGGGCAGTCGACATATCGTAACGGTTAATATGTAATCGTTAAGGTGAGGCGGTATATAAATATCATATTCAAAGGTCGACCTGCAGCCACAGGAAACATAAAGCCATTAAAGCCATATGTATTTGCCGTTTAATTCTGGCAAATGGAACATCGAAACCCACGCTAACACAGTTTTCAATTGCTATTTACGACTCGTATCGTCCGAGACCAGAGACCCGGGACTACAGTGGACAACGGGAGTTATAACGGTGATTCTCGCGTTTTACGTCACGCAAATCAACGTGCGGCAGAGTCTTGTGATATCGACGAAAATCGGTAAAAATTAGACTAATTACCTTGGTAGCGCGTAGAGTGACGTTCAGTAGTGTCGGATGTTGCTCGATAACCATGAACTCAACCTCTCGGGGTAGATAACCGTCGGCGTATACCTGAAAGACGACAAATAAATAGGATGATTGTAGGACACCTACACCTACACCTTCACCTATACACCCACAGTCATACAATCACAGGTCAAAACATACCTCAAGTTTGTAGACACCAGGAAGTAGAACTCTCCAGAATTCGCCGTATTTCGTGGTGACAAATCCAACATCTCGCGATTTGACTTTAAGAGATGCTCGTTCGACTGGATTGCCATTATCGTCGATGACAAAGCCGTGAACACCGCGGTGTACTTCGGCCAGAAACTTTATCAGCGCCTTTTAGAAAATAAACGATAGGTAAAACGCTGCACTAGTGAAAATCTATACACGCATAAGCATACGGCTCCGTATAAACTCTTACCACTCGATTCTCTTCCCAATAACGGGGTAGATCCTCGGCAGATGGATACTTGCAGCAGGACAATTCTAGGGTGATCTCCATGCACCCGTTCCACACGTAGTTAAAGTCCTGCATACCACCAGTGAGCGGATACCACTCGGCACCGTTGGTGATGCCGTTTTTGAACCCTGGTTGGGTTGATGAACAAGCGGCACCACGGTGCATAGTGCCATGATTTTGTGAATACGTTAATGACAAGTGACGGAAAACGTCGTCGTCAGGTGATACGCTTGGCGTTGAACTGTAGCTTTGAAACACTACGGGGCGAGAAGGACGACGATTCAGAATTCGTATACAATTAGGATATATGTGCAGCTATCGTGTTATATTTTTATAGATAAATCACGATGCCATGATATACATGTACATACTACATACGAATTTGGGCCTTGGCATGAATCTAAAGACCCGATTCATTCGATTATTATACATATATAATCATACCTGCGCACAGCGGAGCCGAACGACATATCCCTGGTTGCGTAAAAACCACACAAAACAATGAATAGTTTTTTCACGAGAACTATGCGTATTTTATATATGTATATGCGGGTGAATAAAATATTCAAATCAGTGATGATTGTCATACAATGTTGATCATAGATATGTATACCCATATGTGTTTTTTTTTTTTTTTTCTTTCTATCTGCTCGCCATCAAACTTTAAAAGTACCAATAAATATCGCAGCATACTGTGAATGAATGCAATATTTCGTCGTTAAATTATCGCCTGGGAGTAGAATTGAACCGACTTTTGAAATCAGCATAAAGATCCGTGTGACCTGTTACGGTTCTTGCATCGGCCGGACAAAGTTCTTTTGACATCACGTCACGCTCAATATGTCTGGCTTTCGTGTAAAAAATCACACATCGGTGGACATCATAATTTTTCCCCATACACGTGTACGCTTATGTAGAATGAAAAATAATTATTCGTTGCGCCGTGATAATTTGCATCCATTGTCAAATATAATTTACACTTTCTAGCTATGACAATTATACTCGCAATATGTACCTAATTGTTGTTCTAAATAAAACTAAAAATAAAAATCTAGTTGTAAAAACTATATACACCTACAACAATCGCGAAAATTGATCATATACTTTCCCCGTACACGATTTCATATGTGTGTGTGTGTGTGTGTTAAATTTCACCGCGGTGTTTCTCGAACGATTAATGATCATTATCATATGTGTCCTGTCTTACTTGAGTTTGGTGTGTTATCAAAGGGATAACTAGCGACCAATGCTCCACCGTGTAAACTCCCGGACAGTACGAATTGAATCTTGGAAACCCACTCCTTAACAGCTTCAGTTTCTGGTTGACTCCACTTGTTGTTCTGTTTGAAGTAGTCCGGAAAGTTTCGGTTTAAGTCAAAACCCCGAGCATTGTACCTAGTGAAAGATCAATTCTTTTCCTTCACACAGTTTTACGAAGTGAAAGACTATGAACTATTAGATCGCTACATTTATATCGCGAACGATAATATATTCACTACAAAGATGATGCAAATGCTTTGCGTACACCGGACACCGACAACACCCTGAAAATTGAGAGGCTCACCCCTTGTCCTTAACATCGTACTGATTCCGAAATATCGAAGAAATAATAAAAAAATAGCTGGAGCTCACCTTCCCTGACCACCCTCGCACGATCCTTCCTTCGACACCTCGAAACCGTCGGGATTCATTGACGGCAGAATGTGAATCCGCGTCCTGTCCAAGAGCCACGTGATGTACGGATCGGTTCCATATTTGGTGACCAAGAGCTGATTAACCGATCGACAAAGGAAAAAATGAAAAATTGGCAAAAATCACAATCATTAAGATTTTCGGTATTATCATCGAACGCACGATGATCATTACCATTCCTATTAACATTCGCCAATTATTATTCTTAAATTCAAGGAGTATGTTATAAACGCGAAAAATGACCCGGTGAATTTTATATACCCAGGAATGAAGCGAATTCGTCGCGAGACCTTGACCGATATTATATATCTTTCATCATAAGCTCCGTGGCCCCAGCTGCAGATAGCCTTTCACGCTCGATATTCTAAATATGTAATCCATACAATGATATGTCGCGACTACCAGGATTATTCTCATATTCTAAAATTGAACAAAATCTAATGCCTATATTCGGAGAGAATTCAAGCGCTAGATAATTCCGGTCTGTAATATTCGTATGATTTTAGACGAATTCCGAAATTAGAAACACATCGCGTTATATTGTGCGATTAAAAGATTGGGGTTTTTTTTTTTTTTTCTTCACAGCTTTCCCATATACACGTGTCTATGTATGAAAATAATAAAACGCATGCATCCTAATTTTTACTTACGTGAATGAGATGCAGCATCAATTCACGACCAACCGCCTCATTTCCATGAATATTCGCGACGTATTTAACGTCTGGATTTCCAACAACGTGCTCATAGGGTGAAGAGGATACGACTATCACCCAAAGGTCCCTGCCTAAAAATATAACCGCGGTGTTAATAAGGATTGATTGATCATTAATAATCTCTGTGTAAACGGAATTGCGTATCATTCTCTCATCTAATTTTACCACAGTGAAGCGATTATGCGGTAGAACTGCAAGCTTTAAGGTGAAAATTTGCGAGAAGGAAAAGGTGAAAGAACGCTAGGCAATGGAAAAAACTACCTTTCACGGATTTCCCTATGGAATAAAGCGCCGTGAGATTTTGGTACCGGAGAGAAGTCGCCCTTAAAAAACGGCTCATCTGTTCATAGTTGTGATACTTGAACTCGACGTTGTAGGGCTCGTCGAAAACAGAGTACCTCGAGCTGTAGTGCCGGCCAAAGTCCTCTTCCGGAGCTGCAGGCTCCTCGGCAAAAACTTCGTACGAGAATGCGCACCATGCCAGTAACACTAGCTCACAAAAATGCCGCATACTGCAATAAAAATACCTTTTTTTTTTTTATTTTTTAATTTTCACCCCAATATTGTTCAACGCGTTTACTTGCATCTTTCTATATTTTTTTACACAACATAACTTCGAATGTTGTGAGATAACTCATCTTCGGAGATAATTGTTACCGCTTCCAGTTATTCATCGTTATGATAATGTACAAAGTGCATTGGAAACTAAACACATGCCTCTATATCTTGAGTAAATGGCAGTGTATATATATTTGTCTATATGTCTATAAAAATATTGTAAAAAGTTGAAATAAACCGTAGTCTTTTAAATGTCGATGAGGAGATCATTTCGAACGCGTCACCGCCTACATAATAACGAAAAAAAAAATAACAAAAACTAATTTATATTTAATGGCTACGTCAAATTACTTCCGCGATGTTAAAGTCAAACCGATGCATTATACCTTGACTTTAGCTATGTGGCGCATCCGCTGATGTATTATACAAATGTATACCTATAGATATATATGTCTATATAATTAGGTAATCTTCATTAGCGGTAACTAGAAGATCTTACATCGAGACGCGAGTGATAATATAAATGTGCGCCTTACCGCGAATCATGCAAATTTTACGGAGTCTCCCCCCTTCAAATCTCAAAGCAAACAAATTTCTATACGCTAATTCTTGGTATCCGGAGAAAATTTATGCGCGTACAACTTATTAGATGACGAATAGATCTTCTAGATTTACGTACACTCAAATACCAAGAGACGATTTTTTCAAATATAAACTACGGGTATAAAACAATTTGCATATACATAAATAAGAGATGCAGCATGGTACAGCGAAACAATGAGATGAATACTGTTCAATTCGCGGTAGAATATCTTCGATAGTTTATTTCTGTAACATTGGCGAGGGTCGATAAATTTTCTCTCGCTATTCGTATGTATATATATATATATATATTTTATCGGTGCATGTATACCTCTATATATGTGTCATTAAGCTCCAACAAAAACGCGGCAGATTTGGGTCGACAATTCAGCTGAACTCGCGGTACTAGAATATAGCTAACGCGGTAAAACACGATGACATGTTTATTAAAAGTAATCCATTTCAAGTGACGATTGATTATCCGTATGCTATAGGTATATTAATAAGGATCTCATCGACCCGAGTACGTAAGCATGAAGTTTCAGTTTTTTTGGGGAAACTCGATATGTTTGAGATAATTAAAGAAAAAAAAAAAAAAAACTACAGCAGTAAAAGAATATTATTCACACAGGTATTTAAATGTATTTGGAATGCAGAACCGAAAAAAAGAGAGTTAAACTCATCTGAATGTGAAAATTAATTTTTATTTTTTTCCACTTTTTGTCATAATTATAACCTGATCATTCAATGCGCGTCCGTGTAGCGAAGCGATCCGCATATACCCTTGAAATTATTATTCGATGGACGGTTGTATTGCAGTTTATATACACATATCGCATCACATCACATTCATACGTATACACAGTATGCTATCCGGCCGCAATTTCTATGGATACATTATAATCGGTTTACTCGTTAAGAATTATCAGCATTGAGTGAGTTGATGATAATTGAAAAAAAAAAAAATGCATATTGCGAGACAAATCGGCGACTTGGTACGGTGGTCACAATCTAAAGAGACGCGAAATTTGAAAACAAAAACAAAAACAAAAAAAACAATCCAACATATAACTGATACCACAGTCTCGTCACTCGGCATCGATAAAATTTCCAATTCAAATAATTTTCGGTTATAGAGGTAAACAACCTTCGCGTATCGATATTAGATCCTAATATACATGTACACTCGTATAAGATGCGGGTAAAATTATTTAGAGCTGTGTATATAGTTGTACCATGGTACGCGTTTACGTAAACGTATTAATATCGAGGGGCGCGACAAAAAAAATTTCGGATAATTGTAATATATATATCATATGAATTAATAATAGAAAAAAAAAATAATTTTTACCTGAAACTGGGCGAGATTCTTTTCCAGGTTTAACGTTGAGAACCACCGCTTGAATAACGGTGCCGTTGCAAAGGGACGCCCTCCTTTCTTTCGTGCACCTCACGTATACGTACGTATACTTACGAGTATATGATGGTCAGGGTACGTACGGTTTCGTGCATGTGGTACATGCGTACAGAGATGCCTCTCTCTCTCTCTCTCTCTTCTACAAGCGCGACACACGCGAATACTCGATCGTTGTTGATCACTCGCGATCAGCAGGACCATGAACGCACTCGCGAGCCTTGACTTTAGATCTTCGTATTTTCGATGAAGAAAAGTATAAACGGTATACAAAGGATAGGTAATCAGCTGCGGGGATGAAACAATAATACTATACAAATTGTAACGTGAGATAATGATAAACTATTCGATTTTTGGTCGAATAAAGATATGCGGAGGAGATGATGTACTGTCCTTGTAATGCTTTAAAACTATCTACAGCTACGTCGATCTTGGGATCGCGTCGCTACCCCGTCACGCTACCAAATCAGCTACGGAGCGGACTCGCGACCGAGTCAAGAGTGCCGACGAATTCGTTCAGAGAATCCGTACGGTCGTGACGCGGTGTAGCATGTGGGTGGGAGCGACGTCCGAGGAAGGGGAAGAATCGCTCTACAGATGAGGCGGGGGGGTGGTGAAGAGAGGGACGAGGTTAGGGAGGGAAAAAGGGAGATGATGGGGTAGGAGAAGGTTCGCGCAAAGGGAACCCCAAAAGTATGTCATTCGTCACACGGCGACGAGCGACCGTCAGCGTACGCGGTCAGGGCTACCTACCCTTCTTTTTCCTTTTCCTGTTTTCCTTCCTTCCTGTTTCCACTTGTTCCTTTAATTTTTACATCTTCCTTACACTCCATCGTCCCATCGTCTATTTAGCTCTATTCCTATGTCCACATCGTACAGCCGTACGACGGTGAAAATTAATGTACATTCAACCTGAATTTCTCTAATTATCTCTCGGCGGTGTTTGTCCACGGTCAGCTGACCTGGTGTTCGCTTGTACGCGAGATTCATTTCGCGGCCAGCCACCAGCCGCGAGCCGCCAACCGCAGCAGCAGCAGCAGCTCATGCAGGGAAGAATCCCCCTGACGTCTCGTCAAAATCATTTCACACATATCTAGCTAGATGTGGGTGTACAGTACTACCTCTTTATAAGCGACTGTTAGGGTAGTTAGGGGAATAGGAATCCAAGAAATTCGTCACCGGAGCGTTCCCCCACTACTAGAAAATCGCACATGTTTTCAGTGCGTCAGTAAGCATCACCACTGGGAGTACCTTACATACACAGGTAGAGTGGAGGAAGCTATAAAGCTCGCTAAAGCGGAACGAAGGGGAAATTCGCTTGTAGCGAGGGAGCTTATATCGAGGTAGTACTGTATCGCGAAATAACGCGGAGATACTCTGGTTGCGAATTAGTCTAGCGCGAGTCGTAGGTACATCCGCGTGTATCATTGTTCCTACCTACCGCGCTTGGCTACATATAGGTAGTATACAGATGCTCACTGAATGTGTTTAACGCGAGATACTTTGGTGCCGCGGTTGATGATTCACTCACGCTTTGAGATTCAGAAATCCTACAATTAGTGGGATATGATCGGATGTTTTCTATGAAAGCTTAAGAGGCACGTTCGAATCAGTCGAGGAACATCGAGGTAGTATATGTATGTATGTATGTACGTGGTATTAACGCGGCTAATGGGAGCATTAGCGGGTTTCGTTTCAAGTCTCGCTTATGTTTGCCCCACTTTTGAAAGTAGCGTTACTTCGTTTTTCCATTTTTTACTTTTCTTCTTTTCAGTCTCCACATCACGACGAAACGCAACGGCTATACACGCATACATACACTTCATCTATTTATATGTATACATACGAGTAAGGATTTGTTATATAGGCACGTGGACGTAATGACTTTCAACTCCGAAAGTTGCCTATAAAACGGAATTCTTCGATCAAGCATACCGAGAAAAAAAACTTTTTCCTCTCGTTATTTACACGTACCAATTATTACACGTTCCATTATCACGTGCGTCAGATATTTTTCGGGGAATATCCTTAATTGCTGTACATCTCCTCCTTGTTATTAAAAAAATAAAAATAAAATAAAAAAAAAACAGAATTGTCGAAATAGTTTATTAGCGGATCGATTCGTTGGATACGTAGTCCCGCGTGTCCAACCTCTACCTATATATATACCTATATATCATTTGTCCATATACATGAGTACACGTACACTATTATAGTGAACGCAGATTATATACTGAGAGATATTATATCACATTAAAGTACATAGTATAGCATAGTACATTCTCGACCATCAGCGGATGTACCTGAACCCGGGAGTCTGGAAAAGCTTGACGAAAGTAGGGCGACGGCCAGCTTACTCGGAATCTCTCGTTCCAAACACTCGACTATATACTGTGTAAAAGTGTGGAACTAAAGACGGGAGCGCGGGTAACGCACGGTATACGGTCAGAGACTTGACTTTTCATCGTTCCACGAAGTTAACAATAAAACCAAAGAACATTGACTAACACATCTATCGTATGCGTTCCCGGAACCTGGTGAAACCTAGCGCGCTTCAATGCTATGCGTTTACTTGGGTCGGCAAGATTTTATTTTTTCAACCATCTTAGTATTTATTTATTTTTTTTTTTTCCTCAAGGGCTCACATACCCCTGAAATTTTCAACACATCTATTTTTCTTTTATATAGTTTTGAGAATTTTTCAAAAAAAAAACTTTCAGAAAATTCCACTCCGTTAGAGTTGGAAAGTTAATAAAAAATGTGAAATCAACAATTTAATTTTTTTTTTTCACCATATAATAATTACCAATCATCTTTATAATAATTATCCAAATTTACTCGGTTATCAGCGCTCACAGGGGTATGTAAGCCCTTAATTTCAGCTAAATGTATGAGTATCGTTCTGAAATTTTACCCGCGTTTGTATAGCCCGTTCGATTTTTCGATTATGGCCAAAACGAATAAAACTCATTGTCAAAGTCCAGCTTCTGGCAAGTGATACAGTAAATACAGCATATAAATAAGACTATTGATACCTATAGGTGCAAAGCGAGGCTGAAGCTTTGAAAAATCTTATCAATATTTGTCCTTTGCCTTGATTATACAGGTTTATTTAGTTGTAATACTTATTTTCTTCTTCAACTAATGATACTGAATAATCAAAGATTTACATTTCATTGTATAAACCTTTAATTTTCAAATAAAAATATCAATTTTAGTTTGTTTTATTCACCGTAAATCGCTGCTGCCACCTTCATGTTCCAAATCAAGATTCAATTTCGCGAGCACATTGAAACGCTGCGACAAGAGCATTCAATTGAACCGCTTCGTTGCATCCAACAGCAACTCTCCGCTCTATATCAGCCATTTTCACCACGAGATCGATTAGTATATCGTCAGGAAATTCAACTGGAACAAAAATAATTTTAACCTTGTTATAATTATTTTCGAGTAAATACATTAGGGTTGATGAAATAACGAGCACTTGAAAAAAGAAAATCGATGGATTCTTGAGGGAGAAACTTACTTTTGTTCACAGACAAGTGAAGCTCCGTTAATATATCTTGGAGGGCCAATCCCTTTTTCGTCTTCAAGTCTTGGATTTCTATACATCAGTGTCAAGGAAAAAACCGCATAATGGTCTCAGTATTGTCAATACCATTACTAATGGTATGATTTTTATCCTCTACCTATCAGGATCACGAATAAAAGGATACTGCAGTAAGCAAGTGTGTAGTTCTCGTTCAGTAACCAGTTGGCAATATTCTTTATATCCGTGGGAAGAGGATGCCCAACGCAGGAGTAAACTGTTTGCTCAGTTACCGACCCATAGGCTAGCCATGTACTTTGTAGGACGTTTATAACTTTCCTCATATCACCGCCGCTCAGTGTCATCAGAGCTCTCTTTCCACCCTCCTCAACTGTTAGGCTGTGGATGATAAAATAGTTGAGTTATGTAAAATGTGACATTGGGAAATACCAATCAGTTTGGATGTAAGAGGAAACCTGTTTGAAATATTATACAGCCAAATGCATCTCTTTAGAAATTCTTCATAATGAATGAATGCTTCTTACTTTTCTTTCTCTATGACGTGCTCTAGCCTGGGCAGTATTTGCTCTGGCGCTAACGGGCCGAATCTGAATTTAGTACATCGTGATTGCACGGCTGGAATGATCTTGCTCAAATAATTACATATCACGCAAAATCGCACGTTCTCTGTATATTTTTCAATAACTGAAACAATGATAAAGAAAAATTATTAAGAATTTCATAATAAAATTTCCAGATAAAGTAGGTCTATTTCGGTCATACTTACTTCTTCGGAGAGCATTCTGGGCGTCGTTGGTCATAGCATCAGCTTCATCAAGGATAATTAATTTGAATCCATGTTTGAAAATTGTTCGTGTACTGGCAAAGTTCAAAATCTGACCTCTAACTATACCGATTCCTCTATCATCAGATGCATTCAATTCCAACACCTAATCAGAACATGAAAAAGAAAATAAAACGGCAAATCTAGATGAACATAACTACTTGATCTACCGTTTTGTAGAAGTCTTAAATCCAGTATTCTCAATGTCTATACCATCGAAGTAAATTGTGCCGGAGTATAAAGCTGTTTGGCCGATGCCAGTATGGTACTTGTTTTTCCTGTTCCTGGCGGACCATAAAACAGCAGATGAGGTAGCTGATCCTCTTTGATGAATTTATTTACTGAAATAAAAAACGGTCTTTCTTGGGATGGGTTCTACTTTTGTCATTTTACTTCGCGAGAACGAGATATTTGATTGAAATTAACGATAAATATATGTGCGGTATTGTTGGTTCGGATTCGAAAATTGTTTAGGAATCCACACGAAGGTAAGCAAGATCTGTTGGTATTTGTTTTGAAGAGAATATATATACTACTTACTTGTCTTTATTATCTCCTCGTGAGATATCAGATCGTCTAGATGCGCTGGCCGATACTTTTCAACCCTGGAAAAACAATTTCGTCGTCATAAAAAATTGATACTAAACATTCCGGCATATCGACGGGGGAGGATTTATTAAAAATTTTCAAATTACCATGGAAGATTGGGTACTACGACTGGTTCCTGAGCCATACTGACTGAATAGTTGAGGGATTTACTGATGATTATAACTTCAACACACTTTGACAAACATTTCTGTGACCTGTCGCTGTTGCTGTCGCCGCACTACTACCGCCACCGCGTATCACGCTGCCATCGTTCATCAGATTCCCGCCGAATAAAATTTAAACCTGGAACCGTGAATTGAACATAGATGGAAAACACAGTCAGAAATTCGGGCCTATTCCATATGGACCTAAGAATGGTCCATTCTGCAAATATTATTATCTACCTTGTTGGTTGCTTGTCCAGAAAAAAAAATATCGTACAGTTGTTAACTTTCGAGGTTATATGAACATTTCAAAGTCGCAGACATAATAACATAACTGAACATAAAATGCTTGCCGACAATGCGAATAAAACATATAACCCAACACAAACAATGTGGTTTAGCTTTGAGTATTCTCGTTACGCGTATTCGTAGAGTTTCTAGGTTACGTGGAGAGCATTAACTCCGGTGACATTATACCCGCTTTACAGTTTAACCTACACCTGTTAAATCATGGCACATCGTTTGTTGCGGTTAAACCAGGTGAGGGGAACGAAAGCGAAAGATCTGAGACAAAATTTCAAATACTTGCTTATCTTAGATTTCGAGGCTACCTGCATAAAGGATAAAAGATTAAAACCACAAGAGATTATCGAGCTGCCATGTGTGGCATTGTCTACAGAAACATGGGATGTGAAGGATGTGTTTCATGAGTATATCAAGCCTCGAATAAATCCTGTACTGAGCTCGTATTGTACAGATCTAACCGGTATCATACAAGAAATGGTAGACGATCGTCAACATTTTCCTGAGACATTTAAAAACTTTCAAAATTGGTTGGACCAAAGCGATTACGTGAAAGACAGCGGTAACAGTGCGTTTGTAACGTGCGGGGATTGGGACTTAAGGGTGATGCTGCCCGAGCAATGCGCTATCAGTGATATTGAAGTCTCAAATTGTTTCCACAAGTGGATCAACTTGAAAAAATCTTTCCTAGAAGCGACAGGATATTATCCAAGGAGCCTCAGAGACATGCTCAAGCACCTAGATTTACCAATTCACGGTGGACTACATTCAGGGATTCAAGATGTCTACAATATGACCCGAATAATTCAATTCCTGGGATTGCATCATAAGGCTATTTTTAATATAACATCAACACTCGAGCGTTGAGGCGGACAAAGGTGCACCCCTGTCTTTCGTTATAACGAGTCGAACGAATTCCGATTTTCTCGTGCATATTTTATTCGTACCAAATAGACGAGCTCAAATAGATTTACAATAATTAGACATAGGCAAACTGCAGTGGTAGAACTAAATCATAGTTATTCTGTAACACGATATAAAAAAAATTTGAAAGAATAAAAATAATGGAATGAATACGAAACTTGGCGGCGTTCCTAATTTTTTGATGATATAGTAATCAAAACCTCCCGCTTATGATTTTCCATAAATATTTGAAGCACAGCGGATAGACTCTTACTAAAATTCCTGCTGCATTGCACCTTGAGTGGAAAACTTCTTCCTGCTGGGATCATGCCTTCGGTAGGCACGACGGTCACACCTTCTCTATGCGACAGAACAGTTTCAAAGGGTTGAGCCACATTGCACAAACTGGAAACTGTTATCGTCGCCTCAGTTCTAAATGGTGGCGCCAGAGTGACCACTGCCGGAGTCACGGTGAAATCGTTTTCGGACAATTCTCCATCGTTTCCATCCGTGATTATTCTGGAATCATAAGATGATGCAGAGAAGTTAATAGGTTTAGTTTTCAAATTCAAGTTGTAAAGTTCAGAAGCGAATCTCTAGTAATTGGCGATATACAGGTCAGGTAATTTCTTACTCTGATGGCATATAACTGTCACATCCAGAGGTAAATATACTGCTGCTATCGCTGCAGACGGAGTAAAACATTTGGGTATCGTCAGCATTATCGTTCAACATGGTCATCGTCTCATCTGCATTGACCTCCATCGTTAACATCACATGATATTGGCTGACACCACGACAGAGATCGCCAAGATGTTGCTGCAATGTTTCGAATTATATAAAATTCAACACTACTTCAATGAATTTCAACTCATAGATAGGCACAGGCACAGATACCCTTCACTTAGCTCAATATTCGATTCAATAATGCGAAATTAATAGCAATGGGTAATGATATTTCTATTAAATAGACATCCAAGTTAAGTATATAATGTAAATATTTCTCACCACAGTGTCTTTGATAAGGCTTAAATCCGGTATTAATACCTCTCCTGGGAATGCTTTACATAATGGAAAAACAATATTTCTAAATGTATCATTCTCTGCTCCCTTCAGTTTTCCGCTGTCCTTTAATTTATTATATAATCTGAAATAAACGACGAAACACACTTGAGAATCATACCTTAGCTTGCAATGAGTTTCATTCATACCTATGTACATTCAAGTATATTCGGTGATCACTAGCTCAACCAATAAAAATCAATACAGCTCTAAGCAAAAGAAACCTTGGAAGAAATTTACCTACGAATTCGCCATCTCGTAGGTTCATCTCCGTGTGTAATAGTTATAGTTCCAACATGCGATACATCAGCACGCCGTAATAATGCAAGGTCTTCTCGTCTTGGATGAAACTCTAGTTTGACCCACTGGATTTCACCGGGTCCCAACAAAAGCTCTGTAGGATTTACGTGCCAGCTGGATATCATTGCCGGATATAGAGCTGGAATTGATGAATGTGAAATGTTAATGCTAATATTATACTGTAAGGAGATGGCATGAAAGAAGAAATAGATAAACATATTCGGAACCGACCTTTCGGTGTCAGCTTGACAATAGCATAGGAGCACAGATCTCCTGTATTTTGTAGCTTGATTTTTGCACTCAATGTTCTGCCAGCAGTCATATGGCCGAGAGAAAGCCACATTAACCCTCCGGTATCTTTGAATGCTTGTGAAATTTCGATCTTACTAAAGCCACCGTATCCGTATAAAAATATCTGAAATATCATGGGTAATGATGAGCGAAAATATGCATATGATTATTGAATTTAAACACGCAACTGGATTTTGGATACAGACCGTTTTCCGTTGTGAAGATTCCTCCTGGTCTTTTGCATTATTATAATGGGTGAATAGTATTTTTCCAGCGCAAGCTCCTGGATTACTTGGACTGAATATAACAGATATTTCTTTGCTTCCCATACGTGGGAGAACTAATAGCATACTAGACACTGCATTGCGGTCTTTGAGAAACTGGAATAAGAAAAACTTTAGTGAGTAGAATCTATGTTTTCATATCCGCGGATAGAAATGCGCGTCCTGCGGTGATACCGAAGTCTCAATGGCGCTTGTAGATCTAGCGCATGTAACGCGCCGCAGTTTGTATAATTGAACTAACTTTGAAACTTTTATTCTTATCTACAATGTTGACTTGTAGTTTGATTTTATTTTCACTCTTATTTAGGATTGTGAACTCTTTAATATCAGTTTTGCCAGTTCTAATGCTGCTCCATACAAGGGCAGCATGAGTCGACTGAATCGGAATAATATCCCCCGAAACTGTAGATGTTGAAGCAGCACTAGCAGGTGAGTGCCTTCCTGAATTACCAGACCTGAGGGGGAGAAGAACGTTGGAGAAACTTCATTCTGAATTCCCACATACATTCACAAGCTATGTGAAAATCATTGCTTTTTTTTTTTTTTATTATACAAGCATGTTACGTACCGATTTGATGCTGAACTGTGGGGTGAACTGGGAGAGCTTATGTGTCGCGATTGGGGTGTCAAACAGCGTTGAACATTGTTTGCAGATTGCTGGTCTGAAAGATGGAAATAGTCCCCTATTGCAGGGTAATAATATTCGTTGCCACCTGCAGCTACTCTGACGAACACCTGCCTGTACAAACAAAAGTCCATAAGTATCAATTTTATTTGGATTTTCAGAACAGAAAGAACCGTAGAGTATAATGTTCAACACTGCTAGTTGTTACCTTTCGGAAGAATCTATGCTCCGAGACTTATACGAAACTAGAATGACACCTTTTTCGCCAGCTTGTAGAAACAAAGTGTTTGGTTTCAGTGAGAAATCGCCTGCAGAATTAGTCGACTTGTCACTTTCAACAAATGAAGCAGACAATTGCACAGCCAAATCTCCGGAATTCATGAGAGTTATTGGTTTGCTTTCTTTCTTCGGAATAATTATGGGCAACGGGGTATCGATCAAGTCGATTTTAGAAACGGCGATCGAACCGTTCAGTAGTATTTCTTTCAATAACAGGCCGTGCATGTCGTCCGTGCTCAACTGGATGATGAGTTTTCCCGCTGCGCGATAGATATTCCCCTTGCGCGCTGTAACGTCAAAAATTAAGATTGAATATAAACATAATAGTAGCTACTTAATTCATGTAAGGAGTATTGTAGTAATAAAATTAAGAAAACATAAACATATGAAATGTTTCATAGATTCCAAATTTTATGTCATGAAATGGATGTACATTGTAGCAAAGCCCACAACGAACATTGTGACATTATTGTATTGCCTACCGTTGAGTGCTGCCAAGGGGATGGCGTTGAATTGAACATTGACAGTGAATTGTTGATGAGGCTTGAGTGTGAAGTTGTATTTGATTTCGTTGTAATTGGTGGTAGTATTGGTAGCTTCCTTGGCAAGACCATCGATACTGAACATTTGGGGTTCGTCGGGACGCTGTTGAATAAGGAATAAGGAATAAAGAAATCATAACATACATTTCAATTTTAATATAACGAGGGAAATTCGTATACCGCTATTCATTTAGTCACTGTAAATTTTGGCTCACCTTTAGAATCAATATCCTTATAGGGATCTCCGCATTATTTTTATTTTCCAATGTAACGGGAAAGGTTTTACTACACTTTTCAGCTACAATTTTAAAATCAATTTCATCTTTTCCAGAATGTGTGACAACGCCAATCTGTATGGATTAATGTTTCATCAGTATAAAGTAAACTGGTGAAATTCACGAAAATCTGAGTTGCGTGATTACTATCATCATTTGCATAGCAAAACTCAATAGCCAAACAAAAAACGTACTTGTGGTTCTTCGGGTACAAAACACATGAGATGATTAATCAATCTGCTAGACCTGGTTACCATATCCGAAACTGCTATGTTGATCACTGCAACTATAGGCATCCCCATTTGATGTACGATCACACCAATCTGTAAACAATAATGTATAATGGTACATCTATGTATGTAGTAACATGGAACACCTTCTGAAAAAGCCATTGTACATCTTCAGAATTTTGCAAAGGGTACAATGAATTCTGAATTATTACCGTATGAAGTTCAGTGTGCAATTTATTTTCTCACCTTAACAAGCTTCCCTCTATCCGGCTCCACCAGTATTGTATCTTCTGGCAAATTCAGTACCAAATTTCCTTTGCTTCCTTGTATTTGATGTGACATCATAGTACAAGTCATCCATCGATCGCTCCCATTCGACAACTCAATTTCAGCCTCCCTCGAAACTCCGACAATACAACTGAATAATTCACTTGTATTCCGTGCAGATACAATATTGCCTGTAAACATTACATTGCAATAGTAACAACATTCAAGTAACGTGATATCAACGTGTCTAGCCAGTCAAATGATCAAAATCTCTTACTACTCACCATGTGATCTTATTTTCTTATGCTGGTGAAGCGGGTCTGCCTTCATACTAGATTCCAACTTAGGATCGCGCGTATTGATAGCTATTTCTTTGTCATTCGTCTTTGTATCTACTCGCATATTACGCAAAGTTTCTTCAAAAGACTCTTTGAAATTTGGACTCGGTCCTGGTGATACTACTGTATCGTTCTCATACTTTACATCCTTTACATACGCCGTGGGACTTTGCAAGGACAAGGAATCAGTTTTATTGAATGTCCTGGCATGCAGAAGTACGTTTTGCTCGACTTTAGATGCATGTGAAGATTCGTGGTTCCCCTGAAACTTTTTCTCTGGAATATCTGCAACTCGTTCAACACACTGAATGTTTTGATTCGAGCTGTGAGCTATGATGGAATCGTCTAAAGAAGATAACAGATTGCGAGTGATATTTGAATAATAAATTGAAGATTTTTTCGGCTTTTGCGACTCGATCAAAGATTTCTCCGCTCCCCTGCCATCCATTTCTCTTCTTGCGTAGTTACGCTCTTCCGTGAAATCCGCAGTGTAGCTGCTACTCGCATTGTTACTTGCTGGTGTAGCCAATGCTACGTTTAAGGACATCCTAGAGGATTTTGATTTACTGTGCAGAGTATCTGGGGGGATTTTACTGTCTAAAGAGAACCTGGGCGAATTTAATAATGACATTGCTCCTTTTGATGATGTGTCTCTTTCGGGCTTTTCATTCACAGACAATGAGATTGCATTAAAAGAGTTTTCAGATGGGTAAGAAAAACTTTCCACATTGGCATTGACTAGCTGCGAAGGCGGAAGTTTCTTATTTCTTTTCGCAAGAATAAGCTCGTCTACCAACCGTCGTGGAGTACTTTCAATGTCATTGAGAACCTGTGCAATAGTACTAAGACTCATCAAGCTATGCTGCTTCGTGCAATTTGCTGATCCCATAACCATGGTGTGCCCCTCTCTCAAACTCGGGTCTGTAATTCATGAAACATAACGGAAGCGATGATAAGTGTAAACAGAACAAACTGTAACAAAACAGCAATTGGTTGAACTGTTGGATAATCAATGATATTTAATCCTTACCATCTGTCATTATTGTCTCGTCTACTAATGGCTCAACACCACTATGCTTTGTTGGACTGGTAATCGACCCACCCCCAAAGCTAGGTCTTGGCGCTGAATCGGATTCTTGGAGTTGTCCAATATTACCGCATTTACGCTGGAAGAATTCACCAACCGACACCTTACGGCCAGCATAAGATCTGCAAATAAACGTTTCGACCACTTGCACTTATAGATAATTGTATATTCAATCGCGCTTGAATAACTCTGTATACTCACTCCAAAGATAAATCAAAATCGCCAATAATTCCTGAAAAACAGGACAACTCTAAATGTTCCTTTTCACCACTGCCTGAAACATTTGTTGGCAAGGCGTAAGAATAGTTTTGATTCCACGATAACTCATCGGCCAGCATACGACTACCAACTCTGGAGCCTGATTGGAACTCTTCATCGCCAAACTGAGCCATAAGTTCTGCAGCAGCGGTCGTATCGAAACTAATTCCACCTTTTCCGGATGGAGAAGTAGACGAACCATAACTCTTGTTAAAACTAGCATTCAGCACAGAGGATCGAGCAGATATCTCGTTTGGTTTGAAAATCACCTAAACAAAGACAAAATCATGCTGGCATTCAGTTAGAAGTTAACAAGAAGCAGATAAATTGTGAAAATTTGCGAATTAGCAACAAGTTTCATCATGGTTTCTTGGATAATTTCTCAACATCTTTGCCACGATATATCACTCATGTTTACAGAGGCTGATTAATTTTGTTGCTTACCTGAGGTTCCTCGTCTTGAAGTGTTTCACTGCGATTAAGAAGACTCTGCTGTCCCGAGTCTGTTAAAGTGGAGGGAGTAATATCTGTGCTGAGATTTTGCAGGTTTCCATCATTTTCTTTATCTCGATCTGTAGAAAAATCAGTATTACTCACTCATGGGTTTATCGTTTTAGGGCAAATACAGATAAGAAAAGATTTTCAAAATTACCCAGAAATATCGAGGAACGTCTGGATTCGCTACATCGCTGAAGCAGTTTCCTCGCAAGTTCTCGTTCTGTGTCTATCTTAGTTGAAATATTGGAACTGTGTCTTTCTTCCATAACACCACTATCGCCTAGCACTGTAATAAATTTATTCAAAAATAAAACTGGATTTTTCGTTCAATAGAATCGATTTTGCTAGAATCAAAGACGATTACATCTCTCCTTATTTCTATACCATGGAAAAATAAATACATAGACTTACAGGAAGAAATGTTGTCAAGAATACCCAGCGACGAATCGACAGTTACTTGTTTGATATCACTATCGTTGAGTAGGGTACGCCTTGCCTTATTTTCCACCTCTGATGCTCGGCAAACTTCCCAGCTTCCCAAGCTTTAAAGAAAAACAAAAAGAAGAATCAGCTAGTGTGATTTTTTATATGCATGAAAAATATTTCTCTCGATTTTCAATTAATGATGTGATTTATATACAGATATCTTGGGGCTCACAATTATACACATTGTCAACATAATGATATTATTTTCACGCTGAAGTGATGAAAAATACATTGCAGGTGTCATGGAAAGTGTTTTACAGTCGATAGAAGAACTAGGATATTAGTGCACTTTTCTGGTTGGATTCTTGAAAAAGTTCTATTATTCCTGAGATAAAACGGGAAGGAATTTTCGAAGAATTTATAAGCAATACACATACGTGGCTTTTTTTTCATGCGTAGACGATGCCTGAGGCGGTGGATTGCCAGTGATCGTAACGTCTATCAAATTTGCACCCTTGTCTTTACGGGGATTCGAGTTAAACTCCATTTTCGGAAAGTTGTGTTGATATCGTGACACAATGCATCAGACTAATCGCGCACGCAGCGCATAAGTATGAGCAAGATATGTTAGTGAAATTTAAGAAAATACAGCTATTATCCGACCTTAACCTTTCGATGTCAGTTGATGTCTTGACAACCAAAAGCCCGTTTTAAATTTCAAACTTTTCATGATGCCCACGAATTGAATATTCCTATAGAACGGCGTATCGATTGAAAAATGTGGTCACGCTCATGAGTTAGGCGGAATAATCCATTAAATAAGTAGCAAGATAATCTAGCCACTGTTGAGTTCTTTTCATCCTTATTGTTGATCGGTGGTAGCAGAAGAACTCTTTTCACAACAAGCAAACATTCTAACCAATATAAAAGGATAAAGAAGAAGAAGAACAAGCAAACACGAAGCCATATAGCTAGGAGTGCTTAGATCAGTTGAACATCTGTAATTACCGGCAAGACGCGGTGAATAACCGTTCGGTTATTAGTGACAAATATTAAAATCTTATTTCGAAAGGAAACAGAAACAAATATGAGCAAATCTAATACAGGCGAATCTACGTTAGCCAAAAAACACGTGGATGATGATAAAAATCCTTACGCTTATTTGGAAAGGGGTGATTTCACTTCGGAAAAATTTAAGATAGAGGTACGAGGGCTTCCAAAATATTACGGTATCAGTGAGTTGAAAAAGCTGTTCATCGAAAAGCTCGAATTAAGTTTGAGCAAGGTTAAGCCACCGAAACGCGGCAGTGGCTGGGTATACGTCTGTTTTCGCTCCGAGGAAGATCGCACGAAAGCAATCGCTGCTATTAACGGCATTACTTGGAAAAATGCAAAGCTCAGTGCTCAGGTAAGGACCTTACATATACTTGGACATTGTTCATTTCTCTAAGATCACAAGAATCATTCATTCATTTAGTGTGATTCATACGAATTCTATTCATTCATCATTCGTTATATTTAGATTACGAATTTCTTTACCCTCAGGCCGCTAAACCTGCTCCGGATCCGTTCGTCAAGCGAAAATTGGAAAGAGCAGATGATCAGTCTAAAAAGAAAAAAGTCGAAGCAGACGGTGCTGCTCCGTTCATCTCATCGGCTGAAAGAATTAAATTTAGTACCACACCTCTGTGGGATATGCCGTACAAAGATCAGGCGAGCACTTGGTCATATTTTGAAATATTATATCTAAAGGATTGCTAAAAAGCAAACGCCGTAACGGAAGTGTAATTTCTAAATGGCGGGTCCCCTCAGTCGTTGATAAAATTGAAAACAGTCACATGATTTATTCATATTATTTATAGTTGAAATTGAAGGAGGATGAAATCAAGTCTGTATTGAAAAAGCTGGGACAACAAATGGCCAAAGAAAATAATGGCATTACCGGATGGATAGAATCCCAGAAAAAGGCCCACGATGGATTGTTGTGTGACCTGCAACCCATACTCAGAGCTGATGTGATCGATGGTTACAGGAACAAGTGTGAGTTCACAATTGGTAAGAAAGATTATTTCTATTTGGCTCGGCCAAGACATATGTATGGCTTTAGGCATCCTGGATATTTAATCAGATCTTATTCAATTTAGGAAAAAGTGAAGCGACCGGCGCCGTTACGATTGGATTCAGATTGTCTAGTTATGCTGCTGGATGTACAGCGGTCGGTCCCATCGAAGAACTCAAACATATTCCTCAAAGAATGATCGACGCTGTTAAAGTGAGTGTAAAAGACTCACCAGTGAAGAAAATATTCAATAATGGAATTATCATTGGAGCAATCGATGTCAGACATTTTTTTCAAATGTTACAGGTGTTTGAGGGGTTTGTTAGGCAATCCGATCTGGATGTATTCGATCCAGTAAATCATAAAGGCTACTGGAGACAAGTGACTGCACGGACTACGCGTTCCGACCAACTGATGCTGATCATTGCGATACACCCCCAAGATATGAGCGAGGATCAATTAAACGAACTGAAAGCAAAGATTAATGAATTTTTTAATAGCGAAGTTGGTGCCAGCGCACGTGTTACATCCCTGTATTTTCAAACAATCACACGAAGGTTTGCATCATGAATCGTATTCGCGTTAAAAACTTTACCTTCTTACACATGAAGAAGGAAATTGCATTTGTCTCTTCAAATCTATGTCTCGCAGTGATAGCAAATAAGTCGATATTTATCGATCGAATTGAATGAATTGATTATAACAGTGTAATGCGTTTTTGCTTGACAGAGATGTTGGCGGCGAAGGTGGGATGGTCTTCAGTCATCTCAGCGGGACAGAATATATAGAAGAAGAACTACTGGGCATGAAGTTCAGAGTCTCTCCCCGAGCATTTTTCCAAATTAATACATTAGGGGCAGAGGTTCTATACAAAGCAGCTATCGAACTGGCTGAGCCAACAATGGATACTACGGTCCTAGATGTCTGCTGCGGTACAGGGACTATTGGAATTTCCTTTGCAAAGGTCTGCAATTGATTTTATAATATTTGTGCTCAATTTAGGGCTCTTAGAAAAAACACAGCTGAATCAGAACTTCTTTTAACTTCATAACCATGACTGCATATTCGATTGATTCGGTGATATTGTAAGCATATTGTAAAGACCTTCTACAATAATTGAATGATTATTACAGCACTGTGGCGAAGTGCTGGGACTGGAGATGATAGACGAAGCAATAAAGGATGCTAAACAAAACATTTTAACGAATAACATTGGAAATTGTGAATTTTTCGTTGGTAAAGCAGAAGATATTTTGTCACCAGTTATTCAACGTGCGACCAAACCCAATATCATTGCCATAGTTGATCCCCCGCGAGCTGGCTTGCGTAAGTACAATATTAAACTACGGTTACTTTCCCTTATTTCCCTTGGCTAGAATTCGTCCCTTTGTTCAACCTCTGATTTCTACATTTACAGATCAAAGAGCATTGGTAACTCTGCGCAAAACGAAGAAATTAAACAAGCTGGTGTACATTTCGTGTGATCCTAAGGCTGCGGTTAAAAATCTAATAGATCTTGCACGACCGACATCAAAACAATACCTTGGAGAGCCATTGGTACCAATAAAAGCAGTGCCAGTGGATATGTTTCCATACACCAAGCATTGTGAGCTCGTCATTTACTTGGAACGATTGTCCAAAGCAAAGGAATCCAGTAATCACACATGACGATGCATTGTGTAATCTACTTTCACCGTTTACATGTCAATTTTAATAAAAATGGAGAAATAAACTCTAATTCGACCTATTTTCATCGGAGCTTATTCGACTTGAAATAAATTCGGCTATTGGGATTGTCGTTAGAAATTAGAAGTCAATGTAGTAATTTACATTGAAGGGCATAGCACGATGCATATTCAACTTCATTTTGCCTAATTAGAACCCACTGCTGATACAATACGGATACGAATATTTTTATACTGTAAAATTATATCTCACAGTCATAAATAACATCCAACAGTCCACTGCGAGTCCTTTAGATTCAAGCTGTTTGAACATTCGGTTATAATTCGCCGCAGTCTTTCTCTATAATACTTCCACTTGGTATATGTACGGCACTAGTTTCTAAATTATGATTATTTGAGGAGTTGAGCTTATCGAGTAGTTTTTCCAGTAAAACAACTTTCTTAGTTTCCATAGCAAGAACATCTTCGTGCATGCTTTGCAACAATTCTAATCGCCTTTCCTCATTTTCTCTGTACTCATTCAAAAAATGGGCAAACCACAGTGGGGGCTGCTGATGTTGATCAATTTCTATCGCTGTACGTTCATCTCCGTTATACGCTTCGCAAATTATCTCTACTGGACTACTCTCATCTTCTGTGTCTTCTGCCGTATCTTTTAATTCGCATGCTTCTTGCCCATCAAGGATGTGGGAAATTTCTCCTATGTCGACGACTTCGACATGAACACTTTGGCCATCTGAAAAGATTCAATCCACTATGGAATAACTGCGGTGTTAGGCAACATGAATTTATATCCATTACCGTTCTGATATTAGGATATTGAGCAACAGGATACAGACCTGCAGTTTTGTATTTGTGGATAACTGGTTGTTTTGCCATGGAAGGTGAGTTATCAACAGCATTTTGCTCGGGGACAAGAGCATTTAGAATCCTTGGATCTCTCCCGAGTACTTCCTCCAACAAGTCATAATAGGCCCATTTTCCATTGTTTTTACGCCGTTGACCGGTGTAAATATCTTTGAAAGTTTTCTTAAGATTTCTCCACTTTTTGTCACAGGCGTCATCGGTGACAGTGGTATAACCCCGGGTGTGAAGACGAGCTGCGATGTTCTTCCATACGAGTTTCTTCTTTACACTCGGATCCTTAAAGCTCGGTTCGAATCGTTTGTATTCCTGGATTAGCGCCAGAGTCATAGGTCTCTCCCATATAAATTTATCTACAAGCAAGAAAAACAGATTGTATCTATGTGGCAAATACTGTAACAGATCGTTATGGTAGAAGATTGAACGAACGAATCCGTTTTTTGGCTTGACGTATAAATAAATAAAACAATAAACATATAAATTCACGTCGAACCGTGATATTCTGAAAGTTTGAATGAATCGGAACGAACCGCTTCTTGCAGCGCTTATAAAACGCTCGTTAAATCCATGGAACGCTTCAAAAACAATTTTTAATTTCCTAAATTTCAATTCCATTTTTCATACCATTAGAATCGAAGTCGTCGCTTTTCAAGATCACAACTTTTTCATTCATTTTCAGCCGTGTAAATGTTGACGATTTCTTGGTGTAATAAAATAACAGGGCTGTGCACGTAATCTTGACACAATAATGTCGGTGTTTTGACCCTCCATGGGCCTTGGTTTTTGTCAAGGTATAATATGTGAATACATCAATCGTCCAACCTTCGGGTCGGGCCGTACGAACTCCGATGACGTCATAAGTGTATAGCTAGTCGTAACTGTGACACAGACGCGACACATGTTCCTTTTTTCTTCGTAGAGTGCCGTCTATGTGCCGATTGCGTCAAGGAATACTTCAATCTGTAGACGCGCCCCGACCGCGGCCTGGAACTTCATTGGAAAAGTGTCGACAAGCCCTCGGTTATTCAAAACTCGCCGGGGGTCCCGCTTCTACAGAGATATGTCACGAAAGTTGTGTGTTCAATGTTCATGCCAGTTCATGCCTTCATGCCGTCATGCCTTCATGGATCGAGTGATGGGTCGTGTACGCTGGAGTGATTGAGTATTAAATTACATTTGGAATGTTTTTGTCGAAATAACGCGAACGGTAGAAAATGTGAACCACAAATGCTTATCCATATTAGCAAGAAATAGTGACGATGGAACTTCGCGCCGCAAGCTTACCCAGATTACAATTAAGTTGTATCGATATATGCGGCCATGTTTTCTTGTAGCAGAAATCTTCCCTGTTAAAATAATTTATAATTGTGGATTTTGAAAAGGAGCATACAGAATGCCGAAATGCGATGTGAAAACAAGATACTTGCCAGCTACGTTCGCCTGGACGCTTCTACTTAGCACTACGACACTTTTCTTCTATTTCCCGTAAGTCCCATTTTAATATATTCTGACAATAAGTACTACTACGATAGGTAGTGGTCTGTATCATCAATGGCTCAACAAAAGGCACAAACCTTACTTCTCACGTCGTTTCCGATGTAACCGAAATACCGTAAAACCGAGATTGTTAATTTCTCCACAAAGCAGCATGGAATGTTGCCCAAAGTTTACTGACATTTAAATCCTTCTTGTGGTTTCGACTTCACCGTATTTGTATTTTTGCCCCCCTCCCCCCCTGCCGCCCCGCACCAAATATTCCGTCTATAATTTTTCCCTTTAACACGTAATTTATTATTAGATCCATATCTAGACTCTGCTCTGTCATACAGAATATTATTCCACTTACAACTGTGTCTTAGAATTATTAGGTTCGATCGATTTGGAAATTCAGAGACGTGGCTTACCTGCAGATCTGATGATAACTGAACAATGATTGAACGATCTTTTCAGATGCCAGTCTTACATGTCTCAATATCCATGGGTACCTGCGCTTCAAGGAGTCATTACGTTCTTCGTCTTGGCAAACTTCACGCTGGCTACCTTTATGGATCCTGGTGTCATTCCCAAGGGTAGGTATTATCAAGAATCATTTGTACTTCGTAAAAAAATGGACTTTTATCGCACATTGGCATCTAGTGAGGTAAAAGAATATTGGAGATGATTCTTAGAGCGTTAGATCACCCCTTGCTGAATAAAGAATTCTAAATTAATTTGCTCAAATGCATGATGGAATCCTAGATACTTTTTTTTTGGATCTCATTCAACAAATTCTCAGTTATTTGATTTTCTCACAAATTTGGGAAATATTCAATATTCGATTACATAGACACCAGATCCAGTGGCGTCAATATTGGCAATTTATTCTACTTGTTACTATCCATCATTTATTATCCTAGGAAAATCTATGATTTTTTACAACAAAGTATGAATTTTCCTTTCAGCACCACCAGACGAGGACAGAGAGGACGATTTTCGAGCCCCGCTTTATAAGAATGTTGAAATAAATGGAATAACTGTGCGTATGAAATGGTGCGTGACTTGCAAGTTTTACAGACCTCCACGCTGCTCACATTGCAGTGTTTGCAATCATTGCATAGAGGTAAATATTCGCCTATGTGCATACCTTGGTAAATACAACAATTATTAGAAAAGATTCTTCACAAACTAAAGAATGCAAAACAATATGGAACCGAGCTGCTCGTATGAATATAAAAAATTTGTTACAGACATTCGATCATCACTGTCCATGGGTAAACAATTGTATCGGTAGAAGAAACTATCGGTTCTTCTTCTTTTTCCTTGTGTCACTCAGCTTCCACATGCTCAGCATATTCGGACTGTGCCTGTATTTTGTTCTCGGTCGTAAAGACACGCTTGGTGAAGTGGACACTATTGTTGCGTATCCTTTTTCCAACAAAAGATATTTTATTCGTTTTAGATGTTACAGACGTAGATGTTATTACATAAATGATGCATCCATGGTATGCCGTGTGTTAAAATAATGAGCAAAAGCGAAAATTCTGTCCATACGATTCTATCCTTTACTCCTTTGCAACAGTATGGTCCTGATGGGTGTGGTAACGTTACTTTTCATTCCCATATTTGGATTGACGGGATTTCACATAGTACTTGTGTCAAGGGGTCGTACAACAAATGAGCAGGTGACTGGGAAGTTTAAAGGTGGTTACAACCCATTTTCCCGAGGATTCTTACACAATTGCTGCTATACGCAGTTTGGTCCCCAATATCCGAGGTAAGAAAGAGGAAGAGGCGGATAACTGGCGTTGATTACGTGCTCACATTCGTCGTGAATTTATATTTTGAACAATTTATTGTATGGTTTCAGTTTAATTAAGCCTGAAAAATATTCAGGGAAAAGACGTGGAGCGTGCGCATCCGAGATATCTACTATAGATAGCGAAAACCAGGTAAAAACCTACATGGATAGCAGCAACGGTGTTAGAAATGCCAGTTCAAATGCTTACAATAAGGTAAGAGCTAGTGCAACGCCATTTATTTTCAATCTCTGCACGAGAACTTTATTTCATCTACTCTTTATACCACCATTTCTATTCCAATGAGTATAGACTGTCTAAGCAAATATCAAATTTTGTTGGATACATCTTCACATTTACCATACTATCACAAAGTTAATGACCGCTATTTTAATCAGCAATCGTTGAGTCGATCTGACTTAAAGCTCTTCAAATTTGTTGATCAGATTTCGACATTCTATCACAGATATTGAGTTCAATTCATAAAATTACTTTCAATTGAATAAAAGCAATGTATTTCGTAATGTGTGTGTAACGTCAATTGATAATGTTGAGAATCGTTTTGTGCCTTTTCCCGGACTTCTCCGACTTTCATGGTCAAATAAAATATACAGTCATCTCGTGCACAGATTGATCATTGCTTATCATATTTAATGCTCAAGTATAGTATCCCGTAGTGACGGTTGTGTATGAATCTCTATGCCCTCATAATCAACCTTAGCTATTAGTCATCCAAAAGTAAACCATAAGAGTTAAAATAAACTGTTATCAGTGTAGGACTCCAAAAACTATTCATTCTCATTGCCTTATATCTTGCCTTTCATCTCTTGCTCGATTATTAATGTCGCCCGTCTCTATTTGGCATCGTACTAATTGACTAGTAAAAGAAATTACACCCAACGAGGTTGATTCTGACACCTAGGATTCGGTCTATCGCTCTACTCAGGTACGCAACCTCGTTAGGTACACGTGAATGGAAAAAAAAAACAGAGTTTTATCGGCATGATCTATCTACCTATCTCTTAGTTATCTCACTTGGACCTTGAGCCTTTGCCTAATATTTATTCAATGTTGTCTGTGTGTCTCAACATAGATAGTAGCTAATTACATACAATATTTACACCATCTAAATATGATTCCTTTCCATCGAAGGAGCTATCAATTAGATTCTGACAAGCTTGATTCATACAGCGTACATCGTATACATGTGTTGCTCGGCTTCGTAAGAATTTTGACACAAACTCAGTAAATTCTGATTTTATTAGGAATTCTACATCGCAATTAGTGCAGTTGAAGCTGCTTATTATCTTAATTTCCAATCGATGTTCCTCTGTTGATCAATTATCTATTATTCTCATTATTCATGTTTAGAGCACTAGTTCACAGGAGACACCGACGTCCGGGAGCTATGGTCTAAACAGGCGTTAGTCTCTTATCCTGATTCCCAGTGATCCGTAGAAAAATACCTCTCCAAATTTCCTACCCTGCAGCTCATCTATATTATGTATACTTATACGTAATTTACATACCGGAGTAAGTTCCCCACTGTTCACATATATCGTTGTTGATATCCTTACATTCATACCCCGAGTTTCATTGAAATGAAGATAATCCTTGCGCTTGTATTCATGTACATATTTAGAGTTTGGCAGAACCCAAATTGATAGACATTTTCCCAGAATTTAAAAATGTAGTTTGTATAGCTAAGAAAAGTTATCTTATATTTACTTTCGATGTGGCATGTTTTATTGTTCAAGATTATAATATGAAATTGAATGTATGTGTTATGAATGTCAGGACGAAGCATGTTGGTATTGTACAGGAAAGGAGAATTTACCGTTTGGTCGCAAACCGAGTTTATAGAACAGAATATTGGACAATTTGAAATAAAATAGTTTTACGATCCAATTTCAATTTCTCCGCACTCGATTCATTTGAATTGATTTACCTGATTGATGAAATTTCTCGCAACAAATTCAATTGAGAGTACAAATTTTATATTGCCTCCTGGCGGATGTTAGATTATGATTAAAATCAAACCTAAATGGAAGGCAAGTGATTAATTTCAAAATTATTGTCCAACTGTAGTTATCCCCTGGTAGAGATGGGTCGGACACGGACATGGAGCCCACAGCCTCACAGTCAGCGGATTGTGAGCCAACGCCTCCGTTGCAAAGACATGGATCAAAAAGCAACTTCTTCCTCCCCCCTGTAGAAGGAAGCGATTCACCGAGGCACCCACCGTCATCCCAACACCGTCATCCAATGCATTATCCCAGAGGCAGTCCTCACCCGAGGCCAAGGTCTGCTGTTTCACTGCTATACCATTTACTGCAATCAATTGACTTTGTGCCACTACTCACAATCAGTTATATTAAATGATCTCGGTATACATCTCTACCGATACAAATACACATAATTATGTGAAATACCATTGGAATGCTATTTTTCAAAAGTTGACGTGATATTCCAGGGGAATGGATGGATCCCGAAGTCATACGCCTGATCCTCTCTCACCAGAGGCAGGTGGTGGTTCACCGGCGCAGGGACCTCAACGCAACCAAGGTCAAGTTGGAGCCAGTCCAACTATGCAACAACGTATCAAAGCAATCGGAGTACCAACGCCACTTGCCATTTCTAGCCCTATTCGCAGGTAGGTTTTGATTTGAATTCTCGTCAAGCATATATACGTTATTTAATATTTACACAAGTATACATGTTATTCTTCTTCACCAACGAAATGCCTAACTTGTGGGGGAATAACGTTTTGCTGTTTGAGTTTCATTTATCTTTCACTAATTCACTAATTCTATGAATGCGCAAGGGAATTTCTTTTACTACAACTATTTTTGTGTCTACACACACTCACACACACACACATTTCTTCACAGCTTTTTATGTCTATAACTATTATCTATGGCAATCGCGAAAGCTGTCTCCGCTCTATGCTTGGAACGGCGATAGAACCAGTTTAAAAATAGATACAAGTTGATACGATAATGAATTTTCACACGGATCGTTTTCGACCGACATCTCAAAGGTGGTTTTAAATTTTTGATGTTGAAATGATTCAGATAGAAATCGGATGAAAGTCAATGTCCGTACGATGTTGCAAGATCAAAGGCTCTCGCTGTTTAGACGCCGTGTACACATAACAGTTCCCATTGTACAATATTTCTTTGAAGAGTAATATCTCAGGACTGTTGTCTTTATTCAAATGGGGTGAGATTCCCTGCAAATAGCCCAAGTTCAACTATCCGCATACATATGAATGACGATAAAACTCACTTACTTACTCGATATTGTAACAGTGTAAATAGTATGAGAAATGAGAATATTCTAGCGGGTTAGTCTGCGCATAGGCAAAACAGGTATATGGTATATAGATAAGTTTGTGTCCCACCGCAGGGGGTGGTAACTGCAAGGAGCTGCTCCGGCGTCATGTTGAGACCTACCACAGGTAAACACGAACTTGATCCTATGAGGACCTACTGTAGTTTATAACTCCGCTTTATTGTACACACTTAGGTATTGCTATGTATTTTCATTTTCTTCTATAGTTGCTAAATTTTTTAACAGGAATGACGCGCTGCTCCTGTATGTCTCGCCAGAGCCGTATTTGTGTGGCTGCAATGCTCAGCACTCGCATACCCGTTGGTTCACTGTACCTAATGCTATGTTTACTATATCGTGACGTTAGCTCACGCTCGAAGCACGAGACTAAATACGTGACTGAAACATCTCTGTTACAGATCAAACCCAGGTACACCGACACAGGTACGCCGACCAGATTTTATCGGCGTTGCCGAAGCCCCCACGTACTACGATATACAACAGAGCCTCCACGGACCCCAGGGTAACAACAGTACCGGTGCAGCGGCTAATTATAGTCCGCAAAGACGTTTTCTTTCTGAGGGTGAACTAGTCCGCCAAGGAAACGATCTTCCTTACGCCCGGGCAACAAACACCGTTGACAATATACGTGAATTGGCTAGTTCGCCACAGCGAGGAGTTTACATGTGGAAGGATACTTCGCCAGGCAGTTACCCAGTCCCGGCGGGTATGCCCACACATCAATCTCCGTCGCAACGGCCCCCTCCACCCTACGACTACTATCGTTCTAATCCCACTAGTCCAACGCAACAGCCTTACGCGAATGCTCCAAGGGCTGCATACCATCCCGCTATGCGCGGAGGTGTCCCAGTCTTCCCACCCCATCAGCCCCATCAATCTCCACAAGTTAAGAGAAAAACCATGGCGACCCCAACCACTCCGACTTCGGGAGACGGACGCCGTAGGCCAATGTCGTTTGTTAGAGCTTTGGAAATGACAGATTCTATGGAAATGGTATCAGCTCCGAGCGACCCCAGATCCCAGAGGCCCACAACACCAACGCCTGACCGCGCAAGTGTTTACGATATGAACTATGAAATATCAGTATAGCCCACAGCTTCATTCTCCATTCCATCGTGCGGTTGGGTGGAGGCCACTAACAAACCGCTAGCCATATTTCGTTTTGTCGACTCGAAACGCGCCGCGGAATTACACGGATTATGAAATATCACAAATATCCGAACGGGTCAAATATTCTTTCACCTATTCCCGCTTTCCGATATGTAATGGTGCAGGTGACGCGATCCGATGATACGATACTCGTATTATATACCCGACCATTCTACATCCAGTCAATCTTTCGCATTCCACGACTATGCGCACGGCGTTATTCTATAGAAATTTAATAATAGCATTATTACCATCAAAGTCCACACACATGGCCTAACATTCCGTCAGCTGGCTTACATGACTATGCTAATGATGTGCGATGGTTCGATGCCAAAGGCCAAACAGACAGCTTTATAATATGTAGATTGGCTCGGGTGAAGCAGGTCGCATAAAACCCGATTGTCATTGCGGGAATACCATTACACATTGGAAGTAGGGATTATCGCTCGATATTGTCTGTTCCGCTTCAAGTCTCCCCGAGAACAATACAACACATGATCAATAATTATTGTAGCGACGTTACCCCGTCGTCGACTCGACGCTAGATATATCATACGAACTATTCTATCAACTACTTGACTACTTTTTGCGCTAAGAATAAGAGAAGCTAGTGCATGAGTTGCGATAACTATAGGAAACTCGCCCAAGTACCCATTTGAGTGTAAAGAGGACGCGGGTGAGAATTTCATTCCAGTTGTCTTGAAAATGTGAAAGATGACGCGGGACTTTTTACCCACTCTGTAATTCTGAGACGTGTCTCTTCTTGCTAGGTACTTGTTCCGATCAATTGGTATTCATTCGTCTTTAGTGTTTGTTGAGGCCAGTTTACACTTTTATACGGTGTTGTCTCATAGACAAACCAATTTGAGAGATGAATGTTTCTAGCCAGGTCTTGGCCGGAATGCGGTATCATGGTCAAGCCAACCTTTGGAAATAAGGGCTGAGATTACTCCTTGGCCAACATGTGTCCCTGTCCATTAACAAAGTTACTTAATCGACTCAAGTCGTCGTAAGGAATAGAATAACGAATTCATATGTGTAAAATAATCGTAAAATGTGTAGCAAATTTTTAATATACATATTTAAAAATATTTATACACAATTAAAAATAGAAGACTTTTTAATTTCAACTTTTTGTTTTTTTTCTTTTTGTTTTTTTTTTTCCATCTTGTTATTTCTTTCATTTGTTACGACCTTTATATCATTTTAACAATGTACCCATTAGATAATAGCTAGTTAATTCTAGAATATTTGTTTCACTTGAGTATTCTTGTACAAACGAAATAAATGCCAAACTAGGTATTATAATCATTACCGCGCGACATCAGATTTAGTTTTTCTCCCTCGGTTTCTGAGTTTCATTTACGATTTATAGCGAGGAACAAATTGTAATATAAGCATTATATATGTATACATACATACCCGGCTATACGCTCACGTATACCTGTATCTATAATAGTTGCATCTTCAATCGTCGTCCCTACGATTTTGTGTATAATTGAAAATAATTAAATTGATAATTCTTCACTATCGTGTACAGAACTATATAAGAATCCGAATTACCCACTGATTGCAAACGTTTAAATGCCTATCATTTGCCAAGTTACATACTTCAATAGCCTCGATACTGTGTGCGAGTTGTACGTCTAATGCAAGATACATGATAATTATTGAGAACCGTTTGTCAAGTGATTATTATTATTATTATTATTATTATTATTACTATTATGATAATTTTGATATTTTCCTATCAGCTTAGAATTTATCTGTTCATTTTACTTTCGTCACAACTGGGAACTTTATCGTTAGTTATATGTATTTAAGGAAAGAAACAAAAAATAGTATGAAAGCATTCGTTTGTGAACGTAATTGTAACAACACAGTTGATCGTTTGCAAATAACTCTTGTATAAACATATACCTACATGTATTAAAAGAATAATTTGATATAAAGTGATTCATCGACTCGAATTTTACTCTATAACAACACGCTTATAATTCTAAATAATCTGAGCTCCCCTATATTGCTCGTGTCATAATTGTTCCCTTTGAAGAATAACTTGGCAGACGGAAATTCTATTAAATTCAACCGAGAATTGCTGGATTGGGACTAGCTCTGTTCTTATCAAGCTCATCGAACAAGTATCCATGAGCTGCAAGAAAACATTTTATTGGGATTATGAAATAGATAAGAGAAAGTAACATCAAAGAAATGGATACACCACTGTGTTTAGAATACCTATTACTTATCAATACTCGTTGGTTTTTGCAAATAGATTCTGGTAACCAGTCTTTACCAATTTATTTACCTTTTGTGCCTTTTGTTCGGAACTAGTTATAAAAAGCGTTTCCTAGTTTCCGAGTTTTGACATCTACAGGCAAACCTACTTGCCCGTAGCAGTTATCAAAATTGTCCGAAGGAAGTGTTTAACAGATTCTATATCTCGCGAAAATTTAGTGATTGCCATGAACAAGTCCCATACATATACATTATGTATAAAAATTCGTTTTATTTATATTATAATGGATACAATTAAATTACTCGAATAAAATAAAGATAACTGTGTGAATTGAATGTGCAATTTATAATTTATTAATAAACTATAGTTGGGCGCGGGTCACTCGGCCAACATGTCCACACTGAGGCAATCCTCACCCATATTGCTCGGAGAGGTCTCCAGTTCTCCAACTTCGTTTGATTCACTGCACATAAATCGGAGCAAGCGCTTTTGGTTTTTACAAAGCAATATTTAAAAATCTACAAGTTACTCTTCTAACACGACCCAAAGAGGTACCTGTGCGAGTAATATTTCGATTTGGTATCGAGCAATACTGCAGAGGTGTTGATTGTGTACAAATACGAAATAAAAAGACTCAACAAGTTTCACCTGTCCAGTGATGGGTCATTGCTAAACATTTCTGTAGGTACTGTGGGCGGAGCCTTCTCTGGAACCAATTCCAAGTAAGTCTGCCGTGATTCTAAATGTCGTTCCACTTCTTCTGGGGTCATGTGACCATCGGACATGAGAGACACGGGTAGCATATTATTAGATGAATGTACCTTTAAGTGACAAAAAAAATTTAATGTTTAATCTGAGGTTCTACACAACAAAGAAATCATTTAAGAACTTGACATTCATCATATAAGGAGATTAGATTGTGAGATATAAATAATTCTGGAAGAGAGGAGTACCCACCGTTGGTGTATTCTGTGCCTTAGTTATTTTCGGTACTGTCTTTTTCTTTTTACTAGTATTAAGAGGTTTGACAGGTGCAGACTGATGATGAGACGAATGATTATTGACATTGGATTCAATTTTTTTTCTGAAAATAATTTGTTACACAGGTCATTATTTTTATTAGCGATGTGGTTTCATTATTTTCATGCCTCGCAATGGCTGTTCACCATTGCTCTTAGGTAATAGCAGTCATGAAAAGTTGTAGAAACCTTTTTGAAGTGTCAACCCTGGAGGGTTCGTCGTCCGATGACTCCGTCTCATCACTTTCGCTGAATGAAGCATCGACCTTTTCATACTGCAGTAATCTGTCTAGCAAAAAACTCTTGTCCCGGTTTACTTTCAGCAATTTCCTCTGCGTAGATCTGAGAGCTTCTTGGAAGCATTCGTTCTCCTGACAGTAAAGGGGTTAGTCAGTTAACTTTTCATTTCTCATCTTCATACTCTCATTGGGTAATTTGTCACTCACATAGATAAGAAACTTGAGCTTGCGCTTCAAGCTCCTGTACTGCGCCTTATAATTTGGCGCCTCTTCTTCCGGACTGTCTTCGTCGTCATCCTCTGCATCTGCGTTGTTGTTTGCGATGGACCGGCAATACCATCCTTCCAACATTGATCATCTGTAACTGGGATAATAACTTTGGTTACGGTCACCTTCGAGACGATAGATTTGAAGTGGGCCGTTTCGATAAACGAGAAAGGATCTACGTTAGTTCAATCAATTTCATATATTATACTAGGACAAGTGAGGTTAACTTCAATAGGCTGTGACATAACTAAACACTGTAATGAATGATCAACAATCACTTTGTACAGCGAAAAGAGAAACGGGCTTTTGAATATATTTCATTTTCATTCTGCTCACTTGTAACACCAGAGATATTTTCTGGACGTCGCAAAAATTTGCGGCGATTGATTATTATGAAGATAAATAAGATGTTTGTGACTGGCTTCCATTCCAGAATTCGTTATCGATTCTTCGGCAACTTCAAACTTGTTACGAATCGACCGGAAGCTTTTGATAACGCGAACTTCAGGTGTGTTGTCAACAGTCAAATCAAGAACTCTTTGACTAAAGAAAAGCGTATGAATGCCATATACTCATAGCCATCTACACTATTCGAATTGTCCGTGGTTTGAATTTGCGCGCGAAATATTTTCCGGACCCCGTGTGCCCGTGCCGTGATGTTTACTGTGATGATTAGCTTTACTGGGTTTCCGTGTTTTATTACGGTGTAAATGCCGAGAACTCTTAAAATAAGTTGACACTAACTTATGATTGAAACATAGAACTATCGGATCGCTCTCAATATCAATCATTCGTAAGTAAGGTTAAGCGATAAACTTCCGAACTTGACTTTTCAGCGTATGGGTTAGTATCTCGACTATTTGTTATCTAGCAATGTCAAAAAGTACACATGTTTGATCAACTTCTGCGGTATTGGACTTTATCGTAATTCCCATAATTCTTGCGTATCTGTTATTTCCTTTCATTGTAATCCCACTTTTTGACACTTGATACGAACCAGTTGGGTGTCTACATTTATACCATACTGAAACCCGTCGAATTCAATTACTTTCAACCAAAATCGTTTCCATACCATTACAGATCTTCATTCTTCGAAATGGCTACAGCAGAAACGTCGGTCGGTATACCAAACAGTTCTGTGAATGCCAAAGCCAACTCTAACGTGGAAGACGACATCGTTCCCCGTCGCAAGAGTAAAGTACTAATTATACTTTCTGATGACGAAGAGGAAGATGACAAAGAAATTTGCATTACAAAAGTTGTCAGTTGTTCCGAAGAGATAATTGATTCCAAAGGATGCGGAGAAGAGATCCAAGCTATGAATTGTAGAGACAAAGAAATTGATCCACTCTCGTCTAATGGTTCAAACTCAGTCGAAGAGTCTATGAATCCAAGCTCAATAGTAAAAATGGCTCTTCTGGAGAATCCAGCGGTTGGAAATGACTGGAAGTCCGAAAGTATAGATAATATCAGCAAGAGCATTGGTGGAAACGAGGCCAACTCGGAAGGTGATGTAATTGTGTCATATTCTTCAAAAACCACACTGTCGGCAGACAATGAGACAAGTGAGGAGAAGCCCTACCGGAATCCAAAGAGATTTACGAATATATTAGATAGTGATTCAGAAGAGGAAAGAGCGTTCAGTTCGTTATTCAAAAAGAAAACGAGTCCCAGGTGTGACAAGTCCCAGGATAGTCGTTCGGTGAGTCCAGGTTCTGATTGCTCGATTGATGAAAAAGCTCATCGGACGGCTGGACCTGTCCGTAAACGAACAAGAGTAATGAACAGTGATTCGGAGGATGAGGATGGGATCGTGGTTCGCACAGAAAGTTCGGTGTCAAAGAAACCTGGAGATATTGTAACATCCCTGAAGTCTATGGTAAATTCCGTCAGCAAAACTGTTAAATCTAGTGTAAGAAATCATTCGGCTTCTTCAGTTTGTCAAATTTCACAAATACTTTGTAGAATAAATTCGCGTTCTCCAACAATTGATCATCACTTGATAGCATATCAGAAGGGTCGATTGGGTGTGATTGTTTGAATTCTTCCAAAATATTGAATAATAACGATTAAACCAATTCCAAATAGAAACCAAATAAGATCAGTACACTGATAGACACTGATTCTGAAGAGGATAATCAACCGACGCATAAATTTGGAGGATCTTCAGACGAGGGTCAGCCTAAGATGATACCAAACATTGTGAGGCAAAAAGGAAGGACTGAAAAAAAGAAACGAATCGTAAGTGGCCCATGGGAGACCAAACTTCGATTATTAAACTTCTATTGAATATAATAGACTGGTTTGACAACGCCGGATGAATATTTATTCAAACAAAGATTTTCTTTATTATTATTTTTCATGATTATTAGGAATTTTGTTTCCAATACTTGCTTAACTCAGAAATATTATTATTGCAGTACGATGATTTGAATGAATTTTGAATTTTTTCGAATAGATAACATCACATTTTTATCAGGTGATATGGGCAGGGTGTTAATAATTTTTATCCAAATGAAATCAGCAATCATTGTAATTCCAGGGATCCATACGAGCAGCTAAGGAGGAAGCAATGCGTGAAATACACAGTGAATCGCAAAGAATGTTACGGGAATCTCAGATCTGTCTACCATACCATAGACCCAAGCAGCGTACATTACAAGAATTCTTAAACAGGAGAAAAGATTTGCCAACACTACCAAAAACACTAACTACTGCGGTAAAAATGAAAATGTCTGGTGAGATTGTTGGGTAAGAATCCCAATTTCATTCATTTCTGTTCAATTTATTTCATGTTTAGAAAGATATCATTTACTCTATGATTTATCAATTAAATTAGTGGTATTATTTTTACCAGAAAAGTCTTGGAGGAGAAGGAGAAAGAGGCAGAACTTTTCTACAAATCTTCGTCAGATTCGGATAATGAAGGAGGCACACAAACTGAATTTACACTCGCCGACATCAAGTCAAAACCAGCAACTGTCAAAGATACGGAAAACATCCCTATTGGCGTAGAGACCCAGAAGGTCGTTAGAAACGACTTCAAAAATAGTCAGGACGTCAAGGAAGTTATTCAACAGGGAGATAAAAGCCTTGGCGTACCAAGAAAGTTGTTCAATAGTTCTGTAAACGAGTCTGAAGCAACC
Organism: Tenthredo notha; assembly: GCA_914767705.2. Lineage (NCBI taxonomy): Eukaryota > Metazoa > Arthropoda > Insecta > Hymenoptera > Tenthredinidae > Tenthredo > Tenthredo notha. The sequence goes on along the minus strand of OU611914.1, from coordinate 1,148,713 downwards.
AAAGCTGAGGCTACCGAGGCTCCCTCACCAATTGAAGAAGATGATTCCGGCGAGAGTACAATAGAGAATCAAGACTGTAATCCGAGGCGTAAAGAATTCAAGCAAGGATTAAAAGACGTTAGCATACCGAGAAAATTATTTGGATCAGAGTGTGTTGAGCCGATGGAACACAAAGAAATCAGTACGGATAAAGTTGACGATATTCAAGACATTTCGGAAACAAACGATAGCCAAGCCAATGTTTTGAACATATCCGATCAAAACCAGAAAAATGAGGTGATTGGTATGCTTGTGAAAAATTCAGAGGTACAAAAAAACAAATCCATGGAAGAAGAGTCAGAAGGTTTTGAACTAAAAATGTCTCAAGATCCGTATAAATTGACCAATGATCGGATAGCTTTGCATGACACCGCAATCCTGAAAGCCAGTACAATCGAATTTGAACCTATAACAGACACGCCATTCATTAATAGTCGGGAGATATTTAAATTAAATGAAATAGAGCAAACAGATTCGGGAATTGTTATAGCTGACGAAGATTTGACCCGTGATTATAACATGAAGGCTAAAGATAGTCATCTTAGTTCAGAGGAAAGTGAGCAATCGATATCCAGTAACGAGGCGTCATCACGCAACGATGAAAGTTCCAAAGAACAAAATGAGCCATCGAGCCATGTCTACGGATTACCGCTGCCGGAATTTGACGACAAGCCGAAAAAAAAAATAGCTCGAATTCTGCCAGACATTATGAGATTAACACCGAAACTCCGAGGATCGCCAGACATGATGATTGAATTGACGTCTCCTAAAGTAGGCATTAACCAGTTGATCAAAAGATGTTTTGATCATTCTGTTGCGAAGAAAACGCCACAGCCTAATCAAGAAATTACAGCAATGCACATGGAGCAGACGGCAAGTGGCTTGAAAGTTATGAACGAAGTCTTGCCGTATAGAATGCCGATAAATGAGAAGAATGATGACCCAGAGTTGAGCAAACCTGGTGCAAAATTAGTACGCCTCAAAGAAGAGTTGCAGCAACAGATGGCCATGCAACGCACAAAGGAATGGAAGCAAAAAGAGTTAGAAATGAAAACATCGGAGGATGATGACATCTACCGCGATGAGCGGTCCGATTGCGGAATGGTAGAAGAGAATAATTTTGACGAAGAAGAAGAAGAAAAAGAAGAGCTGAGTGATGATGAAGAAAGTGAACCTGACGAAGATGACATGCCAATAAAAGATGCAAAGCATAAGTACAAGAGTCCATTTGTCGAAGCAGAGGCTGAAGTTAGTGGAGACGAATCAGAAGAAAAAGAAAGCGGAGGACTCAGCGACGAGGAAGATGAAGAGGATGCGGGTAGTAACCATAGTTCTGATGATGATAACAATAATGAGGAAAATGAAGAAAGCGGAACGGGATCAAATCAGAAAGATAAAACCTTGAAATTAAAACGGATCGCAAAAGCTTTTGAAGATGATGATTCAGACGGTGCTGAAGTTGAGGAGACGGATGCTAATACATTTGGTGCTAATCAAGGTCGTCACTTCAGAAGAATGAAAACAGATGTTGATATGTTTGCAACGGACCACAACAGCGACGATGATTGGTCTAGCGGGACGGAAGGTGATTTGACTGTGTATCAGAAACGGATAGATGAGAGAAGTCAATTTTGCGCAACACCGTCAGTTGCAAATAATACTCTCAGTATTGTTTCACCGATAACACAACTCACAGCTTTGAATACAGGGTCAGAACCAGTAAATACAGATCTGAAAACGGCCGACAATCCTTTGCAATTGTTAGCTCCTCTGTCTGTAGAAACCACTCCAGTCGAGATAAAATGTTACCGAGAGTGTAATTCGGAAAAACGTGAAAAGTTACAAAAAAAACTATTCGATGATATCAAGGAAACACCCAACGACACCGAATTGATGGGCTTGCACACTGGCCAATTTTCGGACAATCCTAGTGGAATCAGAGAATTGGACAGATTGATACATCCAGCTAAAAATACAGAGGTATCTGACGCAGAGTTACTGGAACTATGCTCGGGAACGTTTGACACTCAACCTTCCAACATTAAAGAGCTAAACGCTCAGGTCGACAAAGTCCCAGGCGTTTTGGTGCCTTCGAGCAGCAGCTCTTTCCCTTCACCTGACAAATCTTCAAAAAAGCGATCACAAGAGGCTGATACAATTCCGAGCACATTCAAAATAGTCTTTTCATCTGACGATGAAGACGAAAGCCATAACTCACAGATAAAAGATGCCAGGGGTAAGAATTTGAAAAAAAAAGTCCGAAAATTGCAGCTTTCGGACGATGAAGAAGAAAGTGACAACGCGAATTTATCGGAATTAGATGAGAGGGAAAATGAAGAAGAAGAATTTATTGATTATGATTCTGACGAAAATGAAATAGTAGTCCCAAAGAAAGATACTCGAAAAGCTGCAGCATGTTTTCTTGACGAAGAGGCAGAGCTATCTGAGAGCGAGTGGGGTTCCGCAGATGAGGATGAGAGAGATTTGGACAAGCTTGACTGGGAAGAGGGTGATTTGGAAAATATTGATCAGGATCAAGTTAAAAAACAATTAGAAAAGATTCACATGAGACAAGTTCTAGATGAAGACCAGAGAGAAGTTAGATTATTGCAGGAAATTTTGTTAGAAGACGGTGAGCTGCATTCGGACAAAGGCAGTCGGCAGAGAAAATTCAAATGGAAAAATATTGGTGAGTTGAAGTCTTGTTCTACGATTGAGAAATGAAGTTCATCATAGATTTGTATCAGCCGTTAACAGTCTATTCCATTTCTAAGAAATTTACTCAGACATACAAAATAATGTACAATAACAGTAGACTGTGCCCATAAGTTTAGCTTTTTGCCCATTGGATTCAGATGAATTGGGAGAGGACAACGGAAGCCATTTGCAGAGTGTAGATGACGAGGGTGTTACTCTGGATGAAAATGAGGCCGAAAGCGAGTTGGAGTGGCGTAAACAAAGACTGGAACGGGAAAAATTCTTAGAGGAGCAAAGGGTATGTAATCATAATTTACAAACTAGATTCGATTTTTTGTATAAATTGACGCTCAGTAGACAATAGTATATTGTTGAGTTCAAGTGGAAATCATGGAAGACTATAAGTGTATTCACAATATTCATGTTCAAATAACAATCTATCCCATTTGGCTATTGATAGCAAATTAGCACTAATTTTGGTAAATCGTTTCAAAGTACGGATAGAGCTTCTAAAGTGAATCCTCCACAATTTGATAGATGAAAGAAGCGGCTGCAGATGATGATGACGAAATGGAGGACAGTCAGTTATTCAAACTTGGCATGAGGGCCTTGAAGAAGAATAAAAATATAAAAAATCCGGACAAAGATGGTTCAAAATCGATAGGTCTAGATCAATCTGAGACGGTCGTCACACGGCATACGGTTGCCGATTTATTCGCTAGTCCAAGATGTGGGAAAAAAACATTTGCATTGCAAGTATGTTCAACGACCTTGTAACTATTCGTAAATCTGCATACATACAGTTTGAATAATTATAAATATTGCTATAAATAGTCTTGTTTTGCTACAAATTTATGATCAATCTCGTTTGCTTGCTTGTGTCTCTCCCTGCACAACTTGCTTCACACACAATGAGAATGTGGCATTGTATTTGTCTATCGTTTTCAGAATGCCCTTCACAGAGGCTCATTTTTAGCCAGGGGAGAAGAATCTTTGGCAAGGCTCTCTGTAATTACCCGACAAAATAACGACCAAGGAATCATCAGGACTAACAAATCGCGAAACTTTGTGTTCGCTCATCTCAGTCCTGCAATCGAAACGCCGGTTGAAAGCGAAGAATTGGATGATCAGGCGAATACTGAAACTATGGATGCAAAGGTAATTTGTAGAATATACTTTTATTATGTAAATGCATAGACGGGTGGTAACATTAATTTCTATGTTATATATTACATATAGAGATGATATAAATAACGTGTAAAATCAGAGATGTACTAGAGCTGCCTTATTTATAAATAATGTAAGATGCTACATGAAATCTAATCTCTTATTTTCTAGTTGCGGAAAAGAAAGCCAACAGCTAGCCTTACACCCGTCGCATCGAAGAGATCAAAGAAAGAACATCAACAACGTACTGATATTAGAAACAAACTATTCCACTAGCGTTTTTAAATATTAGGAGATACTCATAAGCAGTAATAGGTGTATAAATAGAAAGCCTGTGGGATCAGCCGTAACTATTCTACAACAAAAAATTTCTTAACTTCGATTATATTTCATAAAAGATCGGATCGACTAGTTGAAATGTAGGTATATTATAAATAATAAGCTAATAGGAAATCGGTAATAAGAAAATCGTTGTTATATTTTGTACGCGCGTTATCATCTATTTTTAATGTGATTCTATTACAATTTGCGAGTAAAATATTATCTTAAACTAGTTATTCAATCAAATACTATATACTAATTCACATATCGAATACTAATCGTGCCTTGGACAGACTCTGATGGAACGACCTGTAAAGTGAAGGTATAGGTGTAGCAGAAAACTGTAGGCACAATATTTCCCCTCCCGACATTCGGCTGGCACGCACCTGTCGCAGCAACCAATGTTTGTTACCGGCATATTATGGATACATGCATACCTAAAAGTATCCACATACATATTATGAGTAACATACATAATCTAATCCCCTTTCGTCCCGTTGCGCCGTTCAAACAGTAGCGAGTTCGGTCGTGTGTATTATTTGATCATTGCGTAAGTTAATCCCTTGTCCATGAACATTATACACCGTGTGCATGTTCTCACGTGAATTATAGAAGATCACTATTTAATATTATATATATATATTATAGTTACTACATACGGTAAGCTCTAAATTAAAAATTGCTTCCTTTTGTAAATAGTTTCAAAGTCTTATTATTAATTATAAAATTGGTGCCAAACATTCAAATGCAGTTATAGCTTGAGGCTTAATGTATACCTGTAACACGTTTGATTGCAATTCTGTAAATCTGGGGTAAAACGTAGACAATGATGGAAACACGATCCGCTGTTTATAAAATGATGAAGGATGTGGCTCACGAGGAGAGGCAGGTAATACAGAGTATAAGAATGATCATATTGCAGATCATATTCCACCAGTATTGGAACTTGATTTATTGAACTGTATTGTGTATTTCTCAACGCTGTAGTAATGGGTCTCGAAATTAATGGAAAACAAATTTTTCTACAGATAACGAAGTGGCAGCCCCCGTTTTCATCGGATGCAACCCCGTACACAGAAAGAGATTTTGATAGTCGCGTCCGTAGATCATGTGCAGCTCAGCAGCCCTTATTGATACCAAAAATATCCAAGGCTATCGTCCTTGGAGATGTAGCAGTGGGGAAAACCTCTTTGGTCAATCGGTATATGAGCATGCATACTTACAATTGTATTCTTCTACGAAAGTTTTGATATTTATAATTCAAAGTGAGCCACTAATGGGTATTTTTCAGATTTTGTCACAAATTATTTGACAATAATTACAAAGCGACCATAGGGGTAGATTTCGAGGTAGAACGATTCGACGTCCTGGGTGTTCCGTACAATTTGCAAATGTAAGCATTACGAATCATTGAATTCTTTAAATTTCTTTCATCATTGCCGCATCATGCGATACATCTCTATCTATCCAATGTGAATATCAAACAGCATAACACCACTCAGAACCGGATTCATTACTATGCCAATTATTATTTCAGATGGGACACGGCAGGTCAGGAAAGATTCAAGTCCATCGCGGCATCGTATTACAGGGGCGCGAACAGTTCGTATAATCTGATGATATTTCATATTCAAAATCATTGCGCATGGTACAATAGTGCTCGGATTTTTTACAATATAGCTGATAATCATATTTATGGATTTTCAGTAATCGTGGTTGTATTTGACTTGGGAAGTTTGATGTCATTGTCTCATTGCCGACAGTGGTTGGAGGAAGCACAACGGTGCAACAACGGCTCTAGCCAGGTCTTCCTGGTTGGCACTAAAAGAGATCTATTGGTAAATAAATCAATTTGCAAAAGTGTATATATAGGTATACATGATATAATGTATTATAATAACGCGTACGTAAAATGTTAACGTGATTTTAACAGTCAAATCCAGTTTACGAAGTCATTGAAAAACGAGCATTCGCTGTGGCAAGGGCGATGAAGGCAGAGTTCTGGGCCGTTTCTGCAAGGACTGGCAACGGTGTCTCCGAGCTCTTTTTGAGGATCGCTGTTTTGTCCTTTAACACTATGCTTCTGCAGGAGGTGCAGACTGTCCATATGGTCTGCACTGTTGGTTCTGATATAGTCGGTGAGTACTGAATCGTGAACGCATACATTTATAGAGTTACAATATCACTGAACGCAATTTATAATTATTTTTCGCATTCTATTCCAGCCCTGAAATCGCAGCCGAAGAACATAGCGAAGGAGACGACCGGGCCGAGGTGTTCCCGTAATTGTGCGAAATAGAAGTAAACAGCTATTTTGAGCGTATCTTTCTGTAATGCGTTATATCAATTTCATTACTAATTCAGGTTACAGTGGATCCGATTTTCTCGGCAGTTTTTGAATAAAGTAACGAAATGACCCCGTTTTCGGATTCAAATGATCCCGGCTCGCCCGCCATCCAAATCGAATCCCAAATCAACAGTGCGCATGCGCCATGGTCTGCATTCTGCTCATGGCGTCTGAATTTTCATGTGCCTCCATCTTAAGCCGCATCCGGCTGTTCCGTTTGGTTGGACAGGGTTGGACATTGTTTTCCGTTCTCGATAAAATTACATAGTACCGGTACGTGACCCAAGGTAAAGCTTGACTAGGTCGTCGGATCCAGTCATCATAGACATATTTACGTATTTCTTTACGAGTGAAAACCTGTATTAGCGGAATTCTGATCAGTTTGATGACTTCTGAAAATACGGGTCTTCGCGAAAGGGGCTTTATGGTTATAGACCTCTAGCCCAATGTCCAATGTGGCCTGATTTTATTGAAACGATTCCAATCAAACACGCCAAAAAGTCATCCCCGCACTGTGGTCATCGTAAGGCAATGACGTATGAGGAGGTCCGAATAAACCAAAACTTCAAAAAATTTACCTCTTCGAGGTAAATCCACCAGCACATCCCTCGTCCGCCGAAGTAATACACCAACTTCTGTGGAGCTCCACATTATTCGCGTCCCACATATCCCGTCTACTAGCGAACAGTTAACCCCAAAAAAATGGCAGACTTCATCGACTCCGAAGCGGAGGAGAGTGAGGTGAGTGGAAAAATTCGAACCAACTGCCGCGATAATATAAATAATTGTCATCAGAGATTTCACCTCTGATTTCACTTAGTTCTCATGTCATTTTCCACCCGTATATCCCATATCTTTTACAGGAGGAAGACGAGTTAGACTATAACGAGAAGAAGAAATTGAAAAAGTTAAAAGCTGTTGAGGAGAGCGACGAAGATGACGAAGGTGAGCATTGATCATGATAGTTTGATTGCGATGCTCCAGGAGCTTCCAGACATATGCCCCCTTTCCCCTCCTTCCCCTCCCCCAAGCATTAATGTGTAACTGAAGCCGGAATTGGTAGTTTTCAACTCTGCGATATTATACCTTCAGACGATGAGGACCGCCTTCGCGAAGAGCTAGAAGACCTGATCGACGACAACCCGATAGAGGAGAGTGAAGGTGAAGACAGCGATGCATCTGGCGGTTCAAAAAAACGTAAGAAAAGTGACGACGAAGACTTTGACGATCGTTTGGAAGATGAGGACTATGATCTTATCGAAGAAAATCTGGGCGTCAAGGTCGAGAGGGTATGGGATGATATTGTCTACACACTTTTGTTATCGGTTCAATATCGCTTTCACTGTCACCGTGGTTGTCTGCTCCTTTTTTTGCTTGGGTCTTCTAAATTCCTGAGCAAGTTTGTCAATATTAACAGATTTTTTTCACCAGAAACGCTTCAAACGTCTACGTCGCGTACAAGAGGAGGAGTCTGAGGAAGAGCAGGAACAGGAAGCCGTAGAGGAAAGAGATGCTATCGCCAACGAACTATTCGAAGGCTCCGGTGATGTAAGTTTCTCCTACCCTGCCTTCTGAATTCAGGGTCAATTCTTCTAGTTATAAAAAAATCATTTACGGTGATAACGTATGTGTACATCTTTCCTTGTATGTCTACACGTGCATTTAAGGAACGAGATGCAATCGCGGTAGGTTGAAAGAAATCATTCCCTTGACACGTACTCCTGATCTTACGGAAGCAAATATCATTCCGAGGCCCACACGATCCATAATGATGTCAACCAAAGCTTTAAGTTCCTCTCAGTTTTCCCCAGTTTTTTTCTGTCATTATCTGCCCCTTTACATTATTTCGTGCTCATTATATGACTGTAATCAGTGAATGATGATCCGTTAGGAAGACGAGCGAAGAAGCGAGCGCAGCCACAGACCTGAGCCAGAGACTTTTGACGAGGAGGGTAGCGATGGAGAGTACTCTGATGCTGACGACTTTATTGTTGACGATGACGGAAGACCAATTGCTGGGAAGCGAAAGAAAAAGAAGCCGATATTCTCAGATGCGTGAGTTTAGGATTTAAACAATTAGAGTTCGTTCACACACGTTAATTCTTTGTTTTATTTATTTTTATATTTTTATATCAGCGCACTGCAAGAGGCCCAGGATATTTTCGGTGTTGATTTTGATTATGACGAGTTTGGAAAGTATGGAGAGGAAGATTACGAGGAGGAAGAGGAGGAGGATGAAGAGGACGACTATGTGGACGACGATGGAGATGGGGAACGGCCCAGGCGTCCCAAAAAACAGCCGAAAAAGAAGCCAACACGGAAGAGTATCTTTGAAATATATGAACCTAGCGAGCTCAAACGTGGACACTTCACTGATATGGATAATGAGGTGAGTTTGCGAGCACAATGCGATTGCAAAGGATAGTTGAGCATTCGATGTAGCTCGGTAAAGTGGAATGTTTCCCACTTGATTAGCTTCTAATATTGAATTTGTAACGCAGGTGCGCAATACAGATATACCTGAGCGGATGCAATTGCGTTCAGTACCTGTGGCCACAGTTCCGGAAGGGTCGGATGAGTTAGACCTGGAAGCGGAATGGATTTATAAACAGGCCTTTTGTCGTCCGTCAATATCTGTTCAGGATTCCCATTTGAATGCCGAAGCTAAAGAGAGGGCACGTAAGGGTCCACAGACAGCAGGAAAAATAAAGAAAGCTTTGGACTTCATGCGAAACCAACACTTTGAAGTTCCGTTCATATCATTCTATAGAAAAGAGTACGTTCTGCCGGAATTGAATATAAACGATCTCTGGAAGGTGTACAAGTTCGATGTTAAGTGGTGTCAGCTCCGACAAAGGAAAGACAATCTATTGAAATTGTTTGAGAAAATGAGAAATTATCAATTGGATGAAATCATGAAGAATTCCGAGGCGCCTCTTCCCGAGAGCCTACGTTTGATAAAGGACGATGACATTGAGAGATTGAAAAATGTGCAAACTAGCGAAGAGTTGAATGATGTCCATCATCACTTCATGTTGTACTACAGTCACGAGATCCCGCCTATGCAAGAGGCTGTGCGTAAGAGAGAGAGACAAGCCCGTGTCGCTGCAAGGATAGCCAAAAGAAAACAGCAGATTGCTGATGCCGAGGAGAATGGGGAGGATCCTCCGCCGGAAGATGACATTGAAATTGACGAAGAAGAAGATACGGACGAGACCCTCAAGCAAGCTGTCAGAACTGGACCCTATACGATATGTAGAAAGGCTGGGCTAGACGGTCTCGCCAAGAAATTTGGTCTGTCTCCCGAACATTATGCAGAGAATCTTCGCGACAACTACCAACGTCACGAAGTCGATCAAGAACCAACAGAGCCGTCCGTAGTTGCCAATGACTTCTGTGGTCTAAAGTTCAAGACACCTGAAGAAGCCTTGAAGGCCGCTCAGCTGATGGTTGCCATTCAGCTTGCACGCGAACCCCTCGTCCGCAAATCCGTTAGGGAAATGTATATGGAAAGAGCAAAGCTATCCGTTGAGCCCACCAAAAAGGGAATGAAAGAGATTGACGAGAACCATCCTATTTACGGGTAAATTTTCATTATTTCAACATCACCTAATCAAAATAGAAATTATTATTGTTACCTGTTTGGCCATAGATAATATATTACCTGCAACGAATCCCATTTCTTGTTCTGGCATTGTATTATGCATATTTGAGTGAAATTCAGATTGTTTCGTTGATCACGTTCTAGAAATCGCCCCAACAGTAATTGTTGTTGTAATTCTAGAATGAAGTATTTGAAAGACAAGCCTGTGCGAGATCTTATCGGTGATCAATACTTGAAATTGAGTATCGCCGAGGAAGACAAGCTCATCACTATTTCCCTGAGTGACTCAATAGAAGGCAATACGAGCAGCAACTACGTAGATGAAATGAAGCAGCTCTATTACAGGGTGAGATATTTGTCCCCACTCATTGTTTTGTTCCTGTAATCAGGTGTCAAAGTACCCATGACATGCATAACTTCAGCTATTATTTCTCTAATGAATTGAATGTTTGGGACCTCAGCTCGGCTGAGATACCTGAAGGAAGAAAAAAAAAATGAATCGAATGTATGAAATATTGTTGTATACTCTGGATTTTTGTTGAGTATCTCATCTTCCAGTTGAAGTTCCGAGGGTGTGGCTGTGGATGACGGATTGGCTTCATTAATCAAGGCCATTTTGTTATTCACAGGATGAATTCAGCAAGAATGTTCAAGACTGGAACGCGTTGAGGGTAGGCAGCGTCGAGATGGCCCTAACAAAAATGGTAATCCCTGACCTAAAGAAGGAGTTGAAGGCTAATCTAATCGCAGAGTCAAAAGAGTGTGTGATGCGAGCTTGCTGCCGTAAAATGTACAACTGGCTCAAAGTGGCTCCCTACAGTTGTGATTTTCCCGAAGAAGAAGATGAAGAGTGGGATACAAGTAAGGGGTTACGCGTTATGGCTGTATCCTATGTGCCTGACTATTCTCAAGCAGCGTTCACATGTCTTGTCGCGCCTGATGGGGAGTGTACCGATTATTTGAGGCTACCACATCTGATGAAAAGGAAAAATAGTTTCAGGGAGGATGAAAAAACAATGAAGGTAATCATAAATCAATAGATAGATGAGTCTTTCGTCAATTCTTAGTATGGTCCTTAGGGACTGTCCCCACTAAGGTCTAAGAGCAACGGACCGTGTAAGGGTCTCAATTCGAACAGAAAAACCAGCAAATAACAGATTAGATTAGGTATATTCAACAATTACTGGCAAAGCTGAAGGATGAAGTTAGACTACAAGACTCATGGTACCTTCTCTTTTGATAAATTCAGTAATAGGTAATACCAATGAGTCTCGTGTTTTTTTTTAGGAAGCAGATTTGCTGGCACTACGTAATTTTATTGCAACAAAAAAGCCCCACGTCGTTGTTGTTAGCGGTGAGTCCAGAGAAGCTATGATGGTGGCTGCAGATATTAAAGAATGTGTCACCAATCTCGTGGAGGAAGAACAGTTTCCGACAATTCAAGTGGAAATATGCGACAATGAGCTTGCCCAGATATACTCGAACAGTAATAAGGGAAGTGTAAGTATTTATTCAGTTGAATTATTTCCAGTCCAGATGAGTGAGATGAGTTTCAGTTAACTCACAATTGAAATACTCCTCATAACTGCATTCACCTATATCATCACGTTTGAAATTACAGTCGGAATTCAGGGATTACCCAACTTTGCTTAGAGAATCCATTTCAATGGCTCGTCGCTTGCAAGATCCCTTAGTAGAATTCTCGCAACTCTGCACAGCTGATGAAGAAATCTTGTGTCTCAAGTACCATCCCCTGCAGGTGAGTCGAATTTCTTATACAAATGGCTGCATTTCAATCCAAATGGCCAAAAGATGTACTAATGTTATAGTGAATATTTACGTGACACATTTATGTCACACGTTTCTTTATCTGAATGTGCAGGATCAACTTCCCAAAGAAGAGCTTTTGGAAAATCTGTATCTAGAGTTTGTAAATCGAGTGAACGAGGTTGGTGTAGACGTTAACAAGGCGGTCCAACAGGCCTACGCGGGCAACCTGGTACAATTTGTTTGTGGCCTGGGAGCAAGAAAAGGGCAGGCGTTAATTAAAATGCTGAAGCAAACTAACCAGCGGCTGGAAAATAGAACGCAATTAGTTACCGCTTGTCACATGGGTCCTAAGGTTTTCATTAATTGTGCCGGTTTCATCAAGATCGACACAAACAGCCTGGGAGACAGGTGAGATAAGTTGTTTCAGGTGTTCAAGCTTAGATTTCTGCTCAATGTCTAGCCTTTAACCGGTGGCAATGAATTATCAAGAGGATATAGCTATTGGAAATAATGATAACGAAACTTTTCCATCTTTTTCAGTACTGAAGCATATGTCGAAGTACTTGACGGATCTCGCGTTCATCCAGAGACATACGAATGGGCAAGAAAAATGGCAGTAGACGCATTGGAATACGACGACGAAGACGCGAATCCGGCGGGAGCCTTGGAGGAAATTTTAGAGTCCCCGGAGAGATTGAAGGATCTTGATCTCGACGCTTTTGCCGAAGAACTAGAGAGACAGGGTTTTGGAAATAAGTGCATAACGCTGTACGACATCAGGGCCGAGTTAAACAGCAGATATAAAGATCTCAGAGTACCATATCAGTCCCTCAGCCCTGAGAAATTGTTTGATGTTTTGACCAAGGAGACACCGGAAACGTTTTATATTGGTAAAATGGTTTTGGCTGCTGTCTGCGGTATAACTCACAGGAAGCCGCAGGGTGAACAACTTGATCAAGCGAATCCGGTGCGAAATGACGAGACAGGCCTGTGGCAGTGCCCCTTCTGTTTGAAAAATGACTTCCCAGAATTATCAGAAGTATGGAATCATTTTGATGCTGGGGCTTGCCCAGGAAAGGCGACCGGTGTCAGACTGCGACTGGACAACGGAATATCAGGATATATTCATATAAAAAATCTGTCCGACAAACACGTGGCAAATCCCGAAGAGAGAGTGGGAGTAGGTCAAATGATCCATTGCCGTATAATAAAGATAGAGGTCGAAAGATTCAGTGTAGAATGTACCAGCAAGAGCAGCGATCTTGCCGATAAAAACCATGAATGGAGGTTGGTATCTCTACCCGACCTAATCAACTTTTGTTAAATTGCTAATTATGAACTACCTTCTTGTAAATAATTTGCTATTGCGAACTGTTCGATGATTCTGTTCATCGTATATCTGTTTACTACATTCTCACCAGATGTATCTAAATTCGGTATAATTCTCAATCTCCATGATTTGTAATGAGCAATACTTAACGAGTCAGAGGCAGATTCGTTGATCATACATATTTTTGTTTATCCATTCACAGGCCACAGAGAGATCCATTCTACGACACTGAGGCTGAACAAAGGGACATCAAGGTAGAAGAGGATGCAAAGAAAGCAAAACAGCGGCAGACTTACATAAAGCGTGTTATCGTCCATCCTGCATTCCACAATATCAGCTTTGCTGAGGCTGAAAAGCTAATGCAGAATATGGATCAAGGCGAAGCAATAGTACGTCCGAGTAGCAAAGGGGCGGATCATCTGACTGTAACATGGAAAGTCACTGAAAAAATTTGTCAACACATCGATGTCAGGGAAGAGGGCAAAGAGAATACTTTCTCGCTTGGTCAGAGCTTGTGGATTGGCAACGAGGAGTTTGAAGATTTGGACGAGATCATTGCACGACATGTTAACCCAATGGCTGCTCATGCCAGAGATTTGTTGTATTTCAAATATTACAAGGATACAGAAGGTGGTCTGAAAGACAAGGCGGAGGAGTTGTTGAAAGATGAGAAAAAAAAGAACCCTGGAAAAATTCATTACTTCATATCCGCTGCGAAGGTAAATTAATGGAATGTTGGCGTGCTATGAATGTATTGCATCAACTTCAACTTCAATATCCATACTTTTATGTCGTTCATCAACTCTTGTTATTCAATTGCAGAATTATCCTGGCAAATTCGTTCTGTCATACTTACCCCGAGTTCGTTGTCGTCACGAATATGTAACAGTGACACCTGAGGGCTTCCGATTCCGAGGACAAATGTTTGACAATGTCAACGCCTTATTTCGTTGGTTTAAGGAACATTTCCGAGACCCCGTACCGGGTCAGGGAACTCCAAGCACTCCGCGAGGCGCGATGACCTCCAGAACGCCGTATCACAATACCCCCGGTGTGAATATGTCGAGTGAGTGGCAAGCTCACATTCATCCTTTTCAGTTTATAATAAATATCGAGCATAACTTTCACTACTATCTTACTCTTGTTAGGTATGAATCAGGAGGCAATACAAAGGGTAGCGCAAAATCTACCACATCATATGCTACACTCGCTGTCTCAAGTGGCGAACCAAACTCCTCACCATTATCCACCGCACACACCTGGGGCAGCAAGCGCCGGACCTTATGGTGGTATGCACACCTATCCCAATACCCCTTACACTCCGTCCGGTCAAACGCCGTTCATGACTCCGTATCAGACTCCCCATCACACGCCACACCACAGTCAACCAACGCCAAGGTATGGCCAGCAAACACCAAATCATCACCAAGGCCAGTTCCTTCACCCTGGACCGGCTACCGTGACTCCATCCCACCACAGATCTACACCTTCACATCGACCTACGCCGCAGATGTCTTCTACACCAACAGGCGATCCGATGGATTGGAAAAAGGCTGCCGAAGCATGGGCGAGACTGAAACAGCCTACCCCCAGAGCCTCGTACGTATAAACGATATAGTCGTTCAGGCCAATCTTTAGAAAAATCTAGTATAGAACAACTCAAGCATAATCATGACCAAGTCCTCCTAGATCCTGTAATCAGGCAAGGTCTAACATAGGCAATTTGATCGCGACAGTTGACTGCTCTGACGTAGACGAACGATGAGCTTTAAAGGTATAATTATGCTTTTCCAGCGGAAACAGCACACCCAGATACGAGGACTCGAGGAAAACTCCGCGGGGATACGAAGATGGATCCGGCAGAGCCACACCCCGCAACAGGCCACCAACAGCACGTACACCCTCGTATAAATCACCGAGAGGTACACCGCATACGAATTCGAGTCCTAGGAGTATGTCTCTTAGCGGAGATGGCACTCCGCTGTACGACGAGAATTAATCTAGCCTCTGCTCACCATGAGTACATTTACAATTCATACCTAATAGAAAATGTATTATACATATTGCAGTGAGCAAGCGTAAATATTCGAGCTACATGTCGTATATCAAGCCGTTTATGAAGTGACTAGTAATAAATAACAATAACGACACTAATGATAGCAGAAATGATATGATAATATTTACGAGGTGGGAACATGTATCATGTCATGGTATATGCGTTAAATATTGCTTCTTTTTTTTTCTTTTTTTATTCTTTTCTTTTATTATGCAGATATCTTGTATCTACATTAAATAAATCAGATATCTCGCGTGTCTCTTCTTAGCAATGGTATAATACATCTGTTTTAAGATTAAAGAGATCCGTGTCGTTCTTTCTAAGTGCTACCACGATATTTTTATGATGTCCTCATTGCGTTAAGATTAAATCTTGATGTGCTGGCACATAGAATTGAATAAAATGATTTGATATACAAGGTCACACCCCGTCGGATAGGATGCTCTCCGATAAGGGTGCAGATCTATGATAAACGTACGACAGAGATGGTACTTGTTTCAATGGGGATGGCTGTTGTTTTTTCTCACCGCTGTAAAATCGAATACCATTGGTAGCAGCATTATGGTCCTTCTGAAAATCAAAGGAATCATTGAATTGCCTGAGGTATTTTCTCGAATCGGGCAATGTGATTGGATAGCTCTACACGAATTTCCAGAAACCAGGCCACAACAGGCAAAGAACGACAAAACAACGAACCTTTGCAATATCTGTATCTTCCCCAAGAGTTTGTGCCAGGTTAATCCTCCGTTTCAGTCTTATTTTGGGCCAACGTCTGTCCCATAAATTATTGGTCAATATCGCGTCAGGCTTTTCATTGCAAGCCTGAAAATTGTATCACAAACTTCATCTTTGAAGGAAACACGTCACCTCTGTACGAATTTGATAATCATCTATCACCGATGTTTATATCATGAGAAATCTAATAAGTTGATTTTTAAACTTTGGCATACCGTATCTTGGTAAACACTGGCATCGCTGGTAGTGCAGTCATTGTATAACTCCATTAGTCTTTTCCTTTTCCTTTTCTTCTCTTCTCTTACGGACTGTATCAATGACAACGGATTAGTCTTTCCGTTTCTTTTCATATTGGCTGACTCCTCACGGCAGATTGTAGATAATGCACCTTGATCTTGGTCCATTTTCATTTCTTTTAAACAATGCAAAGAACGAAATTCTTGTACTGTGAAAATTCTTGAAAATGTGAAAAATTTGCAAGAGAAAGAGGTGCGAAAATTTATATAGAGAAAATACTTGCCTTGAGGTGAACGTTTTTGAAATTTCATCTCATCACTTCTCAACGTCCTCCATTTTTGACAAAATGATTGTATTTCCTTTGGACATCCGTAACGGCACCACGTAACCAACTCTTTGGGAACATCTGTTGGCCAAAATTTCAGTGTGACTCACGATCCCAGAGTAAAAGACATTATTTGCAATCCATTCACAATCGGATAGCCTGTGATTTCAAATGTAAGCTGACTATATACGTACCACGCTTAGTATTGTTGATATCTCCTATCAATTCGTAAAATTCTTGATTTACTGTTTCAATGATCCTTGGAGAAAGTCTTCTATATAGAGGATCAGTCAGATGATTTTTGTTCACAGCATGACCCATAGAACTGTACAAACAGAATGCGAATTTCTTTCACGCAACACATTAGTGGTAAAGATGTAACGCTCTCAAATACATGCCGTGGTATATCGACGCTAGAGTGCTGGATCAAATGAACAGGAAATCCAACACCTTGCATAACCCACCTGAGCAAGGTTCCTCTAAAGACCAAACAACAATTCGAAGTTTTATCAGATACTACGAACGGTGTCCATCCTGTAAGCTGCTTAATGTCAGTTATTTTCCTAGATCTTTGGTCGTCCTGCAACTCGTAATCCACAATAGATTTTCTCATATTTTCATGCGCAATTATTCTACTTCGTTTACCCTTTTCGCAATAACCCCTGATATTTTCATCGGAGAAGTTTCTATCCGTGGGATACATCTCACTATTCACACTGTTAACTTTCCGAGCGCATTCCATGAAGCACCGGTTGTCTGCGCATCCATCAATGGCGAGCTTAAGCTTCTTTTCAACAATGATACCCTCGGACTTACAAGACGATATTATTCCTGCATCGGGTTCTGAATTAACAAAGCTTTTCCAAATTTCAGCCATAATTTCCCAATCTTGTGGAAAACCAGTGTGAAATCTGTGGCGAATGAATCCTGGCAGTTCTGTAGGACAGTTTGAAATAATTATGGAACTGAGTTTGTTGAAAGGGGTCGTCCAAAGAAGCAGGACAAGTTTTGAGTAAACTAATGAATCATGATGGAGAAGCAAATTATCGAGGTAGACTATGTCTGATGTTATTCCCATCCTGTATATTCTAATTTATGTATATATACACACACACACCACATTGCGAATCCGCCATGTCTCCCACTAGATAATACGTGTGCTTGAATTTGGACAAAATCTTTGACGCACTGAGTCTCTCTGCTATTGGTTTAGTTCGAGCTCGCCTGCCGCTGTAAATAAACATTAACTATGCATAATTCAATGCAATATGTGTTGCCAGTGAGACTCGTGTAGCCATCAATATTCTATAATGTCAATATGTTACGTACCACTCTAGCGTCCCTTCGACAACGAGTTGGTTGGCTTTATTCAACTTGACTATCCAAGCTGTGAACAATCTTTTATTTCTTTTCAACTGCTCTTGACGACGGCTTACGTGCTGTGGGGGTCCGGTTATCGTTGCGAAGCTCAAGTCAAAGTCAGAGGTAGGCTGAGTTCTGTTGCTGTGGGCGTCATATGCCCAAGTATTCGAACCACGATTATAATTAAAATGTTGATTCGTTTCATTCCAACCTGTTATGCCACGCTGTGGCGATTCCCGCGGTTGCATTCTAGCCGAAGACCCTGAGAAACGTCTATGGAGTCCAATGGAGTCCGTGAAGACGGCTTGCTGGCTGTTGTTGTGGCGGCGCCACCGGACGACCCCATCCACTAGTCGAGATCAGCTGTGTGCACTGTTACGGGCGAGTGGCAGGGACGGTGGGGGTAAGCAGACCAAGGTCTATGACATATTCAGTAACACCTGTTGTGTCGCGAGGGTACCGATTAGGGGACATAATCTTTGAGATTTGAGGAGATCATGAAAATGTGCTGCTCTTCTAGCAGGGAAGTGAGACAACGAACTTGTATGCGATGATGGTGTGTATTGCATTTTACTATGCGATACTAAATAAACGGACGTGAGGTTAAATTAAGTTACCATCTCATCTCTGCTGTCAAAAATCTAATCAGCTCACGAAGGAAATAGGATTTCAAACAATTCTTAAACTCTAGCTTTGCCAAGTGTTTTTCCTATAATTGAACTTAATCAAAAGATGGATAGGATATTAGGAAACATTCGGTAGGTTTAATTAATTAAAATTCCGTGAGAGAATTCTTTTTCCATCAACCTACATAATTGATAACCTATATTGATTATTATATTACAACCCAATATACTATTCGAAAATATTATGAGGTTATCTATGATAAGGCAGATCGTACGGTGAGGTAAATTGTCGGTAAGGTACTGTTACCGTACGATCATACCATAAGTTTGACCGACGCCCGCTGCGAGGGCAGCACTTGTACCAGATCGCTTCGCTGAATTGAAATTCCCGATCTTCGACAGATGACAGCCCGAGATAATCGCAGACCATCGTACTCATCGTAGACGCCGAAGTCACGCCGTGGATGATCGACACAGGTTGCTCCAGGCTGCTCTCCGTGTAACACGTTTTAAGACGTTTAAATTGTTGATATAGTCACAACGAAGGCTAACGGATTTTCGCAGCATCAACGGATCTTCTTATTGCCAACTGACAAGAGCTGCGACAGATAATTCAAGGTTCGGCATTGCACGATGTTTATATATTTACGTTGGTTACGCCGTTTCTTTGTAGGTTAGCTGCAGAGCAACAAATTCGATTCTCAATTAAAGTTCGCACATTCGCTGATTCTCTTTTTTTTCTTACAACTCATAAACGTTGTATAATCTTATAACGAGTTGCCAATTTATTTTCTAATGACCCGACCTCCGAATTTCGAAGATCCCTGCCCGTTCACCTAACTATAAATCGGCATACAGTCCATCTCTGACGGGTTTCAGGCCTTGTAAAAATATACATATATGTGTTATATCTTTATTCCAGATGTCGGGCAACAAATGCCGCAACTGCGGCTCCACAGACATAGAGACAGACCCAGCGCGGGGAGACGCTGTTTGTACGCAATGTGGATCTGTATTGGAAGATCAGCTGATTGTCAGCGAAACAGCATTCGAAGAAACTGCCACAGGGAACATTATGCTGGCCCAATTTGTTGCCGGCGACAGTACAGGGGGTGCTACAAGCTTTGGCGCCGGTAAGCCTAAATCTCATTCGCATAATTATACCCCTAACAGAACAGATGCACCTATGATTTTTGATATTCCTTTTTTTATACAAAATTGTCCATTGTCCGATCAATCTATGTAGATATTAATTTCATTTGTGCTTACAGCTTATCACGTCAGTGGCAAAGAGTCGAGGGAGGTCACTATACAGAATGCCAGAAAAGGCATAACCACTCTTTGTACGCAACTTAGGTGAGAATCTCATTGTGCTTAGACGAGCCTATATTATGGGGGAGTGTAGAGGCTGAAAACACAATTATACAATAACTACGCCATGACTGGTTCAGTACTGAGGACTTTTTTCGAAATTCAGATTGAATCAACACTGCGTCGATACAGCTGTGAATTTCTATAAAATGGCATTGAGTCGGCACTTAACCAGGGGCAGAAAGCAAGAGCACAATCATGCGGCATGCGTTTATATCACTTGCCGCACCGAGGGAACTGCCCGTATCCTTTCAATTATAAAGTAACAGAAAAAAGGAAAAAAAAACATTAACAAGTCTTCCATCGAGCATAACTGCGACTGGTCCAGAATCATGCATCAGGGTTGTGCTCATTGTCTAATATCTTCCAATGTTTCTCCTTAATGCAAATATTAGATATGTTGATTGATATCAGCGACGTACTACAAATCTGTGTTTACGAATTAGGACGGACATACTTGAGGTTCACGCAAGCGTTATGCATCAACATTCCTTCGATGGGTAAGCATGATTTTATTATTTTATTTTATTTTTATTTCCTATTCGCAAGGTGAGGTAACAATTGCCAATTGAGGCTTTGGCCAGCTGCTAAGTTCCGCAAATGTATAGTATTTGACATCCGTACCATAATTTTAGTCAAAGTATATCTGTGATCTGTTAGACCTTAGAACTGATATCGACGCACAAGTCAATTGTGATTATTGTCTACTGGGGAGAATTTATCGGTTTCATGCAAGGTATTTAATGGATATAAATAGAGACATAATAAAAACAACTTTGGTTTCATATCTCACATGATTTTATTATGAACTAACGATATACATATGGGGAATAATCATTTTCTATACAATCGACATGGTAGATGATCTTAACACCACAATCCATTGTCGTAACGATTTTTAAGTAATAAGAGAACACCGGCAGCCTAGGCGGTAATGCGTAGAAAATGTAACTTCTAGTACGTTGAGCTTAGATAGAGACCTACAGAGTCTAACGATAATATAACAATAAATTTCCACCTAGTCGGTGATATTCTATACATGCCGGGTTCTACGAAGATACCATACCTCACTCAATTATTTATTTATGAAAACTATTGTCATGGGGCTCCTACTGAGATAATAATCATATACCTAATTCTTTCGTAATGTCAAATCGCACACGCGTCGAGTGATTCAAAACAATCCACATACCTACCCTGTGCTGAACCATAGCAGATCTCGGTTTTCGAATACCAGTCACAACCTCAATAGTCTGTGCCGATAGTAATCTTCTGCCTGACTGACAAAGGGTCGAGACTAATTGAAATGCATGATTTATTGAGAATCCGCGGAATCTAGTTACTTCGGTGAATCAGCCTTGCATCCCAAGGCTGACTCAAGTCCACGGAAGTTTAAATATTATTGGTGACCCATTGTCATTACTCTGTTGAAATCCTTCCTGGTGATGAAATCTTGGGATACTCGCAGCAAGCGAAAGAATTTCTTCAACTTCTAACTGATACGGTAGATGATTTTTAGAAAAATTTAATCAACTTTGATACAAGGCGTTCGAAATGAATACTTTTCACGTGTTACATGAGACAACAAATCACAGCGGGGTGCAATCTTAAATTCACTTTATAGTTCTGAATTTGGATCTCTGTACTCCAAGTATGTACATAGATGTAGTCGTAGGCACATGCTAACTAGTTTCTGACATTGGCTTGGGTGCCGAATTCGAAGTTATTATAAATTCATTATTTCTAAATTATTAATGACACAAACTCACTTAAAACGAAATAATAAAACACTCTTTGAGTTTACATTTTGTCATGATCTGTGCGTTGCTTAAGATACAAAAAATTGTTAGCGCTATTTTGCTTTTCTAATCAATATTTGAAATTACACATTGAGAATATTGTTCAAGCGGTTTCTGTATGTACAAAGAACCATTACCGCAAATAGAACCGAGCGTAAATTTATCCGAACGTAACGGCTTTTTTTTCTGGGTACTTGTCAATTTTATTTTGATGTTTAAATCGTGGGCATGACACTTTGTTAAAACGCCACGTGTACCCGTTTTAAACACGTAAGAATCAAAACCTCTGGATAATCTCATCTTAACCGTTGGTTTCCTACCTATTTGATTACGATTCTAATTAATAATGTAAAATTTGGGCACAGACGTCAGTACCACCCTACTGTCATGCGGGAAGCGCTTGAATATCGAATTCATTTTGTACCGTCCCCATATTGGCTAAATTGAATGTTGAATCTTACACAGAAATAAACGTGGAATGAAACATTGTAGTCAAATATACTTTAGCCAGCCTCGCCCCACAATAGAAGTTGGTGGCGATGATAAGATTATTTAAGAAATGAAACAAGAACTAATAATATTATCATTGGAACGGATGTGTAATCAAACCATTGTCTCTGGAGTAAAATTCCGTCAATCATCCGTGGGTGGCCCATAAAATATGAGTTCCGGAATTTGACCTCCCTGAACCCCAGTTCCATTAGTACTTTCCGAGCTACATTGGAATTGAAAATTAACACTGCCGATAGTCGCTTCTGACATTCCCTCTTGACCAAAATAACTCAGCTCACCACCGTCTAGTATAGCGCTCGCCGTATAAAAACACTCCGGCTCTATTTGGATAGGATTTTCGAAATAAACATGAAAAGTATTACTAGAGCCATCGGAAAAGAACTTCCTATTGTTCTCTGACAATATGCGTCCCAATCGTTTCAGTTCTATTTTAACGTTGTAATCGGCAGCACCCGAAGAACTTCCGTATAATCCAAAACCAACGACAAAAATTCGCTTATCAACGCTGAATTGAATCGAGTCGCATCTCCCTCTGTAGCGCCATTGATTAGATCTGTATGCACACGACTGAAACCTGTGGCAGACCTGTAATCAGATAATAGTTAGTGTTTTTGATGGCATTATCATTCATAGCTAACGAGCTAATTGAGCCCTGTAATTGAACTCTGAGGCTGATTATCTTCACAATTGTGCAATATATTCAATTTATTGCTGTGTGTATGTGATTATGCGTGTGTTTGATTCGGTAGAACTTGAGATAACCATGAGAGAGAATATTAATAGCGATAATGAAAGCGTGCGTTGCGAGTAAACAAAAATATAGACCCCTCTGTAACGTCCAACTTTAAGTTTTGATATTCGTGATGTTAGCAAAAGTTAGCAGGATGAAAATGAAGAATTGGTTGCCTGGTTCTATGGAAGGTAGTGTTTGCTGCAAAAGTTCATTATTCACGCGAATTTAAAAAAACCACTGTTTGCAAACTACATTATAATTATTGTTTCAATTTAATTTTAAACTCACAAAAGAACGAATTGAGTCTCATTGAATAATTGGCGAGTGAAGTATAGAAACAGAGAGGAGAGTTTTGAGGTAAAAAATAACCAAAAGCCAGTTAGGTTTCGAAATTCTCTAAGTGATACCAACTACTAACGAATAATGCAGTTAGCGAGCAATGACAGACAACATATTATTAATGAACATCGTCTGATAGATTAATAATAAAAAAAAAAAACAAAATGATTCACCTGAGTTTTCAGCCCTTGTCGAGGTTTGATTGGGTAACAAAGTTGTGGCTTGCTACTTGCAGTAAAATGGAGAAAAATGTCTATTGTTTCCTGTGGGTTTAGAATCCCAGTTTGTGCTACGCCGTTAGCAAACTCCTCTAAGCTCATAGCTGGGAGTCTTATTAAATTTAAGGCAGGTCCTAGAAAAAAGAAATAAAAATTTTATATCCATAGCCAACGGGCGTTGCAAACAATTTTGTAGCAATACGTAAAATTTATCGCGATGGAACGTTTCAGAAAAGTTTCATGCAGTTTACTGGCCATACAAAGGCCCAAATCACGATCAATCATTATCACTTCGATAAAAATATACCTTCATTGCTTCAAACTGTTGTGAAAGCTGTACCATATGACATTTATAGATATAGGTATAACGTAAAGTCGAAAGAATAGATGAGGACTCACCTAAAAGTCGCCTCTGATTGGCAGGGGTGGCTTCGAGTTCGCGTCTGGCGCATTCAGCAGAGGCCCATCTGAGTGCAGCATCCCACAGGTGGGTCTCCTTGCAGTTTAAGGTCTCTCGCGAGAGCACCGATTCGAGGGTATGGATGTCTATATCCACAAAACCGTCCGACCTCAGGGCCATTTCCGCCTGCAGGCAAATCATTATTGTATAATCTCCGAAACTTCACGTTATCATTGATATCATACATTCTTTTAGCTAATACGTGAGCAGATAATATCCATTGAAATATTTAGTGTGACTCTTTCAATTAAGTTCGAATATCAGTTAGCTCGATATCATTTTGCCAAGCTCGGCACAAATCTAATTCAGTTTGGTTTCATTATCAATAACGGATGATCGGATTAAAATCAGTAAATGGCACAACTTGACCCAGAGGTCAGCGTTTTTCTTTTTCTATCTCTTCTTGAGGAAATGATGCTTGATCTATGGATTCTTTGTCTCATGGTAACATATAATTGAGCTGAATGAGAGTGAAATGACTTGATCTGTAGTCATGTCGCAATGCTATGGTTTATACACATATACTAGTATACATATACACCATACATAGAGAAAAGGTGGCAGTTAACTTGTCAACATTTATTTATTCTCATTTCTCATATCGAGGCAGTGATATTCCATAGTGTACGTTATACTTAGACTACAATATACAACATAATAGTGAACTTTTTTTACATATCGGTCGGTGGGTTTTTGCATTCTGGAGATACGATACAAGTACAGAAAAGTGAGAATGAATCATTTGTCGATGAATGCGAAAGTCAGGAGAGGGCTACTTCTTGTTTGTACTCAATTTGAAACTTGGTTTTCTTTAATTACAATTGATTGGATATGTATAACTATTCAATTGCTAATAAAGCTACTATTATCTACCATTGATTTTGATGAATAGTAATTTGCTTAATATAACTACACATCTTAACTAATACTGGTTCAATTCAATTTTACCCAATTTATGCAGAAACTATGAACCGTCGTTTCGACGAACGAATCTCTCTGGGGTCAGTGGCAGTTAGTTTGCAAAAATGCATCAAGACATTTCTCAAATTATAAAATACACAGATATATACATATACCAGCAGAATACGCGTAGTAAGCTCAAAATCAAGTACAACATTTCAAAGTTGGCGTATTACGCTGTAGGTAGGTGATCTAAAGGTATCAACGACCTATTAAACGTGATCATCACAGGGAAAAACCATTTGGTATCAATAATAGATAGTAGCCTTCTATATTTGAGATTTGAAAATTTTCTAAGTATGTCTAGAATAGTCGTCGCAATTATTGTCACAGCAGATGTCTAGATTGATATTGTTCTCATTACTTTCATAATCATCGGCATAGCTGTCTTGATAAGTCACGTTTTCCGTCACCTCAATGCCTAATTTGTTGTCTGGGAAATATGGTTCGCTTCTAGTTCTACTGAGAGAAAATACTGGATGATGGTCGTCTACTTTGTTGTCGGAAGGTGAACAATCGCTTTCCGAAAGACTCAAAGAATAAGGAACAATTTGAAATCTATTACCCTGGCAAAATCCGGTGCTGCCATTAAGCCTAAAATTCTTGTAAACGTGCTGACTTTGCAAATCAACAAAATGACTCAAGGTAGAGAAAGTGTCACCGTCGGTGAAACTAAACGTACGATAAACGCATCGGTTGTCTGAATTAATTTTATTGTATGCCGAGCTATTGCTGTGACTTTCGCTTAAGCCGAAGGACCTCAGAATCCGCTGATTCTCACTTACTTGAGCGTCAATAACTTCCCAGCAGCGTTGCATGAGGTCTGGCTCCTCGAACAGCCTAGACTGGCTCAATAGAAGGCAAGCATTTTTGGCTGTTAGGCTGGTTTCTAGATAATTGACGCATGCCCGCGCCAAGTGAGGGACAATGTACTTTTTTGCAACATACAGCGTAGCCAGAACAGTATCCGCCTCCAATTGGATCTCGTCACAGTACATGTATCTGAAAAACAACGGCGATCAATTCTAGCTACCGAATATATTTCTGGCCAATTTCGGCACCCATCTCTTTGAACGTCTTTCAAAGACTTACTTCAGTAGAGTAAGAAAGGCGGCAGGTTCCACATCAGGTACTTCGATATCTTTTTTATTTTCCGCCAGTCCTCCATAAAACATGGCGTAGAACACAGAGCTGCCGGTAGCTAGTACGTATTTGTGGGCTGGTATGGGTTGAGTGTGGCCTGAAATACACCATCATGCTTGTGCTTGTTACTTGTATCGCAAAGAACTTGAAAGGATTCGTTTTTCAGACCAGAGACACAAGGTTTTATCCTTGTGGAGGTCGGGTATTGAAATTCTTTGCAACTCTCCACCATCTCGAACTTAATATTTTCATTCCAATACCCACCCAGGACAAATAGAAGAGACACACTAATTACCAGGACTCCCGACGATAAATTGTACATCTGCCATGAGATGATTGTTAAACATGGCAGCATTGCGTTCACGAACGCTTGACTTTGTGGCCTGCCAGTTAGGATCCTGAGTACAATCCTCCGGGGACAAAAGATTTAGCTGAGTTATTTGGGATGATAGAGAGGACAGAGGCGAGGCTGGGGTGCTGGCCGGTTGGGTGATCGCACCCTCGCGCTGCAGTATCACCGACGATGAAAGAGGGCTCGCTGATGGCGGAGAGCCTGATATGTTGTTCGGCGATTCGGCTGTAACAAGTAATAAACTTAAGTCGACGACAACACTCGCTATGATACCTCAACTATATTTCTAAGAAGAGACTATCTCAATATTAAAAATTCTTTATAATGCCAGCTTCGCTAGACTTTGACTTGTCTCATTAGTTCAATCTCAAACAGCTCTCCATTTAGAACTCTTCGATAATTTACTCTTACGTCGTACTTAGCGGCCTCTGGTCAAACGCACAGTCCGCCACAATAATTACAATCATTTATTCACCGATTATTTGAATAGTATTATAGCATAACTGAAACAACATTGTGTGCTTACAATTAATTGAGGCCAATTTCATTGGAAAGAGCGAAAGAGAATTGGAAGAAAAAAAAAGATGACTTGCGTAACGCGTTGCGATTCCTACAATCTCTATGTTCAATCGATTGATTGAATACATACGAACGATAGGTCAAATATTGGTCGAGGTTGCTCATTCAATGCTAATCAATTCAGAATCTAGTTTAGTTAAAATTCGTTAACGTCATATTTTCTTCATTAATTATGGAAACCTCGATGGTGTTGATTAAATTCAATTTCTAGGTGTACAAAGATCTGATATCGTTTGCGGTTAATTGGAGAGCACTTGCTTGGCAATTTCATTGCATATTGAATAGGGGTAGGTAAATTATGTTTTTCGGCTGACATGACGGACAATGCAACAAAAGGTGTGAAAAGCGATCAGGCAGCGGAACGGGTGATGCGAAGCGCCCTCCTAAACTCATCGTCGAAGCTAGTAAAGGTTATGGTGACACATACCCGTAATACGTATGCAAATACAACTGGATAGAATATGCTGTTCTGTTTGTGAAAGAAAACGAATTCGGGTAGAAGGGTAACGAGCTGCGGGGTTCTGTAAAATCTAGACGCATGTTATATGGAGTTTGTGTGAATCAGTTGAAACTGTCGAGTTGGTGAAACTCTGTCCAAACAAAGTGTTGCTCGCTTCGATACTCGATGAAAATGTCATAGTTACCGTCAGTATACATTATTTTGTATATTTTCCAATGTTTATTAACAATCACTATAGTTGTACAATTTTGTAAACGACACCATTGTGAAAACAGGAGAAATCTGTCGGCACTCAGCTGCACCTGCACTAAATTAGAAAACACTGGCCAGTGGTCGTCACCACCAACGCGCTTCGCGATATACGATCATAAAACTCATATGTAGATATGTGTACAGCTCATTTAACAGTAAACCACACAACCAAACGTTGTGAGTGTAGATCCGTAAAACTTCTGTCTACTACGTCTGCCTTGTCGTGTGTGGCTTGAGAGGGCGTGCGCGCGTGTGTGCGTCCCGTATTTACACGGTGCAGCGCGTCTACGGTAGCGGTGGACGTCGTGACTCGTGCAGCTGTCCGTTACAGGCTGCTACCGCGAGTATGTAATACTTGCGAGCTGTCAACCGAGAGTGACCGGGAACAACTACTATTAGACAACAATATGAGTGGAAGTTTTCTGTGGGGCGTGGGATTGGAAATTCGGAATACACTGTGGTCGACGAGGTGCAAACCGGTAGTCGAGTAGTTCGGTAGCCGTGTAGTGAAACTGTGAAAGTCTGAATCGGCACTTTCGTTGCTAGTGAGAATTTAGTTGAAAGAAAAATTGGTTAGCTGTTAGCTCCAAGCAACCATGTATACAACGTCAATCCGGACATCGACGGCAGTAGTCTACCCCAGGTACAGCAGGTGAATAATACATATCATATACCAACGTAGTATGAATACCCATATACAGATGTGAACTACTTCTATGTATACATTAAACCGTGCGTGTCGGGTGTTTACAAAAATAACCATGGGTCTCGTGTACATTGCGATATGGCAAGTAGAAGTTGGCAACCGTGCTTACATACGTGTAATGCGATGCGATGCGGTACGGGGCTTGCAATTATTGCATCGCGATATGAGGTTTCGGAAGGGTATTGGAGGTTTTGCGCTTATGATATAGAAATTGGCAGTGAGGGGAAATGTACTGCATGCATATATACCTGTGTCGCTCGGGCAATTGGTATTCTTTCATATTGCATACTAGGACTCACCGTTCACCCAAGCATTTGTCTGTGTCACGGATATGTTATCCTGGAAACGTTTCACGGGTTTGGGGGCAATTTTTGAATATAAATTAGACATAGCCATTGTCAAAGGTTAATATTTATAGAGTTTTTCGCAACAAATCCGCCGTGACGATTAGACGGGCGCCATTCTAGGCTGAAACTGACGACCGGCTGGCTGGCCGCAGTCAGTGACGGTCGATATACGATTCCACACGCGCACTCCGTTTTTGGTCTTCGCGCTTTGCCTCCGAGGCCCCTCTACTGTGACCTATACATACCTATATTACATAGGTATACAGGGTGATTCAGAATTCGTGACGAATCGCTCTGTTATGGTTTCAAAAAAAGAAAAAAAAAAAAAATTAATAATTTTCAGAATAATGGCTGAGGAACTTTCGATTCCAATTTCGACAAGGATTAACCCCTTCGTGAGATTTGTCACGAATTCTGAATCACCCTGTATACCTACCTATAAGTCATTTTCACATACGTGTGCAAACGTATACACGCGTTCCATTGCACCTCTCGTTGGCTCGTATTTCCTGTGCTATTTAACGGGTGTACCAAAGTAGTACACGTATATCTGTCTAACTCAATAATCTTATCCCCATTTCAGAATCAATGAAATTGTGTCAAAACATTGCATGCGTTACATAAGCCGCATAATAGGTGTACCCCGTATGTTACTATGCCTATAGAGATATGGGAGCGACATGCATATCCATTTAGACATATATTGTATTGACATAACAATCGTTACCTCGTGGTGAGGCACTTCTTCGCCCACAACTCCCATAGGTTTGGCTGACTGTAGGAATTCTATCCTCTGCACCGACGATAGCATGATTTTCCTCAACTGTGACTGACTGC
The DNA here is from genome assembly GCA_914767705.2 of Tenthredo notha. Classification (NCBI taxonomy): domain Eukaryota; kingdom Metazoa; phylum Arthropoda; class Insecta; order Hymenoptera; family Tenthredinidae; genus Tenthredo; species Tenthredo notha. The sequence continues at coordinate 1,119,028 of OU611914.1, read as the reverse complement.
AATCTCGTCGCAGCAGCACACTCTTCCTCTTCAAGTAAGAGAGCTGCCAAGTTTGCGATTCCTCTGTGAAGATCACCTCCCTGTTCGCATCCAGGACCAATTCCTAGCCTGATACGTGAACCGATCTCACTTACGACATCGCGAACCAACATTTTATTATCTCCTTTTTTTCCTCTATAACACCTCCCGCCAGGCGAAATCCTGGACTCTTTAGACCCCACGATCTACTAATCGCCAGTGGGCCCCTTCGGTCAAGTCAGCTATTTATCAATTTTTTCATCCTTGCGGTTCTTGTCTGCACGATAGATTCAAGCTTTGAACTTGAAAGTAACAAATTCGCGGGTCCAGGTATACCTATACGCCTGCACCAGCACGAGCGCATTGGTTGCTCGTAATTATATTATTTCTACTACGTTCAACGACTCTTATTGTCAGCTCGGTGTCCTTGTCATCTCGAATAAGACCTCCACCCAACACCGATCTCCGTATTTGATATTTGACTGATGATCAATAGAGTTCAACTAAAAAGTATATAAAGGTTGAAATATTTCACCGTCGAGTTGCAATTATTTTCGTCTCCGTCTCCGTCTCCGTCAAGGGTTGCGTTATTTGATATATAGTATACGTATATATATATTATATGCTGGACCTTTGAAAGGGAACTGCTACAAGCTGCACCGTTATAATCATTTCGTACACCGTTGCAGTTTTTGCATGATTAATTTACCGCGGATAGTATAATAGCGCGTCCAATACTACATTATATACAAGTATATTTATAGTATATGTATATACCTATATTATGATTGTTATGCAAGGCTAAATATGAAGTTGTTGTATTACAACACCGAGACAGCGAATCGACACCTTTCCCCAGCGTGGACCGGCGATCCCCCCTCGAACATTACGATGCGTGGTGGCGTACCTTTATAATCTTTTTTGTAGCATTCAGCAATAAACGTGCACGCACAATACACGCATTCGCACTTACACCGATAACAAATGCAGGCCAATATCATACGATTGGAGTAAAACGGTTCACTAATATACTGTGGGTATATAAAACTCTGTGCCGTTGTATACAGTATTTGTGCGCGAGTTATAAACTTGCTTATTACTATACGACTGTATTATATATATATATATTGATGTATGTATACGTTCAAGATAAGATACCTGGAATGTAGGTACACTGTACAGAGAGAAAGGATTTGTTGAATCAACGAAACGGATTTAGTTGTCGAGGTAATCAGTTGCGTCAAGTATAATTTCTCATGTATAATTGCGTATTGGCTTGAATCGAGAAAACGCTAATTTCGCAATCTTAGATAGCCGGATTCTACTCAGTCGAATAAATTTCATTCGCCTTTTATAAGGATCCTGTTTCTCATTGTCACTATGGGTATTCAAAAATACCTTATATATATCATATCATATCATATACTCGTGTATTACAATGAATATATGTATCTAAAGCCATAAGCCTTCGCGATTCGTGAAACAGTCCGATTGATTAATATTAATTGTACAAAATTGATAAAGCTATTACCTAAGTTCCATACATAATCTCAATTATATCGCGAACAGATTATCTACCATCATATATGTATAATAGTTATGGCGTCCTCAAATCAACTGATTTCACATTATCGTGAGTTTTTACCCGTTGGCATATATCTATATATAATTCGTATAGCTGTCGCAATAATTTTATGCCAGAGGTGCGTAACTTGAAGAATCAAAACCCGCCCGATGTGAGACGATGAAAAGTCTTCGAATGAAATGATAGACCGACATCTGACCTTGCTCCTCCAAGATAACGAAATAGTGCGGTTTGCACCCCAGATCGCAAACTCTTAGATCCGCGAAAAACCAGAGATAGGTAGACTATACGCAATCATTATGCATTTGATATTCCGCGCCTGATCGGCGGTAATGTCCCATAGGTAGCTTCTCAGTAAATTTGAAGGTAGTAAATCCAGTTAGTCATCGTCATGTCACAATAGAACGAGGCCCACACGAACCCATTGAGTCGTTGTATAGTTTACCCTATCATAGAATCCTGTCTCTTTGCAGCACACGATCGCGATTCGCGCACTGCTATACTATATATCACTATAATAATATCACAGCACCACGTCACGTGAACGATTGATCAGGCAAACTTTTGTCACAATCGTTCGAAGTCGTATGCACTACAACCAGACACAGTATTCGCACTATACGAATATCTCGTCAATATCACGGTATACCGTTGCACTGAGGTGTGGTAAGGTAACGAAGTACAAGCATGTAATATATGTATGGGTCCGGGAATACCGCTGCTTAAATCGCGGGTGGATTATGTTTTATAAAGTTGTACTGACTCTGTACACGAAATGACTGGCCTGCGAGTCCGCTTATACACTCCTGGCTTCTCCACGGACTGCTGATACTTTTACACACCGTACCGCACACCACCACCACCACCACCATCGGCTCTGGCCTCTTGATGTCTTCGGGCCTTGCCTCCCCCTCCCTGTTCCTCCTATTCCTCCTACGCCTCGTATTTGCAAGAGTCACGTGGCTACAATGACAACATCTTGTAAACAATACTTTTGCATTGATGGTTTCTATAATTACAACTTTATATTGAGAAGACGTCGAACTCCCAGTTATCGTATATACATGTACGTATATACGAGGGTACCTATGCTTGTGTAACGCACATGTGGTACGCGTTTGGTAGATGTATGTTTATGTAGCTCATGAATGAGGATGATTTTCAATCAATGGACGACGATGGTATACCCACGGTAGGGGATCATACAAACGGGACGCTCGACGACGGTGATGTAAAAATCTTTGCTAATCAAAACTAATTTTCGATTAAAATTGATTTTTGTATAAAAAAAAAAAAAAAAAAACCCAAGTGGGTAAGAAAACGCTGACGCTCTCTCCGACAAAGTATTAAACTCTGATTTGTCTTTCGTGGCTAATCGAAAATATCAAACGACGCTTTCACTGCGATCGGTTTTATAGCTTCTCAAGTTGGCTGCTTGGAGACCGTCTATTAGCGTTGCCTAATCTAATTGCAAAAAATAAAAAATAAAAACTCCATGACTGTGTCGCTAAATCGATGCATTCCCTGAGCTACAACGCAGAATAATCATCATCGTCGTCGGCTACGATGCAAATATATCGCAGTTGGCATATACCAATATACTTATGTGGCTCGACCTACGGGTATTCAAGATTTTCAAGGTTCATATACGTTCTTCACGTTCGTCCAATACTTCGTATATCATCTTTCATGTGTAGACGTTATTGCTTGCACGGAAAAAAAAATTGGACATATCCCATGCTTATCTTCCCAGGTCGAAATATTCTCTTTCAGCATCATTCTAGGCTTGAGATGCTTTTTGATCTCGGTTTTGATCTCGAGGCTAGATATTTTGACCCAAGATTATGCATACAGGTAATGATATACAGTTTAATATTGTTGTTACTTTCCCCGAAGAATGTCCCCTCTTTGTAGGAGTCTATAGGTATATAATTGTTGTAAAAATTGCCTATCGCCGCAGACGTTTATAAACTTCGCGACAGATAAGACATATTATAAACTTTCATCCGAGCTCTGTTGCTGTTGCCTTAGCGAAAGTCTGCGCCTTCACTTTCAGCAATTCGCTGTGTTCTACTTACCTTATAGCGACCAGCAACCTTAAAACTTAAAACTCATTTACCCATAGGACGGGGCGCACGCAATACCTTCATTCCTTTTATAAACTATACCCATACCTGTCAGATTGTACACATATATAGTTATATCATAATATGTACACCGAAGGCAAACATTTGGCAAGAAAAATATCGCGGTCGCGGCTCGTACATAAGTATTATGGAATTTTTCATCTGGCCTGGCGGCCACATGTATCGATGGGTGTGCAGACCGTGCGCAATCGCTATTATAAAGAATTGCGTAACTTTATGTACCGCGGATCGAGGTCGTAAAGTTTTGCTCACCGGTGCAGTTCAAGTGACACGGTTTCAGGCATCTTTGGTAAAGAAAAAAAAAAAAAAAAACTTGACCATGCAACAGAAGAGAAGGAGTGTGTCAGAACTGAAATATCTTCGACTTCATATCTTCGGCCTGTTTGAACCATTTCAGATTCTCGTTCATATTTTTTTTTGGGAACGAAAATTTGACATTACTAGAGCACAGTCACAGAGCGTGCGCTAAGACCTGTTTCATTCTGACAAAAACTATTTTGCCATTTTTTAAAGGGACCCACGATGCGATAACAGACATAGGTATTCTAAACTGTATAATTATAATACCTATACACACCAACTAGCCGAGTATATGGATGCAAAAATATAGGCGATCTACGAGTCTCGCCTGTCCGGCCATGAACTCGCGGTGATCGCCGCGTCCTATCTGATATATCGCGAACTTTAATTCGTATAAGTCGAAGGCCGATTAAGTTACAATAGCTTTACGCACATTAAGTATACCTATAGCTATCTGCGTAATGGTTAATCGCAAAATATATAATTATTTAATCGTTGGCGCGTGGAATAGTTATACATCATTCCGGCTTACCTAGCTTGTCCTAAACCCTATATAAGGTATATCTATAAATTTTATAATCATAATGTCTGATTTCAGATCCTTGTCTCTACATTATGAGATTCGCCAACAAACTCGAATTCGGCGAAAAAAGCCACGAAGTATCAATGACTGCGCTCAGGGTCGTGCAGAGGATGAAAAGAGATAGCATTCATAGCGGCCGAAGGCCTTCCGGTTTATGTGGGGCTGGTGAGTTCAAGGAAGTTTATATACATATACCTATACATACATATATGTATTTACCCAACCGAATACCGTAGTTGTCAGTTCCGTAGTTCGCATTGGTACAATGTGATATACATGTAGGTATATACATGTATACGCCGATTATTATTGCACGATAAGTACCTATAAACCGACGCGATATACCTATAATTATTTCTGTCATACCGGAGATTCGCGGAAATCTCGAGACTTTCGCGGAAATTTTCTATTTTTTTTTTCTTTTTTTACAGCGTTGCTCATGGCTGCTAGGTTGCACGAGTTCAACAGATCACCCGGCGACATTATAAAGATTGTCAAAGTTCACGAGTCAACGTTACGCAAAAGGTATACAAATAGCTGAAAATTATATATTTAACGTGACATGTTGCTTCAGATGCAATTCTGTGATGCGGGTAATGCGGTGAAAAAAATAAAAAAATTATATTTCATGCTTCTAGATTAATAGAATTTGGGGATACACCGTCCAGCGCGTTGACACTTGAGGAATTTATGACAGTCGACTTGGAAGAAGAGCAGGATCCTCCTGCCTTCAAAGCGGCTCGTAAGAAAGACCGAGAACGTCTACAAAAAGTATGACAATAAGCATCCTAGTAATTGGCATTCTATATCTAGGTATAGCCGTTGAACTAAAATCTCTATTTTCCTCTTCTTCTTCTTTGCCTCCTGCCTGCAACAGTGATTCGCAAGTCATTCGCGTATATTATTGTGATTAGACGCGATTATTATCAATTATTAGTATGATAATAATTAATGATCATATACCCATACCTATAGCTTCATGAAATATGCTTCAGTTGGAAACTATGTGCAACGAATTCAACGATCTACAAAATGAAATTGACAAACAGCTAGAGGAACAAAAATCTGCCAAAGGAAGGCGAAAGAAAGACGGTAATAATTATTCAACGGTGATGATCTTCATTATTCAACGTGATGAATTCTCACGTTATATGATTCTCGTTTTTCAGCATTGAACGCTGAGGAGGAGCTAGATGCCGACAGATTTATAAGAGAGAGTAATTTGAATATCATTCAAGACTGCATGCACGGGTCGGCGAAGACTTCCGGAAACGATGCGGAAGACAACGGTGAACCTAGATGCGCGGATAACCCAGATCCAGGCATACCCAGTCCGTCTTCGGGACTACGATCTCCTGGATTCTTAGCAACGGGCCTCGGTAAGCTACATCGTCCGATAAATATAACATTACTATTGTCATTTAATTGTTCGAGCCACGTGGTGATCGTAAGTTCAATTAGATTGGCCCTGCAACACCACCACCGCGTGTCCGGTGCAGATTTCGATGAATTTTTTATTATTCATATATTTGGGCAGAATAATTTATCGTCAAGGTAAAAAATGAATAACACTGCAGTTTCGGTAAAAATTTCCGGTATGCGTGCAGACACACAAGCGATAAATAATCACGGGCTCTGCTCACCTCGTAGCTCACGGATCGCATTACTTAACATTTCCCAGGTCCGGATATAGCGTCTATGGGACTGGCATCGTCCTTGGAAGACCGAGGCAACACTCCAAAAGAAAAGGTCACCTCGATATACGAGAGTGTGAGTATGAACCTCGGCCGTATGAATTCACACAATATGTTAACAATGATAGAAGTATAATGGTAGTATACATCCATAGTGCACGGTCGTTGTGCGAATTGGTATAACTGAAGGATGGCTACGACTCACGTGTATATCGCATGACTGCTTACTAGATTTTTCGATTTCCATTACATCTGTCGATAGATAAAACCCGAAATTAATTGCTAGGTACGTCTGGCTACACGCACGTGTGGTATATGACGCGTTTCCGAAATCGCGCGTCGTTGTAATCAACCGCGCGGGATTATTATTTCAGAGTTCGCTGGAAATTGATATGTCGGGAATCGACGATGACGAATTGGATAGTTACATCATGTCAGAGAAGGAGTCGATGTACAAAGGATCCCTGTGGAATAAAGTCAACGCGGAGTATCTCGAGCAACAAAAAGGTGAACAAACATTTGAGTAAACTGCGTGGTCATGTATGATACAGGTGGTAGAGCTTATTCACCGGCGTATCTATTCTTATTTCCATTTTCATTTTCATTTTCATTTTCGTTTTCCCTTTTCTTCTGCTTTAATTCTTAAGAATTTCCCTTGCGTGTTTACGCGAAAGTGGTGGACCAGATACCAGTGGATAGTCGTGAAAGAAAAGAGGATATAAAATTTGTATCGCTTCTATCACAGATAAGGAAGAAAAGCGGCTAAAGGAGAAGGAGGAAGGAAAACCAGAGAAGAAACGTAGACGAACCGCCCCGCGTCGGAACAAGAATCAGGGGCCAGCGAACAGCGCGGGTAAGTTGACGTTCAAATTTGACCTGATCATGCTGTCGATATTTTTCAAATGAATCCGCATTATTTTCCATTACTTGGCTGCGGCCATATGACGCTCGGGTAATAAACGGCCGTCAGCTTTTCTCGATCTTCACGATTATGACATGTATGCCTATAGGCAGTATACATGTTTGTATAAATTACTTGCTCTTTAACCCGCACCCCCGTTCGCAGGCGAGGCTATCGAAAAAATGCTTCAAGAAAAGCGAATATCTTCGAAAATAAATTACGAGGTACTCAAGAGCTTGAACGTAGCGACTCTCCCGACAATTGTCGGGCAGCGTAACGATTCCGAACCACCTGCAAACATGCCTGGTTCACCGAGGGCTTCGGATTACCATCAAATTCCCAGTCCCAACCGGATGTACGTAGAATTACATATAGCATACCTGTATTATATAATAATTATGGGTGCACGTATACTATAACTACACCAATTTACAGAAGTAAAAAATCGACTGTAAAGATCGAAGATTCACCCGGAAAGCAGCCTCGAAAATTCCAAGGGCCGAAGGTTAACGCAAAACGTGGGCGTGGGAAGGCGTCAGACGTCGGATTAATTTCACTCGGCCAACGTACCGAGGTTGTTGCGGATGATGATCTAGTGAAAATCCAAGTTTCGTTAAGCTCACCGATCCCGGTTGGGCACGACAACATAACCGATGCTGGTAAATTGGCCCACATATATGGATATAGTATATTATATTTGGGTGGTCCTGATTTCGATGAATTTTGAAATGAATGTTACGCGACCTCCGGAATACCTTGCAAATATATAAAAATAGAAAATTCCCATACAACTCGCTTGGGAATATCATTGAATTTTTCCTCTTCACAGTCGTGGAGAACGAGGATTACGTGGACGAGGAAGCGGAAGCTGAGGTGGATGCCGACGCCGATGCCGAGGTCGACGAATTATCCGTTGGCCAGATGCTGGGTCGGTATACCGGGGATGACGAGTACGGTTACGGATACGAGGACGAGGATTACTGAACTTCGCCTAGCTAATATAAGAATAGGTAGTTATGTAGGAATCAGTTCCAAGGATTTACGAGCTTCGGTGTGGTTGATTCATTGTTTCCTTCAAATATTCAAATATCATCCGAATATCGTCCTAAGGACTGACCGGGGATCATTACAAAATGTCATTTCATTCAAGGTTCGTGTTTTGAAAACAGCGTTTGTTGAGCCTCGGCATGACAATCAGAGTCAGAGACAGAATCAGAAGTCGAAATCGGAGAATTTCACGTCTACATCCGTATAGCTCATTTGGTGGACTTGTGATCAATAAAATATCAATGAAATCAATGAAATCAATGAAATTAATGAGATCGAAAAACAAGGAGAAAGAAAAAAAGAACTCGTAGGCACACCATCGGCGACCGACGGTTGACATAAGTGGTCACAGGTATATTACTTGTTGTACAAGAATATCACCATATAACTGATATCCTTCACAGTTTACACACTAACTTGCATTTATTCGATCTTTTTGTAACGCCGGGACCGTCGAAGGCATTGTATTATATGATTACATTTGTGATAAATTTACGACTGTCAACTCGTATGTGCCTGTGGTGTTATAGGCACATACCTAGTTGCATATGGAAGACAGAAACACTCGCTGCGACTGTTAATTTGCTTTTTTGATCATCAAACAGAAAATGATGTTGAAAAAAAGAAATTAAAATAACACAAGCATTGATATACTGGTTTATTGATTGTTGTTACCGTCGCCCATACTTTCCCGTTACTACAATTATGTGTATACTAGCTCATGGGTTAGCTGGTAATCCTTATTTTATTTATCCTAGAAAGTATATTGAAGCGATTAATTAAATTAGTAGAGCAATTATTATTGAAACGAAGGAAAAATTTATTATACTAAATTATTGCAAAAAGAAATTAAGTTGTGGGCTAATCTTGCATCTTTTACCAGATGCAGGAAAAAGGCTCACGCCTTATTATACGCAACCCGTGGATCTTCTGTGCACTTTTAGTTCTATAGTTGCCTAACCAATGTTGTTACCGGCGTAAACTGACCTACGACAATGGCGCCCCCCCGCCCACGCAACTCGACGGTAATACAAATACGCCGCGCGCGATGTATCAGAACTCAGTGGTCTGCGCGACATTCTCGAGTGAACATGGGTGACACGTGTCGAGGAGATTTGCGGCTCGAGAAGGCTGACATCAACGGAGGAACGTTGGACATGAGTGAGTTTGAAATATTTCGATCAATATTTTACGACGGCAATAAATAATAGACAATTTTCAAAGTTTGTTGAAAACAAGTGAAATTGTATTCAATACTTTTCCGACAGATTTCACGCGTCTCGTATTTTAATCGTCGAAGTAAGTAACCGTTGAATTGCTACCGGCAGACTTTGATTATAATTGCAAATATTGTTCATTTTCAAGTACATACTATTCATACCAGCGAATAAATGTGCGAAAATCTAGATTTCTTACGAACATAACCTCTCGGACCTGTTTTGAATACAAATATAATGGGCGAGAGAGTTTCGTTTGATAACTTCGCGATAATCATCCCATTATATTATTGGCATATAATTCCGAGTCCCTCGCCCTGTAGCGTCGTTTGTTTTACAGGCATATTTCGCGATTCCGAAGGGGAAACTAATTTGTCGTGTTATTTCGAGTTGACAAGTATTTTTCGGGAGAATACTCTTTTCCCGATTTATTCTTTCATTCGATTCTTTGACAGCATTATCGGTCGACGGAGATGAGAATGAACATCGCTGATACTTGAACTGCATAGATCCTGCATGCCACTTGGTCGGAGATGGACGCCAATCAATACTGCCCGGCTAGTCCTGGATTAACGGTCAACCAAGATGATGGTGAGCTTTGTATTATATTAGCCAAAGACCCAATTTAACTATAAATGTATGTCCGCAAAACAATCATTGCTGAAACATCATTACAGATCTCGGATAGATTGAATGATGGAATATGATTGATAGATCTCGAGAGAATATGTTTACCTCGGTTGAATATAGTAGACTCACCTCGTAGTAGAGAAATGTTTGAATAGCGAGGATCAAAATTTAAAGGTTTGAAAATAAATACAAGGGTAGATTGTTGTAGGCCTAATTAGGCATCACATCTATTTTTCAAACATGGAACATAATTCAATATTGGTGATAAATTACTCCAGAGTCTCAAGTACCAGTCATAACAATTAAAAGATTGGAAAATCTATTCATGCATGTACTAGTAATACTAGCTTATTGACATTCTCGATTCTGTTGAAAATAGTTGAAAGTTTATATCACATTCAAAAATGGTTCAGGCAGGCTTACAAAATCAATCATAAGAAATATATTATAATAAATTTCATACAGATGTATAATCACAATTAGAAATTCTTTGGTACTTAGTTGAGAATGTTTGCTTGAAAAACACATAAACTTAATCTATCCAATGTACCCTATGTTTATCTAGTTTTTATCTTCACAGGCGTTGTTCATCGAGGGAAACTAGTTCCTGCCTATCTTTAACAAAATCTCTTCAAAATTCACCAGGACAAGGGATTCACAGCAGGGAGTGAAGTAGTCCAAGCACCGGGGGAATGACCGCAAGACAACTCTGCACCGCCGATTAATAATAAGGTAGCATAGGCAAATAGTTCGTAATTACAGTTCTTTTTGAATCAGTTTTGGTAAAATCTGGCATCTAGCCTAAGAATCGATTCCGTTTGAAACGTAGTACAGAAAACAAGCTGAGCTGGTTGCCACTAATTTTCAGCCAGCAGACTATGTAACCCAGTTTATGTGTGATAAATAACGAAAGACCTAATTATAATATTTTCTACGATTAGTGACAACCACAAGCTTTTATATCACAGCATCTGCTGCCCGCTCTATGTAAAATTAAAATGACGTCCTACTCGAGACATGTCGGATACTAGTTTCAATATTCAACAACAACTTTCAAATCATTTTACAAATCGCTGTACAGATTATTCCAAATCAATTCAATTATGAAAGCTAGAAGCAGTAATATAATAACTCGTTCTTATAAAGATCGCCATACTTGATCAGTTCATTCAGTGATATTATAATCGTACAAAGAAAACACTTGTAATATTACATAATAGATGAAAGTTCGCGATGATATATTATTAACAATATGTTCTCTCGCATGTATTATATTGTATTCAGCCCTTGGGTACTAACTCGAAGGTCTTGATACTTTTTAATTGTTTGAACTCGTTGTATTTGGGATAGTTGGGATTACCAATTACCGTACGAAATATTCCCAATAACTATTCAGGTAACAGAGCATAATACATGCATATACGATATATATTTGTCAAGTATAATTCACTCTTTTGTAAAATTGTCCATAGTGAATAGAGAGTAGACTATTCTCATTAGTATATTTGAAAGAACAACTATATTTATAGTCTATAACTATATACATCACCAAAGTAATGTGTAATTGAATCAAGTTCATTACTTTTCAATAACTTTATAATTACTCTTACTCTATAATTACTTCAAATTACTTTACTTTATAATTACTTTTACTAATTGAATCGAGTTCAATTACACGTTACCAAAGAAATGTGTAATTGAATGAAGTTTATTACTTTTGAATACCTTTACTTTATAATTACTTTGAATAACTTCTACAATTACTTCAAATAAATCGAGTTCAATTACACATTATCAAAGTATTGGGTAATTGAATAAGTAATTTCATTAAAAATGTAATCAGTGATTCGCAGCACTGCAAATATCCATGTAATAATAAGATCGTTTATGCAATAAACATGTATTATTATAGTAAATTGGCGCATTCTTGAATAAATATCTCTTGAAATTGTAAATCATCGATCGTTGAATCATTTTCCCCTGTCCTTTCCTTGCCTATAACTATAAGTCGAAAATCATGAAAATCGCATGATTTCAAAAAGCCCCGAACTACGTTTGAAATAAATATTAATGCGCCTGAGTATATGCAACCTGCATGCCATTCGTGTAAACGGAAGGGCCCATGTTAATTTTTGTTGCCTATTTGGTGTTTTCCGAATGCCTATATTCAGGCGTATTGTAGTAATTCAGAAAAAAGGTCGAAAAAAAGGTTCCGGCAGTTGATACCTTATTTAAGGAGTCGGATTTCTGGCAGTTGATACCTCGATTTTAGTCGCTTTCAGGTGAGATATCAAATGCCAGAAAATCGACCAATCAGGAGGCTGCTTGAGCCAATTTAGGCTCAATTTCTCGAAAAGGAGCCTCCTGATTGGTCGATTTTGAAATTAAATCAAGCTACGGCGCTGCATAAGCCTAGGCATCAGAAAAATTCTGGATTTCTGGCAGTTGATACCTTATTTTAGGAGTCGGATTTCTGGCAGTTGATACCTTTTTCTTCTGGCAGTTGATACCTGGTATCAGGAGAACATCTGACCCGAGGAGGTGTGCTGAAATTTTTGGAGGGGGAAAGGCATAGTGTATTGATACATGCATGCATGCGTTGCTCCATGCACGTCTCTCTACGTTCATTCATATTAGCTATTTTGACAATTTTTTGAATTTTAACTCGAAAAATACCTTCTGGTATCAGGAGAACATCTGACCCGAGGAGGTGTGCTGAAATTTTTGGAGGGGGAAAGGCATAGTGTATTGATACATGCATGCATGCGTTGCTCCATGCACGTCTCTCTACGTTCATTCATATTAGCTATTTTGACAATTTTTTGAATTTTAACTCGAAAAATACCTTCTGGTATCAGGAGAACATCTGACCCGAGGAGGTGTGCTGAAATTTTTGGAGGGGGAAAGGCATAGTGTATTGATACATGCATGCATGCGTTGCTCCATGCACGTCTCTCTACGTTCATTCATATTAGCTATTTTGACAATTTTTTGAATTTTAACTCGAAAAATACCTTCTGGTATCAGGAGAACATCTGACCCGAGGAGGTGTGCTGAAATTTTTGGAGGGGGAAAGGCATAGTGTATTGATACATGCATGCATGCGTTGCTCCATGCACGTCTCTCTACGTTCATTCATATTAGCGATTTTTACAATTTTTTTCCCAAGTTCAATACGCCTGAATATAGGCAATCGGAAAACACTCGAAAACAACACATTAAACACGTGGTTTGGACCCTAAAAACACGTGGTTTTGGACCCTAAAAACACGTGGTTTTAGACTCTAAAAACACGTGGTCCCGAAAAGCACGTGGTCGTAAATAATATTGCAAAAATAGTTCGGGGCTTTATGAAATCATGCGATTTTCATGATTTTCGACTTATAGGCAAGGAAAGGACAGGGGAAAATGATTCAACGATCGATGATTTACAATTTCAAGAGATATTTATTCAAGAATGCGCCAATTTACTATAATAATACATGTTTATTGCATAAACGATCTTATTATTACATGGATATTTGCAGTGCTGCGAATCACTGATTACATTTTTAATGAAATTACTTATTCAATTACCCAATACTTTGATAATGTGTAATTGAACTCGATTTATTTGAAGTAATTGTAGAAGTTATTCAAAGTAATTATAAAGTAAAGGTATTCAAAAGTAATAAACTTCATTCAATTACACATTTCTTTGGTAACGTGTAATTGAACTCGATTCAATTAGTAAAAGTAATTATAAAGTAAAAAATATTATTATACTCTAAACTAATCGTTGCAACGATAATACATACATATACGTACGAAGGTATATTTTACAGAATGCCAAGTACAATGTTTGAAGCAGATAATTTTAATATCGGCCTCGTTGAGAACAGCGAGCTGTTTATATTCATTTTTCAGACCACTATGGGAATAGAGAACAGAGTCATTATGTTACCCATAGTTTTCGTCAACAATAATACTTTAACAACGTAATTTCGCCACGAGAATAGTAGAATAATTCATTACTCTATAAATACAGTTGTTCTCCCAAAGATACTAATGAGAATAGTCTACTCTCTATTCATTATGGACAGTTTTACAAAAGAGTGAATCATACTTGACAAATATATATCGTATATGCATGTATTATGAGTGCTCGTTAAAGATCCCCATGTGTACTCATTGACGCCACGCGGGCCACTGAGCCCATGACAGGTGCTATTACCCCAAGTCAGTGTTCCTTGTCGGTAAGTTGTAAGAGGGGTCGACAAATGTTGGTGACATCTCACGTTCGCATTGTCGAACTATTTCCTGCCGATAACGTCGGTATCGCTCAGTGTATGGCGTACGGCTCCGTATTTCCGTTTTTCAGGTCGCACTACGTTTTCGCGTTGTCTTCGAGTTCCTTCGTAATTGGAAATATGCGAACTTTTATAAGAACTACGAAAGTACGTACATACCTATAACAAGGGTATGAAGAAATCAATTCAATGTCAATATTGGGACTGAAATCGTTTAATTAAGTCTTTGTACAGAAAACAATAAAAATGAACATAAATTCATTGCAAATCACCATCATATATTAGCATTTGATGCAATAGTAGTGCCTAGTGCTACTCTATATGCTTGACAACTCCTAGACTTATTTCTTTCAATATAACTTTATGCATTTATGATTAGTGTTGTAAAATTGTGTAGCTTTGTGTTATGGTGTTGTACATGATTCATGATTAGAGGTTCAAGGGATCGGGGCGGAGGAGGGAAGGGGTATTGAATTCATTCTGTATTTTTTTTATTTATTTGTATAGTTTGTTGCTTGTTGCAATTATCGATGTGCCATCGTTTAGTATAATCATGCAATTGTCCGCAAGAATTCCTGGCAAACGATAAAAACCAACGTCTTATATTTATTCAATAATCAATAATAATGATAATATATTTATATCCTATATTCGTAATATACCACGAACTGTTATATCAGTATAATACATTATTGATTGATTATGTTTACATTATTATTATATAGTCTATAAATCTATAGATTATATTCATATATTTACATAAGAATAATAGAAATAAACGTTCGAAAAAATTTCTTTTCACACGATTGCATGCTTATCCGTACGTCTAACACATTATGTAATAAATTTAATAAATCTCATACTATTAATGCCAACGATTCATTATTAATCGACGTTCAAACGTTGGCTTTGGAAAAAAAAAAAAAAAAAAAGAAATTACTATAGTATTTAATATAAATTCGCATTAATCATTAATGCGATCGATTGCCAAGCATTTTACATCAAACGTAGGGTGAAATAAAGAGCGTTTAATCAGCTCATTTTCAACTTCGTACGAAACGTTCATGCAAGCGAGAGAAAATATTTTCGTTTTATAATATATATATATATATATATATATATATATTTTTTGTTTGTTTGTTTGTTCACTCCAATAGCATTGTATAGATTAAACGAATATACATACGTGTTAATATAATCGATATACAGGTATGTATATTTATTCATTCATTTCAGAGTCCAAATCGAATCGCTAAATAATTAAAAACTAGTTAAAAAAAGAAAGAAAGAAAGAACGAGAAAATAAAATAAAATAAGAATAAAACAAAAACAAGAAAATAACGGGTAGGTATTCTCCGAATACATCACTTATTTCATCCAGTAGGTATTACAAAAACTACAAATTTCTCGCGTTCTGTTTGTATAAAAAAATATCAACTCAAAAACTGTAGTAAGATTATTATTTTTTTTTCACTCTGTTATTGGATAAACGATTTCTCCATATCACTACTCTACCTGTCCGTAGTTGTTAACCAGTTTCGATATTTAGTCATTTATTATAATATAAAATGCAAAGAGTTTATATTGAACGAGATATAAATAGAATAAGAAAAAAAAAAAAAGGAAAATACGAACGAAACAGTTTTAAACTAGGTATAGTATTGTAAAATAAATACAGTTTAAAGCTCAAACTCTTTTATATATAAGAGGAAAGAAGAATAGCCGATCATCTCAACTTATGATAAACCATCGTCCAGGTAAAAACTACAGACATGTATGTATTTATTTATTGTACGAAGGATATGGTTCAGGCGGTTTAGAAGCGGCGTTTAAGTCATTAATATACACATTTGAATTTGCGTATCTGTCAAGGTTCATGTTTTCTTTTTTTTTTCTTCTTTTTTTTTTTAATTATCGAGCTATGAGACGCGGTTAAAAAATTGATATCGAAAAAGTAGGTAAATAGGTAGGTAGGTATAGGTAGGTACGTGGATTGTTCTATGGAATAATTGTCTGCAGAGATAAGATACAAAAATAAGTATAGTGGAGCCCTGCTGCTCTTTCCACCTTAATCTATTCTATTCTGTTTTCATCTCCTTGTTTAACTACACGAATACAAGGGGGGGGGGGGATGTTTTTCTATGGGGGTTGAGGGGAGTAGTTAGGGGGCAACTTTGTTCAGGATTTTCTGAACGGGTTTTAAAACTAAAAAATATAAACTGTTATAATATAATAATAAAAATCGAGAAAATTCTGAACAAACTCGTGTTAGTATAGAATATTATTAACGTTTTGGGTGGGATGATGTTATTTTTTAATTTTTTTTTTTTTTTCATTTAATTAATATGATTGGCTGATGTCGAAGCCACAACAGGGAGCGAGATGAGGATCCTCGACAATCTTAATCCTCGTCTATAATAATTATACCTCGCAACCATGGCGTGGCTCCGATCAAACGTTCAATTATTCTTTAATTTAATTATATTTATTCGTTTATATTCCTAGCTAAAAGTTAAAACTCAAAACATGCAACAACCGCGGCGATGCCAGATAATACAGTTAGTTTATACGAGGGAAAATCGCCCTTTTTCTCATCCAGCTTAACTCGACCTAAACATCATCTTCCCATTATATCAATACTTGGATTTTTTTTTTCTCTCTTATCTTTCTTTATTTTCGATGGATTTTAAAGAAATAAAAAATTAATATTCAACATTTTATATTGCATTTCAGAAACTAATGAATTATTATTTTATCTAAAGATAATCTGAAAAGAAAAGCCATCGATAAATTTTCATTTCATTTCATTTCCTTTCTTTTCTTTTCTTTTATTTTCTTTTCGTTTCTTATTGAGATAATTTATTCCAATAATATCGCAATCTCGATTATTATTTTTTTATTTATTTTTTTTCTCTATTATTTATCTCGTAGAGCTAACGAAACTCGAACTTTTCTTCATCTTATAAATACGAGTTTCTTTATTCTTATCATAATAAACAACTACGTTCACGGGTTATCTGTATCTTGTTTGAATTATTGCGTAATTAGACACATATGTATGTTATTTATGTATAGCATGTATGTATGTATGTATGTATGATTTCCACACTGGATTTCCAGTATTTTCAAGCCTGTACAAACATTTGATAATAACTCTTCTGCTGCCACGTTGGCATTATAAGAAGAAGAAGAAGAAGAAGAAGAAGAAAGAAAGAAAAAAAATTAAAAATAAAGATAATAATAATAATTTTTGTTCAAATTGTAAACTTGTCGAGATAAGTAATAAGAGACGAGGGGGTTAAGAAACTGGGTCAGAGCATAAATAACTAAATATTTTCTTTAAATTTTAGTTCAGATTTTTCTTCTTTTCTTTTCTTTTCTTTCTAGAATCTAATATAAGTTTTCTAGTTAAAAACGCTCAGCTTTATCACGAAATATTTTTCTTTTTTCATTAATATTGCGGACAAAAATTATATATATCAAGATGATATTAAGAAACAGAAAATATATCTTTGACCTTGTCATGAGGAAACAATATTATTTTTGCTTCACGGTCAGATTGCCCTTTCGCCGATTTAATATTTTTCTTTTTTATCTTTTTTTTATCCCTTGGGCCAGTCTCCACATCCGCATCCACATCCGCATCAGTTTTTCACTTCAACTTCAATATCCGGGTCTTATTATTGCGATCCGGAACTCTCACTACGCTAATCTATGTACATATTGTGTAAATTTCTTATTTTTTTTTCGTTTTTAAAGGGTCAACAACGAGCCCCGATCATGCGAGGCCTTCGAGTAGCCGAAAGTCGTGGTTCATAATAATAATAATAATAATAATCATCATCATCATCATAATAATTAGAAATTATTTATTTCATCGATTTCTGGTGCTGGTGGTGCTGCTGCTGCTGCTGCTGCTACTTGCTGTTGTTACTGTTCGTGTTTATTTGACGGTAGAGAAATTCTGCTGCGGATTTTGATTCGAGGATACCCATGTGGTGAACACATCCCTGAAATTGAAATTATAGAGTAAAAAAAGAGAATTTTTTTGACCAAAAACGAAGAATGAAAGAAAAAAAGATAAGAGAGGTCAGATTCGAAAGTAGAGAACTAAGCTCTGATTTATTCTTTCCCTCATATATAATCATAAGTCATATAAATGAGGTAATTTTGATTCAACAAATGTGATTTTGAATTTTAATAAATTTCAATAAATTTCAATGAATTTTCTTAATTGTAAATGTTAGTAAAAAATGGTATATAATATAAAATGGAATGCTCACACAAACCTGCAGTGGCTAACCACGCACTCATTGCTGCAGTACTCATCCTCCCACTCACTGTTAGCTACCGCAGGATTGGGGCAACCGTGACGGATACAAGCATTTGTAGGAGCCCTCTGACCTCCCATATTCACCTGGGAGCCTGTAACCGGTGGAGGACTTGATAGGGAATCACCTCTGGGTGGACTCATGTGTAGCATTTGTTGTTGTTGCTGGACCTGTACTTGTTGCACTTGCTGTTGAGGTACCTACGCAATTTTAATGCCCAGTTTTATATTTTAAACGGGCCCTCCTCGCGACGAGAAATGAATTAACGTAGTTCTGCCCAACGTGGTTAACAAACAGTTTTAAATATACCTGAAAGAAAAAAATTCGCAGAGCAGAAAAACGAGCAAAAGAAAAAAAATCATTACGAATTCAATTCAATTATCGATCGATAGTTTAAGATATTATTTACGAAAAAAAAGATTCTCCAATAATTTATTCCTTTAAATAATATCAATTCTAATAGGTATCACAACTAATTACGTGGGAATATATTGAAGAACGATTTTACATAGTATATACACAGGTATAATATTATGTAATGAGAAATTTTTCATTTTCAAATTTATTATTACACTGGAGTGATGAGGATAGAGATTAACTGCGGCAATATGGGCTGTATTTTGTTTCATTATTTTCTCATATATATATATATATATTTTTTTTCTTTCTTTCTTTCTGTTTTTTTTTTTTCTTTTCGGGTCTGTAATAAAGCAGGAGAATACTAGATCAAAGTGGCCTGTTTCAACATGAAGATAATTAGCGGCTATTTTGACTAATGTTACGTTATACTGAAATTGCTCGGTAATTTGAGGCAATCTTGCCAATCGCCATTAATTCCAACCGCTCCTTAAACCTTCTTCTTCTTCTTCTTCTTCTTCTTATTATTATTATTATTCTTCTTATTATTATTATTATTATTATTATTCTCCTCCTCTCTATTTCTTCATCTTCTTCTTATTCTTCTTTACTCTCATCTTAAATCTTTTCATCTCGTATAAGACTTTCTTATTTATTTCATAATCTATTCCCGCCACTCTATACGTACAGAATTATAATTCGCGACAATTTATTGAAATTCATAAATAATTACAATTCCTGATTAATAAAGATTCCGAAATGCCAAAATTTCCGAAAAAAATTTCAAAAATCATACGGCGACGCGTGTGGTTTACGTTTTTTATATTCAAACATAATTTTTGCACGCATATTACTAACCTGCTGCATATATTGCTGCTGTGGCACTTGCTGTTGCATATGTTGCTGTTGTTGTTGCTGCTGCTGTTGTTGTTGCATATGACTCATAGGGCTTCCCATTAATCCCTGTTGTTGCTGTTGAGGATTTCCCATAGCCGCAAGGTGGTGAGGTGATTTTTTAATGGCCATTTGTTGCTGTTGCTGCTGTTGTTGTTGATGTTGTTGATGTTGCTGTTGAGGTGACGGAGGCTGAGGGCTATATCCTTGATACGGAACATTGCTAGGACCCCCATTTCCGCCGTATCCACCATATCCACCATATTGTACCGGGGCAGGTTGTTGTTGCTGTTGTTGTTGCTCTTGAGCTCCTTCTCCAGCTCCCTTGCTGACCAAAGAGGCCCTGTACGCCGCTAGCGCTTTCAAATACTCTTTTTTAGCAGCTTCAGTCTTCTTCTTGTAAACCTAATCGTAAACGAATAGAACGAAACGTTTTGTTAGTGACTCGACGATATTGGCTTACTTTGGTCGTTAAACAAGTTATGGACTAGTATAGGATATGGGTGTGTGTATGTATGTATTCGCGAAATGTAAGTATCTACGCGAGTAAGAAACGAGAAAGAAATAAAATAAAATTGAGAAATAAGAGGAAAAGGAAAGAGAAGAGTTTGCGAAATATTAGTTTGCCTCTTTTTCAACGAATCTGAATTTATTAGCGAAAGAGTTATTGATGGGGGCGATTAGACTGACGTTTCGTTTAACTCGGCTGTGCCTGTGCTACGTCGTATATAACAGAGTGGTGAAATATTGCGTATATAACGGACTAACGTAAGCGCGTGGGAGTCGTTGAATAGCGTTCGAAATATATATTTTTTTTTACACAATATAGGAGGTTTGATATATTGTTAAAAATAAACTCTCGTTTGAAAACCCTATCTAGGCGGTTTTATAATAGAAATAAAAGAACGAAAAAAAAAAAGGAAGAAATTTTAATCAACGATTATAGATCGGAGATAAACGTTGAAAATAAAAAAAGAAGAAAATTATGCTTTATACCTTCCTTTACGATCTTTTATCAATATTCATGAAGGCTTTAATTTACTAGTTCATAATTCGTGGCATCAATTTTACTTAATTGGTACGAAGAGAAAAAAGAGAAAAAAAAAAAAACTAAATAAAATAAAAATTCTGTGGAAAATTGCAGAAATTTAATTGAGCAATTAGTTTGATCATTTCGTGTAGGAAAAGAAGAAATAAATAATAACGCAAAAAAAAAAAAAAAAATTTAATTGGAATAAAACCGCACCTATTATATCTTGACATGTTAGAGCTTTGATACTCGATGACTCGGTGATTGCTCGGTACACATAAAGAGCTTTACTGATAATAATACCTATGTACAGTAATTGCTTTACGTGTTAGTCACTTATTTCCCGTCACTAAACAATCATCAACTACAAATCATGCTGATTGCAGTTAAGAGATAATCGCGATCTATTCGCGCTGATTCATTCAAGATATAATAAATCGCTGTGCATATAATATTTGTTCGAACTTAATTATAAATTATATGATTACCTATACGATAAGTAATAATAATTATTAGTTACGCAATTCTTCTTTCTTTCTTTCAGAGTATAAAATACAATTTATGTTATGTATTTTATTCTATTTTATTATACCTAGATATAGTATATTTATTCGAGTGTGAGAAATCGTGTAATAGGTATATTATAATATATTAAGATCATTATTTTTAGTCGTAAAACTATAAGTTCTGAGTATATAGTTTCATCATTATATTTTATCTATTTTCATTTCATTATTCTTTCTTTTACTTCTTACTTAGATAACGAGAGAAGGAATTATTCTGAATTATTTTTACAGCCAATTATATACCGTGACTAGATATATTTAATTATTATAGAAAACTTGCCATGTATATGTATCGCGTGAGACAAGGATATTAAAGAAAATATAATATTTACGAGCGATTTCTCAACTCTGTAACTATACATGTATAATATACACCTTATCAAAAAACTAAGCTAGATTTTTTTTCTTTTTCTTTTACGACGAATTAAAATTTACGATACCGGAATTCATTTTATTATCATAATTTTTTTATTTTTAGTTTTTTCAATACTCACGTCTTTGTGCTCGGTGTCCAGGGCGTCCCACATAGATGCTACGATTTTCGACACATCGCCAAAGCTCGCGCTAGGATTTTGCCCTTTAATCGCTGCCTGTGTATCGCGGAAGAATAACGCGTAAGCAGAAACCGGCCTGAAAACAGGATTACCACCACTGTCATATACAATCTGTTCTTTCCAACTATTTCTATTCCTATTTTATTTTTTCTTCCTGCATTTTTCATCCTCTAATAAATTTTTTTCAAATTATTATAGATGCGAGAAAAAATCTCGATGTATATTATATGTACTCACTTTTGCGGCTCGTTCGGGTCGCTCTTCTTCTTCTTCTTCTTTTTCTGTCCTTTTGGTTTCTTCTGGGTTTTAGTTACGGCGTCAGTTCTTTCCGGCGACGATTGCTTTATGGCTGCCATTTGCTGTTGAATTTGAGAAAGGGAAAAAGGAAAAAAAAAAAATTAATATACTTTCATAGATATAAACATCAACTATTTATATACAAGATTATAGGATAGGTATTTCGAAATATCTATAATATGTACACAGGATCAATCAAACTTATTTCTAAAACAAACACAAAATAATATAGAAAAAAAATAATAGGAAATTCGTTCCAATTCTACGAATTTCAAAATATATGGTATATTTCCCAGATTATATTGTATACAATTAGTCATCTTCGTCTTCTTTGCGTTACATGAATTACACCATAAAACTGGTATATACCAAGTTATAAATCTTTTTCCTGGAATATATCAATCGTCTAGTCATTGATTACCTTAAAATCCCACCGCGTTCTCATCTCCGCTATGTGTTTACAGAAATAATAAGAAACCAAACTACATGAAGAAAGAAAAGAAAAAAAAAAACTATGTACCCACATGTGTGCCTAATCAAAGACGGAATACATACATTGAAAATGTTTATATAATACAATCGTTATAGTTGAAATTTCTCGGAAACGGGTTTTTTTTTTTTATAACCGAATGGAATAAAGATTGAACGAAATTATACGTATCAAAAAATATATTAATTAAGAAATATCTTTTCTAATATAGTTTTTTTTTTTTTTCTTCTCTCTCATGTGAAAATTATATACCGCGAATGGATATTGCTATAAATTTATATCTATATATAGAAATATTCGATATTTTTTAGTATGCTATATAATAATATTTTAATAGCGAATTACGTTCGATGTGAAAGGCTGAGGAATAATAATAAGGACGATATATAAAGAGAATGCGAAGGATGAGAAGAGGCATTGTTTATACAACCTGTTTCCTCCTCCGTTCTTTGGAATAGGTATTAAAATCTTAGTTTTGCGATCGAATAAAGGACTACGACGAAGTAGCTCTCGGTCTCATGTTTTTTTTCACAAACGCATTGTTAACGGGTTACCGCGCCGCGATATGTCGTCGCGACGACAACGACACGACGCGACGCAAAGAAGCAAAATAGTAGAGTTTAAAGAATAATGGAATGACCCGGGATACGCAGAAATCGAACCCATTATATTAAGGGTATTGGTCCTTAACCGATACGAAGGATTTTAAATATATTCTATATTCACGAATTCGAAATTACCCCAACCTTTTGTCTCACCGAAAATCCGAAATAATTTATACAACTGTTATCTTATTATACATAATTATCAATTTATATTTAATAATAATGGTAAATTTTTCTAATTCAATTATCATTTCTGTATGATAGAAAAGAAAAAACGAAAAAAAAAATATATATATGTACCTACACTTTCGCGACGACGTTTAGCGTATATATTTGAGCAAACATTTCGCAGCTGCGACGATGTGTCGATTAGTGGAATTTTTTTTTTTTCTTTTTCTTCATATTTATATCTATTTGCTTGTTAGACAGGACGTCGCATTAAAGCTGTGTAAAGATTACGAGTTTTGAGTCGAGGTCGAGAAGCTAATATGTGACTAAAGTAAGAATTATTTATATGCTTGTATTATGTTGAAAAGAAAAAGAGAGAAAAAAATAAAGAGATAGAGAGAGGGAGTATCGCTTCCTCAAATTGTAATTATCGCTTAATACCAACGGTGAAAAGAAAAAGAAGGAACGAAAAAAAAAAGACAGAAAAGAAACAAGATATTCGCAATCGTGGGAAAAGTAAATTCGAACAAATACCTACATATTTTTATATAGGTATATGTATATATGTATGTATTATATCATGTAGGACACAAAAGACTTTATTAAACGCAAAGATGACGACGACTGCGGCAGCTAAAAGGAGTATCAAAACTTTTCTAATCCCACAGACAGCCGGGGATATATAAATCCAAGAAACTAGATGTATACTAAATACATCTATACGTATACGAACCACGTAGTCAACGGATATAATTTTTCTTTTTTCCCTTGCAATAAATCTGATCGAAAGTCTAATTTTTTATATTTAATTTGTTTTTTGATTTGAAGAATAAAAATAGAAAATTCATTCAAAGACTAATATATCGTTTATCTAGGTGTATGATCAGACAATTCTAAATCTAAATCTAAATAATCCGCGCCTAATTATCACGGTTCTAAAGAACGACAAAAAAAAAACGTAAGAATGCAAAAAAAAAAAAAGTCTCACCAATGTAGAATGCGGAGTGCTGTCATCGCTGTCCTCGCTAGTTGTCGTGTTAACATTTTCCGGTATACCGTTAGGTTGCATAGCAGGTGGACTTCCTCCCGTAGGACTACGATACTGCATAGTTTGTTGTTGCTGCTGTTGTTGTTGTTGTTGCTGTTGCTGCTGCTGCTGTTGTTGTTGCTGCTGCTGCTGTTGTTGAAGCTGCTGTTGTTGTTGCGGATGCATGTATTGCATATGTTGCTGCATCTGTACCTGTTGATGTTGTTGCTGTTGATGTGAATGAGAGTGCTGTTGCTGTTGTTGTTGCTGCTGCTGTTGTTGAAGTAGCAAAAGTTGTTGATTACTATGCTGTTGTCCTGGTGACGTCATTGTCGAATACGAACCCTGTGGGCTACTGTAAGCCGAACTACTGAAACAAACGAAACGAGAGAGAGGTTTTCAAAAATGTTAAGAAAAACAGAGATCTGAATTCGATTTCGATTTCTTCTTTTTCATTTAGTTTTATACCCGATTCCATGTTATATAGCTTTACTTTATTTTACTTTAATACCTAGTACCTAGCTAGGGCTTATAGCTCTACCTACTTGTCTCGTATACTCTTGATTGGATCGCTCGCGGGTAGAGGGAACGACGACGTTGGGTTAGGTATCCGTTAATTATAATGCACCTAACGCGCTAATTGCAAAAACATGGGAAATTCAGTAGGAGGAATGAATGTGTTTTAACATCGAGAAACGGGAGAGACGAGAAATTAGATATACGAGAATACTACCCCTGTCCCATGTATATTAATATCAAAGAGTAGTAGATTATAACATATATTTTCATTTTTTTTTTTTGTTTCTTCTTTTTTACTTCAAAGGTAAATTAACAAAGTTAGTTAAGTCAGCTTAATTATATATGATTACTCCATATGGAGGAGATTCTTGATTATATCTATAATTTCAATCCGATTTCCATCAGTTTCGTTATACAAATGATATGAACAGGATTCAAATTTATTTTACGAATATTTTTTTTTACCAGACGTATCGCAGAAACTACCAGGAGGAAGAGGAGAAAGAGGAGAAAGAGGGGGAAGAGGAGGAGGAGGAGGAGAACCAAACCGGGAATACCGTGGAGGTGATGAGGGAAGAAGGGAAGAGGTAGAGGAAAAGGGGATATACGGGGTGAGGCAAGGGAACCAGCCACTGGCTCGATGCTATTTTAACACAAATTGGATAACTTTTGAGATATGGCCGCCGCTGCGTCAGCGTCGAAGGATTTACAGCCTATTCTACATCAGCTACTCCCCTCTCGCCCTTTACTTCGTATCTCTCTTTATCTCTCTTTATCTCTCTCTCTTCTGCCGCGACCAATATCAAATTTACCTGCCAGTAAATTCCAACGCATTCTATTATTTTCTAAACGTCAGTTACACACTAAACGGGTGAAAAAAGAAAACAAAAGAGAGGAAAAAAAAATCAAATTTCAAAACAAAAATTTATCGCTCTGGACCAACTGAACAAAACAATAGAGCGATAGAGCGGGGAAAGATTTTGATCGACTAAAATTGATTGACGTACTATTATTATTTTTATTCATACATATAGAATCCCACCCTGTGTGTTATAAATAAATGAAAAATTTCTCAATCAAAACGAGAAAATAGAATGAAAAAAAAAGAGTGAGAGAGATGGAGAGGTCGTGGAAAATGGTTGTATAGAAATTTGAAATAAAGAAAAGATAAATTTCATTTCCGCGATTATTTTAGTATGACCTGTCTTCTATAATTGTACGATGAGTATATATATGTATGAGAGGTTGACGTAATCGTTCTATCCGTAACTGCTGTACAGTATTCTCGCATTAATAATCATAGTCATATAGAATTGAACTGGATTTTTGTGGTTTTAATTTTGATTCTTTTTTCTTTTATTTATTATTTCATTATATTAGGATATTATTATTATTTTTTGAGGATGATTTATGATTCATTTATTTCTGAATCAACGAATAGATTCTCAATTAAATATTCTAGACTCTAGAATATACAGAATTTAATCATTTTCAAATTTCAATGGAAAAGTTCGAAGGCTTTGAGGCATTACTTAGAACTTGGATATGAACTTGGGGTTTTGACTAAATTTTGTTTTTTTCGTATATATTTGGAGACGTTCTGTCCAATTGAAATTCGAATACGACCGAATTAAAGAGCACAAATAAAGGTGTGTGTGTGTATCAAAAGCAGTTTGCGTTAGGTGAAGAAACCGTTTCAGCATTCATCATATTCTTCTTCTTCTTATTATTATTATTATCTGACGAATGGACACGTGTATGAATAGATATTATACACATCTTCACATATATCATACGTAGGTATATATATATATACCCAGGATATCAATTTCGATAATAATCAAGGCCGAAGATAATTGCGGTTGAGAGAGAAGAAGAAAATTGTACATACATATATCATTTGAATTTTGAAAGTTAATTAATCGTCGATGAATTATGTACATACATACATACATGTACATAAATATATATAATACCAATCCCTTTCTGTATACAGACTCTCCCGGCAAATTCTATAAAATAATATTCAACGTCGTATCATTTTTATTATTATTATATATACGCGAGTGATTCGGATTGAGGAAGATTTTTATTTTCTTTAGAATTCGAATACTCCGAGATAAAGAGAGGAAATCTAGTACATACATATATATAAAACGACGATTCTACAGGAACGAAAATTACGATTTTATAGGTTTTAACGAAATACGAGACTGGATTCTGGTTTATATACTCGCCAACTTACCGCTGCAAGCAAAATCAGAGAAAGCGAGAGGATCATTTCTGCACCAGTAATATAATACGGACTACAAACTTCCTTTTACTTCTATATTTCTTTACTTTTTTCTTAACCGCGTGAAATTTATAAAATTTATAAATTCGCCTAATATATAAGAGAGAAAGAGAGAGAGAGAGAGAAATGTAGAGAGGCTAATAAAATTTAATTAATATATAAAGACACATACCTAACGTTGATGGGCTGCATAGCGTGTTCCTGTTGGAGGTAAAGTGGCTGTTGATAACCACCAGGATCAAGATTCATGCCATCCGGAGATTGCTGCATCCCTCCACCCTGCATCATCTGTAATTATAAAAATATACATAAGAAATAAATAAATGAGAAAAAAAAAAGAACGAAAATGAGATATAATTTAAATAAACTGTGATAATAATTGAGCAGTAGAAAAATTGGACCATTTTCTAATAATTTCTTCACTTTCTTTCACTTTGAAGATGATTATTTGTCGCGTCGTGTAGGTATATGCATATGACTCACTGGTTAATTAATGAAGGCGTTATATATATATATAGGTACGGTCTCATAATTTTGTTTAATAGGTAGAAAAGAATAATTGGAATGTCTCCCCTCGTTTCCTCCGGATGTAGAAAAGAATCGTGAAAACACATGTCCCGCAAGAACGAGACTCGTATTATAACGCATAAGCTAAGAATATTTGTACATATTTTTTTTTTTAATAAAATTGAGATAGCTAGGATTAGTTTCAACGAGATCTTTCGTAGCTCGAAAACTAGAGGTCCAACAGATTTTGGTACGGAACTTTTGGTATTAGAATTTATTGAAGAATTCACCCTGTCAAATTGTCCTGGTCAAATTGAATCACCCTGTATTTTTGTATTTGCTACAGCATGTATAAGGGGATCTTTACTATTCCGGGGGGGTTCGTCGCGCTATTTTTGTACTAATTTCTAAACCCCTCTTTAAGTTCAACGATGTTTTATATTTAGTCTTTTGGAATAAGACTGCGGGTATGAAAAAACGAATAAAAATAACTTCTACAATTTTCTACATATAGGTGTATATTTTTTATTTCTTTTCCTTTTTTTTTTGTTTTGTTTCAAAGAGATATAGACATCCTGAATTCGCGATAATTGATATATATATATATCAGGTTTACGTCAAAGGCACAAACCTGTGGTTGATAGCCGTGCATCGGATCGTGCTGCTGATGATGTTGTTGCTGATGTTGTTGATGAGGGTGTGGGTGGATGGCCGGAATGTCAAAATCCTCATCTCCGAAACTCGGTGTGTGGAATGTCTGCAAAAAACATCAAATATACGGTTAATAAAATAAAGCAAATTCAAATGATGGATCAATTGGAAGAATTTTTTATTCTTCAATATTTCGAATGAGATGAAGAATATAGACATATAGTTATACAAGTCATAATAATAATAATAATAATGAGTAATAATAATATCGTCGTGCAGAATCTCTTCTGAAATTTATTCTGCTCGCAATTCTTCAAAGAATAAAGGAAGAGGCTTTATATAATACATATATATATATATATACATGAGTATATACCAAAGAAAAGAAAAATAAATTTGCCAAGGGAATAAAAGTTTTTAAATTGGATTTAATAGCGTCAGGAATTTTTCCTTTGAGGTAAAATATATAGTATAGAGCCACCTCCTCACCATACCTTATAAATACATATATTTATGTATATATATATATATATGTATACGTTATATAGCGGGTATCGATCGATTCAAGTCTTTATTATTTTCTTAAAAACGTATTCAGGAACATACTGCAATTTTTTTTTCTACCCTCCGCGATGTTTATATATGTAATATTTTATTTCCAAGTGGTGGATGAACAGGAATAGAAAATAATGTACATAGCGTTTGCTGAATCAATTGCGCTTGATAAAGAAATTACAGTTGGGGAATAGGAAATGAAATAAAACAAAATTCTTAAATTTTCTTTTTTTGTTCAATTTGCAAAGATATAACCGAGCAAGTGTATGTACCCATATAGGTATGTAGATAAACGGCCGTTTATAAATTGTTCATAAATCATCGACACTCGTATATGTAGGTATGTAAACGGTGCAGCTATATAAGAACTGACGTAGTCGTTTATCACCGTCCCATCCTATCCCGTCAGAGGATCGGAATTCAAGAAGAAACCAGCGTACATATGTACATATATACATAACCCGTAATCTAGCTGTACATACATACGTTAGAAAAGTGTGTAAGTATATACATCTATCTAGGTGTATATACCCATATATACCTACGACTTAAACCATAAAACACATTAACGTGAGAATATTATCTCCAGCTGCTATACATATATATACTAGGATGGTCCCTAATTTGATAATATTCGAATTTCAAGGCTCTCGAAAAGGGTCGAAAAGTCTCCAAATATATACGAAATAAAATGTAATCAAAATCCCAGGTTTCTATCTCAATTCTAAGTACTGTCCCAAAACCGCGATATGTCAGAAATCGTGTTTTATTCATATGGGAAAGTTCGAAGGCTTTGAGACGGTACTAAGAATTGAGATAGGAACCTGGGCTTTTGGATACATCGTTTTGTATATATTTGGAGACGTTCTTCTGGCCCATTGTACC
Organism: Tenthredo notha; assembly: GCA_914767705.2. Classification (NCBI taxonomy): domain Eukaryota; kingdom Metazoa; phylum Arthropoda; class Insecta; order Hymenoptera; family Tenthredinidae; genus Tenthredo; species Tenthredo notha. Next base: position 1,088,888 of record OU611914.1, on the reverse strand, counting down.
ATTGAAATTCCAAAACGATGAAATTAGGGAAAAAATTCAATTTCAATAAAAAAATAAAATAAAGAAGAACTTTGATATCGATTTGTCATGGGAGATACAAGAGCGGAGACTTTATTGTATATATGATATGATAAGGTATAAATATATATATATATATATATATATATATATATATATTCATATGTAGATAGGTGCTATGGGGTGCACGAGTGCGAGATAAGGTATAAACACGCGTACGCGTAGAGTATGTATGGTTCGTGTACACCAAAATGTTAAGAGGATTTCGAACATTACCGTATTTCTCCGCGTGCTCTCTAGCAGTATACTAGGGTGACGTTAGAAGGGGTGATACAGGGGGGGAGGGGAAGGGAGGTTGTTTGAAGCTCCTAAATTTTCCTTATCTCAGTAGTAAACAGCCTAATATGGGTATTTATAGCCGAAGAAATAATTGCTAAATAAATTAAACCCTACAGGCGATATATGATGATAAATTTATTCGTGTGAAGGCATTGGGGTGGATTGAGGGGATCATTATTTTTTATTTTATATGAGACGTTTCGAATGAGAAAAATAAAAATAAAATAAAATAAAAACTGATTGAAATTATTTATTTAAAAAACTGGATATCGAAATTTTTTTAATAGAAATGCTAAGAAAATCTATTACTATGAGGAAAAAAATAGAAGACTAGGAATATGAGAGAATTAAACCTGACAGGGTAGTATAAAACGTTATTTGTATATACTAATACGTGAGAGTCAACGATGCGTGAAATCCTCGTCCTCCTTCTTCCGCGCACACCACCACCACCACCACCACCACCCCCTTGGATACGTTTCCATACCTCGCGAGCAGCCGCGCTTTTCACATTTCACACATGAGAGGCTAATTTTAATTGTATAGAAAATGAGATGAAATGAAATGAGACGAAATGAAATGAAATGAAATGAAATGAAACGAAATGAAACGAAATGAAATGAAATGAAATGAAATGAAACGAAATGAAATAAAATAGAATGAAATGTAATGAAATGAAATGAAATGAAACAGCTTCTTCTTGACGCGAATTAATTATCGCGGAACTATCTATTCGAGATACCGCTGCAGCGACTGCATGAGTGACAAGTTGTTAATTAATTTAAGATCGTATATAGTTAAGCAGTATATATTATTATATATTCAAGTTTATATGATTAAATTGCTATATATATAATATGCCATAAATTAATGACTGTTCGGAAAGTTATATATTACACCTATAATATTAACATACTCTTTATATACAATTATTTATTTAAATACCAGATACTTATAATGGGTATCTATAAAATAAGGTGAGCAAAACGCGTTTGATTTCGTTTATATTATTATTTTTTCTTTTAATATCGTAATATCATACATTCCGGAATTGATTATATTCGAGTTTCTATTCCTTTCTTTCCTTCTTTCTCATTAATGCAAGAATGTTATATTATATATATATATATTATCTAACTGCAGACGACTGAGGAACGATTGCGTATATGTATATTAGCGAACGTGAGTATATATAGAGCTTAATCAGAGCGTGAAAGACATTCGGCACGGATATATAACTCGTTTTTCTTTTTCCTTTTTTTTTTTCATCGAATAAAAATTCTACCAAGTCAAACGACAAGAGATATTGATCATGCAACATTAAATTGAATTGAATTGGATTGAATAAAATTCAATTATATTGTATTGTTACAATCCATACATACATGAATAATTGCGTAATAATATTCTCACGATAAAATAATTGACCAACCATAACGCGAATATGAAATTGAATTGAACAAAAAAAAAGTAGAAAAAACTGGTGGAAATTTACGCATGTATATTACTATACGGCATTACGTAAATCACGATTCACCCTTCTCTCTTATTTTCATTCTTAATATTCTTTTCCCACCCCGATAGTAGGTATATAATTAAAGATTTATCTCAATGCAGAGAAAGAAAGAAGGAAAGAGACATTTCGAGCCCACCGCGTTCTCTTTAAAAGCCCTGGCACTATAAGAACAAAATAAAACGGTCGTAAAGTTTCGCGAAATTAGTTTAACTTTTTTTTTTTTTTTTTTTTTAACGCAGTAAATAAAGTAGAGTCGTAAAGGTCAAGGTATGTAATAACAATAGTAAAAACGACAAAGAATGGATGAATGAATGAATAATAATAATTAATAATATATGGAATATTATTGTAGACTTTTTGTTTTTTCATTATATCAAAGTAGAAGTTTCATTACAGCCGTATAACAACCCGAGTAAAGATTCATACCCATATATATATATGCTAAACTATATTAAAAATCTCGAAATGAATCCTCCTCCTGCTGCTGCTGCTGCCGCAGCAGCAGCGCCCAGACATACCCCCAACCGCCGTAGGTAAATCCGGACAAATCCCCCGGCTTAATTATTAGATGTGTAGAAAAAAAAAAAGGAAAAAAAGAGTGAGAGAGAGAGAGAGAGAGAGAAAAAACACCCACTCAACGGTTTATAATTGCTCGACGCTAAAGAGAAAGAGAGAGAAAGAGAGAGAGAGAGAGAATTAATTGGTGTAGACTAATTAAATATCACATCACATTTAATTACTTAATAATTATACATGCTTAAAATATATATATACGATATAAAAAATGAAAATCAAATTTCTGTATATTATATAGAAGAAAAAAAAGATAAGGAATAATATTAATTTACACAACGATCAATCGCATTGTTTAATTAATCAATCAATCTATTAATGTAATGGGAAGTTAAATTTTTAATCACCGAGTAGTATACCTATATTTGTACATGACTGTATCTACATATGGGGTTGAATCAAGGTGATGAGATACACACATAGTATATGTAGTAAATAATAAATTATGCGATTGTGAAAATAAAAGATAAGAAAATAATTAAAAAAAAAAACAGTATAAAAATAATACCCATCGCGTTTCCGAGGTGTCAGAATTTTATCTGAAAGTGATAAAATCTGCGTGTCTGCACAGTGCTAGTGCAGCTCGTGCAGCTCCGAAACCCGTCTCTGTATATAGAAATGGTATAACCGCTGTAGCTATTAATGCCAATGAGATTAATAGTTACAGCATAGCTAAGAGATATATTTCAGAGTATATACGATAAAATTATTTCTCTTCTAGTCATATATGTAGGCATATATATATATATATATATATATATATATTCAACCACGAATACTTGTATGGGTAGTAGAATATACCGACAATTAACATAAATATCTAGTGTGAAAGGAAAAGAAGAAGAAAAAAGAAAGAAAAAAAAAAACAAGAATAAAGGAACTGTCAAATCCTTAACGTCTGTATGTAAATCGAGAACTGTGATTATTTTCACTAGCATTATATTTTCATTATTTCTATTTTCGTTGCTAGCAAAGGCGGACGCGCTATTATATATCCGGGGCTGGGTATTCTCTTTCTTTCTTTCTTTCTTTCTTTCAATCATTCTTTTCTTTGGTTCTTTCCATTCGGAGAAAAGAATAAAGAAAGAAGAAACAGAATGAACGAACGAGTGAGTGAGCAAGTAAGTAAGTAAGGGCAGGCAGGCAGGCAGGCTGGCTGCAGCAGCAGAAGCAGCAGGAGCAGCAGCATCATCGCTACTACCACAACTACGAGATAGACGCGGGAACAAAGCAAAAAGAAGACCATTTGCTCTTCCCCGTCGCGGGAGTAAAGGACTAGTATATATAGACACGCGGAGGGCTCCGACATCCTCTTTTGTCCGTAGATGACAGATAACTCCAGCGTATTGTAACAGCTGTAACAAATGTCCTTCTTTTCCATCTATACCTATATCATACGCAACTTCTAGCCCCCTCACCCCTCACCTACACCTCCGCGATCTCAAAAAAAAAAAAAAAGCGTTGCACGGTTCAACGGAGATTCGTAGATTAATTTTTCTTCCAGAATTTTTGTCACGTAGAAAAATGATAAACTATGTATATCTATATGTTTAAGGATAAAAAAAAAAAAATGTAATAAAATGTAATAAAATAGTTCTCACCTGATCAGCCATGTTGTAGTTGCTGTGATACGAATTCTGATGATGCTGAGGTACGCTCAGAGACAAATCGAGGTTGTCACTTCTCTGTAACAAAAATTGAGTATAGGTATAAGTTGAGTATTATTTATCTATAATAATGCAAGATTAATTGTCGAGAGAGAGAAAGGACGAAAAAAAAAAAAAAAATTCTACGCCATAAATGAGCGTATCGTATTTTTTGTATTTAAAGTAAAACGTATTGGATCAACGAAAAAAAAAAAAAAAAAAAAGGCCGATTCGTTTTGTTGCTATATAGAATATCCTTGTCTAGATTGACAGTAATAGTTGCTGTGATATTCTCACGGTGTCTGACGGCACGGGTCGTTGCAGGTCGTGTATTCTCTACCGTCTATAATTCTTTAGCTGTTCGCTAAGTAAGCAGCCAGCACGACTATAAGAACATAGTAGGTACTAGAGTATAGAGACTCACAAAACCCTTCCTCTCAATTCCCACTTATATACCTACTTATTCTCTATAGTAGCTTCTTGAGATAAGAAGGCGAAAGGAACAGCGCAGCGCTGCGCGACTAACGAATGAAAAATAAAACGCACCTATACGTACATACATATATGTATGCATGATTATTTTATCAATATACAACGAATCAGATATAATATGCGCAATTGCCTTGACTATGAATACATAAAACAAAAACAGGAAAATTTTTGTAAACTACGTTTTATTATTATTTAAACAATCTTATCACGTACAGATGTTTTCGAGTAGTATATTACAGCCTTCTCTTCCTCTCTTTGATTTAATTCGATATTAAAATTTGAATTGTAATTATTATAAAATTTATTCTAAAAATGTTATTTTGTATTTCATACGAATAAATATTAATACGTATAATTATGTTATGTTCTTGGTTTTCTCGTTTTTTTAATTCATTATAGTAATAAATCATCGTAACTGATATAATGAGTACATAGATATATATATTATTTTTCATTATTTCATATAGGTATGTATAGAACAAGAAAAAGGGTTCTTTGATTGTATCTGTTGTATATGAGAAGTGAGAAAGAAAGAAAGAAAGGTAGGCGTATAGACGAGATATACTCTTATAGGTATGCAGCGAGACTGGGATGAGAAATAACCACGAGAATAACATGAATTACTGTAATTACGCACAAATTACCGTCCATCTCTATTACATCGAGATGCCAGGATGGATGTGGATTATTCGTTTCTTTTTTAATCCCTATACACCCCACCCCACCTTCTATATCTATACCTAATACCTATCTCTATGTACAATATACGAGTTCTGAGATGAAACGAGAAAACTAGTGAAAATAATAAATATGATGTCAAATAAGAATAAACGTACAAATTTATTTATCCTCTCCCATCAATATTCACAACGCATCCCTTTATCGCTGATTTTTATCTTCTCAAAAATTCGTAGATTTCAATTTTATATACATTTATGTGAAATAAAATAAAAATGGGATTCAAAGCTATTATATCTTTCTATCATTTCAATTTATTTATTTTTTTATTTTCAATAAATTCGAGGTAGCAGTCTGCCGGTATACTGGCGCATTCGTTTGGCGGCGAAACGTCAACCCCGTTCATCAATAACTGAGGGTGGTTTGGAAGTCGGTAGGGTGGAGGATTTGGATTTATTCGAAAATCAGAATCAGTCTATGGGCGGCGGTACAAAGTCTAATAAATATGCATATGCGTGTGTATATATATATAACTATATATACGTTGGTTAAATTCTTCACTCTCGCTTATCCATAATGCAACGCGTTCGTTTTATATATGAATTCGCGGTTAATAAGCGCGACACCGATGCTTCGCTATCTCGTCTGCCAATTTTTTCTTTACATTTTTCATTTTTAACGTAATGCTAGGAGGATATAATGAATTATGAATCAAAACCTCATTTGATAAAAGGTCTGTTAGATAATTATATATTCTCTTCGATTTTTTTCTAATTAATTATCACCGACTAATATCTATACGTATTCCCTCTATATGGAGGAAGAAATGAAAAATTAATTAAAAAAATTGTAAAAAAGTAAAGAAGGAATTAAAAATAATAATAATTCCGTTGCAGCCAGCAGCTCGCGTATATAAATTCATTTTTTCATTGCCATTGCACTACGTGCGGTATGAAAGAGAAAAAAAAAAAAAACGGTATAGAAAATGAGACGGAGAGATGCAGGAGAGTAGAATTGGGCACCCACCATTCGTTCGTTCGTTCGTTTCATCAGTTCACGCCAGTTCAGAACAAACAGAGCGAGCGGGATTGCGAACGAGGGTTAAAAAAAATTAATTGGAATTTTTTCGGAAACTAAATAAAACAAAAATCGTACCTCTAACTCTTTATCCTCTAGCCACCTTCCTTTTTCTCCCTATATCCCCCCATACTCCTGGTTGTACATTTAAAATTAGTTTTTGCTTGCCACGCCAATATTTCATCGATGTATATAATATGATATATATGTACGAGTGTATTTCGTGTCGAGATGGAAGGTTGGGGAAAAGTTGGAGTGGGTACAATGTTTCACTTGCTTTCAAATCTCAAAGCTTTTTGTAGTAAAGAAATTGAAAATTGAAAATTGAAAATTGCAAAGTTAAATTATTCGCGATGTTTGATCTAATAATTCGTGAATTTACTCGAATCCCTTTCCCCAGCCTCGATTTTTATTTCCTCTTTCTCTCGTTGGATTAATTCGATTTTATTCATAAAACAAATCCTTGGAACTCGAATTTGCATTGAAAAAATAATAATGAATAATGAATTCCGACAATTTATTAAATATTTATGTGCGAACACACACATTTTATTCGACGATCACGATATATATACGATGATATTCAAATTCTATATTATATATGAAAATTGTGAGAATCAATTATAGCAAAGTTCTTCCTTTGTATGAAAGTCTGATATTTCCGGTTGCATGTGTATCCAAGTTTATACACACATACAAATTTGATAAGAAACTTGAGCAATGGATTTGATAAGAAACAAGGAAGAGTAGAAGAGAGGTGTGCAGGGTGAGGGGGACAACTCGAATTGCCTGTCGCATTGTCACCGTCAAAAGCCATTCATCATGACGCAATACACTGATGACTAATGAATAACATGACAAATGACTAATAATAAGTAGAACAGCCGAGCAGACAAGCAGACAAGCAGACAAGCAAGCAAGCAAGCTCGTATATTACGAAATTCTATATCGACTTGAATTGATAATAATTATCTATATTTCAGGAAAAAGAAAGAAAAAAAAACCCAAAAACAAACAATAATCGTGAAATTGATTGTAACTGTATAATATATATATATATATATTTATATTTGCAGAAGACTGAAACTAATGACTAAATGATGTATTTCTATGTGAAATACAAACACAATATTAGATACGAATGAAATAGGCAATTGTATGTGTGTGTGTATGTGTGTTTTTTTCCTTCTATCTAACGAAATATCATATCTAGCCAATACGCGAAAATAATATTACGGTAAAGGTTCCGCGATTATGTTACACGCTCGTGCATATAACCGCTGATATTGACATTTAATTTTATAATTACGAAACTATTTATAAGAAGCCGGTTTTTCTTCTTTTCAAATGTCAATCTATAATGTAATTTACTGGAATTGAGGATATAAGCGGGCGAATAGAAACCAAAAAGACTTAAGAAAAAAAAAAAACAAATAAAAAAACTAAGACGAAAGATAATTTGAAAGAAAAATTCATTGAATATTTTAATGATACCTGTAATATATATTATATATATATTTTATACTGTATATCAAATTCAACGAAGCTAAGAAAAGAACGTCAATCAATACGACGAAAATTATGTAGACTATAGACACGTATATTATGTACTATAGGTATATATGTAATATACGTATATATTTACAGACTCTCCCGTATCAATAAAGAGAAATCAGTGTCAGCGTGCTCAAACGCAGGGTCTCCAATATTTACCCGGACTATATTCATACATTCATACATATATAATATGTACACCTATGTATATATTCACATATTCTAGCCTATATGATGGTATTGGTAGTTTAGTGACGATGTAAATAGGCCTTGAACGGTGATCATTGATTGGTTCGTCTTATCACTCTGTTAGCCTACCCCAACCGCGTACATAGATTATATGTACATATATTAAAAAGAAAATAATTACAGCGAAAAAAAAAAAATAATTAAAAAAGATAAGAAAAGAAGAAAAAAAAAAAAAATACGAGGTACTAGATATGAAACAAGTTCGTATAATAATAGTTGAATAATAATTGCGTATAATTTTTCGCTAACATTCCGATAATTCATTATACAAAATATAATATACGTTAAGGTATACTATACTGACATACGAAATTATACTTATAGCTACTACTTATATTAATAATAATAATAATAATATATGTATAAGTTATTCAAATTGAAGGCGGTCTTCCTTTTTACCTTCCTTCTTTTTCTTATTCTTATTCTTATTCTTTCGCGTTTAGATTCTGAATACTGAATCTGAATGTTTTATAAGTAAAATGTAAATTTTTTTTTTCCTTTTTATCTTTCTTTCTTTCCTCTATTGTCGTTTTATTATACATAATGTATAGGGTACGCGGTGGAGGGTCGTGGTTATAAGTTGGGTTTAACAATAAGATATAAGATAATTACAATCTTTTTATATTTCATAACGTTAATGAATATATATATATATATAAGCTTTTTAAATTAAACAAAAAATAAAAAAAAGAAACTAATAATCTCTATCTATTATCGATCATGAAATTTATATAACAAAAATAAGAAAAATGAACACGCGAAAACCTTGAATGGACTTCTATTCACTTACTTACTTACTTATATACTTATATATAGTACCATGAATTTGAGTTCGTTTTATTACATAATAGAATTATAATCGAGAAATCGAGGAATAAATTGGCTGACGACGTATGTTCATACGTCAGAGGGCATAGAATTGCTGACACAACTGATCGTTCATCAATCGTTAAATACTTCAATTTCAGTTTATTAAATACCGTAATATAATTCCATTCCTCGATGACGAATAAGTTACTAATCAATAAAAAATAAAAATAAAAAGATTCCTTTCGTTTGGTTTAGTTTTTTTCTTTCGTCTCGTCGATTGGAAATATAGGATAATAATAAATAGAAAGAGAAAGATAGTGCGATTAGTCGAGAGGGTAAAACGGGGGGGTTAATCAGCGAGCCGTGATGATCAGCTTTCCCGATAAATGAGACAAGAAGATGAAGTGTCAAGATTGGGAGTGACAAGGGTCTCCTCAAAGCTATTGTATATAAGAACCCGCAAGCTTTTCGTGCATGGTATATACGAGGGATAAAACCATAAGACGTAACAACAACTATAGGATCGCAGAGACCCTAAATATAATAACGAGTGTCAAAGCTAGTGGAAAGTTTTATGTCTTGGAAACAAATCTTAATCTCTATATACCTGAAACCATCTACATATATATATATATATATAAAGTTTCTTATAGAACTACACAATGCTTTGCATGCCAGTTAATTATGTATTCCAGCTACGTCACTTAAAATAATCGAAAAAAAAAAATACAAAAATCGATGAATATTCATACATATATATATATGTAATAAGTCAAGAAAATTAGAGACTTTTTGTTCCACGTTTATTAAAGATATGTAGAAAAAAAAAAACTGGAATGAATCACGGCACACTGAACACGATGCATATATATATATATATATGTGCATTACATACATATAGATGTATGGCATCGTTCCACTTTCGACCGCAGCCACAGGACGACGAGAGTTAATAATTATTCGAGGTCTGCATAACATAGCATAGCATACAGCATATAGCATATAGCATAGTGTACATAGGAGAGGAGTGGTGGTAGTCGTTATCTCGAACTTGGCTAAAATGGGGTTAATACCCTGTTTACTAACTCCTCCAGTTCTTATCGCGGCAATAACTTATATCCGTTATAGTTACGTACGGCAAATGGCCCGATCAATGCTCAGATAGACGGCTAGTTGTTTCCTGCTGCATTAACATCCCCACGCGTTTCTTCTATACATCTACGATATATATTACACACCCACACACACGCACACATATACACGCGCGATTGTTTAAAAAATTAATAAACTATACAATATAAGATATCCATTCTATACGAAACAGAGAATTTCCCATCAAAATTATCCTCAAATGTATTAAATATACTAGGGTGGTCCTTGATGCAGTCATATTCGAATTACAATGCTCACATATGGCCCAGAACGTTTCTAAATATACACAAAAGAAATATAATCAAAACCCCAGGTTTCTATCTCAATTCTAAAAGTACTGCATCAAACCCTTTGAACTTTCCCATCCAAATAAAACACGATTTTTAGTACTTCGGGGTAATTTTTCCTACTTCCGATCGTATTATCGCGTTTCTGAATCTGAAACTCCGCACACTTCTTATCTATAATAGTAGGTGTCCGTGAAAATTTTATTTGTCACAATTTAGGGATAAGAATTTTTTTTTTCTGTTTTTTTTTTTCTTTGCGCTTTAGCTCCGAAATTTTTTTCTAATATATTATAGTATAAAATGTGTGTGTGTGTGTAGGTACTTATTTTATACCAAAAAGAATAAACGCTAATTTATACTCCGCTGTAGCACTAAGCGTGACTAATCACCGGAAATACTTCTTCTTCTTCTTCTTCTTCTATTTCTACTTATTTTTCTTATTTTAATTGCGATCGTGGGACGTCCGAAAATGAGTTTACAAAATAATCAGGAATAACTCTTCCGCCTTGATAGTTATTAATAAATAAATAAATATAGGTATGTATCCTACAAGTTGGAAGTTGGATCGTTATCGTTATATAGAAAAATGGTATTATAACTGGTATGAGAAAATCGGAATCCCGGTGCCTGAATTTCATCGGTTAGTTAGATGAAGAATATTATAAACCATAAATATGATTATAGATTATTTTTATTTTTTTCTATGTAAACGTCGATATGGAATGTAACGAAAATGATCATCAATAACAATCAATAAATTTGATAGATGATATATAATATCTGAGCGTTACGAATCGGTCTCGTCCATTGTCATATATTATACTATATAATACATATAGGTATATCTATATACCTAATATCGTATGAATTGAGTCACTCACGTTAATTATATCATTAATAATAATAAAAAAAAATCCCCTAATCAGAATATGGTTGATAAACGATTCGTGAAGAAATATCCGATAAATTATACTCCATTTACTATAAGTATAATAAATATAACTTAGGAAAGAAGGATAAAAAAAAAACAAAATTATAATAAAAATTTTCAACGAAAGATAATGGCTATAGTTGTATCATACTTCGATGTATTTTTTACCACGTATGTAAGTTACGCGAGAATCCGCGGACGTAAGTAAACGATCTTCGTCTCTCTATAACTTCTATAGCCGAAGTGTTTTCGATTTACATAATTAGCCACGTAGACTGCGTTACCGCCGCGCAGGTCCATTATACAACTCGAGCGTTATTTCATTTACGATTAGAAATGTGAAAAACAAAAATAAATTAATTAATAAATAGAAAAAAATACATTTCGAAAGAAAAAAGAAAATTAGAAATAGAAAAAATAAACTCGTTTTTGCTCCCTTTGCTTCCTCGCTGCACTTTCCGAAGTTATTATTACCAACGTGAAAGTATACGGTATAAGTATAATGAGTCTTTCGAATCTTGAATGTATATGTAATATATGTACATACATATCTATCTATATATCTCACACGCGTCCATTTATATAATAGGCATAAATTCGACGTTTATGTATATATCTGTACATACTTACACGTGTGTATATATGTATTACAGTATTCGAGCCGCGTGTCTATAATGATACGTATATTACCGCAACTAGTTCAATTTAATGTTTAATGCGGTTTATGGTTTATTACTGTACCTATACTCTCAGCGACGAACTAACGCACGTATATATTTATACATAATAGTTTTAGCTTTATCGAATATTTGGTTGTCTTTATTCTTATAGTACTATATTATTTAATTTTTAATTTTTATTTGTCAATTAATTATAATCAGACTTTTCACTTTCACGAAGATTTTTAAACAAACGTATACTTATGTACGATAACGCAGATTACATGCAAAGCGATGAACCAATGCACCACTCGAGAACGGGAGAAATCAGAAAACCAGTTTTCCGTAAAGTGGGACGACGATCACCCACCCACCCACCGACCGACCGAACGACGACACATATTATCAGACACTATACACAGTTGCTCTCGATAAGCATGATAACAAGTAAATAATAATAATAATAATAATATAATAATATGATATTTTCTATTTACTATGAAATTATATTAGTTATCGATTGAAGCAGACGAAATGGGTTTTCCGTAAAGAATTAGGATCTTGATTATAATGAACTGTTTTCTATTTTTTGAGAGAAATGTACCGAAATTTTTGGATTCGAAAATTTGTACTTTAATCTGGCCTTGCCACTGGTCCATTGCCCACCGTTTTATATTTAAACTACTAGCTCTTCGGGCTTTGGACCCCAGCCTCTTTTCACCTGCAGCAATGATACCCGTTCTAGAATTCCCGATTTATTATACGACGTGTCAAGGCAATATATGCGACTAGGTGTGTACCGGTATTCTACGATATCTACATATTAATAAGTAACAATCTTTTTTTTTTTTTCTTCATTTCCTTCAATAGGCAGTATAATTTATTTCAATTTCTGTACTTTACTTTATATTATATTCTAGTTCACGGACACGGGCGTTGTGTGGCATAGAGGACCGCGGCCTGCCCGGCCCGGCCCGCGACCGGCTGGCGCGTCGCATTAACATAGCTACCGGATGCAGTTATCTTTCTCGCTCGTTAAAATAACCTTTCGTTGATTCGTTGGCTGCTTGGTTGGCACCTACATACAAGCATTAATACTACATATTCCGTGTATAAAGTCGCGTGTTTCGAAGTGTCGTTGTCGTTGTCGTTGTATTACTGCTGCTGCTACTCCCGCCTATATTATACGACACTATATACAGAACTACCGGAATATATATATATATATATACATACGACTTAGGTTGGACCGGATATACCAATAGATATACCTACAAAACGCGAGTGCATAGTGCAGAGTGCAGAAGGCGTGAAAATGGAGCATTTCTATTTTTCTCCTCTTTCATAATTATTCTTTTATTTTACCTCAAAAAGTTCGAGGTTTGCTATAATTAATACCAAGAATTGGAGGAGGAGGAGGAGAAGAAGGAGACAAAAAAGGAAATACGGTATGAAAGATGAAGAAGAAAGAAAAAAAAATAGAATAAACCGAGAAGGAGAAAAAAGAAGGAAAGAGGGATTCGTTAAAGTTACTAATTACTTTATCAAAGCCACGAGTTATAATGAAAGACCGAAGGTCTATACCTATATATAGGTATATAATATAGTACGAACGTAATGAAGTTTCGACGCGGACAATATCTCGCTTATTTTCAAAAGCACAAAGTTTTTCAAATATATATAATTAGATCTTTTGAGATGAGATGATCAAAATGTATAGGTATATAGACACTTTTATTTCGCCTCTATAAAAAATTTGCAATAATAATAAACTACATATAGATTAAAAAAAAAAAATCTTTTTTGATTTTAGTTTTCGTTTTCATTTTCATTTTCGTTTACCGTATACCCAATATACACAGCCGGTTGAGAATCTTTTCGATTCCCCTACTCTGCGAGCAAACAGCTTGGTTATTATACCTGACCGCCGCGGGTGTATAAGGTAATCATTGTGAGGGACGATCATAGGTATATAGGTACAAAACGCGGTGGTGAAGGGGAAAAAGGGACTTGTCGAGGACCCGGGCTGCTTGCTTGCCTGCTGTCAGTATATTCATACCTCGAACCACGAAGGAGGAAACGAGCCCCTCGTTCATTTTAATTATATATATATATATACACCTACAGTTAGATTGAGATTCGACAAAATCCTAAATCTATACCTATCATATTTTACTCACTGATAAATTAGAGAAGAAGAAAGAAGAAAAACAAAAATCCCGGTCTGTAACTCCGATTTCATTTGGTATCATTTTATCATTATTATCATTATTATTACCCATATCTAATTTATTTGACTAGAAACGATGCGACATCGCTCAACAGATTATTTATAAAGTAGATAGGTATGTATATATTTATGCGGTTAAAGAAAACATGAAATCCCCAGGCGGTAAAAGTTCAGTGATAAGATTACGCGAGGCTGATGTTCCCTCCACCTCTTCATTCTACTAAGAATATATTTTCTCGTCGTCGTCTTCGTCGTCGTCGTCGTCTCGAGTCCCGTTATATGTTCAAACATTGATAAATAAATCTAAATCTCGCTATAGTAAATTTTGTTTCTTTAATTTGCCCTAAAATGGAGAAAGTTTAATTTTCTACAATTTTTTTTGTCCATTTCTTCTTCTCCTTTACCGAATAGAAAAAGAACGTTAACGACGTCGTTGTCGGATCTTATCAATTAGAAAGCTCTCTTTCTCTCTGTCTCTCTCTCTCTCTACAGTGTATTCAGTTTCGTAATAATAATTACTAAAAACAAGACGATAAAATGAAATAAAATAGAAAAAAACCAAAACTATCGATACACAATACTTATATCCCTACATATTTGTTCTTTAATTAATTTTTTTTTTTATCTCTCTTTCATTTTTATACAGACAAAACTTGGGCGCGGGTGCGTGCGTGCGTTGACCCGAGAAGAAAAAGAATAAAGAATAAAGAATAAAAGAAGTATAAACGTGAGAAACATACGTGTATGTGTATAGGTATAGGTATATGCATATATGTACTAAGAGTTTGTTGAAAAGAGAGTTTTTGGCTTATATGTACCCAACCATCACCACCGCGGGTAACGTTTATTTGGGTTGTCGTATAAGCGCTGGGGTGTGGAGGGGATTTTGGTTGAAAAATTTCTCTCACTTTCGTATAATACATACAACATACATTATAAGTATAACGCGTATAATATACGCGTTTAATATATATATATTTTTTTTCTCTCTACTTTACGTTACATACGTTATTTAGAAAAGGTTCATAGATGAAGCGACGAGCTTGCAGCATCAGTATAGTAATTTTCTCACGCGAGATAAACGTAGTGTTAAAATAAAAAATTGAAAATAAATTTGGCTGCAATTTCATTAACCGCATACACCACGGTCCTGTCGTCCACTTAGTACATATGTATAAATATATAGATATAAAACCGACGAGGCAATCGGTTCTTTGTGCCTCTTCTCAAAAGAGAGAGAAGAAGAAGAGGGGGATAAAGATAGAAAGAGAGGTGTTAGTGGCAGGCAGGCAGTCAGCCTCTGTGAGATTTTCTCGATGCGCATCGCATCAGAGAAATAATTTACATTCAAAGTGCTTTGTTAACTTCCCATCATCCTCCTACTACTCCGGGCCCCATTATAACTTAAATGTCTTTGCAGTTTCAAAAGAGCGAGAGACAGAGAGATAGATAGATAGAGATGAGGAGGGGGTGGGGGGGTTTGAATTATAATCTTTTGGATCGTCAGACTCTGAGCCATACTATAGTAATATACGTATAGTTGGGTTAATAATCCTCAACTAAATTGATGGCTGCATGCAATTAACCTACATACATATAGCCACAACCATACATGTATATTTATAAGCCATTGTAATTAATAGAATAATTACGTGACATTTCTCTCTGTATCTATACATGTGTGTGTGTGTGCGTGAAATTAGAAGAGAAACGATGTATTGCGTACACCCGCGTTATAACCATGTAATACATGTATAAATAGTTATTATACCGTACGTACGATGGTACTGAGAGCATCGCATCGCATCGCATCGCATATATATAGAGTATAATCGTATCATTTTTCTACTTTGATTATTCTCTCTACCCTATATACAATATCATAACATACGAATTAGAACGTTGTAATATAACCGTGTTAGTAATGCTAGTATTTGTTGTTGTTAATAGTAGTAGTAGTAGTAGTAGTAATCGTCGACGACGACGACGACGACGACGTTTGTTGTTGCATAACGTAAATAATTGACTCGTGACACAGTCATGAATTAGAGAATAACCGTTATTACGACAATGTATTTTATAAGCCACCGGACTAATTCTACATATGAAAGTAAAATAAAAATAAAATTAAAATGAACTTGATTAATTTTGAATAATTTCAAAGCATAGAAACAATAATACTTTTATACTTACACGGAGAAAAGTATTTCGTGAAACTTTACTGAACTGTTGAACAAAGTTGGGATATAGAGACAAGTTGATGAGTTTTTCACATGTTTGTAGTAATCAGTGACATACTGAACGTTATAAAATACATGACAGTTTGGTAAACTTTGATAATGTACAGTAAAATTCTCATATGAAGAGCGTAGCAAACTTTAAAAGATTCACGTGAATTATTCCCTTAAGATTAGTTAAAGAATGACTAACGTTGACGAATCATTCTTGTTAAGGAATTGAAAAAATACTCAAAAGTTCCGTAAAGTTTTACATCGATAGGCAGAGAAAAGTTTATTTTCCCTATATAAAACTTTACTGCATTTTAATGAAACTTCTCCCTCCTAGCGCCTCAAATTTTACTGGACAGTTCAGTAAACCGATAGACGTGAAACATTTCCCACCACTCCCGTTCGCTACTAGATGTCTCTGCCGCCTTTTCTTTCTCACAAGCGCTAATATTTCTTCCAGTTAGTATATAAAAGAGTTCCATTTCTATGATATCAGCGATAGGCGTGCGTTTGCGTAGTCTATAAGTATTGGATACTACACGTGTATAGGGTTTACATGTCATCACGACCACTGCGATGCGTTTCATACAGGCGTTAGGTTCGTTCTATAGGCGTACTACTATAGGTTTAGATGTGTATATGTCGAACTATGGGTAACAGGTCACCGGTTGAATGTGTATGATTGTGTATCTTTACAAAAGTTAACCGACAGTTCGGGTTTATACCTGAGCAACCGATACAATTTTTTTACTGCACAAGAGCTTACGTTTTACCGAACTGTTCGGTAAAGTTTCATCGACTGTAAGTCATTCATTCATTCGTTTCATGTAAATCCCATTAAAATTTTCTGCTATGTCCTCAATCGCGGTTTACTGAACTGTTCGGTAGATATTCTTTAAAATTTATCAAAATTTCACGTTCTATGCATGAGGTTTTTTTGAATTTCACTTTACTGAACTGCAAGTGAATCTTTACAGAAATGTCCCTATGTCCCAAGTTTACTGAACTGAGTTCGGTAAAGTTTCGCGAAATACTTTTCTCCGTGTATATACGCCGAGAAAATATTCCATCATGTAGTACTATATATAGGTACCTAGATAAATTCGTTTCAACTAATTGTAAGTGGCCAGAGCAAAAAAAAAAAAAATTAATAAATAGAAGGAAAAAAAAAAAACAAGCGTTCGTTTTTATAAGTTAAATTGATATTTGATTGTGTGTAGTTTCTATGGTATACACGTCCACCACCCGACCCGTTCATTCAATCGATTAATCGGTCGCTGGTGTGCCTATCTATCGCGATGATATTAATGTTACGTAACACGACGTTGGCGAAGACGAAGGCAGAGGTAACAAAAATGTAGAATCCTCCTCTCTCCTGAATCGATCATCATTAATGATTAATGATTGATGATTCATGATTATTACTACCATTATTGTAATCGTTAATGAGAAATACATAAGAGTAAATTTAAATCCAAACATTTCTATGATCGTAATTATACAATTATCTAGAACAATCTTATGTATTTATGATAGAAGAGATTTAATGGTTCAATTCTATTGAACAAATAAGAAAAGAGCCTGTTCAACCTGTTTCCGTTCTATGGGCTGACCGAGATGCTAGCTAGTAGCTGGCTTACTCACTATAACTCGAAAAAACTAAGAGGAAGAAGAAAAATACAGAGACGAGGGAAGGAGGGAAGAGAGACTAAACGAACGAACAGATGTCTACCTGCGACCTGTGTGCACACCGATGGCTCTCAAGTTTTTGGAGAGATCTATTAGATACTGAAGTTAACCGAAAAAGAAAAAGATAAAGAAACAGAAGAGAAAAGAAAAAAGGGAAGAAAAGGGGAGTAGAAGGGACAGGGACTAAGGCTCAAGTTCGAAGAACCGGTTTTCTTATACTTAATTTCGTTCTCTTAATTATTTGACCTGTTAAAGAAATCCGAAACGTGGCGATGAGAAATATTTCGATGTACTATATATATATATATAATAATTAAAGAAACTAGAAAAGAATTTTTCTTCTTTTAATTTTTATTTTTTCTACAATGTAAAATTCAACGGTACTTCGACAATAAACTTTCCTATGTAAATACATGTATTCGTCTATCTTAACATATAAGAATACCGAAAATGAGGACCTAGGCGTCGTATTATGAATAATATCTGCACGATGGCGCCACCGTACAGAAAGTAATATATTGTATGTTACTGAATAGTTGTGAATGTGTAAAGCATGGCGCGTGGTACTCACCGGCACAGCAAGACAAATTGATGATAAGAAATCCAGTTTAACACGATCGTATAAATGTTAACCGTGTAGGTTAATAAATATATCTATCACTAATCACGAGCACTATGAATTCACTTAACCACTTTTTTACTAGATCCCGTTTGTACCGCAGCTGAATTCACACGAATAAATATACACATGTATTATGTATACACGCATACTATACGAAAGTACACCAGCAGCTGCTTCTCTCCAAGTTTTTTTCTTCTTTCTTTTTCTTATTCTTATTCTTATTCTTTTTCTCTATTGTTATTCACGGTTCGTTGGCTGGTTCAAAGATCCTATGAACACGTTTCTCAACTAGTCTATTCTTTCTATCCTATAATGTTTGTCGCGAATATTAGAAGTTTGTCCGCGACGACGCGCGCACGCTCCTCGTTTCGTGGTCGGGAACGGAATGACTGAAGGGTAGCGTTCGGAGGAGAGATACCGGGGTGGGGATACGAAGAGAAACCGAAAGAGAGGGAAGGAACGGTCTGGGAAGAGAAGGGAAGGGAAGGGAAGGAACGGAACGGAACGGAAGGGAAGGGAACGGAAGAAGAATCGAGTAGGGGAAATACGCCAGGCTATAGAGTGGGAAAGAGACTCGTGTAGCTAGACGAGACGACGGACGAAGGGTGACGGCACGCCGTGGTGCTGCGGCGTGCTGGCAACAGCGAGGAGCAATAGCAATATCAGAACGAGGAGAAGAGAAGATAGAAGTGGTTTGGGGATTGAGGGGGTAGTAGAGAATGTTTTATGAGATTTTCTTAAATGATAACATTAAATATGGCCTGTTTATTTATCCCTCGACGATTACTAGAGTTTATTTTAGAAATACTTGAGATTGTGTAAATAATAATGCCCACATCTGTTGCCCCAGATAACGAAAGAACGAAGTTAGTCACGGTTTCATATCGGTCCTCTGGTTATACACATACATAGTACATCTATTAAACTCTGATACGTTACACTCGGTAACAACGTGTGATATTCTTTGTATTCCGCATATCACTCGTTACTTTTTTCCTTTCTTTCTTTCTTTCTTCTTCATTACAGATACACGTTATACCGTAGATTTTAAACTTTTAAAGAATTTCAAACCCGAAGGGTACGCAACGAGTCTTTGTCGTACATGGATTTCATTTATGGAAGAAGAGAAATCCTTATCGTCGTTAAATTAAATATTATTTAGAAATCTTCTATTAACGTTATACCTATTATCTCAATACTTCGAGTTATTACATTTACGTTTATAATAACAGGAATAGTATATTAAATAAATATTGTACATCGTGTTAATATCAAGATAACAAAAATATATGAAATATATGAAATAAAAATCTTCTTAAATTTTTTTTATAAACTTGAATCTGATATTCGTTGGGCGTTACTGCAGTGTAACAGTGTAAAGCGCACCTGGTCGATCTACAATCTGAAATCTCCATAAAGTGTACAGCATGGGTTTCCAGCGAGTTGGATTACATTATGCGGATCGCGGTCGCGAAGTTCGCGTATATCAAACTAAGGCAATCAAGAATTATAGTTTTCATCTTAAAATATACCTACGTTTATATCTTTTTCATATATAGGTATACCTAATATATACGTGTTATACTTTCGTCAAGACTTATACGACCGCAGCTGTAATTTAATTATAAATGAAATTGTCGCAGATAGTAGAGAGAGAGAAATCTGCAGATTTCAACGGCTTTCATTACTTCAATATATGCATACTATATATATATAAAGCAAAAAAAAATTACGCATTCGAGTAAACTATATATGTGTATGTAATTCGGCATAGCATTCAATCATCGCTTACAAGTAATTAAGATGTAGATCCTAGGGTTCGCAGCTAATTAAGATTATTTATCATTTCCTTACTTTATGTAGCTTTATGTAGATACATAAGCCTGCTTAGATAATTCGTAGATTTTCTCGTCTCACAAAATTCTAGAGATATAATATAGAAAAAATGAAATAACGAAGGAAACAATGATTTCTTTTATTCTATTTTCATACTACTCACGGATATACGGACAGATATATCTGTGAAACAGATACACACTGAAGTTCAGGTTTATTGCGAGACTACGTAGGTATAAATTATTGCGAGCTCACGACCGTAGGGACATAATAATATAGGCCACTTGTACCTACTAGCAATTAGCGTTATTTCGGGTATTAAGCTTGTTAAATACCCAAATATATACCTTACGTACATCCATTTTACGTAGCTTTACGACTAAAAGGTTACGATCCTACAATCAGCTGCAGATACAGAAAGAAATAATTCTCATTATATGGGGTAAATTCTATGCAACAGATTTTACCAAAATTTTTCGTATTGGATTAATTCCTATGGACTATTACTGTTTGAAATTAGAGTCTGGCAGAATTTTTCAAAGAAATTTCTTTCGACGAATTATCCGCGAGTTTTTTTATACACAAGATATTTTAATATAATTTAATTGAAAACGAGCATTCATTACCGTTGAGATTGTATAATTGATAAGTACATACCTAGGTGTTTATATGTGTATATAAAAAAAAAAACGTCTACTAATTGCGAGTTTCAAAGAAGTGGCAAAGATTTGAATTCTTTTTTAACTTTATTTTTCTTTTTTTTTCTTCTTTTTATTAAAAATCGTTTCTTTTCATTCGACATTTTATCCCCTCGAAACGTATATATCAATGAGGTGAATTCAATGGCGACGATTCATCCCGCGCAGAAGGAGAAAGTAAAGAAAGAATATAAAGGAGAAAAAAATAAAAATAAAAAAAATTTAGCCGCATTCACTTTTACGAGTTGAATGAAAATTGAAGACAAAAAAATACAAAAACATAATTTCGCCAGTGATATGAGAGTCATATATATTTTTTCCGTAATTTAACATAAGTGGCGAAAAATATCAGCACATCACTAAGTCAAGTCATCGTGAAGCATAAGGGGGGGACAAAGACTTATGTTAATTGCTTTGCGATCGACAATCGTGCGTTGTACACCGATAAGAAACCACTTCAATTGACATGCCTGGTGGGCTCTAGAAACAGCAAAAGCAACAGCAACCACACTCGTATAATACGTGTATATATATAGTCACATACTTATGTACATATTATACCTAAGCCTTAACAGTAAAATATAAATCTTTTATATCACTTGAAACATTATAAATTGTGGGCTATTAATTACAGGAACTATCTATAGTGAACAGTTCAGGTATTCTGCAATAAGGCACGATCTTCAGCGAGGTTTTTTTTCTACACCTCTCGCAATTACATATACCCGTGTCTCCAAAGGTTAATATGAACGGGTTTAATATCGCCACACTCTGTTATATACACCCTGGCGCAAGAATGAAGGGATTTCATTTTATTTTTCCATGTTTTTTATTTTCTCATTATTATTATTAGTTTTTTTTTTTGTATTACTTTCCTTTTTTTTAACAGCCAAAAATAAAACCGACATTAACGGTCATTAAATACGGTGGAAAATTGCTTATACTATATACCCTATACGCGTCTTCTTCCTTTCTTTATATTCTTCTTCTTTTTTTTTTTTATTCTCGTCTTTTATACAGTCGAGTAATGATAGTCTTTGGTCGCGTACACTAAAATGTATATATTTGTAAGTCGTTACGATTCTTTAGTTGCGAGGAATATATTCCATACGTATATTACCCGTGGGTAACCAGTTTTCCCATTTTATTATCATTATAAGTACATACATATACCGATGATAGTTAATATTCATCCTTTATCTTAATCTTTTAATGCGTCAAATTGTAGCCAAAGGGGAGAATGTTCAACTCGGAATGTATGCAGGGAGCTAAAAAACTCCGAAAATCAAGACTCCCGTGAGCCGATAAAATACGAAAATTTTAGTCCATTTATCAGGAAGTGAAGACATAAAAATTATTCATTATAATCGAGAAGCATATATTTTATCTATAGTTGAATCGATAATTTGAATAATTCTGAACTTTAACCTGACTCGGTATTTCTATACGTAATATGTACTACGTGCTCTGTACGACGACATTTTATGCAAATAAGATTCTATTAAAAACGATTTTGACTATATAGTCTCTTTACGGTCGTAAAAGTCGCCGTTAATCGTCGCTACGGAAGTATGTATACATGTATCCGTAATGTATATCTACGTACGGAAATACGCTTGCGATTCTTTTATATTCATGTGTTTTTGGCCCGTACTGAGGGAATCGTCCCGAGAGAAATCTCGGAAATCTTTTAAACTCCGACCTCGGCGCTGAGATCGTCGTAGTAGTCGTCGTAGTAGTCGTCACAAACAACGGCAAATGCTATGGCTATGGCTATGGGCTGTGGGCTATGGGTTGTACGGTTTATACGGAGTATAGAAATTTATGAAACGGCAACGACCTCGGTCTTACTCATTTTACTCTTAATTCATACTTATCAAGACGGATAGTGAATTATTATACGTTAAACATCGTTATCGTGACAAATTGAGTTATTAGTGTTTGTTAAACGATAAAAATAAATAATCTGACTGAGATATGACGCTGGTGACGAACCAACTCAGCTATAACCCGTATAATACACGTATACATATACAGAGAGCCAAGCCTCGATCTTAACAACCTGCGTGCTTACACGGCTCTAGCTTAGGAAAGTTTCTTGAGCTCTATTGCTCTCTTACGCAATACTATACTCACACAGACATAAAACAGCAAAAGGAAGAAGAAGAGAAAAAAAAAAACACAAAAAACACCATAAAAGTTAAGTCATTCCTAAAATTCTTCAAGGCAATTAAAAAAAAAAAACTAAGATTGTTTAATGGATCACTAAATTAACGAATAACGTTGATAAAATTTAATTAGGTGTCTCAAATCTTAAATGTCTTTGAATAATATTTAACTAATACTATATCTAATTCAAATCTAGGTAATTCTTTTTTCTTTTTTTTCTTATTGGTTTTGATTTTCGAACAATTTTCGAGCACTTAGTAGACAGTGGCTATAAGTATATAGTATAATTGTATATAGGTATATATATTATATATGTATAGAGGTATAGGTCGAAAATAAAGCTACGAAGTTATTTCTGACGATTTATACAGACGCAGGGCGTTAATTTGTTGCTTACAGTGTGAGGCTAAGAGGTTCAAGGAGGTTTTATATTTTATTTCTTAGTTTTTTTTTTTTTTTATTACCCACGTATTTTTCTACCGTTTCGTTTGTTCAACTTTTTTCTACCTATACCTACCATAGATCCTTCTATACGAAAGAATTCACAAAGGTGGAAGGTGGAACCTCAATAAATTAGGAAAACTGGTTCCTGCTTCAGTAACAGGCTAAAGAAACCAACGAATCTTACATGAAAACATATCGCCATATGTATATATTATAACATATATGCAATCTCTGTAAATATATAGAAAACTATGTATCAAAAACCTTAGGTTCCTATCTAAATTCTAAGTACCACCCCAAATCCTTTGAATTTTCCCATTCGAATAAAAAAACAATTTCTGACATTTCGCAGCTAATTTTTTCTTCCTATTGCACACTACTATAATAATAAATTTATTTATAGGCCATTAGATGAGTTACGACATAACGTGTCTACTCACATTAGATAAGATCTAATCATCGGCTAAGGCCTAGATTTTTCACTTTTATATTAAATTATCAGATTTTCTTCTCCATATACGTAGATTTTTCATTATATTATATTATATTATATTATGGTAGGCAGCTGCAGAGGTACGACCAAGACCCTAATTCATTCGCCCTGCAATCTTTTATATCGTATCATAAGATCTGTTATTTCTCTAGTTTCTGATCTGGTATCACACCTATTATTTTAGCCGTAAATCTAACCGTCGAGATCGAATTCGTTAAAGGTTCATTAACCGAATTCTTCTTCTATACTTTATTTTTTCTTTCCTTTTTCTAATTACTGCGGTATATTAGACTAATTATTATTCCATTTCTACGTCCCGATATTAGCAATGAATTGAGAAAATATATAGATATAATACGTATAGATGAGTTATACACATCGAAGAATGAACGCGCGTTCACGAGAGTTTAAATGACTAAAGTTAGAACCAATTTGACGGTGGAACAAATATGCGATAAAGTCAAAACTATAAAAGTTTTAACTGCCGGGTTGTTAAAAGTTAAAATGTCAGGAGCATAAAGGTTGTGGCATTCTGCAGAATTTAAAGTGGGTCCTCCCCGTGCCTCTATACAATCTATAGGTAGTCACGTCTAGTGTTATAGTTCTCGATTCGCATTTCGCGTCGTTGAAATAAAATAGCGAATGAATTTTCGCAGAGTTATACACACACACACACAACTTGTCAAAAATTTCATCATCACGGAGTAATTAAGGGTGAAGTTGAATCTTATTAATTACTAATGAAAAATATCCGTATTACATACACAGATGAAATAGATAGCAATAATAACTATACATAGACGAAAGTGTCTCAACTTTATAGAGTGCTCTAGGTACATGGTGAATTTATTGCCGTTGTCAGTCGTCAGTGACAATGACACATGGACACGAGGGGGCCCGTCGAAGCGTCCTCACGAACCACTTAGATCAAGAAAGATGGTAGAGTTTTCAATTCCTCGAATGCTCGAGGAATTCCCACGTTAGAAACTCACCTAAACCAAACCAAACTAAACTAAACTAAACTAAACTGAACTAAACTAAGTTAAACTAAACTAAATTCTACCATTACTTTAGATCCTCGAGGTGCTATATAGTCGGTCAAGTATCATGCCTGTCTAGGCAATGGTAAATATGGCTTTGAAAATAATGATATAAATTTATACCTGTACCTAGGTAGGTATACAGATTTATATATTATTCAAACCTGAAGAGTTCAGTCTAGACTCTAGACCAAAGTTGTATATACAGAATTTATATGGTATAAAACAGTTGGAGTAAAACGCTGATCGAGATTGAGGGTAAAAAATAAAAAAATAAAAAAATTACTTGAATCTGCTAAACAATGACTAAAAATATGTCTCTGTGTCTACTTTGGTTTTACGAGTGTACATTGTGACTTGGCTTACAATGAGACAGCAATACTTTCACTTCATGTATTTCTATATGTATATATACGTATGTATTTAGGTATGTACTTAAGATTTGAAGTTTAAAAAAGCCGAATTCATTGCGATAAAAAAGTACAAAAGCGATCCTCAATCTTGAGAGAATAGGTGTGTATAATATATTCGAAAGCAGTTTCCCCCGGAAATTTTTTTTTCATATTATCTTGATTTCTCATTCATTTTTTTTTTTTTTTTTGAAAACTTGATATAAATGTTCGAAAGAAACACGTTTAACTAATGGTTATTATATGCGAATATCTGTATCGTTATTATTCAAGGTAATCCAGAAATTGAATATAAAAACTACGGAATAAAAATCTTAAGAACATGCAGATTCAGATTATCATTTGGTTGAAGATATATGTGAGTGAATGTATATATATACATATCGGTATAAATTTATGAAATAACTGCAGGCCTAGAATAACGAGTCTAGTTAGCTATTCGGTTTTCACAAATTTATTGTATTTCTAAAATCGACTGAGAAAAGGCATATGTAATTATGTATCTGTTAGTATGATTATATATTATATTATATTATATTATATGCCTCGTAGTATATATATTGAAATATCCAATTATGAAAGTCCGTGTACGAGTTGGTGGAGGTATAAAATATACATAGAGGATAGAAATGCTGCTTACGTAATCGGGAAGTAAAAATGTGAAACTGTTTATTTGAATTTCTAATCGTAACTATAGAATGTTTAAAAAGAACCGCAAGTTGAAAAAAAAAAGAAAAAAAAAAAAACTATTAGTGAGGGAATCGAGTGTTAATAAAATTACGGGAGGTTTTCCTCCGTTCTCATTATATATTACATTATATTCAAGGAATATTGTTAAATTTCATAATTTACTATTCACCTACCTACCTACATACATACATACCTACGTGAAATACGTAATTATCATTTCTGTCGAAACAATTCAATGTTTCAATCCCGCTTACGAATGAATTACGTAACTAACTGGCCCGGTCTGCGTCACCGCGCTATCCATCATTACGTAATTTCCTATTTTTAAATAATTATATCTACTCGTTTAATATACCAAAGTTTCCTCCCCTTTCCTCTCCCCGTCGTCGTCGTATCCTAAAACACGATTTTTCCTATTCAATGTATAAACTGTCTATTTTATTTAACAATATTTTATTCTCTTGACGTTTGATCGATAATTATTGTACGGAAGAAAACGAAGAAAAGAAAAGGAACGGATACATACCTAATACAGTACGTGTGAAGAGAGGCTGATTTTAATAATCATCAATAAAAAAATAAAAAAATAAAAAAAATTTTAAAAAATTAGGAACGAGTAAATTTTCAAGCTAATTGAACATCAATTGATATTCAATTAACGTCTATAGCTGTGTGATATACAATAATATGGATCGTAAAGTGTACCTATACTATATTGCATAGTATATGTATAGTATACACAGCGGTTCTATTGGATGTAAATTATTTCAAAGCTATAGATACATATATATATATACGATAATGGCTGCCACAAAGCTTGGCATATGTACAAACATACATACACATATACGTATACGTATACGTATACGAATACGAATACGAATACCTATAGATATAGATATGGTATATAGAAACTAAAGGAGAGTGGCAGCATGCACCTGTTGTTGAGTCTACGACTTGGAAACCCACCTCTTAAATACACAGTACCTAAAGCATATATACCTATACCTGCAACATCATCGTACCGAAGGTAGAAAACAGCTATCCATAGAGTTCGTTAGACTGATTATTATAATTAGAGTGCAGGTGGTTTGGTTAGAATAATTAATAAACAAAAAAACAAAAAAAAAAAGGCGAGAAAAAAAAAACCAGAAACGAAAACGAGAAGATGAAAAATTCCTTTCAATTTTATTAGTCTTGCGAAATCAGAACGTGGATCTCTGGAACAGGAGAAACCAGTAGCAGGATCGTTAGTCTTGTATAGGAATAAGTGAAGGACATCATCCAGAGGTACAGGTGTGAGCTGGTGGCAATTAGACACAACACCTAATTCCCCGTGTATATATATACATATATACATATAAATATATAGATGTTAATGAAGGTATAAAGGTATAAGTTATAACGAAATATTCTACATAAAAGAGTAGAAAGTACCAACTGAGATTTTAAATTCAGAATCGTGTAGATCATTATATTTTATTTAATGCTACCCAGTTGAGGAGGTGGTAGCGTTGTTGACCTTATACTTTTTACCAATTAGTTGTGAGAAGTACGAGAGCTGCATGACCTTACACCCTTTTCAATTTTAATTAAAGTCAAAAGGTAGGTTTGGTCGTTATAGGTATATGGGGGGTAGGTAGGTATGGTATAGCCGTGGAATTGACTGCTGCACGAAGACCATTTCTTTTCTTTTTTTTTCTTTTTTCAACTCTCATTATTCACGTTCACCTTATACATACATTTCAATCTCATTTTTTTTCTTTATATTATATTAATTGCATTTCATTATCGCCTCAACCCGATTGACGAATAATTTTTAACACCGAAAATCTGCAGTGGTGTAAATCAGAGGATCGTCTCGATCAGAATGAAATAATCTCGGTCTTTATATCCTGTAGAATTGTACGTATAGATGTGAAATTTTTTTTTCTCAAAATCGTTAATATCGAACGTCTGCAGCAAACACTTACGGTGATTTTAATGAATATAATTTAACTACTTTCAGAGTGAAATTATCAACGATTTGGAGGTAATAAACGTATATGTATGTACAGCCATGGCTCTGGTCCAGGAAAGACTACAAAACGTTTTTGGAATGAACAAAAGTTCTTATTCGCCACGGTTGCAGCACCGTTGCCATCAGCTAACGAGAGAATTTCATTTGGTGAAAATGTTATACCTACGTGATCGTCAATACCAACTAACTACTATAATAAAGGTAGAAACGTGAGGAGTGAAATAAACCATATTTCGATAGATGAAGAAAATTTATGCCACTTCATATTGATTTTGAAAAAAAATAAAAAATATATATATATATACGCGATGTTATACGTGTTTCTGTGTCTCTTTGTTAAAACTCGATTGGAAGCAATATAATTCACATATAAAGTATTGATTTGAAAAAAAATAAAATTTGCTAGTCTCGTTTGTACAGCTGATAAATTACGACCGTAGTTACGGCTTATCGGTAGAAATATATTATATATATATAAATGTATATAAGTCCCTTACCCAATGAGAGATAAGAGAGGCTAGAAAAATATCTTTTGCTCTCGATATTGCCTTGGCAGCCACGTAGAGATTTTCCTCAAGGAATGGGAATGGGGACGGGGTTTAAGGGTTGGGGTGAAAGGTCACGGAGGCTCCTCTTCCCTTCTTTCTTCCCTTTTCCCTCTTCTCTCTACTCTCTACTCTCTTTCCTCTTTAGCTATACCCCTCGCAGAAGAGAGTACCTTCTACAGAACCTTAAGTAGACCGAACGGAAAATCATTTCTGAGTAAACCTGACTCAATAAGCGAAATTCAATTTGCGAACGAACGAAGGGAGCCCCTGGGAAAGGAATATGGCGACCGTTGAGAGGGGGCAAAGGAGAGAGAGAGAGAGAGAGAGAGAGAGAGAGAAAAACTTACCGTTCTGTATACACTGGTAGGTAGGAGTAGGTAGGTACCCGAATGGAATCATGAAATCTGTCAATCCGCTTTACCCGGGATTGAACAAATTCCCGTGCAAATGGAGCCTGTCGCCTTGTATTGGCGAGAAAAAAAAAAATAAAATAAATACAAAAAAAAAAAAATGTAAAAGGAAAATAAAGATACGTGATATAAAAATGAATAACTGAAGAAAAATAAATAAGGGAAAAGTTTACGAGGAAACGAAATGATGAAATGTATAAGAAAAATTTGCAATAATTCACGGTCAAATCGCTTAGACGAATTTTTGAGAGACTAAACGGCAACGTAATTACTAATTAGACGACTGCAGTACCTGGGTATACTTAAATTTTCGTATATATATCTACCTACCTACCTACCTAGGTATTACATATATTTATGTAATCGAATAAAGGTATAGGTAGGTCGTAACCGTGTTACACAAACGTGAAGTTATATGGGAAAGTCCTGTAGTGGGGATAATGTTGTATATAGAAATAATGAAATCGCTTTTGTAAATTGTATAATGATCGTTACGAGTCTACTTATAGGTATAAGGAACACCATTACTCGTCAAGAGAGAAAGAGAGAGAGAGAAAGTTGTGGGTTGATCAATCTACTTTCTGCAGCACGATTACAGTGAATAAGTCTTTCAATAATTTTAAAAATAACTTCCTATATAATCGAGGCGTTTGATCGATCGATTTTATGAACCGATAAATGCAGCAATAATTTTCAATTTTCAGGAACTTTGAAACTCCGGTGTTCTTAGGTTCAAAGTCTTTCAAAATCGGCTATATATAGACTTTCGGGCAAAAAAAAAAAATAACTGTGATTTGGCATAAATATTGAAATTCGTAACTTTAACAAGTATTCAGAAAATGCATGTAGTAGGCATGAAATTGCATAGGTACACGATTAATCAATTTCATGCACTTAGATATATGTAATGTATATCTATACCAAATTTTACCGTGTATAAATAATCAGTGACAGACGGCAGGCAAAGAGGAAAGTATAAGAGGTGGAAGAAGAGAAGATGCCGAAGAGGTTAAAGAAGGAACAAGCGTTTTTGTTCAGTTATATTAAACAGAGAGAAGGATGGCCACAATAGCATAATAACCAGTTTAAAAGGACGAGTCATCACCAGCTTTCATCTCAGAGCATCGTCAGTCATTCACCCTGGAGGCAGTATACACGGCGTCCTTTACTCCTTGAATATACAACGTGCTGTTTGCTAGTTGCGATAAGTCTTTCGAATAATCTATCGACGTAATCGGATCCCGTTGATCAACTCGAGTATTTCAAAGATATGATAATGAAAGTCATTTAATCAAGGGATAGAGATATTTTCTTGTATGAATAAATGATTTTTGCACCTCGCCTATTCTGGAAATACGAATTTCCTTTTCCTCCCTCGCCAATCAGCGACATCGTATGAAGATGATTATTTTTCTAATGGTAAAATTGCTGTTTAAAACAAATAAGAATTATAGTATATATCTCTCGCTGTAAAGCATGTATTTATTTATATGAAATTTAATTGTAGACAGGTAATTTACAATTAGATACCAATCTGTACGTACGTACGTACGTACACGAACGCACATACGTTTTATGAATGCATCTATCTAACTAACCCGAGGTACAAGAGCTTATCGAAGACATCGTATAATTACTCTTATATTTATTTGATTAAAATTTTAACGTTCCTCGAAGGTAATTCGACACTGATCGATTAAAAGGTTCTGATATAGCCACAGCCCCGAGGCACGATATTAATTTGATGAACTAGCACTTTATATTTTCATTCTCATGAAATTTATGTACAACAATATAAATATAATATATTATATCTATAGTTATATAGACTGCTGTCGTTATGCTGTACATAGAGTACGAGTTTGTGAGTAATTCAATTATACATCATGATTTTAATTACAAAAAGCTCTACCACCACCGAGTATATCGCTCACGTATATTTACTATAAACAGTCTTTATTAATGTATAAATTCAACGACACGCACCTGTCCTAGTCTCTTTCGTCTGTGCAAACATTCACACAAAGTTACATAGCAGCGTAGTCGCGGTTTGATAATTATTTTTAAACAAATTATCATTTCGAATTAAAATTACAAATAAAATTGAAACGAACGATAGGGATAGACACTTTGTTCTACGAGGTAATAGGGATACGGAGAATCCCGTAATTATGTGCGGGGGCCGATAACCTCGTACATATATATATATGTGTGTGTGTGTGTTTCAATTATGCAACGAATTATGCGAGAGAATGACAATTTATACTCATTCTTACGTTAATTAAATAACTTGTTAGGTCGTTTAACAGACGTATAACGAATTATTAATGAACCCTATTCGGCGAGTTTGAAATTATTTCTATAATATGAAATCAAATTATTATTTAAACATAAAAAAAAGAAGAAGAAAAGAAAAACATAAAAGAAAATTATTTTCAGACACAGGATAATTGTCTCATTTTCACTTTTCTCATTCCCTGCGAGGAATTAGTTATATATTAAATTTCACCGGACGTTGAATGTTTTTTGTTATATTTTTTTTTGTCGACAATTCACTGTGAATTCATACCCAGGTAATTGTTATTGTCGTTTAAAATAACAGAATTTCTACGGTCTAGATTTTCGCTAATTATTAATGTCAGTCGTTTTATAGAAATTATAATGAAGAATTATGTGTGTGTATATGATGTATCGAAGTGAATTTCTTATTAACGTTATTTTAATTAGGTTTAGATAATCGCTTTGCCTCCTTTAATAGCTTTTAAATATTTCTGCGTACATATTTATACATATATAATATATTTAAGTGTTATACAGAGATTTGAAAATAATCATTTTCTCTCTTACCTCTAATTATTTATGACAACAAAAGACAGCTTTCACGAGTTATAACAAATGACCCAAAAAATATCCCTCTTTCACTAATTTGTTTTTTTCTCTTCTTCACTTCTTCACTTCTCTCTTTCTCTCTCTCTCTCTACGCATGATGACGCAATCTTGGCGTCATCATGCAGTCCAACCTCTCCTGGCGGGGCCACGTTATGCACATTTCGAAGAGGGTCAATTTTGCGCTACATCGATTAAAATACCACCGCAATGCCATGTCCGTAGAATTAAGGACGTCTCTTGTAGTCTCTCTTATTTTTCCGCTCATTGACTATTGCAGCTTAGTTTATAACGATCTCACTGGTGAGCTTAACTTAATTCTACAGCGCCTTGTAAATCACACGATTAGATTTATCTTTAACTTACGGAGAGACGATCACATTACTCCCTACCGTAGGCAGCTAGGCTGGCTAACAGTGCGATCTAGGCGGCTCTATTTTCTTGGCATCATGACCTTTAAGGTTGATAAAGGAGTTGCCCCTGCGTACCTGAGCTCTCTATTTCACCGCGCAGAACCGTCAGCGTCCTATTCCTTGCGTCCGAAAACCTCTGACCGTTTCCGCGTGCCAAGGCATCGTACGTGTACCCTCCGGAACTCCTTTCACCTATCTGCCACGTACTTCTGGAATGCTCTGCCTACTGACATTGTCGCTTCCCCCTCCATAGGGATTTTCAAATCCAGGTTGTTTACTCACCTTTTTGCGAGCGATACCGAGTCGGTTTAGCGTCGTGTTGCGTGTGCGTTGGTGATGACAGATCACCTTTTATTTCTATTTTATTTTTATTTCTACGCTATTTTTATTTTTTATTCTAAGTTATTATTATATTTATTTTTACGCTTATTTTTATATCCTTTTTAATTTTTACCTGGTCTTTTACTGGCCTTTTTACCCTCGTCTATGCACTCATTTTTATTTTTTACCTAGTCTATCTTATTCTTAGCTACGTGGTCTATGTATTTATTTTTAATGTTTTTATCTCAGTTTATTTTATTTTTATGACTCATTGTTCTCATCTTAACCATCATGTCACTTTGTATCCTATTCTATCTGCTTCATCTCTATTTTATTTCATTTTTTATGTATTTTTATTGTATTCTTTCTTTCATATCTATCTGTACTGTTTTTCTTTTGCTGTATTATCTTCTAAGTATTGTTATCTCTCTGTGCTCCTTGCTTAATCTATCTGATATTGTCCTATTTTGCTAGTTTTGCTGTATCCACATTTGCCCCAAGATAGTTCAGGGCATATTAATAAATCAATCAATCAATCAATCAATCAATCTCTCTCTCATTCTATAATGCAAGAATCGTACGTTATTCGAGTGGACGTTTGAAACTTTCAATTATGTATATTACGAGGAATTAATTTTACGGAGAAAGTGGTCGAGGCACGTATAGTGGTTTAGTCGTAGCCACAATATGTGTAATATGTTATTTCGCCACAAAAGCTTACCTATATGTGGAATCATTGAAATAAATAGACCGACAAAATTCGTCGATTATTTAATTTTCTTTCTTATTTCGAAAAAACAACAAAAAAAAAACCTTCCGAGTTGTTTAAAAATAATAAAAATTCAAAGTCTCGTAATATGAAAAGAACGTTACTTATACGGCACCAGCTGCGGGGGAGGAATATTGGCCACCTTTATTTCTCTACTGCCCTTTTAAAAGTTTAAAACCACTCAAAGTTCTACCGAAAACACTTACGGCCCAGCGGTAGGGGGAAAACCCATATCTTATTTTGTCACTTGGATAAAAGAAAAGAAAAATAAATATAAATAAATGATAATAATAAAAATAAAAATCTATAAAATGAAAAATAACATTCTATTAGTATATTAGTATACGTAATGTTCTTTTATGCATAATACACTTATCCATAAAAATCCCTACGTACTTCTAGATGTATAATTGAATCGATAAATCTCTGGTGTGCAAACTTTCCGCAAGAATTTCACTATTTCACCGGTTTTCACATATTCGTGATAAAGAGTATAAAAGTGAAGATTTCGAGGTAGAGGTAGTAATAATGTCGTAGTTAGTCAAGATTTAGTTGTAGCTATCTGAACAGTGCACAAGGGCAACGTAACGTAATTCGATGCTAAGTAATGAAGGTTTTGTCATATAGTCGGCAATATATCCGATTGAATTTCGTGTGTTATTAGCTCTCACAGATTACCGAGACCATTAAATTACACCGATAACAAGAAATTTATGGATCGTAAACCAACTCGCTATACGCTATACCGTGTTCCCATACCATTGCCAACTATGCTTTAGACATAGTTTACCGCTATATCAATTTTTTCGTTTTTTCTCTTCTTCTTATCCCCCTTTAGTTCTTCTTTCTTTTGAATTAATTCCCCCAGACTAACTGACATTTTTCATTTCCTTCTTATTTCATCGTTTATTTATGCATATAGATATAGATACGAAATTTTTCATTTGGCTCTTACTCTTATTTATTTTTTTTTTTTTCCTTTTCATTCTCCTTTCCACTTTTCGTACCTCCCCCTATAACATTTCGTACTCGAAAGAACTTCTGGGAATGGAATTGAGACGTATGGGTGTTGTAAAGTTTAAGTCTCGTGTTGGGTGGGAAGAAAATAGGGGATGAGATCGCTGAGGGAAGAATCAATAGTTTCGCATATCATATATGTATGTACATATACATATATATGTATGTCAGATATACATAAGATATTGAAAAATGGGCGTTAGTCTGTTTTTCGTTTTTCATCATTTTTCGCGATATCTGGTACAAAATTGAATTTCATTAACCAAAGTTTGTGAATAAATCTGAAATTTATAAGTTTAATAAAACGTCATAGTTGGACAAAAGCCAATACGTATATGTATATATGGATGCAGATATGTATATGTTAGAAAAGGGAGGAAAGGCAGGGGTAGTAGGTATTATGTAATATGGATACCTACGTGGTATATATAGTTATATGTAGTAAATCGTGGTGAAATACGAGGGCCATTACCACAGAAAGTATAACTTTGAAAGATTTACGAAAATAATACGTTATCCAAATGAGACGTCGGGTACACGGGGGTTGCTGGCTGCAATTCCAGGCTGCCTTTAATAACAATAAATTCATAATTCCTACCGCTTGTTTTGAACATTCGAAATCCTAAATCATCCACGATCTAGCATCCCTCTCTCGCCACCCCCGCGAGTTTTTAATCTCACATTAACCTGGTGCAGTATGGAAAAAAGAAAAGAAAAGTAAAATTATTTAAGACGCAGGTTCGTCAACTAATCGATGAAACAAAAATCGAGATAGAATTTATACGCGAAATTAGAAAAGCCGATATTTCGTTGGGATGAAACAAAAAAAAGAAAATAGCCAAACGAAATTGGGAGATGGGAATCTGGAAAATTGTGTATAGTTATCCGTTTCCAAATCCCCGCATATAGCTACGTATATGTATAAGCCTGGACCACCCACGTATTGTAGGAAACTGAGAGAATGAGAGAAGGGTGGGGTGGGGTGGGGACCGTCTTTTACTGCCCCAATAAACCTTGGATATTACTTGGAAATCTTATTATTCCAATTCCAGATCCACTTTGGTAATTCGCCGCCATAGCACAATCCAATCTCGGCGTTGCGAGCCTCTACCATATTTCGTCTGTAAATGTTGTTTTTAAATCTAAGCCCTGGTGGATTTAGAGAGGGAAAAGAGGGACGTGAGCTGAGGGGTCGAACGCCGTGGCATATTTTACCTTCTCTTTCAAATTAGCGCGTGATTCTCATCTCTTATACCTATACAGAGGTATTTTCTTTTATTCTCCCTAACCTGAACCGGGGGGGGGGGGGGGGGGGGTTAAAGAAAAATCTAACGTAAAACATACGGAATAACAAAAAAAAAATAAAAAAATAAAGGGACAGAATTTACGAAATGAAAAATAAACTACACGACATCGTGAAAAAAAATATCTAGATTTAATTTCGGAGACAAGATGTTTGAAAAGAAAATAAAAAATACGAGTACACAGCTCGATAAATTTTCAACATTTATTTATCGCGAATGAAATGATCAGAAAATGAGATACTATTCCATATAGGCAATCGAACTGATCTAAGGATGGAGATAATTGAATAGAAAGTGTTCCAAGTCACGACATCATAGTTTCGTATATGATTTTTATTTCAGAAAAAGAAAAAGGAAAAAAAAACGAAAAATCAGGCGAATAGAATTCGTCGTTAGTTTAGTTTTCTCTGTGTTTGCCTGTTATTTCCTTAAACCCCTATATGGATATAGTGGAATAAACGGATCATGCTCACTATTAGGCTTCTTCTTCGTCTTGCTCCTCCCTAAGTCGGAAAATCCCTGACGGTATTATACGACGGTTGTAATCTCAGATAAAGATAAAGGAGAGTGAGGTCCATCGGCATATATCCCCCTCGCATTCATAAATCAGGATAATATTTATGTCGCAATTAAATTATTGCCCGTGAAGGTCCTTCGATCGATCGCATATATAGATATATATATGTATATATATATATATAGACGTATGTATTATACAGAGGCGCCCTTTTAGTCGTGCCAAAAACCACTTTGCCATTTATTTCATAGGAGTAGAACGTGACTAAGCTCTGACGTCATTAGCAAGGATCACTATTACGTCAAGGTTTATCCCTAATTCATGAAACTTTGAATGATTTATCGCAGATGTGTGAACGGACTACAGCATTAGGGGAAACGATATTAACCGATTACACATACATTTGTTCATCGGAGAGGTTTACATCATCATTCACCTCGCCTAATGAAAAATTCCGTAATTATTGATCATCCCGGAATATTTTCGCGAAGAAAAATCTGTTTTCTTGTTTTTATGAAACTGGGCTAATGGCGTTCAGCTCGTTAATCGTTGCCTACACAATCCCTTGATTAATCGACGGTGTTCACTATTGCCTTTCCGAAAGGGTGCTTGAAAATAATCGAGATTACATTGATACGGTAGGGGTCTGACAACAAGCATGAACCATGAAGAATGGATTAATCTGAAGAACGTATTGTCCCTTGTCCCTTTTCTTTTTTCATTTCTCCTTTACTTTCATTTCATTTCATTTCGCATTATTTTCTTTTTTGTCTTTTTCTTTTTCTTTTACTTTTTTCTTCTCATTGCTAATAGAAAATCGAAGAATATATAGTAGAGGGGATCAAGCAGAATGACAAAATGAAATAAAATCGCTAGGCGATCAAGTCGAGGTTCGTGATCGTCCTAGCTACGAGAGAGAAGTGGTAAGGGTTTGGTCACGGGGGTTGGGAAGTTGAAGCTAACGGCGTGGAACGATAGGGGATGTTGTCAGGGGTTCAAGTGAAATAAGGGCTTATATATAAAGCCTTCTTAGAACTTCGCTCCTACCCCACTTTCCCAAACCGTACCTATACCTATAAGGTATATAAGATTATATCGTTTTATTCCAACTTACAGGATTATACTCAGTCTTTCAACATTTTTCTATATACCTATACCTATACCTATACCTATACCCATATCATCTGATATTCAACTAGAAGTTGTAAAATTAATTAATAGATAAAACATCGAGTGTTCAGTGGAGATTATCTTTGGAATACATTACAATTCATTAAATAACTGTAGACCATTTACTTTAATCATTTATTTCTCTTATTTGAGTTAACTAACTATACGCGCCCTATACTCTGTTTTATTTATTTAATTCTTGTTTTATTTCCTTCATGGGCGAACTCATACCTTTATACCGACGCTTTTATTTTCAGCTCACGGATTAACATATAGATGTGGCCCATGGAAGACAATGGACCAAGTTAATTAAGTACAAACCCGACCGAGGCAACAGAAGAAAATCAAGAGGAAAAGGG
The DNA here is from genome assembly GCA_914767705.2 of Tenthredo notha. Taxonomy (NCBI): domain Eukaryota; kingdom Metazoa; phylum Arthropoda; class Insecta; order Hymenoptera; family Tenthredinidae; genus Tenthredo; species Tenthredo notha. The sequence goes on along the minus strand of OU611914.1, from coordinate 1,050,624 downwards.
GGGAAAGAGGAAGAGAGGAAGAAAGGCAGGGAGAGAGAGAGAGAGAATGAGAGAAGAAAAAATATATCCTCGGGGTGTTCGCGCCTGAAAGATCCTGATGCAGGATTACGTTTACTATATGATGATATCAATAATTGTATTTTTTTTATTTTCTTCTACTTCCGGTATCACTCGATTATACTTATTCTGGAGAATTTCATATTAGTCGTAAAGGTTACTGTCAGAGGGATCAGTTTTACGTCTTTAACTTGTTTAGAAATTTCGTCCCAAGACTAAGGCCACGTGCACCACTTGTTTAGATACATGATATTAGGAAGGAAAGAAAATGAGAAAGAAGACAACTGTTAAGGGCGTACGTGGTTCAAGTGCGCTGCACGTGTTTCGTCAAAAGAAGAGAGAGAAAAAGAAAAAGAAACAGAAAAAAAAAAGGAAGAAATTTAGAAAAAATAAAAAGACTGAATTAGAATTTTTCTATCAAAATCTGAGGAATTCTTTTCAAATCGAAGCAAATTAACGCTTCGAAAATACGTAATCTCATGTATAGATGTGTGTATATATATAGATAGGTATACGCAGTATATGTATAGCGCTTAAATAAAAAATAAGATGAAATAATAAAAATAAAAAAACTGAAAAAAAGTTAATTAACTTTTACGCAGCCCATAAAATCCCCCTTCCTATTACTTAGATTCCAATCTGAAATATTTACCGGTTGCTACAGACCGTGGCGAAGAGAGAGGTAGGAGAGAAGGAGTGAGAAAAGAGTAGAAAATAATATCTAAATAAATTTGAAATTTTAAATATAAAGAGGAAGAAAAAGAAAAAGAAAAAGAAAAGGAAGAAGTAAAAGAGAAGAGAAGTAAAAAATAAAATAAAATAAAATAAAATAAAATAACGAAGCTAAATGAACGAATTTTAAATCGAAGAGGGTCTTTCCTTCCATTATCATAATTAGATGAAAAATTCGTTTAATCAGTTATTTCTAAAAATTGAATTATTATTATTATTATTATTGTTGAAATTATTTATTCAACGTTGTATACAGCTATGTATGTGACTATGGATTGTCACAAAAGTTATTCAGGTGAAGAACGTATACATATTTATCTGAGTATTCTGCGGTTATAGGTAAGTATATCGTTCGGTTTTTTATGTTTAAACCGATAAAACGTACCTTATACATATACCTAGACGTAAAAACCTTGTTACGATAGTACCTCGGTTTTTTTTTTTTTTCAAGCATTATATTATCTTTCTATATATATATATGTATATGCATCCACTGACTATAATAATATTACTTTGAGAATATGAATTTAAAGCAATATATAATTAATTTTTTTTTCAATAAAATTCACTATAACTGCAATATGTTTCTAATTCCGATGGGAGTTTCTATACATATAGCTGTAACTCACCTCAATATCAGAGAAAGTTTACTGTATTTCCTCCAGTTATTGTATAACAGAGATTAATTTTTCACAATCGCGAGTATTGCGAATTATCTACCCGCATAGACGACAGAGGCATCTATTAAATAAATCGCATAAATTCATCAAATTAATTAATACCCCTGAATGATTAATATTCCTTTCTATTTTTTCATTTCATTTTGAATTTTTCGAGACACTAACGACGGACGTGAGCCTGCCGCAGGTCCACTTAAAATGATCACTCATCACCATCTAACGCAGGTAGGTAGGTAGGTATGTGTGTTTGCACTTTTGCTGATTTACAGAGGGAGTAAAGAAAAGAGTAGAACCTATACCTGTACCCGTACCTATATCTATATTTATATCACCGTTGATCACTCGGAGTGCATATATTTCTTTCTCTCTTTATCTCTTATATTTTTGCGGCTATATTTTGAAGAAAAACGGAGAATAAAAATAAAAATATCATCAGTTATTGATTAAATTTATATTAATGACGATCGTTCAATGCCCGAGAAGAATAGCTAGTAGAGGTAAGAATAAGATGAATGATAAAAAATAAGATAAATAATAAGAAAAAAAAAATGCAGCGTTATAGCGAATGCATATATATCTATGTATAACTAGACGAAGTACTAGCCTTACGTTGTGTTAGTCTGATGCTATAAAACGTGAAATAGGTGTAATAAAAATAGGGGCGGGGGGGGGTAAGCCTGGAAAAGCTGGAGAAACAGCTATGGGGGTATGAGTCGAGGTGAGTATAAAACAGTGTAATGGGAACGGAGGAGTTCCACCCTTCATTCATATTCAGTATTATCAAGGCGAGCTATTGGACATTTTCTTTTATTGCTACTCCATGAGAATTTATGGAGCTCTGTAAATTTCCACGGTATTGTAATTTCCAAGAATGAAGTAGGTGTGGGTAGGTGAAAGGTATGAGGGGGTCTAAGGTACCTATTACCTACCCTCACCCATCCCTGTCTACTCCGCAATGAAACTTACGATTTTTCTGTACATTATAAGTACAAGTTTTCGCATTTTCCAATCGGTAGAAAAAAGGAATAATAATCTTAGAAATTAAACTCACTACACGTCTGATCAAAAATGATCCTAGATAGGATTTTTCTTCGTTTTATATAAGAACCAGTGAACTTGTGTAAATATTATATACGTCCTACGCAATCGATTATAAATATTTGTATATATATAGATAAAAATATGAATTTCGTGCTAAGCCAAAGCCTCTCGGTTATTTACTGAGGTACGAATTAACCTGATAAATAATCGGTAGCGTAAAAGTGGTATACGTGCGATTGCAGGGTCAGGATATTTATTTTGCAAATTTATTTCTCGTCCCCCTGAATCGTTTTTTTTTTTTTATCAAGGATGCGTATATATATATGCCTTACCCAGGCATCATACGTAAACGATTATGCTTAGTTGTTGTTTAAAATCATTTTTGTTTTATCTCGAATTAGAATATATATCTATTTATGGGAATGGACAAAATTTTTTACTGACGCCATGAATTGTATTTAAAGTTTAAGTTTAAGTTTAAAAGTAGGTACGCGGAGATAGCTATTTAAAATCACATAGAAGAAGAGATTCGCGATTCTCTGTAAATTCAATTCAATTCAAGAATTGAACGGAACGGAATGGAATGGAATGGAATGAAATGAAATGAAATGGGATGGAATGAAATGAATTTATCTACATCTGTGATTAACTGTTATACATATCTACTATATACCATCAAGTAATATGAACGCAACTAATACGTACGCCGAAATACCAATCTATCAAGAAATTCTTGAACTTTCATAGCTCGATGATTACTATATCGTGTCGAAATTTAGCATCTAAAATTTCCTCTGACTCAATACGATCGGGATGATTTGCTGCAGCTATTGCAACGGTACAAGAATAATAATCATGATAATAATAATGATAATAATAATAATAATAATAATAACGAAAAGTTTAACCGAGGAATAACGAAATCTAAGTAAGTGGTACGAGCAAGAAGAACTCGAGAAAACAAAGTTTTAAATTGTCAAAGTTACCTCGGAAAATTTCTACTTCCATTTCTATCTTTCGCGAGAAGATCTTTTCCACATTCCTTTCCTTTTTCTCTTTTTTCTTTTTTTATTCCAGCAATTCTCGAAGCACGATGATTTACTCAGTTTTATTTTTTATTTTTCTTTTATCCCCCTATCTCTCTCTTTATTGTAGAACTAACTTATCGAAAAAATGAGAGAAAGAGAAAGAGAGAAAAAGAAAAATCGGTTTTATTTATCGTCTTTGAATTGTTTTTTTTTATTTGTAATGTATTTCGAGACGTCCTGACCCATGGGAGCATTGAAATTCGATAATGATAAAATTAAGGACCACCCTAATATATATATATATATATATATATATATATACTCGTAATCAGTTATATAGCGAGAATGATGTGTGTGTATATAAGTAGGTGTATGTATTTATACATACGCGTGCAGTGGCATATATATAGATCTACCATTTGTGTCGGTGAATGTAAAAGAACAGTTTATACATATGCTAAGACCGCACGCTTAGATCCCATGATGCTAATGCTTATTCAATGCTGGTGAATGAATAATGGGCTGTTATAGTGAAATACACCGGGACATAAATATTGTATCTGGAGCGCTATATATTAGCTCTATACATATATCGAATACATTATCCCCTTCTGTTCTGGGCTCGTTCCTATATCTGATTGAGATTGTTGCCATGGGAATATCGCCATATATACATATAGCTCTACCATATCCATATACTACTTGAAATCCTCATTTCTTTAATTCGCTATTTATTTTCGCCTCTTTACTCTTATCTCCTTAATCTAGCTGTAATATACACACAGTGTACATACGAACATCGTAGGGACTGAAATACTGAAATACTTTGCGATAAACGCGAAGCCAGAGAGAGAGAAAGAGAGAGAGAGAGAGAAATCAGTCGCTTGTATTACCATATTTTTTAGTTCGGACGAAAAACTGGACCCGATCCTCGTCTATAAGAGATCCTGAAGAAGAAAAGAAAAGAAAAAAAATCGCTAGACATGATATATATATAGAAAGCGAGTGATCTTATGTGGAAGAAGGAAGGATCAGACGATGGGAATCTCGCATGGCTATTGTATGTCGTAAATTTTTAAAGCCAGTATTTAATTTTAAGTTTTTTTTTTCTTCTTTATCTCTCTCTCTCTCTCTTTCTCTGCACGACGATCACCGCAGATTCAATCGTCAGATAATAATATATTGGTCTGAAGATTTTATAAACTTTGAAAGGAAGTCTTCGATTTTCTTAATTCTTCTCTGCAACGTTTTCTATACTCTAGGTAATACCTTGTCAATCGTTAATTACGAATTAATATAGCTATACTTTATACCTGTGACTATATAGCTATACCTATATACATAAACTTGTATTAAAGTTGTAACAACTTGGTAAAAGTTATAATTTATAGTCGGGTAGGTAGTTGCAATTAAAACACAAAGTTAGTTGTGCAATTTCACGATTGCCGTATACGTATACGTATACGTATACCTTGTACAACTCTGTAAGGTTTTTGCACAGAGATCTAATACCCGGAGTGCAGGGAGTTTGGAATAAAGAAAAAACTAAAAAAAAAAACTGAAAATGGGGTAAAAAGAAGAAAGGTCTTGCTGATTAATTAACTACTGAATAGTAAAATTGAACTATTTGTTATTTCGTCGCTGCAGCTGGGAAAACTACTTTAAACTTTATTAGGAATTTATTAAACTCTGACTAAGTCGCTTTACAAAGTTTAACAAGTTAAGGGGTATAGCTCTGTGCACCCAAAGTTTCTTAACTTTGAAGGGAATTAAAGTTACGAAATTTTCTCTATCTTATTCTTTCTCTCTCTTTCTCTCTAACTTATAAAGAAGTTATCATATCTCAGTATTTATTATTGAAAATGTTATAATACGCAATTTATATCCAATTGATAATAACAAGGTAAGGTAACTAGGGAATAAGGGTATGAACAAAATACACGGACTTACTTATGAAAGGAAAAGAAATAGTGAAAAACTATCAATAGTTGTAAGAGAACACTGTAAACAGGGGCCTTCCTTTCTTACTCTGGTATATAATATATGTACTGTATAATGTAATTGCGCAATTACTTTGGCATAATATGCACTAACGTACCTACCATTAATGTTAATTATACAATCAACGTGGAGTTGACTCGAGTGAGCTTACCTTATATACGTACCCCAACGCGATCTTTAAATTCACGTTAAACACCTCTATAAGAGTCTAGGTCCTCGAAATCTTATGTACTTCTACTCTGAACCCCCCCTAAGACTTTATTTTCTTACGCACCTGAATACTAATGCAATTTGTAGTAGGGCATGTTGCCGAGGTAGTTATAAGGTAAACCTGTACCAGCCTCAGGGCACCACTGTCAGCGAGCCTACCTACCTACCTACCTACCTAGTTACTCTTTATACCGGTATACTTAATCAGGTTCAATACAAGGGTATATATTCATGTTTAACGGGGTAACTATACGGTAATATACATATGTCGGATAGGTAATGCGTATATAAGACGAGGCTGGCACACGCCTGAACCTCTATATCTACCATGAATAATAATTCCGTCGACAGAAAACCCTCTTGGCGATTTCCCCTGCACTTTCTATATACACACATAAATACACATACACGTATGTACATTTATGTATTATATATAAACGAGAAATGATCATTTTTTGACTGATATTTGCAGGGAAAGTTCAAGCGCAAAGTCGAGAAGAAGATTTTAACTATTCGAGGCTTATAAACGCTTCGAAAGGTCAGAATTACGAATTCGTTTAAAGTCGATTGCGAATTTTCAGAATCGTGATCTGATATTAAAATTTGGAATTTTTTACCCCGTCCCCCCCATAAGCTATTCTTATTTCTTCTCACAGAAGTCATATTATATTCTTTTTTTTTCACAAATTTTTGAGAATTTCATTTGGCAAAGAACAATTGCCATTCGGTTTATGTTACGAGAGAACGTAAAATGCAGGTATAACGTTATAAATCAAAGTTTTAGCGATATGGGTACCTCAAAGTTCGTTCTTCCTTTCTTTCTTTCTTTCTTTCGTTTCTCCATGGTTCGTAGCTATGAGTACTACACGGGGCTTACTAGTCTATAGATGTACTGCAGTGAGTAGATATACATAAATATATAAAGTATATGTATATGTATAGGTATACTGCACATTAGATATAACTACTATGTAGGTTACGAGGCAAGTTGAGAAGTGCTAAGCAGCAAGAAACTTTGTGCTTTTCCTCGCTAGCGAGCAAGCTGAACGTGAGTAACGACCAAATAACATGTTTCTTCTCTACCCACGTTAGTTACGTCTTAGTAATTTACGGTTATTGCTTACAACTCGCATAAGTATTAACGATTCGCACGATGATACTAAATTTACATTATAGTCTACCTACACCGATACCTGCTATCAGTTTCACACTAAAAACTTCGGCTAAATATTATCTCATTTGTGTGATTTTTTTTTCTTTTCATTTTACCTAAATTTCAAAAAATTAAAAACTCACCACTGTCGTTATTTCTATCCAATAGTTCGATCAAATGGTTAATTTCTTTCGTCTTCGACTCACCTGGAACAAAGGAAAAAAAGAAACACCGTGTTATATATTTGCGTAATTAGTCATTGTTTCGGGGTGTAAATAGGTAGTATAGGTATAATGTAATCTCTGGATGTAGTGTGTTCTACATAACACTTAATCATCCGCACAGCTATTCTCCCGTATCAAGTACCTAGAGAAAAGCTGTGGCAATACGATCTTGAATCCCTCGTTAGCACCGATCGGTCTCTCCCTCGACGTGACTCGCTCGCCTCGAGGAAGGGACCCGGACGCCCGCGATTCAACCATAAAGCTGATGTTGTTTCCCTCCTGCCTACGGGAGTCCCACGGCAAAGTCCCTAACCACGCGTTTAACGGGTGTGAAAGTGATTCTCCTCCCCCTGTTTCTATTCCTATTCCTATACCTATACACCTATTCCTATTCCTCTTCCTCTTCCTCTTCCTCATCCACTTTCCTCACAGCTTCCTTAACATTGGGCACACGGAACAAGATCACTCCCTCAGGGCACTGTATAACTTTGTACCATAGAAATTGTTACGGAGTCTCGCTTTCGGAGATGAATACGTGCTGAAAGTGGTTCCTTTTTTTTTTTTCTTTTTTTCTTCAAGTATATACGTCATTCCTTATATTATATAGTATAGAATTATTTGATCGAGTAGAGCAGCGAGTGTAGAGGCTTGTTGAATTTTTAATCCCCCCCCCCCCCATAAATCTCAAGCTATAGGTGATATCGATTCTTATTTTATAGTCAGCAGTTTAATACTTATGGCCGAAAAATCCTCAGGATTATATTAGGGCAAAGAGGTAAGTAAGTAAGTAAGTAAGTAAGTAAGTAAGTAAGTAAGTTAAGAGCTCTTGAGGGTCGTCCTGTGTCTTTGACCCAGAAGAAAGAATTCTTGCGACTTCTTTTTCTACTTCTTCCTATTCTTCTTTTTCTTGATAGCTGCCACGTGTCGAGTATCATCATCGATGGATTGCAATTCTCGCCATGTAGATATCATTTAAATTTGAGTTTTCAATTATCGGCGAAAGCGAAAAGAATGAGGGAAAAAAGGGCCGGGGAGGGGGGTGGAGACGATAATCTCGCAGGGTGGAGGAGCTCAGTTTTCTCTTGAATAATGGACGCCTGCCTCATGCGAAATTCATGTTCAATTCAACCGGCTGGTTAATTTACGATCGGAGTAGGTAAAAGTTAAAAGTCCTATTATATTATACGACGAGGGGATATAAGTGCAAATTCTTTATTCTCACACACGTGTGCACGAGAGCTACGAGAGTGGAGGGCGAAAAACTTTTATGACAGGCTATAGGCGAGCGAGGTGTGCAGAATTATTATTTCTTTCTCGCTTTCTTATTCTCTTCTTTTCTTTTCTTTCTTTTTCTTTTTTTTTTTGTCATTTTTTTTTTTTACTTCTACCGTCACGTAATCCAAAGAACTTTCGTTTTTCTTTTATTATTAAAATTTTCAATGGATTGGATCCGAGCCCTTAATTGCTTCGGTGGAAATAATACACGCTACGACGTTTTATCTTAAGTGTATTAATGTTACCCTCTCCTACCCCCGTGAATTTTCTTCCGAGGGATTTTGCCCCTCTAGAATACTGAAACTTTGGGCTTCTCTTTGTCTCTTTTTCTCAGCGATTCGAGTCGAGAGGAGAAAGAAGAATGCTACGTAATGAAGAAACTTTCTAAACTTGGACTGATCGATTTTAGATTCAAGATGAATCGCCCTATCAGAGATCGCTTCACCACCGAGAATATTTTTCGTCACTGACATTAAGCGGCTTTGCCATATTCATCTATACGATCTCATATTGAAAAGAGGAGAGAATAAAGAAAAGAGGAAAAAAAAAAAGAATGAAAATTCGTCTGAAACAAATATTTTTTTGTTGTGCCCGTTATGTTATACACATATAGGTATATTTTATACACACCCATGTATATGCCACGAATTTTTAAATAAAATCAATTTACTGAATAATTAATATTTCCATATATCGAAAAATACGGCTCAACAAATTTAATTGAACTATCAATATTAGTACCTGCCTATATGGACCAATTTAATTCATTCCGGTCGAATTACGCGAGGGTATAATTGAACTGTAAATTTAGCTTAACGTGAAACAGATACAGTTGCACCGTGTGCGTATTTGTGTAGGATGTCAAAAAATTGAAAAAGAAAAAAGAGAAACAAGGTGAATGTACACGGAGAAAATTTTATTGGAGAGATTCCCATACTATGTATAGTAATTTTGGAACATACTTCCAATATGACTATCGTTCCTATACTTTTACCAAATGTCACCATGAATATAGGAATGTCGTTCTTATATTCATGGAAGATTATGTATAAGTATCGAAACGATCGTCATATTGGAAGTATGTTCCAAAATTACTATACGTAGTATGGGAATTTCTCCAATAAAATTTTCTCCGTGTAAATCCAGAAAAAAAAATGATAGAATTTTGTAAGTTTTTCCTTTTTTTCTCTCTCTCTCTCTCTCACTTTTTATTGAACGGGTAAAGATGTTCTGGATTTTTCATCGAACAATTAAAGATCAAATCCGAAGTGTATCAGTAAAAAAAAAAGTCATACAACCAATAAGGTTTATCGAGGGAACAAAGAGACGTGAAAGTTAACAAGGTTACGTGCTGCTATAGTTAAGTAAGATCTCTTGATACACTGAGGCAAGTACAAACAGCAATTATTTTCAGGAAAGAATATGAAAAAGAAATAAAAAAGTGATTCCTAATTCGTGAATAGAAATGCTGGTTTGTACAGAAAAATGGGAGACATACCTATGTAGATATATATATATATATAATCATGTTCTCACTGAGTTTGAGAAACAGGAAAATAAGAGAGTAGAATAAAAAAAAAATGGAATATAATTAACGAATGATAAATGAATCGGAAGATAATTTTCAAAATTCTCAACGTATACATGACAGCTATTAGCCCGGTGATTATAATTTATAATATCTATACATAAACGAATGGTTTAAAATTTGAATAAAAAATCTCCTATTCATATGCCTTTTCAATACGATATATAAATGTCGCACCGTGACTTCGACTTTGTTCCATACTCTCAGATAATTAACATAAGGATACAAAAAAAAAAAAATAATGCTGGATAACTAGGAAGCAGTGCGAACGAAACAATGTCTTGTCATTTGGTACCGTGTATGTATAATGAATATGTAAGTTCTGCGAGGGTTTTGAGTTCTCACAAAAAAAGTTTTTCAAATCTTCTGATTTATTTATTTTTATAGAGATTGAACGCGATATATATGCGGATATTAGTATCTACACATATATGTACATATATACACATAATACAAGACGCTGTATTAAAACTTGCGATGCAATTTTTCTCTTAAAATTATACCGTACACAACGGGGTGATGTAGGTTTTGTGAAAAAAAAAAAAAACTTTCACAAAGGAGAGAAATTAACTTAATGGACCGAACCGAAACATCAAGTACTGTCTCGAGCATGTAACCTGCACTTATATACATACATATACCTAGCTACGTGACATACGAGTATTAATAACGAAGAAACAAGGATAAATATTTCAGCCTTAAACCTATAGCTGGCGTATTATTATATTATCACGTGAAATATATATTTGTTCATATTATTTATTTATTTTTTCGTTGTTACTTTCGATTTGTTTCAAGAAACAATTAATCACCTGACTCTATCTGTTCGATATCTATAAGTAAAAATGAACTTTATTGCAATATAGGTCCATACATATGCATATGGTATAAGAAATACTTGTCGCGATTTGTGTTCTGCTTGGATTTGAATTTATATATAAATATGTATAAATAAATAAATAAATATATATATATATATATATAGACACGATGTGTAGGTATATAGATAAACTCGTATAGATAAACGACTGCAAACATTCTAATAAATAGCGGTTATTGCGAAATTATTACGCGATACCGGTTTCCGCGCTGCTTGTCGAGCCGCTAATAAAGTTATGCAATCCGGGATTCGGTTCGATTTGTTCGATTTGCCTCATTCGATGTTGGTGCCGAGTATATACATATACAGTACATAGTATGTATATAATAAATGGTATATACATCGTGCCAGACCATTGCTACAGGAATTTATCGACCAATTCAAACTGCAACGTAAAGAGGGAAGGGGGTATGAACCTCTGCAAAATACAAAGTGCTAAAGTGCTAGGTGTATAACGTGCGCAACAATTGTAACTACTAGCTGTTAAATCTCGACGAAAGAATTCATACAGCCTAGAATTTGGAACGGCAAGAAAAAAAATAAAAAATAATTTTTTTTTTTTTTTTTCATTCGTGAATTTTCTACATCATATGGACTATACAAGGGATGAGAAGAATTCGATTCGATTAATTTCGAGCTACCTACTTTTTTCTTTGTTTATTTATTTATGTTTTTTGTATCACTAACGTTAATTCGTTCCTTTGATATCCTAATTTCATATTATATCTCATTCAATCATTAAACCCAAAAGCAGAAATTTGAATCGCGAGTGACTTTCGAAGGGAGCTACTTACTAAGGGTAGGAAGTTTTGTACATTCGACGATGTACCACTCGATTGACTTGGTCAAAGAAATTTTCTTCACCGAGTAAACGAAGAATCGTGAATACCTTAGAAATCTGTGTACGTATATAAATAAATACCTGTACTTATATACGTCAGATAAAAGCAAGCGAATTCTCGTTATCCTGTAGCAATTCTCTTATTGTACCAGCCTTTGATCTCTTCTCTCTTTGAAGATGTCCTTCCGGCATATTTTGCCTAACTTATTTCGCAATTTCCTTGTTTCCCTCATCCCCTTCATACCGCCCACCCCCTCCTCTTATATCCTGCTCTAAACCCTTTTGAGAATTGCTGCAAAAGAAAAACACTTACCCCGTCCCACCCCCCCCCCCCCCCCCCCCCCCCCCCCCCGGTCTCCCGTCATCTCGTTGAAAAGCTCGCAACCTCTTTTATTATATTTATCCACCCCCTCCAATTAAGGGCAGCTTTCTTAAGCCTATTAATACGATTTAATTAAACTTTGCACACTTAATTGGGATTATTTACGACCCTAAGATCTTCGGCTAATTGGACGTACAGAAATAACATCTCACGTAATCGGTGGGAATACCGATTCGATTGATTTACTACTACAGATACATATATATACCTTGTACAGATTTTTAAAACCAGTATTTTTTCATTCTTTCTTTTTGTATGCAGTCTTTACGTCGATTGAGACTTTTTTTTCTTTTCGTAAAATGATCGAAATTGATATCGTTATCGATGTCGATGTCGATGTCGATCATATTTTATTAATAGTACATATGTATTCAATATAAATCCTCACATATTTTATCATTGCGTCATTTATACCAGGTGATTTACCTATATATCTATATTTAATATATACCATAGTTCGGATTCACCAAGTGAATAATTCTGCACGGTTAATAAATCGCGTTACAGATTGGAAAGTAGAAACGAGCAGCATGCTCGCTTATCTAGATTCACTCGAAAGTATAAACGAAAGCCAATCTCACACACGTCGACATATTATAGTATATATACATATAACAATACACATATATATATATATAATATACGATGGGACAACTCCGAGTCAAGATTATTAATTCTCAGCTCTCGCTGTAGCTACATAAATAGACGTTATCATTTATCAATTATTCGTTAATTAGGATAATTATCAGTGATTAATTTTTTTCTTTTTTCTTATTTCAAATGTATTTAATTAAATAAATTGACCATTGATATTTAATCAATTTTTTTTTTGTTTTTTACTTTTTTTCATCACACCAAGTGCAGCTGCACATTATTAATAATGTACAACATATATACAAACAGATGCATACGTAGATTATAATAATTTCCCAATCGTTAGTAAACCTGGGTAGGGAAGAAATAGAAAGTGGTTATAACCTAGGCTTCACGATTTGATTCGATTCGATCAGATCTGAAATAATGGTCTTCTCGGTAGGTACCCATAGCTATGTGTATATATATATATATATATGTGCCTTTGAATTGAACGAGAGCACGACTTCTCATTGCGAGTAACATATTCGCATACATTATTTAACCTGTGGAAGGAATGGGTGTATAACGACACAACGTCAAATACGGTAGCTATAAGGGAAATCTATTCACCCTGTTATGGGGGGTATGTGTATATGTACCTATATGACGAAGATATGGAAAATCTTTGTTCTGTGTGGCCCCAGTTTTATTCTTCTATATATGATATATATTTATATCAGTGCATGTATACTTTAACGACCAGAATGCATCATTATTCTCCCATACATCCTGCTTCACCATAACCAGTTGTTCCAGGCTTATCGATATCATTACGTAACGGTCCTATTACATGCCTCTCTTTATGTATATATGTAGGTATACCTATATACCTCTGTCACTGGCTCATTGGCTAGCTATTAATTCTATTGTAGGTTTGAGAAACTCAGTGAAACTCTAAGACAGAAAGAGATGCTGGATCTTACCTCTCGACCTTTCACGAAGTCTCATAATCTAGTTTTACTCGATACTATAGTATCCTTCGTCGGATCTTGCAGAGTATAATTATTGAAAATTTCCAGTCTTCTGATTTGAAAGAAATTATTTTTTTTCAATTTTTTTACAGAACGATATAGACTCTGTTAAAAAAATTTCGAGTGCAGAAATTGGAATGGGGACAGCTGCTGCTGCTGCTGCTACTGCTACTGCTCAGTCTGTCGTAATACGAAACGCGGTTATACGGTACGAAATATAAAACCTGTTAGTTACGTTTCATCGCGATTTAAACGTCTATAATTATAACGCTGAAATTTAACCTTTAGAAATGAAACGAGTAGTCGATTTTATATATTTCTTTTTTTTTTTTCTTTTTTTTTTTTTTTACTGCAGAAATATTCACAGTCATACAATTTTACAAACAGTCATCGTTCACTGCATGGGGCCTGGGCAATGATCGTACGAATTAATTCGTGATTATTATTATTATTATTATTACACCTTATTCTCGCATTGTTATCGTGTTAAAATACCAACTCGTTTGACCCACTGCCATTAAAGTTATATATCTGGCATAGTCACGACGGCCTCGATTTTAAACACCCTTTCGATTAAGGAGATACAGATTTTTCTATAATGATAAGGTGATGCTAGTATATCAATCCCTTACTTGTTATTTATGAGAAAAATAATAGAAAAAAATATTGTTGAGCCAATGAAGTTGTGAAATTACAACTATAATTACAGTTGTTACTCTTGACGATCGGCTATACTTACAAGTTAGTATTGAATTAATATTATCTGCAGGTATGTACAGAGAATAAGGTATACACAGCTATATGTAACCGGTGTAGATATAGATGAAAAAAAATCTTCTACTTATTGACGTGGAGCGAGTCTTAGTGATCAAATAGTCTTAATTGGCGGTGAACGTCCAATTAAAGAGATCGAAGATGGAAGCAGCTCGGTCTGTTGCTTATACTTTCACCGATTTATCATCCTTGAGAAATGATCTTATGATAGTCAGTCGACTGGTACCACCTCGCGTAAACCTCGTTATAAATAATTTAAAAAAAAAACCGTTTTTTTTTTTTGTGTTTTTGTTTTTATTCTACAATATTCATTTTCGATTAATTTTATCCAACAGTTTCTTTGGGAAAATATAAATCACGAGTTTCTATAGTTTATAGGTATAGGAAAGTTTCGTGACTCACAGAATTACACAAAGGGATTCATATGACTGATTCAGAAAATAGTGAGCCCGCTACTTTTACCCCCTGGCAAATTTTATATAACCCCCCCTCGTATATTTATCGTATACAAATTGTGGCTCGTGCACCCTAAAAGGGGTCCGGCCCAACCCCCAACTGGATAAGATAGTATCGATGGTTGCAGGGGTCGTAGATTAAAATATAAATGATTTTATCTTTATGCAAATCGATATAAATCCACAGTTTCTTCATATCACCATATGTAAAAGAGAGTACAGGTTCACGTGTCGGTGTAATAATTCCGAATGTATATATGTATATTCATGAAAATTGAACCCTTAGAAATATACAAAGTTCATTAAATCTTAGAGTAGAAAAAAAAAAAAAAGAAAAAAAATAATGAATTACTATCCCGAATCGTATGGGATAAAGACGTTATATATTCTCTCATCAGGAGCTCTGAAGCTGGAACAGATATACCTCTAGTCTTTTAGAATCTGGAGTCTGGTGATTCTTGGAGGTCGAGGTCGACGTTGAGGATTCAACCGCGTTACCTGGCCCGCATCTACCTGACCGATGACCATTCCTCTACTAACTTTCAGACACATTAATCAAGTTAATGTTTTACGAGCAAACCCCCCCACCACCTGCGTCTAGAGCTACATTTGACGGATTAGAATTTCAGGGATAAAAAACGAGAAGACTATTCAGAGAAGAAGAAGAAAAAAAAAAATGAACCAATTGTCATAATAAGACTATCAATGTCGCATTTCATTTTCTCCATTAGACGTTTCAACGAGAGAGAATCTCAATCTTAAAATCTTGAATATCGTCCCTAAGGCTATTGCTCTCGGGGGGGACTATGCAGGCAGGTCATTTACGTGAAGGAGTCGAGTTAACAGGCTAACAGGGTAACAGGTTAACAGAGCCGAACAACCAGTTAATAACTCAGGTGTCAGGTACCTACCAAGTGCGTTGCGTGTGCCAAGAATATACGCGCGGTGATCTTGAGAACAATGAGAGGTACGCGAATTAACGTCACGGTTTTTATTATCCGTCAATTACGATAAAAAAAAAAACATATCTATATGAGTCACAAAATTATTAATATTATTTTTTTTTTCAGAACCCTGTAATAATACATAGAGGCATGATTAATCTGATATATTAAATACTGAGATTATAATAATATTAATAAATAAGAATGAGTTAATTTGAGTAAATCATTTGTTCCCATTTCTGACAGGTGAAAGTTTCCCGGGTCTTGCTCACTCACACGTTTACAGAGAATAGATTCTAATCTCTCTATAATACATATACAGGTATACTTCGTCTGGAATTTACCTTAACGAACCTGAATTATTTGCCGTTACTTATTTATTTATTTATTTATTTATTAATCATCGTTTGAATTATCGTATGTATATAGTATAGTGTATTAAATTTTATTTGTTCATTATATCCTGGCTAGATTAAATCTGATGTACATAATATATCATTTTCGTATTTTTTATTTTTATCTTTCCTCAGCCAAGTATAAACCGTGACGAGATTCTTCTTTCCTATACGATATCAGGAATATTAACATTCTCTCTGTTATTCTCTATAAGTTCATATGTTATTTCATATGTATTCAGGACAGAGCAGGAAATAGGTAGGTACGTAAGAATTTCTGAGCTTGAAAAGTACCGTTAACAGTCTTTAACATACGGGTTATGGCCTACTGCTCATACTGCAGTCATTCAACATAGAATATAATCTAAACGACTCGACGATGACCCCTCCCTTCCTCCCCTATATAAGTAAAAGGGAAGAGATGAAAAGAAGATGGAAATTGTCGAATCTCTTTGAAAAAAAATAAAAATAAAAAAAAACGAATCTATAGGTTTTTATACCTATATATGAAACGTAGAGACGACGAGAGGATCAATAAACGAAGGAGAACTCCGCACTTCTCTTTTGATCTCTTCCCCAGCAGCAGCAGCAGCAGCAGCAGCAGCCCTGTTTTCGTCTCTCTGGACCGACTGCTCAGACTCCTTCTCCGCCCCTAACCACCCTCCTACCTTGATTTACGAGTATAATTTATAATATTTTCGCTACTATTGTATGGTAATACGAAAGGCAAAAAATATGTTAATGGTCGCCATAAAGGAGATATACAGCGCATATACTTCATTCCCTGTATCCACGTACCCGGTGGCCTAGAAAAATTCAACTCTCCATGAATATAAGTAATCTTAAACGTGTATTTATACCATTTTTTTATTTTTTATTTTTTTTTTTAACAATGAAAAGAGAAGAAAAAAAAATTGAACCAAAATTTATTCCACGCGTTATTAAAAATTCTACAAAATTATTATAACGCTAGTTGGCTCTAGTTCACTCACACTCTATCCCTCTCTCTCTCTCTCTCTTCTGTATACATATATTGCTCGGGGCTGCAGAGGGGAAGCAAGTATTGTTAAAACAAGAGCGACAGATGCGTCCTCGATCAACCCCTCGCGTATTCGAAGGGTCGATGGGGTCGTAAACAGCTCGTATTCAATTAAAACCAATTAATAACTTGAGATTGATGAAAAGAAAGAGGAGAAAAACAAATAAAGAGATTTCATTATTTTACATCTAATGGGTATACAATATCGCTATTTCTTTTCGGTCAGAATTAAGTTTCTTATTTTTTGTGTTTCTTGTTATTTGCGGATAAGGAGGTGTGGGAGGCAGTTTAGAAGTTCGTTTAGTTTATATATATATACAGCCATATAATACTATCGCGAAGACAATAAGATCTAAGGATGCGAGTTCGGTTAGAAAATCCCAGTGGATTTCTGCGGGCTATTAAACCTTAACGCGGTGAAACTTGATCAATAAATTAGGAACTGAGAATGGTAGCGGGAGAAGAGATCGTGTCTATGGGCGGGTATCGAGTAGAGTAGAAATACGATTCTAAATTCCAAATATACTATATATCGTAATTGATTTACCTAAATCTAAGAAAATTCACAATGGTTATAAAAATCTGAATTTCAACCCTTTTAAACGTTTTCATTTCAACCCCTCGCCGGTAATTTCTATCCACTGCAGCTTCACCCACGCTATTTAAATACCCTATACCAAACTTTCACCTAACAGTATAAATTATTTGTTTATCTCATTACCCGTTAACCAACAACCAGATATTAACTCGGACGCGTGTCTTTATTGCCGGACTGCGTTCAATCAATTCGAACCAACCAGTTCACTGTATTAGCACAGTTATTGGAGCGTGTTTTGCAGCTGCTACAAGTAGGCCATCCCCTGCTGCACCAGTTCACCGCACGTCTCCGTGTCCCTGTGCGAATAGAGAGCTAGCTCGATATTTATCCTTAATTTTTCAACATTTGATATCATTGAACGGATATTTTTATTCCAAATTTATGTTTTCTTTTTTTTTTTATTATTAATATATCAATCTTTCGCCTCAAATTATTATTCGCGATTTTTTGATTTTTTTTCTCAACCGTGCGAGTCTCTATACGTAAACGTATATATATCTAAATCATAGCACACGTGCAACTACCTCTTCAACATCCCCTGAGTAGGATAGGTATCCGTTTTCGAACTCTAACTATGAACAACGGTTTAATACTAAGAGGGAGCCGGATTCTCAAGTACCAGACGAGTGTTTAGCGAGAAGTGGGTATCATCATAGTCAAACTTCAATTACTTTCATGATATATATATATGTATTAGCTTTCCCACGGAAGTGAGGAAGAACCTCATGTATACCAATTCATAGGGACCGGGTTAAAATTCTCAAATTTAAACGTTTCGCCTTCTGAATTTTGATAATAATAAATTTGTCTTCACATCCTGAGAAATGGTTCAATATGTTTGTACTATTGGCATTTCGGAGTTGTTAATTATCTGGTATAAATGTGAAAAGAAATATTGAAAACCGTCGATTATTAATCATTTCCTTTGTAAGACGGAAGAGGAATGATTAGATTATGCAAATGAAAATGCCTATTAGTTTTACTGACATGACTTTTGATCGGTTTTATAGTTGTAACGATATAAATGGGAGTGTTCGCTACAAGTATTAACCTACACTGTTGGTAATGCTAATGTAAAGATCGTTGTCTCGATTTATTGCCAAATGAAATATATAGAATATCGAGACTAAGAGAGTGTTACAGAATTTCAGCATTAAAACTGCAGCGCAGGATTTAAGTTGAAATAAAAATAAAAATAAAAAAAAAAAAAATTAAGAGAGGTTCAACTATATTGCAGCCTTTTATCCACAGCCTTGAGATTTCTCTGTTTCTCATAGATCTATTAATTTTAAACGACAGGTAACAATATCTGCAATACACTACAGAATCATTTATCAACCTTATGCATATAACAGATCGTTAAGGATATATAAATTTATACATAATGGGTATATACCCATATTGTCGAACTCTTATATATTCAATTATATAACCAACGGTTACCTAGTATCCGCTATTCATTAATTAATCAAAATTTAATCTGAGATCACTCTTAGCAATAATATTCTGAACTGTTAATGATTTTATTAGATCGTAATTAGGCACACGGTTCATATATATATGTTCAATATTGAGTTGGAATATTTTTTACTTGTTGTAAAAACTTGAACAATTTCGCAATAGTCGTTAATCTTTCGTTAAAGTTTTGCAAAACTTTGTGCAGTTATTGCATAGGTATATAATATACGGTATAAGATGCATATATGTATATGTATAGTGTATACACACCATATAGTTTATAGTATATTGTCTTTGTATGGTCGAAAGTTCGCCTGCACATAGCAAACGTGTGTAGAAATCTATTTTCCAAGATAGAACAGAGAAGTGAGTGAGATGAGTGCATCGCAGTGTGAGTTGAAGGTATAGCTAAGTTAAATAAACTTGTTTAGTTCGTAGGAAAGTTTCATCTGGCCATTGTATTATAGTGAAGCAGGCGAGTTTGTTCAAAGTTGAGAATAGCCACGAAGAAAAAGAAAAAGAAGAAAAAGAAGACGAGGAAGAAGAAGAAGGACTCCACTCGGTTCCCCATTAAGCTTTATTCCCTTGTTTTCCACTTTCATCCTTTGGTTTTCAAGACTTTCAACATCTAAACTCGTAGATTTAAAAAACATTGATATATGACTTAAACCACCACTAGGCATTTGATTCCCTTATTAATTAGTCCAAATTATATGATTGTTATTTAGCAAAATAAAAAAAAATAAAAGTACATTTTTGTATTAGGTATGTATATGTGAAAGATACTTTTCTAAATTTTAAAACCTATATACTATATATCTACACATCTATGTACATTTATATATATATATATAAAAGCGGGATTAAACGGGAGTGACGTAGCGAGATTATTTTTTACACCAGTCACTATTACCCGGCACCTAGCTGACATCGTAAATTACGAAACTAAACGGTCCGCAAGGTTTTTCAAGCTTGTTTTAAAATTGTTATGTAATATATATATAATATTATAGGAGACCACATTTTCTTTACCCATTATATATTTATAACGAGCGATTTTAAAACCGTCAACAAAATATCCTGTATATATACCTCTGCGGTATTTTCTTTCTGCTGATATAGCTGAATTATATAGTATATAGGTATAGGTATATGTATAGGTAACAGGAAGTAAACCGCTACGCCGTAACACAACCGTGACACGATTATAATTAATAATTATCGCCAAACGCTGACTTTCGTTTAGATGAAATCAATGTTTTGTCCGTATTGAGATACTGCGAGTTGATCAGCTGCTACCATGCGGAACCGATCGTTGTTTGGTAATATCGAACGTTTTGTTTTTCTTAACCGATTATAGTCGTGAAGAAATAGAAATGAATCTAATGAACGTGACATGGATAAAAAAAAAAAAAAATTAAAACGATGTTTGAAATATTGTATATTCTTGGATACAAAAAAAAAAATCTTCATCTTCTTATATATTTGTAATTTTCGTATTATTTTTAAAACGTTGGAGACTGCGTCACCCTGACCCGAAAGTCGTCAATTTTCGTAACTTTTATTGCGTTGGGTATATCAACTATATATATATATACGTATGTATCGTGCAGACTCTTTCTAAATATAAGGTTTCATATTTTAAGAAGCGTTTTATTACTGTGCCGGTTAATTTACGATCGACAGATAACAACCACCTCGATTACTTATGATGTATACATACCTAAGGTACCTAGACGTACCTACGACTCGATCTCATAGTCGCATTTGGATAGTTTATTTAAATCGTGAAGAAAAAATAAAAAAATAAAATTTTAATAGTCGGTTTTATTCACCCGATTATATTTATCTACTAGTTTCGTTTTATTCGAACCTTCCTTCTAGTTCGTCGTCGATTAAAATTGGAATTATTAACGATATCATAGATCCTTATCAAAGCCGATTCTCTCGAAGAGGATAAAAATAATTCAACCCATAAGTTTACGTTATGCAATAAAATTACTTTTCTACTAATAATATTCGCTGTTAACCCTCCTTCTTCTCCCCCTACCCCTCACCCTAGTCATCGATGATCATTCAGTTCGATAATATCACGAAGTTGTTCCGCGCTGTTTGACTCGATAAATCGAATGGCGTCATCGCGATCGGCGTTGAGACACACCCGTAATAATTTCTCATTGTTATATCGTTCGCGTAATCTTCGAGGCTTTTGTTATTTATTCTTTTTCTTCTTATTCTTTTTGCGAATCTCATCTGCGTTAGTATGTACCTATACATACCTATGTTATTCGTTATACTTACAAAGTTCGTATTATATACTATAAGTAAAATTTTTAATTAATCAATACTATTATAATAAAGACGAATAATTATAGAGAAAGATATTACACAGTTACGTATCTATAATAGGAATAGAAATATCGGATCATATTATAATGCTGCGGATGCTGCAGTTGAAACACCTATATTTAAACTTTGAAAAATATTTATAATACTCAAACTAATATCATCAGCTTATCAAAATATCCGTTCAGCTGAAGATAACAATTATACTGCGACATACGTACGAATGTAAGAAAAATAAATTAAACAATGATATATACGTAAGATATATAAGCGAATATTTTACGCGGACTGTCTTTCACCCAAGAAATATGTATATATATACGTAGTACATAGGTACTATAAGCAAGAAGGTGGTATACAGGTACATACTAATTATGAAATTTTATATTATATTATTATTACTAATTGTATGTTGATTAATTATTTCGAAATAAAAAAAAAAAGCAGCGATATAAATATATTATATATGGATGTATACATGTGCGTGTGTGTGTGTGTGTAAAAAATTTGCAGATTCGGCACCCACGCCATGCTCGCGGTTCATATAGCTAAAACAAATTCTGACTACCTACACGGTATTTTTAATTATGCAATGTAAATACGCGCGTCAGCCTCACGGTTCTGTTGTTATAACGCGAATAGTAAAAATGCAGAAAATAAAAGAAAATAAAGTATGAAAAAATGAAGAAAAAATATACACGTTGAATTTTTTTATTTATTTTTTATATATATATGTATAACGAATATATTTCTGCACGCAGAGTTTCGGCCCATATTTAATTGACTTATATTTATTTATTTATTCATTCATTTTTTTGACTCTTTTTTTTTATCCAATCGTTCAGTTTCTGCATGCAGAAAAGCAAAATAAAAAGGAACAAAAAAAAAAAACGGTAGGAATATAAAATTCGGTGTTTTTGTTTTTTCTTTTTTTGTGTAAAAATGAATGAAAAAAAAATGTAAAATAATTTCGCGGCTTTATAGAGCAACGGATAGACTGACGACTGTTTAATACCAAGCGACTGGTATAAGAGCTGAAAAATCCTGAGGGATTCAACCGCGAAACCACCGCCTCGCACGCGACTCCTATATCCGCCTTTACTCGAGTAAGAAACGGATGCTTAAACGTCGGCTTGTTTCTTGATGAAAAAAGCTTTGCTTAACAAGCCTGCACCGCTTGTAAATCGTGCTGAAGATATACCGCTAATACGGGGGAGGATGAGGGGGTGGAATCGCTATTCGGTTCGCGGTTTTCTACCTCATTCTTACTATATAAACGAGAAAATTACCGAATGAACAACGGAGGTTGAAAATTCCGAGAGCTAAAGATCCGAAGGGTCAAACCTCCGAGACTTGAAATTCACGCATGTATCGATACGATGAGGTATTACGTATTCGTCTATATACTAAAAATATAGTATAATTATGAAAAAAAAACTTTGCGAGGAAAAAATCACGTTGAGAGAAAAGATATATATATATATATATATATATATATATATATATATATATATATATATAGGTATGTATAAGGAGAGGAACGTATATAATTGGATTTTAAATCGCTTAATTGCTCGTTCGATATTAATTATCCTACATTTTCTCTCAGCCACCACCACCACCATCGCCATACCGTCTGTTGAAGGTCCTCGAAATAATGTAAAATTGTATTTTCATTTAATTACGAATGGTTTTAATTAGTTAATTGCATTGAAATGCTGACTATCTATATACTGCTGTCGCTGCAGCGTTGAGGTTTTTTGTTTTTTATTCTTTTTTATCTAGAATATGAATTCATATGCCTATATAATACGAAGGTGAAAATATTTGAGAAAATAGTATAATGTAAAATAATGAAATGTATTGTCCGTAGTACATAGATATTAAGACTTAGCTCGTAGTACATATCTAAAAGCAGGAAGTGTTTTCTGCGTTGTTCTACTTTCGTCCTCAATCGCGCATTATCGCACTATATACCTAGTTGCGTAATTATTATTACAGTATGACCAGCTCCGACTCAATATACGCGAGTTTAACCGGAAGTCGATATCTTAACCGGATGGAAAACGATATCAACAATATTTATGCCTGTGGTCTCTTCGCTGTGTACAAGGCTCTTCACTGTCTAATACAAACGACATTGTTTTTTCATTCTTTTTCTATTTCTTTTTCTTCTTCTTCTTTTCACCAAATTTTCTAAAGCATATATATCTTATCAAATACCAGCTTGGATATGAAAATAATTGTCATATTGCGAAAGTACTCATTTAAAAATTGGAAAAAAAAAACAGAAAAAACAGAAAAAAAAATAAGGGAATTCGGTGGTGGATATACGTATCGGACGTATTACCGTGTTTCGAGAGGATGTATACTTAGTTAGCAATGGCGTGCACGACGCCGTTGTAGCCGACGTACAACAATGAGGACGGTTGGTGGTGAAGGAGTGACCTTGGTAGTCAGGAATCCGGTCTGGCAACATGAATCGACATGGTGCAGTGGCGTAAGTACCACCCTTTTCAACAAATTTTTAAATCTGTTATAAAGGGCTAGCTGCATACGATATGGTTTACCACCTGCAACACCATCGCCGAGGCAGAGTCGTTTAAGTTACAAATTTTCCAAAGTTACAAATTCGTTTAAGACAATTTCGAATTTTCAGAAACGTTCAAGTACAGAAGAATTAATGTTCCGACAAAATTGGAATGCAGATATCTAAAGACTCCGAAAATCATCGGAAAAATTTCCTAATTTCTGTCTATTTCCCCAGTATTCGTATAAATACAGTGTAAATATGTAAAAGAGGTTCTCCTCCTCAGTTTCAGTGATAAATAATATGAAAAAATGTATTTTGTCTGTACTAAAAGCAGATAAAAGTTCATCAAAGAAAAGATGCAGATATTCATATGCGTGAATCTCATATTTATTCTCGCTTTTTCCTGATGGTTTTTTCAGCATACGCCAAGACTGAATCCTGCATTGTATTGCATGGGGAGTTCGTTGTTGTTGGATGTTTCAAATACCCAGACAAAAATGCGAACCGCAAAGGACGATGGGGCGAAGAGAGTCATTGTATATTCTATATGACGTTGGGGCGGGGGGGATGGTCGGTCCAAAGTCGGTCCATTCTCGTCTGTATTTATAATTCTCTTCCAATACCGAATATCCCAAAAATCCACAATCCGTACATCAAAAAAATTCGTATCCTTCATAAGTTGGTTGGAAAAAAAAAAAAAAAAGATTCCGAACAGTTTTTCATTTCCTCCGAGTTGATTGACTCGCTTTATCATCGAGCCACAGACCTCTTGATTGTAGTCATCAATTATAATTCCGTAATGGGTTATTACGGTAAATTATTTAAACCGTTGATTATGAATAATGGAATTTAGTAAGCGATCATCTAAGTACCCGTGTGTGTGCAATGAAATACAGTACAGTGCAGTACAGGGCAGTGCAGTATTTATGCAGTTATATGTGTGTACAGCATATACCTATACACATAGCTATATATATATATATATACCTACTCAGGTAGGATACGAGGATCGGAAAACAAATCGAAACTATTCTGGGTTCTGGTATAAATTACAAACCATTACCGGACGATTGTAAGCTAATGGAAGCGTCTTAATCAGCCCTCGCGGCCATTCGTGGACCCGCAAGATGCGTCTCGACCGCCGTGCCATGCCATGCCATGCCATAGCACAGTATAACATAGCATAGCATGGCATGGCATGGCATGGCGTTGCTTTGCAGCGTTGTGCCTCTCGTCTCACCATTAACCACTTTACAAATAAATTACACGTGCTTGTCCGTTGTTAAAAGAGAAGAGAGAAAAGAGAAAAGAGAGAAGAGGAAAGAAGAGACTGAAGTCCCTCTCGCGAGACTCCTGCCTCGAGGAATGTCACGCGTAAATACTTCCCTCCTTTAAACATTAAAGTACCTGTAAGTACGTTGTTTTTTTTTTTTCAATTTTATTTTATTTTTGGTTCACTCGTTTAATCTTGTCTCATTTTCCACTCGTCTTATCAACGAATAAGATAATACGGATGATAAACAGTCGGAGAATTTGAGTATGGTTTTCATGCATGATGGGTAAATCCAACGATCGCTCCTATCGATGGTAATAAAAAAAAAAAAAAAAATGATTTTTGGTGATAATTTGCAACGAGTGTAAGTACATGTATAGGTAATATGACAATCTACTGATGTGTCTCTATGAGCAATTGTGACCTGTGCTTGAAGCGATGAAGCTCTATAGGTATATAGATATACATTGTCACTGTGTGAATAACCAAGTAGTTGGAGCAAATCTGTGCGCACCTGCCAAGTGCACCTGAGTCCCTCAGTCTCGAGGCCATTCAACTCTTATGTCGGGGTGAGGAAAGAGGTTAGGGGGGTTAAAGAGGGGTTTGAGGGAAGGGAGGAGAAACCACGCACGAGCCTGCGGTAGTATATGATGTATGACTTTACACCGCGAGCCTAGCGTAGGTATATAACTTGTAGATATGTTATAATGGTCCATTGGAATTGAATTCTTAAGAAACTAATACATTACCAATAGTATTTCATTGTAGATTTTCTAATATAAAGTCGAGTCTAGTCGAGTTTGAATCTTTTGTCGTTTTAGATTGGTGGATTTTCTGTGAGAAAGAAGAAATCGAAAAACAAAACGACATTTTTGAGGACCGCGGTTTGAAGATACGAATTTTAATAGTTCCGAAAGCTCGGAAATATGCAAACAGCTCGAATCTACGAAAGTCTAGAAATTCAAAAAAATTTATACTATATTCCTCAGGATGTGAAGACAAAGAATGGTCCATCCTAATCCAGACCCTCTTTACAAAAACCCGTTTTATCTACTTCAATCGATAACTTCGTGATGTCATGAATAATTGATGGATTTAATTTTTTTTTTATTTTACCTTTATTCTTTTTTTCAGGATGTAAATTTCGAAGACGATTAATTTGACCACTTATTGGCTCAGATACGATCGATACAGCCCGAATTATTAATCACGGAATAAATGTATGCGTGAATTTCAAGTTTCATGGAATTTTGGCCCTTCGGATATTTAACTTTCGGAATTTTGGAACCCTCGGTGTTCTCTTATTCAGAGTTTATTGAGAATCTGCTATGTAGACTACCGGGAAAATACTCTTTCCAAAAACGAGACGGTGTTTTATTGAGATTCAGAACTTTGTGGTATCGATTACGGTTGCTGATTTTTTTTTTTCCCTATTTATTTATTTTTTTCACGTATGTAACCGATTGCGGTGGAAAAGAGATAAAAGAAATAAGAGATAGAAGAATATTAAGGTGAAGAATACGGAAGAAATATCATCAGCATATATATATATATAAATATAATACATCAGCTGAGTTATATTTTACGAGAAAATCGTTACTGGGGAAAACGTCGGTCTATATATACACGCCGCGTCACTTTTACAAAGATGATTAATACCCGCGATGTTGGCTCAATGTTATCGTTGAGGTGAAGAGAGGGGATGTATATACGAAGGGACGTATAATGTCCCTTTAGATTGATAGAAGCCGTGGAGACAGGTTTCCCCACCCTGTTTTTTCTTTTTCTCTTTTTTTTTTTTATATTTATTTTTTCATTTTTTCTTCTTATTATCTCACCAAAGATATAACTTTATATACCGCGTATTTATTTTCTTTTCAATTCTTTAGTCATTTTCAAATTCAAAAATTTTCTCCACAGACTTCACAAGTTTCAAAAGACAAGTCGAAAGATCCTAATTAAAAATAATTTTCTTAGATGTTGGGGGGGATATTAAATTCTATGTAAATACCTACGAAGCTGTGTAGGTATATAGGTACATTATTGGACCAAATAATAGTGTAATGATTTTTTTTTTTCTTCTTTTATATACAGTGACAACTATATGCGGTAAGTGCACTTAACTGGGATCAGCACTAACCGCGGTTGTCGCTATTAAAACTAATAAAACACGGTCATGGTCGCAAACCGCTCATTTGTTTATCACCGAATTAAGGTCATGACGCCAATTAACTTTTATTACAGTATTAAAACTCCTGATAGATAATTAGATACCTACTTGTACTAATGAAAATAATTATTATGACATAGAGGATTGTATATAATATATCCATATCTATATAGGTATGAGATACAAGTTCACACGTTAAACCCATAAACAATATATAAAAATGAAAAAAAAATAAAATAAAGAACGTCTCGCGTGTGTTCGATATTTCTTCGACCCTATACGACGACGTATGCGTTGATCAAGTTGAGGCGAAAGGCTATTTTTCGTGAAATGACAAAGAAGAACAAAATAGAAAGTAGGAAACATTGCGAGTTACGGTATTTTACGGTTGTCGTATAATGCAAAACTAATTGGCTACCAAAAAAAAGAACCCTAATCATTAGGAAAAAAATAAAAAAAAGGAAAGAAAGAGAACAAAGACCCAAAATAACGAAACATCTTCACCTAAGTGAGAAGTTTCAAATCGTTTGACAAAAAAAGAAAAAAAACCCGTGATACTATTCACTCCTCTCTTTCTCTCTTTCTCTCGCAGTGAACCGGAAATAGAAGTCGCGTGCCGCCTCGAGAAGACCGAACCCTCACCCGACCGTTTCGTTCCGTTCCGTTGCGTTGCGTTGGCAGATATTACGTCACGCCGGGGAATCCCCTCGACACGGACGTCAGATGCTAAGGTGTACACGAATACATACAAGGGGTTTACATTGGTAGATAGAATTTAAAAGAACCCCCGCGTGTCGCGTGAGAGAAACGTTTTGTACCGCATCTATACGTATATATGTATAATATATATATATATATATATATATATATATATATATATCAGTATATAAGGGAAGACCGTGTTAAAGTTCCGAATTTTTAAAGTTGAGAAAAGAAACTTAAAGATCTCCGAGTGCTGAAAAATTATCCATTTAAATCGATAACTTCATGACGTCATAAATAATTGATAAGGTTTTTAAACTTTTTATTTTTTTTTCAAAAACAAAATCTCATAAGACGATTAATTTGACCATGGCATTTCGGAATTTTCAACCTTCTGTAGATTTTCGTTTGAAAGTTTTATGTAGAGTTTCGAAAAAATACAGGGGGGCATGTGTAATATACATTATATAAACATACCGTGAACCATAAGACGACATTATGAGGTATTAGAGTTATACACGTATAATACACATGTAGCAAAATGTGTTGGTAGTATAAATTAGTATGCAGAGTATACGTGGGGATGGATAGAAGTTTATCGCTCTTGAACAATACTAGGACAATGGTGCGTAATGAATTTCAATGAAGTTGCTCGATAAAATTTTCAGACCCCCGTATACCTAGAGCGTGAATACGAAACTGAGGATATGGTCTTCGCGAAATATATTGGTTAAGGCAGTTTTTCAATTTTCTACTTCTATTCTTTTCACTTCTCAAATCATCGTCATAATTTAAGTTCGATTTATAAGATTATTTGATGAATATTCAAAGTTAATGAGAAAATAATTAAAAAACAAAAAAAGAGTTATCTTATAATCGTTATAAATATAAAATAATCTCTCTCTCTCTCTGTATTGCAATTAGTCCTATCGATTTATGGACGTCAATCAAAGGCTATTACAGGTTGTCAATATAGTAATAAGATTAAGTATATAGATATGTTCACTTATATACTATTTCATTTCATGTAGAATATAAATATCATTAAAAACCTATCTAATTAATCGTAATTAACAAGCATAAATAAAATCAAGAAATTAACCTGACGATATAATATCAGTTATCCACGGCAGTGTAATCTATATGGCGATTCTAATCAAATATGTATACACCTACATATATATATATATGTGTGTGTGTGTGTATATATATAATATATGTATTATATACCAAAGTTGCCAGGCTACCCAACAATTTGCATAAATAGTTCGGGCTCGATGGTCAAAACTTTAACAACCTGTGGTTAGATAATGAGTAATAATTAGAAGGACAGATATATCGGAGAACGGCGGTATTAATATTGTCTTGAATAATCCGTATAATAGTAGGTGAATTAACCGTCTATATATACTGAGCAACCCGGTATTTTTATTCAAATTTCTATCCTTTTATTTTTTTGTTTTCTTTTTTTTATACTTCGTTTTCGATTACATTATATACTTTATTATAATATGACGGAGTTATAATAAATATTCTATATATCCTGTCTATTTATTATCACACATACGCCGGAAATGTTCTTCTATGTATAGCCTATGCGCATATTCTTTAAACAAATATCTCGAATAATGTAAAATATGAAGGAAACAAAAATAAAATAAAATAAAAATAAAACAACAAGATTTCACTATAACGCTGCAACTCTAATGAATTTTTTATTTTCGTCTATTTTTATACTTGAAAAAAAAAGAAACCAAGAAACTGGCAATGAAAGGAAATTTCTGAACGATTTGCTTAAAAATATTTTTTTTTTTTTTATTTCTACGATTTTTATCGCCTTTCTAATATTACGGCTATAGCAATAGACTTTAATCAATAATTTTCTTTACTCCTATTATACAGCCTAAGGTTATATTATTTATTATACCTATATCGACTGAATAGATCCGGAGATATTTATTCCTGTATAATTATAGGTCCTTTCCCTCTCCGATTATTTTTTCTTTTTTTTTCTTTCTGTCTTTCTTTCTTTTCCCCTCTCTTTATAACCCTGTAGTCTTAGACTAGAGTATAAAGTATAGATTATGTAGGTATATGTATAGAATGTATGTACTACATTTATGTATAATACATATAGAAGAGATTTGATTGAACGTTTCATTAGAAACAACACGGAACTGTAATTAGAGAAATCTTCATAATTTATATCTACCGGTCAGCAGCAAAGAGAGAGAGAGAAAGAATCGTGAATAAGATTCACCGTTAAAAGGGAAACCAAGAAGCATAGTATATGTGAACCGCGATTTTTCACGCTGATTAAAATGTAGTTAAAATTATTCCAAGGCAATATCTAATTTCATGTTGATCTAGTAAGTAAGTAAGTATAAATAAATTACATTTTTTTTTTTTTCTTTTATTCCATCATAAAAATGATTGATGTAATATTTCATCAATTAATCAGTTTGTTCTTTTTTTTTTTTTTTTTCTCAACTTATCATGACATTTATGATACGAAAATAATCATTATAATGATAATAAACATAGGTAAGGATTATTTAGTATATTGCAGGGTCCGGAAACGCGTCACGGATCGATGCACGCAGATTAGAGCGAAATCTAGTTTCGTATGTTAATACGATGCTAATTTATTCAGAAAATAAGTTGAAAAAAAAAGAGAAGAAAAAAAAAAGAATAGAATGAGAGCGTTAGAAAAGCTGAAATAACCGGGTGGAAGAGGTACATACATACGTAGACGTACTTAGTACCTGCCTACACACGTATCTATGTACATATACATTATTATATACTACAGACAAGAAATTGCTTGCTCTATTGCAGCTGCTACTATTCCCATTAGTTTCTAATAACCAATAACAATTATATGTATACCTATACCTGTCTTCAATATACTTGCTAACCATAGTCGACTATATATATATATACGTTAGACGATTGAGTATATCAAGTTCTAAAGAGTATAAACTTTCTAATACCTAATTAATGAAACGTCAAGTTTTCTCCACTTCTTTTACAATCTATAGAGCCAATAGATACATATTATAATCCGTTTATATACGATATGTATATGATTGATGTAAAATAAAACGATCTGTGATCTATAAACTAAGAGAGCTTTGATAGATAGAAAACTATCGGATCTTATAGAATTTTTGTTTAAGATAATTTAGTCTTAAAATTTAGCGAGGAATCTATCCTAGAGTTACGCCACGCATAAAACTAGTATATGTATAAATGTGTACGTTAATGCCAATTACGAGAATTTCAACTTCACCGCAACAAGCTGATTGATTACGCGATTCTCTCTTCGGGTTTATATCGCAAGCAAAATTAGTGGTCATACTCGGTCGGATATTCGCATTATAATATACCCATTAACCACTAGCTGCGGTTTATTTGACATGTATGGAATATTTATCAATTATATTCTACTGCAGTCTCGTACCTCTAACAAGGATCTAGATATCCATTTTATGAACAGATTTTAAACTAGTAAGGTATACATACTATACCTATAAGGAAGTTAGACAGCCAATTTCCAATCACACTTATACGACTAAATAATTGCTGTAACGAAACGAAATGACAAAAATCAGAAATTTATACTTTGCACAACTGCACCTGTTACCCATAAAATATCTATATCCCTCTCATTTCCTCTTAACAAATGCTAACCTACCTCGGTAATAATACCGTTAGATACGGATATGCAACGATAGTTGTATACTGTACGGAATTAATTAACTTTCAGGGAAATACCAGGTGTCTACGAGACATGTAGATTGTTTCAAATATACCACGCCACGGTGTCTTGATACAGCTATCGCAGGACGAATATACATATATGGATAGAAGTAAAGAAAAGAAAAGAAAAGAAAAAAAAAAAAAAGTTAAATTTAGTCAAAAATCTACGGCCTTGAAAAGACAGACGGATATAATCGTCCTTCCATGCTTCTTCGAAGTATACCATATGGTATATGTATGAGGTAGCCAACTGTCGCAGATATATTTTCACTGAAATTTTCTCAACTCAACTCAACTCAAAAAAAAAAAATAAGATTTCTAAAAAATGTATACATGTAGTGTATAAATTATTTTACCGAATTTTTATTGCTTAATTTTTTAACTAAATTTTTATATATTCGCGATTCTCTCGTTTCTGCTTTATATATATATATATGTGTATCTAGAGTGCACGTGCCGACTACTGATGCGCTCTTGGTAACTTTACACATTAGCTGGGTGGACTCGACGGGGAATCCAGAATCGTTTCACCACCGCGATCATCCTGGCTCAACAAGTGGTCCCCCCCTCGTGATTTTGTCAGCGGGCAGTCGACCACCTCGCACCAATGTTGGCGGTACACCGCTATAACAACCCCCGGGTCAGTATACTGGCTCCGAAATCCACCCCTGTAAAGCTTTGCGTATGTAGAGAGTTGTTACAAGCCTATACTATACCTACTACCTATACGGACGAAAAAACCAGCAGGAAAAAAATCCACTGAATTTTTATCGAAAAATAACCCGACGTGGAATTCAAACGCGATTTAACAAACGAACGAACGAATGATTCCCAGTAGTTACGGAAAAAAAAATAATTGCTTTTTCATTTTACGATTTTACAATTTTTACTATTCAATAATTTCCAAGTGATATTGTTCGATCGGATTATTTCCGGAAATGAAACCTTTTTCTGATGTAAATTATTTTTTCAAATTTATCTCATTACTCGTTGATAAAGTTTCTCGCGCTTTTTATACGACTCGCGATTTGATCGGTGTGTAAAATCGAGGGACGAGATATATATATGATCAGTCTAGAAAATAGTAGAGTACCTATATGCAGAATTTCTCCCGGGTCATCGAGCAACAAGTGTCATGATTCGGCAATTGGTCCAAAGAGAGAGAGATATAGCGGAATCGCCATTCGCAGGTGATGAGTTAATAATGAATTCGATGAGCAAGTAGTGTGTGCGAATCGTCGATTTGGTGGAACGAGGCGATCATCGAGTGAGCAAATCGCGCGTCAACGTTCGCTTCATTATTTTACCGTAATTACAAATCCAAATATTGGTCCTCGAGCCCCGATCTAGCGCCCGCGCTGCCAGCTTTCACGGAGATAAATGTATCGCGCGTGTCGCGCAGTTGGGAACGGTATAATTTTATTAATTGCGAATAAATATACGGCGAAAAATGATCGAATTTTATTTACGAATGGAAAATGATAATTTGAATTTTTTTTTTCTCTCTATACGAATATTGAATTATATTTCTGGGATAAATATATATAATTTGATACGTATGTATAGGTAGTTTAAATAAATATCTCTTGGATATATTTCTGGACGATTTCGCACCGATATTTAAAGCTTTCTATTCATTTCTCGCACCGAACTCTACCCCATTCGCGTAATTCGTATCCCAGCGTTCTCATTTTCTTCGTCTAGATTCAAGCAGAGAAATAGTTTGGCAAAGTTTAATGCAGGACTGACAAAGTTTCAAACTTTCAACCATATATCACCGTAAAGTATACCTACTACATTATATGTGGTTCTGTGGAAGATATAGTACCCAACCGAAGTTTCCAAGTCGAGAACTAGCAACGCAATCATATCACGGATGTGAATATTCTCTAGTTTTCAAAAAAAATTCAACATTTTTTAATACGTTAATAAATTGAACTTTTCACATCAATTATTTTTTTTTCCCATTCACAAATTATCGATCAGCGAATAACATACGTAAATCTATAGGGGAAACCAACGGTGCAAAGTGGGCACCCTCGGCTTTTATATGAAAAAGATTTTTGAGGTAAAAAAAAAAATTAAATTTTTCCCCGCCGCGTCTATGTATATGGTAAAAATCTCGTCTCTCGAGTATAGGTATATAGATATACCTATACATACCTGGAATCTCTGCATCTAGATCATGCCATTCGTAACAGTGACAGATGCTCTCATAAATATCCCCTCGCGCAAACTAATTGGACTTTCTTGTTAAACAGTTGCGACTCTCGAGATGCAGGTTTTGCGTAATCTGGGTTAATATCAGTCCGGAATGTTATACGACTTCCATCGTGGGAATTCATGGAACTTTATCTATACAGTTCGGTTCGATAGAAGCTGGTATACATTATACAGTCTTGTGTTTTTCTTTTTTCAAAAATTTAGAGCTGGAATTGTTTTTTTTTTCCTTCTAATTTTCTATTTTCCTTTAGTTTAATGCGATATTTTTCCAGCTAGTTGTAATTGACATAAAACGAATCGAACATCATCATAGTATAGAAGTATAGATATAGACGTGACGTAACGTAACGCAAAGCAACGTAACTCGTGGCACCATTTCTATTTTATTATATACATATAGTAAATAATGCTATATACATTCGCAACATTCACAGCTCCTAAATTTATCGGTTGATCATATGATTCTTGTTGCTATGTGATATAATTATCAAGTTTCAAAAATACCTACTTTCAATATAAGATCAGAGAGGATTTTCTAATTTATTAAAAAAAGAGTAAAAAATAATTAAAAGAAGTTTCATTCTGTTCAAATTTTTACCCAAATTAAGGTAAATCGCTTACTATTGTTATACTTTTCGATGATTGAGGGAAAAGTGTAGAAAATCTTGGTATAATATCTTGAGAATTTTTCCGGATGAAAAAAAAATAAAGAAGTAAACAGGAAAAAAAAAAAAGAAAAAATGAAAAATGTGGAATATGAGTAGCGAAATAAATTCGTCGAACAAGTTATATTCGCTGGCAGGTAGTAGCTAAGGGTATCTCCTCTTTTCCGGAAGTTGGGAAAAGCGGGTCTCGTTCTTCCTCAAACTACATTTCTTCGGAGGCAAAAGTTGAAATGAATTTCGAGATTTAATCATAATAAAAACTTTTCGGAAAGTAATATATATCCCCCGACTTTTTCTTTTTCTTTTTCCTTTTCCTTTTTTCGTCTTCTACTATCCTTAACTTCTCTCTCTCTCTCTCTTTCTATCTCGTGCTCTATATTGTTCCGACATTCTTTTAGCGTTGAAATGAAATGTTGCAAAGATTCATATCGTGTGGCACAACCCCTTAAATTCCCACCGCAGATAGATATACAACGTATTCTGATTTCCAAAAAGGAAATTTTACTCCTCGATGAAAAAAGGAAAGAAGAGAGAAGAGAGAAGAAAAAAAAAGAAAAAAAAACAAAGTATCAAAATTCATGAATGGGAACAAAGATATGGAAAAGTTTTTGGCGTGTTATCTAACTGCGTTACACATATAACGAATCGGCCTACAGTCAATGTCTGCGTGAGCGATGTACGCGAGATATGAGATAGAGAGAGGCGTAGGTAGCAGGTAGGTATAACTATGTATATAGATTACAACCCAACCTATACATATACATATGCATACGTTTCTATATCATCTACCTGTATATATAGGAACATTGGACGATAGGTGGATCGTGTTATTTATTACCACACATCTGTTATCTTTATCTGTTTGCACTGATTTATCCGTCAGTCGTATACATATATATATATATTATGTATGTATGTATATGTATATAAAAATATATATATATATATGCCGTCAGATATATATTCTTGCTTTTTAAAAACATAAATCTTTTCAGATTTACATATTTTTCAATTGAAATATATGCATATATCTGGTTATAAATCACCTATACACCTACATTGTTTACGAGAATTTCGTTTTTTATATTTCGTTAGTTTACATATCAATAGTGGACCGCGTTAAAGTTACGAATTTTCAAAATTTTCCAACGGTTTAAATACCGTAAGTCAGAAAATAGTTTACCTTAATCGAGACCCATTTTATATAATTATATCGATGATAATTCAAGACGATTAATTTGGTTTCGATACGATCAATACAGTCCGAGTTATTAAACACTGAACGAATATCTACATGCGCGAATTTCAACTTTCGGAGTATTGAACCTCCGGTGTTCACTTCGTTTCAAAAGCTCTTTGAATCTGTTACATAGACTTTCGGGTAAATACCATTTTTGTCTTTTCTTCAAAACCGTGATTCGTTAATATAATTAAATACCTAACATCAATCCAGTGACATTAATTGATAATTAAATCTTACGACGGTATAAATTTATACAAAGCACGCACACAACTTGGATACACTATTCAATTATTTTTATTATACTCGACCTTTTCAAATATATGGAGTTTTTCATTCAGTATTTTTTTTTTTTTTACACTATAATACACAAGCTTTTCATTTTGTTTTCAACTAAAGAAAACGAATAAAAAAAATGCTGGACCTAAAGAGCATAGATCTACTTTATACAGAGTATAGAGTACCCACTGTAGTAATATGTACAAATACAATACAGGGGTAGGGAATACCTAGGTGTAGGTATACCAGCTACACTGAACCAAGGGACAAAAAGAGTGCAGTCAGAGTATCAAGGGGTTGGGGGTTGGGGGGGGTAGCTGGAAATAAAGCTAAAGAAATGCATTAGGGAGGCAATATTACGAGGCGTACAACACTAGTGTAGAAAATTTACTATCTGTATTCCTTGTACACGTGTATAGGTAAAGGGACCGAAACATCGAGTAAAAACTCGTCTCTCTGCTGCGCCGAATCGATATTGCACTGGCTCTCTAGGGCTGCTGGTGCATGTAGGAAGATAGAAGGATAGAGATGAATAGACGCGTCGGATAAGGAGACACCAATTCGAAGTATTAAACCAATCGATTTTCATATACGATAAAAATATCAGTTTCCCAAATTATTATACTGTACAATTTTTGATAACTGCGGATCGTAAAAAATTTCGTCATATACAATCTATCAACGTTATTCGTACTATATAACCACCGCACATCGACACAAACGTATACATGTATATACGATCGATGGTTTTCATTTGACAAGCGTCTCTTCTCCGTGAGTCGGCTAAAATCAATAGCCATTTCTTTGTGGCAAGTGGAGCCGGAAAAATGTAGGAAAGTTTTCGTTTTTTTTTTTTTTTTTTGTTTTGTTAAGTCGTAGACGTCTTTCGCGTATATTCCGAAATTTGATACTTTCGGACGTGTAGATGAGAAGAAGAGAAGATATTTCTCGGATGTTCTTAAGACCGTTATACCGTTGATTTATGATTATTATTATGATTATTTTCTTTTTACTGTTTTGTAAGAAAAAAAAAAGAAAAATTTGAAAGTACATTTTCATCAGTCGATTTTCTCATCTACTCTTTATAGTTCAGTTTTCAGCTGACAAAACTCGCGTTCCTCGCTCGGCTTTGAAGTTATAAATATTACGAAGAAGAATTTCAATTTCAACGTGGTGATGAACGAGATTTGTGTGAAGGTATGAGTACAGGTTTGACAGTATGCATTCGTAACACAGAGAGTTGGATGTAGGTGTAGGTACACGTATATCCAAAGAGTGAGAAAGAGAGAGAGGAAGAGAGAGAGAGAGAGAAAGATAGCTTGCAGGAGATATTCTGACTTTCTGCCAACGTAATTAAATTACTTTTACTGCTACAGTATATACCGGTGCACCAGTCTTATTGGCAGCAGCTTCATATAACGGAAAATTAGAGGAACATGGAAAGATGGAAAGATGAAAAGCCGAAGAGATGAAAAGATGAAAAGATTAAAAGATAAAGAGATGAAAAGATTGAGGGAGAGAAAGGTGGAGGGGGTCTTTAATTCTAATAATTAATTCTGAAGCCAGGAAATTGCAAATTTCCTTTACAGTTAAACCGGGGTATTACACACACACACACGCACGCACACACACATAGGTATACCATCATCCAGAACTACGCGCGATGTATTCAATTGGCAACTTACCAAGGCTAGTTTCTCACAACCGACTTGATCCCACTTTGAGTATATTAAAACGTTAGGACAAGGCATAAGTGTAGTAACGACGTTAATGAATATCGATATAAACTCGTGTACCTGACCTGCTGCAGGTACGTATACCAAAAAAAAAACTAAAATATTATACAATGGACAAGGTGCAACGTCGCGAATGAAGGGTCAATTGAAATGAACCATCATCGACATACCTTGTACAAATACTGATCGAACATCCGGCACACGTCCAGGTCGGTACTGAGCATGGAGTATCCAGCCTCCATCGCGTTCCAGTAGGAATAGATGATCCAGAGGTAGGATCAAGTCCCGCGATATATTCGCCTGGCACACACCGACTACACAACAACGCGTTTAACACTTTTACCACGTCGTACTGCACTGCAGAGATTGATAGCTGATACTGAACCGGCTACACAGTCGTTCATCTTACGCCCTAAGGTAATTATTTAGTATTTCTCTTCTTCTTTTTTCGTTTTTTTTTTGTTTTGTTTTTTATAGATTTTATACACACTAGTGTTGACGCTGTTTTTTTTTACTCTTAATCAGACGATTCTTAATCAAACCGTGGAAGAAAAATTAGACAGCTGTATCTATACTTATCACCGTTTCATTTCATCCGAGCGACGCTACTAAGAACGAATTTTTTAATGTTCTGGAAGATATCGATCGAGGGATTAAAATATCGTCATTGACTGATTAACGAATTCCTAAGATCTTATCTACGGTGAAAAATTGAAGGGACTTGGATTTTAATCACGGTTGAAAGTCTTTCGACAATTATAATCACGCGATAATTATATAAGACTAATTTGAAATTGAAATTAAGATGAAAATTCAACAAGCGTCTAAACAATAAACGGATTATTTAAGTCAACCACAAATTTCATCAATCACTGTTAATGATATTCACTTGAAATTCCTGTCCAAGTCACACTGCCAAGTCACAGAAAAAAGTCACTTGTTGAAAAAAATAAAAAAAATAAAGAACAAAAAAATTAAACAAACAAGAAGAAAAACAATTATCTGCTAATTGCTCGATATTTCATCCCCTGTTATCCAGTCAGGGTATACACACATACGTATACAGTATATATGTTTTTTTTTTTTATGATCGACGTATTGTCTTTCGCGATGTAATTAAAACCGATTAAAAATAATTACTCAATCAATCTGTTTTTTTTGATTGTTTTTTTATCAATTTTTTTTTTTTTTTTGTTAATTATATTTTCACTTTATCGATATCGACGATCGAACAAGGTCAGGATCGCAATTACATCCGACGTATTCCGTTTCCCGTTTCCCGTCTCTCGTTTAACGTTAAATCGGTGTGCGCGGTGCGTGTTGCCGCGATAGTAGCCGACGGTGCAGTGCAGCGGCGCCGGCGGGTGGATCCTCGTCCTCGTCCCCCCCTTCCCCCTGCCAGATCTCTTCACCCCCCCGAGCGCCGTCACTTCCCTTCCTCCACCTGCCGTCGCCCTCTTTTTACCCCCCTACCTCACCGACTAAACCCACGCAGTTGCCGGAGGCCGAGGTCTCCTCGTGCGCAGTCGATTAAAGAACTTGTACGTCCCGCGTCGATCTAGCTATACGAACATTTTACCGAGCGAGGAAATATATCTCTATATATATATATACATATAGACATATTTATCTATATACTATATAATATCCGAGTTGGAAGAAAAAAAAAAAAATATCGGAGTATATATTTTGTAGATTTTTCGAAACGGACTTGTCGAGTATTTTGGGAAAAAACGAGAAAAAAAAATATATTATACGATTATTTATTTATTAACATTCCACGTGAATAATGTGTACCTGTGTACTGGATCTTACGTCGTATAATTACCTTCGAAAAGTTACGTAAAATAGAATAGAACTATTTTACAAAGGTAAGAGAGTGAGTATAGATCATGTTTTATTTAGTCAGAATTTTTTCGTTTCGGTAATTATGACTTTTGTATATACCTATGTATTAACAGCTACTCCGAAAATGATCGCTAATTGTTTTTAGCTCGATTTTAGATCTGGCTTAGATCAGCACGTGGACACCACGTGGTTTCGGTTCATTCATAGACTTGTAGAACGAGGAAGGACGAAAGGAAGGAAGGAAGGAAGGAAGGAAGGAAGGAAACAGGCAAGCAAGCAAGGGGGAGCAAAGGAGGGAAGAGAGACAGGGTGCTCAGGCCGGCTTTGCCCCGAGGAAACGTTGTCGGGCGACCGCGAGGTCAGGCGTGATATCTAAATTGGGCATCTCACTCGCACTCGCGAATTCCACCGATCTAACTCGACTTTATCTCCCTGTTTCTTACTCCGCGGTAAACCAGACTCTGGTTTATACAGAAATACCATCCCATCCCATCCCATCCTTTCCTTTCCTTTCCTATTCCTTTATTCTTTTATTCCTTTATTCCTTTTGCTCTCTACTCTACAAGGACGATGCCCCTACATACGATAAGAGTTACACCGCAGGGTGTCTCAAACGGTCGAAAAAAATTTGCCTAATTTTTGCTTTACGTTCGTAATTTTTTTTTTTTTCTAATCGAAATCTAATTCTTTTCGCATTTCAAGTAATTCGCAAATCGGAGAGGACGAGCTTCTTCCCTTCTTTTACCACGTGGGAATTATCGTCGGAAAAATATCCTACTTTTTCTCAAGGATCGTAATACCTTCTCGACAAAGTGTCGCCGGATTTAACACCCGGTTTCGTATCTCAACTATACGCGGAGCGTGCGGCGAGCCGCCAACTTACAGCCGCAATCCTTTGGCTCAGGGTGCGGTGGTGACTTTAGATTATCAGATTCGATTATCTTGACATAGTGAAAATTTATTTCATAGAATAAAAAAAAAGAAACAACAGCTTTTTGACTATTTAAACGCATTTAATTTTCCCATTTATCGTTCGGTTGTGAAAATTTTATAGAAAATTATGAACGACGGGTACTCGCTACCCGTTATCGTCTAACACCGGGTTCTTACCCGCGCCTTAAACCACTAGAGTGAAAATAGCACGGACGGGGAATCCCCTGGCAATAGAATTCCGAATCGCAGTAGTAGCGCCGCTCTGAGGTCAGCCGACCACTACCTCACGGCCGACCCGAGCGTAGAACATCTCTCCGACCACTTGTAGCGAAGAAGAAGTGATAATGCCGTAGATTTGATGTTTGAAATTTTATCGACTGATAGTTGAACGAAGATCTTTTCTTTCTCTTTGTTTTATTCATCTTGTTATTACGTAATGAAAATTGCGATGTAATAAGATTAGTTTTCCGGAATAGAAATATGTGAGGTTTCCTTTTAGGCCTTGCCATTCAATCTCTAGAGTAGTTAGGAGGTATGAGCAGAATCTCGTCAAAGCACGAGTTGCAAATTGTTGTTTTACCTACACGCACCCTATCTGGATGGAATCAGATTTTCCGTATATAAGCTTCAAAGCGTTACGAAACGAGTGACGAATTTCTACACGCGTTTACGGTACGCTATGGGAGAGACTCTGGTTTCCTTGGTGGTGTCGTATTAGACATAGGGATCGTACTATCTTCTGGATACTCTCGCCCTCTTTACCCTCTGACAATTCTATCTCTATCGCACTTTATTCCGCTAGAAGAAACAGCGGAAATTAGAGAAACGACATTCTCGAGACGCGGGATTATACTCAGGTGTATAGTCGACGTTGTATACCTATTCATATATGCCTCTAAGAAGGATTTTTGAAAAAAAATAAAGAGTTCATAAAAAGACAAATTCGATTGTTTTAATTTTAATTTTTTTGTTCAAAGCTAATCATCTCCCTTTCTGAACCAGTGATTAATTAAATGAGAACTACAGGGGTCGCAAAAAGCCCGTTTGGTGAGTTGAGGTAGAAGTGCTCTTCAACCAGAGAAAACAAGGAATAAGTAATTACATTTCGATAGGGAGTAGAGGTACCGATAATTCTCTTCGTCAGAGGAATTCAATAACTCGATTCCCCCCGGTAGGTAGGTAGGTGGGTGGGTGGGTGGGTGGGTACCTAAATTTTCACGATCATTTTTTATGGGGTGAAAGAATTTACATTTAAATTTAGAAATTCCGTTGAGCCTTGTGCGATGTAAACCTCGCCCAATGGGCACGGAGGTAGTACCTATCTCTCTGTGCTTTCAGCCCTTTATGAAAACGGTCGATTGATTTCTACAGTAAAGGGAAAGAAAGAGGGGTGCTTAGACTGTACCTACGTATCTTCTTTTATAACGGATTCGAAATCCGAAGGAACTTCGAAAGGAAGAAGAAGAAGAAGACGAAGAAGAAGAAGAGGAATCTACAAAG
The DNA here is from genome assembly GCA_914767705.2 of Tenthredo notha. Lineage (NCBI taxonomy): Eukaryota > Metazoa > Arthropoda > Insecta > Hymenoptera > Tenthredinidae > Tenthredo > Tenthredo notha. The sequence goes on along the minus strand of OU611914.1, from coordinate 1,008,052 downwards.
AGGTTAAAAATTTTCCCGAGTATATCTCAACCCCTCCTATATTCATCCCTCAAAATCCGCGAACGAACGCGCGCGCGCGATTCGAGGTACCCACTAGCGAGAAGGTAGGTAGAGGTAGAGGTAGAGGTAGAGGATGAGAGGTAGAGGTAGAGGTACAACATTCAAAATGGATTCCATAAGACGTCAGAATCGGGTATATCTGCCGAGATATTGGTTCGAACTTCTAATCGCTCTATTCCAAACATTAGGGAAAATTTTTAGTCCGATCATATTCTCATATTTTAAGGAGAGCAAATAGGGGAGGCTTAGACGAAATGAGCATCTCCTCTGCAGTTTGACAAAAGAAAATATCTTCGAAGAAATAATTTTTGGGAAAATTTTCAGCTACTTCGCCACGGTTTTCCTTAAATCCCTTTTTTTTTCTATTTATTTTTTTTCATTTTTTTTTTTCTTGTTGTTATTTGGTATCTTTTCAATAGATAAGAGAATGTAATTTCTGATCTGGATCAGAAGTATGTTGCAGGTCGCTAACATCCCCTTAATTCAAAGTCCTCGGTAGCGTCGTACCTACCTACCTACCTACCCAGCTATACCCATATAAAGTAAATTCCCAGCGCTCCGCTAAATCCAAATTAACAAAAGGCAATTTTCTAGTTACAGCAAAGCTGGCTAATGGGTTCAATTTTAAAGCTCATAAAAACCCAACCCCCGACACCACCCTCTCGTCTCCCATCACCCGCAACCTCGCGAGTTGCGCGCGTCTCTCTTGGGAATCAATATCCGCGAGTCGCTCCTCCGCTACACCCACCCTCACCCTCCACCCCCCGCACGTTGCTCCTCCGGGACGACGCCGCCACCGACGCTGCCGCCGCCGCCGCTACCCTCCGATAAACGTGATTTAGAGCAGGAGAAGTAGGGGAGAAAATTTTCCCCGCTTGTTTCCCTCATACCCTACTATATACCACCACCACTACCACCACAACTACAAAACATTCAATTTGAACGTCAAGTTAAAACGAAATGGATTTTCCAACCAGCGTTGGTACAGTCTAGCTTAAATTTTTGTCACACCTATCTACCTACCCCTGAACAAAACTTCTATCATTCACACGTAACGAACCCTTGAAATCGCCCCTCATTTCATACCTTTCGAAAAAAATAGATCTTAATTTTTCTTCTTCTTCTTCTTCTTTCATCGTCACCACGTAAAATTTCTTTGACATCTCTTATAGCCAATCGTATTTTGTAAAATCTAACGTATAAGTTAAAGGTTTTCCTTTATTTTTCATTTTTTAATATCTTTCGCAATCTAGTCCTCGATATACATATAGATATGATATTATATTTCTGCGTATGAAATATACCTATGGATGTGAGGGTGCGGGGGCGCCCGTTTCTACAGATTCATGTGTATGTATTTGTATGTGTGTGTGTGCGAAGAGGAAATGGGAATGAGGAATGGGGAAAGGGAAGGAAAGGGGTGCAGGGTTGAAAAGTGGGGGAGGTTTCGGGATGGGCGTCGTTCGGCGTCGGGGTAGGTACTGTAAAGCGCGAGGTAGGAAAAGAGGGGAATTCAACGGCGAATGCGATTTGTATTTGAAATTTCGTTTCACTAGCGCTGTTTCTTTCCGCCCGGAGCTATCGATCCTCCGGGAATGTTAAAAGTCGTTCTTATTGGGTCTTTCTCTCTTTGAACGGGCCGCAACAACGGCCTCCATCCTCTCTACCCCCCATGCTCCAACTTTATTTCTTTCTCTCTCTCTCTCTCTCTCTTCATCCCCCATCCCCATCCCCATCCCCATCCGTGGCTCGTCCCGATTTTCCCCTTCGCGCCTTCCTCTTCTTCTTCGGCTTGGGGAAAATTCAAAGTGGGTACTGCTGTATATACCTATAATGCGAATTTTTATTCTTTTCCTGGCGCAATTGTTTTCGTATTGAAAATGAGATGCAGAATTCTTTCTTTTCTCTTCTTTTCTCTTCTCTTCTTTTCTTTTCTTATCTTATCTTTTCTTTTCTTCTTTTTTTTTTTTTCTCATATGAATATTTTTTTTTTTAATACATAATTCACCCTCCGAGTGCACGTAGTATATTCCCTCGAATATTAATATATGCTACGTTAATTTACACGCAATATATATATATACACATAGGTGTGTGTATATACATAGATTCATATTATATTATGTAATTCCAAATGACGGGAGTCCATATCTCAGTTGAGATGCTATACAAACGGATCGTGTTTGTACGAGGAAAAATGTGAAACGCCAGCAATAAAATGAATTTATTAGTTCGTACCTCTGTCGGATTACTTCCGCTGCTACATATATTTCAAACACAAACAGCGCGACATTTTTCGTTCATATTTTCTACCTTCTCTCATTTTTTTTATTTATTTATTTATTTATTATTTTCAGTATTCCTCTTCCGCCCTTTTCTCATTGCATGAGAATCGATGCAGCAATCTATGCATATACCAGTCAACAAATCGTCTGGCAAAGAAGAAGAAGAAAAAGAAAAAAAATATACATATCCAGAACAGAAATGTTAATTTTTTTTAAATATTTTTTTCGGTTTTTTTTTTTATAAAGTCATACGCACATCGTGGATGTCGTTTTATATTTTCATGGTGGCTGTAAACGCATTATACTCGGCCTGAGCCATCCTGCGGACCCATTAAAATACACGACGCTGGGCAAACGTATAATTTTTATTCCGGTCTTTATACAGAGAATATATATATATTTTTTTTTCCTTTTATAGCCGATAATGTAATAACCTTAGAAATATGGCTGGTTAATACGTTTCATATATCACGGATCTATGGAGTAAACCATGTCGATGAAAGTAATCCTAAAATCAAGAATCGAGGATCAAGGATCAAGAAATATAGAGATTCTTGTACCGTGGATTCAATTGAAGGGTAAAATACGTTCGTATAATAATTGAGAAATAGATTTGAGTATTTACAGATATAATATCACCACCGTGCAGGAGAGAATTTGTATGTAACTGTAAAGTACGTATAAATGTACTATTCAAAAAGCAATGGAATATCTTTCGCTCTTTCGAGAGTTTCAAATAGAGTTTAAAAGCTCTTTGGAGAAATATGCTCCCGAGCCTGAAATAGAGTCTGAAGGAACAGCCAGGGTACCAGCATAAATATACAATACAGCTATACCGTACTACTAGCTACTAGTGCAAAAATCTCAACAGAATTTCTACACTTTTACCCCTGTGGATATTTGAATATATCTGTAGATAATATTTTGTAAAAGATGATCGAAAACGTGTTTGCGGTAATTTGGACGATGAACATTCTCGCCAGTTATTTTCACCCTATGACGAATTCAACCACCAAATTGTATGCAAAAATATAAGAAATTCATAATTTTTGTTCTATGCGATTTTATCTCTTCTCTCACATTCTTTTCATCTTTCTCATTCTTTATCTTCTAAGCTTTTAGCGAATGATGAAAGTGAACGAGAAAATTCAAATTTCAGTCTCTCTCTCTCTCTCTCTCTCTCTCTCGTCAAAGTTTGCGAAAAGTTTACCCAGAATAATCGCCACATAAATAACAAGGTATAAACTTTCCTCTATAATAACAAAACTAAGTAAAGTAGAATAAAGAGAGATTGGAGTATGAGCAACGGGAAGAAACGAGGCAACGCAACGGCCCAACGGGGGTTACAGGGACGAAGAAGATATGAATTATGTATTTGCAAGGCTGACTCTCTACATATATATATTTATATATATATATATATTATATACAACTCCTCACCTTTCCACGCGATTTTTTCTTATTTTTTTTATTCCTATTCCTTCCTGTTCTTCCTTTCATTTTTTAATATATACATTTTTTTTTCTCTCTCTCTCTTTGCTTTCTAACTCGGAAAAATAAAAAAGGATCATCAAGCTTCTAATAATTGAAGGTAGTTTATCTCCCCCATCCCACTTATTTGTTAGAGCTACATATTATCCCTTCGAGGAATCCCCGACCTACATCACGACGGGGAATTTCCCGTCCCAGACGCCAAGAGCCGAAAAGGGACCCACCCTTCGGTTCGCCGCTCACGCCAAGCTGTCCCCAGCCACGGACGCCCGCTTATCCCAGGGTAAGTTCGAACTCTCGGGTGTCGCAGTCATCCCGCCACAACCCCTATCACGGATTCCTTGGGGTAGGTCTTGTTCAAAGCTATACGTGGCCTACAGCCACCGATTGACCCCTGCCGACCTGGACTCAGATAAGCCTTTGCTATAAGGTATTCCATTCAGTTCCGACTTACGAAGGGTCGAGATGCGTGCAGGCGAGAGATTCAAACCCCAAGTAGCCACGAAGGATATAGGTATACGTATTTTCTGTTCGAATTATTCTTATAGTTTTTTCGCTTTTTATTTCATATCCAATGGTCTTGGTATATCAGCAATGATCATCAAAGCTGTCTTACATCTCGGAATTTAGCAGCAGTTAAGTGATATTTCTAATTGGAAAAACAAGTTCGTCACAAAGCTTGTTGAATGAAAACAGACGCGATCGTAACGCCAATGAAACACGTAGTTCTGATATTTATTGGCGTTTTTAAAACTAGTTTCTGGATTATGAACATCAAAGTAACGCGATGAGGCGATCGGTCGAAGTCGATACAGAGTAAGGCGCAGTACAATTTTTGAAGCAATGAACGAGAGGGAGTGGTTCATCCTGACTTTTTTATGATTTTTTTTTTACAGAGATCGGGACGTTATTGTACCTCCCGAAGATCTGATTATCGCAACTGCGGGTTATGGTCGTTGGCAAGTGATCACAATTGCTATTTTGTGTGTTACGGTACTTACGCACGTTATGAACTCGAGCCTAGATCCGATTGACCACATATCTGGTTGGTGGTGCGAAAAGCCCGAGGCTCTTAGGAGTTGGTCAACCCCGCAGTGGATCTTATTCAGCCATGTCAACGCGGTTTGTTCACTTCAATTCACACGATTATTCGATTATACTTGAAATTCCCGTGGGATCACACGTTTATGTATATCTAGACGCGTAGGGGTTTCACTGAGAATCTGATAAACGACCAATTCAAGGACTGCTACGTCTACAAGTACGATTTCTCAAAGTTAGGAGACACTACATACGCTCACAGGCCTAAAATCGGAGATCTGAAGGCTACACGGTGCGAGAAAGTTCACTACAGTCAAAAATTCGGGAAAACTATAGCTGAAAGGGTCTGCCTCTTTCGGTATCGCCATTAATCCAAATCCCACATCATTTTACTACCACCTATTAATCTTTCTATACGTTTTTTTCTTTTTTTTTTTTTTCCCCAACTCCGCGCAGTTCGACTTAGGATGTCATTCAAACTCGGAGCATTTTGTGCAGCACCTTTTACTGATCATGGGACAAGTGTTGGGTTATCTAATATTCGGTTATCTCAGTGACCGAGTAGGTCGAAAACCAATACTCTTCGTGGCCTGTGGAGTGACGCCACTGACCGGACTAGCTCTCGCCTTTGCCCCAAACTACTTCATCTACATAACTATACGAACTTTGCACAGTTTCTTTCACGGCGGTTTTCTCGTCAACATTATTATGATGCTAGAAATTACCAACAACATTTGGCGATCCCGGATATCCGCAATCGCAGCCTTATTATACGCCATAGCAGTCGGCGTCACACCCCTCCTCTTCCAGGTTCTAGCCTCAGTCGATCAGCTGACGATTTTGATCAATATACCATGCGCTATGGTATTTTTTTGCATAAGTTGCGTATCCGAATCACCAGCCTGGCTTTTCTGCACTCGTAATTCCGAGCGTTTAAATGATGTGATAAAAAATGCAGCCAACGTTAACGGCATATCGTTGCCAAACGATTTTCGCGTGAAATACATCGAGTATACCGACGTTGAGAAAATCCTGCCAAAAAAAAGACCAAGATTTTGGCATCTCCTCCAAGCCCCTGAGGTCGCGTGCGAGATGACAGGGATCGGGTATCTCATGGCGCTTGCTGGACTAATTAACGGAAGTGCCTTAGCTAAGTTGATCTACAATGAAAAACGGATTGGTAGTTGGTACTCGATAATTGGACTCGATAAAATGGCTGGGGTAATATTAGGCCAATTTTGTGTCCTCGCGATGGGACATCGTAGATTTCTCCATATCGCGGCATTTCTACTCCTCGCAACAACCGGTGCTCTGATGCTAAATCTTAGAGAAGATTATGTCACTACAACCGGACCGGCTACCACAATACTAGCGGCAAATTTATTCGCTGTTAGTCTGACCTACGGTGCTTTGCTAAACTACAGTGTAAGGACTGTGCCGACCCTTATACGAGGCACTTATCTAGGGATGTGGAACGCACTTTGGATTGGATTCACTTGGCTAGGCAGACATAGTTACCTAAATTATCCAGGAGTAAGCAGCGTTGGGGTAATCACAATCTTAATTGGTGGTCTCGCCACTTTCAATTTTCGTGATCTTCTATGGCGAGAACTTCCCGATACCGTGAACGACGCGATTAATTTTAAGACGTGAGTATTAGCCGGCAAAATACCACCGAACAATATGCCAATTCATATATATGTATATACACCGTACGTTCTATTTCCCCAGTAAACCAAAACCAAAGAGATGGACCGTGTCGGAGATGCAAATGATGGGAAGCACTAGGACTAATACTTTAATATGATATGGGACGAGGGAACGTCTAGTGATAAAAGATTGGCTCGATTTGCGTGATCCCTGATATCGGAGGTATAGATCACTGTTAGATTAAGGATCGTGGGTTTTCAGTTTACGGTGGATATAGGGATCAGTGCTGATGGGATTCGCGAGAGAGAGAGAGAGAGAGAGAAAAAAAAATGTATTTTGAATATTTTTCAGCTCATTTTTATCCGAGACGTGGCAACACTGTTCGGCCAATCGATTTACATAGACGCTGTGGATGCTGGGGATGTATGTCTCTCTCCTTGTCTGGGTATACACACCGGGTTGTCGGTGCTTCGTTCTGTCGGCAAATATTCCATGAATTTATAACACGGGAGAGCTCTTTTTCATCGGTTGGTCGCAAGGGTAAGGCTAGGTTTACATTTCAACCTCACTACCTACACGAAGAATACGTCGAAACCAACCCGAATGCCCGAATAAAAATCAGTCCACAATTAAACACGTCTACAGTTTTTTTTTTTCTTCACTTTAATTACCGCATTTATGCATAGCTAGGTTCATTCACGGTTCGAATACATAACACTTCGGTTCTGTATTTTTTTATTTTTCCTTACACTGACGCTAATCATCATGTAACAGCCTTCCTTTAATAATTTTTAGCACAGAATCTGGTAGCGTAAAAAAGGTACCAGAAAATTGTACATAGATCGTGGATAGGGTATAGGTGAATTTATTATGCATTTAATACGTCACCTGCACACCGAGTTGCATAATGTATATTCTGAACATGGTGAGATCGGTTTTATATTCAGTTCTCTGTCATCGTGATATCGATAAGATTTGTAGAAAAATTGAAAAAGGTATATATATAATATAAAAAAAAATAATGGTTAAGGATGATAATGTTGGAGCCTATATACAAGCAAGAAAAATAACAACACCAACAATTGCTTTCGAGAAAGAATGATGTCCCGCTCACGCTGGGGACAAAGAACCGAGTCTCCTTCTTATTGCATTATTTCCGCTTTGTCCTTCTCTTCTCCTTTTTATCCTACTTCGTCTACCTCGGCCTCGACGTTGGCCCGTGAGCTTCTACATCGGTATATACATATATTTCAGTGAATCTCGTTGAAAGACGTCCTCGTATCTAATTGATGACTTTCAGATTAAGTTACAAATCGACTTCTTCGGACCGTTTCTTCGATCCGATATCACCCACTTTTCAACGCTGCTACTCCCGTCAAAATATCTTTTTTTTTTTCTCTTTTTTAATCTTTTTTCCGAAAATGACGAAAGGGACAAAGGGACTGAGCAAACGAATTCCTTTAGCGAACCCCCCTGCACCAAAAAAAAAAAAAAAAAAAACGAAGAGAAAATTGCAATCCTCATTTCTTTTTTTTCTTTTCTTTTTTTCTAGATCGTTTTACACGTATTCAGAAAATGATTAAAAGCTTTTTAGCATTTTACTATTACCTACATGCCTCTTGAGGGTTCTTAAAACTGCAGAGACATGGCAAACATCATCCCTTTCATAGCCCCTGGCACCGACGTGCTAGAAGAGGGCTTCCAGCGAACGTATGCAGATCGAAGTGGCTAGTGCAGAGAAGACTGTGTATTGTTAGCTTGAGCATAATTCGAGCTCCCCTAGTTAGACACGTAGGTACGTTCTATCTACATCGTGTATGCTGATACGTAGGTATTATACCTACCTATAACGTAGTAGTGTGATACGGATAAAGTTTAACGATAAGGACTACAAGCTGCCTTGGAATTAAAGTCAAGAAAATTTTTGCCGACTTAAATCTATGAAGTAAATATATATATGTTGGGCATGTATTCTCGTCAAAATGCACCAGTCAGTCAGTCAGTCAGTCAGTCAGTGAGTCGTAGTCGTGGTTGTGGTAGTTGTCGTCATTGTCGTCGTCGTCGAACTCCCAGAATTTATGGGCACCAGTTTTTGCATGATTTATAAGTCTAAATTACACTTGTAAATATCGATAAAGCGATCAGATAGCAGACAGTCAGTCGACTGACGGATGGACGGACGGACAGACGGAGAAACTGATTTATATTCGTTTGTCCACCTTTGCCCAAGAATGTCAAAACGCATAACCGACTCGTTCGAAGAGGATACGAGATCAATAGGATGAATAAAAAGAAGAGAAAAAATAAGAGGAATAAGAAGAGAAGAGGTAAAAAAACTTTCGTTCCAACCGAAGGTACGATTAATTGAATCAGTAAAAGAAACGTAATTATTTCAGTTCTGTTGGTAGTTAGCAGTTGAAGAATACCGAGCCGAGTTTTTTTTCTTTTTTTTTCTTTAGCCTGCGGTATAGTATGACATATGTGCGTCGCAGTTTCGGAGTAATCGAAATATATAAGTCTGAGGTGAGAGAAAATTTTTAAACGTCGTCTGGATGACTGGATCACGTTTTCTGTTTCATTTTACTTTTTCTTTTTCTTTTTCTCATTCTTTTACTTTCTTCTTCCTTCTTCCTTATTCCTTATTTATTTCTGTCTCTCTTTCTCTCCCAGCTTTCACGTATCTAAAAGCGACTTCGTTTCGACCAAGGCAACAGCTTGGCGCAGGCAGCTGTGCAACTGGTTCGACTTACATGCAGTTTGTAAAAGCGATGAAATCAGGCAGCTGAATCTGCGGCTTAACTATGAAACGAAAAAAACAAAACCTTCATCGATTTCGGTTTCCAATTCCAACAGCTTACTAAAATCGAAACCCTCAACTCCCGAAAGTATTCAGCTGAAAACGAATCACAAATTAAAGGAGAGAATTTTCCGTTGGTAAGGAAAACTAGAACAACCCCATTACAGGACTTTGAAGAAGAAGACGAAGAAGAAGAAAAAGAAAGAAATAAAAAAAATTAGCGTTTTTTCAACTTTAAAGTTAATTGACTCGTTTCTCTGACCCTCTACGACGTCAGAACCGGTTAATAATTAATTTAAATCACACCCTCGGCCCACCAGGGATGCCAAAAACTGTAGTAATCTGCGAGTCGCTCTTTTTCATCGTAAAGAGAGGTGATTTAATTAAACTCCTTAAGCAGATAGACTTGTGTAACATCGATGCAGTAACTATAAGGATAATCAGTTAGATTTGTTAGATTTATATTCAAGCTTTGAAGTCTTCTTTCTTTCTCTCTATTTTATTTCAAAGTTAAAAACGTGAGTAAAGTTGAATCAACTAGGTATTATCTAGTATATAATGCAGAAGGAAGAAGGAAGAAAAGGGATCTCTCTATTTATTGCACGATTGAAGAAGGGCGCGCGTAGAACAGATCCTGGGTAACAGGTGGTGGCCACCAGCGCGGGCGAGCTGGATGAGATCGAGATGGGCACTGGGTACCTGCCGGCCACCTGACGGCCTCGTGCCCGGAACACGAAACCTTCGGTAGAGATTCGGTTGCGTATATTTTGGGTATCGCGTTCTCCTGCTACCTGATCATTATCGCAGCATCTCAGAAAAAACAGGAACGAAAATCCTCCCTGCTTCTGCATTATTATTATCATCCAGCTGTATACCGCGAGGACCAGGTGAAAGAGAATGGTCCGTCCGCCCAGACACCTAATATTTTGTATTTTCATGGGGATAGCCACTCGTTGCGCAGAAAATCCTTAGGGTGATTTTGGCGCGTGGTCGATAGCTTCGACCCCAGGATATATTTTTCAGCGCAACGAGTGGCTATCCCCATGAAAATACGAAATATAAGGTGTCTGGGCGGACCGACCATTCTCTTTCACCTGGTCCTCGCGGTATAATGTAGTAGGTGTATAGTCGTACGTGACAAGATCGAAAAATACATTTTTTAATATCAAAAAAAATCTAGTGGATCGATAAATCCAAGACGAATGGTAAAAAATGACGAGATCGTTAGAGACGATTCCGAATTTTCAGAAATTTTCAAGATTGGAACATGAAAATTCAGTCTATCTCTCAGAATCTGAAGACAAAGAATAGTTCCATAGCCAAAACGGCTATGTAGACTTTCGGGGAAATATAAAGGGGCGATAATCATAGTGTTTTAATGATTATTTCTCACCCCCGTTATCATTAACTCGACTAATTTTCTGTCTGCGCACACGTGCACCTCTCTGTGACTGGTTGAAAAAATGTATTATTCATCGACGTCGTTGCCTCGTGAATAATTCACTTCGCACGGAATCTGGATTCCATCACCTTATATTTTTTATTTTTCCTGTTCTTTTTACTTTTTCGTTTTTCGTTTTTCGTTTTTTTTATTTATTTTTTTTTCCCCCACTTTTCCACCCCTTGATGGAAATTTGCTGAATTTCGGAGAAAAGGTATATTGGATAGAGGAATATAATTACCGTGGTGGCAATTTCTAAAAATTTTCAATGTACGCGAATACGCATCTACATATATCTATGGGGATATTGGATTTCCTCTGGTCCAGATAACTCGTCGTCCTCATCGTCGTCGTCGTCGTCGTTCGTTGCTTTGTATGTGTGCAGCATTTAAACTGAATAGAGAACTTTAACTCCGGCAGAATAATCCATATTTGTCATTCGTTTGAAACTTATTTACTTTTGTTATTTTCACAGTATTGATCCGACGAGAGAATTCTGAAGAGCAACTTGGTCCCGGGGCAGACGAGGAGGAGTTACGGGGGTTGGGTTTTGGGGTGGGAGACTGTGCGGGCGGCGGGGAGTTTAGAAAGTTTCAAGAGAGCCTCTCAATCCGAGGGGCTTGTGCTTGTGTAAATATAAAGTTGGAGAACCGGATAATGTCGGGGATAAATCAAGGAAATTTGATAAATCCACAATTCTGGAGGATCCGCTAATTAAATATCGCCCGGTACTTATTTCGAATGCGTTTCTTTCATATACCCGAAACTTTCTTTCCGTTCGTTAACCTAAATCGACTTTTTCTCTTTCTTTATTTTTATCTTTCAACGAATCTGTTCACCCCCAAAACAATGAATTAAATTTCAAAGAAAAATTTCATAACAAAATAAAAAATGAGGGTAAAAAAAAAAATAATTGAACAACTGCATCGTAAGAATCGATTCACTCGTTACATTAGTTCAACTCTGGATACCCGGACCACCATCGACGCGGAATTAAGAAGAACCTGGAGCTCTCCATCCGCGAGGTAGAGTCAAAATAAATACTATAGTCGACCCTCGGTAATTGGCTGGCTCGGACACTGTTTGCTAGCGCGTTGTCCAAACTCGAAAACCTCATAAAGGTCTTGCCGATGAGAAATTTGTTCAAAGTGTATCGTAATACAGACTGACATTGATTGATTTCCGGAAGACTATCATAGAACGTTCGAACAAAGGGAGGAAAGTCATCGTGCATGAGGAATGGGTGGTTTTTCATCATCGGTAATTCCCCTAGCATGTCTAAGTTACTCTTATTATTACATTGAATGATAATTAAAACTATGAATGTATATTATAGACAAGGGTCAAATCCGCTGAGTAAATAATCAGCGGAATTGACTCGCGAAGTGAATTGAAAAGGTTGTCCCGCACACGGTTCGGTGATTTTTCGTTGAAAATCCCTCTTTCATGAGGCGGTAGGGTAAAGAACGCTAAAGTCCACTAATGACGACGTTTATATCGGGTGTGCCCGGAATATTGACCGTCAACTGAGAGAATCGAGAAAAACGTGGAGGCTCGTTCCTGGAGCCAACTCACGTTCCCGCCACACCGCATCTCAAGAGAGACGTCAACCCAGCCCTATATCTCTCTACCGAAAAATAATACACCTATACCTAAGAAGCGAAAACTATTCGACTCCTGTTACAAGCTTTAAGCATAGGAGGGAATACCGAAATACATCGAGTCGGTGAGGAAAAACTGCGTCAGGAATCCCTTTTTTTATTTTTTTCTTCTGTCTCTGTCGCATATATATACTATGTACGATAGTGTGTATTGTATACATGAAGCCAGTTTGAAAGTTTTAATTTCTTCAGCTTTACGGGTAGGTTTTATGAGCCACCGTTACGATGAAATGTCGACATGCTCGAGGGAAGGATGGCAACTGTAAGCTACCTGTTTACATCGGTATTTTCCACCCCATCCTCTCCGGTTCGTTTTCATTTTTGTCATTTTCTTAATTTTTAATTTTATTTTTTGAAATTTTATTCCTATATTTCCTCCGCAATTGGGATAAATGTTTGAATTGAATTTCTTTATATATTGAAAATAATATAGGTATAAGGTATGGTTTGGGGTTGCAGCGAAATAGGTAGGATACCTATAATAATATCGTATGAAAAGGTATAATTTATTTTTATTTTTTATTTTTTAACGGTGAAATAATTGGGGAAGCGAGAAAAGCACCCGGTTCGCGTAAATCTCCATCGTTTTTAATTGGGCGAATGGCGTTGAATAGGAACATGTGAAATCCATATTAATAACGGAATATGCTGTCCGGAACGAGGATGAGATCCCAGCTCTCGGTGAAACCCAAAAGCGAGCAAGGCCTTAACTCATATAAGTATAACAGTGGAAAGTACATCCGGGGTGCCTAACATCGACTAAAATACCGAACGAACGAAACGAAACGAAATGAAATGAAGTGAAATGAAAAAGGGTTGCTTCGTATAAATCTAATATATGCGAGGTGGTGGACATCTAGCAAGGGTATATATACGAACGATCTGAAGGGGGCGAACAAATCAACCTTCCCAAACACGGCATCGCACTTCCCCAACCTGCTTATGCGAAGTTATGGCTTCAACCTTATTACTTTAAAAGGTTTTTTCGGTTTCCGGCTCGTTACCATGAACCTATTATATTTATACCAACGTATAACATATCATATTATATTATGTATATGTATATGTAATATGTATAGGTGTGTCAATAAATCGCAATGTACGGTTTCAAATTTCCTTTACGAACGGGTCATACATAACGTTATTAGAATCTAAGCTCGCTAAAGAAAATTACATATTTATTTTAGCCCACGTCGTATATAGAAGATGAAAAATTTCACCAACAGAGATGAATAATAATCGTAAATAAATAACGAAGATATGCATACGCGGGTACTATTTCCTTCGAGATTATATCTTGCCAGGATAAACATTACTCTTCTCTGAACATCACACTAAATTCACTTCTTTATTTTTCATTCTCATTTTTCGCAGCACTTGCGAATAGGTTTTTTTCATCTTCGTCTCACAGTCTACCTTTCGCGCTTCAACTCTCATCTTTCTACCACGCTTTCCTTTACCTCTCATCTCTCTTTTACTAGCTTTACTTTATCACAGATTTACAAATCCTCTCACATACTACTTTTTACGATCGGATATTAGATATCCTAGCTGCACTCTTCGCCAGTCTCTTTCTATGTCATCTGTTCATTATTTCTTACTTTCTTACATTCTTATTTATTTTCTTTCTTTCTTTCTTTCATTGAATAATTCATCAACGATTTAAAAATCTGCGATAGAACTCGCGGATTGATCGCCAATTCGAGACTCATGTTGACAACGATATTATGAAGAAGAAGAAAAAAAAAAAAAAAGAAACAGGAAAACGACGCTCTACATTTCTTCCGCTCTTTACACAACTCGATACGAGCGTATTTTTTGTCTCGAAAGACGGGGAAGGACCTTTTCCAGCAAAACGAGTAAACGTAGGATAGACGACGGTTTTTGAATTATTACATCCTCGTATACGTAAGAGAAACGATATGAATACCGTATCTAAAGTCACCCCCCCATACTCAGCGACAATAAGACATAAGTATTTTCCCTGTATTTTATATCGATTCCCATAAACCCGACCCTACAAGGAGTATAAAAAAAAAAAATCGAAAAATAAACACCTGCGATCATGAATGGGGAACTGATTGAACTCATTATAGAAAATATCTAGTCGATTATTGCCTATATATTGGCAGACTAATTTCGAGTGTTAATTATCACCGACGTAATATCGTCTCGTTAGTAGGCCACTTTCTAATAACGATGTAAACGAAGAAGGCGCAGACTTCCGGTTCGAGGTGCAGGGGAGCGGACTCAAATCGATAAGGGTCTGCGCGCACCCCGAGGTTTGGCACGCGCCATCCAACTTCACCACAATCTTACCACCTGCAGACACTGGTTATCTTACCTCGACCACTTTATGCCGCTCTTTACCCGCTACTTCAGACCTCGCTCTCGGCCAGAAATAAATCCATGTATGTATGTATGTATGTATCTATCTTTGTACATGGATACCCCCACGCGAATATGGTAAGATGCGTCTTTATACGTGAAATTGTGTATATGTCCGGACGAAAAATTGAACCGTGTATTCAAGGATCCGGAAAGAGAACGTGACTTTTATACGAACATGATGAATTTATATAGATTTTATTCAATATTGGGGTGAAATAATTATTGTTTTTTTTTTTTATATTAGTCATCATTCAGGTATCGAATAACGATGAAGAGACAATAGTCGCAAAATCTTAAGGGTGCGCCGTGCAAGGAATGGTTCAAGACGTCGAGACGATAAGGGGATGCCGGGGACGGAGAAGAGAGACAGGGGGTTGATAGCACCCCTGCACACGGTCGCGTGCTGGTCGCGTGCCGTGGGCGTGGCAATCCCCACCGTCGTGGTCGGCCTCGAGCTCGAGCTCTTGTCGGTTATTGATTCCCCGGGGGTGGTTGGATGGTTGGATGGTTGGTTACCCCTTCCCAAGGTCCACCACCCCACGGTGGTGTAAGGGAAGAAGTTGAGTAGGATGTCTTTGGTCGACAGCCACTGAAGTGATTATTTCTCAGGGCACCTGGGGACGTATGTAGGTACATACACGTACTTACGCCGATCAGGGATAAGAAAAGATCATCACATCGTTTAAAACGATGTCAAAATATATGAAACTATTTTTACAATTTAATATCCACGGAATGAGTTGACTTAATTAATGATACAAAAATTCCGAGAAGTCTATGAGACGATTTTAAAATTTTCAGATACCTCGTAGTAGATATGCAGAGAACTCAAAACTCCGAAAGGTCAAGATTCTTTTGATTTTAAAGCTTTTTGAATCCGCTATGTATACTTCTGGGAAAATACTATTTCTAAAAATGGTGAGTCGGTAATATTAAAGTTTGGAATTTTGACCGTTCGAGAGGTCGAATATTCGGAAGTTCAACCCGGTCCCTAGATATGCAGATTATAGGAGAAGACGGCGATCGTAAAGGGAGAGTAGGATAAAACGCGATAGAAATAGAAAGAGAGAGTGAAAAGGGGCTGAGAGAAGTTATGCGAAAAGCTGGTATGAGAGAATATTGCCTAAAGCTTTACGGCTCTTCGAGGACACGGACTTTTACGATTATTAATCCCATCTTTTCAACGTATATATATACTCGTGACTTCGTTCCCGTTCGGAACTGCGGCAATGAGTTTCCGAGCTGCACGCCAATCCTTTGGCTCCAGCTGGTAGCTCGTTCGTTCCTTGAATTGTATACTTTTGGAAATACCTAAGGGACTCGTTTACACCCCCTCAGAGTGATATCAACGAAAATTTAAGCGTTCGTTATGGTTACTGGCTGAAGATGAACGTTAATAAATTTTCAAAGATCGGTGAAAATCTATGAGGTATAGATTACGATACCAAAAATTAATATTTCACGTCGATCGCTTTATGAGCAAAAAGAATATAATTCAGAATTTAAAACAGTCAATAAAATAAAACTTTTTTTTTTCTTTTTTTCTTTAGAATCTACATTCGTCTGGTCACGCTTCAGCAGCACTAACAGTATTCAGACGACGCCGTAGCGCCGCGACGCCGCGACGCCTTCAAAAGACGGGGATACCGTCGGCGGGACATACTGACGTCATATCGCGTGGGACGTAGCTTTTCTATTTTCCATTTTAGAAACATTTTTCGATTTTATAATGGTCCTTCAGACCAGGATATCAGTCGATCATATCAAACGCGAAAAAACAAAGATATTCTCGGAGAGTTATCATCTCTTAGCGTAAAACGTTATATTATCGTTTCACTATCAAATTATCTTATTGCTAGAGGGTTTAGAAATTTTTTTTTTTTTTTTTTTTTATATGAAAGGTATTACGCGATGCAGGATCAGTAAGTATCTACCGATGCCTGCGTCCTAGTACAGCTGTTAAATTAACGAAGCTTTACCCCGCTCGGTCATATAGCATTATTTCATACGCAATTAATTTCGTCCATTAATACAGCTACGGACCATTCCAAATTTGATCACATTCGTACCCATATAGGAATGTGTTCCATCCTATCTATTATCACTGCGGCAGTGTCATTTTCGTACGAGAGTATACCGAATGACGGATTTACTGCCTAGTGGACGTATGATTTACGCGGACATTATAACACACGTACCTCAATTCTCTCTATGTGTCATTGCAGTTTATACAATACATACACGCATTTATGACTTTAAACAGTAAATTTACAGATATGACACACGCATGTACTCAAATAAAAAAGAAAAAAAGGCATTATTTTTCAACGCTAGGCAATATAACGAAGAGTAGAAAAGATAGTCTTTGTGATAGCGAAATAACAGCCTAAGATTCGGTACAAAATTCGTATTAATACTGGGAATGAGATTGTAGCTGGAAAATTCGATTTTTTTTTTTTATATTGGTTTTTGTTTCTTTTATTCTATTCAGAATCAAATCAATTCCCTTTTGGGTCATTGGGAGGAGGGTTAATGGACAACGTATAGGGGTTTATAAATCCGTTGAAAAAAATAAAAATTGAGCCACCCGTTTGAATATATTTATTTCTATTCCGTAGGAAAACTTGCGACTATACTTATTGTCAGGTATAGGTACCTATACGTATAACAGTAGACGGAGCTGATATGTATATAAGAAATAAGGAAAAACTGAAAGACAAAAACCTTCGTTTAAGGGAAAGAATATTTTTTTTTCCTTTTCCTCTTCGTGTATTTTCGTTTTAGAGGGAAATTTACTCATGAATAAGCAAAAAGGCCCCCTCAACACCCAACCCAACCCAACCCAACCCAACTCAACCCAACTACCTCCCCGATTCCTCTCTACCGCCATACACCTCCCATCCTGGCAATTTTCTCACTGCCAATTTTACTTTGATTATGTTGCCGAAACTTTTCAACGTTGCGACGACGACTCTACGTATAGAAGAAAAAATGAAAGAAGAAATTGAAAAAAAATAAAAAAAAAAATCTCTTTTTCGACATATACATTTATTTTCCTATGTATGACGTAAACTTATACGAATTCAGGTTTATTTTCATTATCGTCATAGGTATAGGCAATGGCTATATTCTATATTGAGAGTTCTTTTTCCTTTTTCATATGGGAAAGAGAGAGAGAGAGAGAGATATGTATGGTAATCGATCATATTCTACATTTTAAGATGAAGAGATAATCTATGAGGTATATGGTTTAATAACCATATACTATACGAGACATTTTTATATATATGCATATAGTATGTAGTAGGTATTATATATTATGTGTATGTACGTGAAATAGCGAGGAGATTTTCTAGCAGAGTTTTGAAACAACCAACCAAAACCCCTCTCGGGTAAAGCTTACCGGACTGGAAAGAAAAATATAGTCGCAAATCAAACAGAAAACACATTTTCACTCTTTTTATTCCTCTTTTATGTAAATATTTGTTCTGGAAATATACGTTCGTTTCGTTCAATGTATTCCCTTGCACGCTCCTCTCTCTTTTTCCCTCCCTTCCTTTTCGCTTTCTCTCCTCCTTCTTCATATATATATATTTCTCTCTCTCTCTCTCTTTCTCGTATTTCTATCTCTTTCTTTACCCCGACAGCAATCAATTTGAAACTCAAATGAAATACTGGATTGAAATATGAGATTGCTTGTCTGCCATTTCGCAAGATGTTATTCGTGCTCGGAATATATATCTATAAGAATCGTTCTCTCCTTGCCGAGAAAGGTTTTACTTATTTTTAAATTCTACAGAACCTGATCCATCTCATTAAATAATTAATGCCACGAAATTTATGCACACAATTTCACAATTGATCTAGCTATTTCGAAACTATGCGAAACAGTGATTTAACCCACCGTACTTTCACCCCTCGCGCTTTAGTCTATTTCACAAAACTTTCATAAACTATTTCATTATGCTCCTCATCATTTGATAATTAATTGTCCTTTAGCTATAGCTGTATAGATTCGCGGGTTCAACGATTCTGCGTATTAAATTTTATTCGATAATGAAAAATAGAATGAAGTACGAAATCAAATAGTATAAGATGTTCTGTCTAGTGTAACAAAAGGATATCGTTCCGCAATTCTGTATATCTTGACTCGGTTTATACGAATAGTATTGAATTACTTTATTTCTGCAATATGAATAATATTCAAAAAAAAATTCGCAAACATTTAAAAGTGTTTGTTTAATTATTTACAGATGCCGCCACCTTCTCGAAAAATCGTGGCGCTACCCCAACGACAGAATAACAAACTAATTTTGCCGCAAGTAAGTCGGCGCGGCGGGAGTCTTATGAATTTTTTATAACCATATATAGTATATGTGTGTATAGAGGAAATTCGTTGATTATTATTTATTAACGAATAATAATAATTAACGACGAAAATTGAAAAGATGATCGGATACTTACAGGATGAACACCTTGCCCGGATCAATAACTTCTGATGTACGAGGGACTCTGAAAATAAAAAGAATAAAAACTGTTAGAGATACAATAGAACAAAAATCACTGCATTTACATTTTAATACAGACTCGAAAATTTCCTAATTTAAATTTTCCTCAGAATTGCATTGAATAGATGTATCGTATGTATTTTATCCATGTAGATAGACTCCTTTGATATACATATATATATATATATATATATAATTTATCCAAGATTTTAGTTTGAAAATCCGTAAATCCAATTTAAAAAATAATTTTTACCTATATTTCCCAAGAAATGGGCTGTCACACGAAGAAAGATGGCTAAAGAAAACATGAAAAATAGTCTCTCGCAGAGTTCTCGGTCGAATAGCGTTAGGTATAGGTATGTGGTATGGGAATGGTACGAGGGTGATCCCACCCCACCCGTAGTCTCATTTTAAAGTTTTAAAGAGGGGGAAAAAAAGAAGAAGAAGAAGAAGAAAAAGAAAAAGAGGGAAAAAAAAACGTGAAAATACTTTAACGAAATGAAATTTTGAAGAAAAAAAAAATGAAGAAAATGAAGAAAATGAAAAAGAAAGAAAGAGGGAATAAAAAGGGGAGGGGAAAAAAAAGAAAAAGGAAAGGAACTTTTCCATGGAAAAATTTAATATGAGTCAAGCTTGCATTTTTGCTCTAAAGCGCACTCAAACATATTGCTATATTCTATACATATGAATGACGGAGGAACCGGGTAGCTAAATGTATATATTATACATATTTTATGTTATATTATGTATACCGTATATTTCGTGTATGATAAAATATGTAGGTTCGTTAATTATTGCCGTGGTATATTGGACGTTATAAACGATTACAAAGTTTGAAAGATTTTTAATTAATTGTTCAAACTAGAAATTAATTAATTAACAAAAAGTCTTCTCCGTGATTGAAAATCGCTGATTACTCCATACGTTAGAATAGATCGCGAGTATAGATCGTTTGAAACACTTGACACGCTCCTTTATGGTAATACATCGGTAAATACGGTAGAGGGTGGGTAGGGGTATGGGGTATGAGGCATGGGGTACCTATAGGTATGGGTATACGAAGAAAAGCAGACGCAGAAATAAATAAGTATCCAAAAAGTATTCTTTATCATTCTGTTTGTGAAGAGCGAAAGATTCGGTGTTTGAAAAAGCAATATTGTGAATACGCGATGGGTAGTCTGAGGTCGCGTAAAAAAGAACTAGGGGAGGAATTGGGGAATGAGATAATGGGGTGGGACGTGGGTACAGAGTTAGACAGGGGTAGGGAGATGGAGGAATAAGGGTGAGGAATCGATACGTCATTTAGGCTGTTACCATGGCAGCACCCAACCCGACAAGGCAAACCCTTTTAAATAAAGCTGCACTTCGCGTCATACGAGATTCGCGAATACGATCGGTGCAGGTAACCGATCGCTACTAATATCCGAATTTAAATCGCGATGATTCTTCTCAAGGGTAAAGATACGAAACATCGTCAATTCTCGCACTTGTTCTCTTTGTATTCCAATTACATTCAATCAAATACACAAAAATACTCGCCGCAATTAGCAATAAAAAGGCTTTTCTTATTCTCGTTGTATATTATTATTATTATTATTATTATTATTATTTAAACACAGTTTCATATATATAAATAATACATGTCTACAATGAAAATAAATATCAAAGGTCAAGTAATTCGACGAATGGGAAGATCTATATTATTCATATTCCCTGAGTTCTACCAGCCCTTTCCAAGCTCACATCACTCAACATGTAGGCAGGATTGTACTCAGTTTGTTCAGTGGTATTAATTTTCAGTAAATTTGGATTTGGTTGTGTTTCACCACAATTTCCCAACGAGGTATACCTTAAATAATTACCCTTAAATGTTTTTTTTTTTTCATTCAACAACATTGACGAAAATAGAAAAGAATTAACAGTTTCAAATCGTTACCCTCTGTCGTAAAGTTTACAGTAATGTAAACTCAAGGATCTAGTAAAATTCCAAACGTTTTTATACGTCCATTTAGTCAGAGGAAGTCTCACACGGATGGGACCGACTCTTTTATTTCTTGCTAATGAGTGCCAAGGTCCTCCTTTTACCTTGTCACCCTTTAAACCAAGAATAAGAGTCCCTATTTCCGGTCTTGATACCGAGAGTTCTTCGATTGCGGCTTCCAATGATCCTTCAAAAGTGTGTAACTCCACATTGTACCTAGAATCGTTTGATTATTAGTCATTTGAATATTTTATCCTAAAAGTAAAATAAGAAACTAGAAGAAGATTCCATCAGCACCTAGCTGCGGTCTCCTTGATGAAGTCTTCTACATCCTCGAACGGTTTATCTCTCTTCAAATAGACACCTTGAAGTTTCTCTCTTTTCCCTAGCAGATTATTTACGTGTGCAAGATGCATTAGGACAGTAGTTTCAATGCTTCCGTCAAAGCATATTGCTACCTTGGTTGATTGGTCGTAGATTTCTCTGAAAATACATAATACAGATGTATTCAAGAGGCTTTTTCCAAAAATTGAAATAAGCCATGTTACTTTAGAGACGTTAAGGTTGCTTCGTAGAGAGGACCTTCTTTGTCGGTTGAGACAAACTCGTTGAATTTTTTCACCGCATCTTTCAGAGAATTGTTATCGTAATTTAGGATAGAGTCTGGTGGGGCTAGTTCCTTGAATCTCAAAACAGCTTTGTTCGTTTCCTCTTTATCGCTGCTCTCTATAGTCACACGAGCAGAATAGTAGCTGGAAACAATTTAAAGCAAATTAGCTTACATCAAGGAATCAACATTCGATATTAATACCTGTGATTTATCGTTGGATAAGAGCCGAGCGCGGCATTAGGGAACTCTCTAGCTACCGCAGAAAGAGCATCAGCGAAGACCTCCTCTCTAGCGCCAAGGTAAAGCTCTTTTTTAAAGAAGGTTTTATCAGTAGCGAAGAGTCCCTGAGGATGAGATAGAATCGGATATGAATAATCTCTTCTTCTTTGTATTTTCAGGGGCTCAAATTACCTTGTAAACATTCCCAAATATTTTTTTCAGAAATAATGGAGAGCCAGGGAAAACGTAGACGTTTTTTACATTAATACATGGGTAAGATAGACTTTGACCAGTTTCTTCCCTCTCACCAAACTTGAGAGATGCAGAGGCAGGTATCTGTGGAGAAGAACGAAAGTAGAGTTAAATTCACCAGCCAATTATTATGCGGATAAAAAAATGGATCTGTTACTTACATATGCGAGTTTAAATCCAGGAGATGAAAGGTCTTGCGATTCGGAAAATTTTCTCACCACTTCCACAAGCTTTGGATGATATTGGAGAGAGTCATTGAAGGCTTTAGCTATTGCTGAAAGGTTTTTAAAGCGAAAAATATAACTCGGTTTCTAAACTGCGATAGAATTTTAGTCTTTTATAATAATCACCTTCGAACGTAACGTCGTCGTGAGTCGGTCCGATTCCACCGGACGTTATTACATACGTATATTTATTAGAAAAATTAACTATCTCATCGGCTATGCGGTCAACTTCGTCACTAATAACTGAAATCTTGGGCAAACAAAGGCAATCAATTGTTGATTAAAATTGTTCGTAACAAAAACGGGACGGTTTTAAAATCTGTAATTATTTACAGACTGTTTTATCAACATTCTGTGCTATTTCCTAGATAATATGTCAACCAGAGTGAAATAAAACGTTAAAATGTCATTAAAAATATGTGAGAGTTAAGACAGACTAACTTTTTTCACTTTAACTCCGCAGTCGTAAAGTAGGCTGCATATATAATTAGAATTCGTGTCTTTTACTTGAGCCTTTAATATCTCATCGCCAACAACTGTAACAAGATAATAAACCGTACGACTGTATAATTACGATAAATGCGAAAATATCGCGAGGTATTTAAAGTAATGTTTTTTTTTATTACGTACTGATAATCCCTGCAGTTGGATTTTCTGTAACACGGCTATATCCAGCCGTTGTAATTGGACCGTAATTTAAAAAATTCTTCGTCAGATTTCGGCACAGTAAATTTCTACATATCAAAGACATTTCAACGCTTCATTATACCTTCGCAGGATTTTATACGCGACTTTAAACTCACGGATACTCAACAGAATATCAAAACTTTAGGTTATGTTAACATAGGTTAGGGTTGGGTCTGTGGGTAGCAGACGAACAGGCGTTCGGTCCAAATTCCATCGTTCCCTTCGCAATTATATATACGCGATTTTTCTAATTTCGCGGAGATACTAGATGGACATCCGATAACGTGATTTACGCGATTTATTTAAGACCTTTGAATGTTTTTTCAGATCATAAACTATCACTAACGTAATTGTTATAAACAATATGGAGAAAAAAGATGATATTTTTACATTAGATATGATGAGAGTTTTTAATATATTTATTATTAATGTATATACAATCATTTTATTTTTGTTTTCGGTGATATTTCACATTAGTAAATCGTAGTTATCCAAAATTCTTACACATATAATAGATCGCGTAATACATGCCTAAGAACTATCATTGTAAAATATTTACACATTCGTTATGATTATCCTTTTTAAAAACAAAACATATGGTTTCTATTTTCTTATAAGTTACTAGTCGGATTCGGATAGTCGAATCTAGCATTAAGACTATTTCCGTTAGCTGGTTCTTTAGTGAATCCTAATTTCTCGTAAAAATTAATCACATTGTCTTTACAGTCTAAAGACAATTTGTAACATCGTAGTCTTTGAGCAAGCAGACTAACAGTCCTTACCATCAATTGGCCCAATGCTTTACCTCTGTATTTATCGCTTACTACCACATCTTCCAGACGACCTCTCTGAAAGATTATTCAAGACATTTAACTAAACTGAATAGAGAGAAGATTCGTTAAGTAGAAACAGATGAATGTAAAAGTTACAAAGTTTGTTTTTTATATTAAAAGTAAAATCTTTTTTCTTTATATATATATATAATTTTGTATTGTTCATACAAATATACTCACCAAAGCGCAATCATGAATGAATTTTTGTTCTACTAAAAGCGTAGCAGAGGCTATAACCTTTCCTATATTTCTATCCTCGGCTACAATGACATAGTAGTCACCGGAGGCTTTCATTTTCTTGAATCTCTCTGTTCATGAATAAATTCAATAAAAATTATACCATAATCTAAAAGTTTTATTTAATGAGGAATAATGTTAAATAGCATAAAATACAGGTTTAGAACTTGCCTGCGTATTGCTCTTTGGTAATGTCTCCGACTTTAGTCAATTGTCCCAAAACTTGAACAAATCCTTTTT
Organism: Tenthredo notha; assembly: GCA_914767705.2. NCBI lineage: Eukaryota > Metazoa > Arthropoda > Insecta > Hymenoptera > Tenthredinidae > Tenthredo > Tenthredo notha. The sequence continues at coordinate 983,444 of OU611914.1, read as the reverse complement.
CATAATCTCCGATAGACAAAGGTCTGACCCATATGCTATCTTTCGGATCACTTTTTCGTTCTACTATCCTTTCTAATAGCCGATAATCAAACAGATACTCATCTGTCAGAAGACTTGGTTTTGTTATCTGCAATGGATTTACGTCTGATACAAAACTGCAGCTAATATTATAGACTGAAAACCTTATTGTTTAAATAATATTTGAGAAAAAAAATAAAATAAGATAAGATCGCTATGTGTATTTCTGACACGAAACAATGCGATGTAACAGAGTAAATCGATATTTTTATATCGACGAGTTTATAACCTCTGAATAAGATCTTTGACTGAATTTAATGAAAAACAATAACCAAACATATGGACTTACGCTCATTTCTAAAACTCTTAACGCAGCGACCTTTGTTGAATGAAGAATTTCAGATTAGACAAGGTTATACAGCTTCGGTATTAATTCACGTGGCAACTGGCACTTAACACGCAACACTCTCGTCGACTGAAGTCACTTTCATTCCTATACTCGCTTAGAGCCCTCGGGGGATTGTGATTTTTTAATAAATTCCTTATCTCAAATAATTTCTAAAACGCTAGCATACGGCAAACCGGTAGATTTGATTTGTGTGTTCCAAGACCGATCTAAAGCAGCATATCATAAACTCACGACTCGTGACGTCACTTGTCAACAATAACCGCATTCGTTTCTCGGCGTTCCGAAACACTTTCAATAATGCTAGCTATGACGTCACATGATCAACTGACGCCCGCGTGCAAATTTCGATATAAAAATTTCATTTAATTCATAAAAGAACTTGGAGATAATTAATTGCATGTCAAACTCACCAGCGTCGATGTGGGCACATACGAGATACGAGATGTAGGTATATATCCAGAGATACGAGATGTAGGTATATATCCAGAGATAATAATCCTTTGGCGATGCTGATAAGTCGAAGAACACAACACAACACAACGCAACACGGCACTGCACTGCACTTAAGCCATAAAGGGAAAATAAAAAAAAAAAATGCACTGCACTACACTTCGAATATATTACATGTATATTTTTCATATACGATAGGGATGATTTCGATAACACTGAGCACTGCACTTTGAATAGATAAGATGTATATTCTGCATATACGATGGGTGAGATTTAGACGTAACACTTCACTATTGCACTATATACTCCTGAGATTGTATTCCACGCGTATTAATTTCGACTTTTCCGTGTATTATTTATATCCCGTAATACGATTCGCACTTAATTTTGCTATAATAATGAAAAACAATTCGTATTCCTTACGGGGACGCGTCGATGTTGTTCTTTCTTCGTAAGTTTGAAAAACAATGGAATTAAGATGGAAGCAAAACAAATGAGAATCGTAGTTTTCAAATCGCAAAAGTGGGCTCGAGTTCATCAAGACACCGCGCGATGGCGCCACAAGATATATTCCTAAAATCTGAACAATAATGCCAATAGAAGAAAAGAAAAAGACGAACGCGAAAAAATCTAATAAAAATTACTTGTATTGAAACGAATTATTATTTTCCGAAGATCACACGAATATTATAATAAATAAAATACTACCCTTCACACCGTTAGTCGAAAATTATATCCTATGATATTCGAACTGATAATAAATATGAGTAAATTGAAAAATCTTTTTCAACAGGCTGGCCGGTATTTGATATGGAAAAATTATCTTATAGCGAAAATATTTATACAAATTCTTACTCAATTAATAGCTATGACCAGTACTCACATCGTATCATATAATTCTGATGAGAATTTTCACTACGCGATAATTATAGTCGTGAAATATGATATAGCATTCTATCCTGATGAAATAAACTCGCGAATATTTGATGCGGCCGACCTATTTCCACGATATTTTTTTGTGACTGGATGGAATATATGACTACGTATTTTGTTTTCACAGTATTCTAGGGGCTACGTAAAGTTAAACCGACAATTAGGCTGAATATTTATTGGTAAAACCCGTCGAAATAGGTACTTACGTTAAGAGAAAAGACGCGGACCTCGAGCACGAGGCACCGGACGAAATGTTGACTTACGAGTGAACGACCAATCGTAGCGTCCCCAATTTGAATTCGTCTAACCGCGGTAAACCGTTGTATTGGGTTCAAGAAACACCCAGTGTGAGGGCGCCACAGCTGGTTCTTCATCCAGCGGCACTTTCGCTTTTGCCGCGAAAGTCAATTTGAATTTTCGATATCACCAAACTTACTAAGCATCTGTATAAAGCAACTAATCAAACTCAATAAGATAGTTTAGAGAATTATAATTCACCAACAATTATTATACAAGCACACGGCACTAATCCAGCAAATATTATTTAAAATTTGAAACTATTTAGAAAATACTATTTTATAGTCAATCCTGTAAAGATGTTTATTATATTTTCAATAAAAATATCTTAGAATGGTATAGTTTATCAATTAAATACAAGTAATAATAAATAAAATATACAGATATGCAGAAACTTTGTTTATTGCAATAAATTCTCTTTTATATTTAATGATTGTATAGTTTACAATTGACATTATACTAAATTATCTAATAAACACTCTGGCATAATAATAATAATAATCATAATTATAATCATAAATAAAAATATTTCAACTTAGTAGTTTATTAAAGAAATTGTAATTGCTGTACATATCGTCACAACACTACACCTTGTTTCTTTCAACTGCTAAGAATTTATAAATACATTTTCTAATAGACTCTGAATACATGTAACTGACATTGTTATATTTTATTTTCTCTTTTTACCCAAAATAAAAATGAAAAAGAAACAGATACTCGATAAATATAACTGAGTCATTTTTTCACCAAGCGAAATATAAACAATCAAATACCAATTTGATATAATAACTTTTTCTTTTAGGACTTCACCTACAAACTCACATTAGACACATTAATTCAGGTTTCAGATTTATCGCAGATAGAATATGAGTTTCATATCTTTGAAAATTTTATAGAAATAGAAACGATTTGTTACAGATAATTACAGGTACGACACGATGCTATTATGGACTATCATTGGTCTGTGAATTTCTTAGGTCTTCTCTAGAGTTTGAAATAATGTCTGTCTCACTCGGTTTTATTAGAGAAACATTTGATAAATCTCCTATCGATCTTTCCTCGCAATCTACGCTTTCCTCCTCATTTACTACTTTCTCCTTTTCGCTACTTTGCGAATCGGTATCGTCCACATAAACCCTTATATCATTATCAACGTTTGAGTTACTTTTGTCCTCGTTTTCCTCCCTAGCATAAATATGACTAAAACTGTTAGTCTGTGATACGTATCCTCCTCTACCTTTGACATTATTACATTTTAATTTGGACGGTCTCCTCTCATTTATTATCGACTGTACATCCAAATCTCTATCAAGAGCGAGCTGCTTCTCCTCTTTTGCCACAGTTTCTACTTTACTTTTGGCCAAATTATTACCGTATGTATTTGGTAAAGAAAGAGTTGGCAATTTACAGTTCAGACTCGTGTCTGAGGACTGCGAATCGTTAGATTTTCTATGCTTGGAAAGATATTCGCTATTACGTAGAAGAAAGCTCGAACACTTCGGCATTAGATGAGCATTTGCTTCTCCTGAACTACATTTTATGGGTGGCCTTCTCTGAGTCGATTCATTTGATGCGTTATTAACTGTAAGGTAGCACTTGTCTTCGGCAACGTCGGAAACAGCTGGTGGATGAAGATACTTGGTGCTACCGATAAAGCTTGAAGAATGATGCTGAGATATGATTCTTGGTATGCTGAGATTGCTCGCAGGCTTTATCACCTCAGCTACCTCAAAGTGTATCGGCGTAGACACTATCGGAAGTAGTGAGCTCCGCTGATGCGTATGAAACGTTTGTCTGCGTCTCATTTTGTATCTAAACGGCTTGTTAGATCGACAGCTTGAGCCTCTTCGCTCATTGAACGTTATTGAAAAGTCTGGAAAGATAAAAGTCAAGGATAGTTGGATGAAAATAAAAAAACACCATTAGTCGCCAGTAATTATAGAATTCTCACCGTCTCTGTTACTATCCTTCTCAGCAGGTGGATTGTAAGTAAAATTGGCAGGTAATGAGCGGACCTTAGATAGTCCTGGCCTGGTGTTGAGACTTTCTTCGTTCACTTCTTCCTCATCCAATAGTTCTTCTTGCTCCGCAGCCAATTCTCTTTCCAGTTGAGTTTCCATATCCAGTTCATCCTCCATCTGTAAATGAATTGAGGAAAGTAATTTTTGGTCATATTTTCAGTAATGTAATGTCAAATGGGTTTACCTGTTTATGACTCTCTTCCAAATGCTTCATCAAAACAGCGACTACTACATTAACTAGAACGAACTGAGCCATGAGGACAAAAATGACAAAGAATATTGGAGCGATAATGGTGCTGACGCAGCAGTTCTTAACGCAGTCTGTTGCGTCATCGCAATCGTCTCTTAGAGTGTCCTTCATTATTCCATTCCAATTGTCACCTGTAGCTACTCTAAAGAGAGTCAAAAATGCCATTCCAAAATTACTGAAGTGGGCATGCTCTCCCAAACCCTGGCAAGGCATGTCGTCGCTGCATTCTGTTGATTGAAGTTAGATAATTATTAGGTGAAAGTAAGATAAGGAGTTATTGCGTGGTTGTTATGATCATTTACCTAGTCGACCGAACAGCTCGACTCCCAATGCTGCAAATATGAAGAATAATAAGAAGAAAAGCAAACCGAGATTTCCAACTTGGGGTAGCGCTTGCATTACTGTATCCAACAGAGCTCGTATGCCCTTCGCCATTTTGAGGAGCTTCAGGACTGTAAATATACAAGAATTCGTAAATAAATGTGAATGAAGATTGGAGTTTTATATCATTCATAGTAATAATTGATCTTCTTACCTCTTGCAATACGCAACACTCGCATTACCCGAATTATCGTTGGATTTATTGGTATTATTTTGGATTCTACTTCTTCGAGAACTATTCCGACTATAGATAGTATAACAATTCCAATATCCAGTTGATTCCATCTGGAATATTCATTAAATGATTAAATTTTACTGCAAGAAACAAAGCTCGAGAGAAACGAAGGGAGTTATATGCAGATGGATAAGCTCAGTAGTTTAAAAACTCAACAATTTACTTGTCTTTGAGGTAAAGATGCAGTCCAAGGGCTAAAAGCTTCATGAAAGATTCCAAAATGAAAACCGCAGTAAAGAAATAGTTGAATATCTTTAAGGCGTAAGTTAGGGCCTTTGGCATCATGTAAAATTCCATTGCCATTGTTACAACATTAAGACCGATCACAGCTGCTATAGCCAAGTCAAAGTATTTCGACGTTACAACGTTGTGGACGAATAATCGAGACTTTGAATAATTCGTGTAATAAGGTGGCTCGTGCATTTCTGTAAGGAAATATCAATAGCAATTTGATGAACATGAATCAGATATCTAGCTCTGAAACCAGAAATAGAAGCAACGAGATACTTACTGCGTCTTTTTTTCTCCATCTGAAGAGCGCGCTTAGCAGCTCTCCTAACACGCTCCTCCTTTTCCTGTTCTTCACGACATCTGTGAAAATTTTCGACCACAACTCCAACAAACATGTTCAGCACAAAAAAACCGACGAGTAGAATAAACGCAATAAAATACAGGAGTCGCCATTCGGAGAAGTTCTCTACAGGCTGAAATTTGAGGAAATAATGTTAGTGAACACCCCTTTATTTGCAATCGCGTTCTTTCGATCAATTTTAGGAACGAAGTCTCACCTGCTGGTCGACACCGACGGCGTCTAAGCCGGTGTACATTATGTTCACCCATCCATCGCGTGAAGATAAAACGAAAAGCGACATTAACGCTTTGCCAAGATCATCGAAATTGTACTTTCGATTCACCCAAGCATTTCGTTTGTCAGCCAAACAGTCCGTCTTGTTACGAACATTTTTCAAATTCGGTCCTTCGCAGTAGAAGAACGCACCCTTGAACAGTTGTACACCCAGGATTCCAAATATTATGAAAAATGTACAACATATCAGGACGATATTTCCTATCGGTCTCAACGAAGACAGCAGCGTTTGAACTACCAGCTTCAAACCTGGAGCTCTGTTTATCACTCTGAGGGGCCTCAAGGATCTTAACAATCGAAATACCTGAAAAATAAGTCAAGTTGTTGTCAATGAATAGAACAGTTTACGCTTTTTATGAAACTCGATTGAAATTACAGGATTATAAGAATTAAACAATATCAAATGTCATTTCTATACCCTCAATATGCCAAATATCCTTGGGCTGCTTTCGGATATCACAGACATCAGCAGGTCTACTATTGATATTATCACTAGCGATCCATCCATGATGTTCCAACCCGAGGTAAAGTAAGCGTCGAATCCGTAGAGCATACCAGACGCTACGACCTGGAGTTGGGAAAAAGGAATGTAAAAAATGTAGATTAGCATAAATTTTCACAGTTCTAAGACACGGTATCAATTAGTTACCTTCACAAACATCTCAAGAGCAAATACGGCAGTGAATACGTAATTCGCAGTGGATAAGAAGACCCTCTCGCCACTGTCGGGAGGTATATTTGGTCTTTCCATTGCCAATGTTATGCAATTCAATCCTATGAAAAGGAGTACCATATTGTCGAACCACTTTTGGTCTACGAACCAGCGGCACAATACTCGGAATCTAGGAAACATTAGATTTTAATTATTCGAGGTACATAATTCTGGAGTTAGTCCAAGTATCTCTGCATCGAAGTCTTGTTACCTGTTGTGTGGCGGGAATACATAAAGAGAGAAGTCGTCTCTTTCCTTGAGACAGCCTTTAGGCTCAAAAAACATAAATATTTTCTTAATTTTTTCACTGCTAGACATGCTGCCGTTACCATTTAGTTGAGTTGCTTGTTCATCTAGCTGAGAATCTAATTCTTCGGAAAGCTGTTTTATGTGAGGTAACGGTCTGGCTTCAACCGACAGATTATTGATCGTTCTAGCAGCTGTATTCAAGGAATTCTCATCCAATGCCAGTTTCTGAACGTGCAGGTGATCGTAGCTACACAAAGAATTCTGACGAGATAAATTCTCTCCTATCCATCTCATCTGTCGGAGTAAAAGAAATGTAATCAAACATTGAGAGTTAAGACTCTTGGAGGTTTTCGGATCTATCAACATAGATCAATCAGTGAACTATCAGATGAAGCAGAAATAAACTGCGATCAACAGCCCCTTACGTTTGATGTTGTATAATGTGCAATCGAAGAGCTCCGACTTTTTGTAGAATTGTTTGGGCTGATGCTACGATTGTTGGCAATAAGAGTACGATTATTAGGAGTATCACATTGCGTATCGTTCCTTATCGACCCATAAAGATATCCTCCATTACAATTGGCGTAATCACCACAATTTCTATAACAGACGAGGAAAGATAACATTGAAGACGTAGGGAGAGATGGAATACTGGTAAACACAATCGATCTAGTTTTACTGAACTTTAATTAGAAAAAAATACAGAGAGAAAGACCTGGAAATATATTAGCAGTGGGATTGAATATATCGATGGATTAATGCCAAACGGGCGTAAGCCCCAAAAAAAAAAAAATCGTTTTTTTAGTGGCAAAATCTTTTTCATGCAATGAAGAATCTTGTGGGCATATGCGCAAAAAAAAAAATTTTTTGTCGGTTACGCCCGTATGGCATTAGTCCATCGATATGATGGAGATACTTACATGGAATTTGATCGCACGGTGTTACGGCCATTATTGAGAATGATTGTTTGCTGACTGTCTTCATCGTACTGACTTTTTTTTCGTCTCAAAGAAGGGCGAGATAATCGCCAAGAATACCCTCTCTGAATTCGTTGATTGCTATAAATAATGATCGGCACAATTGATCGCAATATAATATTGTCATTGAAAATATCCAATGAACTTCAAATCAAAATAAACAATAGCCTAGAATAAGTTACTTTTTTTAGCTACTCATATACCTTTCATTAGAATCTCTAGGCGGTGATGGGTTGATAACAGCAACAAGACTGATTCGTCTTGAAAGTTGATTGGGAACGAGATTGTTAGTAGCAAATTTATTATCCATCGGTTTCAGTAAACCAGGTATACTGCATTGGCTCTGTGAATCATATCGCTTTATTAATGCTATGATAAACCCCAAAGCTATGGTCATTCGTTTTTTGGATTTATGTTCCCTGTATTCAATAAAATGCGCAATTCAAATACATACAGCAGAACGATCGATAGATTCGATCGAAAGGCTTGGATTTCCTGACCGGCAGTTGAACTCCCTATATCCAGTGTCTAGTGTAGTATTCGGAGAATCTTGCGGCGTAGCTGCTGTGTGAGTTATCACAGGTGGCTGAATACCCATCATTTTACTCTCTTTTTGAATGTTGCACTTCGGTTCTATAATCGGATGTCGCCATATGGTATTTTGTTTATCCCTGGTGCAGTTGTCTTTACATTTTCTCAACTCCTCGACACTTTGCCAAGAATTCTTTTGGTCCTGTGTCATAATTTTCAAATTTCAATACAATAAAAATATTAGTAGCATTACCCGATCTAGTAATAAATTCTTTATACGATCTTTACCTGGGTATAGGTATCGCTATCGGACACTGAATGTGACTGTGAAACCCTAGAGGAATCACCGTCACAGCTCATTCCAGCTTCTTTTGCAGCCAGCCTCGCCATTTCTCTTTGTTCACGTTCTCGGCGTTCGTTTCTCTGAAAGTTGAAGATTCGATAGAAATGATATCCAGGCGAGGCAGGGAATTAGAATTTCTGAATTAGTAGGAAGATCTACCTCCGAAGAGAAGCCTTCGACTAAAATCGCAACCAATAGATTGAATAGGACGTAATTGCCAAACGTCATCAAAGCTACAAAGTACAATGCCGCCCAGTGAGATGTCTTCTGCATGCCATTGAATAACACAACGTTCCAATCTTCTTGAGTAAGAATCTGTGCAGAGGAATAGATTGGAGAATTTTTAATCATTTTTATCCTAGAGTAACTGGAAGCGTACATTCTTGTTTGAATTTAGTGAAAATGAGAAGCTAAGCTTCAGTTTCTGTGATTCAATCAAGGAAATGAAATAAATGCTTTAATTTTGAACGAGTTGATTATAATATTCCAAATGAATTCGGACAAGAGAAATGAGTAAAATATTATACCTTCAACTGCAATAAATCTTATGAAACAGTGGTACCTGGAAAACAGTAACAGTGGCCCAGAGGATGTCGTTGAAGTGTTTGCGATCACAGCGACACTTTGGGTGGCGCGAGACCACCTCGACACAGGTGCAGGGCCGACTCCGGTCCACCCACATGCAAAACTTACCCCCGAACAGGTACATCCCTAGGATGCTGCAACCGAGACAATCCCATGGCCTAAAGTTCCGTCAACATAGGCGAATTCACAAGGAGAGTGCTCCCAAATTTTCTCCACTTTAACAATTCCCATTTCTCAGTTTTTATCAATTATAGAATTGAATGAATAAGATTGAATTCTCTTTTTTGGAATATGATGTCAATTTATTTGAAAGGCAGGTTGATAATAGTGAAAAGAATATGGATACACTCGGTTCGGTATTAAGCGAAATATCTAGTAAATAGCATAATGATTTCACTTGAAGCTGCATATTTGTGTTGTCAGAGTCACATTCTGCAATTTGATGATTTGTGGAAGGAAGCAAGACAGTTTGCGATTAGAAATACATAGATGGTTTTAATACAAGTAATATATTATTAACATTACTGGAGTTGAGCCGCTAAGTAATCACCCTACGAATACTGCAACCTATAGTTTTAAATATTACGTGCAAATAAGAAAATGACCAAATATATTTTGCTTTATAAATTACTTTGGATATAACTGGAAGATTTCTACTAGGTGAATACTGTTTTTACCTGCAGTTACGCATAATGTCAGGGAGGAGTAATATTGTGACTTATTAAATTACGCATTATATCAAAATTACCATCATTTCCTAACGAACAGCTGCGAGTATTATGTGAAATGAACTCAACGAATGATTATTTTCTTTGAGAAGTTATGAAGTCAGCTTATTCATCGAGAACTTATCTGGTGAATATATATATTCTGTTGTAACGCTTAAGAACTATAATTCGCTTGAATAATACTCCAAGATTATCATATTTATAGTTTTCAAGCATCGGTAGATTTTATGTGCCTGAGGACGTACGAGAGACTATTTAGAAAGTTAAAATATGTGGATAATAGTATTATTTCAACGCTAGTAGATGAGCTAATTCTGTGCGTTACTTTTTCTTCATCTATAAATTACGATATCTGTTTATAGTTTCCTTTTATTGTAACCAGTTGTTTTATAGAACATTTTCAATTCAAAGAGAGTTTTTATCGTGATTCCAGACCACGAAAACAACGTTCGCTTAATATACCATTCATGCCATTTACATTTTTTCCATAAAATATGTTGAATAACGCGCTATTTTCGTTCTCGTAGTTTGATATGTATGTTTTTCATAGGGATGGGATTAAGCTTTGATAATGTATGTACATGTATTCCAAGAGAGAAACAAAAATTATAAGATAAAGAAATACGTTTTCCTCATTCCCTAAAACGAACTTAAAGACTCTATAGAAAAAGTATAAAGAAAATGATAATAAAATTAGAGTATTATGTGAAAAGTTGGGCTTGCATGCTTCAGAACTGAACAACAAATACTAAACTTTTAATTTTTGATGCTGTAACTACAGATTTTAGATTACCTAACAATATTTGACGAAACATCCATCAGCCCACTAGTGAAGTTCAGCTATGCAATTTAATGAACTTTCATCAACCCTAAAAGCAGGTGCGAGAAAAAAAATCTCGTGCTATCATGAAATCAATGAGTTCAAATAATTCATGAAACAAACAGAACTGGGAAACAAATACTATACCAATCTACGAATTGATTATCGTATACCTCAACCATGAAAAGATCTAGTTATCAATCAACTGAATAGAGCCAATTAATCCCCAAATTGATGAGCTATTCATTTTTGACACCGTCTCTCCCTCCCGTAAAAAAGTTTCTTCTGCATAGATCTGAGCAACCAACTCTGATTTTCTATATAGTTTCTGTAGGATAAAGTAGCGAATGATCCACAATGATATATCGCAGTTGGTATATTCACATATTGTATGAATGATGCAAGTAACGATATAAGCAAGGCGAACACCTATGCAGCTTCCTACCGTCTGAAATTCATGTGATACATGCGAGATAGAAGTGCGAGATAAAAGACTTGGATGGAAAGATAGTCCAGAAATGCCTGCTGCAGATAAATCGATAGCGATATTCAAAAGTGAGAAGCGTACTAGAATAAATGTGTACTCACCATCCAGGAGTAACGCATACAATAATAAATCGCATAATAGACAAAATGCTTTTAAAAAAATTTCTGTTTAATTCATTGAGGAGAATCGACATGGCATGGATGTAGTTTTTTATGAATCAGCTATAGAAGAAGTTAGCGTTTGCCCACAGTTCTAAATATCGCATAGGTGAAATGAAAGAAGTAAATGATTATGGGAATTGACTGCCGACGCATGAGAGTGAAAGGAAAATGTATTTGATCAGTTTGGCAGATCCGATAGAAGTATATGTGTATATAGAGAGCAAAGAATTTTAGAAACTTCCTAAAGCATGCTGAAAATAATAGCGCAGATAAGAATAAGAAAGCGAAAAGATATTGTTTAGTGCGATAACATGCTAAACGTATACATTACCTTTCTTTGAAATCATAAGTATATGCAGTGCTGTACCGAGTTTAGCTTTTTATAAAATATAAATTATGCTATTCCCTAAGCTGGAAAATATCCTGTACCTGAAATACTGTGACAATAGCCCAGAGTAATGAGTCAAAGTTTTTCCTATCACATTCGACTTCGGTGGTGCCTTTCATGGTTTCACAGAATTTGCAACCGAACAGGTTCATCCCAAGAATACTATAACACAGTGAAATGTGTGATATATTTCCTCCTCAATGAAGCGTGTGATTCATTGATCAGTTAGGAACCGAATTATTTTTAAAATTAATCTACCAGTCAAATTTATTATTGTGTATTTACACCTCATGTATATCGTGCAATTCCTATTTTATTCCATTGCACCTTGCATACACGTTTTTATATGTACAATATCGACAGAACAGCAAACTCTCTTTGATGATTAAATGTGGTTTTAACGTAGTTTTTCTTAAATATTTATCTTCATTTCATGAGGTATTTTAATATATCCCTTCCACCTAGTATACAAATAGAACAATCCTTTTCAATCTAATACCTGAGCTGATGGAAACTTCGTACGCTATTCAATTTGAAATAGAATTGAACCGAAGCCTATTATAATTGATCTGATATTTGAATATAGACAAAATGATTGAGAAAAATAAACAAAAATCAATCCCCCGTAGTCGCATATATCAGTTTCATCCATGTCGCTTGAATATATTAATGAGATAAGCTAAGAGAAATATTATTACTTGTTAAGAATTTGTATTTGCTTGAATAAAATTTGGAAAATTAATAAGATATTGTGTATGTATCCGTTATTTCTTTGATTATTATTAGAATTTAATAAGAACGTTTTGAAAAAATGAACTGATAAAATTATGATAGGCGCTAATATCGGTGACCATATATATATAGGCACGCACTTAGGCGTTTTAGATAGCAAGAGTGACAGAGGAAGATTGAAATTTTAGAGTATATAGCAGTTTTCAAACTTGTCACTAGACATTTCCAGCATAAAAGCACCATGCAGACATGTAATAATATATTGAAAAATAATGAAAATATTTTATGCCTTATAAGCCGCGAATAGCAAGAGCCATCGCAGATGTGCCAACAACACCGTCATTACCAGTACATCATCTCAATAAGTATAACAGTATAATTAGGCACTGCAATAAAAATAACTGCCACACCATATATAAATGTATAATAATTATTTTTTTTTTCTTTTTTTTCTTTCCCAACTTATTTGCATCTATATTAGTTTTCTAGATAGATATATAAATATAATCACTTCATACGACATTTAAATAATTACTTTGCACTCGTATTCATAGTAGTAGTAATAGTAGTAGTAAAAAAAAATAAAATAAAAATATAGAGAGAAGAAATATGTATATAATGTATATATAGGTTCATATATAATATAGAAAATGAATAGAAAAGATAATTGAAAAGATTTGAAAAAAGTAAATTAATTTTTGAACAAATTAAATGAGGATTAGGATTAACGGAGGGTCTTAAAGATTGGAATTCATCAGACTTTTTCTGACAACTGCGAATGTTAATACACGTTTACCTAGTACGCATTTATAAATATATCGAGTATTACGTTTTCCTATACTATATAAGATATGTTAATAATTATTAAACTTACCTGAATATAAAGATGAAAAGTATTAAAAGGGAAAAAAATATCGCAACGTTATCCATTGTGCGGAGCATAACGAACAGCTGACGTCTGAGATTAGGCATGAAACGTACTAGTTTCAATATCCTGAGAAGTCTGAACGTCCTTAGTACACTCAAGCCAGAATTTCCTTCTCTCTCGCCGTAATAAGTTTGACAGAGTTCTACAACGCTGTTAAGAAATAGGAAAATTCATATGATATTATAAAATTGTATAAAGGGATGCAATTCATTGAGTAAATCTTAATCAATCACCTCAAAATCACTACAACTCCGTCAAAAACATTGAATCCATTGCTAACGTATCCAAAAGGTCCTTCAGCAATCATCTTCAGTAACATTTCAACAGCGAATACTGCGGAAAATACTATGTTGCTTATTTCGACAATTATCGTCAACTCATCTGGCTGAAATTTCATGAATAGCATTTATGAATCCGGTGAAAAGAAGTGAATGGAAATACTCAATATCGTACAATTGTATAATACCTGATTGTGGTATTCGATCCCCATACTGAGAGTGTTTATTAAAATAGCAAATAGAATTCCCTGTTGAAAATACTTGTGTTCGACGAGCTTTTTCACCCACTGTTGAGCACATCGTATGACGCACGCAAAGCAGTTCCCTGTTCCATTGATAAATTTTCTCGCATTAGATTTTTGCCATTTTCCATTATTATCTTCTTCTTCTGCCCAGTGTTGATCATTCGGAACTTCACAGCAGGAACAATTTTCCGCTTCAGAGTTTAGCCACTGCGTTGGGTCCGTCATAACTATATGACGGTCTGATATACCTGAGAAATGACTCAACGTTCAATTTGATCACAATTCAGAATACATATACGCTCAATCGTTATCCTGGAAAAAAAAAAACCGCAATTACCTTTAGTTAAGGAATTTAGGAAAGAATCCAAGGCCAGTTGACCAGTCGGAAGAGCAGCGCTAAGGGCGCCGCTGAGTGCAAGTAATTCCTGGCAGGTCATCGCTTCGTTTCTTTCCAAGTCAGTTTGTATCTTTAAATAAGTAAACGTTAAAACATATTATTCCACAAAGTTAGAAAATTCGTAACGATCGTCTTGAAAAGCTCGGTTACTTTGCAGTTTCTTCAACTACTAAGGCAGCTATCTAGCAATCTCGACGTACTTGCAAGGTTGACTGTGGTGTTGACCAAACGTTTCCGTCTCCGGTTTGTGTCATCTTCTCGCTTGAACATATATTCCGTTCTCCGGCACCTGCAGATCCCGGTAAGGTGTTGACACTACCGCCGTGAAGCAATACAACGTCGTTAAACATCACGCTACTTCGTCGTCTAAAATTCTGGCACAATGGACTAGCGAGAGTGTTGTTTGTCTGGAAAGGCAAGAAAACGGTTTTACAAACTCGCTGATTTTTCTATTCAACGGAGTAACGAATATGAACATCAACAACCACCTCCGTTACAACAGTGTTATTATCTCCAGGATTTGAGGTAGCAGGTGGATGATGAAGGCTCGGACGGCAAGGATTTGCTGGAAGTTCTACTTCGGATACTTCCGGGCTTGCGTGTGGCGCCAGCATTAGACTTCCGCTTCGATCAAGGACAACTCTGACGTTGCTAGTCACTCCGGGTTCGACAATGCTCTGTTCTCCCTCTTCCGGCGGTGGTCTATAGTGTGGACAGCGTCTGTGATGTTGTCTTTTATCTGGAGAAATAAAGAAGAGTAGAATTGGGCAGGTGATTGTGTATTTTTTTCAGGAAATCATTACAACAGTATTTCATGCCATTTACCAGACGACCTATTCATCTGAATTGCTACTGTGCGCGAAAGACTCGGACTCTGCTCCCTCAGCAGCTTCTGTTCTCGTTTTTGCTGCCTACTGTACAAGTAGAGTCGATACTTCTTCATCAATCTACGTTTACTTCGCCGCCACAGGTGTCCGATGTATCTAAAAGTGGAAAAGTAATTTAGAAGAGAATTTGAATGAGTTTTTGTAAACTTCAAGGTATAAATCTCACTTGACAATCTCTGCGTAGCATGTTGTCGGTTCAGAAGTATTTATCGAAGAAGCTAAGGTACTGGTAGAATGAAAACGGGCACGTTCAAGTCTCATACGTTCTAATTCTCGTTTTTTTGTCTCAGAAAATTGAGTCGCTATCACAACTAGGCAGAGATTGATCATGAAAAATGATCCAATCTGTAACACGAAGAAATACAAATGAGTATATTGTATAACGTACATCGCTAACTAGTTTCAATCGAAATCTATACTCACGACAATCAAAAGGACGAAGTATATCCAATCCCAGAAAGAATGCGCATCTTGTACATAATACATTATGTCTGTCCAACCTTCTAGACTGATTACCTGAAGATATACCCAAATAAGATGAATATTTCAAGTTTCATGTTGGGATCAGAAGTCTTTGAAGCTCCGCCTGAATAACTTGGATATAAAATGATCATTCCTTTGAGCAAGGCTTCATACTTACAAGAAAAATTGCAACCCAGGCCAATCCGATGTTGTCAAATGATATAGTGCCTTGGAAAGGATTGTTCCCTTGTCCCTTGCACTCGGTGTAATAGTAATTCCAATTCACGCACGACGAATTGTTTATAAGCGTAAGATTATTGTTTGGTAAGGCTGTGTTATTGCATATTATTTCCCCTGTTGAATTAATTTCAAGATTTCAGGCGAATATCTAGTCTAGAATCCAATCAGCAGAGTACCGTGATCTCCATACTCACCAATTTTATGCGGAGGGAGATCGCTGCACAAGTGCATGCCGCTTTCATCGGGACGAGAACATATGTAATCCTGATCCTGGTATTCAAAGTATTTTGATAGATTTCTGTAAGCGAAATTAATAATGAGATGAAAAGTGATGACCAAGTATTGAATACAGATTAGAATTGGATCAAATAATGGGAACAAACTCCTCCCACATACTCAGGATACTTAATGTTGGGAAGAGCTCGGAGGAAACAACGCTGTCTCAATATTCCTTCCCATAATTGTACGCCAACTATTCCAAATATGAAAAACACGAAGAAACATAAAAGCAGAACATTTCCAAGCATAGGAAGTGTGTCTAGTAGAAGCATGACGAGTATCCTCATACCTGAAACGAATACATCGGTCTCAATTTAACTGCTCTAATTACTGTGTGAGATCGAAGCAATGTTTCTTAGTGATTTCAGGGAGCATTGCAAAATCTGTTTTGTATACAAACACATACATACATATATATACGTGTATGTATAAGTATGTGGTATAAAAATACATACTATGAGTCTGAAGGCGGCATAAACCGCCGTTAGTTAGTGTATATAAAGAGTTTAAAGAAACAGAAGTCAATCAGGATTGAACAGCGGACGTGTAAAGGCCAGAGAGCACTTTCTTTAGGGGATACATACACACGCACACCACCTCAGCGAGCAAATATTTATAAACCTTTTTTCAAATATTATAAAAAGAGATGAAAGGCCTGCGCTATAAGCAAGAATTTAAAACAACGCCAGCATTTATTACACAGATACAGGATAACTTTTCAAGAGTAATTACACACGGTACAATATTCTTATATCTAACATAATGTGTTATTTAATTTTAATTTTAACAAACAAACAGTCGACTCAATACCCATAATTCAGCCCGAATACTTACTAGGTATTCTGTTGATGGCTCGCAAGGGTCGCAGTACTCTGATAGTCCGTATCGCAGAAAGACTCATGTTCTCAACGTTTAAACAGTATTCTAAAGCCCTGAGGAGAAAGATAATTCATAGTTGAAAGGAATATGAGAATAATAATTATTGGCATTAGATTTTTTTACTAAGAATCTCTTCTTTTTTTTTTTTATTTTATTTTTTTTGTTATCTTATCCTCTTACCCAGCTGCTACTATGAAGAAATCTAATCTGTTCCATGAGTCAGCCAAGTATGTTCCCTTGCCGTACACCCCCATGGCAACAATTTTAATTGTCATTTCTAATGAGAAAAATGCGAAGATGATATCGTCGAACATCTGTAAATAGTGTAATTAATTTTATTGAAGATCTAAAATATTATGTATTAGTCATCGGAGTTTTATATACCCACTTGTAATATTTTGCAGCGATTTGTTACACACTCATCATCAACACATGGCTGATACATTCCAAGAGTGATGCAATTCAGGAGGATTACCATCATGCTTATTCTTTCGAACCACGTAATGTTTTAAATAAGGAAAAATAACGGTTTATTCTATTACAATTATAATACATTGATCCTTTATACTCCTTAGACTCGTTAATTATCATAATGAAATCTTCTAAATAGTCAAACTATACGCGTAAAGGACTTAGCTACGAAGTTGCGGATCTCCTGCAGACGCAGGAGAGCCCCACCGGTTTGAATATTCATTATCCTGCAATTATTCAGATAAGAATAAACCCGAACAAATTTGATGGAATTTGAAAGACTTTGGAATTCTAATACAGGAAAAAAGGCTTTTGAAATATCTTTTCGGAGAAGCCCGATGAAAATTTCGTGGGAACTATAAAACTAATTTATATATTCACGAAGTTTCTGACGAACGGTTTAAATTTCTCTGAAAAAGTATGTTGCAGTAAGTAAATGGGATATTATTTCTATAAATAATTTGAATTTCAGTTTCAAAGTATATTTTACATCGAAAAAGTTTCACAAGGGAGTAGAATAAAAAGAATTTTTTTTTAATAACATCTCGTTTTATTTATCTTTAATTCAACGTCTGGTATATTCAGCGAAAATTAAGTGTTAATAATATTATACTCGAAAATTGTAGCTAAGGGCATGAGGGAGTTGTCATTAAAGCTATAATATAAACGCGTCTATAATTAATTCGCAACTCACCAAGGGGTGAATTGGCGCGGCGTTTGGCGCGTGGGGAATTCCCGACTAGTATAAGTCAAACAGTATATGTAGTTTGGTAGTAGATTTACTCTTCTCTCTTGGAACTTGCTCATACCGATTGTTATTACAAGAAGAATGAGTGTAATGAATGTATATTTCGCTTAATCATATCGTAAATTATTATGTTATTTTTCGATTCTAGACAACTGGTGAAATTTTATTCTTTAATGTAATGTATAAGAATAGACAAAAAAAAAAAAAATGAAAGAAAAATAAATGATAGGTATATAAGAAACGAAATAGCCCATCAGTTAGCTCGTTTTGAATAATTAATATATTCTCTATAATGCAGTATAGGGAAGCGTGTTACATCAACTGCAATACAAATTTATATTTAAACGAGTGTTGCGGGAGGGAGAATAAATATAGTAACAGTATAGGGTGTAGGTGGAATTTGAAGAATGATAAACATCGCCTTTTCCATATTCTATTTTTCATTTTTTTCCTATGGATTATATGAGGATACCAGAGTGTGCCTACGTAATATAGACCCATAGATATCTTCTATCTATCTCTGTATCAACGTAAGCGTACGTCATACAGTAGATATTTAGTTCGGAAGTAAAATTTGTACAAATATCTATCTATATACGCGAGAGAAATACATAGGTGTGTGTATTTCACAGCCATATATACAACGAAATGGAATATCGACTGCCAGAAGCACCCGAGCACTTCACAATTCGCTCATATCCAGATATACACCCTATACACACTATTACGAGGGGGTGAATAGGAACCCTTAAATTTTTATATACCCGACCGCGAATCTTTTTTTTTAATTTTTCAAATATACGTCCGAGTCTTTAATTCGCGGGTATTCGAAAAGAAAATGATAAAATTAATAATTGTATATTTTCTTTATGTTAGAATATATGATTTTGATAAATTTGAATGTTTTTTACTAAAGATTTATCGGCTAGCTATTCGAATCGTAAAACATTAAACATTTATAGCAGATACAGAAATATTATGCTTTATCTTTCCATTAAGAAAATCGCGCGCCTGGTCTGCACGGCTTTGAAACAGAGATATCATACCTATACCTATACACGCGTTAAATATCCTTACGCGCGTCTCTCCCACCTATATATGTGTAAGTACACATATATACATACAAATCCATGTATCTATGTATAAAGTAAGTATGTATGTAAGCCTAGGCAGAGCTTGGAATATCACGCACAGAACACGAGGTCACGAATCAACAGCTTAATCGATCCCGTTAAATCATCCATCCGCAATCCGCGGGCGGTTGAAACAACAAAAAGGATAAGAATAATAAGAATAATGAGACGAAGAAGAAGAAAATCCATGATAGTATATCCCACAAGAAATTGCTTCGTCCCTTTGAGACCGTTCGCTAAAATACGCATATGCATATGCATATGCATATAATAATATATTATTTTTCTAAATCATCTAATATAAGCTTTTGGAAGAAAAAAAAAGGATATGGATTTGTGATGAGAGCAAGACACCAATTCCGGGGACGTGTAGTTTGGTCAAGATATCGTAAAGCGATCGGGGCAAATCCTGGATAAGGTAGATCATTCATTTCGTCATCATCCTCATCGTCTTCATCCTCATCCTCATCTTCGTCTTCATCCTCGTCTTCTCCATCTTCAAGATCACTCAACTCAGCAACATCACTGTCCGAATCCTGACCAACACTTTCATTTACACTACCTTTCCCGGCCGCCGAACGATATCGATACCCATGGGGGTAATGATGCACCGACATTATTATTTATTATCTTATATTTGTTAATATTATTATTATTATTATTATTATTATTATTATTATAACTATTATTATTATCCCTACCTTAACATCCCTCTCTGATCCTGATACTACACTTGATATTATACTTATACTCTTTACAACCACCCTTCATCAATAAAACTACATCGACATTCTATAGTTTAAAAAATATACACCATGCGATTTATATCACCGTTAATGTATATTTACGTTATAACTTTTCCAATTTTAACATATCAAACTAATAATACAATGTTATATCAATTATCATATTATTTATAATCATTTCTAATTTAATGATTAATATTCAATTCTAATACACACATCGGGGGTATATTATTGATGTTGAAATAATCAAATCTCGCGTATATAATATTAGCTTTTTAAATATGTAATAAATAATATTTTATGGATGAAACGATTGCATTGATATCATATTCATTACATTTTGTATTATTATTATTATTGTTTAACGCGGGGGATGAAATTCATTGATTGATTGATTTTTGATTAGCTTTTTTTTCTTTTTTTCTTTTAATTCCTCCCTTTATTTCTTTTTTGTCATTCGGTTTTTTTTTCTTTTTTTTTTAATTTTATTCTTAGTTCTTTCTATATTTTCACCCTTATTTTTATTATTTATTTTCTTTTCTACCCCTACTGCTATATTATGCAGAAATAATTATCGTTAACGGCCATCGGACTCTACGCGGATCTAAAACCCGTATCTTATCCTTACAATACTAACTATATCGACGCCTCGACGCCGCGGAACGACGTCGTCAACCTGCAGCGTCGCGAAGAAACGTCGAACGTCGAGAGGGTCGGCGGGCAACGCATGCGCCTTTTAAATCGTATATACCTTTACATGCATATATACATATACGTTAAATACATACATATGTATGTATGCATGTATATTGGGTATGTATACTTTTCATACTATTCTACGACCTCGTTTACATCCCTGTACACATATAGGATCGAGTAGCTAAACGCTACGTGTGTTTAAATCCAACATCCCCTTAGTCTCCTCTTTTTATTTTTTTTTCCTCTTCCTTTTCTCTTACACCTAGTATACGATATTTTGAAACAATTTTTCGGGGGAAATGTAAAGAATGTGAAATGAGAAATCAAAAATATACATTTTTAATGAAATTATGTGAACTACAGGGTAGTTTATGGTATTATTTACCATCATTATTTGTTATATTATATATTGTTTGGATTGTAGATACGAGTAGTTTGAAAATCAGCTGAAATATACCGCAGATCTTTGTACAATTAGTCGTGTTTACATACCAATGACAGCCTATTGTTGACATGAGAAATAATTTATTTGACAATAAAACGATTCTAAGAACAGAACTCGGAACTAATGTTACGTAATTTTCTGCAAACCGCACAAAGCAAGATTTTCTACTTTCAGTTTGATGTATTCGCGTTTTGACAAGATTTTCACGAATTCAATACTAGTTCGATTAAGCGAAACGTATAGCGTATATATATATATTTTTTTATTTTTTTATTACGATCGTATTTTTCAAAAAACGTTTTTACTCTTTTCTTTCATTCTTATATTATTATATTCTTCTCAAGTAATGGAGAAAATCTCTCCTCATATTTGCGATTTATTTTCTAATAAGATCGCGCGGTTTTGAATCTGCAAATTTTTTTTCCTCTTCGATAACGCTAAAGCTGGACTTCCTATGACGATGGTATTTTCTTTTTTTCATGGGGTGTAGAAGACCATGATAAAGCGATATAATTAAAATCCAAAAATATAATCCTAGACAGGTTTTTAACGTATGTAAACAAAATTGTAGCGCATCGCAATAGCGGCTGTTGAAGCACCCTAATTTTAGAAACGTACTATAAACCGCACATCTTGACCATGTTCCTAATCTTAACGCTGCAGTAAACCCGCGAAGAAGTCGAAGAAGAAGAAGAAGAAGAAGAAGAGGAGGACTTTAAACGTTCAAAAATTTGCTTCATATTTTCGCACACGTATATTCGCATATTATTAAACACTGCGACCAGGAACTAGAAATAATTTTAGTCCCAATAGTTTCTCTAAGATTTAAATCATATTTAAATATATTATTGTAGTAACGATTGATAAAGTATTATATTGTATAGAAAATGTAATTTAAATTTAATTTTTTTTTTTTGTTTTTTCATAGGGAATGAATAAATGATCAATTTTTGTTTGTAACTTTTTTGAAAAAAAGAGTTAATTTTATTTTTATTTCATCTTCGGCAACATATGAATATTATAGTACTATAGTGTAATATACAAGTATGGTTGTTTTCAATTACTATAACGAATATTTCTTTCTTCCATTCGATACTAAATTTAGAACTCTATACGTACTTTATTCATACTTTTGAATTGCAAACGTATATGTATAGCAACGTATGTACAAGTTTGCAGGATCGTCTTTTAGGTAACATTTATTTATAGTCAATTTTTTTTAACATCTGTGGATTAATGTGGCTGTAAAATATGCGATAAATAATAAAATAAAAAAATGTAAAAAAAAAAGATCGAAAATAAAATTGCACTAAAGATTTTATACTAATAATATAACAAGTTCGTATATCTATACGATACATTAAAAAAAAATTCAATCAAAAATTTGTTCAAAAAATCTCAAAAATATATATTTCTATAGATTATTATTTTCATATTTCAGATCATTATTTATATATTATATGTTTGTATACATGAGTTTAAGTTCATAATATTTACAAGTTAGTTACAGCCAGCTTTTTTGAATTAAAATGAAAGAAAAATGAAGAGAAAAAAATAATTAATTTAGAAAATAATTCGAGAAGAGAGTTAAAACGTCGTCTATACAAAAATTTATAAAACTCACGAAAAAAAAAATAGTAGTTGAGAATAGAAGCTCACTTAAGTAAAAGATCAAAATTTTAACATAGACGCAATATTATATTTTAGTATATAATTATAAAAAGAAAGAAATTGAAACAATGTTTTCCGATAAACAACTTTCACCTTTACCCTATTATATGACATAGTATATATTTTTACAACAATAACAATCGTTTATACATATTATTACGTAAATTTGAAGCAATGACTTACTGCTGATACTTCATTCTTTTGCATCAAGGAGCGAGGCAAGCTGCTGGGGCTCTGTAACCGGTAGAGAGCAGACGTGGCGATGACAAACGTAAACTGTGGCTTGATTATTAAGAGATTTCATGTTCATTATAACTTTGCTTTTTCGGAATAAAACGTTGTTAGGATCCTGGTGATCAACCAAAAGCAAAACACGTCCGGGAATGTATTTCTCACGGATAATATTCACCAGAATATTCGTGTCTGCGGCATCCTTCTTACCCACCACATAGATCTATAAAAAAAGAATTAGAACGAAATTATAGAATAAATTATTGAATAATAATGCGATTTGTAATACCTTACCTGCGTCATTGAATCCTGATAATGTAGCAGCGCAGATACCAGCTCTGGTAGAGCAGCTGGAACTCGTGTAAGAGATTCTCTAAATGAGAGCAACAATTGGGAAGCCTTTTCGTTGAACTCTGATCGATCTAAGTAAGCATTCAGTCGAAGTAGATTCAGACAGGCTACAGAATTGCTTGAGGGTTCAGCTCCGTCGTGATCTTTAAATAAATAGTATCAAATATAAGATATAAAACTGAAATCATTCAATAGTTAGTAAATATCTGTACAAATTTGCATAGCTTATTATCGCCACAACTCTCACCATCCTTAAGCCTCAGAATTGCCGTACTATCTTCTTCGGTAGTAGAGAAATACCCTCCGCCAACAGGATCCCAGAATAAATTATCCTGAATGTCTTGCAATTTCTCTGCAAACTCTAGCCAATGTGTATTAAACGTTGCCTCATATAGATCAAGGAGTCCTTTAACCATGAAGGCATAATCGACGTGAAAACCATTTATCGGTACGCTCCTGGAAGTAATTTATCAGACATATAATGTATGAGGTGCATTCATCAATGAAACAAATCATTTCTACAAACTCTTACTTACGTTTGCGTAACTGTATCTCCTTCCCCATTGTAACAGCTACGTAATAACAAGCCTTGGTCATCGTCAAACAGATAACGCTCAACGAATACAGCTGCGCTTTCAGCAAACTCAACGTACTTCTTATTGTTCATAGCAAATCCAGCTCTCGATAATCCACTGATTATCAGTCCTGTGGAGTAATTTTGTTTGTGAATTGATTCGATCTGAGGAAATGAAGCAATAAAGACTCTTCGGTCATATATTTATACTCACCATTCCACGAAGTGACTATTTTATCGTCTAGATGCGGTCTGGGCCTCTTGGATCTAGCTTGATATAATATTTGTCGTGCTTCTTCCAAATATTTATTCAATTCTTCTAAACTCAGGTGAAAATGTTCGGCGGTTTCAGGCAAACTTCCGTAAACTATTAACACATTTTGTCTGTTCAACTCTCCGTGGGGATCCTGGAATAATATTTTAATTTATTAAGAGTCAAGCAATGAATAAGGAGGCTCTAATCCTAAGAAAGTTAACAAAAACACGCGAGTTAGTTAGCATTTTACCAACTTGTAAAACGTCCACATTTCCTTCCGGCTTAACGTCAAAGTGAAAAGAAAATATGTCCGATAATTCCAGGTCGTCTTTTCCCGGAATAGGATTGCCGAGAAGATCTTCTATCTCTCTGTGGCTCCAGACGTAAAATGCGCCCTCTTTTTTCACTAGGGAATCGTGGGTCGGTAGAGAATCGGCGTCTTCCGCGTTGTAGAATCCACCTTCCTGGAACAATTAATGATAAAACGTTAGCATTTTATCGCTGCTATCTATTCTTCAGACTGTTTACCTTATGGCACAGATCTCGTTTAACGTATCGGACAATATCGTCGACGATATCGGCGAAGAAGGGGTCTTTTGTGATGACAAAAGCGTCCGTGTAAGAACGCAAGAGCTGAGCTTGATCGTATAACATTTTCTCAAAGTGTGGTACGTGCCATTTACCATCTACAGAATACCTTGAGAATCCCTGGAAATAAATATTCACTGCAGATTTAGAGAAGTGCACTCCTGTTATCAGGGGAGAAACAACAGATAGGAATAAGATTTGATCTTTCACCTGACCAATGTGATCGTGAATACCTCCATTAGCCATTTTGGTAAGAGTATTCAGACACATGTTTAAGGATTCCTTAGACGATTCACTAGCCGGATCTCTTGCGTACGAGTGAAATAAGAAGTTGAAATTAACAGGCTGAGGAAACTTGGGGGCGTCTGTAAACCCACCAAATTCTTCATCGTAGCTTGCGGCTAGTTGTTTAACGCAATTTAAACCGCATTCAATTGGTGGGACGACTCCTTCCTGTTTTTAGAAAAGAAAAGTATGACCTTAATTCATTCTGCATTTGCTTTCAAAAAGCAAACATACTTTTGGTAGACTCTCAGAGCTGACTGTACGCTTCAATACTTCTAGGATTCTGCTACCTGAACTCACAACGTCACTCTTGTTTTCGATCCACTGTAAAAATAGGGTAAAATTGTTAAGAAAAAATTCAAAGCATGTAGATAAATGTTTTAAAAAATCAGGAAACATTGAGAACGAAAAAAAATAGCATTGAAGTACACCAACTTTGTGCGCAATGCTTGTGAGTATGGTTTTGAATCCAGGTTGTCCATACATATCAACAGGAGGAAAATAGGTCCCTCCTGTAACAGGGCTTAAGTCTGGAGTGAGAAAAACACTCATTGGCCATCCGCCTCGTCCCGAAATGGCCTGAAACCAAGAAGTGAATGTTATAATGGTTTTGATTAATGTGAAAATAAATTTGATCTTGTTAAATACTAACTTGAATGAAAGTCATATAGATTTTGTCGATATCCGGTCTTTCCTCTCTGTCGACTTTAACATTGACAAAAAACTGGTTCATAACTTTAGCGATATCATCATTTTCAAAAGATTCTCTTTCCATAACGTGGCACCAGTGGCAAGTTGAATAACCAACTGATAGAAATATCAGTTTATCTTCACGCCTGGCTTTTTCTATCGCTTCGTTACCCCAGGGAAACCATTGTACTGGATTATTGGCGTGTTGTAAAAGGTACGGAGATTTTTCTAAAGCCAATTTATTTTGCTTTTTTTTCACCGACATTTCACCCTCAGATGTTGACGTCGTCGAGGACATTCTTACGCCGTGAAAAACTAATAAACCTTCTCTCTTAATATATCTGAAAATAAATAATAATAATGGAAATAATAATAATAATAATAATAATGGTAAGAAAATATATTTGAAATTTTTTTTTATATTGTTACTTACTCACCTCTCGCTTTTACGTTTGTTATTTATGAGAATTTTCGACAACCTTGTATCGTTTGATATTATTTTAATGTTTTGATAATCAATTGAAAAATATCTAATCGATGCCCATATTGAACATCTTCTCGGAAACATAACATACATATAGGCGTAGGTATAAGTAAGTGGAAAATTTTTAAATATTCAGTTTATTAATAATCTTCGAATTATGTAAGACCGTATAAAATTAACCTTATCGTATTAATCAAAAACAGAGTGGAGTTTTTATTCTCAATGTATATGTATATATTTCTACACGACGTTACATATTTATTTTTCTTTTCTCTTCGCACATTATCACGTATTTTATACCACCTATGCAACCCATACTATCACATCTTTAATGCACATTAATATTTATCATTATATATACACGCAGTTTAACGTTTGACAGTTTTTAGGTTTGGATTTGACCCACGGTATTCATTCGGTAATTTTTGACGTCTGAAACGAGCTACTTTTTCAAACTGCGATTACATAAAGCAAATAGATGGTCACTACGTTGTTTTTAAAGTTACTTTTTATTGCGAATGATGGATGGCGGCACTGTACGCTTCTGCAAACGGTTTCCTAGGGATAATTTAAGAACGAACGAATGAAAGATATAAGTGAAACGACATGGTAGGAACACAAACGACGCGTCACATCTCGTTTAACTCTGTCTCTCTGTGGTTTTGCCGCTAAAAAAGTTATTGCGAAATTTTGTAAAATAGTTTATTATAATTTCTAGTGGTATTCGGGTGATAGAACTCCACCATTCCCTCGCACCGTGTGTTTAAAATTGAACAGTTTTGTTTATAAAAAAAGTGGTAATGTTATTGATATTATTAACACGTGTCAAACTAGATTGTGATAAAATTTTATTTTACTATAACAAAACCTATAAAGCGTTCTTTCTTACTTATCTTACAGATTAATGTCAGGCATAGCGATTGCTAGACTCGCCGAGGAGAGAAAAGCATGGAGGAAAGATCATCCATTTGTAAGTGTTGTTATATCTAATGTACTAATGCCGCGGTCGACTTTCTACGTACAAAAAAACTACCCATAACAATTTTTATCACCTCACGTTTCAACCACGCGTTGCCACAAGCATCGGCTTCGAAAAATCGTACTAGCATATAAAATAAAGCGATGTATTGAATAAACAATAAACACGTACACATATACGACCGCGAGTTTTCTTAGTTAGTTTTTTTTTCTTTTTTTTCACCTACCATGGTCGAAATTTCATTTATCTACACGAAAAAAAATAGGTCTGTAAAAAATGGTCTGAAATATTTCTTCCCTTTATTTATTTACAGGGCTTTGTAGCTCGTCCGACAAAAAATCCAGACGGGACGCTTAACTTGATGAGCTGGGAGTGCGCCATTCCTGGAAAAAAAACTGTACGAACTGTTTATTGGACAACTAAATACAATGGATAAATAAATAATTAATGATTCGTTTGTCTTTTCAGACTCCGTGGGAAGGCGGACTCTACAAACTGCGAATGATATTCAAAGATGACTATCCGTCGAGTCCTCCAAAGTGTAAATTTGAACCGCCCCTTTTTCATCCTAACGTTTATCCTTCCGGCACGGTGTGTTTGTCCCTTTTAGACGAAGAAAAAGATTGGAGACCCGCGATTACTATAAAGCAAATTTTGCTCGGTATTCAAGACCTGCTCAATGAACCAAACGTCAAAGATCCGGCTCAAGCGGAAGCTTACACTATATATTGGTGAGGATATAGTGAATTTTGAAATTCTGTTAATCAAATTTTCTTCTCATTTCTTCCATTCGTCATTATTTTTTACAGCCAAAATCGTTTGGAGTATGAAAAACGAGTCAAGGCTCAGGCAAGAGCGATGGCACCACAAGAATGAATAAATACAACAACTACAAACAAGAACAACAACTTTCCAGCTGATATAAAGCAACGCTTGAGCCTCCTCATAAGGCTGCAACGAATATACTATTATATTAATGTAATGCAAACAGTATAAGCAAATTCAATTTTTTTTCTTTTTTTTTTCCTTCATCATTTGGTTTATTATTCGTAACGATCGATGTTGTAGAAGAGTAGAATAATTTACATTATTAATGATATTCTTTCTTTCTCCTTTAATTTTCAAAACTTTTCTTCTAGCCAGCGATATAGGTATGCATACATCATTATTCCTTGTTTAATCACAATCTGACCATTATTCGATTCCATCTTTCAAAAATATACAAAATATAGAATAATATTAACTAGGATTGATTGTTAATTTTTCAACAAATTCTCATATTTTTTTTTCAATTTGAAGGAAAATCAGGATCATTATAAATATAAATGTTATCTAATCTACTTATGGTACAGAGCTCTCGTCCTACACAAGCTTGATATGATAAAGTACGTTTTAAGTATTTATACTTCATGTAATTCAATAAAATTTATTAACAAAAAATTGGTTTCAAAGAAAAAGAAGAAGAGAATAATACCCTATAATTCTTTGATCATCGACTTTATTTGAGTATATCTGGAAAGAGTACATAGAGTAATTTGTTGTAGCTGAAAAATAGACAAACAGGAAAAAAAAACTAAACAAAAAGAAAATAATTATTCATCTTTTTATTTCATTTAAATACATCTACTTTATTATTATTATCATCATTTTTGCATCAGCTTGTAAATTAATAAATAGGATAAAGAAAAATAAAATAAAGAAATACATTTTCATTTAATATAAAAGCTTATTTATTCCATATCCCCCGACACGTATGTTACAACGTACTAATTATTATATTTTATTCATGCGATGTTGAATAACATCGCTATTATTTAGGGACAAAGTTCGTTGAACACGTCGATCGCTTTATGATATTAAACATTTCTGATTATCGATCGGTGAATCCACTCCCCCCCCCCCCCCCCCCTCCCTAACCTGCAATTATTATAATTATCACTTTTTTGCATAGGGTTTTTTTTTTTCGTTGAGCAAATTCTACGCTTGCGCATACCGGGAATTGGCGGCTTCACACACGCTTTGCAAGTTCTGTGTCGTTTCATTCAATCGCTGGATCTCGATCTAGCCGCTGTAGATTAGAAATTGTATTTGAATGAGTAGATGAAAGAGAAGAAAATTAAACATGAAAAGTTCAATTAGAAAAATAAACGCGGGTATCGTGTCGTCGTGCTTATTCGGTTTTGCTTTATCCTACTACGCCTATATTGTCGAAACTTCGAAAGAAATTGACGAGTCGTATGAAGCTATGTGTGATTTTAGCGAGCACGTTAGTTGCACAAAGGCTTTTATGTCAGAGTAAGTAATACGCTGACACATTAGAGATAAAAACAATAATAATCATCACAATTTTCTCGATATTATTCATTTAGCTTGACTCCTACTGTATCCGTAAACACATATGTCATATCGTTACGTACAGAATTTATTAACATACGTCAAAATAGCCTAGACTAGCTTTTGTCTATTTACTTCATTTTAGCTAATAGATTGTTCAAATTTCAGATATGGAAAAGGATTTGGTATAATTCCGAAGAATTCGCCACTATATTTACCGAATAGTGTTTACGGGCTGGGATTTTATGTAATCGTCGCGTTACTGAGTGAGTCCATACGTCTACGATCGCCTTATTCTATTTCAAACATACAAGTGTTTTTTTTTTAATTCCAATTTCATATATTTCTGTATGTAAGTATGTTCATTATTTGCAGGTATCTCCAACAGTTACATTGCCACATTTGTGGTTGTAATTTTTGGAGTTCTATCAAACATTGGATCAGTTTATCTAGCGTACATCTTATACACTTTACAAGACATATGTATTGTTTGCATAAGTACTTATATCGTAAATGCAGTGAACTTAATTCTGGCAATTAAGAAATATCGTACGATTGTATCAGGGTCAGTAATTAGCTCTAAAAAACGAAAGGTCAAATAGATTCGTTGAAGTTTTAAAAAAATGTATAAGAACGACGATGAGACATTCCTTTTTATTTTATTTATAATTTTCTATATTCAAAACATATATTTATAATATTTGTTGGAATTTAGGATTTATGAAATTCTATGAAACGCAAAACATAACAAATATTGTATATTTTCATACATACATATATATAGATAATCGTTAATAATTTAACAATTTTGTTAGTATAAATATCTAATGATATTCGATTAAACACATATATATATATACATATATATGTATATATATATACTATATGCCTATGTATTGATATCAGTTGAATATATTTATATATGCGATAACAATTATGTTATACTTAATATAATTATTTTCTTTTTCCTATTATTTTATTACTAGTTTTTCTATCAAATATAATTATACAAATAATAATATATGTCTACCTATTATTATATTGAAATTGAAATATTATAAACTCCTCTCAACGTCCAATAACACTGATGATAATATCAATTTATCGAATACAGCCTTGTTAAAGAAAAAAAAAAGAAAATAATAATTTAATTATATTATGTACATAAATGCATTCCAATTAATTTATTCAATTGACTTATACGTAGATCTAGAAGAAAAGCTATCATCGTTATATTGCTTTAGATAATATAGGGAGTATGGGTTGTACAACAAAAATACCCGTCTTAGAATATACCTAATACTTTGAAGACTGCTATTATTTAAGAAAAATATCTTCTATGAGAATTTAACACACCTATACTAGGTCTCAATCAAGCCTATATTGGCACTGTAGCTGTAATTAATCAGCTGTTGAGTGTATATCAATTTTTTTATTTTTCCTATATGGCAGCGATCAATCACTATATTAACTTTGCTTCAGATATAATTAAAACTTACTATAGTGGTATAGAGAACCAGATTTTAAAAGAGCAAGTAAACAGGTAATCATTTTTAGAACATGCAATCGATGGTATAAAGTAAGCTCGTTCACTACAGTGGGAATATCTATGTCTACGTATATGAATTAAAAATTAGGTACACATATTAGTGACAGTCAATATCTGTTATTAATAATGATGAAAATCAATTGCCCTCTTGGATATCTAGCGAGCGAAATTAGTTATTTAATTATTTAATTATCAGTCAAAGTATGGTCTCGTGATTATATTATGTATAACAAGTAAAGCTAGTATTCATACTTTGCTGCTTTGAATAAATCCCGATTGCTTCGACTAATGCTTGCTA
Source organism: Tenthredo notha (assembly GCA_914767705.2). Taxonomy (NCBI): domain Eukaryota; kingdom Metazoa; phylum Arthropoda; class Insecta; order Hymenoptera; family Tenthredinidae; genus Tenthredo; species Tenthredo notha. The sequence continues at coordinate 951,745 of OU611914.1, read as the reverse complement.
GAATACCGGGACTTTTGAGCGGCGGAGTTTCGTCTAGACGATTCAATTGTAGATTCGATTTATGCGGAACAGAATTAGGATCATTATTATCCCGATTAGCTTCGACGTTAAAACTCTTACTTCTGAGTAACGACGACTTATAAGTTCTCTCAGGCTTACTGGGCACTGGGCCTGAATTATTAGCTGCCAATTTTGAAGAGGTCACTGTATTCTTTATAGATATATTTATCATACTTCCATACTGACGATTATTTATCGTGTGCGTTATAGTCTGCGGAGATTGAGGCTTCTGTTGTCTTTGATTAGGTCGAGTCCGCGTTAGAGTTGAAGACGAGACGTGATGTTGTCTACCTGGAGTATGTAGCTTTCGTGGCAATGTCTGTGTACTACGAAACTGTTCATTTCTATCGTACTCATTAGCCAAACGGCTCGTAGACTTGCTGAATCTGCCAATTGAGCTGGGCTCGACTCTGTAAATAATTTACAGCGTATATAATACAAAAAGGACCGTAACAAAAGCTGATATTTCTCTCTAAGGCAAAAACTCCATCTACCTTGTATCAGCGGTCTCTCGAATCAAGTGATGATGTCTATTGGACGGTTTAGAACCACTGTATCCCATTTCACGGCCATAAATACTACTGCCTCCAAAGGGATCTTCGCCTAAGTAATATCTCTGAACAGGAGGACCTTCGTTTGATTGTTGCCAGTGAGCTTTAGCTGGTTTGGGAGATCGCGGTGGTCGTTCTGGGGGTTTATTCTCAATATCGTAATCAGTTACTGAGGGTATATTTTTGTCTATAACATTATACTGTAGATAGGTAGACGTGTCGTCAGTCTGTGTAACCGAAGAAGCTGTGTTATTGCGTTTATTTTTTCTCTCGGAACTTGCAGATCGCAATTTTCCCACCAGTTTTCTAAAAGACTCGCCGATCTTGTACTTTGAATGGCCAGTGGCTGGAATCAGAGTTTTTAATTCATAATCAAATTCTTTGAATGCTGTTTTATTTAGTTATTCAGCCTAAAGTCACCTTTCGGAGTCCGAGTATTAGTTGCAGGAGCAACTGCTTTCTTCGTTTGATTCGAAGGTAGCGGAGCAGGTATTGGTGATGTGGAACGAGACCTAGCCAAGACTTTACGGCTTGGAAGTTTCTCGGTGTGGTTCACAGACTCCTTTTCTTTCTGTATGGCACGGCTCCGGCTTTCCCATGTTCGTTGTACAACATTTACTGGACTAGCCACTCGCCCTACTGCCTGATTCTTGTCTTCCTGTCTGGCCAGGATCTGGAAAAATACACATGCTCTTTAATTGTATTACAGAAAGTTCATTGACTCTACATTTTCAGCCTAAACTAAACGATTCTATCTTTTTTTTATGCATTATTCGACCTAAACATATTTGTACTAATTTTTAAACAGGTAATCACTTGTTCTCTAGCTCTCCGACGCAGTGGAGGTGAAGGAGCATCAATATTATCTTGTAGTTCAATTTTGCTCCTCGTTTCTTGATGCTGTTGACGAGAGGACCCATAGGTGTTCGAATAAGTCCATTCGACGGGGTTTCTCCCAACTTCTTGATAGCCGTTGGTTCTTACGTTATCCGGGTAAGATGTTGGAGAAGTGTTTGATATTTGTGAATTTTGTTTCTCTAAATATGAATGAAAACAATGGTGTTTATCCACAGAAGTATATCAGGCACTATGAACGGTTTTTATTTTTTAATACCTGTTATATTTTGATTTTGATATCTTTCAGACCATTCGCTGATACCGTGAAAGTATCCAGCTGAAGAATTCGAGTCTCTTCTGTCCGCCCTCTTAGTCAGAGAATGCTGATGACTAGGATATGACGTATTTGGATGGTTCCTGTCCCACCCGTCTCTATCCCTAGACGCAGACATTGGCAGGCTCTTCATTGTGACATTAATGAAGCTGGTGTTTGTTCCGGACTGAACAGGAGCATCGTCCAAGTCCAGAGACCCATGAGAAGATCGTGATTCGCTACCAAAATGGCTCTCCAGCCATTTGGAGGTCTCAACCTTCCTCGCTTCATCTTCCTCTTCCAAGTCTAGCGGCTTTTTTGTCAAAGCGTCCTTGCGGTTTATCGGTACGTTTTCTGGGAGTCCTAAAAACGGCCGTTATTATCATTCAGGATAAATTAAAATATGGATTAAGACTGATTAACGAGTTTTTCAACACCGAAACAACTCACTTTCGGTCGTACAACCTACCGGTATGTTTGTGAAGACGAGTTGTCCGCATTGTGGTCGGAACCGGAGGCCAATCTCCTATCCTTTCTCCCTCTGTATTTTCAGAAACGTATCGCATCTCACGAGCGACTCTTTCGCCGCCAGAAACGTAGTCTACAAGTTCTTCGTCTTTCTGTTTGATGAATCTATGGGAGCCTTCTTTTCTCACCTCCTTTTCTCTGTCTTCAGAATTGTCCGTTTCTTTATCAGGCACCTCGTCGTCATTTACCTATAATTGTTTTTGCATTATAAATCCATCTTTGATCTCTTATTTAACTTGAAAATTTACATTACATACGCATCTCTACTTATCAACGCAATCTATTATACCTCTTCGTGTTCCACAGTTTTCTTTGTCTCCGTAACTATTCTTCCGTCTGCCTGGACCTGACTTTTTTCCAACTTATTCTCAGTGTCTGTTACTTTATTACTTCTAGTCGTATGCTGTACAACCCGTGGCCCAATTGCGGGCACAACTTGCTTAGATGATTCGGCTAAAGCCAGCCTCAAGTCTCCTCTGTTGTTTTGAACAGCTTTTAAGTAAACCTGAATAGAAATATTTCGAGGATGGATTTCTTGATAGAATCGTCACAACAATCATCAGCTAATTAATGTAATTCTGTTTATTTTTCAGAAACACCATAGCTATCAGAGAATAAATCCATCCTATAATACCTATGGTGACTATAAAACCAGGACCGGGCTTTTGTCTTCAGTTTATCTCTCCTTAAAGGTCGCAAATTGATTTGCATATTATTACCTACTAGCTGTAGTGAAGAGGAGACGGAGGAGGAGACGGTGGAGGAGACGGTAGAGGAGGTAGTAGATTGTTTCAGCTCTGTTACTTCATAGAATATGACCTTTGCTCTAAACTTTCATTTCTTTTATAATTTCGATTATTGAGAAGATAATAAGCGGCTTTATAGTATACACATATGAATATACTTGATAAATACTAACGTACTTCTATAGTTAATAAATTACAATTACGATCAAACGATAAGCAGTAGTTTTAATAATTACAGCTCATTCACCCGCCTCTAAATATCTTCTACATCAATTCACATAGATATATTCATTTCTACATATAATTATCGCATCTCCTCATCTTCGAACATGCATATGTATTGCTAATGTATAATGTGAAATTTCCGTTATCAATTATCGCCTCTATATACAAGCTCAAATATTCTATCGTTTAGTATTTTCGCCGATTAAAAGAACTGGCCGGTAAGAATAAAACTACCGTTCCTACCTATAGATACAGATGCGAATTATAATTATTACGAATTTATTTGAGAATTGCGCTTTCTCTGCAATTTATATTTAAAAAAATTCATTATCATTTCCATAGATACAGCGATAGGGGGAGAAAAAATTCACGCTGAGTATTTAATTATTGAAAAATGCGGATTTTTAATAAAATCAAATATTTGGTATACATAAAAAACGTGTGTATATATTAGAGTGGTTCTTAAATGGGTGATTTTTCAAAATTTTCAAAGTTTATTTCTCAATCGGTTACAAATACAGAAAAAAATAGGATTTTTTGTTTTTTATTCATGCATTTGAAACCGATTGAGAAGTTGATTTTGAAAATTTTCTAAATCAACCATCTAAGGACCACTATAATATACGTATATGTGTATAAATTGGCGATACGCGTTGCGAGGCGAGAATATCAGAACTCGCAAGATCATATACTCCGAGCAGTTTAAGAAAAGACCTGCAGAATCGGGGGCGATGACATTGGAACTACGCCTCTAACCGGCACAGGTATAAACTCGCGATCAACTCTGTGAGTGTCCTTGAACTCTATACACTGAGAAATATCACCTAGATTATGATAACAGGTTGAAAAAAAAAAAAAAAACCGGTGAATCATTATATTTAAACTACTAAATACGATCGTTATCATTCAATACATTTAAAAAAAAAAAAAAAGGGGGAAAAAAAATTTGAATCTGTTTAGTAAACGATTACTAAAAATGACAAAAAATGACGAGATAACGTTATTCATTATTTATTAAATGATGTATGAAATAGTTAAAAGCTTATCACTGATCTACCGATCTATTATTTGATCGAGGAATTATTCACCAGCTGGTTTATTGCATCTTGAGATGACGGTCAATGTGCGGGGCTTAGATTATCGCGCTTTTTCTTGCAGTGGTCCATCACCCATCCGCGGCTCTATGATAACATATGTATATTCCATATGATTAAAAAGAGTAAGCCTATTATAAAAGCCGATAATATTATCGCGATATGTGATGTATAGGAACTCACGATTAACAGTCTGGGTCACTTCGCGACCCCGCGCATATTATAGGTATATATATACGAATTATACGAGACAGACGATCGTTCTTATGCCTCTACCGCTGTACCTCCGCAGACTCACTATAGACCGATCTCCAGAGACTCTCAAGAGACTCGAGTGAAGGGAGAGAGAGATTAAAAGAGAGGGAGAAAATTAGATAGAGATAGAGATTTACTGTGGTATTGGTAGCTGTATACACACCGAGTTTAAATATATACACTACTACATGAGCGTATGAGGATATGATGCGAAAATTGATGAAAAAAAATAAAATAAAAAAATAAAAAATAAACGTTCGATAAAATAGAAAAGCGGAGATACTATTAACTATTTATTCACGCTATTTAACGACTAGCAACATCAATATACACTTTCTTTTATAAATTGAGCTACATTTACATATATTATTATACGTATATCAATTATTATATCTACCGATTGAAGATCGATATTAATTCTACTCTATAACATGATCATGCATCCATTATTATAGTATTATTATCTAAAAAAAGGTGTATAAATTCATAATCACCTCGTCAGATATATCGCCTAGTTGTTGACGATCCTCGGTCTCTAATCTTTCCTCAATTTCTTCGCGACTCCTTACGACAGTCTCGTTAGATTCTTTTTGCAATATACTTGGAACTCCTGATGTTTCTTGCCGATCTTCTGGCCTCGACCATTCAATCTCTTTTGGTTCATCTCCGGCGGTTTTTCGCTATACGATTATGTTGTAAATATATAGCATATGTTTATGATATAATTTTTCGATTTTAAAAATTTTTTTTTCATCATATTACCTCGTGGGTCGTATGCTCCTGCTGCTCTACATCCTCTGTTGTATTTGTAGTTACGACAGGACCAGAATCGACGACAACTTCCCCATCCTCGAGAACAACTTGTCGTTTTACGCGTGTTTCGATTTGCCGGGTCGTTGTGATCTCCTTTTTCTTCCTCGTCTCCCATTCCTCTATAATTTTTCATAAACTCGTTTACTATTGTTAATGTATTTATTGTTTACATCGCCTATATGGATAATTATAACTAGACGCGTGTAAAGATTTACAGAGATGATATATATTATTAATTATTACAAAAATGAAAAAAAAAAATCAATCAATCCATTGAACGGTACTTCGTTTACTCGACCGGCTTTCGAGGATGTAACAGCATAACGGATTGCTGCAGGCTTTCTCCTTAAGAAAAGGGCCGCAAGAAATCCGAATGACGATTCCGTTCAGGAAGTGAAAATTCTTCATGCTGTAGTATACATATATGCCTATACAGGTATAGTAGATTTACTATTGCGCTATGGGTATAATGAGGTAAGTAGCTGGTATAATTCGTAAGACAAATAGAAACTGTCCAAGATTTTTTATAGCGCCTATTTGCTTTTCACGTTAATTAATCATCAACGTTCATATAATATCATTAAGTATATTACTATATCGAAAAATACCTTCTTTGACAGTCGCAACGGCATTCTCATGATCCACCTGCAAGATAATGAAATAAATATTTATTTAAATTTTTTACTTTTCAATTATACGTCATAGATGATGACGATGATGATGAATTTTTGTTTTTTTCTTTTCAATAGCATCCTTATAGCTGTGTATCTTTCAGTTTGTATCTATATACCTGATTACCTAAGTCTAAACGTTTTACCTACTTATATTTACGGTGACATCATCGTCGATGAATGTCGCAAGAGTCAGCATCCGCGTAGGTATAATAAGTATTGAGAAAAAGTAACATAATATACGAAACCCGCATATATATTCCTATATATATATATATGTATGCTGTTTTTGGTCCAGAAGTATGAGAAGAACTGATGCATACATAAAAACCATTCAGATCCAAATCATTAATTTACTTTTTTTCTTTTTATTATACCTATGTATATCAATCCCATAATTGTCTCATCATAATTAAGCTCATTGATAAACTCTTATTAATGAAAAAACGAAATTAAAAATACTCACGAGAGACCCAGGGGTTGCCACAGTGGCTGCTGGACGGGCTTCGTATCGCCGCGTTGAAATCACCTCCATCATTGGATGCTGTGTGGACGCGAGCGGTCCTCGTGTCTGTAAATATAATAGTTTAGGCTTTGATATAATTAAAAGTTAATTTCAGTTATTATATGGCACCGTTTTTCCGTATATATACTTTATCGTCATCTATGTGTTATAGTGGGAGAGAATTTTCACGTATGAGATCCTATCTATAATTTAGAAATTTAATATCTTTTAATTTTAATCTCCATACGAGCTGGTAATCTTTGAAAAATGTCTACGAACATTTAATATATGATTTCGCAGGATTTTGATGATTCAAACGAATGTATATACGTCACAGCTATACCGAAGCACGTACCTATAATGACGTAATACGTATATGGACAAAAAAATAAACGATAATAATACAATGACTAATATATTTAAAGTATTCGAAGAAACGGGGCTACTGCAATATCGCATTATTTAGTTGCTGCAACTATATGACGATTGCAATAATTCGCATGAATTCCAATATATTGTAATGTTGTATAAAGTTTTTTTTTGTTTTTTTTATACATACAGAGGTATAAAATTATATTAATATATTCTACTAAAGTAAATGTATACATCTGTACATAATTCATGAATTAATATGCTTTAATAGTGTATAATTTATTCGCCTCATTGCGCGCGTGCACGCGCGCTAAATCCTCGTGTGGAAGTCGAAGGACGAGGCTGCGAGTAGCATAATCACTCGTGGTCATAGCTAAAAACAAGCATATACATATTATGTATATACTACTATAAGCATGTATGTACTACCTACAATATATATGCCTATACATGAACATTGCGTAAAAATTTACACACATAGGATATTATATGGAGTATAATGGATTACTGTAGTACGTCAGAAAAAGGAAAGAAAAAAAAAATCCAGCAAAACTCTAATATAGGCAGGTGACAAATTTGTTGTTGACCTCCGCTATAACGGTGCAGATATATTATATTCATTCGTGTACCTATTTGGAGAAGAATATTTCTCTCACGTTAAAAACAATAAAATTTTCTATATTTCTTTTCGCAAGTTTCTCATTTAGTTTGAATATTTTTCGTGCCAGCAGTCAGCCTGTTTTATACTTTATAGTGTATAATATCCTGAATATATATTAATATTAGAATCGTTTTGTTAAATTATATCGTAAATTTGAGTTTTTTTTAATACTACGATATAATTCTATTTCATGTATGATTATACGATTAGTCTTAAATCATTTATTATAATATCTAGACACGCGTCTAGGTCTATAATATAGTAATTAAGGAGATTTAAACGCTGGATATACATATATAGGAACGAGCACGATCGTGGGTGGCCGAATACGACCACGTGACGTCTTCATCCAAGGCTGCGAACATTTCGAATATGAATCTGCAGGAGCAGCGCGATTATTCAATCATAATTCATATATTATTGATTATAGCCGATGATACACAATGAAATATCACTTTCTGATTGATCTGACTAATTGATGAATAAAATCGACGTTTAATTTCACCGACGCGCTTATATATGTGTAATAATGTATACATACCTAAAACATGTATATTATCATTACATTTATGCACCGAGGAAATTCTCGGCCTGTCACTATATACGGCGTTCCCACGTTTCCATATATCACAATCATATATAACGTACTACAGTTATATAATACACATTCGCTCGAGAAAAAAAGGAAATTAAAAAATTTACTACAAATTAGGGTGTATAGGTATACCTATGCTTATTTTCATTATACCTATGTAAAATATAATTATAAAATATGAATAATAACTCACGATTGTATTTATAACGATCGTATGATCATCATATCATCGATGTAGAATAAGAATCATTATAGTCGCAGTTGGATAGGATACACGATTTATATATTACAAAACGTCATCGAAAATTCTATCATTACGTTCTATACGTATGTATAATTGCAGATATATATACGAACAAGGTGCAGTTAAAAGTTATAAAACACACGCGGTTTTTTTTTTCTTTTTTTTTTTTTTAAACTTTAGGTATAATTGAACGTAATGAGAATTCCGAGTTTATAGAGAATTGCTCCGGTTCTAGGTATACGCGTATAGATGATATATTATAGGTGTGTACTAGCTTTGACCGCGAATCACTATATATGGTATGAAAATGATTTATATACCTGCTGTATTTTTTTTTTTTTTAATTTTTTTTTTTTTTCGTTTCTCTTTTACAATTCTCTTAGATTATATTATAATCAACGTTTGCGCACCTGCACAGCGGTATATTATATTTATGTGTCCTACTCCGATGTGACACTGGGAACTACTGACTCGCGGAGGTTTCAGATCGCCTCTCGTCGCGACGATGGTATGGTGGTGGTGGTGGTCATTGCGGTGCTTGTTGCACGGTAACTCAGTTAGGCACCGTGGCGTTCCCGCGATATTATTATATATACATAGGTACATAATATACCTGTTTCCTTAATATCAAACAGCGACAAGTCCTGATCGTGGTCTTATTCAGAATATAAAGATATATCTGTATTTTTATTTTACATTTAATATACATATGTATGTAGGCAAAGATCGTTCATATAGATATGTAGAGTCAAAAGCTAATTGTTTATATATATATATACATAATATATACCTATACTTTATAATGATAAGAGTCAAGAGTCAAGAGTTAAGAGTTGAGGCCACACCGGCTACGCCATGCAGATGACGAGGAAGCAAAATGGGTCAAGAGGTCAGGAATGTTCCTTGAGACGATATATTCTGCGTCTCGCGGCCGCACCACACCGCATACTATTATATATATATATATATATGTACATATATGAATTATATGTTACATACAATATAATCGCATAACTATTCTATACTTAGGAGTATATAGTAACGAGAATGAATTAATTTACTTGTATGCGATATGTATACTGTGCGCTTAAAAACCATCAAATCAAAATTCTGCCTATAATGTACATCAATTTTTTTTTTTTTCTTGTATTTCTATCAATTTTCTTTTTGAATTTATAAGCGAACGAAATTTGGACCATATTTTGGACTCGCTTCCTTATTTTTCTGGGGCAAATCGCAATCGGAAAGACGCGTAGGTAGGGCAGTACGACCCACGCGAGGCGCTCCGCGAGATACAAGTTCGCCTATATGGTCCCAGAAGTGCGCAGATCTCCAAAGACGGTCTGGTATAACTCTGACTAAATACAAGTACGAGAAGGTATAATATATCGTATATGTAGCTACGATATTATAGTCTAAAGTTATTTATTTATATACATATACTTATATGTATATAAACACGTTCATTTATACATATATGCGCATAGAATATTTCGGGGGGTGTACAGTTGTGAATATTCATTCTATTATATTACACTGCTGGACCTCGAGAATACTGGGACATTACATGGTCCCTGCCAAATGCGACCATGATCAGGTCTCGCTCGATCGGAGAAAACTATGACGACCGAACCCTCCAGCTATAATACGATATTATATAAATTCTATATTCAGCCTTGGTATACTCGGTACTTGTTCTGTATTCATGATTTTACAATTATAGAAGTAAAATCATGCACGAACGCGATTGAATAAATATAATAAATCGTCTAACAGAAAAGAATAATAGTTTTTCAATAATATTTTTAATTTAAAGTATAATTCTTTATCTATTTATCTATATTTCAAGTGATAAATGAATAAATATAACAACAATATAGTTTTTATAAGACTTTATTAGAACAATTCCAAAGTATCTGTGAAATATTATAGGTACTAACATCATCCAACGCATGTGTCTTATAATTAAGGACATTTGAATTTGAATAAGAAGACCGCGCAAATAAGAGTCTGAAGTAGGCACCGAGTAGTGTCGTTTCTATGTACCGTACGCCATCTGGGGAAATCTTTGGGAACTAATAATACAGTGTTATCCCGGTTGGCAACAGTGTTATAGCGCTGTTGTATAATCTAGGGATGTAACTAGACGGAGTTGTGTGTGTGTGTGTGGGTATTTTTTTTTTTTTTTTTATATATCGAAATCCACGACTATTCGGCACGTCTTCTGCACGCCATGTTCTTGCTCTTAATATCGACTAGTGACAGAATGCGTGGTGCAACGATAGAATATTGTGTAGTAAGAGCAGACAGTCATATGTACGTTTTAAACGATTATTAATAAAAGTATTGAATCTAAAATCTCTAAAAGAGGTGTACATAAACAAGCCGGGATAATGTGACCACGACCAACCGATATGCGGGCAAGTCGCGGCCATTTTACATTACAATGCGGCAACCGTGTGTGTATATTCAATCCGCCATTCCAAACAATCAGTGTTTCCTCAGGTGCATCTGGAACTAACTTTATTTACAGATACCAATAATAATAATAATAATAATAATCAAACATCATAATAAACCATAATGGAGTAGAGGTTTATTTTATTTTCTCAATTTTATTTCAATAAGGTTGTTTGGTGTGTGCGTGTTCGTGTGTGTGTGTGTGTGTGTTTTTTTTTTTTCTCTGTCCCTCTTCTCTTCTTTTATCAAAGTCCGTGTGGTGGACGGTGTTGCGGACACAAACGGGTGCGGATCAATGCGCGCGAGTGCATAACACCAAAGGGGAAGATTAGTTGTTCCCCCCGATCATCTTCTGTCTCCCTTTTCCCACCCCCCACCCATTTTTTCCCTCCCCCTACCCACCCACTTTTCCACCCCGCTCTCCTCTCTCTCTCTCTCTCTCTCTCTTTCTCTTTCTCTCCCTTCTTCATCCTCTCTCTTTATTTCTCTCCCTCTCGATGTATTCTCTTGGTGGTTCGTCGCGGACCGCGAGAATGCGAATGAACGTGTGATATGTGTGTGATTGAAGTAGTTCATGTGCGACAACGACGACGACGATTAAGACGTAAGAAGAGAAGAAGTAGTAGTCAAAGAAAATAATGGAGATCGAAGTTAAACAGAGAAATCAACGAAATCGGCGCAGGGAGCGAGCGCAACGGATGCTGGCTCAAAGGGAGAGTATAGCTAACGCTAAGCAACAGCAACAGCATCATCATCAACAGCAGCAGCAACAACAACAACAGCAACAACAACAGCAACAACAACAGCAGCAGGGTTTAGCCGGACTTGTCATAGGTGGTGATCAGGGCGATCCCCGTACAACGGGTGACGACAGTCATAGCGGCGAGGACGAGCCTGGACCTCCTCACGGTTTGGCTAGGGGACGGGGTAGAGTTAGAGCTCGTGAAAAACATCCGCGACCACCACGGCCTCATAGAAAAAAGTCTTCTATCAATAGCAAGGAACCACCTTTCGAAGAAGATATCGTTGACGGTTTTGCCATACTCGCTTTTCGCACCTACGAGGAACTCGAGGTGAGTGAGCCAATTCTATCTCCCCTCCCATCACTCCCTCATTCTATATCTCTTTCTACGGTATACGTCCTTCTCTTTCTTCTTCGTGGCTGCATCGCGAATATACATCTATATGTGCCAATATTTTCGTGCAGTATTTTAAACTGCTTAGTATATTCGCCTAACTTATTTTAAGCTCTCGAAAATCTGTCTAATACTCATATAGTACTTACGCTATCATTATGCTTATGAAAACATCGCTATAGATCGTTGGATAGTATTTATGCTTAATTATACCAAATGAAAATCATTTTACTTTCGTTATTACAAATATTATTAATTTTCATCAAGGTATTCGGAGTTGGATAAATATTGAACCTATTTATCTTCAAACTTCTAATTATTATACGTAGGTAGTTGTCTTAAATAATGTAAATAAACATTAGAATATTTGTATATTTGAGATTCGTTGATGTGACAAGGTTTTATAATTTTCATTGCTAAAATACTTTTGGTAAATAAGTCGTCAACGTGTTAAGGGAACGTATTTATGATTTTACTACTATTACTATTACTATACTACTACACTACTACGAACTGATACTCTGTATCTATATGCAGTTTTTCAATCTAATCAGAAGATCTGCCTTTCTTATCTTTCTTTGCTTGTTAATGTATAGGAAGATGTTTAGTTTTAAGTTAAACTTGATAATAACTAGACACTTTATGTGTATACGATGATTAATATGCAGTTGACACCGTTATTTTTTTTTTTTTTCCTTATACAAGTATGTATATGTATGTATCTTGCAAACAATTTTAAAAGGCTGAGTTGTTTAGCGAGTGAGACGAAGTACCTACAGTATTCAAGATTTTACATACTTATCTACATACTTCAGATTGTGTTCTAACGGAAAAAGAATAAAGAATCGTAGAAGAAAAAAAATTAAAAATTAAAAATTAAAAATTAAAATGAAAAATAAAAAATAACGTAGGAGTAGGTCGTAATTTTCTACTTTTAACTCTAGTAGAAAATAAATATTTAAATTAAGAAGAGGATTATAAAGTAAACAAAGCTTTATTTTTCATCAATATTTCAAGTAATATTCATAGATTTATATATATTCATAATGAAAACAATCAATTACACACATAAATAGTGATCGTTATTTAAATAATAATCATCCGCGTATAGCGAGTATTGAAAAGATATTTTTAATTGCTTATAAGTATTAACGATTTTTTGATTAATTATTACATATGATTCGGTATAAAGAGCTAATTGCAAGTGTGATTGATATCGCACATACATAGTCATATCTTGATAAGTTGAGTTATAAAAATTATATTTATTTCGAGTAGATATACTTGATTTATTATTTGATTCAAGTTTCTTAGGAATGAGAATAAAAATGAAAAGAAAAAAATATTTCAAGGGTTGCTTATCTCTCAGAGACTGAGAATAAAGAAAGAAACAAAATATAGAATAAAAATATGTATATAGTATATACTTATAGATATATAATACATAATACCAGATCGTAAATAATCTCACATTGTTTCGTATATCTTATTCGGATTTTTAAATCAAGGCGAATAGTTTTCTTTTCTTTGCTCCCTATTCTTCTCATGGGGTATTTAAATGTGGATGTGCAATTTCTAACGCGTTTTTTTGTTTTTTTTTTCATATTCTGAAAGCACAAGACTTGCGTAATTCTAAAATCCGCTTTTTATACATAATGTTTAGTACATCTAGCAGCTATAAGCTTGAAGTCAAGTTTTCCCCATTGTGTAATGACCTTTACATCTGTTGTGTATACGTACATACGTCCTTAAGTAAATGCATACGTATGTATGTACGTGACACGGAGAAATATGGCAACAGCGCGCAACAGTCGAGCGCGGAGACGTCGAGCACAAGGCGCAAGTTGTAAAACCGAGGCACTCCGCACTTGGCTGCGGCTCTGGGTGCTCGTGGTGTTTATTCGTCTGTTTTGTCTCTGTTGCCCCGCCATCATCGCGCGCGACTTATCGTAAAAAGAAAAAATAAGTACATATGTTCATAATAACAATGTAAATAATAATCATTGTAATAATAATATCATCAATATTAAGAAGAAGAAGAAGAAGAAAAAGAAAAAGAAAACTAAGAAGAAGAAAAGAAAAAAAGAAAGAACGAACAAAGTTTGAACAAATAATTATCGTACGATAATTCTATTTTATATACATATATAAAAAAAAAGGAAAAGAAAAAGAGGGAGTACCGGGGGTGGGGGAAAGAAAATAAAACTAATATAAATGTTTATTTAAATAAATGTAAATATGATAGATTATATTAAAAATTAAACTAATAAACATAAGAGATTTTTCTTTTTTTAAACACCGTGGCAAGAGAAGAGAGAGAGAGAGAGAGAGAGAGACACGCGCGCGCGGGACCGCCTCACGTCGTATAATGCTGCAAGCCTTCGATAGTGAGTCAGTTCTTATTGTTATAACGGGTGAAAACGAACAAACCACTAATCCTTATTAATAATGATAATAATAATTCGATACTATTCATAGTTTAAACGAAAGAAATAAAAATAAAAATAAAAAAAACGAAGGGATCAATTTTAAGGAATAAGAATATAAGTTGCGGTTCTCTCTCCCGGGTACGTAAACTTAATAGAAAAATATAATAGAATAAAATATATACTCCAATCATTTTATATAATTAAAAATAATTTCGTTTTATTTGAAAATTGTATTGAAATCGAGCTAATAATTAGGTCAATGAAATTGTTGTAATTCTATTTTCATTCGGTAATCTTCTACTCTTATTTAACAGAATCTGATTCAGCGTAAAATGCAAAAGTCTTTATACCCTACGCTACGTTTTAAAGTATTCCATATTCGCTTGACTACCAGCTATACTAGCCCCGACACAGCGAAGGCCTCGGCGGCGCGATCCACGGGGCACGGGCCACGGCGCGCACTGCCGTTCGGTCAATGTCTTCTTTCTTTCTCACTCACTCTTCAAGTTTCTCTCTCGCTCTCCCTCGCACTCGAGTGTCTCTCCGTGCCTCCCCTTTCAATCTCTTTCTTTCTCCCTCTCTCTCCCTCTCTCTCTCTATCTCGCTCTCGACTCTCCCTTGCCCTCCCGTCTCCTCTTCTCTTTGCTTTCCTCTCCTCCTCCTCCTCCTCCTCCTCTCACCGCCAGCCATTCCCTCCCGTCCCGTTCCGTCCTGTCCTGTTCTCTTCTTTTCTGTTCTGTTCTTTTTCAGCCCCGCTCACCGCAGCATCGTCATCACACCTTGTACCGAATCTCGGTGTCACCTGTGAGCCAGGCTGTTACTTAGACATATCGTATATGTATAATACAGAACCGCAAATAAAACCGACTATACCTGAGATACGCTTCTAGGTTGTCAGGTGTTTTATACAATGCGAATTTCTAAATGAAAGAAACAATAAAATAACAAAAAAGAACAATAACAAAGAAGAAACATCTGTTGTTGTTTTCGCTCATATATTAATTAAACGATTTCGAATATCTTCTAGAAAATTTTTATAGCCCCTTACGTTTTCTCGACTATTTCTTAATAAACGAAAATAAATCAAAAATAAATTGATTGCAGCGTATTGTTATACCTTATTAGTTTTAGTTTTATTTCTATATTATTACGATATTTTTAATAGCTTTAGGATATAATCCAAATCAATCAATTATCATTATAATATTTTTTTACATCGATAAATAATCGATTCCACATAGTATTTTTTTTTTTTATCAATTAAAATTAAATACAATTTTAATTTCATTGTGTCCTTTTCCTCATTTCATTTCATTTATTTATATATTGGTTTATTTTATCTCTTTACAGAGTGCGATAAAGTTAGCTGGGAAAAATAATGTGAAGAAATTACACACGCTGTTATCGATAGCTGATGAAAAACCCAAGGTAGACACCGGTCAGCACAATCGACACAACGACCATCACATCAAGAATCATTTTAAACACAACCATTATACCCATAATTCCATTCTGACACCATCTACACTTACCCAGGTAATTTATCTAGCGATTTACTAACGGTCGAATTATTTTTTTTTTCCTTTCTTTCATTCATTCATTCATTTTTATTTCTATTTGATTTTTCCTCAAATCTACGTTCAGAAATACTTGGTACTATAAATAAGAATTAAGCAAATCAACAAGATTTATGGACGCAAATATCTAAAGATACATTTCATATTTTGAATAAACAAAATCAAAGATAGAAAAAAAAGGAATAGAAATTAATACCGTTTTAGCCAATACATGAAATTTCCTGGATCATCTGATCGGATTTTAATTATCTCTTTACCATTTTACAGGGCCTCGATGCAGGTACAAGTGACGATAGCGGTAGAGCATCTGAGCAGCTGCATGGACCTAGCATACCCAGGGATTGCCAAGACCCCGATAGTTCAAGGGACCATCTTAGCGACGTGAGTTTGAATTTTTATCAGATATTCAAAGGGGGAAACAAAGTGAAAATTCACTCAGAAATAAGAATATGAAAACTATAAGGATAGATGTCTACGTTTTTTTAATAATGTGGTTTTTATCATCTGATTTCAGGCTAGCAGTCATTGCAGTTCGGGAAAAGGCTATATCGTAAGTATAACAAGAAGAACTGAGAAAATTGTTTTTAAGCCTTACTCGAATGGATACATTCTGACAGTATTTCTTCTTATATTTGTTTCAGTGTGATAGTGAAGGAGAAGACGACAAGGTGCGTTTTTTCAAGGATATAAATCGTTTATTATTTAATCAATTCTACGAACATTTTATCAGATATTTAGATTAATTCTATCTAATTCGTTGTATTTATTTCAGGGATCAGATGCTGAATCTATACTCTTTGAATCTTCTACCCCACCTCCTCTTGCACGTAAATGTAAGTATCAGGTCGAACGATTGGTTGAATTCAATCATCAAAAAAACAGAACTGAAACGAAGTTTTATTGCAACAACTTTGAATTTTATTCTAATATTCATTCAGATCGTTCACATCGCTTTTTACTTTTGATACGAGCCATGAAGTGCTTAGGAAATTCTAAATTTTGAAAATTCTACAATCTATAGTCAATGGATTACAGAAAAACTATTTTAACTTTATTCGCAGTTGAGTTGCCATCTTCTTCACCTCATGTACTGCCTCCGGCAAATGGGGCAGGAGGAACACCTCCAGATACGGGTGGACAAATTTCAAATCCAGCAACAGACGCACCAGCTCCAATACCACCCCCAGTGCCTGCCACTGCACCAGTACCCACGGTGCCCAGCCCTCCCAGCCCTACGTTACCTCCTCACATATCCCAGCCACCCGTAAGTATATTGTAATCATAAAATAAGATCTTAGAATTGAATCCTAGACTGAATATCTAATCGTTTTCTTATAAACTTATTCATATCTTTCAGATGACCAGTCCGCTAGCAGCTAATCCGCGTGCAATAGCTCCGCAACAGCGGCCTGCATCTCCGGCTCTTCCGCCTCCGTCTTTACCCCAACAACCACACACTACAATACCAGTGCTACATCCACCAAACGTACCGATTGTTTCATCAAGCCACACTACTAGTCCGGCTGTGGCTAGTCTTGGAGTAACTCCAGCGGCTCCATCGAATGGGGCTGCGACTACTAGCTATCCACCTCCGTTACCAATGGCAGCTTATCCCCAAACTCAACCATCTTATCCTCCACTTTACACACCTTATACAGCTCTCAATCATAGCCCTTATCTTCCCCCAACTGTACCATCTCCGTCACATTCTGCTTCTTCAAGGGCAGATGTGGTGAGTTTTATCAATTAGTTTTTTTCATTCAAAGAAATTATCCAATTCTTATACTGTTTTCGATTTTCAGAGAGGAAGCAGGGCCTCACCCTGTACAAATATTAGCAAACAGCCTGTTGGTACCAGTGTTATGAATCACAGTAATACACCACTCAGCGCTGCGACTACTACGTGTGTATCTACAATAACAAATACTGTTACGACGGCTAATACTATAGCGCACAGAGATATTGTCGCTTGTAGTTTAGCTGGTCGTAATAACAATTCACCAAGAGGGCACAGTCCTAATAGAGAAAGAGATAGTTATAGGTATGTCATTCCGTTTAGATACGTTGAATTGTCTTCGAATTTTAACTGATTTGATTTGATTTGATTTAATTTGATTTTTTTTTACACCTTCCTCTTTCAATATTTTAACATCCTTTCTTAAGATTCCGATAATATAGATTAATAATCGTTACAGCAGCAACGTGAGTAGCCTAAGTCGAGGCAGCATAACACCCGTTAGTGTGCCAAATACATCCTCCCCAGCCAATTCTAGTCTACCTGCTTACTCCAAGGCTCCAGGATGGATCAGGTATTGTTTATTTAACGATAATTTATAACTTGGTAGAGAAAGAATTTTCCTGTGATGCAATTTGACTTGCATATTTGTTAAGTTATTATTTATTAATGAAAATATGTATTGATTTATTGCAGCAGCAGTACAACGTCACAGTTATCACCAGCCACCGCCACTTCGGTGCCTCGGCCTACGCCTCCTCCGGTATCACTAGGAATGCACTCTTTTCCTCCACCTATGTTCGCCGCTCCTTTACCGCCACCAGTTTCTACCTCCAGTCCGCATACTTCGATGCAGCCACTTCCACCTCCGACGTCGAATCCGAATCCCTTTTCAGCCGAGTCGCTATTTCAGTCTAGTGAGTTATATTCATAATATAACTTGAGGAATATTTTTGAATTGAGATAAATATGTATTGCTGATGATATCATCCGTCTTAACTAACTAATCATCATTTAAAACAGGGGTAAGCCAACATGCAGGTCAAACCGACATGTTGAGGCGAGAACTAGACAACAGATTTCTTGCTTCTCAAGAGCGTGGAGTGGGTGTTGGGAATCTCGGTCCTCCGCCATATCTTCGTACAGAAATGCATCATCATCAACATCAGCATACACACGTACATCAGCATACGACGCCTATGCTTCCACCTCCAACAGCGACGACACTTTTTCCTCCTCCAATTGTTAGTAGGAGTTTCTTTGTCTTAAAAAAATGACAATTAAACATATTTAATTAATACATTTATTTATTCATTTATCCAATACAGTTTAAGGACATTCCAAAACTCGGAAGTGTCGACTCTCCCTTTTTTCGTGGGAATCTTAACATTTCTGGATACTCTGGATTCAACGCTGGACTTATGCATCCTGGGATGGGTCCGCCTTCAACACCTTTCGTTCCTCCTAATCATTTGACTTCGTTTGCGCCAAAGGTGAGACGTTTCTTCAACATTCAGAATCCCGAGAGTTTAAACTACAAAGTTTAATAAGTATAAGAAAAATCGTGTCTCAACAACTCGACAAAGTTCAATATATTTACCTTAATTTAAGAATTTGAAATTGCAGAAAACAGGAAAGTGGAATGCAATGCACGTACGCATTGCTTGGGAAATTTATCATCATCAACAGAAACAACAGGCTGAAGCTAAGGCTGGAGGAGTTGGGGGCGGGAAAACTGAGCTACTAAGGCCTCCTGGTCATCTATACCCCGGCGGACCAGGAAGTGGTCTAGGAATGGGCGGACAAATGGCTCCTCCATTCTCAACAAATTTACCACCCGCTCATCCACCACCTCCGCCGCCACATCCTGTTACGTTATTTTCAAACCCAGGATCTCATATGGGTAAGATGTCGCTTATTTGTTTATTATATTGTGAAAATGATGCATTCA
Source organism: Tenthredo notha (assembly GCA_914767705.2). Classification (NCBI taxonomy): domain Eukaryota; kingdom Metazoa; phylum Arthropoda; class Insecta; order Hymenoptera; family Tenthredinidae; genus Tenthredo; species Tenthredo notha. The sequence continues at coordinate 931,987 of OU611914.1, read as the reverse complement.
GACTGACATTGTGTTCGATTTGATGTTTGATGAAAGAAAATAAACAATAAGTTCTACTTGAATGGGGTTCACTGATTTATAACAAGTGAAAAATTATTGTCGTTCTTATTCCAGGATCAGGAATGTCGCCTTTTGGAAGGTATCAAACTACGTTTGGTCCACCTAATCCGAATTTTCCTGGTTTGTCAGGATTTCCTCCACCGCCACGAGAAATGTCGTCGCTTGGAGGTCTGGGATCTGTACACGATCCCTGGCGAGGGTAAGTCTAAAGACTTGATCTACTTAGGTATTATTATATCATGACATTGCGACTTTTTTCATTTTATCTCATGATATTTCGACTTTAATTTATTACCAGATTACAACGCACCAATCCGGGTTACCCGCCGACGACTGTATCCTGGAGTCTTAAGCCTGAGCCTTCGGTGATAGATCGACGAGCAGAGATGGAAGAGAGAGAACGCGAAAGAGAACGGGAACGAGAACGAGAACGAGAGCGTGAACGGGTGAGACGTGAACGGGAAAGGGAAGAGCAGCGAGAGCGCGAAAGACGAGAACGCGAAAAGGAAGAAAAACGGAAGCAGGAAGCGGCCGAAAGAGAAAGAGAACGTGAAAGGAGAGACAAAGAAAGAAGGGAAATGGAGAGAAGAGAAATGGAACGCGAAAGATTGCTACACCACAATCGTCAGCCAGTTAATACTGGCAGAGATAGATCTCCTCTTCGTAACGGATCCACTCCGATAGATTCTGGGGAGGTTAGGGTCAAAGAAGAACCGCGTAGCAAAGACGATGACATCGTAATGCTCCCCAGGCCTCCGCCCCAGGGGCCTGGACCTCTATCAGATGCGAGGTATCATCCACATCCGCATTCACATTCTCATCCGCCGCATCCACATTCTTATCTTGCGAGGCATTCTCACAGTATGCCTCATTCTTTGTCCCGAGGAATGATGCCTCAGCTAACTTCTCATCCTATGCAACATTTTCCACCACCTCCATCCGCGACCCAGGGCGGGCCGTGGCCTGGGGATCCTTTCAGAGATCCTTATCGGTACGATCCGTTACAACAACTTAGATACAATCCGTTGATGGCTGCTGCTGCTTATAGAGCAGAGGAGGAAGAGCGGGCTAAAATTTATGCCGGTTATGCTCAACCTCAGGTGAATCCTATGAGGAGCAAAGGACCGAGTCCTGGACCTCTGAGTAATCTTCATATGCATCACAGGGCTGGTCCCGGACCGGGAGTACCGGTCAGACCTCTAGAACCTTCGCTAATGCATAATGATATTCATAAAAAAGAAGACGCTTCGCAGTCCCGATGATATAGTAACTGGTTGAATGAAATTTTTGAAAATAAAGTAGTGGCAGAACGAGGTGGAGGCGATAAATAGAGAACAGTGCAAAGTAGAGAGAAAGAAAGGTGGTGAACTGCAGTGATGTAAGAGGATTATTGATATTTTATATATTTAAAAAAAAGAAAGAAAAAAGAAAATTAAAAAAAAATATAACAAAAAAAAAAACACAAAAATACAACAAAAACAAAAAAAAAACACAAACAAACAAAAGCATTATTTAAAAGTTGTAAATAAATTATATGATATTTATAGATATAAAATTAGAAGGATTAATTAATGAAAAGAATAAAAGAATTAAAAATAAAAATAAAAAAGCCTTGTGTAAAGAACGGAGGTACATATTGTTGAGGCATGATGATTAAGGAGAAGTGGGGGCAAGGTATTTTGTGAAATTGTCTCATATAATACCTGATATCGTTTCCACAACTTACAGTTTCGGGGATCTGACTGTCTAATAGTGATAAATGATATGATTGATAACTTTAATATTACAATATTATGCGTACAGTTAAAATACCATGTGTAATATTATATAGTAGGATGCGAGTTGACGCTACGTAAATCGAAGATAGGAATTTAAACAGATATAGCTCATTACTCAAGAAATTATTTAATTATTTATTTATTATTGAAGAAGAATAAGAATAAGAAGAAGAAGGAGAAAGAGAAGAAAGAGAAGAAGAAGAGAAGGAGGAAAAAAAGGAAGATGAAGAAGGAAACAAAAAGAAAAGCACTTATAAATGAATTTTGAATCTCTGTTACTCTACTCCATGGATATAATGTCGAAAATTCGTCTCTTAATTTAATATCGATGTAATATAAAAAATATGTGTATAAATTTTATTTACTTTTACTTTTTCTTTCTTTTTTTTTCTCGTTTTTTTTTTCTCTGTTATCCAATAGAGCTTAATTTGTAAATTAATGATATACTAATAGGTTTTAGTTAAACTTTGGCGACGACTTTTATCGGCTCTGATTTCTATTTAATTTTAAATTAAATTAAATTAATTTTTTTTTTTTCTAATTTTTAAATTTTATTTTTACAATAGAGATGGTAAAACGAAGCCTTGATGGTTTGATAAGCATTGTCAGTACTTTCCTGTGATATAATAATGGTATATGGATCACCGTTGGTGTTGCAAAAAAAAAAATGATAAAGAAAATATGCGAGTAGCGCATGGACATATTTCGGACATAATCCATGGTTACTAATTAAAACAAAATAGTTTGATAGCTATGTCTTCAAAATTAGATTATTAATATTCGAAATACAAGAAAAAAAGAATTCTTGAAAGAAAAATTAAAAGGAAAAGAAGGAAAGAAAGAAAAAAAAAACTAAAAGGATATAAAAAACACAACAACATATATATTGGAGTTGAATTCTTCATTTATTATGAATAGGAAGTAACAACGGAATTGAGACATTTTAATTATTATTATTATTATTTTTATTATTATTATTATTATTATTTTTATTATTATACATGTATAAAAATTCTACAGAACCATGGTTTAGCTGTGTATGTATTGTACAACATGAAATCAACAAACTTATAAGGAAAATGTTTAAACTGTAGATTCTGATAAGATATTATATTATAATGCGAGACGGTAATGTACATACACACCTATAATTAATCTTGTATTTAATGGCAATTTAATTATGTGCAAGTCTTTAAATTTTATTTATTAATTCAGAATTTTTTTTATTTCTCTTTTCATTTCATTTTTTTTTTTTTTTTACATCAACAACTTATTGCGTTCTAAACGTTTAGATTTTATTCGTTTTTAAAAATAATTATCCTCAAAATAAATCGTATGATAAATATTTATAAGCGAGCTTCAGTCAAGAGATTAATACATCTCTTATTTATTTATTTTTTAATTTTTAACTTTTAATTTTTTTTTTTAATCTCTTTTAACATAAATATTCAACCAAGCATATGTGTGCAGTTTGAAATTTAATATACCTTGTGGTAATAATAGGGTGATGTACATTACAGAATTTGACCCCAAAATGTTTATTCTTATCCGTATTTTACTGGTAATAATTTTTTTCTATTTTCTATTTTTGTCCTCTTATAAAACTGAATACGAGAAAAAGAAAATGTAAAAATTCTGCGTTATCAGAGATTCAATTGAAAATCTGTTGTAACACAACTCCCTGTGCCATGGGCTACGTTAATTGTATTTGGGACCCTTTACCTGTTCTTTTTTTCTTTTTTCTTTTTTTGTCAAATATTTTTAATTGTACTGTAAGGCTCCCATGTTTATTTGTTTACATTGTAAAGCCATTATAAAATTGTATATTATATAATTGATAATTATTATATACTATTTAAAGATTGTAGATATTTTTGATCAGTGCAAATTGCAATGTGCGATGCAATGGTTCTGTTTTGTAGATATCGCGAGCATAGAACGTTTTGTGTGAATAGATTTTTTCTAAAATTGATTCTTTGTAAAAGGGTCTAATAATCATAGTTTCTATCAAAGTATTTTTAAAAACCTTTTTAGTCTTTTCCAATCCTATACATTCTTTTATCCATTATCATAATATTACAACAGATATTAATACCTGCTACTTTTCTATCCATATCAAATGAGAAAAACTTACAAAAAAAAAAGGATAAAAAATATAACTGCTTCATGTAATTTATAGGAATTCAACTTCCATACTTATTACATATAGGTGTAATTGCATTCTAATTTCAGCGCAATCTTTCTTACGTAGTTTTGGATTCAGAAAAAATAATTCATAACTTCTTTGTATTTGTTTTAGTGTCGGATCTTTATTTCAATTTCTTATTTAAAAAACAAAGATTGATGGAAACTCTAAACCATTGATGAGCTTAGCTATTCGAAGTACACTAAAAATTGACAATATTTACTGTCTTCCAGTCAGCTATATCAATATTAATATTATTAATAATAATAATTAGTCGATTATATACCAATATTTCATAATAATTATTACAATGTATTCAAAAATGACGCAGGATCAGAGAAATTTTCATCAAACATACTCTTATTTTTTTTATATTAATTATCGAGAGCTACTTGAACTTGATCTCGTATAACGACGATGACGATGTCGGGGATTAGACGGAGGACTTCTTGACCTTGTTCTAGGCCTCCGTCTAGGAATAGGTGGACTTCTACGACGATTTAGCGGCGGTGAACGCCTGCGGTAACGCGGTGGAGAGTTTCGGCCTCCGCCTCCGCCGCCCCACCTTATAGGTGGTCTTCTGCCCATCGGAGGAGACATTCTTCGCATTGGAATGGGTCTTGGTTTGGGAAGTAGTACCGGCGCCGCGGTTATTTCCTGTCCATCTATCTGGCCTGGAATAGAAAAGTCGTTTAAACGGTGAACAAAATTAAACTAATTTCAAAAATTCCCTTTATCCACACCTCCGTCCATGTGTTTCATTGCGTTTTCTGCTTCGTCAGCAGTTTCAAACTCTACATAGGCAAATCCTTTGCCACTCTGAGGGTGTAATCTGTCTGGTGGAAAATCTACCATCTTAATTACTCCGTAAGTTGAAAATATCTCCACTATATGCTCCTTCGTAACGTTACGCGTCAGCCTTCCAATGTGGATTTTTGTTGGTCTTGGAGTAGGCGAACGTTCTCTACGTTTACGCCGGGGAGAATGTGACCTGAAATTTTTAATTGGCGGATTTTAGCTTTATAGAAACTACAAACGACCGGAAGTTCAGGAAATTCTTTCACCTAGACCGAGCCTTCGGCTTAGGTTTATCTCCCGCTGTGCTACCAGACTTCTTCTTATCCTTATCCCGGTCCTTCTCCCTTTCCTTTTCCTTGTTATCATGCTTTCTAGATGTATCAGCGCTCTTGCTTCGGCTTCTCTTCCGACCTCGGTCCCTAGAGCTTCCCGACGAGCTGCCGCTGCTGCTAGATGACGAACTTGACGAGGAACTTGATCTGGAACTACTTCCGCTAGATGAACTTGAAGAGGCTGAACTACTGTCCGACGAACTAGAATCAACAGTTTTTTTTCTACTTTTTATCTTAAGAGTCTAGTTTTGGTTTATTTAAAAAAATTATTTCTTATTTTTTACCTAGAACCGCTGCTAGACGATGACGCAGCACGCTTCTTTTTCTCTTTTACTTTTTCCTTCTTATTCTCTTTATCGGTTGCCTCGGAGTCACTTTTTCCTGCGCTATCTTTACGGCTACGAGCCCTAAGGGTGAAAATATTCGATGAATAACTGTGTGGGGTAAACTATTTTTTACTTTGAATCAATAGGGACGGTTTTATTCTTAGCATTATTATTATATAATGGTAAGAAGAAAAAAAAAAAATTGATATTATTACATACATGGTCAGCGCCGGTTCGACCGTAGAAATATTGCTGTAATTATTATGTGGTTTTATTTTATAAAATGGACGTTGACTCGCTGGTATGTACCGCACTTTACTACAACACGGTGTTGTTACAACGTTCTGCTAGTTGAGCGAAGATATTTTGAAGTAATACACTGGATAACGATTATGATTGTTTATTAATGTTTTTGATTTTTTTTTCTTTTCTTACAACTTTTACTCTGAATACAGAAGATATGTAATAATATAATGTGCAAAAAAAGCGTCTTTTGCCGGTAGAACACGAAGTTCTAGTAATATAGAAAGTAAACTATAGTCTTTCGAGTTGTTGTTAGGCCGGTGAATGTAATTATTTAGATCGCGATCCTGGTGAGAAATGTAGAAATGCAAAAAACACTAAAATAGTGTCATATAATGGCATACTTTCGTATTTATTGATTGAATTATTGGTAAGAAATAGCTTAATAATATTAATAATGAATTAATATGAATATTAATATGTAGTTATATTAATTAATGATAATAATTATTAGTAATGACGATTTTCAATACGACGACCATCTACATCCGATTCCCATACTCCATGTTTCGCTAGCGAAATCAAAAACCAGCGACGAGTCTAGGTCTCTGAATACTCTAAGTTCAATAGTCGCATCAAAAATTCGCAGTTTATCTTCTCGACTAGCTGCGTTTGGTAGTAAATTTCAAGCGCGGATTAAAAATATGGATCTAATGTATGTCAGTTACGTGCTTATACCTTATATTTAAACAATGTAAAATACAATATAAACAACGTGGGCGAATTATTTCGTCGTAATATTTAACGCCGCTACTTTAAAAAGTATATTAAAATAAAGAAATATATATGATAAGAAAGAGTGTCCTCCCACGTATAATATATCTCTCACTACGATTCTTTTTTTCTTACATACATACCCGTATACATGCATAATGCATAAATAGAGATATACACACACACAGTTGCATCACACGAGGATCATCTTAACCATCATCATAATAAAAAATCGGTGTAATAAAATCGGGGGATAATATAATAATCGTAAATAAATATAATCATTGTCGGTTTTTTCTTTTTTTTTTCTTTTTTTTTTCTTCTAAATAACCAATAAACATATTCAGTTTCAAATAAACGCTATAGTTAATATATTACGATTATTATCATTATTATTATTATTATTAATAATATACTACGAAAGGAACAACATTGTAGCTGGTTCTGGAGAAAGGGCGATGAAGTAAAGCCAGGAGGATGATGATGGGTGATCAGTTTCGTAGTAAAGTCGAACAATATTCACCAAAATCATCACCGAGGGGAGCCCGTTCCCCCGTAGTTTCACGCCAGGACTCGACCGGGACACTCAAAACGACGATTTCCCTCGGCAAAAACCCGTCGATCGTCCACAGCGGGCCTTTCTACTTAATGAAGGAGCCCCCTGGTAAGATTTCCCATTTTTGATATTATTTTACGCACCCTTAAACCCTTTTCTTTGTTTTTTATATCCCTGTGTCTTTTTTTTTTCAGGGGAAAGTGAACTCACGGGGGCTACAAATTTGATGGCCTATTATGGCCTCGAACATTCCTACAGCAAATTTAGCGGCAAAAAACTGAAGGAACAACTTTCATCATTTTTGCCTAATTTACCAGGCATAATAGACGCCCCTGGACACCAAGATAATAGGTAAAAAGGATACAGAACTAGGATTCAGAACTAGGATTATTCTAAAAGTAGTTTAGGAAAGAAATTTTAATAATTTTTTTTGCTTTATTTTACAGTTCTTTGAGATCTGTGATAGAGAAGCCTCCAATTTGCGGAAAAGAACTTATCCCGCTCACCAGCGTACAGCTCGCTGGATTTAGACTGCATCCTGGACCTGTAAGTAGCTTTTTTCGATTTGAGCGGTAAAATTTGTTTCGAAATAATTTTGGTTTATTCATTTTCATTGTATTTTACAATTAATTTTCAGCTACCTGAACAGTATCGTTATATAAATCAAGCCCCGCAACGTAAGCATAAAAATAAGCATAAAAAGCACAAGCATAAACCTGGGGAAACACTGAGTGGTCAAGAAGCAACTACTACGGATATTGGGGGGCCTGATACCCATGAAAAGAAACATAAGAAACAGAGAAAGCACGACGAGGAAAAGGAGAGGAAAAAACGAAGGAAAGAAAAGAAACGAAAAAAACAAAAACACAGCCCTGAACATCCAGGAGGACTGACTCCCTCCCAGCATTCCAATACGTGATCTCCAATCCTCAAATTCTTATTTATCTAATCCGTTGTTATAACGTGTTGACAAATTGAAATCAAGCGACGAGGTTCTTGTTTTATAAAATCATTTTACATCATTCCCCCATGTGCCTTGATTAGTTTTTTAGTTCATTCTCGGCAATCAGAACTTGTCTTTGGGCATATAACGTAATGGCATTATGTATTCTTTGATCGTTGTCAAGCTGAAACGAAATCTGACTTAAATTCTATTCATAATTTAGAAATGAATTTTTTTTTTCTCGGCTCAGTCATTTATTACAGAACTCGTCTGTTTGTTTCATTTTGTTGATTCACGCCATCTTAGTCCTGTAATCACCCAAAGTGTATCCAGAGACGATCAGTTTTTTTTTTTTTTTTACATATTGTAATGAATAATCATCGTGTTCTTTTTTAAAAGAAGGCTGTGTGTGTCTCAGAATGTATTGTACAGGAAATATTGAATGTCTATAGTTTGATTAGAATTTTGAATGAAGACAACAAAAAGCAAGCGAAAAAAAAAACGGAGAATGTTATTAGACGTAAAAATTACTTGTATGTCAGTAGATTGTAAAGGAAAATGAAATTTTTAATTCTCTAATTTCTAATTTGAATAGGAACTTTTTCTTCAAATGTGAAATTTATTTGGGACAAGCTTTTTTCCCTGATTGAAAACTCGGTCCTTAATTAAATATTATAATTTGATGATATTATATTATAATAATAAAATAAAATAAAAAGTCAAACAGATTATTAATGTGTTTATAGAAGAAAAAAAAAGAAATAAGAATAAATGAATAAAGAAAAAACAAAGGAAAAGGAATAGGTGAAAAATGAAACAGAACTAGCTAATTATATTATAATTGTGAATTGATTAATAATATTTATTACTGGTAGACAAACATTTCTAGATTTATTTCTCATTCGTCAGATTCCGACAACTACATAGAAAATTCCTAGCTTTATTATTGTAGTTTATAAGTTAATTTTATAGAAAAAAAAATTTTTGTTTGAAATTCAATTACATTATTCTCTAATAGAAATCTTGTGTAACAATTGGAACATGAAAAGTAAAAAAAAATGATCAATGTAATAATATCTGAGCAGCGACACCAAAATTATACATCTTTTCATTATTTCGTTATATTTAATAATAAATAGATTCTTATACATCAAACATGTAAAGGTAAAAAAAAAGAAGAAGGAAATGCAGCTTTTTCATTTTATTAGTATCAAAGAAATGCTCAAATATCTTCTCTCAAAACCGTAAGCGATTTTGAATAAAACCTCTCATTTTTCTTATGTTATCGATACCTCGATTTCGTGTTATGACGTCACCGCGCACGCGTCACAACGACACAACCTACTTCCGAATATCAACGATAGTCGTCGATTGTGTTCCCGCCATTACGTGTCTCTCGTGTTGAGCCGGAGCGACCCAACATAGCGTCACATTTATTAAGGACGCCATCGTATACGATGACCGATAACCGTGAGTATTTTTTCATTCATTTATAAAAATCGTCTCTTTTATTATTACCCAATGATATACCAATGAATAATCGTAATTATCGGCCAAATAATATTAAAATTGTAAACTCGCACCGTACTACGGTTCCAAAGTTGGGCGTTAAACAACTAGCCATTTTCGGCCTCTATTATACACGCCGTTAATATTATTTCAATTAATAAAAACTCGACAATAATAATAATACATCGAAACTCAATATCTAACATAACTTTATTCAATTTACTATAATAGGTTTCATTTTTCATTCAATCGACTGTAATAAACCGGGAAAATAAGTTTTCTTCTCCCTCTTTCATTTTATTTTTTCTTTTCCCCTTTTCTCCTCGTTATACACACACATACATATTTTCCGGCGTGATGATCAATAATCACACAACTATGGTATACGAATCATGCATTTCGTGCTTACATTTCTAAAGCCTCTTGTTATAACATGGAGTCGTATAACATCTTATCGCAAATGATTGTACAAAAATATACCTTATCGTAATAATGAGAAGAAATATTTTTACAACTATTTTTAAAAATAGGGTTAGGTACGACAAAATTCGATTATCAAATAGATATATATACCTATGTGTATAATAATAACAATGATTTAATTTTTTCCTCATACCTTAAGCTCTTATCTTGATAAAATAGAACGAAATATTCAATTCCAAAGACCTCATAAAAATCAAAAGTTCAAAGAATCTAATCATTCACACAGAGTATAGCGGCTATCAGCAGCAGGGGTATGGCCAGTACAGCCAACCCCCGCCATCGGGAGCTCAAGATACATCCTACCCTCCGCCAACGGGTGGTAGTAGTAATTACAATCAATATAGTCAGCCGCCTCCGAGTAGCAACAGTTACGGAAACTATAGTAACTACAATCAAACCAGCGCGACAGATTACGCCCCAGCTCCAAGCCAAGGAGGATATAGTCAGAACAGTTACGGAGGTGGAAATTCCGGATCTAGTGGTGGCGGAGGCGGTGGAAGTTATACCGCTGGTTACAACCAAGGAGGAGGAGGAGGGGGAGGTAGTAGTGGTGGCAGTAGCGGCGGCGGTGGTTATAATCGCGGGGGTAGCGGAGGCGGATATGGTGGCGGTGAGAAAATTTTATTGTGAAAAATGAGAATGATGATGCTGTTAATGAGTTTTGAGAATTTGATAAACTAAAAGGATTTTTAATTCAACAGGACAAGGAGGAGGTGGTGGTAGCGGAGGAGGAGGTGGTGGCGGTGGAGGAGGAGGAGGTAGATTTGGTGGAGATCGAGGTGGATATGGTGACCGCTCAAGCGGTGGTGGTGGAGGCGGCGGAGGATACAAGTAAGTCTTTTGAGATTAAATATTTAAGGTATATCAGAAGGAGAGGGGAGAAAAGGCGATGAATTTAGTAATAAAAGAAATAAAAGAGCTGAAAGAAAGCCATATAATAAAATAAAGAGAGAAAGAAAGAGAGAGAAAGAAAGAAAGAAAGAAAGAAAAAGAGAGAAATAGAAAGAAATTAAGAAAGAGAAAGAGAGAAAAGAAAATATATTTATTATAGATATATTTTCCACTGGACCGTAAAGGTAAAATAATTGCAAAGGTACTACTACTGTTACTACCATTACTATTACTACTACTACTATTACTATTATTATAGTATATGAAGTTAGTATTCCTTTAAATATAGTAAAGAAACAATCAATGAATTTATATGATGAAATGGTATTATTATGTCCTTTGGGACGTTAATGTGTTTGAAGTGTGTCTACAGGTTTATAACACACAGGTTTAACTGGTAAAAAGGTAACCGAACAGGTTGTATACGACAAATGACGTTATAATGGTATGTTTATAATAATGTATGTTTCACAATGTTGTCATAATACCAGATTTATATTTAAATATGGTAAAATGCTGTGTGATTCTGCATCCGATCTATAGTATTTATATCGTGGTTTAAAGAAAAAAAAAAAAAATAGAGAAAAAAAAAGGTTTTTTAAGTAATGTTATAATATTCAGCGGGGCGATTCTCACCAAGATCACTGATAATCATTGCTACAAGTTAGGACTACCAAAAGTTTACCCGACATTTGTATTATTCATTATTTTCTTTATTTTCATTTTTTTTTTAAATATTTAGCAGCTGTAAGAGATTACATATATGATATTATAGTATATCAAAGAAGCATTAAGAAATTAAAGAACTTTAAGAGTGGTAGAAGAAATAGAAGATATTTTATGTAACAATTGCAGAATATACAGGAATGAGGCTTTTTTTTTCTGTGTATATTACGGGGTGCTTAGGAATAATGTGTCTGATATAGTTATATAATAATTATTAAGAATATGGGGCGGTTTGTTTGAATTCATAAGACGTTGCTTTAGTTACTTACTTCATGTAATCTCTTACTGTGCTAAACTTAGTGAAATTGATAAGGCGCTGTAAATTTAAAGTCCAAAACAGTTGTCGTAGATTCAATTTATTCATACTGTATTTATATTATTGTGATTATTATTTCGGTTTACTTAATTCTGAATACAACTGTAAATAATGAACCCAAACTGACGGACGGAACCACTATTGTATATTGTGACATAAGACTGAATAATCTAGAGACTTAAAAAGACATTTAGACAGTAGGTACATCAAGAAGAAAGAGCAGTGGCGAACCAGCATTTGAATCGCCATACAACAATCGATCGATCAGTCTCTGTCCATGAGTCGACTCATTGGTATATCTGCTTCTGTGTTTTAGCAGTGGCGGAGGCCGTGGTGGTTTTAACAAAGGTAAATGCACCAGGCTGCCTGTACTAGCCTGGTGCTATTCACGCATTCACTCTAATTAATTAAAACTTACAATACTTGGTTACTTGTAAAATATGAAAGGGCTGCTGCGCAACACAGTTTTAGGACATTAGATTCAATTATATGCGTTGGTTTATTTTATATATGGAGGACATTTAGATTAATGCTAAGTAGCTACGGATACGTTGCAAAAAAGACTGATATTTATCATTACAAACATCTAATGTGCTCTTACTTTCAATATTGACTCATGGGTTTTTTTTTTTTTTGGTTTCATGATCTCTTTACAAGGTTGGGCAAAGTTTTCACAATTTTTGCTATTATCAATAAATAAGAAAATAAAAAAAAATGAATAATATGATCGATATTTATATGTAGTGTGTATAAATACTGCTAGTACATAAAAAATTGAACTTCATCGCACAAACTACGAATACATCGTTCGATTGATTCAATATGGTACAATTTGAATCAATTAAAATGATTTATCTACATGCACATATGGTCTAGTTTGTCAACTATAATAATACAATGGATAATGAATGAACGAAAGGTGTGATAATCTTAATAATGAGCTGTACAGGATTCAAATTTTTCTTTATGCTCCTCAGTATTCATTGTTATTCTATTTTTTTTTTTTTTCCCGAAATTTGAAACATAACTGCGCTATTGTCTTAAGAGGATTGCTCGAATTTCACACACAATTAATAATGACCAAGTAATATTAATATTTTGGCCTTTTTTCAAATATTCTAAGCGATGGTTGTATCATGATGAAAAAAGTTGTTATTATCCCAGAATGTCCTCCTAATCGAAATATAATGCGTAACATATATAAGAGAGCGTATTATAATAAATAAGTCCAGATAAGAAGCGTTCAATTGATGATCATTTAATGACAAAAACTGGTAAAGTATCTATTTAGCAATTGATCGCTTCAGCGTAACTAAAAGATCCGAAAATAAAATTTATTTATTTATTCAACGATAATCAAGGGTACAGGAAAGGTTTAAAATAATGTTGCAGCCCTTTTGTATGTCGATCTGCAACCTTGTGTTATCTCTATATTATTAGGTGTTATATTATTCATGCTAGGATATTGCGTGATTGTGAAAAAAAACTTTAATAAGGTGTTTTTAAAGCGTGCATTTGTATTTGAAACATTTCTACAATGGGTTGTGTAAAGTACATAACTAATTAACGGTATATCACGTTGGTACTATAGGTATAGGTGTTTTCAGCAAAGCTGGTCAGGTTTTTTTTATTTACAATGTTGTATAGAAAAACATTGTGATAAAAGGTGCCTTGGTATTAAATCTAAAATCACCAATAACGGTGTTTCTTAAAATAGTATTAAAAAAGAAAAGAAAATATAACAAATTACGTGGTCTCAAAGCGCAGATGATATACGTCGAGTGAACAAAATGTGTTTATGCATTTTACGAAATGCAAAAATTAACGAAGATTTATATTGTGGACAAAATCTGAATCATAAATATATTTAAGAATATGAATATAATGTTCGTTCCAACAAAAGGTTTAGAAATTGATAGTTTTTGTTTTTTTTTTCTCAATCTATAATCATTTAGTAAAGGATTGTCAACCATTAGAATAGCTACAAATACAAGTATAGTTTTTTATACACATATAGCGTAAAATTATATCATCTGACAATTGAAAGCATACTTTATGTTGATCGCTGAATACTTGGCTGGTACAGAAATTCGACGATAATTTGGGTCTTCAAATCTATCACTTAATCTAAAATAGCACAAAATTATATCCCACAGAATAAATTAGAACAGTATATTTCATACTATAAAATTTAATTATAGTATTGCGATTTGAAATAGCTAACTAGAACTAGGAATTGGACTAGGAGTAGTTACTACGTTGGCAATTCAGTCAGGGTATTGGAGTTTAAAGAACAATAACTAATATTGGTTGTGTTGCAGGAGGATACGGTGATCGTGGAGGCGGTGGCGGAGGTGGTGGTGAAGGAATGGTTGTTCAGGAGGACACTATCTTCGTATCAGGAATGGATCCCACTGTGACTGAAGATGAGATATGCGAACACTTTGGAGCAATTGGAATTATCAAGGTTTGTCCTAGGATTATAACTTTGTACCAAAAATATTAATCTATAAATTGTTCATGGGATTAAACATCAAGAGAGTCATCCTAATTAGAAACAACTATGTCTAAACCAATGGTCTTACTTTTACAGAACGACAAGCGAACTGGAAAGCCAAAGATCTGGATGTACAAGGACAAAAACACTGGTAAACCAAAAGGCGAAGCAACAGTGACTTATGACGATCAGAATGCAGCACGTTCAGCAATAGATTGGTTTGACGGAAAAGAGTTTAAGGGTTTTACTATAAAAGTACAAATAGCTCAGCACAAGAGTAATTGGCAAGGAGGTCGAGGAGGTGGAGGAGCTGGAGGTGGGGGTGGCGGAAGTCGTGGCAGTAGTCGAGGCCGTGGAGGTGGTTTTGGCGGCCGTGGTGGAGGCGGAGACAGAGACGAACATCCACGAGGCGGCAGTGATGATCGACGCGACGGAGGTGGCCGTGGAGGAGATTGGAGGTAATCTAAATGATGGGAAAAATGAACGAAAAATACTCGTTCCTCTATCTAGCGATAAAAAAAATGTATTATTGGTATTCAATTCCCGTAAATTGTGCCACTTTGTCTTTTCAGATGTCCCAATCCGGATTGCGGAAATACGAACTTTGCCTGGCGTGATCAATGCAACCTTTGCAAAAGCTCTAAACCTGAAGGGGCTGGTGGAGGCGGAGGTCGCGGTGGTGGAGACCGAGGTGGTCGCGGCGGTGGCTTCCGTGGAGGAGATAGAGGCGGTCGAGGTGGCGACAGAGGCGGAAGAGGTGGAGGTTTCCGAGGAGATAGGGGTGGGGGACGTGGAGGTCGAGGTGGACCAATGCGAGGCGGTGGCGGGTGAGTACGAGGAGAGCTTAGGAATAGATAATCATATATGACAACGATCAAGTTTGGTGTTCTTTATTCATTCAGAAAAAACGTCGATTGATAAAGTTGTAAACATGTTTAAGGAATGTGATATGAATATAATAATAATTCTGTTTTCTTTTCTTTCTTCTTTTAGCCGTGGAGATAGAGACAGGGATCGCCAACGTCCGTATTAGAACAATGCCCATGTAAAGAATAATCGTGTCTGACACTCTATTAAAATTTGTATACATTCGACGTACATTTGTACATTTTTTTTTTTTCTCCACGATGTGATGATCGTGTGGATACAATGTTACCCCCGTGGCATATTCATTTTATTTACCAACACTTTTGTACTCATAACTAAAATACGACATGATAATACCCCCATACCCCGATGTGCAGTGGACATTTTAATAAAATATAAGACTTTAGTTTATAAAACCCCACCTTAATACGAAGTGTTGAAGATTATTTTTTTACCTCATCTATGATATCTAATTAAATTAAACGCATGATGTTATTAAAATCTGCTTTATCAGAGAACACAGAAAAATGAATAGAATTAATTTCAAGAGAATTCAATTTTATTCAAGCAGATCAATAGTTTTAAATTATATGCTAGTATACGGGGTGACGAATGGTATTGCCACCTCGTAGTCAAATTGCCGAACTATGTTTCCAGCAAACATTGATACATGCAACCCGCATGTCATTTATGTCATTTATAATCTGAGATTGCCTGTGATAAGGCGCGTAATTCGCGCGATCGATTCGAATACGTCTTGTTCAACTGCGATTAGTGTGTAGTACTTATTTTTAGGAATCAATTACAAATTGTATATAACTTTGATGTTGAACTTTGTTATATCGATGCTGTAGCAATATTATATTATACATTACTCATATATTGCATATGCCAATAATCATTTGCTTGGTTATTTTCCAATTCCTCTTCCTTGCGCTCACTTATTTCAGGGTTTACAAAGGAGCTGTAAAACATTTCTCGTAACGTGCGAGTAAGAAAAATTTTAAGTCCAAATTCCTCCTGGTATTAGGAGAACATCTGATCCGAGGAGGTGTGCCAAAATTGACGTTTTTCTGACAGTTGATACCTTCATTTCTGAGTCGTTTTTCTGGCAGTTAATACTTCATTTTAGGAGTCGGATTTCTGGCAGTTGATACCTTATTTTAGGAGTCGGATTTCTGGCAGTTGATACCTTTTTAAGGAGTCCGATTTCTGGCAGTTGATATCTTTTTCTTCTGGCAGTTGATACCTGGTAGGAGAGCATCTGACCCGAGGAGGTGTTCTAAAATTTTTGGAGGTGGAAAGGCATAGTGTATTGATACATGCATGCATACGTTGCTCCATGCACGTCTCTCTACGTTCATTCATATTAGCTATTTTGACAATTTTTTGAATTTTAACTCGAAAAATACCTTCTGGTATCAGGAGAACATCTGACCCGAGGAGGTGTGCTGAAATTTTTGAAGGGGGAAAGGCATAGTGTATTGATACATGCATGCATGCGTTGCTCCATGCACGTCTCTCTACGTTCATTCATATTAGCTATTTCGACAATTTTTTGAATTTTAACTCGAAAAATACCTTCTGGTATCAGGAGAACATCTGACCCGAGGAGGTGTGCTGAAATTTTTGGAGGGGGAAAGGCATAGTGTATTGATACATGCATGCATGCGTTGCTTCATGCACGTCTCTCTACGTTCATTCATATTAGCTATTTCGACAATTTTTTGAATTTTAACTCGAAAAATACCTTCTGGTATCAGGAGAACATCTGACCCGAGGAGGTGTGCTGAAATTTTTGAAGGGGGAAAGGCATAGTGTATTGATACATGCATGCATGCGTTGCTCCATGCACGTCTCTCTACGTTCATTCATATTAGCTATTTCGACAATTTTTTGAATTTTAACTCGAAAAATACCTTCTGGTATCAGGAGAACATCTGACCCGAGGAGGTGTGCTGAAATTTTTGAAGGGGGAAAGGCATAGTGTATTGATACATGCATGCATGCGTTGCTCCATGCACGTCTCTCTACGTTCATTCATATTAGCTATTTCGACAATTTTTTGAATTTTAACTCGAAAAATACCTTCTGGTATCAGGAGAACATCTGACCCGAGGAGGTGTGCTGAAATTTTTGAAGGGGGAAAGGCATAGTGTATTGATACATGCATGCATGCGTTGCTCCATGCACGTCTCTCTACGTTCATTCATATTAGCTATTTTGACAATTTTTTGAATTTTAACTCGAAAAATACCTTCTGGTATCAGGAGAACATCTGACCCGAGGAGGTGTGCTGAAATTTTTGAAGGGGGAAAGGCATAGTGTATTGATACATGCATGCATGCGTTGCTCCATGCACGTCTCTCTACGTTCATTCATATTAGCTATTTTGACAATTTTTTGAATTTTAACTCGAAAAATACCTTCTGGTATCAGGAGAACATCTGACCCGAGGAGGTGTGCTGAAATTTTTGAAGGGGGAAAGGCATAGTGTATTGATACATGCATGCATACGTTGCTCCATGCACGTCTCTCTACGTTCATTCATATTAGCTATTTCGACAATTTTTTGAATTTTAACTCGAAAAATATCTCCTGGGTATCAGGAGAACATCTGACCCGAGGAGGTGTGCTGAAATTTTTGAAGGGGGAAAGGCGCATAGTGTATTGATACATGCATGCATGCGTTGCTCCATGCACGTCTCTCTACGTTCATTCATATTAGCTATTTTGACAATTTTTTGAATTTTAACTCGAAAAATACCTTCTGGTATCAGGAGAACATCTGACCCGAGGAGGTGTGCTGAAATTTTTGAAGAGGGAAAGGCATAGTGTATTGATACATGCATGCATACGTTGCTCCATGCACGTCTCTCTACGTTCATTCATATTAGCTATTTCGACAATTTTTTGAATTTTAACTCGAAAAATATCTCCTGGGTATCAGGAGAACATCTGACCCGAGGAGGTGTGCTGAAATTTTTGAAGGGGGAAAGGCGCATAGTGTATTGATACATGCATGCATGCGTTGCTCCATGCACGTCTCTCTACGTTCATTCATATTAGCTATTTCGACAATTTTTTGAATTTTAACTCGAAAAATATCTCCTGGGTATCAGGAGAACATCTGACCCGAGGAGGTGTGCTGAAATTTTTGGAGGGGGAAAGGCATAGTGTATTGATACATGCATGCATACGTTGCTCCATGCACGTCTCTCTACGTTCATTCATATTAGCTATTTCGACAATTTTTTGAATTTTAACTCGAAAAATATCTCCTGGTACCAGGAGAACATCTGACCCGAGGAGGTGTGCTGAAATTTTTGGAGGGGGAAAATAGTGTATGGATATAGGCATGCATGCGTTGCTCCATGCACGTCTCTCTGTAGTTTAATTAAGTATACTAGCTATTTTTATAGTTTTGGAAATTTTAACTCGAGAAAATAATCCTGGTATCAGGAGAACAGCTGACCCGAGGAGGTGTGCTGAAATTTTTGGCGGGGAAAAATCACAGTGTGCAGGGAGAGGAAAGTGTGAAATAACAGAGCAATTGATTATTGATATATCTGGCAATTTATTGATTCAGAATTGATACAACATTAGTAATTGTCAAAATTGTGTACAGTTTGTAATTGTTTTTTCAAAATGAATATGCTAGGCATTGCAATTGATCGAGTCTTCTGATTTGCCTACATACAAGTTATCTTAATCTGAACCTCATTCATATAACAATGATATACTATAACTAATAAAAATAATTTTACGAGACTGAGTTGTATAATCAAAACTAATTTCAAAGGTATCAACTGCCAGAAAAACGACTCCCAAAAGAAGGTATCGACTGCTAAAATAAGGTGTCGAAGTAGTGCGGGTCGAAGTAGTGAAAGTTCAAGAAGTAGCTGCATCCGAAATAGGTCAGCCGTAAGCGCGGGCTAAATATTTTTGAATATTTATGTGCTGATAGTTGTTCATAATTGCTGCTCTAAATCAGAAATTAATGAAAATGGTCAGATTCAATCGTATAAGAAAAGTTGTAGACGTTAGATTATTCATCATTGAGATAATACTAAATGTTTATTATACATATGAGTAGAAAATAGGTAGAAAAATACAATACATATTATAATGATATTTATGTTGTTTTTTTCGTTTCTTGTTTTTTTAACAATATCATTATATAGAATAAACTTAAGGAGTTTTTGTGTTAAATTATATAGATCTGTGAATCTTATAGTTATACCTTTACCTAAAGGTTGCATTTATACCTATACGTAAAGTTTTGTAAATAATGTAAATATTCTATAATTGTTATCTTGGAATATGATAATATTACAATATAAGTTATATAATTATTCCTCAATTATCTTATTCCACACCGTAAATTGGGAATAAAACTTTACTCTTTATATTTATCCCATTACACCTATTATGTATTGGTATTTGATTGAAGGCACTTCTATTTTAATCTTAATAAATAATAATAATAATAATAATGATTACTCAAGATACGTCTGTACCATTTATTAGCAAAATTCTCTGGTTCATTTATCCAAAATATCAAGCTGGAGTTATTCAAATCACATTGACGCCACGATTCGTGCCTTTAGATTTTCTAATCAGACAATAATTCACCAAACAAAGAAAAGAAAGGGCAACCTTAGGTGATAATTATAAGTATTTTTTTATTTTCTTTTTTTAACTGAACATTGCATCACGCTTGCTTCTGTATTATAAATACCTGCCGATTTTTTGTGATATATATTCCAAAAACGCAATTCCACTCGTTGATCCATAATCATAGCTATACATATATAATTTTCTACTTTATTGACACATATTCAAAAACTATAATTTTAAGCAAATAGATACCTATTGTTAGAATTTATAAATCTATGATATTAAATTATGAAATCAATGACCTGAATAGAAATCTAACTTCAATAATAGATCATTTAGATATATTACTTGTTTGTTTATTCACTTCATATTCTCCTGGCAAATAAATAAACAATCCCACAAGGATCACTTTCTTAGTTTTTATTTCCCTACTAATATTGCTCAACGTTTATTGTTTTTACTATCCACCTATGCACGAACTTATTAATTTATTTCATCTGATGAATTCATTTCAAATAAAATATATTACCATGTAAAAATTTTTTGAATTTTTATATCCCTCATCTTTTTTTTCTTTACTGTTTCCAGATACTCTGATACCATCTATATAATATTCACAACAAAATAAGAAAGAAACAAATTTCAGTTAAAAGAATGAATAGAAAGAAAGAAAAAAAAAACTGGTACTCATAAACACTGATAATAACATAACAATATTATTTTAGACAGTATAATAGATTGTATATATCTACAATCAGATCGAAGATATATTCAATATAAATACGAAAATAATAAATTCAATCTTTTTTTTTCTCTTCTTTTTGTATTCTATAAGAAATTCATTTTTCATTTCCAACGATTTATAGTAAGGAATAAATTTATTTGCCTGCACAAATTCAAAGTTACTCTATTCTTCTTCTTCTTATTATTATTATTATTATTATTTTTATGTTTATATAATTTTTTTCTTCACTTTATTTTCTTTTTTTTTCTTTGCCAATTTATTAATCATTCATTTTATTCTTTATTTTGATTATATATTAGAAACGTAGAAAAATATAAAGATATTATCTAGGAGGTAGGCTTAGCTCAAGCGCGGAAGACCATTGTGAGCTTTTTTTTTAGACCAATAACAATCATCACTGGCATTGATAGCTTTAAAAAAATATTTATCATTTATTTCTAATTGTTCGTGAATTTATTACTTATATTAGGCGACGGTGGTCTCTTAGTGTCAATTTTCTTACACTATATTGTATATGATTTACAGATTAATTTCTGATAATCGAAATACCAACTATATTCATTTTTCTTTTCAAACATACCACTCATATAATAGACTGTCGATGGCTAACGATGTCTGATTATGTATTTTACCCTATGATCTACGCTCATAGATCTATAGCCTAATAAAGAGTTTAGAAAATCTTTTCCCATATTTATATCTAAGAACAAAAAATTTAATATTATTTTCTATGTATCTCAAAGAAAGTGCTAGAGAAAAGAACAAATAAAAAACACAAAATGCGACGAATGAATTCTTTCTCAAATGCGAATCATTGACAAAATATTGATATTAGTTATCGTTATTACTTATATGACTTGAAATGCGTTATTTTGATTCGTTTCAATTATTTCTTTTTTTTTATCATTAGTATATATTATAACATTATCATTAACGTACAAACTTATTCTATATGCGTGTTTATTTCCATTATTATTCATATTGAAAATGTTTTTTTTTTTTTCTGACTCTCTCCGTTTCAGAAAAAAACGAAAAAAAGCTATAAATATATAAATAAACCAACAACAAGTATTTATTTATGTATTCATTACTCATCGCCTACTTTTGCTGTAGTGCAATAACTGGCAATGTTTTTATCCCATTAGCAACACCATTCGTAGTATCAATTTGTAAATAATTAGTTTTCAACTCATTGCCGTTTGCTAAAAGCAGGATTGTACCCTGCTTACCGTTCTGTATCATATTGAACGACTGAGGCTGCCCGTTTAAAAGAGTAACGACATTTCCGCCACCCTTTGATGAACATAATTTTTCTTCATCATTTTCAAGCTTCATCCTATGGCTCAATAAGCTCACTAGATCTTTATTTTTTATTATTATATTACTCGATGGATTTCTCTGCAAGTAAATACGAGGCGTGTCATGTAACTCTTGATTTTCGGCTTCAGCTTCGTAATTTGTCATCGGATATTGAACTATATGTTCCACCGCCACATTGGCTCGTGAAATTCGCTCATTGGAATTAATCGGGGATCCTTCTCGAAGAAGAAATTGATTCTGGTATTCAGTATCCGTTGCATCTTCTTCTAGAACAACTTGCGTTCCATCTAACAAATATCGATTTTCATTTGTCTTCTCCACAGATTCTGTGCCTAATTCACCAACAAGTAGGACCGCATCTTGTTGAACTACGCTTTCCTCATCCTCTTTGCAGTTTATAAATTCTTGGGACTCGAAACGATCTTGTATATTAGTTTCCAAAGATTCTTCGCAGTCTTGGACAATATTCATCTCCTCGTATTGCTCCATATTAGGCTGTTCTTCAGTGTATTCAAGGACGTTATCCGAACTCAAATTATTATCAAAGTAATCACCCACTGTTACCTTCTCTGTGTCTTCAACGCCAAAACTAGTACCCTCTTCTTGTAAAGCTCCTACACTATCGTCGTAAGCTATGACATCTCCTTGGCATTCAGTCACGTCAATTCCTTCAACATATTCAATAAAGTTTGATCCTTTCTCGCCCAAGTTTTCATCGTATAAAATTTCTTCTTGAGGATCCAGACCTTCGTCAAAGGTAGCTTCTTCACCTTCCAGTAATTGCACATTTCTAATGCTGTTATCCTCCCTAATACCAATGCTAATACAATCGTTGTCGACAGTTTCATCGTCTTTATCGTTATCTTGGTTGTATCGCAGCTCGCTTACAACATTATCAACATTTTCAAACTCGCAATTATCTACAGTTATATCAGTCTTGGTATAATCAGTCTTGTTTACTTCAGATTCTTGAAAATATTCGTAATCTCTGTAACGATTTACTTCCTTTAGCTCATTTTCTTCTACTTCTTCTTCTTCTTGGACCCCATTTTCGTTATCCCACAATTCATTAGCGCTGTTAGTTTCATTCTCTTTAATTAAGTCTTGATAATTATCCTCTATTTCTTCCTTGATTTGATTATCTTCGCCATCATCCCTATTTTGAAGTTGTATTATGACCTCAGGCGCTGTGATATCCTCGTCGATCATACTCTCAGAATAATTAGTCTCAGCTCTCCGCTTAGGATTTGTGCGAACTTTTTGAAAATCCTCTTCTGAAAGGTGCAATAATTCACCAGTTGTTGTCAAAACTTTTCCATGGCGTGTCTTCAGATGTCGTTTGTACGTATTTCGTGTCTTAAATCTATTTAGGAATGAGAAAGAAAATATGAAATTCGTTAGCAAAATGCGTTTTTCCTTATTACCTATCTAAACCATATTTCTTTTCTAAAAAACATTTCGTTACCTCTGCCCACAGTCTTCACAGCCGAATGGCGCTTCTCCTGTATGTCGTCGCCGGTGTTCTCTGAAGTGTGAAGGATGCCTGAATTTTTTACCACAATCTGCGCATGTGAAACGCGTTTGATTCTGATGAATAAGCATGTGATACTTTAAGCTGTGTCTTCGAGTGAATACAGCCCTGCATATACGACATTCGTAGGGTTTGATACCAGCATGACTTCGATAATGAGATACTAGAGTGGTAGGGGCTGTGAAACTACGCGGTGGATCACATATACGACACTGTAAATTTCCTCCCGCAGGATTTCCCTTTCTTTTAATACGTTCCATCAGTGCCAAGGCCATTTCTCTCTCTTCTTTGCTAGTTCCTATGAACTTAGCTTTTCCCTTAGGCTTAGCCGGTGTAGAAATCTCCATATTTTTAGTGTAGACTTCCTCAGACCAAGTTACAGACTCTGAAAACATTCCCAGAATAAAATAACAGCGTAAAAATCCAAAATTTAAAAATAAAATAATTATATCTGTCTTTCAATAGTCGAAATAATAATATCACATTTCCTATCACATTGCGGAGGTGATTCAGGCCTCTTTATCTCAGTAAGGAAGAGAATGCTGGTCGATAATATTGAAAAGATATCCGAGACCGCGATGATTTGTTTAGCATTTGTTATAATAATTAATAGGACATAAGGTGTAACGAAGTTGCGATAGTTTGAATAAATGATGAAACTTGTGTATTTCTAGATTCATTATTGATCGAAATTTAGACTGGAATTAGCATAGATCTAAAAATAGTTTATTTAAACCTAAAAAAGGTTTTATTTATAGTTAGATTAAAATGTATAAAATGTCTATCACACCTGGTATATAAATTGTTTCATTTTCATCCTGATCTTCTTCACGTACAGAAATATCTTGAGCTATGTAAGGGAGCTCTTTCATGTGGACTCCGTCGCTTTCAACCACCATTAGCATAATCTAAAAATAAACGCTTTTCAGTTACATAATAAAAGGAAGAGTATCAGTAGTAGGTCGCATACATTCATACAATAAATGTTGTGTATCAAATTAATAAACAAGCTAATTTTTGATTATTTCATAAATTCAGTCATATTGTGTTGTATAGAAGGAAGAAAATATATCAAGTCCTAAAATTCGATACAATAAGAAGATTTACAATGCAAAATCAGCTGAAATGAATAAATTTTTCAACTCCAATTCAATTTTCGATAATCAAATAAATGTTAAAATTACATTTTCACCCATCGCTTCATTGACCATTATTTCCCCCAAATCAGGGCTCATTTTATCTTCTTTATTTTCCGTTTTAGCTTGTCCGTAGTAGCTGTGATCTCCGAGTACTTGAAACTGAGTGTTGTGATCAGATTCCTTTTTTATCTCAATAATTTCATGCTCATTAGGCTTGCTGACTTTAGCCAAATTCTTCTGTTTTTCAAACTCTGTGAAGCTCATCTCATTCGATAATATTTTTCTTAAATAATTTGTCGACTTTCCAGACTTTGTATCTTTATTTTCTTTATTCAACGCCTCAACTATCGGCTTTTTCTGCTGATTAACACGCGCTTTTTTATTCCCTTGATTAGTCTTTGAATTTCTATGCTTCACAGCTACAGCTGTAAAGGTAGAATCTGAAAGAACAATAATATTCATAATATTATCCTAATTATGAATGAATAAATAAATAAAATGAAATAAAATGAAATTAGTAAACTCACAGGCCTCTTTATCTCTTTTAAGATAATCAAGATGATCAGCCAAATGCGCTTTAATCGACATTCTGGCTCTACCTTCGCTAGCGAAGCTTGTATATCTCTGACCGCATCCAGGTACCAAAGCGCAGGTGTATGAATACTGTCTTTTTAATTCGTCGCTAGTAAATACAGAGAACTGTTTTACCAGTTGAGTAGCAGGCATGGACAACAGCTGCGAAGAACTAAACGACGGCTCTTGACTGCATTTTCTTTTTATTGAATCTGCGGACTTAGACTGAGATTTCAATGCTATAGCGCTTGACGATTCCGTCCATTTTTTCTCAGAGTGTAATGTCTGAGATGCTACTTCTGCCAGCATATCAAGTAGCGCGCCAGGGCTGTCTCTTCCCACGCCATCTGTTTTATATTAAAATAATACATAATATATATACATATACTTTTTTTTTCCTTTTCTTTTCTCTCTTTCACTACGTGTAGAAATAGAAAATTTCTCTAATATAATAATGGATGTAATTGGTTCAATGACCTTTGATATGAAAAAATGTTATATTATATTTGAGATATGTTTTCATCTATGGAATAAGAACAGAGAAAAGGTACTATGATAATGAGAATGAAAATTGAGAGATGTTTTCCCCACCCAAGGTTAATAATTATTATAATAAACCTAATTATCAAAGAATATATGATAAATGTTTGTAATTATTGTTAAGTATCTTATTAGTTGATGAAATTTTGATTACTATAATGAAGGTACATTGCGCTGGTATTTTGACTGTTTATATATTAATTTTTGTATATTCTTATTAGGATATGTTTGATAAATATTCCACTTGTTGCTTGTGTGGCATTTTCGCGCCATTTGCCCGCTTTCTAAAGATTGTAACGGTATACAAAGGACATAATGTTATGTATTGATATGATTTGGTTATATTTATCGAATGGGGTAATATAACAAGGTCTATATCATGTGAAAATAATAATATGTCGGGACATAATATAACACGTAGTTATAAGAGTACGGTTGAGAAACGTCAAAATTAATCTTGTCGACAGCGTGACAGTATGCGAGTGGAGGGCAGTGATATCTAGTGACGTGACGTCATTAAAACGAATTTACTTGTCAAATGAGAATCGGGAACCGTCAAGATTTGACAACGCCCTCGATTTACGGCTATATTTAACGACGATAACATCTTTTCTAATATTAATATACGTTTCAATTTTTACCATTCATCATTGGGAGGCTATTTCGTAAATATATTTTTGTTATTAGACTAGAATGAGGTAGTAAATATTAAGGTTCGAGGTAACGCGGCGTCAAACTAGCAGACGCCATGAGGACGCGCAGCAGACGGTTTTTGAAGCTTGTTTTCATTACGGATTATTGTTTATTTAAACCCTTTTTAGCCCTATTTAGAAAACCTATAAATCACCCATTAAATTTCAATTTAATATACTACTCACGCTCAGTTCCGTTGTAATAATTATACACACGTTTCAAGCTTGTTTTTGTATTCATTGTGCCGTTCACTTTCGCGGCGTATCCGCATTCCACTGCCTTCTGTGCTCTTCTGTCTCATATTTTAATGCCAACTTCAAAACAACAGTTGCAACAACTTGAGAAACACTTTACACCCCAGAATGGCCGCTACAATATTATTCCCTATACCGTATTCTCAAAAGCGTAACATTCTATCAATAGGGCACAATTATCATTTCACTTGACAAATTCTTATATAAATAGTTTCGATCGAAGTAAAGAAAATTTTATTTAAATATAACATTAAATCTGAAAATTTCTCCGCCCGCAACTCGCATTGTTCTTATTTTCTATTTTTTATAAACAAATAGGATTCTAACCTATATATTATAACCTATAAATTAACCGGAATAATTTTCGGATTTAAAAATGAGATTTACGCAGAGTTTATCGCGGCAGCATATAGGTCGTATGTTTAAAGCGCATTGGCACGTTGGACATAAACGTAAGGTGATAGAAACCGGGACCGAAGAAGCGTTGAGATCTAAAAACATTGAAATCATTGACCCAAAGGATTTGTTTATTCAACCACGTTTGATAGAGCGGTAAAACACGATTTTCTACAAATTCGAGGGATAAATATTCCCCACGTATTTATTCTGATATGAAATATCACGCATTTTTATTTCAGTTTCAAATCAGAATCTCGTATCCCGACTAAACCCAAACGTGACAACACTAATCCGGACTGGAAAGATAGACTATGTCTAAGCTACGGGGATAAGAACGTCCTAGTAGAAGGCGAGAAACAGGCTAAAATATTGACAAAAACAGTCGAAATTGTCGACGGATTACCAGATACTGTTAATGATTTAATTACAGACCACGGAGATCGAGTAGAGAATTTGATACTCAGGTAGTATGCTGTGATTAATTTAAAAACCTTATAAACTTCTTGTGATTTTCTGGTAATCTTTTCCAATTTTTTTTTTTTCATATTTAGAAAATTAACGTTTGCTAAATTATGAATTCTAGGGCAGTGCACAATTCTTGTATTTATGATGCGCATCAAGAACGATTACCTATCATAAAAGATCCCACAAGACCAGCCTATGTCTTTCCGCGACAATTTGGAATAACAGATTTAAGAAAGAGGTGATTATAGAATGAATGAATATATAAAACCAGTATTGCAAATTCTCATTCTCTTTTTTCCTTACAGTCAGAATTTATCGCACAAACTACTCCAGCTATGCGAATCATTGAGTGGTCCCCAAATTGCATTTGAAAGAAATTTAATTCACGACAGTGTAGTCCATCTCCCGATCGGTAGGTGCTACTTTCGCCCATCAAATAAAGGACAATATTATTCCAAGGGAAAAGATAGACTAATGAAAAAAGAAAATGTTTTACAGAAAAAGGCGAAGAACTGTTACAGATTATTCTTAAAGCTGATATCTTAGTGACTTCTACATCTCCCTTGAAACCAATAGCAGATAAAAAGAGTGGGGATGATATTTCACTGCCTGATATTTACCCTCTTAATTCGACGATCGGTCTAACAGAGGAAAACATCTACAACATTAGAGATGTGTATCGTAAGAACCTAATTGTTTGTGATAATTAATATTGGTAACAAGATTTTCCGTTTTCAAATACATTCTTATTTACTTTCACAGCCATAGACAGTAAATCCCAATGGATGAATGCGCACACAATATTTGTGCACTTTAATCCAAGCGAAGTGAAGAACATATTTGAAACTCCGGTTATTGAAAGCCAAATTCTTGGCCGTTCTTTACTCAAAGCATTCGCAGTAGCTGGTGCATGTGCAAGGCAGCGTTTTGGAAATGAAGTTTTAAGCCTGCCAGAACCGGTGACTGTACAATGCATACAATCCGATGGAAAATTGTTCCACTTTTCAATTTTTCAATTGAACACTTTAGACATAAACGGATCTGATGGAGAAAAGAACATATGGTGGTCTAGTCCGAGAATAAAACTTTTCGATAAAGCAGAATACGAAAGCGGTATACCAACAGTTACAAATTACAATCCCGAAGTGTTCAAAAGAATATTTGCCTTCTATAATAACAATTAATTATATTTTACATTATTTAAGACTCTGTATATGTATATAATTTCTCTCCCATGAATAACGTGAATAATATAGTGATAGTTTACTCCGAGCTTAGCGTTTTTTATTCAAACAATAATGTTCCTCTCCCTCCCTCTCCCAATCAATACTAGTATTTACTAGAAATAGCTTATACATATTTGTTTCATACTTGATACGTACGTTAGTGGAATAAAAATTGCTTCTATTATCATTAACTGTTATTTGGAATAATCTGGCAAGTACTACATACGTATACAATACATAAAGATAAAGCTTTCGTTTTATTTACAAAGAAATTTCATTCATAGCAAAGATGCTTTAAAGATTTTGGTGTTAAATATAAGCGAAAATTAACGGATAATTTACTTTTTAAAGAACTTTAGATAAACAGTAGCAGCAAGAATTCCAACTTCAAGTATGATAATTAAAATTAATATAAATTTATTTGTCAGAACTCTTCTGGTCATAGTTCGAAGAATCTTTTGTGTTCTAGTCAGCTCTTGATCAGTTTCAGACAATCGTCTTTTAGCTCTTAACAATGTTTCACGCTGCGTGCCCAATTCCGCAACTACTTCTGTTCCAACTTGTTCCGTCTCTGCTGCAACCTGTTGTGATCTTACGACTGACGATGCTGAACGTTCCAGAGTAGCTCGACTGGCTAACAGCGTTCGCCTATGTTCCGCCTCCCAATCAGTACTCGAATTCATTTTTTTTTGTTTTTGTTTTCAAAGAAATTATAAACGAATCTAGATACACAAATATCCAACAAAGAATTCTAATAGAAGAATCTAAATCTCTGAACGTGTCATTATCTCAATAAATTCAGCTTCGTCAACTGGAATCATAGAGAAAATAGAATGATTAAATTTTACCTATTCCATAAATAACGTGAATCATTTATTTATTTTATTTTTTTCTTATTATAATTTACTAGAGCCGTCAAGATCGGCGTCAAACTCTTCGATCATAGACTGCATTTCTTCGTCTGTTAATCCGCTTTCTGTTATCTTATTAACTTGTTGCAAATTTTTCAAGCTTATTTTATTCGAGTCATTTGAATCAGCTGTGAAGAGCTTGAACGCGTACTTCAATTCGTCTAATGGATTTCTCTTGGCAATTTTATCTGATGCTATGTAGATATATATGGAATTTAAATTTTTTCGATTCATGCAATGTAGAAAAATTTTTGATAAATAAACTTTTCTTTAGATTCACGTATGCGATGCGTGCGACATACTTATGTAGTAAAAATCATCGTAGCCGATTTTATTTCCGTGTGGTGGATCGTAAGTTCGCATAATAGATAAAATTTGTGACTTTTTAGCTTCTAGACCTAAGGCTCGATAGGCGGCCTTCATCTCGTAGTAATCTATAAACCCGTCCTTATCAGTATCCAATAAATCAAAAGCTTCTTTAATGTGGATTTTTTCATCCTCAGATAGTTGACGAACTTTTTTCACTCCACCCGTTACGTTCTAAATATATTAATCAAGTGGTAATTGATTTTATACGTAGTAACGTTCAAATTTTGACCACGGAAAATTTAACAAGATAATGGATCAAATCCATACGAAAATATAGTTCGTCGTTGTTATTCTTCGATTAATCGCAATACCAATAAACATATATTTACTAAACTACTCACCATTTATTTACCGGACGTATATGTATTCCTAGGGCAACTTTCAGCTGGAGAATACAATTAGAAATTATTTGTGATGATATTTTTGACGTTTATCTTAGAGGTTAGGTCAGCTAGTGGTTGTGCTACAGCATAAACTACACAAATCACAAAGATGTGACGCGCGGTTCACGGTCCGGTATTCCCTGGTTCACGGTCCGCTGTTCCCTGGTTCAGATTCGCCGTTCCTTCCGACAAGACAGCAGCTGTCAAATTTGACGTTTCAAAATTATAGGTTAATTAATTACAGGTTAACAGATGTTTATACTTGAAATGCGGAGTATTTGAACTCTTTGGAGGGGCCTGGGAGCTTGAAAAATGAAACTAAAAAAATTAAAATTTATGCTATGCCTTTTATTCGCAATGTACGCGATACCTAGTATATGTAGAATGGATCGTGTTTTCGCTGTTTGTAAATAATGAATAAATGGTGTTATTATTATTTCTCAAATGTGTCTTTAATCATGATCAATATTATCCTATAATCAGCTGATTATCTACCCCACACATACATTGCTTTCCTGCCAATGAATCGCTCATAGGAATGCTTTGTAATAACGTGTTATCCCGTAACGTAATTTCTCTGAGAAATTACCGCCTACTTGATAATAAATGACTGAAAACTGAACTGTACTTTGAATGCAGCATATAGCTCTAAGATAATGTTAATAAATATAGAATTAGAACGTGTATTTACTTATCGATTCCGTAGTACTAGAAACTGCAGTCTGTATAAATCAGATTTATGTATTGATCATGAGTAGCGATAACTTTTTTTTTTTTAATTACGTTTCTAAAGCTAATAATACGTAAATTTAGTCAGGGTAAATTGGGTTTTTATCATTTATTACTTCGAGTAATAATTCCAGTATTTAATAATCGTCAATTCCTGTATATGTAAACAACTGAATAAAACTAATGATACTATTATACAGTAAATAATATCAGCAGGTATTAAATTTATGAATTAGAACTGCGAATATCGAACGAAAATTAATTACGTATTTAAATCATACGCGATTTACATGGTCACGATAAAATATACACATTATAATTATTGATCGCAATCGTTTAGATCAATATGATTGTAAAAAAACATTCATACTATTAGCTTGTATTATTAAGTATATGTATTTTATTCTAATCTAATGTTTGCTTTGAAATAATAAAATAGAAAAGCACATAATACACATCGCTCTGTTACTGATAATCCTGTAAAAAATGTTATTCTAATGGAGTAGTAAATAAAAGAAAAAAAAATAATAACAATAATAATAAAAATTAACGCTAATGATTCGACTTTGTTTCCTATTTTCTCATAAATTCTTTAATTTTTTTTTTTTACCAATACTTTTTTTATTCTTCAATTAACCCAAGAGGGCTATTAGTAGCGATATAATAGTTGGTTACATTAAGATAATCTATTTACAATTCAAGCCATAACTTTAGTATGTTACAGTACACACTATGAATATAGCAAATCTCTGTCTACTTTTGACGAGAGGATTTTTCATTCACGAGCTAAATTTACAGCTATAGTTTATAATATATAAAATTGTTTTTTTTTTATTTTTTTTAAATTTTTTTGTTTGTTTTTTTGCACTTGTATTAGAGACTAGTGCAAAGTAAATATGAAGAAAAAGAAATCCAGTTAATATACAACCAATTGGTTTTTGAATCGGATCTTTTTATACATTATTTTACTTTTATTCATTCAACGATAAAGATAATATTATCTCAGCGATTAGTTATAAATGCCATTTGGCAGTACGATACGATACGAGGCTTGTATTTATATTTATAATATGATCAATGAGTACAGTAATTGACACATTATTAACAAAAGAGAATAATATCAGATGAATTTCATCATTTGTAATGGGTAGAATTTCAATGATGAAAAAAAAGAACCTAATAAAAAATGTTCTCAATATTTCTTTCAACTGTATAACAAAAAGAGTAGTGTAGTATTCGAAAGTATATAATATACATATCAGATAGAAAAAATAAAAAATAAATAACTGAAATATTACGCCATTAAGAATGTGTCAAAAACTATAATGCGATAGTGTTGCTGTTTCCGATACAACATTTGATATTAATAATGAAATTTCATATAATGTATATATACGCATCTGCTGAATCAGATCGTAATATACAATTTAATAAACATGTATCGGCTATTATTTCTAATATCTATACAATATAATAATAATTATAATTAATATTTCGATTTTGTTAACTTTTCAATAAAAAGTTTTCTGAATTTTTTATTTATTTATTTATTTGTTTGTTTAATTAATTCATTATTATTATTTTTTTGTTTCTGATTTATTGTAGGTACGGCGAAAAGAATATCATTCCTTTTGTAAGAATTTCCAGCGATGATTGATTGTTTTTTTATTTTTATTTTTATTTTTTTCCGATGCTCGCGTTATAAGATGTAATTCTTTTATGTTTTTTTATGTTTCTGCACAGGAAGCGTTATTATAGGTAGTAATAGTAATTATTAATAATTAATTTTTGTAGAATAGTTATTAGTAGTAATAGTATTAGTAGTATGTAGTAATAGAATTAGGTAGGTATAGGTAGGTAGGTAGGTAGGTAGGTGCGTTGGGGTCCGGATCATTCAATAAAAACTATGGAACTTTGAATATTTGTATGATATTATACAATAAAGATGTCATGGTGTGAAAACTAAGGGTATATGAATTATGAATACAGGCAAAAAGAAAAAAAATTAGAAAATAAAATAAAAATAAAAAATAAAATAATAAATTCTAATAATATATTTACTCTAATAATAATAATAATAATAATAATGATAATAATAATATTAATAATATGTATAATCAATGTGTTATATATAATTATATAATGGGTGGATTATTTATTATGTACAGAATACGTAGTGGTATCAACTTTTCCATATATGCTCGCATTGCGCATTGTGTATTAATTAGTCTGTCTATATTATCTAGCACGAAAGAAAGAAAAGAAAAGAAAAAAAAAGAAACAGGGTATAAAAAGAGAAAAAAATTAAGGAAAAAAAAAAATCATATATGGCAACTAACAATAATAATGGCAAGTATTTTGCTATCGAAACGATATATTATGTAAAGTGCATCAGTACGGAGTTTTTTTTTTTGTGTATGTGTGTGTGTGTGTGTACGCATGCATATGTTCTGTATTTTATGGAATGAATTAGTGCGAAAGAATTTGGATTTTAGTTCTTTTTTTCTTTCTTTTTTCGTAAACACGACAAACGAAAAGAAAAACTTATATTTGAAGAAAAAAAAAAAAAAAATCAAGAAAATCAATGATAGATCACTTATAAATAATAAATGACAAAACAATATTAATTAATTTACAATATTATTATACGATTGAAAAAACAATAGTTAAATATTATTACAAATAAAGTAAAATTATTAATAATAATGATATTAATAAGGGGGCGGCCAGAGGTGGCGAAAGGGTAATAGAAAAGAGAGAAAAAAAAAAAATTATTATTAATGTAAAAGATATTTGTTACAAGAGGATTGTA
This sequence comes from Tenthredo notha, assembly GCA_914767705.2. Lineage (NCBI taxonomy): Eukaryota > Metazoa > Arthropoda > Insecta > Hymenoptera > Tenthredinidae > Tenthredo > Tenthredo notha. Next base: position 897,994 of record OU611914.1, on the reverse strand, counting down.
AACTTGCTCGACAAATAAATTCCTCTCTATAATTTGGCGTGATATATACTATAGTATACCTATGTATATATATATATATATATATATACATATGTTATTATTATATATACATATAATACCTATATGTGTATCGGAAAAGTTGAATGAATTTTTCATTCTGCCATAGTTTCATATTATTATTATTTTTTTTTATATTTTAATATTATGTTAAGAAGTTTATAACCGAACCATGAAAAAAAAAAATTCACACGATCACAGATTTATACAAATGTTTGTTTCTTTTTTTTTTTTCCTTTCTTTTTCTCAGATTAAATACGAATCACGACGTTACTGAACAAAGAGTTTTCAATGACAATCGAACTTATGCACATGCGCTGTTGTACGTATGTATGTATGTATGCATGTATGTATGTATGTATGTATGTATGTACTTTCGTTTGTTCGTTAAATGTAGAAATAGTGTTAATTTTTGTTTTTCTTTTTTTAATGCCAGGCGATATAATATTGTGGTATTGTAAACGCAACGTTTCTACATTGTTGACTAAACCTTACCCTAATACACATCCAACATATAGAAACAAAAACATTAGAATCGTGCTGCAGTCAACAACAACAACAATAATAATAATAATAATTATTATAATATGAATAATATGAATAATAATAATCAAAATAATGATAATGATATCAATAATAATAATAATAATAATAATAATAATAATAATAATAATAGTAATAATATAATAATGGAAGTTTACTATTTGTGCGAATTGATGGGCCAGACTATAACAATAACATTATAACTTTTGACGTTATTATAATATTAGCTAAATAGCTAAATAATTTTCGAAGATATTATGGGAAGTTGAATTGATGAAATATATTATCGAGACACTGAACCCGATAGATATACTATATAGTATATAGTATTCCACGGGTCTTTGCTAAATATGGCTATATGGCTGCGGCACAAAACAATGTTAATGATAATTATTATCACTTATCAGTTATCACGCTTTAAGCTATGGAGTACAGGTAACTAAAAGTTGTGAAAAATAATTGAAAAATAAAAACCAAACAATTGTTTATGTTTTTTCATCTCATTTTTTTTTTTTCCTTTGTCGCGAAGAAACAACACCAATTACGTGTTTTACGATAATCGACAGCGAATTGTATAATGATGTAGGATAAATTCAACAATTATTTATATTCAACAAATTAATTAATTAATTATCCAATCAATTAATCAATGATAATAATTATTATAATAATAGTAGTAATAGTAATAATAATAATAATAATAATAATAATAACTAAGTCAATGAATAATGCAAAATATAAGAGGATAATAATGAAAAATAATTTTACTATGTAAATATATTGACAGACAGACGACTGATCAGGTAGTATTAAATAATACAGTGACGATAATATCATGTCAAAATAAAGAAAATAAAAAAAAAAAAACAACGCGAAAACTTATAGTTTCCTTACTCCAAGCTTTAAACAAATTCACCTTATAATGTTAAAACGAAACAACATACCAGCAACATACAGCATTCATATCACTCACGAACATAATATTTTTCAGGATTATTATTTCTTTTTTTTTTCTTCTTCTTTCTTTCTTTTTTTTTTTTCTTTATCATCATCATCATAATCATCATCATCTAATATTAATTTTCGGTAAAAGTTGCCTTTAGCATTTGTTGATTTTTTATTTATCCTTTTTTATTTTATTTATTTTTTTTGTATTGATTAATCATGTTAGAAAGAAGTTAATCAATAAAAATATTACTCACCACACTTACCACACACCTTTGATTAATATTATAGAGAAAAAAAAAATAATAATAAATAAAATAAATAAATAAAAACAGGAATTTCAAATTCATATGATGAGACAATAATGCCAAAAGCAGCTTCTACACGTACCACTTCACATATAAAGTGGAATACAAAAGTTCTACCACATACAATAATTAATACATCGCAGAAATTTGATTATTCGAAAACAAAATTCCACGTTAATTCATATTTTTTTATTTATATTCTATTTGTTATTCTTCTTAATCTTGATCATCATCATCTTTTTCAGCTCCTTTTTTTTTCCTTTTCTTTTCTTTTCTTTTATTATTATCTACTTAATTTATAAATTTTATTCATATATTGTATGCGGAGTCGCAATTAGGGTCACAGATGGGAGCGGTAGGGGGCAGGGTATGGGGGGATTATGGCTAATAGGCGCTTGTTCGTATAACAGGGTACCTCCTCTTGACATAGTTACGATTAAACATTACCGTTAACGTAATAATAATGATAATAATAATAATATTAATAATGATAATATATTTATAAAAAAAAAAAATTAAAAAAAAAATAGATTACTTTGTAAAACTCGAGATTCACTGTTCCTAGGACAGTCTATTATTTGATAAATTGCTGTTTTTTCACTGGTACATACACACCAATATTCATTTATTTATATTTTTGTTTGTTGCTGTTGTTGTTGTTGTCGTTTGTTTGTATGTTTGTTTGTTTTTTTTTTCTTTTCTTCATATCATTAAATAGTTTAAATACTTTTTATTCTTATTTTCCTATTATGCACTTTGCCTTTTTTTTTTTTTAGCTGCTTTAATCAATCTTATTAACACAAGTGATTATTAATCAAATGTATACTCTTACGCTTTGTTTGTTCTTTCATTTTTTCCTTTTTTGTTTTCTTTTTGTATCTTATTATTCTGAATTTTTTTTTCTCTCTTTTCTTTTCTTTTATTAGATATACATATAGTCTATATTATTTATTTATTTATTTATTCATTCATTTATTCATGTTTTCTTCTCATTCTCATCTTGTTATAGAGCAAAAAAGACTCCATTATCCGTTTGGTTTTTTGATTATTTTTTATGTCACGTGTTTTTTTTTTGTCCCTTTACATTTACCACTATATATCTTTGGGTATTGTAGTATGGTTACGTAGCATAATTTCACGAAAAACTTTTACCTCGAACGATTCGATTTCATTCACATATTTATTTATTTATTTACTTCTTTATTCATTCATTTATCTTATTTATCTTATATAACTTATTTTTATCTTATTTTTATTAAACTTTTTTCATGCACGATTATGATTCGATTGCATTTGTAGAAAAATTTATAGAACACAATGTTTATGGAAAACAAAAAGGTAAGAAAAAAAAAATAAAATAAAAATTTAAAGAAAAAGGAAAAAAAAAACACTGCGCAATCGTTCCGTACTTAGATACGGAATCTTTGAAAGCCTTTTTTTTCCAGACCTTGTTTAATATTAATATCTAGTCTTCAGCTGAACGAGAAACAATAAAACTATTGTATTATTTATCCGCAAAAATAAGTTCATTACGGATAAATTAATAGGTAATTGTCTTTAGTTTATCGATAAAGCAAGACACTTGCCACTATAGTATATACACAGTCAGTTTAGCATCTTGTGGAATTTTCATTTCATTTCATTTCTTTTTTTTTTTTCTTTCTTCGCACTATTTAGTAAATTTCATTTTGTTCTGTTTATATTTCATTTCTTTCAATCAAGTTTAAGACTCAAAGCTAGTTTATGAAAAATACAATAACAGCAATATAAACCAGTTGGTAATGTTCATTAAACCAAATGGTATTCACTGTCTCAAATCTATATACTTTCACAGTATAAAGACGTCATATCTCACTCTTATTTTCCTTTTTAAAATTAATATAGATTACATTTATTAATAAAAAGTGCTTGCGTATGATACATTTATTATGTTTGATCAGTTTTATGAGTTTGTCTGTTTCTTTTTTTTTCTTTTCTTTTCTTTTCTTTTCTTATTTATTTGTGAATTAGTTAGGATTAGCTACCTTAGGCTGCCTTATGTTTCGGTTCTGTTCTTTTTTTTTTCCATTTTTTTTTTTTTGTTTTGTCCTTTTTAAACCAACACATTTCTCATTGTGCAATCGTTTAATTATAGATACAAAACTGGCTGAAGTAGAGTTCTTTACATCATTATATTGCATAATAAATGATCGATAAAGAAAAAAAAAAAGGAAAAAAAAACAAGAGAAAAAAAACCACGTGGATATTTGTAGCGACGTATTCTTGCAACTGAAAGCGTGGAATTCTTTTCATTGTAATATGTATTATACAGATTATTACAACAGAATAATATGAATAGAGAAATAACGGATGATCTCATTTGTTCAGTAACTTGGTACCAAAAGTCATTCGATTTAAAAAAAAAAAAGAAAAATTTAATATTCAAAGGCTTTTTCAATCCTACATTCTCTTGTCACTGTTTAATAAAAATATATACCTTAATAAAGTAATTAAATCCTGATTGGGAAAAAAAAAAAAAATAGTTCAACTTAAATTTTTTGTTGAAATAATACGACGCTACATTTTATCACAGAGTTTAACAAAGCCAATATCAATAAGATACAAGCTCTTGTAAATAATAATAATGATAATAATAATAATAATAATAATAATAATAATATTAATAATAGTAATAATAATAATAGTAATGATAATAATAATAATATAAAAAACAAGTTTAAAACTTTATGGCGATGGAAATAATGAAATGTAAAATGAAAATCAGAAAGAAAGAAAGAATGAAGATAAACTGTACAAAATGAGTGTTTTTTTTTTGTTTTTTGTTTCTCGCAGTCTTTATATCACGCGTATATTGAATTAGGTATAAACCGTTTATTCAATAAACGGTGGACTTTGTTAATAAAATGAAATTTTTGTACAATAACGATGATAAAGAACTCAGCAACAGATTATAACTAGTCCGTTTCTTTATTTTGTAAATTTTTTTTTTCTTTTATTAATTTTCATTTATTTATTATTTGTTTTTTGTTTAAATGTATTTAAACTTACGGATTTGTAGCCGCTTCTTTTCTTTTCGTTTAGTTTAGTTAATTCTAGTTGACCATGAGCGTGTGCGATTCCATCGGTGCTGCACTGTCGTAGAGAGTGTCTGTGTCCTGCGTCGGTTCACCCTGCAATTGGCAGGGATGACTTAAGGTTCCAGCCCCACAGTCGCAGAAGAATCTGAGGGAATAAAAGAGTTGAAAAAATAATTCACAGTACAATTTACATAGATATGTTAAAGTATTAATAATTGATTACCTAGTTTTATTACTATATAAATTCGATATTTGAGTTTCACTCACCGATCGTGTCGAATAAATTCAACGTCGTGGCCAGCATGACATGTTTTTATACAGTTAACACAGATCGCATTTCTGTCTGTTGTATTGCACGTTTGACAACGGTAAAAATCATGCATTGGGAATGATGTGTAAGAAGATATTTTGTAAAGACATTGTCCATTTCCTACAGCCTTTTCCACCGCGTCTTGATTGTTGAATATTTTGTTACCTGAAAATCATAAAATTTGTCTTAGAATAACAACAACAAAAATATAATATTAGTAAAAGGAAGAATAAATTACCCCTTGTTGTTGGCTGGACTCCACTGGCTAAGCAAAGTCCCCCAAACCGATTGTTGAATATCTGATTAAACTCCAAAGTGGCTGTAGCATTGTTTGTTATTTCAACTCCAGCAGCTAGTCCATCAAAGATGCGATTTCTCCTAAGAACTGGATGCGATTGAGTAGAGATGAGCACTCCAGCCTGTGCGTTTCTGAATATATCATTCTCCTCGAGTACGCCTGGTGTTTGAAGTGTTATTAAATAAAGACTTGGCGCGTTTTTAATACAAAGTATTAAATATATTTGAAATAATAGCACGAACCTTTTCCTCCGTTGAATATACAAATCCCTCCGTCTCTTCCGTCGAAAATTTTGTTCCTTTTCAACGTTGGATTACTATCAGTTTTAATCCAAACGCCCGCCATAGCGTTATCAAATATTTCGTTCTGTTCCAGGAGGCCTAATCCGCTGTTGTAGACAAGAACTCCGCCATTCTGACCACCCCATATTTTATTTCCTTTGATAACAGGGTTGCTTCCAGTTCTGGAACCGATAAATCTCATTAATATTCATAGAGGTAAGAACTTCGAGTCCGGGGTTAAGAAACAATACCTTATCTGAACACCAGAGTAAAGATGATTGAATATATCATTGTCCTCTAACTTTCCATGACCATTATCGTAGAAGTAAACTCCGACCTGTTTTCCGCTGTGAATACGATTCCGTCTCAAAACTGGAGTGGATCCTGTAGTTATCCAAACCCCAGCCAAAGTGTTTGCGTATACTTCGTTTTCCTCTATCAAACCTTGGCCCTTCTCGTGGACATATATACCTCCGTGTTGACCGTGGTGTATTTTATTATGTCTAACAATTGGGTCGGAATTTGTCCTTATTTGTATACCGGCTAAAGCATTTCCATATATATTATTGTGCTCTATGAGACCACGTCCTTCGCCAAATATATAAACCCCGCCTTGATGTCCGTTATATATTTCGTTTCTACGAATAGTCGGATTTGAATTAGAAGTTATCCAAACACCGGCGAAATTATTTGAGTGTATTTTGTTGTCTATGAATTGACCCAGCCCGTTTTCGTGCACGTATATACCGCCGGTTTGTCCATGGTGTATCTCACAGTGTACTACGGTAGGATTGGCCCCTGCTTTAACTTCAAAACCAGCAATTCTATTGTTGTGTATATCATTAGCTTCGAAGTATCCTAAGCCATTATCGAACGTGAATATCCCAACATCTCTACCATGGTGAATATGATTTCGTCGCATTATTGGATTCGCATAATTCTTCACCCAAATTCCGGCCAGAGCATTACGCGATATTTCATTATCCTCATAGGTACCTTGCGCGTAATCCGTTACATATAAACCAACGTTTTCACAGTCGGATATGTCGCAGTTTTTAACTACTGGATTAGCGCCGACGCCAGACACACAGACTGCGGCTCCAACTGTAAAGATTAAATGAATAAAAATGAATAGATTTGAAGGTTTTTTCTTTTTTCAAATTAAGACAACTTACCGACGCTTGAACTCCTGATTATGCAATGATCTACAGTAGGGCTACAGTTTTCGCCGACTTCTAAACAGTAATGTTTATGATGGGGAACGGTGCTGGTTACATCGGGGGTAAATTTAAGGGTAAGATGACCGGCATACGCCCGTTTAGCTCCCTCGACAAACATCACAGTCGACTCTGATTCTCTTTCCAAGATAACAGACTCTGCAACGTTTCCTGGTGCGGCACCAATCAGAGCTACGTCACAGTCGATTACAAGAAATTCACCGCGGTATGTACCGGCATGTAGAAATACTAAATGTTGTGGAGTTTCTTCGGCGCCTTGTGAATTATTACCGCAACAATTACCCTGAACGTTGCTAGTGGTTGTGTTTGTAGTTGGGGACGATCCGCTACTGCTTCTATATTCTTCAACAAAGTCTAAAGCTCCTTGAACAGTGTTGAAGTAGGGAAGATTTCTTCCCTTAAATTTAAGATCCTGAAAACCAGGCCTGACGTGTACGCCTCTATATAATTGTCGAAAACTTTCTTTCCAAGGATTAGAATAGTCCGATTCGTCGGGTGAGACAAATTCGAATTTACAAGGCGCCGGATTAAACAGCGGTAAATCGTACTCGTATACTTGTTGATACAACGACTTCCACAATTCTGTATCGTTCGCAATTGCTTGAAAACGCTTACACACTTGAGATACACGGCATAAATCCTGCTCCATTAGATAGTTGAATATTGTCAACAATACCTCGTCCGGTAATTCATATTGGAGGTAGTGCGCCGCTGTGTTAGTGTTTGTACCTACCGCAGAGAGAAATAGTGGACAAAATATATAAAGAAAATGAGAAAACCCAACGAAAAAATTAATGAACAAGATTCTCAGAGTTCATTAAGCAAGTTAATAAGCCTCAAAATTTATCATTACCATCTGTTGAAAGGGAGCAGGTTCTCCTCGGTCGTTTTCTAGCTGGTAGAGACGACGAGCCCAGAGCAGCGGCGATGCTACTACCTCCAGGAGGTGGCAACGCCGAACTTGTACCAGGTGCAGGGTCTGGGTGCGGAGGACTCTTACGTCTTAGATCATAGGGCGAAGAATGCGAGTGAGATGGAGATGGGGCCGCTATTCCTGATACGCTTGGCGAAGAGCCTCTGCCTCCTCCTACGCCTCCGCCTCCAGGTGGAATCTGATTTGAAGCTGGGCACGGTAGCTCGCATGGTTCTGCTAAGAAAATAGAGTCAATTTATTAGAATCCATTGGCATTGCTACTTCTAGGATTAACTGGGTACAGAAATGTAGTCAAAATTCGACAAGATTTTAATCTTTTGGTCTAATTTTCATTGAATGTTTTCTCCCAGCTATTCCTTTACTCAGTCATACTTGAACTGTTTTTGAATAATCTTAGCATTCAATTTGCATAAGTTGAAAGGAAAGTTATTGTCACTTCTAAAGTGGCTATGAAATCTCTAAAATATGAACGATCAAAGTTTGGTTTTCATATTTGCTTTGCCTAATCCATTCTGAGTTTCCGAAAATTTTCCGTGGTACCCCGACTTGCTTTTTCTTGTTATCTTTGGTTTTCATGGACTAATTATCGCCAAAAAAAATTGGTCGAGTTAATTAGCTCTTCGAACAATGTGTATTTCAAAGATTGATCACCTAGTAAATATTGAGCAATTTATTTTAAAGAATAATTTGGAGCTGTAAAAGATAAAAATCATGTGAAAATAAAAATTTTCGTTTAGATTGAATTTCCTTTGTGTAAATTGTACTAAGGGAGGAAATATATAGTATTTAATTGTTGATGTAAAAAAGAATGAAAATTCTTGGACAAGAAAATTATAAAGAAAATTACAGATGCTGAATATTTATCAAACATTGTAAATATTTTTTCCATCAAAATTTGTAGCAGAAGCTTTGATTAAGCATTAATATAAAATTGGGGTGAAATGAAGAAAAAGAAAAGAGAAAAAAAAAAGAAATCTGTAGTCTAATTTCTTGAACATCTGGTAATAATTGGGGTGATTAATTTAATCAGCTAATTAATAAAGGCCTAATTAACATAGCCGTTTGGCATGACATGCAATAATAAATATGTCTGTTATCAAAAAGTGTTTTATATTCATTTTTTTTTTCGATATTTATTTTCAAATTATCTTCTACTTAATTTCCCCCGAATACGGAGTGTTTTAAACAAATGAAATGACTAGCGTTTAAAAATATCACACTATACACGATCCTAATTCCGTACCATAGAAAGCAGACGAAGGTTTGTCTAAAAACTACGTAAACGGCGTATAGAGTATTCAATAATAATAGACGTCAAATAGTGGGACGGTGTGTTGGGTGTGGAGATGATAATCGACATTTTTCGGGTTTTTTTTCTCCTTTTTTTCTTCTTCCTTTTTTACGGTCCCCCCCGATAGTACCGTGGGAATATCTTAAGCAGTAATTAACTTTGGCCAAAAATAAGCCGGCGGAAATAAAGTCCGATAAGACGGACCGACAAAGTTGAGATATAATAATAGATTAATAATGAGAGGACAGCGAATGCCAAATACGAGAACCTGATCTAAGGTAAGAAGGAGCGCGAGCTAGCTCAATTCGCCGCGAAGCTTACGGCTATTGCCTCTATTACATACCCGATGTTGTTCTCGAGGGTAGAGGGATTCTGTTTGCCCCTTTCCTTCGGGATCTCCTTACGTAGCTACGCGATGACGTGAACGAGGCGCTCGGCATTATGACGGTATACCGATACTTGCTAAGATAAAATTGGAAAAAACTATACACTAAACAATGGCGACACTTCCATCGAGCACGGCGGCCATCTTCTCACTCACGGAATACTGCTCTGTTATAACCAATAGGATTCGTTCTCTAAGATCACGTGATCCGACGAATGTCAGTATGGAGACCGAGCAAAATAGAGATTTTTATTGTATTCAACCGATTTTCTCATGTTTTACATTATCCGTCGTATACGTAGCGAGTCTTTACATCTGGAATTCGCCATTCGATAGGTAAAACAAACTCACGACGATAGTAATTAGTCCATAATCATTGTTTGAACCGACTCTAGTCAAGCCCTTTAACAGCGAACCACGAACAAAATATAACTGTTTTCACTCTATAGAGAGCCGACTGGTTCTACTTCTTGTTCCTGCAATACACACTATCTATCGATGGACAAATATATCATAACGCTCTCTTCTTAATCCGTGGACAAAAATCTCATCATTGGTTCCTGAAATCAACGTTACGTCATCGGCGCGGGCAATCTACTCTCATTCAAACGCTGCTATACGTATTATTAAAATCCAATATAATCTTGTTTTTTTATTCAAGGGAACATGCTACAACGATTAAAAAACGATTTCTCAGTGCTTTCATCATGATGTTTGTCTCTCCATTGTTTCTTTACTTTGGTATAAACGGTAATTTATACGAAAAGGTAAGTTAAAAATCGAAAAGATGAACAACTTGGTAAATTTTTCTCTTTTTTTTCATAATATATCTAATATTAAACGAATGAATTATTTCAGGTAACGATTTGGGAACTCTTGGGCATAAGATTAGTCGGTTTAATCCAAGCTGCAATTATACCATTGTTTTTAACAATGGTATTATTTATGGGTCCCTTGAGTGTCCAGGCATTGACTGGTCTCTGGCGATTATACGCCGGTAAATAAATATTCAAATGAATAAATGATAGAGAAAATGGAAAGTCTTTAAGAATCAATCTACAAATTCTCATTATTCATTTTAATTGCAATAATGTTATAGAACCGATGTACTGGCTGGGAAGAATCAAATCTCTTGGATGGTGGCGCAATCAAATAGTTGCTCCTCTATCAGAAGAATGGACATTCAGAGCTTGCATGTTGCCGCTTCTTCTCCAATGTTATAAACCGACGACGGCTATATTTATCTGCCCTTTATTCTTTGGGGTAGCACATTTTCATCACGTTATTGAAATGACTAGATCAGGAGCTAAGCTAAAGGACGCTGTTATGCTGTGTAGTAAGTATATTTGAAGAGAAAAGAAAAACAACAGACCCAATATTAATTTCATTCATTTCATAGGCTTTCAGTTTCTTTATACTACACTGTTTGGTGCCTATGCAGCGTTTCTCTTCGCTAAAACTGGTAAATATCATAAGATATTCAAATGATTTTTTTTATCAATCACTAACTCATTGAAATATTGTATTTTTAACTAATATTTATATCCTTTTATCAAATTTTACAGGACATTATATCGCGCCTTTTACTGCTCATGCCTTTTGCAATCACATGGGATTCCCGGATCTATCCGAAGTCCTTGCCTGCAAGGATACGCTCAAGCGAACTTTATTGTTATCGTTGTTTTTTGCCGGAGTTATTGCATGGTGTCTTCTATTAACACCTTTGACCAATCCTACATGGTTTAGCAACAAATTATTCTGGAATGATAAACACAATCTTTGAAATAGATATACCAATAATAAGAATAATAATTTTTTTCTTCTTTCTATTTTCTTAACTTTCTTTAAGTCTGAATTCTATTGTATTTTAAGTCTATCACTATCTAACTGCATTAATTGTTTATCAAGACTCAGGAGAGACGTTTTATTCAGTTAATTTTACCCTGATGTAAATTTTGCTTTTCTACTACTGTATAATTCAGAGATAATTGTTGAAACGTCTTCCGTGCGACTAAAGTACTACAATCATAATGGGTATTGTCTGTTCAACTTAGAATTCGATATATTGTAATAACTGCCTAGTAATTTATTAACTTACGATGAGTAAGAAGGTAATTAATTAATCAAATGAGAATATCTACTATTTGCAAAGAGGATAGTAATTAAAGTAAGGCGACTAGTCTATGAAAAGAAATCACCATAGTGCCTGAAAATAATTCAACTATTTATAAATAATTATTATGATAATATTATTACCTAGCGTATTCAATAATTGTGTCAAATGAAAATAGATATGTTAAAAAAAAAATAGAAACTTTATGATTAATAATAATAATATCATTGCAACTGTGTAGAAGGTCTTTTTAATCGTATGAAAAGTCTGAGTCGGATACCATTTAGTACTGAAAATGTACAAAGAGATTAAACCGATGTAATAAACGTTTAAAAATGAATCTAACTTAATTCTTATTCTTCCTTTTTCTCATAGAAAATTATTCTAATTAACAAACTGGATTATATTTAGGTAAAAAACTGCATTTATTTGCTTCGGATCACAGAGAGGACAATTACAACAGTGTTATAGTATTCTATTTTTTTTTTTTTTTATACACTATTTAAGAGTTGCGGAGTTTGAAACGCCCGACGTATTCTGAACAACACAATCCAGTGGAAAGCAAAGTTTCCATTAAATGATCTATAGGATCGAATTTTGCTACCACTAAAGGCATTTCAAACTGCCCAATCCTATAGATACATATATTTGACATAAATATAACAAAAATATATGATCAACTATTTATCGAAACAGTTCAGCTGAAGCTGTTCGATGATTTTCTTAACTTTATAATATCCTCTTTCGTGAATATATGATATAAAATTATTTAGAACATAAATTATATTTAAGAAACTTAAACACTTTTAATCAATACAGATAATTAGATACCTATAGTTTTTGCGTAGATACCATATGGGTAAAGTTGGCCAATAAAATACGTAACTGAAATATCCAAAAATTGGAAAGAACCCAAACAGAATCTTAGATCACATCGAGGGGTTTTTCACATTACTTATTTACTTTTTTATAACATGACAAATTACTTATATACTTATCAGCTAATATTTCTATATTATTTACAATTAATAGCTGATCGTGAAATTCTATACACGTGCAATAAGCAGATCATACTGTACTCTAGTTTTCGATTTCGAGAACCAAATCCATTAGGATTGTGAAAGAAATGAAGTAGAATATACTTGTTAAGTTATCAGGTACCTCTATCGGGGTATATCAAATGATAGACAAAAAATGGTGAGCATGATATAAATAAATTTCACATCAAGATACAAGAAATATATTTGATTTCCTGCTATGAGTTAGGAATTCTTATCATCAATGACCAATTCCATTATTCAAATTCAAATCCGCTGTGTAATATATGCAAAGTAAATACTAAGTTAATCTGGTCTATTAGGAACTCCAAAGAAAGTTGAAAATTGTATTCAACAAGTAAATAAATATAACAACTAGATGATAGATTGACTAATTATAGTAAAAACACAGTCAATTAATGAAACATAATGATGTACAATCTAAGAGAAAATCCATTTGCAAGGATTTTCCAATCCCATATGTCTTTCCAGACACGATTGGCAAATATTTTCAATCCCCTACTCATTGACGATATATTGGTAATTACAAAAGCTGACTAGAACCACCAGGTGGTTCAGGATGCTGGGATTGATTCAGGAACAAAACGTTGCTTGCCTTGATCCTTGTTCCAGCGGATATTACCGAGGGACAAGGACTGATACATGGGGTAGAGGAATGACTATTGCTTAAATCGCATTGGTCAAGTAATTTCCACAATTCTTCTGGCGTCGGACCTCCGGCAACTTCTTTCACTATATCATAAAGCACAAAGAAGCATCAGTTTCGATATCAAATCAATATGAAATAAGCAAAAAGCTACCTTGATCGGTCTTGGAACATAAATCTAACGCCGTAGTCAGATCCCACATTTGTACCGCTCCGTTAGAATGACCTGTGAATATGAACCGCCTTGGTCTAGACCCCATTCTACTTGACCCTTCGCATTCATGGACACAGAATGAAGTGATGACGCTACTATCGACTGATTCTATAACGCATACTCTGTTCCCGTTAGAAGCAAGTCTTACGAATAGTTGATCTGTGTCTGGAACAACCTTCTGAACAAATACTTGCTCGTCATCTTGCTCGCCGAATGGACCTGTGAATATTAATCAAACTTGAGCTCATTGTTGCTCAGATCCGATGTCCAATCTCCATATTTCTTATTACATACCGAAGTCGTTTCCAGCGCTGTAACTAATGTATGGTTCGACTGCGTCTAGAGATACTATTTTGAAGCTGGCTTCAGGAGTAGATCCCGGCTGCGTAGATATCATACCACGAAATCTTGTCACTGCCCAGCTTCTGACGTGATTATATTCTGAGCAAACTGATACCAGAAACTTTTCTGATAATGTTACCTAAGAGATGAGGAAGACTTTGATTATATGTTGAATCTTGAACAGCAATACTCTTTTGTCTGGTTTTAATACCTTAGTAACGCTACTTTGATGGACAGTAAAAGTTTGAAAGAGTTGAGGCCCATGACCAACAGTCTCAGGATGTTGTACGATGACACGTACGCTTCCAGATTTAGTACCATACGCTATTTCAATCCAATTCCCACACAGACCTGTGAGAAGGTATAGGAAATCTTCTGGTAATAATATATAATTAGTAGATCGTGGTGAATAATTATTAGGTGTAAAAAGTTGAAACTAATTAAACTTTATTGCAGTGTGTTTGTTTGTTTAACGTGAGTAAAGGTAAGTGATAAAGAATTAATTATAATCGCTGATCGGCTAAAATGTACAAGCTGAAACGCTGCCATGTATACATTGTAATATACTATGAAGAGATATAAGAATGAGAAGAAATATAATATATTGAATAAGAAAATGAAATGACGTGCGCCGTTGCAGTGATATACTTGTGAGATCATTTGATCTACATTAGTTTTAATAAATGTATGTAGTATTAACAGTTTTGAATATTGTGAAATATAAAACCCATGCGTGAATATAGGTAGAATAATGATTAATTTAGTAAACTACTTGAATTATTTAATTGAAATTTTTGGTAAAAATGTAAAGCAAAAGAGAAAAAAAAAAAAAATAAGAAAAAAAAACAAAGAAAGAGGATGATAGAAAATGTTACCAAAACATTAAAAGCTGGATGTAGTATTGATATTATATATTAAGCTGATTTTATGTAAGAAATTCAGGTATAAAAAAATAAATCTTTGTTGAAAGCGAATATACTTTTTATTTGGATTACCTTCCCTCCCCCTCTCAGATGCTGGCATGTAACATAACGCTATGAATAGGGAGAGCAAGCAGGCAACTCTAATAATAGAAAATGATAGTAAAAAAGAAAAATAATGAAGAAGTGAATTTATGAAATTTTCATATTCTTCATACACATCTTTACGCATGACGGCGGGGATAGACGTGATATAAGATCGTACAACTGGATGCATAAGCACACTAACGTAAAACTAGCAATGATTAATTCATATTGAAAAACCAGTTGCGGTCTGCGGAACGCAAAATGTTTTCATATGCTATAACGATAAGATGATAATGCCATCTTCCATCATTGCGAAATGATGGAGAATACATTTTAGCTGATTGACAATAACAAGATTATGTATAACTAAAAAATTCTGATCCCTTGAGAGGGAGGGAAAACTATCTAAGGGCGAAATCAGGATTACAATCCCATTTGATTAAATGAGGACATGTTACAGTATGAGGTTTCTTAACGCTGTGATTTTAAACTATATGTGATTGTATTTATTCATTATTTACCACTTGCCAAAACTCTTGCGCTGGTTAATCGTCAATAATACACATAAACGTAGTACATAGAACACGAAATTCAGAATATTCATGTCATATACTTGCCTTGTGCTATGAGTCCAGTTGTACGGTATGAAAAGATGAAGCAAACAATGTAATCATATATTACATAGAAAGATCTCATAGAAATTGTCTAATTGTTTGAGAGCGCAAGGCAAATCATAAAATAAATCGTTGGGTCTTTTTTTTCTGTCTTTTCTTTCCGTTTTTTGTTATACATTTATAGCAATGGATATTCTGATATAAATCTAACAAGCGTGAAATACATGTTGCAGTTACGTGGTAATGCCAGTTTCCTTCATCGTTAATAATATTAACAGTTTAAGACAAACTTAGGTATAAGTTCAACAAATAAAAGAAAAAATAGAAACTAACAGGAAAATAATAGAATAAACTTATGGCCAAATCAGACATCGGTATGATACTAAAGGCTGAACTTTACACGGCGTACAACAGTTATTTTTTTTCACTGTCCATCAAATGCAAAGCTAAAATTCCTTTGTATAAATGAAACTATGCGCAAACTATTATAACAGAAAAAAAGTTATTCAACGATTCTAAGAGAATCGATTCGCCCTAAAATCTCCAAGTTTTTTTCGCTGCCAAATATACAGTTATTAATTAATGAACCCAATCAATAAACCGAACATTATACACGTGTTTAAATCCTCGAAATATAAACACCTACCACATCGATCTAACGATTCCTAATATTACAGGATAATGTTATAAAGAAGGTGATAATCTTGAGAAAACTTACTCGTCTTTGGCGTAAGGTAAACAGAAATAGCAGTTATTGGATCATGACTCGGGTCTCTGTACAACTCCGTCACAAGCAAGTCGTTGTCCTTCATTCTTAGAGGAAATTTCTGCATATCTGCAAAATTATTGAACAGACATATTAGCGAGGAGGTTAAAGAAAGAAGTAGGACAAAGCTATGTTTGAATTGAAAGTAAAATATTACCGATGTAATAAATCGACCCGTTGTTACATCCAAGTAAAAGAAACGATCCAGCTGTATCGAAAGACGATATTGGCACCACGTCTTGTATCTGCCAATGGTGGGTCATCGCGTGCCAAACTCCTATCTTTCCGGTAGGAGATAACGCGACTAATTGACTACCGATGAAAAACAAATATTCAACGCGAACGTTCAGGTTGAATGTTCCGATATTCGTCTTTATTCCTTCCTCCGAAACGCTCCAGAGGCGGACCTGACTGCCGTAAGAAATAGCCACCATTTTGCCATCAGTTCCACTGCCCATTTTTGCATTTATTGCAACTCTTTCTATAATCGACTCTATGTGCGGACTAGTGAATGCATGCTGCCATCCCGACGAATCTTTGAGACGATAACAAGTTATAAAATGTGCATAGGCTATCACTATCCAGTTGTGATGAGCTTTTATTATCTGTACCCTCAGCGGGTCGACCCAAGCTGAAACTGCAGTAAATTATTGATTAGTTATCCTGTGTTATTTCATATCCTCATATTTATTTTGTCCAGATAATTGAGCATATCGATAAACTGACCCTGCTGACCGCCGAACACAAGCCCAACGTCGTTTCTGAATATTTTATTCAAATCCGCAGACCCGTTTCTAGCGTGCCTTAAATCCAGAGATGGAGTTCGAGAGTGTGGTAGTCCTCGTTGAGAGACTCGATAATCCAGAGAAGAATTACGCGTGTGTGTGGGGAGTGACGATCTTTGATTTTGTTGTCCCGGGTTGTTTACTGCAAATAAAAATTACAGTTTCAATTAAGGTGGTCAAGAAAGTGTACAGAGTATCTAATATCAGTTATTTTTTCAAACAAACTGAAGTTAATTTCTTGTAAATAATTAACCAGGAGATAAAACTTGGTTTTGCTGTTCTTTGGACAAAAACCAATGTCTCACCGGCGCTATTCGTCGTATTTGAAGAACAGGATGTAACAATAACGGACTGTGTTGTATTAGGGATTTCAACCCTGGATATTGGCGGAGCAGCACTAGTTCTGCCATGGACGGACACATCGTTACCCCCTGTTATCACACTGGCTGGTTCTTGGAGTGGTATATCTGCGCCAAAGAAGATGACAAATTATTAAATAACCTAATGAAATATAATTATAAATAGGGTTTTGAGATCAGTGACTTTTTTTACCATATAATGAGTGGAATAGTCTGTTACTAGCGTTCCACAATATTTCCGTAATCGACATGACTGATAATGGGCGAGGATATTCCGGGCTATATTTTTCTTACTTCTAGATCAACGAGTTGTTTTGTCGGTTAGTCATAAATAGATGAGAAAAATGAATGTTTTTGAAGTTAATTTCGACTCTCTGAACAGACTTTGAATAATCTTTTCTAAATTCATCTCAACTGTAACGAATAGTAGACGGAAAGGGAATAGCGGTTGGAGATCAGTTCTCAGAAAGCAACTATATTCAGTGAAATAAAACAGAGATAACCCGCCGCTTTGGTCACAGTTATCTTGATACTTGGATGAAGGACAGTTTGCCTAAGCTAACAAAGAACTGATAAAGGTCTCGCGTATCAATACACAGAAGATAAATGACCAGATAAAAAACAAAAATGTTGATAAGAATTCAGATGGTAGTATGCAGTTTATATGGTTTATTTTATACATTAGATTGGCCTTTATTTATAGTTTTTGTTTAATAATCATACCTTTAAAATATATAAAATAAAATAATCTTATACGGGATTAAATCACCTAGAAAATTCTTGGTCTGTTTTAAACTCACTTGGCGGTGGCAGGTATCCATAGAATAATACATCGCCGCAAGAAGATTGTGACAAATCTTCGCACAGCATTAGCCTTTTAACCAAAGGCGCAATTCCATAGTATTCAGCCTCGTGTCTCAAAGCTCTAAGATCAGCGTTTTTCAAATCAATATCTCTGGTTCTGAGGTAGTTTAATATTACTGAAAATATTTTCGGATCTCTGTCTATGAAAAGAGCTCCAGTTTCATCTTTGAGGCTGGATATTCGACCGCTTAATAATGCTGTGAAAAATGAGTCTGGTACCCAGGAGAGAGTTTGACGTGACGTTGAGAACCTGGATTTAAATAAAAAGCCTTTCACTCATATTTCTTTATCTATTATTATTGATGTTTGATGAACGAACGCTGATCAATTAATACATAACGATAAGATAATTAACTACATAACTCACCTTGTGCCTCCCACATTTAGATGAACAATATCTCCACAGTTTATCGCATGTGATACTGCCATCACGCCGGCTATTTATCTACTATTTTAATATATTTGTTTTTTTTTTTATAACAGCAGCTGCACACAGTTTTGACGTTAACGAGTTCTTTAACAACTAGATGCGTGTGTCAATGTTCTTCTTCGCGATCTTCGCGATTATCGCTTGTCGCGCTTCTATACTACTTCATTCAATCCTTTAAAGACTTATCGCCCTTGCGGGCATGTAGTCGATTCTTCTATACTACTGTTTTATTTTCATTCCGCGATTTCCATAGACTTATTTTATGCTTGTAGGCGGTAGACTCGATCCTCTTTTTAGACATATACTTTTTTTCTTATCTTTTATAATTTCAGGTTATAATCACGTCCCCATAGAGATTTTAGGTTAACCGAATACTCTCTCGGTTCTTTGATCCATAGTACTGTGTTTATGTTATGTATATACACTAAAATTAATTAATAATAATTTACTGTGATTAGAATATGGAGATATACACATTAGGCGTTGTTTAGATTCTCGGATTATCGCGTTTAAAAAACTGAGATCGATCTCGTTACATTGTTGTAAACAATTTATAGTACGAATGAAGAAAGTGTTGAGACCTTTAAATTTATTGTAAATAAAGAGCATTGTTACTCCTTCGGGATTAACGAACGAAAAACACAAACACGAGAAATTAAAAAATTATGAAGACATTTACGATAAAAATAACCGACGCGGTTAACGTCGTACTTACAATGTCAGATACTTTCAAAGATCTAAAAGAAAAATTGAATGACATTAGCATAGAATTCGATATAACTTCTATGCGGATCAAGGGAAAACCATTAACCGAAGATTTAGTCGTCGCTGAGTATCTCAACATCGGTGATTAGCCAGAAATGAATCATTCCTTTATTTATCTGAAAATATTTTACTACGATTTTTTTATCAAATCGTCCCTCATTCTGTCTATTGATTCTAATTTTTAATGAATAATCGCTCCATTTACCATATGGGAAATTATTCTCCAATATGTTTGAATAGCATGCGATTAATCGAATTCATTGAATCTATTTTATCATTTTTTTGTACATTTTCAGATGACAAAGAAGCCGCCGACGACGCGGTAGAATTCGTTTTACCAGATTTACCAGAATCAGAGACACCGATTTGCAAAGGCATTATTTTTACTCCCTAAAAATTTGAGGCTGTAAGAGAAAGAGAGAGAGAGAGAAAAACAGAAATAGAGAAAACAAAAATGCTAATAGTTTTGCTTCAAAGTATTGAGAAATGATGCAATTTCATCCATTGAAAATTTCGATATATTCATAACTTATCTTTACATTTTTCACAGATCCGAATGGCCAAACTTTGGGCAATGAATTGCTATGTCGCTTGTGTGGAATCAAGACTGAGGATCCTGTACGAATTTTCAACGAATCTGAAGACATTAGTCTTAAAATTAACAACTTTATACCGGTGTCTGTATGTCGGATGGTTTTTAAGTTTTTTTTTGATGTTAAATTCAATTAACCTGGGGCTGAAATATGCCAAAACTTCAATAAATGTCTTAAATATTCTACAGGAATTTTAAACTTTTGTAGATTTCGAGGGAGGACCAATTATCCAAGTACATTTGCACAGCTTGCGTTGAGAAACTGGAAATGATAAACGAGTTTATCAGAATCTGTAAAGAAACTGATGAGAAACTATCCAGCATCACAAAATCTAGAGGAATTTTACGTACAAATATGGAATCTGGAGACACGGGAAGTTCTAGAACAGAAACAGAAAGTTTTATTGTCGAGGATAATGCGGCGATATATAAATGCCCGAACTGTAAAATTGACCTGAGGATTACCAGAGCTGAAGAATCTCAGAGTGACCAAAGCAAGTCACGGATTTCTTCAGTTGTTAAAAGAATGGGAAAAAAATGTCACAATTTACGAAGTTCAAATACCAATAGAAGGGTCGGTACTAGACTGGAAAAGATATCGAGGAAATCTACAAACGGAATTGCCGAAGATATTCTGATTAGCAATGCTGTGGAGGCCAAAGGGACTTCAGATATTTTAAAGACGTCTAAATCAACTGGCGAAATAATTCAAAGCGCTAATACAGAGGGTAATTTATCTTCAAATAATGCAAATTCTGGGGAAAAGAGAAAAATGAAGCTCAGAGACATTCGGAAAAGAATGCTAGTCGGCGACGCTGCGACTGAGAATATCTCAGATGTAGTTAAAACGAGGAAACTGGAGTCAGATGCTTTGGAAAATGCTTTGTTTTCACTGAATTCTGATCTTGAAGTATCGGGTATAACTGGAGAATTTGTTGAGCTTGATGCGCTGGAGGAAAATAGCAATGAGAGCATGAAAAAGCGGTCTAAATACAAGTGCGAATTGTGTGAAGCGGAATTCTATTCACACGAGAGATATTTGTTCCATGTGGAAAGGCACGATTCTGAAAATTTCGACGAATTCATAAGATGCAGCTTTTGTAAAAAGGATTTTCCAACTGAAGATGAGCTATGGGAACATCGAAAATATCATATTGCAGATAGTCCAGAGGGTGTCGAAGGCTCTCCTTCAAATATAGACGTTCTGCAGTTAGAGAGTAACCGAAAATCTACTAAATCGACTTGTGACGAGTGTGGAGCTCGGTTTGTACTTCGGGAGCGGTACGAGTTTCACATTGAGAGACACAAATTTGGGAATATAAAACAGTTTTCTTGCATGATTTGCGACAAGAGATTCAAGAGCGAAAATATACTCTGGGATCATTACCAGTATCAGCATAAATCTGGAGAACGTTTTGCCTGTGTTACATGCGACAAAACTTTTGTTAAGAGAGCTAACTTGAATTATCATTTAAAAACGTTCGGACACAAAGGAGGAAAAGTTGTGGCTAGTCCGGATCAAATTCAGCAAAACGACGCAGAAAGCGGGGTGAAATTATCAGATGTCAGTAAACCTAGGCCCAAGATAACATGTGCTGATTGCGGAGCCCGCTTCGTTCTTCAAGAACGTTATGAATTTCATATGGAGAGACATAAGTCGGGAAAAATGGACATATGCGTTTGTACTTTGTGTGGAAGAGAGTCGACAAACGAGAACGTACTTTGGGACCACTATCAGTACATGCATAAAAGGACGAAGCGATACGCTTGCACAACTTGTGGAAAACTCTTTCACAAACAGTCAATGTTGAGCAGACACCAGATAAAATATGGGCACAAAGGGACTAGGGAAATAGACGTAGATACAGACGGAAATACTATGACAGTAGACAGCGCTGCTTTCAAAAAAGTCATCGCCGAAGAAGTTGTAGAAATGAAATCTGTTAATTGCGTATTATGTGGCGAAGTTGTCTGGGGCGTAGATCCAAACTTAATAAACGACGCTGTAACTTGCGCGAGCTGCGAAGGACCTGGACTATCTTTACAAGTTGATTCCGACGGAGCTAAGGTCATATCTCGTAGGCAGTATCATTGCAATATGTGTAATAAACACTTTACTACTAAAGATAGACTGGAGTATCACATAATGAGGCATTCGGAAAACATGGATGAGTTCGTATGCAGTACTTGTGGAAAGGAATTGAGCACGGAACAAGCCCTGTTCGAGCATTACCTGTTTGTTCATAAAGGAGCTAGGCCCCACGTATGCGAATTGTGTGGAAAATCGTATCAGTTCAAAGCCAGACTCAAAGAACACATGAGAAGCCACAGTGGGGAGAGACCATTTGCCTGTGAAATATGTGGACAACGATGCATGACTAACAATGCTTTGAGGTCTCATAAAAAGACGCATATTACCGAGAAGCGGTTTCCCTGCCAAATATGCAAGAAGGCTTTCAGAAAAAGACAGGATTTGAACGAGCATTTAGAAAGGCATTGGAAAAACGACAAGACTATGATGTTCCCTCAAGTATTCAGCTGTGCTGTTTGTCTGGAGATGTTCCCCACTTTTAGAGTCCTCAAGAAACACATGAAGGATACCCACAGCGTAGAAAGCCAGAACCCTATATTAACAGATCTGCAGCCTTGGTTCGAGTGCGAAGATTGCCACGAAAAATTCAAGCATCAGATGTCTCTCAAGGTGCACAGAGAACGGGCGCACGAGGGAAAAATGAGACCCGTATACCACTGTGACGTTTGCAACATAACTTACAAAAATGCAAGAGTACTTTCTAATCATATTAAAAATAAACACGAGGGAGGAAAGCGGTACAAATGTGCTCAATGCGGTAAAGAATACAACCAGTCCACATCTCTCCATAATCACATCCTCCTTCATACTGGCGAGAAACCGTTTAGCTGTGAACATTGCGAAATGACCTTTAGAACTAAGGAATCTCGAGACCATCATCAGCGAAAACACACCGGTGAAAGACCCTACAAATGCCCTAGATGCGACAAAGCTTTTGCTACTACTACACAACGACGTGAACATCGTAAACGGGAACACGACGAAGGAAATAGACACAGCTGTCCCGAGTGTGGAAAAGTTTGCTTTGATGAACACGGGGTCAGGAGCCATTTGAATACGCATTTTAGCGACAGATTTAAAAACATACAAGAAAATCAGACCTGAAATTTGACCGATTAGAGGCTTGAATTGAAATCTTTGAGATTGCTCTTATTAACGTTTTGAGAAAATGAGAAAATCTGTTGTGTTTAATGTAGTAGCTACGATTCTGTATAAATGTAGAAAATATTAGGGACTTAAATCTAATAGACATTATAGAAATTATAAAGAATCTTATAAAGAATTCTATAAGAAAATTGTACTTAATAATTTTGATCTTTATTTTTAAATGAAATGCAAATTATTCTACTCTTTTTATGAGAGAAAGATTTTTCATCATTCTTTCATATTTTATATTATTATTGAATTTCCTCTTTGCTATAAGTATAAGGGTAAAATTGATTCTTCCAACTCTCTATATTCATCTATCCTCTATTATGTGATTGTTATTCGATAACTAGCATGCGTAAGTAAAGTTCATTCGAATAAATTGAAAAATTAATTCTCTTAAAATTGTAGATAAAAATGAATGAATAAATAAAACTAATTATAAACCGTTGATTATCCTCATTTATTAATTTACCATAAAATGAAAGATCGTATGATTATTGAGAAATCATGAAATGATTAATTATTGCATTATACCGATATTATCTACGTATATTTGTTACAATTAGTAAGTATACATGTAAATATATCTATATTTATTTATACATTGACATAGAGTGTTATTGAATCTGAAATTTCTTAAGATAACGTAATCGCAATCGTGCGGTTAGCGTGGTAAAAAAGTATATCATGGATGTGGGTACACGTGTTCATAGTATCTTCTGTCAAAATTTAAATGGGTTTAAATGACCCGGCTTGACACGCGCCTCACACAAACAAGTAGTAGAACGCGGATGTGTGTGTGAGCGTGGTAGTGTGTCGCAGCTGTGCACTGCCACCTAGAGTAAATTGGCAATTTTTAAATAACCGAGATGAATAAATTCCTTGTCGCATCTCGTATGCTGTAAATATTATAATCTCGGGATTATAAAGCTAGGATATTTCAAGGGAAATAAATATTTCTAGTCAAAGCGTATAGGAGAGGTTTATTCATTTAATTAGAATAAGAAATAAGTATAATTTGAGAGGACCGCAGGTCGTTGCGGAACTACTTTCTTGGGAAGTAATATGTTTCGAGGCATTTAATACGCGTCCGTATATAACATGCTTGTAAACGTCGTGAATAACCAGTTAATAATCGTTTAATAAATACGTGAAACGTATTAGTATTATTTGATTATAAATATTATGATCGAATTGATTTAAAAATAAACCTATGAAATATCAAGCGTAATAATATTCTCGCGGAGGAGTTGGTTCGCGGGTAGTGTAGCGGACGTTCGGTTTTCGGTTGTGCAGGGTGGTTGTTCGACTCGAAGAACGAGCAGAATAGCGGGGTACACAGACAGAGTAACACATACTCGTTACCAAATAGGTGCAGGCTAATACCGTGATAGAAATTTGCTCGTGTATTAAAACCCGGGGGGGAAGATTTTAACACACACACATCTGCGCCGGCCGCCAGAATTCATTCGCCGGTCCGACAAGAACGCGTATAGACACGCAAGACGCAACGCGCGCAACGGGTATTGAAGGGATAATATTAAGTGTGATATTTCGCTGTTGGGAAAACTAGTCGATTGTCAAAATGGCCGGGGAAAAACGCACCAAGGATCAAGAGGACTCTCTTTTAAAGGAGGACGTTATCATTGTTGATATCGAGGGAACAACAACGAGCATAAATTTTGTTAAGGTAACAAAGGAGACCGCATAGCTATCCCGAAGCATGGCCGTCAAATAAACTCGCCCGGCATTCACGTTCACATTTTCATTTCATTTTCTATTTTTCATTATCTCTCTGATAATACGGGACAATATTATATCTCATATATAGTTTAATAATTAATCATTTCAATAACATATTAATTTTTTAACCATAAAACAGACTATACAATTTTTTTTTCTAATAATTATTTTACAACCGTCTCTCGCCTCCATGTGCCAAACTTTTGGTACGGGCCGGCTTCAACGGCGCTCAGACTCGGCCCCTCTTCCCCGAAAGGATATTCATACGATTTTTGCAAATTTCAAACAACGTATTATCGCCTTATAGAACCCCGACTTCATTTTCTAGCTTCACTTTGACGTCTAGTTTTTTATTTGATATACATTTTTCACGGTTTCCCTCGATCATTGGTTTTTTTTTTTTTTTTTTTTATTTATTTATTATTTAACTCGATATAGATATATATAGATATATATAGATATTTTTTCTTTATTCTCTCATAAATGCTTTATCCTTTATCTAGTTAGTTATTTCTATTATTTTGCTAAAGTTTTCTCAATAATATATATATATAATCGGCATTATCCTCGACGACGAACAAACCTTTTTTCCCTGTATTTTTCAGGAGACACTTTTTACCTACGTTAGAGATAACGTTAAAAAATATATCGACGCTAAATGGGAGGATCAAGAGTTTAAACGCGATTTAGAAAAACTCAAAGAACAGGTAAATACCAAGAAATTCATTTACTATTATTATTATTATTTTAATCATAATTTCATTACCTATCCCGATCGTTTAATTAAATATCATTCCTTTGTTGTTTCCTTTTTTTTTCGTCGTTCTTTTCCGATCTCAAATGATACAATGAACGCATTAAATCGACGATGGATTATTTTCTATAATTTTCCAATTAATTACGTGTTTTTCCTTCTTTCATTCTTTCATTGATTTTTTTTCTGTGTTTAAACAGTACAAAGTTACTAACATTACATTAATCCGATTTTATAAGCTTGATTTTCTAATAGATAAGTTCAATTCAGTTCAATTAGAAAAAAAAAAAAAAAAAGAATTTTCAACCCAACTGTAAATATACACAATAGAATATTATAATGAGGTAGGAACAGCTGGTCAAGTTGTCAGCTTTTGACCTGAGATAATTCATTGTCCAAAAATTTTTGCCTCTTTTCCAGAAGCCATGAACAAAGGCTTTACTTATACTTCTTCTTCTCTCGACTAAACCCACTTTTCAATAATATTCTAACAATAATACCACAGTTTATTTTTCTCTTGCTACTTTGTAGTCTTTTCTTTTTATTCAAACATTTTTTTTTTTTTATTATTATTAGACGGTTAACTTAGTCTAGAAGGAAAAAAAAAATTTTTTTTTGCGTTCACTTTTCCTTTTAATAGACATTGGCAAAGTGTAATCAGCTGGCTTAATCCAATAGATAAATACTCAATTTCATATTTTCTTCCTTTTTTTTTGTTCCAATATGAATTAATCGTCAAACTTTGCCTTCAATACTGGCGAACAAATACTCACGTCAATTTTTTTATTTTTTTTTACTTCAACTTTATAAATACAGGTGCAAAATAACAAGGCGAGAATAGTCGCTTCACTTACATGCTTTGTTTGTCAATTTTTTTTTCTTCATTTTCTCTTGGCCACATTTATTAATAACTTTCTTTTAAACTATTTGCCTTTTTTTTTTCTTCTCTTATTCTATTCAGGCAAAAAAAGATGAGGAAGATAAGACCGAGGGTATTGTATCAATTTCTGGTGCTACCGATGATGAGGTCAAAGAATCTCTGGTCAAAAATGTCTTGTGGCAAATGGATGGAGACAGAAAGACTGGCGCTTTGAAGCAACTGCAGGGTCATATGTGGCGAGAAGCTTATGACTCTGGCAGTATCAAGGGACAGTGAGTTCGTTTATACAATTTTAATGATATTTTTTGGCTTCTATTAATTTTGAGTCTTGTGTTTTTATTTTTATAAATATTTGTCTTTGGTAAGAAAGTACAGCGGTTCAGAATTCAGTTTTCTTTTACGTCGTATCCAAAAGACTTAGAATCTAGTGTTTCATCAGCGATAATGAACTTTTGATAATTTGTTGATTTTTGGTGTTAAATTATTGATTATTTGAATACTGGGCCAATTTTTTGACACACCGGTATATCGACACTCAAGACACAATTTGCTGGATCGGTTGAAAACTGGGGATTTGAATCAATGCATCATTTCTCTTCGTAAAAGTCTCTTAGTAATTTCACTGATATTGGGAAAATTCGGTATTTCACTCCATAAAAAAGATTAACTATGCATAAAATGATTGAAATTTTAACTATAGCATTGCAAAAGTTATCGAAACGCTTCAGATCACAGTAATTCGAACTCGTAATAAACAGGTTTCATACTTGGGATCCTACACGTATGAATTTATTAAAATTAATCACATTCTTTATCCAACTTGAGTTCAACATCGAAAGAAAAGTTTCCTCAGTCAACTGACTCACGTTTTTTGATTCAGTGTGTACGAAGACGTTCCTGAGTGTCTTAAATCCTGGAAAAGTTCTGGCAAGAAAATCTACGTCTATTCAAGCGGGAGCGTCGAGGCTCAGAAGTTGCTTTTTGGACATAGCGAGCATGGCGATTTACTTGAGGTATAAATTGACTTATTTGAATCGATCAACAACGTGTTTCTCTGTTCTTTGTCTATTCTGAACTTATGTATGAATTGTATAGTGAATTCTTAGGTTTTGAACATTTCTGGCAACTATTGACCTCTTCTTCTTATCTAATCTAGTATTTCACTGGATATTTCGATACCGAGGTTGGAATGAAGCAGGAAGCTGCTAGTTACAAGAATATTTTGAACCAGATAAAGGCTGAAGCATCAAATGTGATTTTTCTCACCGATATTGTCAAAGGTTCGTGAATTTCGATGAAAATATTTGTTCCTGTCTTCGATTGTCCCCATATTTTTATTAAAATTGAATTAATTGTGGGATATCATATCGTCATTTCTTGAAACACCAACTTTTTATCCTTGCAGAGGCCAAGGCTGCTAAAGAAGCCGGTTTGTCTACCATTATCATGATTCGTGAGGGTAACGCCCCACTGAGTGACGCAGAAAAAGAGGAGGGATTCAGAACTGCGAAATCGTTCTTGGAGTTATCATTCCTAAATGCAGCTAAACGTCAGAAATTGGATACCCCAGAAGTTCCTAAGGAAAAAAGTGCCGCCGAGCCGGTAGCAGAGAAGATGGAAGTATCTGAGGATGTTGAAATGACTGATGTTAGTGATAAAGATTCTAAGTCAAAGGTTGAGTCTAAGGAAACAAAACCTGAACCAGAAGCGAATGAAAATAAAGGATCTAAAGATATTAGCCCAGAAACAAAGACCCTTGAGACTGTTGTGGAGCAGGATGAAGCCATGGAGACTGATGGAAAGGCTGAAGCTGTTAAAAAAGACGATGAAACTATTGCGAACACAAAGCCTGTCGAAGAAAAGAAAGAGGCGACTAAGGCTGAAGTAAAGGTAGAAAGTGAAAAGGAAAGTCAGAAGGCAACGAAAGAAGATGTTAAGGCTGAGGAAACGGCTAAAACTGTTGATGAAGAAGCTAAAGCTATTCACAAAGCGGAAGAAACTACTGAAAAATCTAGTGCCGATGAGACTGATAAAGCAGTAGTTGCTGATAGCAAGAAAACCGAAGTTTCTGAGAAAGCGGTAGAGCCTAAGGAGCAGAAAGTCGAAGCTGCTAAAACCGAGGTCGGTGCTGCGGTCGACGAAGCTATGGAAGAAGTGGCCCCAAAAACGGATTCAAAGTCTGCTAAAGTTACCGACGAAAAAACAGAGACTAAGACTGATGAGTCTGAAAAAAGCTCAGAACTCACAAAGGCTAAAGTAGTAGAAACGGAGACTGAAAAAAAACAAGAAAATGAAAAGGCAGAAAGTTGCACGAAGACTGTCGTTGCAGAGGCTGATAAGAGCGAAGCTAAATCAGAAATTTTGGAAGAAGAATCTGATAAAGTTACTAAGCCAACAGAAACGTCGACTAAATCCGAAGATGCTGTTCCTAAATCGGATGGAATTGCCGTAAATGAAACAGTGAAAGAAAATGGGACATCGAAAACTGAGACTGAAACAAAGGCGGCTGATAATAAGGACGAGACGAAGAAGACTGAACCCAAAGTTGAAGAGACTGTGGTAACGGAGTCTAAGGAGTCTGTTGAAAAGAGAAGCATAGATGAAACTAAAGCCGAAAGTAGTGGGGCAGCTGAGGTGAAGAAAGAGGCGGAAACTAAAGAGTCAGAGTCGGTAAAATCTGGGGAAGAAAAAGAGTCGGACAAAGACGGTGCGAAGAATGATAAAAAGGACGATGAGACTGTGAAAAAAGTTAACGGAACGACGCAGAACGGGGATACAGTTACAAAATCTGAGGATAATGACAAGAAAATTCATACGAACGGAGTGAACGAACCGTGCACCAGCGATTCAGCTGATACGAAAACAAATACAGATAATTTGCCACAAAATAGAGAAGCGGAGAGTTCGACTGACGCCAGTGCGGAGTCCATAAAGGTAAAAAAAGTCGTTGATTCAACGGTAGCCGATGGAGCTGGTGAACCAGACGTTGTACCACCACCAGCTGCTGTTGTTGCTGCGACGTCCTAATCTCGTTGGCATAAAAACAAAAAAAAAAACAAAATTGAAAACAGAAAAAAAAGAGAAAAAAAACAACAACAATTGTCTTAAAATATAAACTATAAAGTTGTCTCCCCACGTCCTAATAAATCAACATTTAAAACATAACGTGGTAACTTTTAAGAAATAGCTCATAGAATTATTAATTGTTCCTTGGATGAAAAAAGAAACTAGTAACTTTGTACGTAGTATTTCATATTCGATCATCCTATGGCGTGTTAAAAAGAAAAAAAGAAGAAAACACCCAACAAACAACAAAAACTCGAAAACTGAATAATACTTTATTTGTCTTCGGGTAGATAAACTGGGACTTTTTTTTTATTATGTATTTAGACTAAAACCGTCTCTTTAAAAATGTTTGCAACAATTGATCATCTTTGGTTTTTTTTTTCTTCTTTTTTTTTTATAAACATTAACAATGCTGCATGGATCAATACTGATAATGAACTGAATTTTTAAGCCTGTGGATGATTGATTTTGTTATACGCTTCGCACAATTTACGTATATATGTTCCAGTTCTTTAAACAATGATCATCATCAATACACGTCGTTGTATCTGTGTTCATTCTTATTCTCATTTTATTTTATTTCATTTTTTCGTTTAAGGTTCTTTTTTTTTTAATTTTTAAAAAAAGATTTTTTTTTCTTCGTTGTCTTCGTTTTATATTGTCTTCAGAAAACATAACATTACGATACAATCTTTACAGATAGGCTAACGATAAGTCATAGTTGGAGTATCCTATACCGTATATACTCTGTGCCAAATGATATTATCCTGTCCTTTATCGACTTTTAAAATACCTATATTTCTTAAATTCGACACGTCGTAATGTCTTCTTTGAAAAGAAAAAAAGAAAAAGAAAGAAAGGAAACAAACTCTTATATTGTCTGCGGGTAGTATTTTCTCACTATTAATAATTTTAAAGACTGATTTGGTAACGCAGCGTTGTGCCGAATGGGGCAAACTACTATCGACGTGTCTATTGCGTTTAGTGTATGTACTTAAGAAGCTTTAGGGCGTGGACCAGATTACAGCGAATTAATTTGCTTTTATATCACTTACTGTTATTAGTTTTGGTACAGTTTTTTTTTTTTCATTTTCTTTTTTCATTTTTATTGTTCAGAACTGGGTAATAACTGGTTGAAATAAATAATTCTAGCATTAGAAATTGAAACCAGTGAAAAAAAAGAAGAAAAAAAAAATAATAAAAAACAATCATTTTATTGTCGTAATTTAAATTTCGATGAAAATCTAATAATTTAGACAAGTTCAAAGTCAATTTATTGAAATGAATCGCATACTGCAGGAGATTGAAACCGGGCACTTGAATATTATTATAAATAACAAATTCTGAGGGTAAAATTATTTATTTAATATTATTTTTTTTATTTTTTCTTTCTTTGCCAATAAAATTGACTGTGATCTAACAATAATATAAGCGTAGATTTTAACGGATATAATTATACGCACGTTTCAAATAGAATATTTATTATCACATTTTTTTTTTCGAACTGTACCAAAAGTAATAACTCATTAGACCTATATATTATCTATTATTATTACACTACATTTTTGCCATAAATATATATTGATGTTTAGTGTCCGGATCTGCATGAATATGAAATGCGTACACGCTCATGCATCAAACTTATCATCAATAATTACTTGGATTAATTACTCAAGACTTCTAGTTACGATTTATAATTTTTATAATTATTATTATTTTTTTTTTTTTTAAATATAATTACTTTATTAGACGTATACATCTACATACTCAATTTCTAATAAAATTGAAGGAAAAAAAAATGTGTTAGTCTCGTTATCACACATTGCATTTTTATCATCAATTACTCTGCTATATGG
This sequence comes from Tenthredo notha, assembly GCA_914767705.2. Taxonomy (NCBI): domain Eukaryota; kingdom Metazoa; phylum Arthropoda; class Insecta; order Hymenoptera; family Tenthredinidae; genus Tenthredo; species Tenthredo notha. Next base: position 866,232 of record OU611914.1, on the reverse strand, counting down.
TATAAAACAAGAAAAGAAAAAAAACAGAAAAGAAGATAGGATGAGAGTACTGCATTCATTCGAGAAAATAAATTGCATGCGATTTATTTAATTAAGAAAATAATTCTATCTTATAGATACGCAATAACGATATGAATTCATTTTATTCATCTTATCTTATTTTGACTTAATTGTTTTTTTTTTTTTTTTTCTCTCTCTTACTGTATATACTATAGAAGATTTCCTAATGCAGCTCTCCCCCCCTACCCTCAGCCTCTTTCACCCTTTCTAAACTACTAATTAAATATCCAAGCAAAGACACTATGATAACGTAATAATTGTTGTAAACTAATATATAATGCATTTAACACAGAGCAAAGAATCTGCCTGGTTCTTCTTTGGCTGACTTTCACGACATCATTTAAATCATCATTCCATATCATTCATATACCTTTTGCGTCAATAGTTAAAGTTCTCCGGGCAAGTCGGTTGCTCTGTGTTAAAAAAATTAGCATGATATGCTCAACCGTGACTAAAATTTTCTGAATTTACAAGACTATATAAATGAAAGAAAAAAATTAAAAAGAATAAATGATACATTATAGTTGTCTAAGTTTCTAAAATATCAAATAGATAAATAAAAGAAAGGAAAAAAAAAAAAAACTATAAGTTATCAAAGGAATTTTTCTATTTTATAAATTCCGTTCGTTTAATCATATACATGTATACTCATTAAAACAACTCATTCACTCACTAACTCATCGTGATAAATGATTTATTATAAAGAACCCTTGACCGGTTTGCCACATTTTATCATGTATATCATTATCGTGGACAAGCGTGCTATTTTAAGATTTATAGAATTAAGTATCGCTTCGAATACCCTCCTACTGCAGTATTATTTTTCATTTATTCGTTTTATATATCACACATATACACACACAAACATACACACACACACACACACACATACATCATTATATTGAATACTTTGAGTAATCTGATTGAATTCGGAATTTGTTTAAGTATTATAATAACGTAACTATAATAAATATTGTCGTGAACTGAAATTTAGTTGCTTAATTGTATGTATGTACTACTACTACTTTCACGACTGTAATTTTTTGCTCTGTATATTCCTACGGTATTTTATAACGAAGAAAAGAAAAGGATAAAACAAAAAATAAAAAAGAAAAAAAACTAAACAACAACACCAAACGAACAAGAAAGATAAAAAAAAAACAACAATTCGAGACAATTAAAGGCTTTTATTAGCAAAATTTCGCCCGTTTTAGACTTAACGAATGAAAAAGAAAAAAGTAAAAAAAAAAAAAAGCTATAGACTTGCTTCTACTTTTATATATGTATATGTCTGTCAAATTTTTCAAGCTTTTCTCTTCTTAATTCTAAAGACTTTAGTTTATTCTCATTATTCCAGGACAGTATTGTATCAAAATCTTTTACCCTAGAATTAATTATGTCGTTTTGTTTCGTTTCGTCAAGCTCTGTTATATTAAAGTATAACAGAGATTTGTAGGAACAAGGAAACAAAAGTAAAAAAGAAAGAAAGAAAAAAAAGAAGAAAAAAAAAAAAAGTTTGATTTTATTGTAACTCAATTAATCAACCATAATTATCTTGTTAGATATCATATTGTAAGTCGTATCACTTGAGATTGTTTGATTGTACAAGAGCGTTTTTTCTAATAAAAAAAAAATCAAAGATGCGTATTGCAATAATTGTTTGATAATAATATATATACATACATATAAAACTATAGAAGAGTAAATCTTAATCAGCAGATATTTAGAGGTAGAGTAAGTAGATATAAGTCGAAATGACAAACTTCAATTACTGGTACAATAATACAAGTTTTGCAGTATTTTTATTCTTTGCATTTGTAATATAAATAATTAATGCATCTTTACAATTATAACATAAACATAATATGACCCTATAATTTTCAAATATTATATACTAGGTACTACATTACATTACACATGGGTGTGCGTATAATGCCGTGAATTGCAAATACCTTACCTGTATTTATTGTGAATTGATAAAAATAGGAGAACTAGTAACATTCGTATAACAAATTAAATATATTTTTGTTTATCTTCATTCTTTTGATCACTTGTTGCCGATTCGTAGTACATATTTCATCATGATTCCACAAATAGCATGAAATTATGTACTTTATTAGGCACGCGAATTCGTATCTACATAATTTTCTATTCCACATTTGCAACGCTCAGTATATTGATTGCAAATAGGTAATTTCGATTCAATATTTATCTCTGTTTTCTTTTTTTTTGTTCATTTTCTCAGAGTTTAGACTAATTAAAATTGGATATACTTAAAAGATAAATTTCTCTAATATTATTCTACGAGAATTCACTATAAAAAAAAAAAAAAAAGAAATTATGGTATAATCCTGCATACACATAAATGCATTTAATAAGCTGTATAATTACATACACAGTGAAAATATAATATGTGGCCAAAGCACAATTTTAAAACATTAACAATTTAGGTAAAACGGACATAATATCACAAATCAATAATCGAATGACTTGGATTGAATTCTTACTTTAAATCTCAAGCATCACACTATTCGTTATTATGCCGCTATATACACACTATTGTTTATAATATGATTGATCAATATGTTCAATACCAGAGTGAACATGAACATGAATATTTATTTATCATTAATCGATCTCTTATAAAAAGATGATCCTTTGTACGAAAATTCTTGTTTCTTTAATTAATATTATATAATAACTAGAAATTAATGTTAATTTATTTATTTATCGTTAATTTTAACAAAGAAATATATCATGATTTCTTTCTCAATAAGACTTTATGCGAGCATTGATGTTGTGCGATATGGTCATGTTGTTTTAGTTCAGCCAACAGAGAACTGTTCAACTTATCAGATAATTGTATATCAATATAATAAAAGTAAGATTACTGCAGTTATCTGTTGGCTGAATATTAAATATATCTTTTGAATGATAGGCAATGAGACGAAGTTAATTCAAAAGTACATCGACCCATGAATTTCATTATGTTACTCAAAGCGATGATCATTCAACTCCACACGTCGCTTGAGTAACGTTTCTGTGTATCCATTTTCTTAATGTAGGCAGTCGCTTCCATTTCAGTCAATTTACCTTTCTCCATCACGACCTTCACAAGAATGTTGTGTACGTCACGTGCCATGTTACGTGCGTCTCTGAAACACCATTGATTATACACGTATTATTAATCTTGTCTATTATTCAATTAGTAATACACAGATTAAATTATTTTACAGATGTTGCCTATTGCCACACCCAGCTAACTGACTAGCGGCAAATATTTCTCACCCGCAGATGTAGATGTGTCCGTTCTTCTCTCCAATAACATCCCATAATTGATCCTTGTTTCGCTCAAGCAGATGTGTTACGTATTCTTTTTGTTCCTGATCTCTGCTAAAGGCAGTGTGTAGCTTGAGAGCACCGCTCTTGACGTACTCTTCCAGTTCTTCTTTGTAAAGATAATCTTCCTCGCGTCTACGGCATCCAAAGTAAAGAATAGTGTCTCCTACTTCCTTGCCTGAAATATGAAAATTGAGCTGCTATTAGTCAGGTGATATTTTCTTTGTGATAAAATTAGGACTAATCATGTGAACTTGTCCAAGATATTAATTCTCATTTCACTAATAGATCAACCGGACCTTCTTTCTTGGCGTGATCTCTCTCCTGTATGAATCCACGGAAAGGTGCTAATCCAGTTCCCGGACCGATCATGATTATCGGTGTAGAAGGACGAGTGGGAAGTCTGAATTGTGATTTGCGAACGAAGATTGGTACCAGCGCTGGTGGATCAGAAGGATGTTTCTGTTTCAACCAGTTCGTAGTCACACCCTTGTTTACTCTACCAGTTGACGTCTTGTACTCAACGACCACAGCTGTGATGTGAATAGTCGTTGGATGGAACTGAAAATGGGTAATATTTGATTAATTGATTGAACAAAATCTATTTTGAATGAAAAATAAAACAGGCATCGATAGACTACCTTGGGGGAAGAAGATATTGAATAATAGCGGCACTGGAGTCTGGGAAGTAATTCGCATAGATGATCCAAGTCGGGTTTCAGACTTGGAATATCTTCCAGTATATGAACGATATTTCTGTTATCTTGGATTATCCATTGATTGAAAAGTGCCTTTCCTTCTGCGCTAGTGGACGCCATAAGTTTAAGTTTTTCTTTATCTGCTGGGTCGCTGGCGTATTCAGCCAATTCTTTGACTACGTGGGTTCTCGGGTTGCTTGTAATATCCAGATAATGTGTAAGAGCAGTTCGATACGTACAGGGACAAGGGAAGGGATGTTTTTTGCTTGATTCCTCTGTAAGTTAAACGAAAATTATTCAATAGATAAAATGAAACGAATTAAATTGAGATATGCAAAACGAGGAGAGAGTAAAAAGCGAATAGTCTTCTCACCGTCCGTATTGGTCAGAGTAAAGACAGTGTCTAAATCTGCGCCACATTCAACGCCAATTTTGTCTACAAGACTTGATTCGTTTACTGGATAAACAGCCAGATGATCTCCGGCCTCGTATCGCATCTTAGATCCTTCGATATCGAATTCTATATGCATGCATGATCGTTCTGATTTCGGACCATGTAATTCTCTGTTTACCTTTACCGGCGCCAAGAAGGGATTCTTTGCGTCGTATGGTCTGCAGGAGAGAAAACATGTATTACTTTTTTTTCAATATCCTTTATAAAAGCAAATTTTATACAATCAAATGGATAACTCACGGTCTTTGGTTCTTGAAAGAGTGAAGACGAGCTATCTCTCCTGAATAAATACGCTCGGGCTTGAGATCGATGTGTTCTGTAAGTTTGTATTGACGAATACTAACGTCTTCTCCTGAGCCCACTATACCAAAGAATTGGCAGACTGCCGGCCAGAACTTCTCCTTCCAAGTTATAAAGTCGTCTTCGATGCTAGAGGGAAAGAAAATAAATAAAATTCCAAGATATTAGCATCGCCGTTTGTATTACGCGGCATATTTACATGTCTTTAATTATAACGTATAATTTTCTGATTATGCAAGTCGAAGAGAGAGAAAGAGATAAGCATGCGTATAGGTAAATAATGAATAAAATTTGACTTCCTCAATAACGAGAATTAATTAGACCTGGTGAATAATTCAATAGGAGAATGTCAAGAGGTGAAATTCTACGTCATAAACTCGATTAAATTCGATGTTCGAAGCACGTAGACCGTGCGTTAATGTTGATATGGAATAAGGAGCGATATAGGCATAGAAATAAAGGGTAATAATTATTATACAATTATTTAACATTAAGATATGAAGATAATTACTTCGCATCGTCGTCGCCAAGACCAAGTTCGAATACTCTAGTTGCTCCGAGCTGTTCCATTCTGTGATCTACGTAAATAGCTACCTCGTTGTAATGCTCGTAGGTTTTATTACCGAGACCGAATACCTGGAATAGATAATATTTTATTAATTAAATATAATGGCGTTAGAATGTATAGGCAAAGAATTTGAAACTAATTAAAAAAAACATCTTTAATAAACTTTACCGCTACGCAGATGACTCAATTAGGTAAAAAAATGGTAACTTGATATAATAAAGTAATAAAAATTAAAGATATATCATTTTTTTGTATAATTGTTATCATAAACGATCAATTATTGCGTATTAAATGGAAAAATATTCAAAATAATATACAAAGTCGAATTCAAATTTTACCGCCAAGTAATTTTTTAGTACCCCAACTCGCCGCCGCGTTGCGCTGGTGTGAATACCGCAACAAACATAAGAACCGCGCACGATGTTGTTTAGCAGGTTTACACAACGCGTAAGGTTCATTGTAGCGTTTATAATTATCGATTAAATGTATGATAAGTTAATTATTTTGATCAAGTTTAATGTAGTTTGTTATAATTAATAAATAACGAATCAAGATATGGTGAAATATCACCGAATGTATGTATGTAGGTGAAATGAAGAAACAAACAAACAAACAGAGACGAGAATCAACCGCCGCCACTTCGTATTCGATATGGAGGAAAATTTTTGTTCAGTTTATTTATGTAACGCACGGATATTGGTACTTAATTCGTATGTATGAACGAACGTGCATTATATTATGTTTGGTTCTTTTTTTTTTTTTTAATTTATCAACGTGAGATAAAGATCATTTTCATTTAACATTAAATACAATCCCCGTTTATTATAAATGAATTACTTAAAAAAAAAAAAAAAAAAACCGTGCTCGTTATATCAGAGATAAAAAAAAAAAAATTAAAAAATAATAATGTTGAGGTTAGAAAATACGGGAGAACAAGGCATATGAAACTTCTAGCAACTTCCACTAGTCGCGAGACTCGTTACATTAGACGATAGGATTCTGGTAAGTTTATCACACTACAGAGAGCGCCGCTCGTTTATACATATATATAATATATGAGATTCTACACATCTATAAATACATATGATATATTATAGTATATGTTTACTATGATTTAAATATCGCTGAAATGTTATCGAATTTATCAAAGGGAGTGATAAATATAGGCGAATTATTAAATACGAATACAGGAATTTATGCTGCCAGGAAGTAACGTAAATATGATGTATTTTACTTATTATTAAGACCACTTACCGCATAATTTAAACCGCTTAGGTCAGCGTCACCGTTTTTAAGCCAGTCAACAAATTCCATTGCGTTATCAGTCGGGTCACCCTCGCCGTATGTAGCTAAACAAAATACGGCAAGGCTGTTGGGAATATTTTTGAGATTGACCAATTCTTCCTGAAATTAAGAGAAACAGAGATGAAAATGAAAAAAAAAAAAAAAAAAGATAGAGATAAACGTTGCATAAAAATCAACGATCATTAATAAATCGCGTGTTATGCTGTTTGCAGTTTGGCAGAGCGAATTTTGAACAAAAAAATTGTTATTTAAATCGGGTAAAAGAGGGAATAAAAATTTTTGATCATTATTATTCGCTATTAATAATCATCGTTTCGCTTTAATGTATAATTTCGATTTAATTTCGTCGTGTTATTTTATGATTGCGTGTAACATAATGAACAAAGAAAAATCTAACAATTTCCGCATGATTCTTGTTTCGTAACCAGATACCATATTATTCAGTAAGTCTAGTTTTGTCTAGTCATGCTTAGTCCGCAGCTGTGGTAATGTATATGATTTATATAATATACATATATTTATGAAATAATGGAAGAATTAAGAAATTGTTCTCAGTCAAATTTCAACGTGTTTTTCATCGTCGCCTTGTTTGGCTGTGTGATTGAACGTCAAGGCTTTTTACATGCATATAATATTAAATGACCTTGATTAAAAATCAACGTCGTAGTTTGAAGTATAAATCTTATTTTTAATCGATCACAAAGATAATCGCTATAGTATACCACCACTTAGTTGAATGGCGAATGGTGAAGTTACTCATTAAATCTCTAAATTTTTTTTTTTACATACCATCTCGCACTCCTCGGGGTCAGCCACCATTCCTTTTAATTTATAACGTATTCCCTCTTTCGCAAGACGTCCAGCAAATTCTTCACCAGTTCCGGTCTGGCTACCGTAAAAAACCACAAGGCTACGGCCGGAGGTTTTTAATTTTTTTATAAATGAATTTTCCGAAGGTGTTGTTGCCGCGAATGATGTTGGCCTGAAAGAAATTCAATGAAAATATCTCTATATTATATATATAAGGGAATTTAAACATTCCTTTTAATTATAATAATAATAAAAATAACAGTAATTGCAAAGGAATTTTATTTATCTAGAAGCTAGTTTTAATTTTAGATCGACAGGATTGAAGAGAGAGAGAGAAAGTATAAAATATGAAGATATATAATTCGATTAATATAGGTAAAGGTGAATATGAATATGAATGTATACTCACTGAATCGAGTACGATTTCACCGCGTTAGTTTCCTCGGCCTCCTGTTTCTTCGATCTCATAAACCACCAAATAGCAGCTAACAAAAGTGCGCCTAATAAAATTATGTCAAAAGTGCTGAATAAAGGCTCTACCACTGCTTCGGTACCGTCTTCATTTTCTATAACCGATGAACCACCCATCCTGATTGCCTTCGGTTGAGAAGCGTCCGCAGTCTTAACATAGAAAAATATAAAGAAAAAAAAACCATTTGTTAGCACGTTGTAGTTTATGAGAGATTTGAACATTATTCAGAGTTAAATTATAATGAGTGATAATACATTATATATATATATGTTATTGATTTATGGAAATTGAAATATTATGAGTTTACTTAAACTATGTATTCATTGTTAGTATAGGCGTGTGGGTTAATATACCGAATAGTTTATCGTAACGTTACGACGTTTTGGTTAAAGGTCGAAATTAGATAATAACCGGGAATCTACTCGCGGTATGTGTATACCTATATACATCTAGGTATTGCGGGATGAGTTAACAGAAAATAATGACTCGTATGCATGATATCTTTGAGATTGTTATTCCGTTTCGAATAGCACGCTTGTATTAACGTTATATATAATATACTATTATGTTATCTATTTCAAGTGTTTCGAGTAAATCTCTTGAGTCATTTGCTGATTATACACACCGGGGTAGAAATTATACAAAATAAAAGTAAGGAGAGATATTAGCTTCCGTGAATAATAGAATTTTGTTTCTATATTTATTTATTTATTTATTTATTTTCTTATTTTTGTTCATTTCATGAAACTAGGGTTTAAATTAACTTACCGGTAAATCCATTCCTATATATTTGTATATAAATATATAGATCTTCACTCAAATACGTATTGCGTTAAAGGCCCGAAATTAATCGACTGTATCATACGGTCATATATACGGTCGGATTTTCACGACAGAAAATACAATGTCCGACCACTTCGCTACACGAGCGTTAATAAACTGCTGACGACTTTCCCCACTGACTGAACCGAAGTGCAATGCAATATCCTCCACCACCACGAGCCAGTTATTCATATGGAACGTGGGGATAGGGAGACAATTTATGGAGAATCATGTTTATTGTCGATGACTTCAGAATATCAGCTAATCATTTTCTCTATCAGTATCCCAGAACTGGTGCAGTAATTACGTTTTGTAAGCATGATTTGCAAAATCGAATATTATCATTATCTTTTCCTTTTCATCATTTTTCACTTTTTGAAAAACTAAAAAAAAAATAACATTTATTTTTTCAGTTTTCCAATCATTATCTCAATAATTTTATTCTGATCGGTTTATTCATTCGTTGATTTCATACTTCTGATCAGGTTGATTCTTTTAATTCACCATCGTTGATTATACCGATTATGCCAATTTAAATATTAACTTCCGTCAAGAATATGACGTCTTTTTACATTCGATTGTTTTCGCAAATTCGATCGAGCCACCGACGTAAATGAAACACGTTCTTCGTATATGACGTTCGTGTGATAATATTCTCGCTATAACTATCTGGGGTTTTAGCATATGCAATTAATTTATTACAGGGAATATAATCACGTGAAAATTTCCTGAGGTTGTCTATCGTTGAAAAAAAAAAAAAAAATAATGAAAGAAAATTCTGTTATCTTTGAAATCAAGAGAAATGATATACTATTCTAATGATTTTCACATGTCCCACGTTTCGAAGTCTCGCGTACTTATCCTTGAAAAATAAGACGTAATCGAATGAACTTTCTATTATATTCCTCAAAAATATTTCGTAACTTGTCGATATGTAGCCTCCGAGCCCGTCGTCTGATCGAAAATGTTGGGAAATTTATTTTCCCTTTACTTATACGATATAACATTTTATTTGGTGTTAAAAAACCGTTTTTTTATTCTTCTTCTTTGCCCCTTTAAAACCTCGTCGTTTATAACTACGCTTATATACGCGTGTCTATTTTTGCAATATTTTTTAATTTCACAGGGAAGAATTTGAAATCACGTTACGAAGTACGTATGCATGTATATGTGCAGTATGTGATATATAATACGTTACCCTACTTGCAGAGTCAAGTACGATACCTACGTGACGCGGTAATATCGACATTATAATGCGCGGATGCCGTATGAATTTTCATTCGATGTCGATAAAAAGTAGCGAGAGTAAAGTGATTTAATTAGTTTCAACTGTTCCAAGTATCGAATATGAGGAAAAAATTTTTTTTCCCCTACAAAACTTAATAAAAAATTGTATATTTATTGCATATACATATAGAAGGCAAATAGATTCACGGTTAACTTCATTCCTCAGCTGTTATTCAGGTTTTATCATCGAATATCTTTTCTTTTTTTTCTTTTTTGTCTGAAAACGCGAATAGTAAACGTTATTAAAATTCAAGTATTAATCGTATCCAAAAAAAAGTAATATTACATTTTTTTTTCGGTCTATGTCTGATACTGGAGCAATTTGTTGATTAATTTAATTATCGTAGAGCTAAGCTTATCAAACCGCGAATTAACATATACCAAAAAAATCGACGGAATTTTTATTTCTTTTCACATGGCTGTTATAGATCTTGGAAATTTTAACATCGCCTCATTTATAGCAATGGGGTCGGTACACCTAATCTTAATTGGTTATAAATTAGCTGTGAAGAGAGATTTACACCACGAATGTGCTTGTCACAGTCATCAAAAATCTTTGTCTGACCGAAAACGTGGCAGTTAATGATAATTGGAAGGTAAATTATTGTATCGATTTATTGAGAATTAGCAAGTTCCGAGGGGGGGGGGGGGGCGGGAGGAGATGAAAATTTTTTCTTCTAATTAATCAAAAATTATTTGATTATTTTATTTCTATTTTATTATAATATGGTAGATATGAGACAGGATTTCTAATACTTTATATTCAATTAACGATCGGGATAGGAGGAATACTGAAGAAAAATAAAAACGTACATATATGCGTTTAGGGATACGAGGAATCAGCCGCGGCGATATTTTTTTATCCTCGTATTAAAAATTTGAAATTTTAATTTTTCATATTTCAAACTCAATAAACGAAGCGAATATCAAGTAGTTACGCAATTTGAAAATTTGCGATACTGGGAGAAGGCTATATGTGTGCTTACCACGGGTCGTCGTCCTCGAAGTTTAAATGCCGTGGCTAAAAAAGAAGAAACGTGCCAAGGAGAAGATTACGATGATTCGAAAAGCTGTTTAATTTTCGATCTAAATATTCAAAAGTATGATATTAAATTTGTAAGAATATCTCCCTGCATAAAAAAAAAAAAAAAAACAATATATATCAGAATAACCGATTGCTATTTTTATGACGAATAATTTTTAAACTCATATAAAACTTGAATTTGAAAATTTCCCTAGTAATGAGACGAGAGATGAAATATATAGTGTGAAAAAGAAATTATACCGCAGTCTGAAGGATATTTGAATTTGTGGTTTTAATGGAAAGAACGAAGGGAAGGGAAGGAAAGGGAAAAAAAGGCATGTCTCGGTATCGAGGTATAATACGGCTGTGACTATACACCGTGAACTTTGATCCTTTTTGCATTATTCAGAACATGTATATAAGTATATCTATGTACCTATAATACGTATGGATACATAATACAATGCGCAGAATACAATCATGAATATATCTGACCCAGTCCTGGGTGGCGGGCGGAAATATAAGTCGCTGCAAGTAGTTCACGATAGTTTCTTTTTTCCTACTTTTTTTTTTTTTTTTCAAATTTTATATTTCAACAGATTCAATGATAATCTTTATCCCTGTATAAAATCGATTATATTTTATTGTCAAATATTTATCCGCTATACAGGATTCACACGTAATCTTTTCAACACAATATATAGTTATATTATATTTTTATTATCGCATGAAGGTAGTGTCCTCGAGACGATATAAACTTTGCCTTTGTTTTCTCATCTTTTATTCACATATCTGGAGCTGGAAATAGATACCGATCGTCGTCCGATGGGATCTCTATATATACACCTATACACACATCTGATAAAAGTATATAGGTATATAGGTATATGGGTATATAATACGGAAATTTGATAACCGGTTAGACGTTACAGATAAACTATAATAATAACGTTTTGTTTATATAACGTGTATCTCGATACAAGATCCCGTATAGTATTATAGAAAAATGATTTGTCTCGGTTTAGGAAGGAAAAAAAAAAAGAAAAAGAAAAACCACACGTGTGTACTCGTATAGCATTCATATGCCTAGTTCACGGTTACGTAGGATTAAAGTTCAATGTTAATGCCATTAAAAAAAGTTACGGAAGTGTTTAAATGAATCTGGTATTATGTATATACATATATATATATATATCTACTCCTTCGCATTTTGATGATCTTTTTTCTTTTCTTTCTTTCCGTTTTCTTCTTTCGACTACATTTAGACGTGAATTTTTAAACGAAAATTTATTCAGTCTACAGACGATAAAAAGTTAAGCCTATATGTATGTATTTAAGCATTACAAGATATATTCTTAGCATATTATAACATACAGAGACAAATTTCATTTTATAAGCATTATTTCATGTCATGGTCAACGCTGCGCTGCACGTGTCTAAACAATTTAAAATCATCTTCAAAACTATGTAATATACAGATATATGTATATATCAGAGCTTACTAGTCAGTCTAAGAAAGAAAGAAAAAAAAGAAAAAAAGAAACAGAGAAACCGAATTAAAGATATTTATCCGCTATCACTTATAACGAAGATAATTACAATTATATCTCTACGTGATATCACGAGGTTCTGCTTGTGATATATAATAATGTATTTATCAATCCTATACGTTGATAAATCGTGATTATAATACGTATCAGTAGAATCCGCGAGTTTTACGTCTAGCCTTTACTTTTTTATTTGACTTCTTTTTAAAAAATTTCAAATTCAGTAAATTATATACTCGCACACATGTATATATATATATATAACATATGTGTATATACGTACGTAAATGTCGTTGAAAAAAGTTAAAGAAACGAGAGAGAGAAGAAGAAAAAAAAAGAGATAAAACCAGTTATGTACTTATTATACTATACTGAAATCAGAGATACTTGTTGAGTCAGTTTTATGAGCCGTCCGAATCTACCGTACCGACAAATATATATGTACTTATAACTACCACCTGTTTGATCCTTCATATATTGTACATGTGTGTTATAACGTGCGAAATTACCTGTTATTTAATAGTAGTTTTGCGAGCTAGTAGATTGAGTTAACCGCTGATAGTTGGCCTTGAGATTGTGACGTTGATTCGGTTGCACGTGACTTAGTAGTGGTGATGATGATGATGATGATACTAGTTTAATGTTTCCTCTTCATTTAGGCCTATATATAGAGTAATAAATCGATTTATTAATTTTACTTATTTTTAATCATTTATATTGATCGATAGCGCGGGAATTATTAGTTATAACTTTATTATTATTATTATATATATATTATGTTGTTATGTTATGTTATGTTATGTTATGTTATATTGTTGATAATATATTATAAGCCCGCGCACTCTACGCTACTCTAGTTACCTTTAAATAACGCATTAAATAATCTGACAAATCTAAACTCTGAAACTCTATTGGCTGATTGCGATATACTGATATAGGATTTTTACTAGAGAGCGCCGATCGGCTTGGGGGTAATGAAACTGAGAACGCTTCGGTATTGAATCACCATAGAACCTGTGTGACCCGACCGTGGATTATATGTGTATTATAGAATCGGAAGGGAATCATTACCCGAGTATAATACATCGACGACGAGGAAACATATCGAGTTTGTTCGTCTTATTGACGGTTAGTTTTTTTAACACTTCAAGGCCGTGGCGCTACTATACTTCCCGTTGAAATGCCGCGGAATTATTCAAATTTAAAAATTTTAACTAAAACATGAAGAAGATGAAGAAAAAAAAAACAAAAATTATAATACATTTCAAGATCCTTTTTTTCAAGGAATCTATACAACCTTTATGTTGATTTCAAGCAAACGATCATTTTTTTTCTAAGACGTATTTTAGCTGAAAATTTATAAACGCGAGTTGCAGAATTTTAGCAAAATTTATAAAGCGAGAATTCAAAGCAATTTGATTAATTATTTCCTGTGTTCTGTTTTTATGATGATGAATTATGGAAAAATTATACTCAAAATTATATTTGAATATTTTGTCATCGTCTATGAACGGTTTGAGTAACTATTTTTGAATACGTGTTGCGGCCGTTAGTAAGTTAGATTTAACATTGTTAACTAGCAGCGCTATTCTCGGCATAGTGAAAACCCGCATTTGAGATTCTGGATGTACCAGCGACGACTAAAGAAATTGTTTTTAAGCGATATTGAATTAATCTTTTTTATCAGGATTAGTACCAGTTAATTAAAGTTTTTGCTGAATAAATTATACATTTTTTTCATACAGACTTAGACAACGCTAGTGAAACTCTTGAATTTTCGATTTGTAACCGATACGATTGATGACTTTTTCCACAAGTTCAGGTGAAGGTTCACGAAGATCATAAGCCCATCCTATCTTTGCCATTGCATCAATGAAAAGTGTTGTGATGTTGAAATTCATGTAGGGTAATTCGGCAGTCTTGTAGTCCCATGGAAAGGTATGGTGATAGTTGTGCGATCCTTCGCCCAACGCCACCAACGAAACAAATATATTTTCGACAGGATTTATCAATCTGTGAATAATAAGTGTAATTATATGTATCCATGTGTACCCAAACGATTTTTCACCGTGGCAATCCCCTAATCTATCTAAGATGACTTAGGAAAGGGGACTCCTCGTTTTGGTTTTATAAGCACGATTGATAGATTCAAAAATCCGTGTTGTGTTCTATTGAATATTTAGCAAGGATATTTTATAGTATTATTCGATAATTTATTAGAATTCAACCTGTTGTACGGACGACTGCCCCAAAGATGTGCCACACTATTAACGCAAAGCGTAGAATTCAGAACGATCATGTTGCGTATGAAGCATTGCGTCAAAACTGCATGCAGAATCGATTCGTTCCAAACTATGATTGGGATTATGGTTGGGATAACGAAGCAAAACAGCATCTTCATCTCAGTCTCGTATCTGAAAACAATGTAAAATTTCTTTGACGATAAGCAAATTATGTTGAGGCTTCGAAGAAAACCAGGGTTGCAAATAAAATTATGATGTAAAGATTGTATAATCTCACTTCTTTTGAAACATGACAACCGAATCTGCTCTGATATCACTCATATTATTCATATCCATCTCTCTTCCTTTGCGAATGCAATCGGGGTGTCGCTTCATGAATAGCCATCCGAAGTGAGAGAAAAAAAATCCCCGTTTAGCGTTGTGAGGGTCTGCATTTGTTTCCGAATATTTATGGTGGACTCGGTGGTCTCTTATCCAAAAGTAGAGGGGATTCTGTAAAATGATTTTCGCGAAAAACGAGTAGGTACATAATATATAGCTATGGGCGAGCACTGCAATTCTATCATTGTTACGATTACAACTTAAGCTGCTGCATGAATGAACAGAAATTTAATATCCTTATCGGTGCCATCGAGGTTTTCAATTTGAACTTACAAATCCTGATGCACTGTAGAAAATCATTAGCAATATTCTCAAGGGACGATTGGCTTTGTAGGTACGATGTGTCCAAAGACGATGAGCTCCTGCGGTTATGCCAATTCCCGTTGTGTATGTGTAAATGAAAACTGTGCAAAATGAAAATGGATTTTGAATGAAACAGCGATCCAACTGTTTCACATTTCCACTCTATTTGTTTAAATTCGGATTTTTTATTTTATTTTTTTTTCGGATCTGAACCATTTTGATATACTCACTCCACATAAACGTCCCCCATTTCATCGGGACCGAATGAAGTCTGAGAGCGTAAATAAACAGAGCTATGATAAATCCTGCATGAAAGACTGCCATGTAGATAACCAGTCCCCAAACCAGTCTATCCGCAAGTGTAGCCCACGTATAAGAGGATTCCGCTTCTTTTTTATTATACGCTTGCTCGCATATTTCATCAAACGTTTCACTAGTTTCAGTCGTCATCTCAAAGATATTCTTAATCCTATAGTCTCAATGGGCCAGTACGTACTCTGTCAAAGTTTGTCGACTAGTACATAAGAGCCGATGATTCAGCTTATATAGTATTACTCCAAACATATATGCAGTATGTTAAAAGATCATTTTCTGACCCTTTTTTTCTTTCTTTCTTTCTTTTCCTTCCCACCATCTATTGTATATATTAATTTCCACATCGACTCTTGAACACGATAATCATAGAGCTGCTGTTTGATAGATTTGTTAGACGTTGCTGAATGAGTTATTCCATTTACATAAATGTGCAATATACGACGCGGTCAATTCAACCGATTCTGATTGTAGCCTGACCCCACAAAATTATAATAATTGAGGTTTCAAGTAGGAATCTATCATTTATAACTATAATAAGCACTCCGTGATGCATGATAATTAAAATACATATATCGATTATAGAAAGATCATTGAACATTTTTTTTTTTTAATTTTTTTTATCATTATTGGAAAAAGAAATAATAATATAGTACTCAGTTCGATTAGCCTGCATCACTCTATATCAGCGAAAATAATATGGTTTTCTATATAAAGGAGACGGTTTTCATGTATATTTGTATGTGTATAATTTACGTTTTCATAACCTGTGCTCTCTTGAGATCATTAAGAACGCTGTTTGCGTAAAAGACTGCCATACTGACTAGTGGTATATTATTAGTCGTATATGTATACTAGACTGGTTAAAAAAAAAAAAAAATCGTATGTTTTTTTTTTCAAAGTCATGTGTTTAATAATTGTAGGGAGAGGAAATGATCAATATTAATATTTAGGGATTCCTGAATGCAATTTTTCATTCTCCATTTGATTAACATGGCAAATTTTTTAAAATTATCCTTGAATTGTGTAGATAGTTTCATTTGCTATGAATCCTCTTATATCGATTTATATATGGTATCAGAATAAACGAATCCACGTATCCCCATGTAAAATCGTATTGTTAATTTTCTCTTATTGAGAAAAGTATGCATGAAGATGTGTATGAATTTTTAGTTTGAGTTGTTCTTTTAATTGTTCGTTCGTTTGTACACATTGCTAGTTTTAATACCCCCTCCATAGCAGCAACCACTTCATTGATTCATAGAGAGCGCGCTAGTCGCGCGAGTATGAATGAATGGAAAGATAGTGGTGCTGCACAAATATGCGGGTAAAAAAATTTACTATATTTTCTGAGAAGCGCTCGTATTGAATGAAAATATAGTGGTGCTGTACAAATATGCGGACAAAAAATACTACGACCCTCTTATTATATCATTGGAGGCGTGGCAAATGGCTCATTGTAAATATTACGAGATGTAATATAAAAAAAAAAAAAACTACAAACGCTTTACTACTTCATTCATCGTTACAGCTTACAACGAAATAGGTATAGTGACACGTGGAAATAATGCGAGGAAGTTAAAGAGAATTACTGATCTCTTATTGCATTCATTCAAATTTTCAGGATATTCGTTTTATAGGGTATTTAAGAATACAAATACCATTAGTTTTGGTATGTTTTAATTTTGCTAATTTAGCAATATGTGAATTTTTATTTTTAATTATATATTTTTATTTATATTTATTATTCGAGAAAGATTATCATACCACCGTCAAATTATATTTTGGAATAATTTGAAAATTGAAAATTCTTATTTTTTCATATTAATTTAAAAGTAATTTCATATCAAACGACAGAGCGTCTTATGCCGTTCAAAATAAGACCGCACATCGATACTTTTCGTCAATCTGAAAACGTGTAAAGAGTGATCAATAACATTCACTTTGCTTGTGAATGTTGACCTGTTATGAAAATTTTCACGATCTTATTCAGAATTGGAATAATTTAGCATTCGTATCTTATAGTATCTTCTATTGCTTGAAAAATGTTTACTTCATAGATATAAAATTATGAACTGTACTACAGTATATTAGAAACTAAGCTACGTTTTCGCAAAATTCTAAAACCCTAGCGAACTTCTGCAACTTTCGATTTATAACCGATACGACTGATGACACTTTCCACTAGCTCGGGTGAAGGTTTCCGAAGATCGTAAGCCCATCCAATTTTTGCCATTGCATCAATGAAAAGTGTCGTGCTGTTGAAATTCATGTAGGGTAATTCAGAAGCCTTGTAGTCCCAGGGAAAGGTATGGTGATAGTTGTGCGATCCTTCACCTACCGTTATCAACGAGACTATTGGATTCTCGGCAGGATTTATCAATCTGTTAATAATTAGTGTAATTATTATCTATATATGTGTATACGATTTTGCACCGCGGCAATCCCCCTAATCTATTGGATGACGCAGGGAAAGAAATCTTTGATTTGTTGTATACAAGCACGTTTGCTAGACTCAAAAGTCCGTGCTGCAGTATATTTAGCCAGGAGATTTCATTAGTTATTCAATAATTATGTAGAATCTTACTTATTGTAGGGACGGCTGCCCCAAAGATGTGCAACGCTGTTGACGCAGAGTGTGAAATTCATAACGAGGGTGTAGCGGATGAAGCATTCGGTCAAGACAGCATGCAGAATTGTTTCTTTCCAAAATATGATGGGGACTACAGTTGGGATTGCGAAACAAAGCAGAAGTCTCAATTCAGCTGCGTATCTGTAAGTTATATAAAATTTTTATAATAATGTGCAAATTAGAACATCATGGTTGAAAATTATTTGACCAAGATAAATCTCACTTCTTCTGAAACATGACTATCGGGTCTGCTATGATATCGGTCATATCCATCTCTTTTCCTCTGCGAATACAATCAGGGTGTCGTTTCATAACCAGCCATCCAACGTGAGAGAAAATGAATCCCCGTTTAGCATTGTGAGGATCTGCGTCCGTTTCCGAATACTTATGGTGAACTCGGTGGTCTCTTATCCAAAAGTAAAGGGGATTCTGTAAAATGATATTCTCGAATGAAGGGCTTGACTATTCAATAATTATTCCGACTACAATATAAGCTACTGCATGAATTTTAATTGGTCGAAATTTAAATTCAAATTTAATACAGCATATACTTGTCCTATTGCATCGTGTAGGTCGTCAATTTTTGCATAAAATTGTCAATTACAACGTACCAATCCCATTGTAGTGTATAGAATCATCAGCAATATTTTCAAGGGACGATTAGCCTTGTAGGTGCGATGTGTCCAGAGGCGATGAGCTCCTGCGGTTGTGCCAATGCATGTTGCATAACCGACGATAATAGCTGTCCAAAATTATAATAGGAATTTAAAATAAAACAACTATCCATCATTGCAATCAGTACTTCACTTTGCGTCGAGCTAATAGATCAGATTTTCTCTGTATTCGTCAGAACTCTGTTTATTTTTATTTAGACGGACAGTTTTACCATATTGCCTATACACTCACCCCAGATAATCGTCCACCCTTTAACTGGGACCGAATGAAGTCCGAAGACGTAGCTAGACAGTGCTAGAATAAATCCTACGTAATAGACTGCCACGTAGAGAAAATATCCCCAAATTATCCTATCCGCAAGTTTAGTCCACGTGTAAAATTCTGCGGTTTTTTTCTCATAAGCTTTCTCGCATACTTCATCCAAAGTTTCACTGTTTTCGCTAATCATTTTTTTTGAAAAATGTCTCACAATTTTGAACGTCAGTCCACACTCGATGGACTTTGACTCCGACAACCGCAGGTCGAAGAAGGTACAAGAGAGACTAAAAGCTTGGGTATAGTGATGCCCTAATTATACTCAAAGAATTGAATATTTTACCGATACGTCCGGTATTGCTAAGCGACTATCGACGACTTAATTCGTCATTGTCCTGAATTGCAGTCTAGACTTTAGTGCATACTCATATGTGCATACATTTTAGGACAAATATATTCTTTAAGCCAATGATTTCGCGACTTATCCTGCATTTTGTTTGCGAAACTGTATTAATTTCGTTGTATTCAAATAGACAAATCCATATTGCAAATACGCAAATTATATTCTCTTCGGAGAGAACAGGATTGCAAATAATTTGACGAAGAGATTGTACGTAAAAAAAATTCGGATGAATCTTAATAATTGGGATTTGGGATAGGTCAGGGTCGAATATTTAGCGAAATGGCCTGCAATACCTTTACTATCCGATATGTGACAAATCTCAATAGTTCGAAATTTTTTTAACAACTTCTCATTGAATGTAATTTCATGCAAGAAGCTACATTGCCCTTTCCCCTTAATTTGAATAAGAATTAAAGTCTGCATTTTAAAGTCCCCCATATCGGTCAAAAGAAAGCAAAAATTGATACAAAGAAATTCTCAGTTAAAACGCTATTCATAATCGAATAAATATCTACAATAAAAACATGAATCTCAAAGTATTAAAACATATATTTTATTCTCCTGTTTAAAATCGTTCAAATATATAAATTGTAGTTATTACAAACTGTACTTTAGTTTCTTTGATAAATTTTATAATTTACATTAAATTATAATCAACAAAAACGTTTTAAAGCTAGTCTATTTTATTATAAGTCTGATTGGGTATCATCTTTTTTAAGACTTTTAATTTTGGCATGCAATTGAGATGGAAATTCTGAAATCTTATCTGCAGCACATATTCGACAAAATCTGTTGACAAAAAATATGCTACATCCAAGACAAGATGGTTTATTACAAACGCTACAATCGGCTCCAAGAACTAAGACTTCTCCTTTATGAGGCAGACTAAATGGATCTTTCATAACATAACAGTCTTCTAAGTAAGAAATAGCTTTTGAAAACGGTGGTTTTGCGCCTTTATAATCATAACGTTCTTCTAACGGGCAAAAACTGCAATCAAACATTCCACCGGTATCTTTTTTCATTCTCAAAGTATCCGGCTCGCCAACAGGGTTCTGGGATTCGCGCGACTTAGGATATTCAGCGGATGTAGTAGCCACATGCTCCATTCTAAAAAAAAAACATTATTCAACTAATTAACAAATCATTTATTCAACATTTAACACGTTGTAACATTTGCGTACAAAAAGAATATAAACACATATGTACAATCGGTGAAATTAAATAATTTGACATGATGCAAATTGAAACTACTATCAGCGCTGTAGAAAATCAATTATAGAAGGCATTAATTATCCTAAAAGTAGATCTTTCGTGCCTCAATTATCTCCGAATAGTTTTAATTCAGGAAAACTGATTTCCCACCCTTTGCTACAGCCCTGTTATACGTTCATATAATCATATTGTCTACACATCAGTCATTTTTTGCTATCCAAGTTCTTTCCTTAGTCGTTTCTTGCGGCCACCAAAATGGCTTCATAACTTTTCCCCTGAAGTTTGATATTTCGAGTTTATCCTCGGCAGTCAAAGCCTCATTTATGCGGACCAGGCCAAGTCCGTGTTCATTTTCATGTCCCTTCAATTTGCCGATTGTTTTTCCATTCCCATCTGTTATTCCCTGATCATAATCAAGGCTCTCTATAGGCACCGTGTTCAGTGTTATAGGCATTAAACGTTTCCTTATTACGCCTGTATGATGGGTTCTAGCAGTTAGTTCCTGCCCGATGTAACAACCCTTGTGGAAACTAACACCGTGTAAATAATCACAGTTTGATTCCAAAGGCAGTGCTTTGCCGGGTGGTAGATCGTTGCAACCTTCGCCTACTCCTAATTCATATAAAAAAGATCTGTAGCTTGGCGTCTCTTTGCTTTCAACGCTCTCAGGATCTACTCTATCGATTATATCCTTAGATATTGTGCTAGAATCAGTTAAAATCCTAAAACCAAGCCCTGTTAATCTTGGGTCAGGATAAATGCTGATCTTTTCACCAGCTGATCCTTTGCTATGACTTGACTCTTCTCGATCATTAACTAACGAATTACAAGGGAATATCTGCCCATCTAGTTTTATCTTTTTTGTATCGTTTACGTTATTAGAATCCGAGGATAGTTTTTTTGGGTCAAATAGAGCCCAGACCTTTATTTCATCGGTTAAATCGACGATGTCTATCTTTCTACGAACTCTGTAGAGTTTCAGGTGCTTTTGAAGGGCAGGTAACGCTTGGGAATCACATTCTACGTAATATACATCGTTCTCGTAAGTTCGATATAATATAGCGTCGTATAATACTCTGCCTTTCGTGTTTAAAAACATCGTGTACATGCTCGCTCCACCTTCCTCTAGGTGTCTCATATCGTTAGTTATTAAACCTTGTAAATATGCTGATGTTTCCGACCCAGATACACGTAGCAAACTTCTTTCGTTGAGCTTTTCTATCACTTTTGAGATAGACGCGGTTGAATTATACCTCATGGTATTAGCCGATGGGCAAATTCTCATACGAATTAATTTCAGCATTGTTATTATTCAATTTTATATTATTTCTACTCAAAAGTTTACGACTTTGAATAAGTTAGGTTAAGTTACGTGAGGTTAGGTTCGTAGTATTTGAAATTTAATACAAATTTTTGTAGAATTATTGATATGCGGTATGAGCTTACGTTGATATTTCGTTTATTATTTTAATACTTTTTAATGCGGTTTTAATTAACGCGTTTTTATATCAACGAAATAGATTCAGTCAATTCAGACTAGATTTTGTTGTCGCCATCTTGTTAAATATCTCAGAACTGTTATAATGATTTTATCTGCATACGAGAGTGATCTATCAGTTGCAGCAAATCAGGCGCATCATTGTTGCCGACTAGCGCCAGGCGCGTGGATATAGAAAACTGCGTTTGAAAATTTGAAAATAATGACTCGCGCCGATTAGAAGAATATTATTATCCCTAAAGATATTCTACTAAAAGAACCAATTATTGAAATGACCAGGTATGCATGTTTTAATGGCTGGTTATCATGCTCGACGAATTTATGGTACGATAATTCGGAAGCTTTGTAGTCTTAAGGTATTTCATTTTTTTTCGACAATCATTTCGAAGAAACTATAAGTATACGTTCCCGTAATTGGTATATACCACAATTTAGTTTCTGTAATTGCTGTAGTGAAATTGATTAATTATTTTCTGAATACGATTCATTGTTAATCACTTCTGTAATGTCATATGTCAATGACGTTCGCCAAAATTCAACGATGACCTACGGGTTCATTCCCTATTGTTATTGGCATGAATATTCCTACAATTACGATGATCGGCGATGTAGTGTGATTCGTTATGCACGATAAGGAGGAGAATTTATTATCATCGTTAATCACACAATAATTCTGACTAACAACATTAAGTTGAATTAGATTTCTAAAAACCATAGCCAGCTATGTACAATTTACATTAAGATTCTATAGACCGGATATCATCGATTCACTTATTCAAAAATCTACTTCGATTGATGTTGCTTGACATTGTTGGTCATCTGAATTAGAATTACTTGAATTAATTATTAAATTTTCATAATAGGGAATATAACTCTACTCCTAATTTCGTCAAATTATTTTTGAATTTAAACAATCAGTCGATGTAGAAGATCATTGATAAACACGATCGCGAGCATTGTGTGCAAATTTAATATTCAAAGTTGTGTCACTCAGAATGCATGCAGTATACGTATATGAAAATGAAAATGAAATATATAACTGCATTTCGTTATGGATGGCTTACCATCGTCTATTAACATAATTCGTAACTTTTCAAACACCGATATACTGAATTACTTCGCTCATTGTGCCAGCACGATGATTTTATACGACTCAGAGTATAAAGATAAAGAATTTAGGAACCGTTGGCATCGAAATCAATAAATATATTCATGAACACTCCGATTATCAATAACAATTACAGATCTCACATTGAAAATGTTCGAAAGTCTCCTGCTGAAACATAAAGCTTTTAGCTAGTCGAAATTCAAAAACTAGAGTTACTGTATCAGCTTGAGAAAATTTTGGGCCAGAATTTGATAATTCCATAAAGACAATTGGAAATCGTTAAGCTTTGATTTTCTTAAGTTATGAGAGTGGTGTGAAAAATAGAAAAACTATTGTATTTTTACAGAGTACGTATGAGTACTTTATCATGATAGATACACAATATTTTCAATGAAAATATACGAAATTTGAATAGACCACATAAATCTCAGGGTTGTATATCTGTTCCGTTGAATCGCTGTAGTCACTAACTCTGGAGAAGATTCTGGTAGATCATTAGTCCATTCCAGTGTCTCCACTGCATCAATAACGATTGTTGAGACATTGAAATTAGAAAAATCAGAATTTAGGAGTCTCGAAGTCCCAACGTTTATTTCTCATGGGTTTTGTCAACCTTTACCCATTGATATGTGGAAATCTGTAAATAATCAAGTGAAACGTATCTATAAGTATCTATTAAAAATGGATATCTAATTCCATTGGATCATACACTGTCATTTAAATTCTAAAACCTACCATTGCAATGGGCGAGTAGATGATGATCAGTATTTTTTGCAAATAAAGTTCTGGCACCTCGGTTCGATGAGTCCACAAGTGATGAACTCCCACAGTTATTTGTACCACTGATCAATAGCTGAGAAGAACGACTGCAATGAGACGAAAATATTGTTGAATTAGAGCAAAATAAATTAGTTGTTGTAACTAGATTCTGATTTTTTAAACGTGTATCGATAATGACATTTTTAAATACATATACAGATTGCATCAGACACTGGTCAAAGTCCATTGCTCAACATACATATACAAAAAAAAAAAATAAGGATAGCATCAAATCATTTATTATTCATGAATCATACTGTACATAACTTTTTATTTTTATTCATCATAATGAATGGCACAACAAAGGGCACTAAACCAAGTGTATAATAAATGAATATTATACTCAATGGTTGTATAATAAATGCGTTGAATACCCTATAGCTACATTTTTCTTACTCATTATTAGATACATTTTTACTAAATTGATTGTAATAAAAGTTGTTTCCCAATTATAGTGAATTCCATTGCTAGCTATGATTTACATGATCAGACTAGGTCCCATTATTTATTTAATCTGTTATTACTCGTTCTCTTTGAATAGAGTCAAGCATATTATTTCTTTCCATATTCAATAATATGTATCCATATCCTATCGCACAGTCTTAAAATTAGTAATCCGCATTCATTGCAGACTTGTAACCAATGCGTTGAATAACTTTTTCTACAAGTTCAGGCGAAGGTTCTCGCAGGTCATAAGCCCATCCCAACTTAGCCATTGCATGAATGAATAGTGTTGTGCTGTTGAAATTTAGATATGGCATTTCTGCAGCTTTATAATCCCAAGGAAATGTATGGTGATAGTTGTGCGATCCTTCGCCACCTGAGATGAAAGAAACCAAGAGATTCTCCGCAGGATTTATGAGTCTATAAAATATAATGAGCGGACAATTATTTAATGAGAACAACTATTCAATTAAAAACAACTCAAAGAAAATAATCAAGTCTTTTGGTAATTGTATCATAATCTTACTTGTTGTACGGTCGACTACCCCAAAGATGTGCAATGCTATTAACACACCAGACAAAATGCTGAACTACCAAGTAACGCATGAAACATTGTGTCAATACGGCGTGCAGAATTGTTTCTCCCCAAAAGATGACTGGTATTGCGGTTGGAATAATGAAAGCCAATATCACCTTCAACTCCGTAGTGTACCTAATAAAGATTTTTGTAGAATATTTTAATTTCAAATTATTAACAAGATGAAAAGTCTAGCAATTTGCAATAAAATATATTGCACTATAGAGATATACACTCCCTACTTCTTGTTGAACATGACCACTGGATCCGCTATTAAATCAGTCATATTGATCTCCCTTGCTCGACGAAGATACTCGGGGTGTCTTCTCTGCATCAACCATCCGACATGAGCAAAAAAAAATCCTCTCCTAGCGTTATGGGGATCTGCGTCTGTTTCTGAATACTTATGGTGAACTCTGTGATCTCTTACCCAAGCAAAAATATTATTCTGTAAAAAATATAGAAAATTATTTTTTAATCATTGAGTAATTTGGGTTCTTCATGTCGATGTATGCCCCTCATCTTTATTGTATATATGGATCTAAACTATACTCACCATTCCAACGGCGGAATACATTATCATCAAAAGTATTCGCAAGCTAAGGTTTGCTTTGTAAGCTCGATGGGTCCAAAGACGATGAGCTCCAGCAGTTATTCCTAGGCCTGTTATATAGCCAACGGCAACCACTGCTCGAATTTAATTAAGTAATTTTGAAAGACATTTTCACGTTAATTTATTTCACAAATTCTGTTTGTTTTTTTTTTTTCAAATTTTATTTTTCAAATTTTTTTTTTTTCAAATTTTTTATTTTTTTCAAATTTTTTATTTTTTTTCCAAATTTTTTATGTTTTTTCATTTTGTGTGCTTTATTTTTGTTTTCTGTATCGCAATTTGAAACTTACTCCATACGAGCGTCCACCATTTCACTGGCACCGAATGAAGCCCAAAACCGTACATAATCAGTGACGCGAAAAATCCTGCATGAAAAAATGCGAGTTGTAATACGTTCCTCCAGTGCATCCGGTCCATATATTGACTCCATGTCATGGATTCGGCGACTTTTTCATTATGTGCTTCCGTGCATACGTCATCTAATACTTTGCTTTCAAATGCAGTAGTCATATTGAAACTACTTTATGGACTAGTACATCGCGAGTTGGACGCTGCTCTTCGGAAACCATCGATATACAGGGTCATTTCAAGGACGCTTAATTTAACAAGATGACCCATCAACGCTCGGGTTGTGCGGGTGAGGGGGGGCTTTCGCCAAGCGGCAATCATTGATATACAGGGGGTCATGGGTTATCCCACTGAAATATTATTGTAAGGGAACGCTCGTTAACGTGGTGGGGGTACCAAATCTTCGTGCCAACAAAGACGAATCAGCAAAGTATACCCGTCCTTTTTTTATACATTCGAAATAAAAATTTTCATCTTCAATCAATGAAGTCTCTCTATACATCGTACGGAAGATTTTAAACGGACTGTACACGGTATAGAAGAGATGGATGACCCTCCGTTTTGCTATCTCTCTCTGCCCTACCGCCACCACGCCGGTGAACATTACAGTATGAACATATTCCCGTGGCTCATCTGCTATAATACACTGACGTATATAATGTGACCATAGGGAATATGGAGTAGAAGAATTTTCGAAGACTTTAGGCTCTAAACTCATTCCCTGATTGGTTAACAAGGTGGTCACGTGGTCCAGGCCGGTGCTATGTGGCAGATCTTAATCCCCTAGTTGGAAAGACATTGTCACCAGCCATTGCCTAACTACTAAAGTAATAATTCTTATTGTTAGTCAAAGGTTGATTCTTTGTCGGGGTCGATTTGGGACCCCAATTTAACACGGATAGAACACAAGGGAAATAATATCCAAGTCGTTGTTAATCGGTGTAATCACGATTGTGACAGAGTTTGCGGCTGCGCTGCTCTACATACGTCCCATTGGAGACCAGGCCTTAGAAATTTCATATTGATTGACTATATTGGCATCGTTCAATTCTGCAATGTGCTATCCTCTTCTTTTCCCTTCAAAGTACTGCAAGTCATCTTCTTTTCCTCTAGTTTTATCTCCTTTTGAGCAAACTGAACATACGACTCTTACAATTAGCGAGCGTATCAAAGTTACCGTAAGCAAGGGCTTGCATCGCGTATCCACACGCGGGGTAGGAATATGGTCCTTTGAGACGAGCACTAAAGTGGCCAGTGTAACCATAATGGTCATTCAATCATCATCTGTTTGAATATTAGGGCCAATTACAGTAAACCCATTGCTTGGTGGTCTGAGGTTCACAGATCATTGCAAGCGTACATTCCTAACGTGATGTTGTGTAGACTTGCTTATAAAAGGTTGAAAGTTGAACGTTGATTAAAAATTTGTCCAAATCAACCTCGGTGGAATCAACGCATCCCGACATTTTTCTAGTTAGTCAATATGCCTGGGTAACAGCGTCTCTTCTACTGGGATTGAACTCGGACACGTGGTACTTGCGTCGATTGTGCGACCACTTCGTCAGCCAATAATGGTATAGAAGCTCACGGTGTAAATGTCCTCAAAATTCATTTATACCATAGAGGCTTTGTAGTCCATCTTCACATATTATTATGATGACGACTTTGTAGGTCAACACGTTGATGATATACTTATCAAAGTTCAGCGAGATTATTAATGAGTGATTATAAATGACGATAATTAATAAGAGAAATATATTGCTGTAACAGGAACGGATTAATCGAATATTTTTCACTTATAGTTATAGCAAAGGTAATTCAATTAGAATCTTTCTCAATCTAAAGCATGCTAAAGCATCCAGCTACTTACTTTTCCATTTTGTATTATAGGCTGTTTCGGAATTTAGTCTTTTCCCTGGATTAGCTTTTCCAAAAATGTGGTCTATGGGCGCGGCACGAAGGCTGCAGCTATGCTGTATTATACACCTACTAAATAACGTTCACGAAACTAGAAAAACGTTGAAAATTATCTGTACCTCTCCGTATAAAGAGACTCCGGAGGTGACTGTAAATAACGTGCTGAGCAAAGTCCAAAAACCAGTCACGGAAAACTACCGCTATGGGCGCGGGGATCGAGGAGGGACTATTCTTGGGTGTTCTCGCCTTTCCCCGCAAACCGTATTACGTCCCATACTGCCGACAAACTAATTTAGTCGTTTGCGTTTTTGTTTACTACTCTTAATTGACGCGGGAAAAGTTCATCGAATTAATTATCAGTCGTTTAATTATGTATACATTTTCATAATGCGAAAACGATTATCATGAAAGCAAATGTAGATTAGCAATATCTATTCCGATCCTTTGAATTCCTTACGATTTCAGAGATCGTGTAAGTATAATTCCAGGGTATTTCTCACCAGTTCCATACGAATGGCAAGAATCTTTATCATTATAGAATCCCTTGTCAATATACTGGACATTGTAGGTAGGGAAAGTAAAAATCAATTCATCTCTTGCAGATCACGGAGGTATTTTTAATTTTAACAGAAATGCAATGGTATCAATCAGAAATACAATTAGTCCTAATGAACCGGATTATTCTTAGATTTATATCCGATCTGTTGAATCACATCATTAACCAAGCTCGGAGAAGGTTCTCGTAGATCGTATGCCCATCCAAGTTTTGCCATTGCATCAATAAATAGCGTTGTACTGTTGAAATTGAAATATGGTAACTCGGAAGCTTTGTAATCCCAAGGAAACGTGTGATGGTAATTGTGCGATCCTTCGCCTGCCGTAACGAGAGAAACGATCAAATTTTCCGCAGGATTTATGAGCCTGTAATAAATCCGTGTGATATTCTGAAAACTATAATTTTATAGTGAAATAATCATTCGATATATTTTTTTCTTATTAATTTAACAATATTTTACCTATTGTAAGGACGATCACCCCAAAGATGTGCGACACTATTTACGCTCCAAACAAAATTCAGGGAAAATACGTAGCGCAAAAAGCATTGTGTCATAACAGCATGCATAAGAGTTTCGCCCCAAAATATAACAGGAACTGCGGTAGGGATGCAGTAACAAAATATCGTATTCAACACAGTCGCGTGTCTGAAAAATCATTTGGGAAGAATTTAGAATTATTATTACATAATTGATAAATGGGGTGGGTTTGCTGTAATAGTTCAGTTACTAAGAATTTGAAGAGAACAATACTTCGTGTGGAACATAACAACTGGATCTGCTCTAATATCGCTCATATCAATCTCCTTTGCTTTGGCATGATAGTCCGGGTGCCTTTTGAGCATAAGCCACCCTACATGCGAGAAAAAGAATCCTCGCTTCGCGTTGTGAGGATCTGCGTCAGTTTCTGAATACTTATGATGAATTCGGTGGTCCTTAACCCAATCGAAGAGTGGATTCTGTAATTTAGAATTCAGGACGAAAATCGTAGACGTGATTTAAAACACGGTTCGTTTTATTCTATCCTGGATTTCTTTGACAAATATCTCTCGCAGTACAGAGACACTGATAATTAACAATAAGAGTACTGTACTTACCAATCCAGCGATGCAGTAAATGATCATGAGTATTATTTTTAATTGATTTTTTGCCTTGTAAGAGCGATGAGTCCACAGACGATGAGCTCCTGCGGTTACACCAACGGCTGGCAAATGTCCATGGATAATAGCTGATCAAATTTTAATTTCATTATGAACAGTCAAACTTTAGCTTCAACTATCTGCACTATAATTAACTAATAATTCATCGTCGTTGTTTGAAAAAAAAATTACCCCAAATAATCGTGAGCCATTTGATCGGTACCGAATGAAGCCCGAAACTGTACATGATTATTGCTGCGACGGCTCCAGCGTGAAGAAATCCGATTATAAATACATTTTTCCAAATTATTCTTTTCCTTATTTCTGCCCATGTATGGGGTTTTGCAATACTATCAGTTTTATAGGATTGATTGCGAACATAATCCAATGTTTCACTATCGGACAATGAAACATCCATGTCGAATGTATGTATTTGACTGTCTGTTATTTCAGAATTTTTTTTTCTATTCTTCCGCAATCGTTGAGCTAGTCAGTTATGGTCACCTAGTGAACTACGAATGCAATATTTGCACATATCATGCAAATTTAAAATGCAGTAATGAGTTCAGTGTCTTTTGTTATCAGGGTAATGAGTCTTACGTCAAGTATTAATATGTGTTCTCAATCCCACATTCCTAATGCTACTTTGAACGCAAAAATTGCAAATTTTTTTAAGATGTCATAATCACAGGAAGTCCTTTGCACTATTTTTGAATATATTAAAATCATTATACTCTTGTACGCATGAAAGATTTCAGAATTTTTAAATGAAATTTTTTTTTCCTGTTCCATACAGCACAAAATTAAAAGTGGTCTTAAAGACGTCAAAAAATCGACGCATTTGACGTCCATGACGTCTTTAAGACCAATTTTATTTTTGTGCTGTCTGGGACGTTTTAAATGAAAATAGAACAACCCACGATTATTTAGATTTAAAAAAAAAAATGTAAATTAACTCGAGATCATTTATCTAAAACAAACAATTAACTAATCATTCGTTGTGTCTATTTATACATGAGATAACAGAAATAATATACATACTAGGTATAAAATTATATTATATCATTCATACATCCCTTTAGCACAGGCAACCCAAATCACATATATGCAATGTCGGTATCCTTACCTTTCGTCGGTAACACAGTTACCTACGCAGCGCGAGTTGCGAAGTCAGCTAGCGCCACCTAGCGTGAATCTGTGTTACTAAAAGTCTCGGAAAAAAAAAGAACCGTGTAGTGTCGTGTTAGACGGAAGTTGGTCGTGTAGATATATACATATATTTCATAGCAGACCGTACATACGCACCGTAGAGCAGGGTCTGTACGGCGTAGACCGTTGAGCCGTGAACAGTGCCGCAAGTAATCGGGTTAAGTCGCAACAAACAGATAAGAATAAAAGCTGATAAGTATACGATTATAGTGTATGTGTCGTCGCGCCTGGTGTTTAACGTTGTGAGAGTAGGATCGTTTGTACAGCGTAAGAATAAAGAAAACTAGCTAAAATAAGAAGAAGAAGAAAAAAAATATATATATATAGAGAACGATAGATTTTTGATAAATATGAATTCTTCGTGTTAATATTACGCCGAGATTGCGTTACTAATAATAAACACACTGTGTCTTCGCAACGATATCGCTACGATATATCTTTTACTTAACTTAGTTAAAAAAAACAAATCAGTGGTATAATTATTAAATAAAATACTTCTGTGATTGATAAAATAAAATAAAATAAAATGTATTCCGACGGTCACGAGGTAGACGGTAGCTGGGTGCTTCGCGTATTCGTAACCGATCTTCAAGTGGAAAGAAGCCTTCGTGTTAAAGGCGAGCTACATGTAGGCGGCGTGATGCTTCTCTTAGTCGAAGATCTTGGTGAGTTTTTTCGTTAAATTCGGTCTTTTTTCTACGTCATTACATGTATACATGTTTATATGTATATATATATATGGATACTAGTATAATTCGCATCTTATGATATATTCGTACTACGAATGACGATCTTAAGATTAAATAGTACACTCGAACACCATACTCTCTGCGATTCTTCATCCTCTTCTCATCACGGTCCAAGATTAACGCTGACGCATCGATATTTATACACATACCTACGCAGACTCTTGCTTGCCGCGGTCAGAGAGAGGCCCTCGGGGTCGGTCGCATCTTGGAACTGCGAAGAACCGATCCTGGAGAGACGGTTACAGAGTGGAAATACTGGATTACTTATCCGAACTAGTTTTGCCATATTTTATACCTTAATGTTTATACACGTGTGTCGAATGATCTATACATACGTGCGTGTGTCTTATGCGGTTATTATTACAGTTTGAACAATTTTCGCAACCTATCATTATCATTATCACGTAATCATAGCCAATAGTTAGACTACCCATAATATTTCGCGACATTTTTTCTAATTTTCTTATTTCTCTCGAATAATATATGTTCAAACTATAAAGAATCACGTACGTCAGCTCGGCTGCATTGTCGATAGAGGATAAGGGAGTCGCTCGAATTAGCCACTACTTTTAATTAATTGAGTGGAACTCTGCCAACGGTTGGTTTATTGTAGCCGAAGCAACAGACTCGGAACTAAACTAGTAGGATAGAATAATAATAATAACGATAGAAGGTGGAGACAGCCTCGTCCTTGCAACAGCTGTAAAATCCTAAATTAAAATTCACCACTTTCGGGTTTCAAATTTATTATACATGTTTTTCTTTCATCGCGTAATCGTCGTCTAGTAAGTGAGTGTAATTGATTTTATTTTCTTCATAATATGTTTAATGGAATTCTACCGCTTTTATCTCGTCGTCTTTTTTTCTTCTTCGTATATCAACATAACATAACATAACATAACACATTTATGTGCTGTGGACGAAGGCGTGCAGAGATGTTCGACTCGATCTAAGCCGCTCGCACGTCAAAGGGTATTATTTTTGGCGTTTGGTTAGGTTTTTAAAAGTTGGTTGTTTGTCTAGGCTTGTCTGGCGACGCGTTATATTCATCAGACTACATACATAGCTCGCGTGCTCCCTAAAAAAAAAAAAAAAAAAAAAAAAAAAAAATATCTAAACTAAGCCCAGGCAGGCAGGCAAGCAGGCATCGTTCGTTTATTTTAAAGTAACACCTTGAACGATTATTATTATTATTATTATTATTATGAGTATTTTCAGTAGAAAAATAAAAAAATTACGAAATACAAAAAATGATATAAAAACCAGAATTCGAAATTTTCAAAGATTTCACTCGGTCAAATATATATATATATATAAATATATTTATTGTTATTATTACAACATAGAAGCTCGTGATTGATTCTTAACCCGTTATACGACGCTCCTTGATTTAGGCTTTTGTTAACCGGACGTACCTAGTTTCGGTTTATAAAATTATACGCACATATTATTTAAGCCCAATATAAATGCATTATTGCTTGAATTATCTTTTATATATATACATATATATAGATAGATACAGTTGTTGTTGAGGTAAGGGAGGGGCTACTTTTCTTGTCTTGTCTCGTCTCTTCTTCTTCGTCCTGTTCAGAATTGGAGACGCGTTTTTTTTTTTTTTTACATACTATGCCATTGTATGATAATAAAGCGTTTCTCCGCTACGATGACGCGTGCATGTCTTGCGATTTAAATATATAGGTGAATCCTGTGACGCGATTTCTCAACTTATAATAATCATAGTAATGATATAATACATGTAATATAATATAATATAATATAATATAATCCTTTTGTACGATCTCGATACGATAGGAGATGGACCCGCGATCGTAACGACGCATATAACGGTAATAAGTGTGTATAGGTATATAGGTATACGAGAGTTAGCAGCGTCGCGGTAGCTGCAGATTGTCTTGCAACACATTCATTCCCCCTTTCCTTCTCTCACGGTTATTTAAACTGATATTTCGGCAGCAAAAATAGCGTAGGATGGAACGCAAGTGTTCCGTAATTCCGGTAAAGTTATTCTTCATTGTATTTAGGATTTTGGAATGCGGGTGCGGCACACCACACGCGGCTTACTAACACGGAATATTAAACAACCGATTTGAATAATCGATAATAAATAAATAAATAATTAAATAATAACAATATCCGCATTGCGGTAAATATATAGACTGAAAAATTATTACGAAATATGTATACGTGTTTTATTGTTAGTTGTATCTTATACGTATAATAATTAAATTTAAAAAACAAACAAATACTGTAACAATTTGTCGAATTATTCATAACGCGGTTCAGTCAAGATTTTTTATTTTTAAATAATCTTGTCTGATTAATCTTTGACCCCCATCATCATCATCATCATCATCATCATCTGACTGATGGATATATAGTTTAAATACTTGAGTATTACCAACGAGAACTACATATATATATATATAACTTCACATCCCCCTTTAGTTAGTTTGTTCAGGGTTAAAATTCCACGAAACAATGCGTCTAGGAATGCAGTCTTGTCGCGGGGATTCTCACAGCTGTAGAGATATATAGCGGGGTTAAAGCTATGTTACAGCACTTTGCCTCAATGCACGCGTCCAACGACCGGCATCTATGTACTTATAATATACATAGTGAGGTAGTTGTGTAGTATTGAACTACACACACACACGTGTATATGTATATAAAATATATACAGTGTGATATAAACGCGGGATGCGATAACAGAATGAGAACGTTGATTTTTCTTTAATTAATATAAAGACGATCTAGTTTTTTTTTTTTTTTTTTTCATGAATTATTTACGTCATATATTGTACAGACATGTAAACGAGAAATGAGTTAGAATATTTCTTTTTTGTTTTATTTTTTAATGGCGATATGCCAACCAGACGTACGATGTCGAATAAGAAGTATGTACAGATCAGATCGGATCGGATCTTCTCGTCTTACGCCTCTATACCTAAGATATATCAAATTACAGAGGCGAGATGTATAAGCGTCGTGCATCTATACCTTTACCTTACCTTACCTTATCTTCGAGCATTTATTATATACGTATTTTTATACTTACTCGAAAACTTGTAACTATATAGCAAAAATAGTATAACAATTGATACATACAAGTCATTTATAAAGGACAAGGATCCTAATTATCATTCAAATTTTAATTCATAATCAGAAACTTAAGAAAAAGAAGGAGACTATTAAATATGTGACTACTTTTCGACATATGCATATATTTCCATAGTTATTTGTTCGGATATTTTTTTTCTTTTTTTCTTTCTCTCTTCAGAGTTGAGGGGATTTTTGTTACCCTGTACACCTTGAGTTTATCGCGAAGATGATACCCTGATCCTGATATAGTATATAGGTATATTATGTTCATGTATATCGGGCTACTAAACCCCGAAAGTCAAATTCTTAGAAGGACGTAGCGCTGCTGCAGCAGCTAAGGGAAATTTAAGAGGATTAGCGGTATTTTAAGACGAGCAACTTTAGCTTTGACGAAACCTAGTACGCTTCTCCTTCGTCGCTTTAGCTAAACCTCCTCTACCACCTATAATGATTATATACCTGCAGTCGTTCGATATATTATCGAAGAAATATATTCTAATTTATATGGAAAAATATTTGAACAAAAATTCGTATATATATTACATGAATTTTTAGTTTTATTTTATTGAATATATTTGATCATACAACATGCGGTATGTTGTGTGTGTTTCAAATTCTCTCTCAACCCCTTTTGTCATTAAAAATGACATCAGTCAAAGTGCACTCTGAGTCAAAGTAATTCTTAGGAATTTTATGCAATTTATATATTCTATCCTATGTGTATACATATAAGTATCTAGGTTCATGAAGAAATTTCTCGGATTAGTTTTTTTTTTTTCTTTTTTATTGTGCAGTAGCAACGAAAAAAACCCATTGCGAACTATCAAGTAAAACTATATACACCTACATGCGTACATACATATGAATATCTTATTATATACGTACTTTGCTCCGTTTCGGTGATTCATATATAAAGATACATATAATTTTGCTTTGCACGCGATACGTCGAAATGTAAACTTACTCACCATACCTATTTACACACATATATACGTTTATTCGTATGTATATTAAATGTATGTAAATTAACACCCAATTGTCTGTCTTTATCAAACTCTGCTCCCTTTTGTTCTCGCGATGATACTCTGTACATATTATACATACATACATCGCATCTGAGTATTCCGGTCTTATTACGTAAAGCTATACAAATATATATATAAATATGAAGGGAAAAATGAAAATGGAAAAGGTTTTCCCTACTGTTAAATGAAAAGGGCAAAAGTTTTTAGTATATAGTATATAGTATATGAAATTTTAATACATTTATATGACGAGAGAAATTTTTAGAGATCTTTTCTCACAGTCAAGTTTTCTTTATCTGGGGTAAGTCTATAGACTTTTTTTTTTTTCGTTTTTTTTTTTTTTCTTCCTTTGTATAAATATTCATTATACATATGTGTATAGTGTAAGCGACAGAAAAAAGAAAGAAAAGAAAATGAAATATAAGATAAAAATAATTACTCTCCGCGTCTCTGACTCACCGCGATCTCTATTTTTATATAAAACATATATATTTGATTAAATGAAATTATACGAAATACGTATATTTATATATTATATAAAAGAAGTTACATTCGCTTAAAACTATAAAATAGTATAGTATACAGAATATGATGGAAACGTAACAGTAGCTTACGCTTCTTATTCTCCGAAAGCGAACTGTTCATTCGTTAATTACATCGTTGTGGGCTTATAAGGAGCGACCTCGCGGTTCGAATCTATCGTAATGAAGTCACTCCTGTTCCAAGGTCGGAAACAGCGTTTTTCATATTATATCTACTTAAATGATACATACCTGATATATGTATGTACCTACGTTTAACATCCATTATTATTACCCCTTCGCTTTTGGTGTAATGTTCGTTTTCATTGACGCGATTTATTTTTCTATATTTCATCCTTATTAATTTCTATTTTTATTCAATATATTTTTTTTTCCTCCTTTCTTTCATTTATTTTTTATTTGCATTATAACTTGAATTTTTATCATCTAATCGTGTAGTATACATATATTGTATTATATATATCACGTCTGCTGCTGTGTATATATATAAAGAATTCTGCGCGTTCGTCGGTCAGACCCATTCAGATAAACTGACGTAATCATTTAATGATATTTTTACATGCTGACGGACTTGTGTTTGTCAGGCAGAATTGAACGGGATTTTTATATGCCACTTCTGAATAACTATTACTCAACCAGTATATGTCTGATGGTGTATATAGGCTTGAAATCTGGCGTATCCATATCATACATAATATATAATATATACGACACACCTTTTCAATTCTATAATTATATACTAAATATTTTTCAAATTTTCTTTACCTGGTTTTTGATAATAAAGGAAAAAATTAAATTAAAAAATTAAATAGTTAACGCATCGTAACTGCAGCAGACGGCAGCAGCTATACAAATACTATAAGCATTCTGTCGTCACTTGTTCTGTTCAATGCTCATTACGCCCGAATCAATTAGTATAAAGAGATCGAGCGACGTGCTGCGTTCGAACTGATCGCGATATAATGTTTGACACTAATCGTGTTCACGGTATATAGTCGTTACCTATGATCTTATATCTTAATAATTAACTTTGTATGCGCGATATATTATATGTTTATTTATATATGTGTATAGATAATTGATAATCCGATTGAAAGAAATAATCAAATAAATAAAATGATTTTTCGTTTTATATACTATATGCATATATATATATTTAGTCGATCATCATCTTCCAATTTAGATTTTGTCATAATTCATGCCTTAATATAATTCGCTCTGACCCCAATTCGTCGAATTGCGTTCTTCTACAGTCTACACTATGACGCGTTTAGCGATCTCCTCGTTTGTCTTTTAAATTGGGTTAACCAGATAAGGAATTAATTACAAGGTCCAAATCTTCAACTTTCTTATAAATATCGGTCTCGATTTAATAAATAATGAAAAAAAAAAAATCAAATTATTTTTAATTATACAAATAATAATAAGACATTTTATTCATTTACTTATTTCTTCATTTTGTTAACTTGAATTTATACAGCTAGAGCTGAAAACTGCCTAAAAAGGAGAATCGAAAGTCAAGTTTTTATTTATGCATTATGATTCACGCGCCCACTACCCTACTATTCTAATCTTTTCTTTTTTTCCAAATTTTATTCACTCGTATCTATTTGTCGTCATTATTCATTCCATATGTTGATAATCAAATGAATTATAACAATTAAACAATTCTATATCATCTTTTAATTACTTGCAATTATCCATGTATTACAGTTAATTAAAACATTGATCATTAATCGGATCGAAAAATATTTTAATTTTGATTATTTAATTTTTTTTTTTTTTTTTCTTTCTGTCGCATCTCATACCTATACGTTCGAATTATATATATATATATATATATTATACCCACGCACACCTGCAGTTTCAGTTCACAGTTAAGTTATAGCGATCGGTACGGTACGGCGTTGCCCACTTCAATAAAAATCGTGTTATTGCGCGTAGGCGAATCCTGTGGCCTCCATTCACTCGGCTACAGAGAGACGCTTTCCTGTCCATTCATGGTGTTTACTATGAACATATAACCGCGTTCAGAGTTCTCTTGCTTGCTATAATAAACTATAATACCTATACACACATGTATTTATATATTTGTGTTTATTCACTATTACAAAACCCCTTGACGCGTCGATCTCGACCCACGTTCTAAATTCTTCATATTGGCAAAATCTTTTCTTTTTTTTTTTTCATACTATTATATGTTCAGAAATAATATTCTAGCGTATTATATAGTACTATACCATATACGATTATTCCATCACGAGAGACTTTGACTTTGTTCTCTCTTTATATATTAAATCGGAGGAAGTTGCGGCAGGAAAGGGTGACGTAGTGACGTCACAGGAAGTTAGCGATAGATATTATTATTTGCGAACATCATATGTATTAGTTTGTTCATATTTTTTCTTTTTTTTTTAAATTTTTTTTTCTCGATATTTAATATGTGCATTTAACTCGGTCCAGTGTATAATATAGATTGTGCTATTTTTATACGTGCAAATGATAGAGAAAAAAAAACAAACAAACGAACAAAAATTACTTATAACGTATAAATATGATTTGCAAATATTATAGTACGTTCAGTCATTGAGGAAAAATCGTGTTTTCATCTTGTTCGTAATTTAATCGTGAATATTTCCGCAAAGAGATAATTATAGAACGAGAAAAATAATGATTTTGCAACAACGGTTTATACGTTTTGCGGAAAATTGATCAATGTATTACATTCCAAAGAACTAACGCCCTTGAATATACTCGGTATAGTATTTGTAAAATAAAAATAAGGTAACGGAAGGGGAAAGAAAAAAAGAAAGGAAAAATTCTACGTACGTATATACCTATACTGAAAAATCGAACAAGAATAGGATGTCGCGGTTTCCGTTGCGGAGTAAATGTCATATCGCCATCATCGCCACATCCTTGCAACGCATATTATATACGTAATGTAATAATTAATACGTAGATTTATGCTTGAAATATATATACAGATATACACGGTTTATATTGAAGGAG
The DNA here is from genome assembly GCA_914767705.2 of Tenthredo notha. Classification (NCBI taxonomy): domain Eukaryota; kingdom Metazoa; phylum Arthropoda; class Insecta; order Hymenoptera; family Tenthredinidae; genus Tenthredo; species Tenthredo notha. Next base: position 826,453 of record OU611914.1, on the reverse strand, counting down.
GATCTGATCTCCCACGCATCATAGCCGTATACCTATATTCATAGATTCAACGAGGGGTAGAAAAACGACTAATTGCTTTACCTACGAGCTACTGGCTTCTACTACCTTATTTATTTCCGTTCCAAGCGATAAACGAGACCCTTATACGTATAGGTATAATACCTTGTAGTCCACCCCCATGTCCCTAGGGGTTTCGATGCGTATATAGAAAATAAGGAGGGAGTTCACAGGACGACACGGAGCATCGAAGGGTGAAATCGATTATGTCTATACTGTGCTATGCTGCTGCTGCTGCTTCTGCTTTTATACTGCAGCGAATGAGTTCTCTATTCGCGTTTGAAGTTTATTCGGTGTTTAGCGTTATGTATATTTTGAATTTGATAGAAAATTTGATAAAAAAGAAAAAAAGAAAAACACAAACACTATAAGAAATCGATGCAAAAGAAATAAGTAGGAAATTGATTGGGGAAAAAAATGAATAAAAAATTGATTATTATCGCGATTTTTTTTTTTTTCATACCATTGTTGAAGAAAAATGGAATGATAATAAACCGTAATGAAAAACTGGATCATCGTTATACCTACCTACAACGTATAACTTCCAATAATACATCGCTTTCTACCGAAGCTACTCGGTTCTATAAATATTATTCCGACCCAGTTTAACGAAAGGGAGAAGACGAAGCAGTTAGAAGATGAAAAAAAAATAAAAAATAAATAAGGAGTTGAAGTTGTTGGGCAGCGTAACTGAACCGAATTTATATTTAACAGAAGTTGTAATTTCCTTGTTTCTCAAGATTACACCAGTATTATATTACGCAATAAGGAAGGGGTCGGGAATTGTGATTGTGGCTTGAAAAAAATATTAAAAAATGGGATTCAAAGTCTTTTGAGCAGCTCAAGGAATAAACGCTATTAAAATCTAGTCATTTTTCTTCGTTTCTGAAATGAACACACACACATACACGCACATGTGAACTTGGAGAGAGATTATGAAATAACTCGACGTAAAAAATATGCGAAATAGCCTGCGTGTCCTAAAAGTCGTCATATTGCGGATATTGTATAAGAATAATATCCATATACCATGTATATCTATATATCTGTGTCAAATGTATAGTAGCACGTATATAGAATGTAGGTCACGCCTTGTAAACTACCCTTTAGTTTCCTGACACGAGACCTACCATAATTGGTTATAAAATAATGGGGTCGCACGTTCTTTTCCTTTCCTTTCCTTTCTTACTTTTTTTTTTTTTCACTTGTATACCAAATCATTATAAATAATGAAAAAGAAAATAAGATAAGAAACCTAAGAAATTTTGTCGCCAATTATTTTCTTCATTTCCATTAATTCAGATTATTATATATATTTTTTTCTGAATGAAATATTCTCCTTTAGTTTATATGGTTTTCTCAATTTATACAATTCTCTTATATACACGTATATAGACACGTTCGTTTCGCATTATGTATTAACCATTGTAAACCGAATAAGGCCGAGACAATCTGCACAAGTTTCGCCCATTCATTGTCAGTCTATATACAAGGCGGAAATCATATCCCAAAGAATGATGGATCGCTGGTCATATGGCCTATGCGAAATAACAATTCTAATACAAACAGCGCATCAATCTTTTCGCTCGGGCGTTACAATGCGGGTTTAGATTATAGTGTATAAAACTATATATCTATAGAAGAATAGATCGTCATTGGTGATCGATATTCCAGGATATAATACTCTGTTATTCACTGTATATAGTGGCTCAATTATCTTATATACAGAATTCTATCGTATTGTTAGAATTTTTTTGGAAAATTTCTATTTCTTTCAAGTTTTTCGTTTTTCCCCCAATAACGTTTATATATCGTTACTTGATACACAAAATGCTATATATACAAAATTTATATATCAGAATATATACAGAATATATAGGTTTACAGTATCGATTGTAATAAGAATTGGGATCAGGTCATCTAGCGCTGCTGCACCCAGCTACTACCATAAAGTCCTAAATCCTAATATATCTAACGTGTCGACAGGCCAATCAATATAATGTGTTATAATACGAGGTGTGGCATATGGTATACGGATTGAATAATGATCCAGATATCACATATACACATTAGAATTGATGAGAAATCTCTACTTCGTGAAATAATAATCTTAAAGTTATTATTAATCATCATTTGCAGAAAAGCTTATGATGTATTTTAATCGATTGGAGTTTATCGTTTATTTAATTATTTATTTTCTTATTTTTTTCTTAATCTAAATATGAATATTGTATGAATGAATGAATGAATGAATGGATTAATTAATCAACGAACTAATTTTCTATTTATAATTTCTTTATTTTTCTATTATTCATACAAAAGTAAATCGTATATATATTATATAATATATGGAATATACGAGAAAAGTAAATCAAAGAAATAGAAAATAAAAAAATGAAATTTAATCGAATCGCAAATGACGATTGTACACATTATAATTCGCGTTAAGAGAAATACACAATCTTATACTGAATATTGGTATGTGTTATATATATAGATATCGTACACAAATATATATTATATATATATATATTATATGAACACGCCCCCCGTGGAAACGGTCGATGATAAATTATACTATTTATAAAACGTACTTCTGCATACGTGAGGATATAACTGCTGTATACATATATACAGTACACAGCGAAGCAGGGAATAAGTATAGAGAAACTGAAGGGGGTGGACGGATGCTGTGTGTGAATATGAGACAGATTTAAACGATTTTATTTAATTATACATATATAATACGTTTAGATATAATAATATTCGAGGTAATATTTATCATAATATATTATATACAGGTTCATTATACGCGAGTACATCACGCGCACTTTAATAATAATAATAATAATGATAATACGTTACTTAACGCGTAAAGTAACAAACTAATTGAACGAGTTTAATTTAAGGCATATAGCAATGTGAAGAAAAGACCGACTCGTGACTATGTTAATTGATTAATTAATCAACTCGTTCTCAGCCAATTATTCTTATGTGGTTACACACATGGATGAATACATATTCATAATTGTCGCCCTTTGTTTAAATCGTGAGTCGAAAGAAATTAAAACTTATGGGTATATAGTATTATTAAATGTATAGAATACGTCTATGAGGATAATTTTGCGAATTTTTATTTCGGTTTATAAAATTTGATATAAAAATTGAAAAAAAAAAAAAAAATTAAAAATATAAGAACTGGCCGTACCTTCCATGCGATTTGGAGCAGCGTGGGTCTGACTTGCGTGTTAATCTTTATGTTAAATATGTTAAATAGGGCGTGTGCGCAACAGGTCTATGACGTCGACTTATAATACGAACTAACCAAGGCTGTATATATACGTATAGTATAGGAGGAAGGAAGAATAGAATAAGAGGGATTGAATGGCATTAATCGGGCTTGAATTAAGCTGCCTCGCTGCGTACAATACGATTTGATGATAGATTATACATACATACGTACATATATATATATATATATATATATACATAAATACGTAGAATTTATATACTATATAAAATTAAATTAATTCGTTAAATGCTTTCGATAAATAAAAGAAAAGAAATCATACATATAAAATTTATTGTTCCCGCGTGTATAACTATACGCTTATGTATCGCGATCACCGCAGTGGGTCTTTAATTCTATTGAAAATTAATGGTCGTACATACTATAAGCGGCACGCGAACTTTCAAAGCTCTTGCCTTTGCCTTTGGTATTATTTTTTCTTTTTATTTGTTCTTTGTAGTATTATGAAAAAAAAAACGAATATTTTTTTTTTTCTAATTAACACGGAACTCAACCTTGACAAACCCTTTCATCAGTCACACGCGTCACTCACTCACAAACAACCCCTTCTAAATTATATCATATGCGTTATTCGCACGAATAAATATATACACGTATGCTATTATACGCGTTAATTCTCTACTTTCATTTTTAATCACTCGAATTTTTGTAATACCTGATATACAGGGTGATTCAGGTTTAGCGAAAAACGAGGCGAAAAATATTTCGAACATTAATTCTCCGCGAAAATCAAAGATTAAAATTTTCCCGTACGAAAATTGAATTCAAAGTTTTTGGTAAAGTAAATTTAGTGTTATAATTTCGCAAGGGATCTTGGGGATATATACCTTCTAAATATAAATCTCTCTCTCTCTCTCTATCTCTATCTCTAAAATTGAATCACCCTGTATACTTTTTCACCCTGTTTCTGTGTTTTATTTAACGTTTATTATCGTCACGAGCTTAAAATAAAACTAGGAAATTGTTGGACCGCCTTCGTCATCGCTGCTTCCTGCACAGCTAGGCTTAAAACGTATAGTTTCTTATACCAAGTTGTATTATTACCTCGACTTGCTCACTTGCTTGCCTGACTTAGCTAACTTAAACCTCTCTCACCACGCTCCTTGTAGTACAATCACATATATTATCATTTAAAATCGTTCGTTACGGTTCTTCTTCAGATATAATTTTAAGAAAAAATTTGCGTCGTTATATACAATATCGCTATTATATACACATATAGGTACTATTAATAGTTCGCGATGAAAACACAAATCGCTTATTCGAGGTCTTTCATAATACGTATATAATCAGTATTATTTAATTTACTGTATACAAAGATTAAAGATATATATATTTATATTATTTAATCCAAGTAATTAGGGTAATGAGTATAGACGGATGTTTTTTTTTTTTTTTTAATCGGAATATACATTTTTCTTTAAAGCGAATATAATATTATATAGTATTGTTGTTTCTGCCGGATCTATGGCGCCGTATAGAGATAATGCGGTGTTTTATTATCGTTTGGCTCTATATCATCGTAGATTTATCGTTATTATATTATTATTATTCTTCTTCATTGTATAATAATTCCTGTTTTACAAATAGAAATAAATAGAAATAAATAAATCAAAATTTTAGGGAAAAAAAAAAAAATTAAAAATTTCTTGTCTATATACATATAAACTATATACTAATTTTATTTTCTACATCTTATAACTCCATTAGGAAGGAACGACGATCTGGCTTATATATGTGTATGTATATATGTATACGTATATAACGTTGGGCTATACTTATTATTACGACCCTAAAGCCACAGATGTGTATTTATAACCTGCTGCACTGCAGCTGCACAATGCAGTACGCGGTATATGTACGCGCAACGTGCTTTTAGAAATTCAAATTACATATATAGTTACACATGTATATATATATATCCAAGAATTTGTGTACATACCTAAATCGTTATGTCGTATGTTTACAAATAAGAATTAAATTCGCTTAAATCCAATCATTTACCTAATTTACTTATATACAAGGAATAATTTCAATATTTCAAAATATTTACGTATGTGATGATTTCACGCGAACGATTTCAGTAGCTGTGTAATATATATATTTCACAATTATTTCGTAAAGATTTCTACGAAATTTCACACGCATACATAAGTTTTCAAGAATTTCATATAATTACGAAATATTTGGAAAATTTCACATCGTTGTATTCACGATCGAGAAGAAACGTTTTTCTTTTTCGCAAAAATGCAGTATGTATACATAGCTGAGTAACTAACATATAAAGATATATATTTTCACTTATATAAATATGAAATATTTTTTTAGATGAGGTAAACCTACGGCTAACTAACTCACGTTGGCACTTAACTTTTAAGGCATTAGTCAAGTGGCGTTATAGTAGTAAAGAGGCTGGAATATAAGTACATATAGAAGTATAAAACACGAAGATGTACTTATGTTAGTTACATACATACGTGTAGCTTAAACCACTGCAACGAGTAGTGACGCAAAAGCAGCGAGACTTCTTCTTCTTTACCTTCTTAAATCAACTTCCTGTGTTTTCGTAAAGGTAGTTTATACCCGATCCCACACACACACACACACATGTGTGTACCGCAAGAGTCCGTTAAGAGACTTGCAGTGCCTAGCATGCAGTTCGAAACTTCGTACATTATATATAAATACATATACACGATGCGTATACATATAGGTGTATGTTACCGCGTTTGTCTGTTTAGAGTTAAAAATCTGATTTATAAGCCAGACTTCGCGTTATTTCTATCTCTTTATTTCAATTTTTTTTTTTTTTTTTTCTTATATTCACACTTTTTTGATTATTTGTATTGACGTAAAACGATCATATACAGGAATTACGAGTTTTTCATAAATTTCGACAAAATTTGAAATACGTTTTTTATATATATATGTATATATATAATATAACTATCTACAATTCATATATGAATATTGTTGAACACTTACATCGACTAGGTAAATACATAAAATGAGAAACGTGTAAAAATAGGTCTAGTATGTATTTCGTTCGTTCGTTCGTTCGTTGCTCCCTGTGAGCATAACTACTTCTGTCCCAAGTATATCTTCTTGGGGGTTGGAAACCCTTGAACAGTCGCGGCACTCGACACCCTTGTATATATATATATATATATATATATATATATATATAAGGGTTGTGTCATAGCTCCTGTATACCGTGTTACTGTAAGTGTTGACACAAAGAAACGCAGACATCGAGAAAAAAAAAAGAACAAAAAAAAAAAATGTCTACGATTCCTTTTTCTTCTTCTTCTCCTCATTATAACGTGGTCATTGATGTGTTTATCGATTCTGCGATATTGCGATTATAATATATACATATGCCTATAATCTGAACTTTCAATCTACAGAATTATATGCTTATATATGTATATAGACGCGGTGAAAGTTTGACGCGAGTATTGATTTGTTGTTAAAATAATAATAGTTCGCGATTAACATAAGGATCCATTTATTTCTATACAATATCTATATTTATACATATGTATGTGTTTTTTATAATATACACTGTATATATATATATATTTAAGTATTACAGTAATTCATTGCGTGCGGATGCGTTCCGGACCTAAATTCACTATACATATTATATTTTATATTTTCTCCTTCATGCTACAAATCCTGGTCTTAATGAAGCATCACACATGTTTATTAACCAGGATGTATGTCAGTCATTCGTGTAGATTTCGTATGAGGTTTAGAACAAAAAAATAGAATAAAAGAAAAAAGAAATTTACGATTTGTTATCTATTTATTTTTACATGTTATTTATATTTATTTATTTTTTTCATTTCAGATATCGCGATGGATTGGTCAGATCACGCGCTTTGGTGGCCCTCACGTAATCTATGGCTTACGCGAACGAGAAGTACTTTAGATCAGTACGGAGTAGCGGCTGATGCTGTGCTACACTTTACACCAATGCACAAAACACTGAGAGTACAATTACCGGATCTACGTTGTCTCGATTGCAGGGTTGACTTTTCCGTAAAGACATTCAACGCGGTGATTAATCTCTGCAAGGATTTAGGTGAGGAAATAAAATCCTTATATTATATATATAATATAATATTGAAATCTTACGATAAATAACAATAACAAAAAAAAAAGGAGTTCAAAAATAAAGTGAAATGAAATGAAATGGAATAGAGGCGTTTATCCCGGCTACTGCAGATCGCGAGACAAAACCATACAGAGACTTGAGGTCTGCATTAGTCTTCGACGAGGTCTATACATGTACACATAAGAACTATAGATAATATGACTATTCATATGAATTCCTTTTGCCGCCATATGTTCCGAGGTATGTTTGTTGTTACAAATGGTAATGAGATGGGTTTAGCATTTGTAAGTCACGCGAAGGTCGAGAACTGTGGCAGGTAGAGTGGAATCGGGCTTTCGAAAGGTTAATGAGTATATAATATACATGTAAAATATTTTTTGTCTTTTTTTTCTTTAGCCGTTTTTAAATTAATTAAATAGAACCGCGGGATGATTTCGCGCGGATTAGTTTGAAATATTTATATAAATAAACAAATAAATTGATTAGTTTATAGTATATTTTCAAATATAATAGAATTGCAGAATTTTCATAATACAAGTAATGTATAGATTATACCGTCTTACTCCACATTTCGCGATACGTGTTGATATACGTATACTATAATCGGAACTACAGCGGAACTAATTACGTCCGCAATGATATACTGCACTTGCTGCTCATTTGCTTGCTTAACTTACAACTGCAGTATACCGATGACCCAAATGATGGCCTTATTAAAGTTCGACGCGTTACATGCATACAGATTGAAATCTACTTACAATATCTCATCCATATGCATAAGATAGATGTCCGTAATAAAATACGACTAGAAATGAAAGGGAATTAATAATAATAATGACTATCATTATTATTCGTCAAAAGATGATTCCGCAATCGAAGAAAAAAAAATATCAACGAATGTATTAATTTGTTGTAAGACGACACCTTTCTTCTTTTTTTTTTCTAAACACATCCTTTATGGCCACAGGTATCAGACACCCAGAGGAACTTTCATTCTGCAAACCCCTTGAGCCGAATCATCTGAAATATAATCTAAAGGATCTCCCGGTTAAAAAGAAGATCGAAAATCAAAAAAACCAGAGAAACGGACAATGGAATGTGTCTCCTGATACCAACACCTTTATACCAGCAAGCCAGAGTCCTAGAGGATCAACGGGAAGCCTTGATCAAAGTAGTCCATTCATGTGTGCTCCTGTAACACCAAATAACAGAAATCACAGCACACCCATCAGCTCTCCAGTATCTGTAAGTCTCTCCCTAAGATTGTCTTTCTCTTCGGTCTTTTATATTATTTGAATAAAACAGAGACTTTTTTTAGCGCATTTTCTTTCCAAATGTAAATTTAAAAATTGTATTTTTTTTTTTCCCAGCAAACCGGAACCTGGAAACGAAACAACAACTCATCAGGCTTTGGTAGCACCGGATCATTCAATGCTAACAACAGCACTATGAGTATAGAGGCGTTGAACGGTGGTTTAAGCGAATCTTTGGCACACAGTCCTTCATTCGTATCTCCAGAGACAAGGGCAAAAGTGATCAGGCCAAAAACTTTGGTAGAAAAAGCCAGGATGAACGTGGCTTGGCTTGATTCTTCGCTATCTATTATGGAGCAGGGTATCAGAGAATTCGATACTCTCAGGCTCAAGTTTAAGTTCTCTTCTTTCTACGATTTAAATCCAAAAACCGATGCTGTTCGTATAAACATGATTTACGAACAGGCCAAGTGGCAGTTACTATCAGAAGAACTCGACTGTACAGAGGAAGAGATGCTTATGTTCGCTGCTCTGCAGGTAGATTGAATTTTCGATTGCTTCCATTTGCGAATCATGTAATATATTGAATTCTAATTGTAGAATCATCTCATCCTTTTCCTCGATGTTTCAGGTTCAAGTCAACCTCCAGGCCGGTGTACCACAGCCAAGTTTTGACAGTAACGGAGCCACAACACCTGTGGAAGACGACATAGACGCGGCTCTTACAGATCTTCAAGTTACTCTGGAAGGTAGCAGCCTCGGAAGTAGTCCTAGCGATATAACTCAAGTTCCAGAGCTATGCGACTATCTCAGATTTCTAAAGCCCAAGCGATTCACCCTCAAGGCTTTCAAACGCTACTGGTTTACCTGCAGAGATCTTCAGCTTAGATTGTACAAGTCTAGAGAGGACGTTAACGGCCCTGGAACACCGGTACACAGCATTAATCTTCGCGGATGCGAAGTTACACCGGATGTTAATTTGTCACAGAGTCGGTATGGCATAAGACTCGAAGTACCCAGCGCCGAGGGAATGACAGAAATGTGGATTAGGTGTGATACGGTGAGAATTTAGACTCTAGTTGATCGGAAAATGAAACAAAACTATTTTAATATGATTAAATAACACTTTTTCTGGAATAAAATCGACTTTTGTTAAACAGGAAGAACAATACGCTAAATGGATGGCTGCGTGCAGATTAGCAGCTAAGGGACGCAGCCTTGCAGATGCCTCATACGAAACGGAGGTCAATAGTATCATCGCTTTTCTACAACTTCAGAGACCGGCTCCTGCCCCAGCAATAAATCCAAATTCTCTGGACATCACACCTGAGGATTACGTCGCTCCAAGATTTGCAAAAAAGCTTAGGGGAAAGGTGAGCAGATATTCTTTTAATATATAAAGTAGACCCTGCCAATTAATATCGATTGGGTAATAATTATCATTCTCTATTACAGCTTGTTCAAAGAATTCTTGAGGCTCATACAAACGTCAAAGACTTGCCGCTTGTAGAAGCTAAATTAAACTACATCAAGGCATGGCAGTCGCTTCCTGAGTATGGAATATCACTATTCATTGTCAAATTCATGGATAAAAGTAAAGAGGAGCTTCTTGGTGTTGCCAATAACAGACTGATGAGGATGGAAATGAATAGCGGAGACCATTTGAGGACATGGAGATACAATACCATGAAGGTGAGTCTTTTCTTTTGAATATCTATGCCTTTTCCATGTATTACGTTCATAGAGGAGAATATATCTCGATGTTTATTCATCCTTTGACATGTTTTATTCATTATTTTCAGGCCTGGAACATCAACTGGGAAGTTAAGCATATGATGGTTCAATTCGAGGAAGGAAATGTAATCTTTGAGTGTCATTCAGCGGACTGTAAAGTCGTTCATGAATTTATTGGAGGGTATATATTCCTCTCTATGCGTTCAAAGGAAGCAAATCAAACGCTGAACGAAGAGTTGTTCCACAAATTGACAGGCGGTTGGGTATAAGGATTTGGGTAATTATCTTAGAAATGATTAATGCCAAGTACATATAAATATCAGGTGAATTTTATTTGATAATATTGAGAAAGAAAAAGAAAAAAAAAAGGAATGGAGGTATTCTAACGACCCATACCCCATATAAATAACTTTGATAACTTAGTGGAGATTAACTACGTTGTAAGCTTTTACTAAGAAATCATTATTCTGTTATTGTATTTTATTTTTAACTTCTAATTTCGTCTTAACTAAATGAATTTAAAATTATATTAAAATCACGGATCAGTTGAATTCGATGAAATGAATAATAAATAAATTCGATATTTAAATATTGTAAATATATATACGAGTTATAAAAACAATATGAATTTACAATCGAAATAATCGCCGAATTTTGATCATATTCATTGATTATATTATGAAGGGGAAAAAAAAAGGAGAACAATTTACAAGCATTTAACGCGAGAATTTTTTTTTCTCGCCTCCCGTTGCACGAAGGGAAGAAATAATTGTCTAGGATATGAAAGAAAAAATAGAAAAAAATGGATCAATAAATATGACACAATTTTTATTTTAATGAATATATATACTATATATAACCTAATTATCTCGCGCCTAGTTTAAATACGTATATATATTACCTATTTTGTTGAGAAAAAGAAAAAAAAAAAAAAATTGAACAAAATTTTATTACGCGTATTTTGACGATTGGTAATTTTGAATATTTCGAGAGATAAAGCGAACAAGATAGAAAAAAGAAATAGAAAAATAATGCGACAACTTATTTATTGCTCGACGATTTTTAACAAGCTTTTTATAGTAAAAATAAGTGAGTCATTTCTTTTTACGTATAAAACTAACTATAAGTAGTATGTATAGTTAATCAGAGCTCCTTGAAAATACGAAGTACGTTTAAAAAACAAGAGAAAACAAAAAAGAAAATAATAATTTGTAAACCTATACAGAAAAAAAGAAACAATTGTATTAACGTGTATTTTTAGATAATGAGTAGCCTCTTTAAAATTTGTAAATTAATTTTCTTGTGCCTTTGGTGAAGTAGTAGTAGTAAACGCGCGCGTTTACTTTCACGGTATTAAATAGGTAAATCATGTAGCGAGCCTCTCGATTCCATCCTTTATCTAAACAGCAATCTGTTATACATTGTAAACATTATTATCCATTCAGGTATTAAATAATTTTTTATTTAAACCTGAAATTTTATTCAATATTTGAAATTTATACCGTTTACGGTTTACATTTATATATATAATTAACTAATAAAATTTATGCTTCCTGCGATATGATAGTAAAATAATTATAACGTGTAATTGTAACTAGGTTTTATCACTTATTATTCTAATCTCATGATTATTCTTATTATCATTATTATTATTAATATTATTATTATTATTATCATTAATATTATTATTAATATTATTATTATTAAAAGAAATGTTATATCATGATTATCGTCTGGCTAAAATTGTCTAGAGAAACATCACAAGGTGCTATCGCGTATTATATCTCGGTTAGGCGAGGTTCATTATCTTTTTCTTTACTTTTTTTTTTTTGGTAATGCGAGTAAAAAGGAAAAAAGAAAGAAGAAAAAGAGTAAGAAAGGGAAAGAAATTTGTAAATTATTTGTTATTTTAATGTAAACTATATAATATAATAAAACATTTAATTATACCGTTATATTATACTTATATACATTATTATCAATCTTATAACGTTATTATTATTATTATTATTATTATTATTACTACTATTACTAGTATTATTATTATTATTAATACATGTAACCAAAAATCATAGTTTTCTTTATAATATACTATATATTAGAATGATAGAAAAAGATCACTTCGCGTCTCGTTTTAAAAAAATTACATAAAACAAAGTATAAATAAAAAAAAAAATAATCATTAATACTGATTCCCAGGGATCATGTTCAACTATTTTTCATATACCGGATGATTCCGAATGATGATACGTCTCAGTAATGTGGGTTGCGGATTATCCGGTACTACAATAGTTGAATATCATTTTCATAATGATTACGAAAGTCATTCGTAGTATTCGTGATAACAGAAAATTATAAAATAATGTCAAGAAAGATTTTGTCAGGATATTGAAATAAATAAACTTTTTGATAGTTTAACAATAAAGTTTATTATTTTTCACGTTCTGGCGAATGATAAACCGTGTTAAATAATATAATAAATTGACAACACTTATCGCAGTGTATCGAAGTTTACTTTTATAATGATAATGCTGGCAGTAGTATATTAAAACTTTAGTATCATTAGCGTATATCAACTTATTCATTATTCTCAAAATTAACGCTACGTATTTTTTTTTTTTTTTTGATCTCAAAAGCGTAATTATATTATACAATATTTTTTTGATTTATTTATTTTTTGCTTGCTTTTGGAAATCGGTTATTATCAGACTCTTTTAAAATTCATCTAAAATCACAATGAATTCAATACGAAATTCGATTATGAGAAATAAATCATTGACTGATCTCGCAGTACGTATGTTTAGTGTCGCGTTTAAATATATGTATAAAATTCTGTAAAATGTATTCGGTGTATAAATCGATGGGTACAATTGCCGCATTATTACTATAGCTGGGTGATATAGTGTATAGAAATAAATTGCTATAAAAATAAAATAGAAAAAATTGTATAAATATAATAGCAACGAAATAATGTAAAGACTGAGAATTCTTGTGTCGTTAGGTCAGGGTGGGGAATAGTAAATATCAAAGTCACGACGATCCACTATTCAGCTCTTTCTTCTTTCATCTTTCATCTTTCTCTTTCTCTTTCTCTATTTTTTTTTTTTTTTTTCCTCTTATTAGTTATTCAACAACGATCGGGGCCTGTCCAGACGAATCCTTTCCCCCTGGTTCCACCGACTTTGATCCCATAGTCTGGCTCGGATTCTCCTGGTTTTTGAAAGGTGTAATCCCCGTCCTTATACCCGGGGCTGGGGGACTTCCGGTCGCCGCTAATCCTGAACCACCCATACTTACGCCACCCCCGTTTACCTGAGGGCCATAATTATCAGTGTAAGGAAAAAAAATTTATTTGACTTATTATTATTATTATTATTTTTTTTTTTTTCAAAGATAAAAGGAAAATGAGAGAGGATACAGTTTATTGAGGGAAAGTATTTATACGCAGCTTCTTTATTTTTCATTCTGCTTATATTTTATCTCTAAATCTTGCTGAAATATCATACGCAGATACTTTCCCCTTTATTATATCATTTCTACCTATTCACCTGTGGGTGAATCGGGGGTGCGGAATGAACTAGTCTTCCTCCGAGTGATCCTGCCTTATCTTTTCTTGCCCTGACCCATTCGTGGCCAAGAACTCTTTCCAATGTTAGTCTAAGCGTGATATCAGGTTCTAAGATATGTCTAACGATGCTTTTCGCTAAGGCTGAAACGGTCTCTCTTACTCTTGAACGGAACACCCAGTTCCTTGACATTTGGTCTTTAAGTAATTTTCGTAGATTTGAATCGTCGAAAGGCATCGAAGCGTTTAGCATAATGAATAGGATTATTCCTAGAGACCATACGTCGGCTAATTTTGGATTATAAGGTGTTCCAGACACGACTTCTGGCGCCGCGTAAGCGGCAGAACCGCAATAAGTCTGGCTCAGTACTCTACGGCCATCATTATCCGCGCAGAATCTTGCGAAACCAAAATCTGCTAGTTTTACATTGAACCTACGAGACAGGAGAATGTTCTCGCACTTTAGGTCTCTATGCGCGATATTTTTCCCGTGCAGATAGTGAAGGCCAGAAGCCATTTGTCTGAACCATAGTTTAGACTGTTGCTCCGGTACGACACCGTTTCTTTTAACGAAATCAAGGAGGTCTCCGTTGTCGGCATAACGCATGAAGATGAATACCCTTGGTCCTCGTTGCAGTATACTATGAACCTGTATTATATGCGGGTTCTCGATCTTTGTCAATATCTCTAATTCGCGGGGAAAAAATTTATCCAAAAAATCTGGCGGTGCTTTCTCTTTGTCGAATATCTTGCATGCCAAACGCATCTTCTTCGGACTTGTACCGTCGACATAGTCAGCCAAATGGACCGTCGCGTACGATCCCTGTTTCAAAAAACATCATAATTACGGAAAGAAAATTCAATTTCCTTTACGTAATTCATGTCTAGATTAGAAGGTTGAATGGGGATCGATTGCAATTCACCTGTCCAATTTTTTTCCCGATCAAATATCCTCGCTGTTCAAGCGCATTCACCTCCGAATTTCGGGGGCTGAGTCGCGTGGCCATGCCAATGGCTCTTCATTTGAGGTGTCCAGCTGGCTACTTCTTTGATAGTGCAACTCTTTTCTTTTCGATAAGCCTTCCTCGTCCCGTTGCCCCTTCTTCCCCTAATTTTAGTTCTTACGTTTTTGTATTATAATTAATTCTGTATATAGTAGTACGGTACCTATTTTTGTCTGTTATTCTTTTGGTCTCTAGCTGATCACAGACTGACAGGAAATGTCGAAATTAAATCCGAAACGATGAAGGCCTGGTCTGTCATTGGAGATTATATGGTGTGGATTATACGGGTCACTGGAATTTTGGTATCAAGTCGAACTTGTACCTGGGGAGGCGAATTGGACGGATAAAAATGATTCTCTCATTTAACTACAGCCATAATAAAACAATAAACAATTGACCGATGCCACGGCCTCCCATCATTCATATTATCTCTCTGAATTTCTTTGAAAATAATTCATTTATACTATAGGTGAAAAATTAATTCGTCGAGAGTTTGAGACTGACACGTTACCCTTCTTTGAAGGATTACTTACGCGTATACGTTATGCTATATAGTACCGTTTTCACAAGGATAATTTTTACCACTAGAATATTATTATCATGATGATTATGATGGGATACAAGTTTTTCTATTGGACAATTTACTGGTAATTTTTTACGCCGGGGATATCGCTCTTCCGTTGCCCGTGTCAACCTTTAAACATATCCTTTTATATATAAATAAAAAAATCCTGTTCGACGTGAACAATGGAAAAAGAAACTCATAATAACGATGTTCAATGAAAAGGTGCTTTCCAGTTAGTCACCGGGGGAATGACCGCAAGACAACTCTGCACCGCGGAGTATTAATAAAGTAGCATAAGCAAATAGTTCGTAATTAGAGTTCCTTTTAAATCAGTTTTGGTAAAATCTCGCATCTAGTCTAAGAATCGATTCCGTTTGAAACGTTGTACAGGAAACAAGCTGAGCTGGTTGCCAATAATTTTCAGCCAGCAGACTTTGTAACCCAGTTTATGTGTGATAAATAACTAAACACCTGATTATATTATTTTCTACGATTAGTGACAACCACAAGCTTTTATACCATAGCATCTGCTGCCCGCTCTATGTAACATTAAAATCAACGTCCTACTCGAGACATGTCGGATACTAGTTTCAATATTCAACAACAACTTTCAAATCGTTTTACAAATCGCTTTACAGATTATTCCAAATCAATTTAATTATAAAAGCTATAAGCGGTAATATAATAACTCGTTTTTATAAAGCTCGCTATACTTCACCAGTTCAATCGGTATACACATTACTTCGGTAGTGACTTGATTCAATTACACATCACCAAAGTAATGTGTAATTGAATCAAGTTCATTACCTTCAAATAACTTTATAATTACTCTCACTCTATAATTACTTTAAATTACTTTACTTTATAATTACTTTTACTAATTAAATCGAGTTCAATTACACGTTACCAAAGAAATGTGTAATTGAATGAAGTTTATTACTTTTGAATACCTTTACTTTATAATTACTTTGAATAACTTCTACAATTACTTCAAATAAATCGAGTTCAATTACACATTACCAAAGTATTGGGTAATTGAATAAGTAATTTCATTAAAAATGTAATCAGTGCCTCGCAACACTGCAAATATCCGTGTAATAATAAGATCGTTTATGCAATAAACATGTATTATTATAGTAAATTGGTGCATTCTTGAATAAATATCCCTTGAAATTGTAAATCATCGATCGTTGAATCATTTTCCCCTGTTCTTTCCTTGCCTATAAGTCGAAAATCATGAAAATCGCATGATTTCATAAAGCCCCGAACTATTTTTGCAATATTATTTACTACCACGTGCTTTTCAGGACCACGTGTTTTTAGAGTCTAAAACCACGTGTTTTTAGGGTCCAAAACCACGTGTTTTTAGGGTCCAAAACCACGTGTTTTTTGCGTTGTTTTCTAGTGTTTTCCGATTGCCTATATTCAGGCGTATTGAACTTAGGAAAAAAATGGTAAAAATCGCTACTATGAATAAGCATAGAGAGACGTGCATGGAGCAACGCATGCATGCCTGTATCAATACACTATTCCTTTCCCCCTCCAAAAATTTCAGCACACCTCCTCGGGTCAGATGTTCTCCTGATACCAGAAGGTATTTTTCGAGTTAAAATTCAAAAAATTGTCAAAATAGCTAATATGAATGAACGTAGAGAGACGTGCATGGAGCAACGCATGCATGCATGTATCAATACACTATGCCTTTCCCCCTCCAAAAATTTCAGCACACCTCCTCGGGTCAGATGTTCTCCTGATACCAGAAGGTATTTTTCGAGTTAAAATTCAAAAAATTGTCAAAATAGCTAATATGAATGAACGTAGAGAGACGTGCATGGAGCAACGCATGCATGCATGTATCAATACACTATGCCTTTCCCCCTTCAAAAATTTCAGCACACCTCCTCGGGTCAGATGTTCTCCTGATACCAGAAGGTATTTTTCGAGTTAAAATTCAAAAAATTGTCAAAATAGCTAATATGAATGAACGTAGAGAGACGTGCATGGAGCAACGTATGCATGCATGTATCAATACACTATGCCTTTCCCCCTCCAAAAATTTCAGCACACCTCCTCGGGTCAGATGTTCTCCTGATACCCAGGAGATATTTTTCGAGTTAAAATTCAAAAAATTGTCAAAATAGCTAACATGAATGAACGTAGAGAGACGTGCATGGAGCAACGTATGCATGCATGTATCAATACACTATGCCTTTCCCCCTCCAAAAATTTCAGCACACCTCCTCGGGTCAGATGTTCTCCTGATACCCAGGAGATATTTTTCAAGTTAAAATTCAAAAAATTGTCAAAATAGCTAACATGAATGAACGTAGAGAGACGTGCATGGAGCAACGTATGCATGCATGTATCAATACACTATGCCTTTCCCCCTCCAAAAATTTCAGCACACCTCCTCGGGTCAGATGTTCTCCTGATACCCAGGAGATATTTTTCGAGTTAAAATTCAAAAAATTGTCAAAATAGCTAACATGAATGAACGTAGAGAGACGTGCATGGAGCAACGTATGCATGCATGTATCAATACACTATGCCTTTCCCCCTCCAAAAATTTCAGCACACCTCCTCGGGTCAGATGTTCTCCTGATACCCAGGAGATATTTTTCGAGTTAAAATTCAAAAAATTGTCAAAATAGCTAACATGAATGAACGTAGAGAGACGTGCATAGAGCAACGTATGCATGCATGTATCAATACACTATGCCTTTCCCCCTCCAAAAATTTCAGCACACCTCCTCGGGTCAGATGTTCTCCTGATACCCAGGAGATATTTTTCGAGTTAAAATTCAAAAAATTGTCAAAATAGCTAACATGAATGAACGTAGAGAGACGTGCATGGAGCAACGTATGCATGCATGTATCAATACACTATGCCTTTCCCCCTCCAAAAATTTCAGCACACCTCCTCGGGTCAGATGTTCTCCTGATACCCAGGAGATATTTTTCGAGTTAAAATTCAAAAAATTGTCAAAATAGCTAACATGAATGAACGTAGAGAGACGTGCATGGAGCAACGTATGCATGCATGTATCAATACACTATGCCTTTCCCCCTTCAAAAATTTCAGCACACCTCCTCGGGTCAGATGTTCTCCTGATACCCAGGAGATATTTTTCGAGTTAAAATTCAAAAAATTGTCGAAATAGCTAATATGAATGAACGTAGAGAGACGTGCATGGAGCAACGTATGCATGCATGTATCAATACACTATGCCTTTCCCCCTCCAAAAATCCAGAATTTTTCTGATGGCTGGGCTTATGAAGCGCCGTAACTTGATTTAATTTCAGAATCGACCAATCAGGAGGCTCCTTTTCGAGAAATTGAGCCTAAATTGGCTCAAGCAGCCTCCTGATTGGTCGATTTTCTGGCATTTGATATCTCACCTGAAAGCGACTAAAATCGAGGTATCAACTGCCAGAAATCCGACTCCTTAAATAAGGTATCAACTGCCGGAACCTTTTTTTCGACCTTTTTTCTGAATTACTACAATACGCCTGAATATAGGCATTCGGAAAACACCAAATAGGCAACAAAAATTAACATGGGCCCTTCCGTTTACACGTATGGCATGCAGGTTGCATATACTCAGGCGCGTTAATATTTATTTCAAAAGTAGTTCGGGGCTTTTTTAAATTATGCGATTTTCATGATTTTCGACTTATAGGCAAGGAAAGGACAGGGGAAAATAATTCAACGATCGATGATTTACAATTTCAAGAGATATTTATTCAAGAATGCGCCAATCTACTATAATAATACATGTTTATTGCATAAACGATCTTATTATTACATGGATATTTGCAGTGTTGCGAGTCACTGATTACATTTTTAATGAAATTATGTATTCAATTACCCAATACTTCGGTAATGTGTAATTGAACTCGATTCAATTGGTAGAAGTAATTACAAAGTAAAGTAATTATAGAGTAGGAGTAATTATAAAGTTATTTAAAAGTAATGAACTTGATTCAATTACACATTACTTTGGTGATGTGTAATTGAATCACGTCATTACCAAAGTAATGTGTAATCAGATGAAAATTCAATTGATTCAGATGATGATTTATTTCCTAAACTACAAAAACATATTCGTGGGGATGTTAAATAATGTTTAACGTACCTGATAATCATTTCCCGAACTATTCCAGAGATGAGTCAATGTATTTTGTACAATAATGTTCGTTAAACAATAAATTTCTCCAAGATATTTAAACATATACTATATTTCATTGTAAATTCATCTAGCTCATAACAATAGCAGTAATCATTACGTGCAATATCTTTATTGACAAATATATTTCGTAATACTTTGTTCCAAAAATTTTATTATCAAAATTCAATTAGTGGCATGAAACGTTGATTCGAGTATAAATCAAATGTATAAGTAAATAGAAACAATTAGGTATCTCACCTAAATATTGCCAAATGAAGACATTGCCGTATCTTGATCGTATATTAGTCTGTAATAATTCAATACTTTCGAAAATTAGGTAATATTTTTCTTCCGAGGTTAGTCGCTGAATCACACAATAGAACTTACGGCTGAATTGAACGCGGTAAAAATATCCGTTCCTACGTATATGGATGAAATACATAACATATTTATAATAATATTCCTACAGTTAACAGAAATAAAAATTATTTACAGATCTATGGACTACCTATATGTATGTATATCGTATTTTCTATTAATAATAAAAAAAAATAATAATAAAATGCGATGTTTGATTCACATAACGATATACAGATAATTATAACAAGCAAGTAAAAATAATATTATGTAATGATAATGAGCAAATTGTTCGTCAAAAGTGACAGCAATTAAAACAGATCAAAGATGATATGAAACAACAAGAAATAACAAACAGAACAAGAAGAAAAAAAAAATGTAATTCTACTACACTTTTATACGATAAAATCATCGATCGATATTCACACAAATTATAAAATTTCTAACGAAACTGTTATTCTTTTGTACTACAATTCATATTTTTATGAACTAAAAACGAAACTTCGAACTCACGATTCTTTTCCCCACCTACATAGGTTTGGAATAGCAAAGAAATATTCGCTAATTATTGTATAACAAAATTTTTCAATTCAACCGTAATGAATAAAAGGCTTATTCGTGGCAATATTTTCTCAATAATCACATCAATCTGATACCCTCCAAGTTTTTACAATTATTAGTAACACTTTAGAAAATAGATATTCACGGAATAACACCGCGTCGAGCCTAGTAGTTCTCAAAGAATCACTATTAGATAACTAAAATACCATACATCAGAAGGTTGGAAACTAGACAAAGCACAGGGGCTAAATTTTCATACAATTTCATATTATCAATATTTGTTATTTTCAAACGATAATTTTATTCATCTTCTTTTTTTTTTTTAGCTACGCATGGAAGACAAAAGTATTTTTATTTTTTTATTTTTTTTTTGCTAGGAAGTGCAGTACATACCCACATACATATATATTATATGTACCTTGTACTTCGCAATTTATATAACATTCAAAAACAAAAAAATGGCTATGATTATTTTTCCGACCCAAATATCGACCAATAGAATTGCACCATTCGACGTCACGTGGTACAACCTACATGGTATTATACTGATAATTTTTTGATTATTTTCTCTGGTAGTTGCTATATATAAAAAACAAAACATAATCCAGTCAAATTAACCACACGTCAAACTGACAGGTTGAATTATAATTCTGTGACTTCCGAATTTTTAATTTTTAACTGTGGATTTTGTCTCATGGTGCAATTCTATCGGCCGAAATTTGGATGAAAAAATAATCCCCCGAATACCACTCGAGCTTCAAAATTAATCGGGTATTTCCCTCAAGGTTCCCTGCAATCAAACGAAGTCGTCAAGTTTTTCAGAAAAATCACTCGCGCTTCGCGCTCGTGATTTTTTAACCTGAACAACTTGACTCCTTCATTTGTTTGCAACGAACCTATCGGGAAATACCCGATAATTTTGAAGCTCTTGTGGTATTATAAGTGAATATTCGTTTGATTTATTAACACGTACTCGTGTAAGTCCGTTTACTATACGATAAGGCACACATTTGCTTAACGTGAATTTTTTTTGTACAAAAAATGATAAGTAGGTATTGTTGCTATGTTTTTTCTTATCAATTCATTTTCATTTATCAGATTTATGTATTCGAGACAGAACCAGACGTCAAATTACTGGATCAAGTCATTATATATTTTCCAATATTTTTTATGTCATTTGAAATCAATTGTTCAATATTATTGATCATCAAATGACTCCTATATGAATTGTGAGTAACATATTTTAGTGACAATATGAAGAATAATTAATCAATGACTGATCAGTATTAATTTTACATGTCTCAACAGTTAGATAAGTCAGGAATTAAATCCTTGTATACATATCAAACATTATATTGAGTAACAGTTGTTCAAAAGTCCGAATCTTCGATAATCATTATTCATACAATCATTAAAATTGAACCAAACAACACACTTACACACTCACACGTGTTATCATATCCTTCCGGCAGTTAATATTTACAAACTGTTAATAAATAAAAAAATAAAAAAAAATAAAAACAATCATTTAACAGAAATAATCAATTCAATTTCTAAATTGATTATTGTTATATTATATACCTGTAGGTATTGCGGACGTATAATAGTTTAGGTAGGATAATTTCTGGGCAGGTGAACTGACTATAGCAAAATGCCTAAACGCGATGTTAAACAACGCGATACCGTACACGTTTTTTTAACATTATTAATATAGGCAAGTAATAGCAGTCTATATCACGTGTAACAATAACAATAAGGCCCGTAATAGTATTCCTTTTATCCTCATATTGTACGAATTATGTAATGTCTGTTACAGCAGTCTGTTTAAGAAGATTAGTTTTCTCTTACGATTGAAACTTGAACCATTATCACCGCCGACTGGCGAACTCTCGGAGTGATCTTTCAGCTGTGAAAACCACTAGATAGTCTTGAAATTCAAATGTCGTTGTCCTTTCGATGCTGTAAAACTGCCTTCCATATCCTCAGCTCGATACCTCCCCTATTTAATAAACGGAATGATTAATATACAACAATAATTTATCCTGATATGCGATTTATCAACTCACCTCAAGTTCAGCCTACGAAGGTCTTCTCGGCTAATGTGGAATAGGATATCTTCCAAGGTGTATTCTTCGTAGAGAAACTGTAAAATGTTTATTTCAATCAATTGAGTTCGTCAGGAAAGAAGGAAGAAGGACGAACAAAGAAATATAATTGAAATTCCTCAAAGCCAAAGTATTTACAAAGTTAGATAAAAGTTTTGATAAACGGCTCAACTCAATTTTAAATATAAACAAATGGATGAACTTACCCTATCTATGGATAGCCCATCTACACCAAGTCCTTGTAGCCATTCTGTGAGCCTAGTATCAGTAGAGGTTGCATTATGATCAGTGACACTGATTTGTGGTAAGAATTCTGGATGTGGAGACGCAGGATCTCCGCAAGATATTGTTGAATTATATCTAAAAGATAATTAGTTCTTCTAGTGATTGTCAAAAGAGACACATACAATATAAATGACTGAATGAATAATTAGACAAGAAAATATCTAATCTTAACTCACCCAGACTCTTGCCTCGCAGTTCTTCTGTACATTGATTCACACAACTGGGTCAGACCTCCCAATTGTGTTTTTTGGTCTTCTATTGCTTGCTGTAACATAGTTTGATAAACTTTCTGATTCTCCAATAATTCCTGGAGCAGTTTCATGTTTTCAGACTTTAAAGATCCCATCTGATCCTGATATTCTCGCCAATATTTATTATCCAAAGAATCGACGGTCTTCTGCGACTTAACAGAATTAACTGTTGACACACCTGACGTCGACCCTTCTTCAGGTCCATCGACACCTGACTGGCCTCGATCATGGCCTAGTAGATTAGCGCCAAGCTCTGTAAAAAGGAAATGAGAGAATGGTAAGAATGTTTATTTAGGTGGATGATGCAATCATTTTGAAATACTGAAATCTCTAATACCTATTGTATAGCTTTCAATCATCATGATCAATAATTTAACTCAAAACTTTGGGCGTAATCCGTTCATGTAATACAGCAGAGTCGACTGTCGACTAAGAAGTGAGATTAAATGTAGTTTCCTCTCATAATCGTGATTGGTTTCTTTAGCGATATTTTTAGAGTTGACATGTTAATACACTCAATCTATACACACGTTGCTACATACATATGTAACACGTGTTATATGTTATACTTAAACATATGGTAGATAAACTACTAATGTATACTTTAGTACATATATGCCTATAAGACTTTGCCTAAGGCCTGATTAACTGGAACTTACTCAACAGTAGCGGCGTTAACTAAACTTCTCTTGGTAAATATTTAAATATTTAGATAAAATGTGATGAAAGAGAAAAATCGCATGGTAAATATTAAATGTGAATTTCTTTATGGCTGAAATATTCGTCAAGATGTTTCAAGGAATCCGAATGCTAACAGAATAATGATACGAAATAATGCGATTTAGACTCACCTGGGGACAATACGGTAATCGCAGCTTGGACGGCGTTTCTGACTAGATTATCCAAAGCGAACATCCAATGGGGTTTTATACTGTGTAGCCTTAGGACTTCGTTCACTGCTGTTTGAAATAGGTAAATTGCCAAATGGAGTTGATTGATCGCTGTTGAATCGAAGTCCAAATCTTCCTTGAGTGTTCTGATCGCAGATGTAAGCACATCTTGGTTTGGTTCAGAGATATAATCCCTAAGAGCGCGCATTAGAAGTTCCAAGTGATTCTGTAATGAAACTTGAGAATTAATCACACTTCTTTTTATACTTTTTATTTCTTTCTAAGCTTGAGAGGTTTGTCTTGATAAAATAAACCTCACCATGTGTAGAACGGTTTGTCCAACGTCCTGATGTATACTCCTTAACCAGACCTGACATATTTTAGCTTCATCTTGACTCAAGACCCTAGTCAGAGTCATACGTCGTTGGCTATCTTTTTTTAATAAATAAAAGCCCTCCTGTTCTTCGCCTACTTTGTGACCTGGCTGACCTGAGGAATGAATGTGGTAAGAAAATTTCTCAAAGTTCTGTACAGTCAATATTATATTTTCTATACCGAATATTCAAGTTTAGAAATTAATTGATCCATTCTTACCAGATAATTCTACTTCGGGAGAGAGTAATCCACCTGAGGAACTTCTTCTGGTCATTGAAGGTCCTGTGGTATCAGATTCACTGGCTTCTATGGATGGTGTGCTTCCGATCGTGCTGTTTAAAAGAAAGTGAGAGAGAAATGTATATTTATTATCATTCCAATAATCATCGAAGCCTTCTCCAAAAACTTCAGAGTATATTTCTAAACATATACAATTAAGTTCGAATTGATGTTAAGATTATTTAATGAGTGAAAGCAGTTGATTGGATTAATCAAAGCACACAGAGCTACATGTAATGGGAGATAATTATTTTCTTTCTAATTCGAGTACTTTTTTTATTTAACTTAATTAATATTACTGTGAATATTGTTGTTCGTAGTTTCTGACTTCTCATAATAATGAGTGAAAATAATTGAATTCGACAGATAATGAATACGAGAATTGATTGAAATATGAAAACTGTGGAATCTTCATAGTTCCAAAATACCTAATTGAATAATAGTTTATAGAAATAAAGCTAAGCTGTAGCTAAGAGTTTGTGAAATAATGTAAGTAATTTAAATAATACAGATTTAATATTCTTATGGAATAAATTTCGTTGAGATGACAATGAGTCCCTCTTGGAAAAGTATTTTTCTATCATCCCAGCCAGTAGTTATTCGCGACTGAAAATATTCATGTAAAATAACATTCAGTTTAATATTGATACCATACCTGCAGAAAGAAAGTGCAGCTGGCATGCTGATAGGAGATAGAAGATGAGCCGGACTTCGTTCCCTCAACGGACTTGATTTTGTCAGCCCTCCGCTACAGATCACATTTTAGATTGTTATCAATTCGTATTGAGTTAAAATTAAATAAGCTAAAAATACTCGAAGTATTAGCTAATTTTTTTAAATAAAAATAAGTTGAATACCAGCTGTATTCAAAACTCCAGCTCTCCATATCAACAATAGGCTGAAATTTCATTATCATTCCTATTCTAATACGATTTGCGACAAAAATTTCAGAGCAATGCATATTTAACTGTCATAGAGATAACGAGATGAATAATTCTGCGCAGGTAAAATTTGGAACGTATTTAAATCCTCTTGAGGCAAGGGGACAAAGTAGAAAAATTCCGCATTCACTTTTTATGCAAATATTATTGACGGTTGATAGTATACTACTGCTTCGTAAAGCCTAGCGATGGAAATTATCATTCGAACTAATCTACGGTCCCTCTTCCTGCCCACATGTCTTGACACACATTTATATGTTATGCATATTTAAAATAAGAAAAACCATATTCATCGCGAACCAAATAAGGCTCTTTGTTTATGGAAAAAGATATTCTAGTTCTATGAGAAATTTCACAATGTTTATCAAATCGTATTGTTGTTATATGACTAATGCAATTGTAATGCGCAAATTTGTCATCCATATTATTGATAATTAAACATACTATGCGATAATGTAAACAAACTATAATGTTCAATTCTTAAATAAAACTCAGGAAATGCTTTGATTTCTAACTAGTACTGTATTAGTTAGTGTGTGTATTAAGGCGGTAAACACACGAATAAAAAGAAACTGGACGTAAACTTATCACAAGCTCAAAGCATTGTCGGAAAACAAAACATAGCACGAAGGAGATGAACGATTTAGTATTCATATTAAGTAATGAACATCGACTTCAACAACGATTAACGAAATCTAAAAACTTACGTATCGTCAGAATGAGAAGACTGGATTGGCGGCGAAGTGACTATGTGATTATTATTAGTTTTGTCGAATTTTCCTAATCGTTCGAGTCTCTCCGCTGGAACAGATATACTTCGACTGAAATCAGGCGGCGCTGGTAATCGTGTGCTTTTCTTTTTCCTGAAAAGGAAAATTTAGTCAATGATTTCGTCAGCTAAGTCGAATTTTCGCAGTATCAGAAATTGTTCGAAGCAAACTTATGAATTATGGGCAGAAACTTACTCGGTAAGAAAAGGATCGTCTAATAATTTAGCAGCAGTTGCTCTGACGTCAGGATTTGGTTCAAAACATCGTAGAATGAAGCTTTTTGCTCTCTCAGATAATTCCGAGGGTATTTCAGGATGAATTTTGTAGAAACCCACCTGTTATCAATAAAACTAAATCAGATTTCCACCTAATACTCGCTAAAGAAGACTATGATTGATATTCACCTTGAATACAGCAGCCTGAGGAGATCCCAACTCTATAAACGGAGGCTTGCCAGTTGCCATTTCAACAATCGTACAACCGAGTGACCAAATATCAGCCTAGAAATTCCCAAAAATATTAACATTTTTATTCACCGATACGATTTTTCGTTAATCATAAATGTCTGAGTTTCTTCGACAAAATTATTCAAACTACTGTACAAACTAAACGTATCGCAGGTAGTTATCTACAGTTACAACTCAGAGTTGTAATACGATCGTTTTGCTGATCGGCATTAGTCAGCTACGGAATATTTGCAAGACTACAAGATTTCAACAAGTTAACTTGATAATTTGCTAAATACTATGTGTGCTGTGAATTTATAATTGGATATTGAATATGCGATCATTTCAACACTCTTGGAAGCATTAATATTGAAGAAATTCTATTATTTTTTAATGAATGGTAAAGCCAATGTAGTATGTATGTATTTAGTAGTATGTAGTATTTCATTACTATACAGTTAAGAATAAAATAGAAAATATGAATTTTATTTACCGGAGCCCCGTAACCACGTTGCCCTTTATCTATAACTTCTGGTGCCATATATTGCAAGGTTCCTGTGAAAGTTTCTGTGCTTGGACAGAGACCAGCCAATCTCTTAGATGTACCAAAGTCGGAAATTTTAACTACACCGCTGTATGTATTGACCAATACATTGTCCCCTGGTTGAAGAAAAAAAAGGGGTTTATAGGTAAATTTAGTTAGAATATATAAATAAAATATGAGATTCATCTTTGCTTCTTTTATCTTCTAAAAGTTTTAAACTTCCTCACCTTTTATATCACGATGAACGATCTTCTGATCATGAAGATATTTAAGTCCTTCCAGGATTTGTTTAGTATAAAAAGATATGGTCGATTCGTTTTCCTTCAAAGGTC
Source organism: Tenthredo notha (assembly GCA_914767705.2). NCBI lineage: Eukaryota > Metazoa > Arthropoda > Insecta > Hymenoptera > Tenthredinidae > Tenthredo > Tenthredo notha. The sequence goes on along the minus strand of OU611914.1, from coordinate 798,540 downwards.
CCCATTTCGATCTCAGCAATGCCGATAAACTACCTGGAATCAAACAAGCCAAGAATAATTAAAGAAGTTCTAAAATCACTGAAAGAAAACAATTCTAATACAATTTTTTTCACTATATTGCATATCGAGCCGATGGTATTTTAGTAGTTAGTAATTACAATGAATTCTTACCCCCAGGAACTTGTTCCATAAAAATTTTGAAAAATCCATCCTCACTCACGGATCCTAAATATTGAACGATGTTTCTATGTCTCAGTTGACTGTGTAGTTTGATTTCCTCATGCAGAGGTTGAACATCGCCTAAATTTCTTTCAGGGATTTCCTTTACGGCTATTCTCACTTGTGTGTTTAAATCACGAGCTGCGTACACAATACCGTATGTACCTTTACCAAGTATTGTGCGTTTGTTTTGATCATCCAATTCGTACTCAAACTGGAGAATAAATAACATAAACCAGTTTCGTGACTTTGAAGAAAACTCTTCCATCAAAATTCCCAATATAGAATCATAAAGAAACAAAAGTCGTACCTTCATCTGATCGTCAGTTAGATATGCATCCAAATCCACAACCATGCCTTCCTGGTCTCTCGTCATTTCCAAAATCAAGTCATAGAATCTTTGTCTGCACTGAACCGACGGTAAATACATTTGGAAATCATCAGAATTCTGATGTACGTATAAAAATAAACATCGTTCATCTCTTTTGTATAAACTAACGCTGCGTATCATATTGGCAGTAAAAAGCCAGTCATGTACTTGTTTGCAATTATCTTTCAGACTGTCTAAGCACAAATTCCAAATTTGTATAGATTTTTGTTCCGCTCCAAGATTCACGTTCACATAACTCGGCATTAGGATCTTTGTCGGTTCTAGTACAAGTAGCTGTTGAAGAATCATAAAATTAAATTCACAAATTTGCTTTCAGAAAGAGGGAAAGATCGAGATATGCACAGATCTGCCTCTCTAAACATACCGGAAAACGTATACTGTCTCCAACTTCGGATCTTGTAGCTTCTACGAAGTAATCCATCCAGAAATCAAACACTTGTTCTTCTGGCGAGGCTTCAACAGCTAAATTCTTTTTCCGAACTCTGTTTATAAGCGATATATTTCCTATCGTCGATTTTAGGTACCTAATATAATGAGTAATAATTAAATGAGTAATTTGCGTTTGTAAAAAATGTGATAACTGTTAAGAGTTTGTAGAAAATTACCAGTTCGGTGGCTTCAATTTAAACATACATTCAGCTGCTTGTATAGCTTTAGAATAATCCTCGGCAAGTACGCTTATTTCAAAGAAAGTAGCAACATCCCAATAGTCTTTAAGGCTTGAGAGGCTCCCCTTTTTACCAATCAAATTATTTAATACCATTCCAATGTGCTGTAGTTCTTCACTTTTTGAAAACTCATTTCCTGCTATCACCAAAAGTGTGGCAAGATTAATACCAGCATATTCGTTCGGTTGTACCTTGAAAGTTGTTCGGAATCAATACATTGAATGTGTGAAATGTAATACGAAAATTAACAAGATCTTAGCTCTTTTTCATTTATTGAATGACTATTACCTCGAATCCTTTTCTGTACCAACGAATAGCATTTTTCAGACTTTCCTGATCCATATAACTACTTTCGACGAATTTATCCTTGTAAATTCTGCCGCATAAACAAACCATGTCCGGCACATGATTCTCCTTCTTTTCTAAAGCCTTTTCTATAACCTTCAACGCCTTTTCTCTGTCTCCTTCTTTGTTTCTTCTATTAAGCGCAAAAGCGTATAGAAAACGTATCGTTGGAGTATTTATAGAGTTTTTATGGCTGGGTACTGTGCGCAAATCATCAACGAGCTGCACCATCGCATCGTAGTCCTGATATGAAAAGAAAAACGATTATGAATCAATAAAATACAGATTAGATAGTAAAAATTCATTATAATTCTAGTAGGCGTCAACGAACCTGAATTTCTCTGTAGGAAATTAGAACGTTGAGCACAACTTCGCCAGATAAAACATTTGGATCATCTAATCGTTTCCGAAGGTTATTTAAAACCCTGGAAAGTTCAGTTCCAGAATATGTCTCACGCGCTTTGCGCAAATCTGCTAAAAACTTTTCCTTCATATGGGCTCTGGAAGTATTATTACACAACTGATTAAAAGCTTAAATTATGCTTGCGTTAAATTAGAATAAGCTATTTTCAATCAATATTTCAACCCCTGAGACAATCGAGACTCAAATATTAGAGAGCTTCTATTACGATACGAGTGAAAAACGTTTTAAACTGAAATAGGAAAAGTTTCTTTCACAACCAATACACTTCAGCGAATGAATATTCACTGCAATGAATAGTTGCAGCAATTCAATGCATGGGATAGATAAGATAAAATAAAATATGATCATTTTATGTGCTTTGCTATGATATATAATATGATATGATTTCATTGGCTTTAAAACTAACAAATTAAAACGAAAGGCTTTAAGTTCTCTGGATTAGTTGGTATCTAACGATAAAAACAAAGACTTATGTATGTACAGTATACTCTGATCTAAGAATATAACTAACTTTTCAATATCTAACTACAATTTTACCTGTTAACTGCTCATTATAGTTGATCTTTGTTGCAGTGAAATGAAAATCAGAAATAATTGTGATAAACTTTAGAAAAATTTGATCAACTGATTCAAAACTATGGATAAAGTCTTGTTTTTTTTTTAACTCGTTACACTCACTTTGATTGTACTTCGACATCCTGTAAAAGTTTTTTCAGTTTTAGCGTCAAATGTTGTTTGGGGTCTATCACCTCTTCCCCAGTTACTCTACTAGCAGCCGGACTTGTAGCGACGCACGATCCGCATTCCACTACTCGATAGGTGACAAAAGTATAGCTGCCGCACGACAACTAGAATAAAAGAGAACCTTGATATTAAAAAAGAGTAGAAAATATTGAACGTTAGATAAAACGAGGAGGAATTATGCCTTGTTGAATAATTGAAAGTTGATAAATATACATAAAATAACTAAGCTGATATTGAGATACCATGAAGAGTTTAGTTACGTCAGTTACGATCTAAATGTGATGTGTACAAGCAGGAATAATTATTACTATAACTTGAATGATGTGGCATTTGATCTTTGCCAGTCAGATGCACTTGAGTATTGTTAAATAATTCATTGCAAAGCTTGAGCATTGAAATATCACAATTCTATTTGACAAACTGCTAGAGGTTGATAAATTTTGTATTCATTAATAATTTATCGCTTATTTATAGTACCGAATAGAGAACAAGATGCAACATTATTAATTCAGGCTCTTACTAGCTAAAAAAAATTTGTCACAGTTTTTGAACTACCCACTAATCCCCGACTCTCAATGATAAACTAAAACTTCACAAAATAATTGTCGAGCAAGTTGCATGCGACCAAGCAGCATGGCTAATGGCTATATTAAGAACATGAACTCATGCATTGAAAAAGAAAGTTTTATCTATTCACTGAATTAATTGTAGCAGATAAACACTGTGTATATTTTTACATAAATTAGATCAAGGGATGACTTGTTTTGAATTGACCGTGGGATTTTATTTCTTTTAGTATTACGTGTTTTGAATATTCTCAATTTTCATTACTGTGATGTTAGAGAGAGAGAAAAAGAGAGATAATGGAAGAAAGATTGAGATATCGCATATATTATGAGCCTTGATCTGAGCTACAAGCTATTTTCTATTATTAATAAACCAGAGCTACTAATAGAGATAGATTATGCATTACTAAGCACTCGCAGTAGGCCAGTTGCATGTTAAGGTGACTATTAATAACACCTTTAATTGACACGACTACTTGAGAGTTTATATTAGTCCTAATGAATAGCCAAGGTCTTTGTATGCATTATTTGTTGATCAATTACTTCCTACACATTATATATAAATATATATTTCATTTTATAACAGAGGACTGGTATTAGCTTGGAACACGATAATTCGAATGAATTCATTAACTTTTTTTAATGAAAAGTTGCTTCTTGCAAAAAAAAAAAAAATAGATTTTACTCACCTTAAGCCTGATTGTAGCTTCGGTATCCATGTCGTTGTGTAATAAAATATTTTCTTTCATTCCAAAACTTTCTCTAACACCCAAGTGATATGATAAAGATGATTGCTGCAGCTGAATGCTCAAATCCACAACTGCTACATCAGCGTTATAAAAAGTATCCAAAACATTGGCTTCGCCAAAGTCGAGTTTCTCAAACTGTGAGAGGAGGAAGAATTCGTTCATCAATTAAAATTGGTATAAGAATGGATAAGCAGATGAAAAAATAGCAAGATTTTGATTGATAAAAGTAATAATTGTGTTGATATTATACAACAAATAATTACCTGTATGTGATGCATGTTGGCATTGACCAAATTACAAGCTTGCCTAACTTCTTCCAGTGCTTTTTTACGCTGATTAAGATACTGAGGTTGTTGTAAATCAATGACACAAGCCACGTCCATTCTGGGTCTTCCACATATCGTTGTATGGCTGGATACATCGCTGTGAGTACCGACGCTGTCCGTGCTTGAGACAGCGTCAATAACGTTGGATAGTCCTACCATAGCTAAAACAAGAGAATAAGTAAATGAGGTAGAGGTCGTAGATCTGTTTTCTGAAAAATAGCGAATAAAGAAGAAGAAAAAAACAAATTATCAACATCGTATAAATTATTCCAGTATCTTTAAATATCTTAGACTGTTCGACCAGCTAGTTGTGTGATAAAAATTATTCAATAAGTATCTAATTTATTCAATTAATACTTGAGGTAATAAATGAGAAAGTAATTAATTCATTCAGGATGAATGTCGTGTGTTGATACTATCACTCGATTAGTAGTTGAGTTGACTTGTTTGTGGTTTGTGGTTTTTTGAGATTTGAACTACTACTACTACTACTACTACCAGCACCCACAATACAGAGAAAAATCAAAGCCTTGTTAATCACATGCGTAGAGCTTTATTATTTATTATCGCGTTTATCTGAATATTTAAACACTGTATAATGAGTGGTACATCCATAATGGGATAGTGACGTTAAATAAAATATTGTAAAATAGGTGAGTCATACATAAGTATATTATATCAACAGAATCCAAAATCAAGATATAAGATCTCAAATTCTACAGTCATTTAGTTGAAAAAAAATCTGTGATATAATTTTATTTGTTAATTTTTTCTTTATGTTTGGGTTTTCTTTTTTTCTTTTTTGCTTCTTTCTTTTCTCTCCAAATATTTTCTACTTACTTAGTTTAAGATAATGCGCGTTTAAAGGAATCAGAAGAAATATCTTTTCTTTTATTATTTTTGTCAAATATTATTGCGCGCCAAATATATATATATGTGTGTATATATTTTTATTATTTTTTTTTTTTTGTTCAACCCACTGTTGTTGAACGGAACGGAACGGGAACCGATCCAATGCACAGTTGGTTTGTTAGTAACAAATGCATACGTAGTTAACGTCAATTTAGTCTGCAAGGAAACCAGAACTGTAGAACAATGTATGATGTATGCATGTATGTATATTACAGTGGGTCGTATGAAAGGGTGATTTTAAAAAATTTTTGAGACCTGCATCTCAATTATTCCTAATTTTCATTCTTAAAACCGATCAAGAGGTGGACATGGAAATTTTTTTTCAATCACCCTTTTAAGGACGACTCTAATGTATATAGTATGTATGTTTGTATGTATATTTATGTATGTGATTATTTTTTTCTTTTTTTTGATTCCATGTGAAATAAAAATTCAAGATAGATATTGTGACGATTAATATACAAGTATGTGATGATTAATGATAAGATATAGTCTTATGTATACATATTATACAATACACATAATAATAAACTCATATATATATGAAAAATTTGTTAATATTTATTTACATAATTATTTATTAAAGAAAACATTGTTTGCTTACCAGGAATTTCAATAACGTCTCCGCAAGTCGACGGCATTATTGCATACTATGTATATATATATTTCGTTATTTTATTTTTATTATTTTTCTTTCCACTTTCTCAGTATTTATTGTTTTTCCTCAATAATAATTTGTAGTTATAGCTATATATTGGCACTTCACATAGGACTAACTTGTGTAAACTGCGTTAACCAAACTGTACGAGAAACGTGTGGAATAAATATATTATAATGCTATTTACAGAGTGACAAGAAACGTGGGGCGCGGGGTGGGGGTGAAAAATTTTACGAGACGAGAGCGTAGTAAATAACAGAACAGATCCTTTTTTTTTTTTTCTGCACACGTTTTTTCTTCTCTTCGCAATAATAGTAAGTAAATAAATAATAATCAAATGAATGAATGAATGAATGACTTCGAATGAGAACGTGTATTGTTATTTTCTTTTTGTTTCTAAATATGAAAAGTTGATAGAATTAATTAATCATTATTTAATAAATTGAATTTCTTATTGGAACTAGGGTGGTATAATAAATACGTTTTCTTTTCTATATATCGTAATAAAAAAAAAATAGGAAAAAAAATGAAATATTATTTATATCACAAGACAGCAGCTAACTTTTCTGGGGGGGTTAAGAGAAAATTTCTTAGAGTGAAGAAAAAAAAGAGAAGAAAAACACTATTTTTTTTTTTAGTTACGTGATGATGACAAACTGTTGTCTCGTATTCGATATTAGTTTAAGATATATATTTAAACCACCGTATATCTAACACGCACCTTGGTAACATATACTAAACACGTATTTAAAAACGTAAAATGATATTACATCAATTGTATGCAATTAAATACCATTTACGGTGAACGGTACAAAAATCACCAACCATTTCTTCTCGAAGCAACCTCGCGAGAGTCACCGAGAGTCCGGATCACGTACTAATGTAATTTTCGATGTCGTTGTCGGTCACCACACACTAGAAACTACAAAGGTTACGTAGTTCGTTTATGAGCGTCTTGGGGCGCTGCGATCGCGCACTACACCGACTGTCGGTAAAGAAGCAAACCCACGCGAAATCGAATCTTGTTATCAATCAAGTTTATTAGTAGTAGTATTACGTTTATCATCATTACCATTTTTTTTGTGTTATTTAATTTACTACCTGCTTATGCTTGAGATAACCGAAATGAAATTGTTATTCATATTATAGGCTATAAGACTGTAAATGAACTTTGAATAAAACAATAATGCGATAGATTTATAGTGATTTGAATTCGTAAAGCTGATGATAATATAATATTGGATTCCTTTTTTTATTTATTTATTTAATTTTTAATTATTGTTATCATTGTTATGCAGCTATCTATACACTTATCACGATAATTAATTACATTATGATATTTTTACGATTATGTTATATCTCCGATTATGAAGAATCCCATAACTTACTTATTACGATGTATTTAGTTATAGAAGGTACACAGACCCGCGTAAATAAAATACGTATCGCAAAACGCAGATAACATATTTTCGATTTTTTTTTTTTTTCTTTAATTATTACGGTAGAAATTATAACAGCGTTGTCGAGTGTTAAGCTCATATAGCGTTATCATCCGCTCCTGTTACTATTTTCTCACCTTCCGAAGCGACAAATGGTACTTTATTTAAGACGAGAAAATATCGATGAAAAAAAAAAAAAAAACACCGCGACTTATCATTAAATCGTTATAATATAATAAGGCTGAAAAAACAGCGTAATTAGAATGAATTTAAATATGTAATGTAATCGTATTGAAAATTGTCCAGTCTTCGTTACATTTCATATTTGATATGGGTAGAAGCAGTAAAGATTTTTGTCTTCTAGTTTATTAGGAAATAATAATACACAAACCGAACCGAATCGATTAAATAATTGCAAAATTATCCACACAGTTTTATAATCCCATAATATGTTTATATTATGGATATTTATTATATACTAAGTTATTTTATATTTTCCTAATAACTGATAAACTTTATACCGTCTTAAGAAAGTTTATGTATATAGACTGCAAACGTATAAGAGATTAATGAAATGAAAGAAAAAAAAAAACAACGTCCTTTCAATCATAATCGGTCTTGATACATTATTTCATTGGTACGTAATAGGAATTTATAACTTATAACGGAAATTTGTGTTATACGTTATATGGGGTAACCTTAAGTACTGAGGACAGGGAGTAGAAAGTAAAACTGTTTGTTTTCTGATATCCTATTAATTTCTTACCGTCTATTCGCCGGAAGAATGTTGAACTGGTCGATATTTGCCTGAACAGGAAGACTTTTGTCCAGCTAAATATTAGGAATTTATGAGACGAGGTAAAAGATTTTATTAAAACATCACCGCACCACGCACGCAACTTTATTTACGTAATTTTTTCATATCGCGTCATTCTATTCCAAATAATCCCGCTTGCTTTCTAACCAGACAAACAAGGAAAAATGAAAGAAAAAAAAAAATTCCAAAAAAAAAAAAACCGTAATTTCATATCCAGATCTATAATCAACGTAAATTACTCCGAAACGATCTACCGCGAAACACGAAATAAAACCGAAGAACAACTAGAAACATTTTTAACTTAAAAAACGACAAATTTTACAGGTGTATAAATAAAAAAAATTAAAAAATACCCAATTATTATAACGAAGTTGAAAACTATATCGGATCTGAATATGCAAATGTTATATTTATCTTCCGGAAAAGAGTATGAGAGGGAAAAATTGATAAGCGAAAAGATCGTCTTTGTCGAGCTGTTTGAGCTACGGTTTGTTCTTCATGATATCCCAGTAATGCACTCAGCTTAAAAGTGCGACAAAAGTGTTTTCACAACATTTTACGATCACTTACATATTTTATATTATCACTATTATTATTATTATTATTATTATTAATAATGTTTTTCTTTTTTTTTCTTTTGACGGCATTAAAATCGGCGTAGATATTCTCGCATATGAACGTATAATCATATATCGTACACGATACCCGTACCTACTTTACTTAGAAGACTTTTGTCTCTTGACTGAATAGGAATTTATGACCACCAAGAGAAGTAGGTAGGTAGGATATACATAAATACACATGTATATGTACCCGGGGGATTGGATTTATTCACCGACGTTCAACGTATGCCGTTACCCGTTTTGTTAAACTCAATTGCAAATATGTTTGCGTAATGTTTCTGTGTTCATATATGCTCCTGGTGCAGTATCAGCATGGAAAGAGGTACTTTGATTGACAATAGCCGTTACTAATATCATCACTATAGACATTCGCTTTAAATTTACCCATTAATCAGCTAAAAACCATATATTTATTAATTAAGATCGAGTAATTGACACATTTAAACGCATCTATATAGTCAAGTGAAATATGAGGAGATAACAAAGTTTAACGATCGTTAATCTTACGGTGGATTAAATAGCTTACCTCATTACTCTGTTTTATATATAAAAAAAATATATATGTGTATGTATGTAAACGTGTTACTGTCAGGAATAGGCAGAATTTAGTGAAAGAGAAAGGTGAGGAATTGGTTTGGGCAAAGCATTATTCAAGCATGGAGGAAGAGCTGAGAATTTTCAAATAACGTTATCAGGATTGTATATGCGGTTAAAGGGTATAAATTTAAATGTCTCATAAAATGCCTACGCTTCAGTATTAATTGTAAGACACGTAATATCTTCGACGGGCTTCTAAACATTTGTCACAAAACACTTTTGTCGATCAAGTAAGGTCGGCGATTGATCAGGGTAACAGAAATTCAGCGAAAGCTATTCGACTCCGCGTCGACTCTCAGTTCTCACTCAGAACTCCGCTACTATAGCCGAAGTAGTGGTGAGTATCAGTATACGCAGAAAACCAGCGAGAACTCGATACCGCAAACTAAACATATGTATAATTCTGGGTCAGTAAGATTAGGTTGAGTGAGTGCTGCAGCACGAAGCACCGTGGAAACGTACCAATGAACTCCCCGCTAATAGGAGAACAGAATATCGGAGAACAATATTACGAAAGGGCTGCAAGATATGCATAATTAGTATTCTGTACTTGTATAAGACTCTATCCTGCATTTGATTGAAAACTATTATCAGATTTTATATGACGACTTTTCGTAAAAGTGGATAAACCGTGATAACTATATTCCATCTTTGCATCAATCCAAAAAATTAATTTTCTCTATTTTTTTCAAAGACTTTTACTCGATATTAGAATCGGAGTTAGATTTACCCTGAACGTGCGATCCTCGGTGTAAAAAATATCGCGTCAAACCTGAGATAGTAGATATTCTGTGAATAACTTTATACACGTTTTCAAAGATCGTAGTTCAACGCCTATATATCTCAATGTCTAAATAATATATCTAAATTCATATTATATATATACGCGGCTGAGTTTACCGCGAATAGAGTGGGGCGCGTTTATGCGCGGCGCGGCCACTCCGCAGCGCTCCCCTGTTACGAGGACATTATAACATCTTCGGAGCCAAGTGCAATTCTCGTATCCGCGGCTACTTCGAGAACAGAGCCCCGCGCTAGTATGCTGTTATCCTAATCGAGGGGGTCCCCGAGAACTGGCCTGCCCCACGGTTTACTGATACCGTTATTTCATTCGGTTTATACTATTCTCGCTTTTATTTCATTCGGTTTATACTATTCTCGCTTTTATTTCTATACCCATAATTAGGCTAATAGAGATGTAATTAATTATTAAAACAGGAAAAAAAATCGTAAAAATTTTTTTGATAAATATATACTAGGTATGTGTTTTGTGTTATAATTTTTTTTCTTTTCTTTGATACTGTACAAACATTATTCGAAATATATTTCTACGTATCCAGTTTACAGATTGTATATTCCTAAATATGATTGTAAAATATGAATTCGATAAATGTGTGTGACGATTAAATGTTGGAATTTAGAAATAATTTTTTTTCTTTTTTCCTCATCATAATATATTTCTGTGTGCGTGTGTGTGTGTGTGTATATATAAAGAATCGATAATAATTGACCTTTGTTAGAATTATTTTCCGAGTAAAATTTTTCTCGTTGCTCCAAACGATTGTCCGGCTTGAGTAGCTCCTTTGAAACTACCTGCTTGAAGACCGATCACATTTTCACCAGCCCTCAACTGCTCTTCGGTAAATACTCGTTTATTTTCTTCTGACGGTTTTGGACCTATCCATGGACCACGCCATTCTGGGTGTTTGTAGGTCTGTAAATATAATGATTCACAGAAGGGATAGATATACAATATGTAGAAAAAAATAATAATAATAATAATAATAATAATATAACAGAAGATTCAATTATTCGTATCATTTATTTGACTAGAGCTTTTTTTTTTACGAAAATTGTATGAAAAAAATGAAAAATTATTAAAACTTACGGTACGACCGATAGCAAAAATGGTATTCGTCACTTGAGCGATGTTCTTGCGTTCCATCAAGTCGACAGCTTGAAACAAGTCGACATCAGGTACACCGTATTTAACACACGCCTTTTGGAATCTGTAAATACGAAATTAGAAGTGAAAAAATCAAAAATAAACAGATGAAGTAAAACGTGAAATTGTGTGAAATTGAAGGAAAAGAGGCTAAAATTAGAAAATCGTTCAACTAATAAAGTTAATGAAAATAAATGATTATGAGATATGATTTGTATATGAATAATAAACGATGTTGAAAGGGCTGAATAACGAGCGAGTAATTTAGGTGATAAAAAAATCTAGAAAAAGAGCTTGCGAGTAAATTGAAAATCTCTATATAAAGACAAAGAGGTGAATATAAAGCCGTATAGAATTGAAGTCGAAGAAGGAGCTCCTTTGTATAGCTGTTTGCCTGACCCTCCCCCGGAGTTAGTGAAGCGCTTCTATTGTTTAGGCGTTAATTATCCAACCCCGTTAATTAATGTGTGAATAACGAGAGGATAAATCGTACACGTAACGTTCAAATAGCTTTTCGAGGCGATGAATATAACAGTATAGTTATTATATGACATGTGTCATACGAGTATAGGTTTCTACTAGCTAGAAAGAGACAGAGAACTGCCCGCTCGTATACCTACGACCCACGAGGTCTAGACCTCCCTTTACTTTGTCCGAGTAAACCAACTTCTAGCAAATCTCCGAATACCAGGAAACTAGGATTAATTGTAAACTAACGAATCCACCGAGTTACTATCGAATACCCGGGTTATTTGGCGAACGAGACAGTCAGGAATGCGAGTGGCTTCGTACGGAATATGTTTTCCTGATTCGCGGCGCGTCTGCCGCATATGAGCACGGAACAACACCGCAAATATTTGAGCGAAAAATCTATAGGATTTATATGTCATTATTCAAATTCTACGTCTATACGTATAAGACGGATTCGATGTATGCGATGATCGCTTTTATAAATCGGATAAAAGGATGATAAATAGAAGTCAATAGAACAAACCCTGCAATCATCACGAATGCAGAACGTATAGAACATTTTTTTGTAAATTTATAATTAATTATACGCTCAGCTGAAATGAATTGATATGTACATATTTTTAATCAAATTATTAATATGTTTAAAAAAAAGAAAAAGAAAAAGAAAAAAAAACAGACTGATTGTAAGTCGAATGAATGAGCATTCCGGCACTAGACGTAAAAAACATTGCGATAAGAATGGCTCGGTATTTCAATTTAATGTCGTAAATCCATGACAGTTCTTTCGAACGAATAACTATTAGAGAAACATAAAGTTTAAAGTAGCTGCTACCAACACGCGCTTCGAATTCTATCTAACGTAAGATAATTTCCGCGCCGAGGGGGTTTGATCTTTAGCGATGCCCTACTTCTTAATTCGCGATAATCAAAGTACTCGTTCACGTAATCGCGGTCGACAAAATTTACACTAATATGTAGAATGCAGGAATCGACTGTATTATATTTATTTATGTGTATTAAAAAGCCTACTGAATAATTCGAACGGATGTATGTATAGATTTCATTCGATGAGATTATCGATGTCTAATTTTAAGTTATAGAACAAATAATTGTCTTATTCATGATTATATCAACGAGTAAGAGAAATATTATATATTTTAGCCAATTATTTCATATATGTATTTTAGTGTTTGGTATTTAATTAAAGCACGGCCAATATTTGATCCTGTTACACGAGTCACGTACATATGCATAATATTAACTCTGGCAAGTGTTACTGTAGCTCAAAGTGTATCAAAGCCAATCAGTCGTGGTCCCGACCTCGGACTTTAGTGGTGTTTAATTACTAGGGTTACAGAAAAGACTGGAGCTTCTAGACGTCTCGAACCTAACTCGAGACGCCTATAATTCGACTCGCCTGTATAATCTGCGATAAGTAAAAAAATCTATACCGACGATTTCTATGTTAACGTAATAAAACGAGAACAAAGTAAAATCGCAATCATTCGAATATGACAATAATATAAATTTCACGCATTATTTTTTATTTTTTTTTTTCTTATCATCGACTGAAGTGTTTCTATAATAGAATTTCCATATACATCGGGAATAATTCGAGTTCGAGAAATTTCCCGCCACGTTTAACACCGATCGCGTTTCTATTCTCGATATTATATCGTTGGTTGGTTGAATGGTCGAGATTATGTTAGAGGTGGTGGGCTTTGTCGCAAAACAATTTGTCGATTGCGTAAAGTCGACTGAGTAACAAGAGGCCATAAGTACCGAGGAGTCAGATAGATAGTAGCAGCGCACGGACTGTACTCGGCCAAGTATAATACATACTGTAATAAGGCTTATAGGTATAATGTATGTACGTACAGAGTACGAGGATTAGTGGAAACGTACCGAAATGCCCCTAGATAATAGGAAACCATGAATAAAATTACATGTGCACGTACTATACCGGTGTTATAATATTACCGCGAATATATTTCTATAGCATTGATTGAACAAATGATTCGATCATATTATTTAACTCACTGATTCAGATTATCCATGAATTTGTAGTCTCCACCGGCATTGTTGATTTTAGTTATCAAACCAGGCTGGAGTTTGTTCATCAAACGACACAAAAGGACTCCGTCCCTCAACGCGTCCTCGTACTTGAGACCTGAAAATGAAAATTCGATATTGAAGATAAAAGCTAGAAGATAAAGACTCGATTCTATAATAATGTAGATGATATTAAAACCTCGTTATTTTCCTAATAAAAATATTACGAGTATATGACAAGGGATGCTGTAATAATGGCAATGAGTTCAAAGAATGCAGGCGAATTGAAAGACACCAGGATTTCATAAGAAACTGAGAATCTGGGGGATTTGTAATAATTTTCTTTCATTTCATTTCATTTTCTTTTATTTTCCCTATCGGATGGACACTGTATCCACCGTGCGCGCGGAAATCAGCGCAGAGTGAACTATCAGGCGCTCTTATTGTCTCGACGATCGGTTTTCCCGCGGGGATTGTGACGACGTATAAATACCGCGTCCCGATTCGAGGTACTGCAGCAGCGCGAACGGGACCAGATATCGCGGTGGTAGACCCGCTGCAGGTTATGGAACCCGGCTACGTCAAGAGGCTCGCCAAGGGGGCATCCGATTTTTTTCTCATACATCTTATAAAAATGATCATCATAATTAGTCGTGAAATTCTTTGAAATATTTTGTTCACTCTGGTGTTCGATATATATATAGATATACTATAGAGAAATGAAACACTCGCGTAATATGTACGGTTTCTGTATACTCGTTCGTCATTTTGTCAATCTTCACATCTTACCTACAGAGTAGCTGTTCTCGTTTTTATTTTTATTTTCATTTTCCTTTTCCTCTTCCTCTTTTTCTCTTCATTCTTTCCCCCGCCGAAGACTACTCGCATTTTTTACGCTCTAGTTCTACCTAGACGACGTGACTCGTCTCCAACTGACAGGGGATCAGCTCGCTTCAGGAGCTTTAGTCTCATATACATATAGCGGTGTAAAATTTTGCTCTGCAGTTGCAGCCCGTCTCATACTGCACACTCTGACCCGGATACATAGTGTGCGCGGAGTGTATAGATAGGGGAATATCGAAGCATCGAGAAATCTGTACAGTGTGTATATCGATTGGCCTCGATTCAACCCTCCAATTCTTTAAATCCTTCGTTTGATTGGTCACTTCTGTTAGAGACTATATACGATTGGTTTAATCCTGTATAAGGCTGTATATCCTCATTGCATGCATATATCTATGCGACCAACGACCTCTGATCACTGATTGCCGACCGTTGGTGGATATATGATTCTCGAACATCAGGGTTTTATAATGTTGATGCAGCGCGATTTATACAATATAGTACACGTGTATATGTATAAAGTAAAATAAATTAACTCCTCGTACCTATATACCCGTTTCAGAGACTGTATTTTAACAGACACGACATATTCATCCTCACACACGTTGTTATACACGATAATAGATATGCTAAAATTCTGACGCTTCAGGGCGATGTTTCGGGTTATGGAAAACACCCGATTTAATGGGATTATAAATATATGCCGCGTCTATGAATATCAAAGTTGAAAGCCTACTAAGAGAGCATACTCGAGCCGGGTGTAAGATACGCGCTTTGTATAATAATTCGACCAAGTATCGCCCAACGGTGTTATAAAAGGCGATTGATATTCCGTATATAATTTTCTTTGATATAGATTTTGTTTTTTTTATAATTCAGACGCGAAAAAAAATCACATTATTTTATTGTACTTTTAATTTGCAGAGTCTCTTCACGCGAGTAGGCAGGCATCACCTTGAAACGTTATATTCATTAATTTAGTAGTCTGGCCTTTTGTTGGCGAAATTCGCAAAGCGCGGGGTTTCGGTAGCCCGCAAATTTAGGAATTAGATACTCGCCGTACTACTAGCCTAGTCCTGCAAGGACGCTTGGTCACGTGGTTTTCTGACCCAGGGTGAAATTCCTGATTTCGGATTCGAGCCCACTCCATAGACTCATAGCCTACCCGAAAAATCTGTTCGCCTGATATGGAACTGGTCGAATCCCTGCTTCGGCAATGACGTACCATCGACAGTCGA
This sequence comes from Tenthredo notha, assembly GCA_914767705.2. Taxonomy (NCBI): domain Eukaryota; kingdom Metazoa; phylum Arthropoda; class Insecta; order Hymenoptera; family Tenthredinidae; genus Tenthredo; species Tenthredo notha. Next base: position 782,513 of record OU611914.1, on the reverse strand, counting down.
TCGTATACGAGAAGCGAAGAGGTGCTATCGTGTATCACTTATTCTCGCTTTTTCAGACTCCTTCGAGATATCGATTTATACAATTTCATTCTCAGATTGTAATGAATATTGTAAAAAAAAGAAAGATATAAAAGCCTTTTTATTTCATCCTTATTTCGTCTCACATTTTTCGTCAATCGATTTAATGAGATCCCTTTTCTTATCCCCCGATCATAATTATCGTCTTCCTAATTTGACGATTTTGTTAATTAACAAAGGGCGTCATAATCCGCGTATACGTATTCTTGAATTCGAGGTAGGGATCCGTAGTGTGTCGATATTATCTGGTAAAGAGCGACTCGTTCGGTCGAAATATCAGGCAAGTATGATGACCCAAGTGGGGGTTGCGGATAGAATCGTGGATCTGCGGTGATACCCTAGACCCAGGCCTGGATCAGAGGTGGATCCCCCAAAAGGGACGTAGAAGTAGTCCCTGGGGACGCCCCCAGCCTCCGTAACCACCAGGAACCCATATGCGAACTGGAAGTTCGCATTAGTCAAGCTTGTGTATGGAAAATCCATAAGAATCTGGGAAATTGTTTGGACCTCTTACCAGGCGAATAGAAAACTGAATTTTTTCAAATCGTCATAATCGCGGTTTGACTATGCTGCGAATATTTTTTACCTATAAAGTAGATGAGCCTTCTTCACGCTTAATTTCACTCAGTTTAATAAACGATATAGTTTGGTAATCGGAGTCTGAATTATTCCTCTTCATTTCTTTACATTATTTCATTTTTTTTTTCCGTTCAATAGTTGATAGAGAAAAAGATGAATAAATAAAAAAAAAAAGTAAAGTAGATAGAGTTCCGTTGCGGTTCCGCATGCTCAGCGACCAATCGTTGTTGATAGACTCCTGGTATCCTCGAAACAGGGTGAGATGTCGTAAAGAAAAGGAGGTGACGGAAAATCGATGAGAGATACTGGTACTTCGCGAGATGCTGCGTCTACATACGTCTGCACACGTCTATAAGACGTTATAAGATCATATCTGCATTAGGGTAAGATCGTCTAACAAGATGATGGCCTGTTAGCAACGAGACGATGCCACGACACGGTTCAATAGCCACATAATATATTCGGTCGCCGTAAATCAGAATTATAATAAAATTATACTCGTGCCAATGCAATGTCACGTTGACAACTTCCGGATTTTAGACTATATTGGCACTATCCTCCTCCTCCCCCACAATTCCTTCAATATAGGTGGACGTAAAATCATTGTTTCTACGAGGGATGCTATCCTGCTACGTTGACATGTCATCTTCGTCACGTTTCGACAGTTTGACACGAAATCAATATACCCCCCAGAATATTTCTACATGTGTGTGTAGGCGTATAGATACACGCATGTTTGGTTTTTTATTTTTCTCATTGAGTTTCAAGTTAGAACATTTTTGTTTTATTATTTTCTTAATAAATTAATTGACTTCGACGATTATTGTACCTATAAAAAAAAAATTGATTAATCTATTTTTTTTTCTGTATAGTTTATCCCGAGTCTTTTGTAGAAAAATTCTCGACAGTTTGAGTCTTTTTGTTTTACTGTTTCTAAAATGAATATAAAAATATAATTATAATAATGAACTTTGATGCATTGTCATATAGATTATTTATAACTATTCGTAATTGAGATTTTTTTCGTCTTTATTCATATCTGCGAATACCGTCGTATGTGACTGATATGTCAATCTGAAGTGTAAGTATACATATGTATGTTGTATATCAAATTTTCGCACAAAGTTCAGGAGAGCAAATAGTGCGGTGGGGTTCACGTATTGATTAAATGTCAGTCGGTCGTCATAAAGACGTCAGAGGCACGAATTTCACCAGGACAACATCCTGTGACTAAATTTACGACTTCCTAGCAACAGGTTGGAATCTACCAACAGCCTCCTGTCTTCCTCGCACGATACGAACCTCCACGATGACGTAACTCCATATTCCACACAATTTGTACAAGCATATATAGGTATAATCACATACATATTTTCTCGGTCTATATACAGAATATCATTTTCATGTTTTTTCTTTTTTTTTTTTTGGAGAAATCTGTTGCAGCTATAAGATTGAATTATTCAAGTCTTATCGTTACAGTGACTATTAATTTTTCTATTCGATTATTTTGGCTTCAACGAATTTTTTTCATTTTTCTAATACACGTATACACGTGTTTCATGAGCACATGACGTTTCATAACCACTTGTTGCAGTTCGAAGGGGTCGTAAATCTGTGTATTGGATGTAACCCTGATAGGTTTGTCTCAGAATGACGTAAGTGACAGATTTATGATCGACAGGTAACGTTACGATATATCTCCGTACAGAGAAATGAGTCTCTGGTCCAATCTAGCTGACATATATAATAATGAGTATATATAGCTACGCTACTCCGGATGAAAAAATAAAATAAAAAAATAAAAAACCCTTGTCACAAGAGTTCAAACAGAGGTCAGGGGAGTTTCCCTCGATCGTATCAAAGGTTCATGAAGGGTGTAGAATAGCTTCAACTTCTGTATCTTATATATACCTATCTCTCGTCGTATATAAATTTTATATACATATGTATAAATACATATAGTATCTTTCTATATACAGCATAAATTCATCCACCTCCCCGTATTGCTATCCTAGTAGAATCGCGAGTGATGGTGACGTCACGTGAAAAACCGTTTACTCATATATATATTTATATTGCATACGCATTATTCGCATAATTTTATATTCATTTGTAATTGAAAAATCGCGAACTTATTTCATGAGAAAAATGAGCCTGTTTTTTTTTTTTTTGTTCCTTTGCAATTTTCCGACGTAACGTAAGGTATATACGATTCGTGTGGTACTGCAGTGCGAAAAGCATTCATGCTTGCAGTATTATGAATATTTATAGAATTTCAAAACCTAGGCTTCTCGTCGCGGTGCAATCGTCTGGAATAACGACTGCAGTGCAACAGATGATGTATGATGAACGATGTTGTTTTATGATGTAACATGTGGTTAGAGAATTATTGTGAACTTTGTCTTGTCTTTTGATTTCGCAAAAATTCGCGTTATATATTTATATATATATATATATAACATGTAACATCGTTGAAGATACCTAAGTTTATTTCAGTCGTAAAATTAGCCGCAGTAATAAATCGTGCAGGATATCCGGAGAATTAAACAGTCTGGAAAGGCAAGTGTGATTGCAGCAGTCCTTAACGCCTACACAGACTGATTGAATTATACCAAAAATTTTACAGGATTATATTCAGCCGCTGCTTTACAGTGATACTTAAATGAATTGAAAAGAAATAAAATAAGAAAATTCATTACTCGTATATTTCGCAGGTTTTGAAATCGAATGACCGATTATTTTCCCTCAGAAATTTCTAAAACACGGATCGCCGGTGAAATGCAGAATTTGTTTCTAATGTATACGAAAAAGATCGTTCTCTCATCGACTCGAGCGTTGATATAAAAATCGCGATAAATTCTCTGAAATATAATTCAAGTGATTTCAGAAGAGAACAAAGCCACGTCATATATATCTACCTACACGTATTCTATCATCGTAGCTCTGATCGTGGCGGCAAACCCATAAATCCCTCAAACGTCTGCTGATGCCCTGGTGCTCCAGGGCGCCCTGCGCTGCTATGACGGACAGATGAGTGACATTCCACACTAAAGAGTGTCGCGAATCGCGTTTTAGTATAGAATATAATCCTCGATTTATGGTATAGCTGGACTAGAACGAATGATTTCCTCATATTTTTTCTTACATCGATAATCAGTCGTTTATAAAATGATTATCTGTTTCTTTGAACACGCTTAATTTATTCTTTACGCAAAAAAAAAAAATCCGCCAATAATTGATCTGCAATATTAACCAAGAGCCTCAACCCTCCCTTTGAAACTTCGGTGTCTCGATAACCGCACAGGGATATTGAACATTTCTCTACTCTACTCCAGACAGGGTGTATATCGCATTCATTTGTTCGTTCGTTCCCTTAAGCATGCGTCCCTGATAGGGTAGCGTCCCTATGACGGTAAGTGACGAACTTCTGACGGCAAATCGATAAACTTAGGTACTCAGAATCTAGACTGAGAATTACGCAGGATAATCCTCTTCTGCTTTACGATCAGTATTTATCACGTGGTGTTAAATAGAAGACATAGGTATATATATCCATATACTATCAGTTTAGGTACGTATAGAACTTTAGCGGAAAGAAATCGTGAAAAAAACAAAAAAAGGAAAAAAGGGTTTTTATCAATTCTCTTTCACTGTAGAAATCTTAGCCCGCATAATAGAAAGGCGAGTGAATTAGAAATTATTCCCGTATTGGTATCCCGGATCGTGTCTGGCATGCCCGACGAGCTTGCAGGATCAGGCTTTCATATCGGTCCGAAGAATCCAGTTCGGTTAAATTTAGTAAGTAGGACGATAGTCCAGCTGTAGTAGTAGAGGAATATAATAGAATAGAATAGAATAGTGGATATAGGATACGGTTCAGCCGGATAGTGAATAACATATATACATATATATATTTGTATATATTATATAGACGAATGCTAGGCACGTCGAAAAGTCTATGCAGTAAATGAAATAAAATTTGAATTTTCAACGAACGAGTAACATCAAAAGCAGCTACAACCCGGCGGGTATAATATCAAAGCGTAGAGCTGTGTCACGTCCCGTCCCATCCCGTCGTCTAGAACCTAGGAAATTACAGCTACAGCTACAGCTACAGCTAGAACTAGAGCTAGAGCTAGAGCTACTACTCGCCCGCTGCCACTATACCTACAACGATCTACTCAACCCGTTCAAACTCTATCCTAGCGCTAGCAACCAGGCCAACAGAAACACCCCGGAAGAACGTTTTCAGCTAGCTTATATATATATATATATATGTATGTATGTATATAGGTATATATATCTACTATCCTAGTTCTACGAGTTCATTATACCGATATATACACAATACGTGCATATTTTCATCAAAGAAATAAAACGCCAAAGATAAATGAAAGAAATAAGGGAAAAAGAATTATTATATTTTTTTTCGCAATACCAAATTTTTCTTTATAATATTATATTTAAATTATTATAAATTTCCAGCGTATGTTTCGCACAGTTGATCAACGTCTCGATAACTTAGATACGAGACTGTATTCTTTTGTGCTGCAGCGAATTAAGAAAATCGCAGTTATAAAACCGCGAAGAAGTGGGAGACCAGAGCAGAATCAGACTAGCGAGAGAAAACGAGTGGGGGTGGTTTGGACGGTGGTTTGGCCACCTCCATCCCGGCCACTGAAGCATCAGGACTACAGTTATAAGACGGAGGTTTGTTACATGGATTTTGCTGATAAGAATTCGATTAAAAAAAAATTTATTCATCATTACAACATTCATAATCCCATATGTCATCCCATAATACTACTACTATAGCATTTGAATTGCAATATCGCTATGGATAATAAATATCTCTTTATCGTATTCAAACTTCAAGTATAACTTCTTCGATGTATTATATAGTATAATTTGCCAAATGAACATAACGACTGTATACTTATAGAAATTTGTGAAATTCCGAAATCATTGAATTCTCGCTGATCTTCGAACTATAAGAAATATTGAATAAAATTCGTTTTCAGTCTTAATACAACATGTGAGAATATTACGTTCAAGGACTTCAGATTTTCGTCAAAAATCGTTAATTTTTTTTTTGACTAGATTTATGAAAATTCTAGAATTTGGTTTTATAGAATCATATGTACGCGTATAGCGTGTGTTCGGGGGACGATGGGATGTCGAGTATAGTGGACCTCCAACACCGTTGTGTTACCCTGTTTCCCAAAGTTGACCGCGACGTGGTAAAATTGTATTGACATGGAAGGGTGTTAATAATTTTCTGTACAAAAATATACTTGTACAATCGTTAATAAATAAATATATATATGTATAACATACTAGCTATAAATATATTGATTTTATACGAAATTGAATAATGATGTAATGATAATACTGTCATTTAATGTAAAGAAAGAAAGAAAGTGAAATGAGATAATAAATAATCGTTATATATATACATATAACAAATACGTATATACTCGTATTCATTATAATAGCGAAAGATGCGTCGCACGTTACGTTACGTCAACTTACTGGTTTGCTACTGTATGCTGATATTGCTGTTGCTGTAACTGCCTCTTGCAATATACCTCTATAACTTTTATCGATAGCGTTAGTTTACTTGATACATCGACGGATGACGCGCCTCTTCGATCAGGAATACATGTAGATTGAAGAACCGATATACTAAAATAACCGAGAGCCCTCGAACCGAGATTCTTTATATTATTTTTTTGAGGGGGGTTGAGCGCGATGACGTAATAAAGCGCGGGTTATCACAGGATCACAGAATCCCGAAAAGGTAATATCTACCCTGAGGGTGTGGGAGCACTAAATCGATAGTAAACCCCTAGGGCGATCCATTCTAAAGACTATATACATTTCTTTTATTTTTCACGGTCATTCAACGATCGATTATTTGTAGAAAAGAAAAAAAAAAGAAAGAAAATTGTTTTTTTCAAATCTCTAAGAACTTATAGAGATTTCTAAATGATTTTTTATCACGATTTTAAAAAGGCTGTTCATATTCATTTAACATTTAGAAATTTAGTTCAAGGGACGCGGTGCAAAATAAAATCTCAATTGAATATTAGTCGGAAACTATATTCCTGTATGTTTATCATTAGGTTTTAGAATCTTGGGAAGTCTGAATATAAATAAAGACTATCCCATCCGTCCTGATCTCCTGTTCTTTTTCTGTCTATTACGGTCACTTCCGCGCCATATTTTTTTTATACAATATTTTCTTTCCGCTTTTGATTCGAAGCGTCTAATATTTGTCTTCCTTTTCTTTTTTTTTCTTCTTCTTCTTTCAACTTATTAGTATTTTGTTGAGTTTTACTCACCAGCGGGAAATCTTTCGCCGACAACTTGCTCGATCCATTGTTGAGCTTCGGCTTCTTGATCAGCTTCCCGCTTTCCAGCTACCTGAAATTAAAAATTGAATATAAAAATTTTTTTGCGTCGGTATAGGAGGTACAATACACATGTGCTATTATAATATTAACGTAAACTAGAAACGTGACTGACTGACTGACTGACTGACGTATGTATGTATGTACTACGTGCTCTGATTTGCATTAGCCTAAACTCTCTGGTCTATAATTATCAGAGTAAATAAATTCCTATTTTTAAACATAGTTATTCGGAAAATTCTAGCTTTGTCGCTTAGGTCACGGGCGAAATAAACTTCGCTATTAATCCTTGACGTCACGATTACGTGAAATCGAAACTTTTCATCGAAATATATCTGAGGCGTGGGATTTAAATTATTTGAAATAAATTCACCAGCTAGTCCCATCGGCAATTAATACGTCGTTAATTTAAACTCACTCTGAAGATAAGAAGCTAAAATATCTTGGTCACTAATCACCGCGAAGTGATAAGAGATAATTCAAAAGTAAGTATAAGGCATTTGAACGAAGCATGTGGAACTCTACTCTATAGCCAGAATCTTCGCACGTCCTGAATTCCTAATACCAATTCAATAAGAAAGTGAATTTATGTTTGGTTTCATTTATCAGTTTCCGCAGAAACTTTCAAAAATTGCCTTAGCCGATGGTATTTCACATCGTCATGGCGGGGTATTGGTAAAAGTTTTCAACTAGCAATAATCGCACCTCGGTAGAACCTCATTGGTTACGATATCGCCACTGCGCAAAGCTAAAGAGCCTCGCTTCGAGCTCAGTAGTATTAGAGACGAGGGGTTACTTTACAGGCGAGAAAATAATTCGGCAATCACCACCTGGTGGTAGCTCTACAAACTGTTGAAACATCGTCCCCGTATAGAGCGCTCACGGCTCTCGAGTTTACAAGCATACGATCTATTGAGAGAATTATACAAGGATAAGTATCGTTTGACAGGCTGAGAAGCGATTCGTACTTTTGTCGTTGATTCGAACCGCTTAATTAATGGATAATTTTTTAATGATATACACCCTCGATTGAAGTTTTGAATTCGATATTAAATAAATGAGAAATGGTATATGATATAGCTTGGCGTTAAAAATACAGACTGGCTGAATGTCTGTTATTTAATTTTGAATATTTTGGCATATGTTGCGAAGTATTTTGTCAATGATAGAACGATTTTCCTTGATTTTCTTTATTTTTACTGATATTTTTATTTCTAACGAACGTGTTAACGCCTGTTGCAATAATTCTATATACATATACGAATCTTGCTCTCCTTTAGAATAGAAAAAAAAAAGAAATAAAGAAGAAACACATTTCGATATACCTATACTGACGAAGGCATTACATCTGTAGAGACGGGGATATATCGATATAAGGGAATTAGATATTTCGCACAACGTAAATCGTGGGCGATCTTGGCATCGGCTATAACAAGACGATTAGATATTTTTTCTCGACAAAATGCAGGTAGTGCCGTGCGCAATATTCGATTTGCCACAATTATATATGATCGAAAAAAAAAAAATATGTTCAGTTTAATAATAATGTATTTTTTTCTCTCGATATTCTCGATGAAAATAATTCAGTCTCTTGATGATAAACAAAAAATTGTAATTTATCATCTATTTCTAAAGAATATTGAATTTTGTTGTACGAGGGTATAAGTAAAATCGCGTTAAAGTTGGAAACGTGGAAGCGGTTCTGATTGACAAAATCTATAACAGTCGGTGGCCTCATCTTTCGTAATGGCCACCGTCCAGAACCAACGACGTAAACTTATCGGTGCTTGCATCTGGCCTCTTGTCGTCCGTCTCGTTGGCGTCTCATACTAAATACACATTTACCTGTACATATGAATATCCCTATACACATATTACACTCACATTAAAAACGCAGCTTTATATTTCACAAGTCTTCCACAATACCCCAACTTCACTTGTTTTGTTTCCAAACTTTGACGGTTTCATTTTTTCACTAAAATTAAAATTGATTTACAAAACTATAATCTATCGCTTCGAGTAAGTATCAATGGATATTTGAGTAAAAATGAAGAGAGAGAGAGAGAGAGAGAAAAAATAAATAAAAATCTGTAACTAAAATAATAATTAAACTGTATAATTATATATTCTTTATAAATAAATGACGATAATTTTTACACATTTTCTCAATCTTATATGAAATCAAAACCATGATTATTTTTTCTTTTATTTCTTGTACTTTTCTCACGTTGTTTTTCATCATTTTCGACGGTTTTACACCCACTTTGTTTCATGAAGTCTGCTAGTCTATTTTAACCCTGTTATAACCATCTGACTGTAGTCAATTTTACTACAAGCTTTAAATTTTAACAGAAGCCAGCTTAGACTGAATGGCTCTATTTTTGATCAGTACTCTTCGCCGTCTATACGTGTAGCAGAGTTTCTATTTTAAACAAAAATATAACCATATCACTACACTTATCTTCTCTGTTTTTTTTTCTTTTTTTTTCTTTATCATTTCCTTTTCCTTTTTTCTTTTTCTATCTCTTCTTTCTTTCTATATTCAAGATTAATAACTTCAATATATATTTGTTTCATAATTGATTATCATCAATTTATGAAAATAAACGATTCTGCACTGCAGTTGGTCAGAATTGAGGATAATTCAAAGTTTACGACTCCTTGCTGCTGCACGCTTACATTTGGGATACCTATATACATTATACATGCGTAGGTATACAGCTGGTAATTGCATGCATACGAAAGAATAAAAAATAAATGAGGGCAATGTACTGAGAAGAAGAATGCATCTATAGATATACACAGATGGTATAACCGAGTGTTAAGTTTAATAATAAATCTACGAATTTATCTTTTCGTATAGCAGTGCACAGGCCTAAATTATTCAGTAATAATTGCGATTCAATTTGTGACAAATTGAATCGACGAGGGTTTTATTCGAGTGAAAATTAACCGAGGAAATCAAAGTCCATAATAAACGTTTCTAACTTCTAAGACTATTTAAACGAATATTAATCATCCGGGGTAAAAGGTTTTTATAATTTATTATAAACATCGATCAATATAGTTATATACTACGATTTGACGTTGCAGATAAATTAGAAAATTATATTTATAATAGAAAAAGAAAAATGAAAATAAAAATCGAACGCTAGTTATATTTTCACTTATGTTACGTCGCAGTCACGGCTATAAATATTTAAGTAAAATTTTCTTTCATATCATTGGTCTTTGATATTGAAACGAAAGTACCAAATTTTTAATCTATATATACTAATACTAGCAATAAGTTATACCTAATTTATTCAGATTTTAGAAAATCAAAAAGAGATAATTAGGGGTGTTAAATTTGGAAACATTTTCCAGCATAAATTTGTGAAGATTAAGTTTCGAAAATGTTGGCGGTTAATTATTGGGATAAAAAAAAAGAGAAAAAAAAAAATTACCTCGGGGTAATACAGATGTATATTATAATTTATAATTTATAATTCAGATAACGATATGAAGAGACGAGGGTGTTAGGGCATATGGACCAGGTGGGAGTGTGGGAATACCCAATGGGCTCTGGGCCAAGATCTCCCATTGCCAAAGATCTGCGAGTTGAATCCGAGCGGAGGGGATGACGGAATATAGCGTCGCGACGCACGTCGTCAAATTTAGTCTCTACTCTACCCGGCAACACAGTTCCAAAGTCACTTCTTCGATACATTTCCACTCCGAAACAAATTGAAAAAAAAAAAAAAAACACACACACACACACACAAGACAGAAAATGCCGGTAAGTTTAACATTATTCTATAAATTTCATAAAAAATTCATTAATTAGCATTAGAAAGAAACGATAAAGAAAAGCACATCATTTCCTCGAATGAACAACAAAAAACTGTAGGTATGGATTGTCAAAATTATCAATCTGAAAAAATAAAACTATATTGATTACGATTGATCGATTACATCTATGTCATTCTAGCTAAACTGCGAAAAAGAAAGTTCGAGTGAGATTTACGTTTACTTCTTTTCAACTGAACGCAAAGCTGGGTGAATGAACGTTTCCCTATTATGAAAGAAGACCGAAGTCTGACAATATGAATGAAACTTCTATCATTAATATACATTTTTTTTTTGTTTGTATTTTTAATAATTGTTATATGATTTTTCTTGATGTGGGAGTTTTTTTCTACCAATTTTCTTCCCTTTTTTTTTTTATTCATTCTCTATTTCATCATCAGTTCCTCCAGATACTGCGTTTATAATTCAATGAAGCATATAAGATCGTGTATCATATATAGACGTTCGACAAGAGTTATTCGCGAAACTGTTTTATGTGTGGAATGTTTTGCAAAATTTCAAAGCCCATAAGGTTGACATAAGTGTAAATGCTGGCCTCGACTAATGGCCATCTAACATCCGGTTTACGTATTTATAACTCAATATAAATACTATTTCAGAATAATTATACAAGCCAAAAACCATAAACCTTCGAATTTAAGCCTCAAATATAAAATACAGCCAAATGCAGAGCCTGGCAATACTATGAAAATTATTTGTAAAATTGAATCAAAAAAAATTTATTTCCAGCCAGTTTTTCAAATGCTAGGATATCTTTTTTTCTTTTTTTATTAAGTCAGTATTTCGAGATCGGCAGGTATATTTGTCGATGCTTGAAATATATCGCTTGTTTATACAATCCGTTTAGAAAATCGTGCGCAAAATTTACGAGATCAAACGTATCGTCGTTAACTTTGATGTAAACTTGAACTGGATGATATATCAACGTCAGATATAGATATAAACTATTATAGTTATAATAGTTGCCCTATATTAATTCCTTCTATTTATACTTGTGATAATTGTCAGAATAAAAATTTTCGATCATTAGGTCGGCTACTATTCGTTTGGCTCTTGCCGTCTTATCCACACAATAGACGAAAGTTCATGTAGCCTTGTCAAAACAATGAGACACCACTATTTACCCTAATTTCTGAATGGCATGTAGGTATAATAATAACAAGACTGATATCCCCCCCCCCCCCTTGATTTTTTTTTTTTTAATTTTTAAATTATTTTATACGGGATTTGGCATATAGGAAAAGAAAAGAAAATAAAATAACCGTGGGTGATAAAATCCGGTTACAAAATATCGTTCGAACAAAACTCTACATCGCTGCAGGTGTCCGAGTTGATTCTGTGCCAAATTACTGGAACAACATAAACCACACATCTGTGAAGATTTTACTCCGTATGTTCGGCCTATAGCGCCGCGACTTATACGTTTGTTACGCTGGATTTAATCTGTTTTATAAAATTACCTATTCAGGAAATAAATTCGTGTAAAATAGCTACTTGTATATATACATCATCAGATCACAGCTGAGAAGTTCAATATTTTTTTCAAAAATTATGTCGGTATAAATTTAAAGTCTTTAATCTTGCTTCAATGTTTTTTCTTTCTTTCTTTATCTTTATCTTCTTGATCCAAAAATAAAGCTATGTAAATATCTATGAACTAGCTCTGCTACACATAGTAGTTACAGCTGCAGCGAGGGCGTTTTCTCATTTGTCAGAATAAATCAAGCCGCTTATACTATATTGTATATATTTAACTATTTTAGTACTTTAGTTATCTATTTTTGAAAAACAAATTACCCGCCTCATATAGGTATTAGATTTTTTCTCATCTTATTCTTTCATATTTTATTTCAATGCGAATCTATAAATTTTATATAATCAACTACTACGTACATTCTCGTACCGACAGACCGGGATATTGGCAGGCTACTGCTGCTAAGCTTAGATAATCCAAAAATATTCACACATAAGTATATGAAGTAAAGTGAGGATGCGATATTCACTAACGCAAATATATCTGGGTATACGCTAAGAAAAACACTATCAAAAATCAGACGTATAAATCGTAGATTTACACTGTGCAGATTCTTCTTCACGTTGTTAGGTATGAATAGAAATTTATATCACACGCCCCTGCAGTAGTCCGATAATTATTTATGTACTTATACATCTGATGCAGCAGACAGCAAATCAATTTTTCAAATACTATAAGTATTAATAAAAAAAATTAAAAAAAAAAAAAATGGTATTAGCGGTGATTAGGTAAGAAAAATTTGTCTGTTAAATTTCGATTCGTCAATGAAAAATATAAAAATTGTCGAGATTTATAAAGCCGTCTGTAAAAAATTCTAAGCCAAGGAATAATAATAAAAATTGTTTTTTTTTTTTTTGTACCTAATGGAAAGCGCAAAGATGTACTACGTACAGTTATACTGTCAGATCTCTAAGGCTGCGACGTTAATAAGCTCGTAAATTATGAACCTGCATCCTATTTTCGATCCGGTATTTACACCCGGGTAACCCAACACCGCGCGGTTGAGCGGTGGGGTTCGAGATCTATTTCCGAGGGTGAACACTTTTAAACCAGAACTTGGTATCCAAATTTGTTGGTATATTATGGTTTGTAGATATATATACTGGGTTTCGAGAGACAGATTTACGATTATTTTACACCTTTCATATGCACCGATGCAGGTTATATGGTTAATTATTATACCAATAATACGGTCTCTTTGTAAATTTCTTATTTCGTATCGTTTCAAATTTCATAATAATATTTATTATATATATTTATTAATGATTTTGGTAATAAACGAGTTAATTATGTTTTTTTTTTTTCTCTTGTTACTTCAGCCCCGCAATAAGGAACAAGAATCCGAAGTCCTGACATGGATCGAAGCTGTTATTGGCGAAAAATTACCAGCTGGAAATTACGAAGATATTCTTAAGGACGGAGTTGTTCTTTGCAATTTGATAAACAAACTAGCTCCCGGTTCGGTTAAAAAGATTCAAACAAAAGGAACGAACTTTCAATTAATGGAAAATATCCAGAGGTATGTAATAAACCGAACGGACCCTATTCCCATATATATGTATATAATAAAGTGAATTTTCATTATTAAAAAAGTAAATAAGAATTATATTGGCATAAATAAAGAATTTTAATTTTCCAATTTTTGTTCTTTCTAATCTGCAGGTTCCAAGCTGCAATTAAAAACTACGGTGTACCACAGGAAGAAATTTTCCAAACTGCAGATTTATTCGAAAGACGCAACATCGCTCAGGTCACTTTGTGCCTTTACGCCCTTGGCAGACTCGTGAGTATAAAATATAATTATTTATAATAATATTTGAGAACCCAAACCTAAACCCAAATCCGAGAACATAAAAGAAAATAAAATGAAATCACTCCAATTGAATCTGCTGCATCTCGACTAAATTTATACATTTTTGTTCAACCAGACGCAAAAACATCCCGAATACAACGGTCCAAGACTGGGTCCAAAAATGGCAGAAAAGAACGAAAGAGAATTCACGGAAGAACAGCTCCGCGCTAGCGAAGGTCAGGTCAATTTACAAATGGGTTATAACAAGGGTGCAACCCAGAGCGGACACGGGGGTTTCGGCAATACACGACACATGTAAATTTATATATATATATATACACAATATCTTTATACGCATATAAACACATGTATATGTAGTACCTAGAGAGTTCATTATAACGTAAATTAAACCGGGGAAAAATCGTGTCGTAATTATTAGTTTTTAAATTCCACGCAGAATTATTAATTATTATAATCATCATGATTATTATTGTAAACTGCAATTATAGTGCAGCTAATCGGACCTCATATACTTATATACATGATAATCCAATGACTGTTAAAGTTCAATTTTCATCGTTTTCTTTTTTTTCTTTTTCTATCAATTATGTCATTCATATATTATTACACTTTTGTTATCAAATTTCCCGGTGAAAGTGAAGCAAGAAGAGCAAAAAAAAAAATAATCAATAATAATTTCTTTTGAAAATTATAGGTACTATCACATATACACGTTACACAAAAAGAGACTCACATCTACATATAATCACAAATACACAATTTCTTCCTTTTTTTTTTTTTTTTCATTCTTTCTTTCTCTCAATGGTTTGAATATCGCATATTTTAATACATTATATACCATTACGTGGGTATTTTATGTGTTAAAAATTGCAATATTTTATTCATTTATTATTCATACAAGGCACACTCAATTTACACTTATATGTATGTTACAGTAACTATACTATAAGCATACACACACGCACACATACACATACACACACACACACACACACACATATACATATACACTCACTATTCGAATTTACACTAATTGTGATTAGCAAACTAAACTAACACTGTTACATGATCGTTACTCATTGCTACTATATTATATTTATATACCATTACATATAAACATATACTCTTCATATTCTAATTTGTCAAATAAATTTATAATTATATACCATTTTCTATACATATATATTATATATATAAATCATCGTTAAGTTTCTTTCCACGAAAAGAAAAAACAAAAAAAAAACATAGAAACACAAAAAAAAAACATCCTGAATACACGTACATATGATCGTTAAAATTTATTATTTCCACACTCGCGCGCACGCACGCACACACACACACACACACACACACACACATTCATACACATACATTATCACAATACACCTATCATACTTATACGTAAATTATACCTACTAATCCATCCTGTGCACCCTTAATAATTTCCCTAAATACTTTTACACCTATTCACATTATTACAAAATTAATTTTCAATCAAAAACGATATTACACCTGTATACGTGTTTTTGAATAACACAAATTCGACATTTATGAAAACTATCCTCACCTATTACACGTACATCCGGAAAACTATACAAACATTACACTATTCAATACAAACACACAACACTCACACACCCACACACACACACACACACACACAATAAACTAAAATATAATGAGCTTCACTCAACACTATAAGAATCTGGAATTTTATATTATATTATGCATACAGAATTATAATTCCATCCATTTTTTTTTCACACGCTTTACACACATTTACACTTTCACACATTTATATTTACATTTATACTTACGCTTATATACATACACACACATGCACACATGCACACATGCACACATTACTCATTACAACGCGTTGTATTATGGAATATCTATGATAATCTTATAATACATCGCGAGGTAATATACGCAGACATATATTATATATATTTACACATACACTTATATTATATCGCACACTTCGCAACCCCTAATCAGGTATATGATTTGTTTTCTTTTTTCTCCACTAATATACTATGACATATAATAATATGTAAAATTCTAATTTGTTGGAGAAAAATATATATAATAGTTAATACGATGTGTAAATATGGTAAACAATTAGCCAAGCGAGCTTGCTTATAGAGAGCCATTGTCTAAAACCTATATTAGAGCTATTCGTGAAATGATATAAAATCAATATCAAGCGATTTTGTGCGTAAGTGTAATGCGGAAGAATAGTATAGTATAATAATTGAAATTTGTTATTATTTGCAAAAATTATTGTTAGATTGAATATATATTATAATTAGCCCAAGAGAGTAAATATGTCGAAATTTAGAGTTTTGTTATTTCGAATGTATAATCTAGTCTATATAGATGTTATATCTAGACTAGCTATAATAAATTGCTTATCTATTATATGTATCGCGCGAATCAAAAAAATTTCTTATATTCAATAAATAAAAAAACAGCGCAGCTATTTTCTACTACATTATGTGTCTAAGTTTCTACCTTTTTTCTACAGTTTTCTCATCAATATTAAACTTTCATATCCCAAGATAAATCATATATTTTACCGTTAAACCTCAATCGACTTTATTATATAAGTTTATGCACATATTGCATTGCAAATTATAATAAAAATTCTGAGATATTTATAGCTTCATCGTGTTTCCGCAACAATTCAACAAATATACCTGCTTAATAAGACGTACATAACTAGGTAATGTATATATGTAAAATTAATTGCTGCAATTAGTATCGCATTTCTTTGTTAGGAACATATATTATACGGGTAAAATAATTCAAGGTATTCTAACAGAGAGATTGATCACCGCAGCTCCTTCAGAGCATCTTACAATTAGATATATATATATATATATATGTGCCTCGTTTTGCTACGCAAGGCGTAAAATTCGTGAATATACGCGTGAGGAATTTGTTCTGAAAAACGATCGTGCGCAATTTAGCTAATGACTTTTACTCACTGCAAACTGACTACAATCACCAATATATGGACTCAAGCCAGGAATTACATAGGATATACTTACGTCTCTTAAGAAACGCTACAGAATAGAATATATATTACGTGGTATAATAAGTGCGTGTATGTTGAAAGTTAAGAGTTTCTCAATATCCCGCGACGCCCACGCAATACTTATGCATATGCATTTCAATTAAGTAACTAGAACGTAGATAACGTAAAATTGATTGAAGACGACCGGATTGATTTTTTATAAAAAATCTTAAATTATCGATTGTTTATTAATTCTTTAAGTGCTATAGATCCTGA
This sequence comes from Tenthredo notha, assembly GCA_914767705.2. Taxonomy (NCBI): domain Eukaryota; kingdom Metazoa; phylum Arthropoda; class Insecta; order Hymenoptera; family Tenthredinidae; genus Tenthredo; species Tenthredo notha. The sequence goes on along the minus strand of OU611914.1, from coordinate 764,949 downwards.
ACCCTTCGGCTTCTTTATTTATCTGGCTTTTAATCATTGGTCAAACTATACTATGTCATGATATAAAGATGTGTGTGTCGTGGGTGAAATTATGCCTGAAGTTCACAAATCAATTATACACAGTTAATAAACAATCTAAACAAATTTGGGACGTACGTTGGGCCATGTTCCAAAAGCTGTTTCTTTTGCCATGTCATTAATTACTATTCTCGTTTGTTTGAAAAGGGTTAAAAAAAAAAAGAGAAGCAAAAAAAAATAAAAAATGATATGCTATATTCGAATTTTTGCAGCAAACTAAAAGTAGGTTTAATATATAATATGTATAGAGTTAAAAATGTACATTATTTATTTATATTTCTGCAACATTCTTAGAGGAATTTCTTTACCCGTAATACTTATACTGTTAATTGGAATAAATTCATATTTATCTTGGCACGATACGGTACGGACGTCAAATACCTATTCGCCTTCACGTTATTTTTGGATTCAAGTAAAACCGCGAAGCTAAATTTTTTCGGCTATATAGTAAGTATACTCAGAGCGAGATATTATCTGAATACATTTATTTCGTCGCTATAATATCTTATATATCGTTAAAGAATCTAATTCGAATTTTTCAAAATTCTATTTTATTTCTTATTGTTTATTCTTTCCATCGAAATAAGAGATGCAAAATTATATATACGTGCGATAATTCGTGCATCATAAGAGGAACGTTAATGAGATATGACTAGCGTAAACCGCGAGAGTGTTTTCTAAAATTAGCGAGTAAAGAAAACTTGAGAAAATAATTTCAAGATTTTCTGACTCAACGTTTAAAATAGAGATCCGACCATTCCTCCTCCACAAACGTATGTACCTAGATATATATATATATACCTACGCAAAATGTCTAAATAACATAATCAATACGTCACGGAAATTTTTCGCTTTTACCTATAACTACAGAGATTTGTCCGATCCAATTTATTCAAGCTCAAAGAATAATAGGTATGATAATCATTTTTTCTTTTCGCAACTTATTCAACTCATAGATCAAATCTGAAGGACAGGTTTTTATTCTTTGCATATACCTACATAAGTATATAAGGTATCACATGATTTATCATTTATTGAACATTCTATGTAATAAGGTAAAGATTTTTCTGTATATCATATTAGATTTTCATATTATCACACTGCGATTTAGTATACTAGCAGATTAAATATTTCGTGTTATAATCCGCACAAATCTCGTATGTAAAAGATCGTGACATTTCTGGGTCAAACAAAGTATATATTTAGCTTTATAAAACTGGCCTCGATCGGAATGAAGAGTATTGCAGAAGAAGAAGAAAAGAAAAAGAAAAAAAATGCAAAACAGAAGAAGAAAAAATTAAAACCGTACCTACCCAGACCACAAGAAATTCTCAGTTTATACATTTAAAAGCGAAAACCCGCGAGTTGACTTACGTATAGATAATATCTGTGTAGGTATAATAAATTATATTATACATTTTTATATCATTGAAAAATTCAGATTATCTAGTAAAACGCGTTTTTTTCTTTTCTTTTTTTTTCAATTTTGAAAAACGTGGGTTATAATTAATAACATATATATATAATATTATAATGCTTAAGGTATAAGTAAATTATTTGTATATAATGTAGTACGTCGTTTGTAAACAGGTGACGAAGAACTACCTACCCATTCGTTCTGAGTTCTTGAATGAAGCTCGCATCTTTTGCACACGGTTTTATTTTCAATTCCCTCTTCGCAACCTCTCTCAACGTTTATAGTATACAACTTTGCACACTGCCCTAAAAACATTTGAACGCATAGCTTTCTCGGTAGACTCGACCACTAACTACTGTCAAACACAGCTGATCTCTCGCACGAGGTGACGATAATATACCTCTACCTATTATTGATCTATACTAAAAATTTCTTTGCTAGTCAAGAAAAACAGACGGAGTTCTAAAAGTTCTTTTGAGCTGCAGTATCGAATACATACGACACTCGGTGATAATTGATATTACGAAAACGGGAATAAATCGCAAAAAATTATCTATACCCTAAAGACTCACCTGCCACAACGGACGTCCAGGCATATTTAAATCGCGTTTATATTGTTAAATAAAATAAACAATGGATAAAAATGAACAAGGAATGAATATTATTTCTGTATAAACGGTTGTAACGCGGCACAAAAAGTGTGAGCCGTTTCCCCCGGTCCAGGGTATATAACCGTGACAAGGGTTGGGTGGTGTTGGTAAAACCCGGGGGCGCTTCTATATATGGACCACTTACTCATTTATACTTGCGTATAACGTACCGCTGTTGGTTTCTCGAGAAATAAGCTAGCTACTGGACGGACTGTAGCCGTGTAAAATGGGCAATGGGCTGCTTAGCTATATGCGAAACAGTCTTTTTGTAACTGGAGATAGCCGCTAACTCGCCATTCCAAAAATCGCTAAAATAATTTTCTTGATCCTGGTAGAAGTTCTAATTTCGATCTATAGTTGCTAGGGAAGTTTCAGAAGCCAACCATGCTCATGCTCATACTCACGCTTACGCTTACGTAGTTACCGGACTAAATCTCTATCGAAACTCTTTACAGCCAACGTAAAAAACGAACGATAATTTGCTATACTTTCAGTTCAAAATTACATGGTGTTGGATACCAGCCAACTAAACATCCGCATCCAATTCAAGGTCGTCATAGATTTTCAATTTTATTTGAAAATCAATTTTCCGTAACAAAAAATATGATCGATTTTATCAATGTGTATAATTTTCGAATTTTTATAAGTACCCACGTGGTTAAGGTATAATCTTGCAAGGTATCGTTCTAATCAAATCAATGTAAAAATAATTCTATTATCTCTTCAAACTTAATCAACATTTTTCTAAAAGCTATAAAAAAAAAAAAAAAAAAATAGCAGAGATTTTATTCCCAATTTTTCAAACGTTTTTATAAAGGTTTGGTTCCTTGGGGGATACAAGGTAGCGTGGCCGAGCGGTCTAAGGCGCTGGTTTAAGGCACCAGTCTCTTCGGAGGCGTGGGTTCGAATCCCACCGCTGCCACTTCTTTTTATCTACCCTAGGGGTGAAAAAGCTTTCATCTTTCTTATATCTAGATTTTTTCCCTATACTTCATTTCATTTTATTTATTTTTTTCCCCGTTTCTCTTCTCTTCTCTGAATTGAACTGGCGAACATGGTATAAGCTAAAATGACTCGATCAGCTACTTGAAGGGCCCAATGGGTTGCGTCGGATCGAGGCGCTGTGGTTCACGTTTAACAGGAGTACACGATAGCTATGAAGGCAGTGTGGCCTACGCTATGGTATGTGATCGAGTATATGGCTATGTGTAGAGCGACGCAACTTCAATCACACATATGTATACAAAATTATTCATTATTTACACCCGGGCCTTCTCCTCAAGTATTACCTATGATAATCATTTCATTCAATGCTTTCCTTACTTAATAATTTCGAATCCACTATTTCATTGATTATTTTATTCTTTTTTTTTTTCTATTTTCTTCACCAAAATATATATAAATAGTATTTTTATCACGCGTCTTATGCTTATTTTTAATTTTTTTTTTTTATTGTATCCAAAAGATGAAAAATTGTTTCTCGATCATGAAATTCTTTACTTCTTTCAATCATTAAACAACACAAGAAAAGCTAATAATTCCCTGAATTTTTTTTTACCATTTTTGTAAACTTAAACAATAATATAATCGCATATAACAACACCCAACGAGAGTATATCTATAGTTTTATTTACCCTCTACTCCTCGGGGTGGATGAGCGCCTGTTTCAGTTGTTGTTGGTATAAACTCGTGGCAGTTTCAAAAACCGTGTATAATAATATATAATAATGTACTTCAATAAAATAGCTTCAATATTTTCCAACAATCGGTTATTCGTTTGTATTTTAGTTAGCGAGTATAAGCGCAGATATCGAAGAGTGTGACAAATATGAGGAGACGATATACACGCTGTACTATAAGATAAGTCGTGTCGTGTGTATAATGATAAATGATATGTTATACCAGTAACTGTACTACAGTATATAGTAATATAGAAATCTTGATATAGTAAAACCGTCAACTACACGCAGGATCCACGAGGATCATATATCTACACGTAATAATGTGGCACGAGTTGTTGTAAGAAAAAGAGAATCGCGAGAAATCCAACTAAGAAATATTATGAACCTTTCATGCTGCTACCCTGGTATTGGGTTCGCGAGGGAGATGCCACCCTGGACCACGCCCTTACTCGCTTAGGTCGACCTGAACACGTGCTCGACCTAACCCGGTCTAAAAATTTCCTAACAATTTATTCGACTAATAGAACCAGTCGCAATACAGAAATAGAGATATAAACCTGTTCCTTATCCACTATGAAGGCTTTCCCTTGATCTCTATGTTCGATAAATTGTTTTTTTTTTTTCTTTATTTATTATGTGTATGGAGTCCTATTTTTAAAATTTTTACTAAACAATCACTTCATTCATTATATCATTCATTTATTCGTTCGTTCATTCATCGTCGAGATTCGTTGGAATATTTAAGACTTAATATATTGAGATGAAAGGATTGAAAATACAGCCTAAGGATAATTTTTGAATAAAATTTATTTCTATATGCACTGGAATGCAACGCGTGGGTATATTATATCAGATATATCTATGATATGGGATGAGTTGACGAAAATTTATCGATATCAATTATTTTGTCAAATCTAAATATCGGCGTAAGAGTATTTGGACTTTGGAATTGATAAGAATTATCGAGAGGCGTTAGGGAATAGCGAATCAATCGAATCAATGACGAGCCGATACCACGCCAGGTTCGACGTGATTAGTAATCCAGTAGGATAGCATGGTTCATAAGAGCCAACCTCAAAACAGCCTGCGGCGTTTCAGAAGCAGAAACACTGTCGGCGACGCGACTTGAACTAGGAGACCATATGATCAACGATAAACCTTTCCCTCTAACCGCGTGTAGTGTGTAAATTTATTTCATGTAGGATTAGCAATTTATTTTTCAATTTAAAATCAATTTTCCTAAATCTCGTTACATTTATATAAAAATACTTCTCGGGATAGAAAAAAGAAAAAAACATCTCTGTACTTGTATAAAAATACTTTCATAAATCAAGTTTCTTAAGAGATTCAAAGAGTGAAACAAATAAAAGAAAGAAATATTTCTTCATTTCAATTTCCAATTCAATACCTAATAACTTAAGTCTCTAATAATATTGCAGGCGATTTAGCGTGGAAAAAGTAAGCCGAGTCACGATATACTTGAATGTATGTTCAGTTGCCTGAGTCTCAGGCGCTGTACCATCTACTACCGGATGATGCCTCGCTTACATCTCAGTAATGTGGGTAGCGGACCGTCAGTTGTTAGAGTTGTATATATATATATATATATATCTATATATATCATATGTATATCTATATATATCATATGTATATAGACCCACATTACTGAGATGTAAGCGAGGAATCATCCAGTATATTTGTTTTGATATTGAGTATAAAAAGTCAGAATATTTGTAAGAACTACTACTGGCTATAATGACGCGGGATTTTTTTTTTCAGTGCGCATCACTCATAAACAATGTAGAATAAATATAGGTATAAATATTACTGACTGCGGGATGTGATTTGATATTTTCTTACAATTTTTTGAGGTCAAGTAATCACCTATGCCGTTGACCGTTGACTGAAGAATATCCAATATATGCTGGCTGATGCTTAGCTATCCATTTTGCCACGTACACTTACACAAGTTCACTAAAAACATATTCACACTTCACATATGCGGAGTTTAGACCGGCTGAGGAACTAGAAAGACTTAAATAATGTCGGAATACTTCTACAATGCACTAATACTGACTAAAACACTTTATACTACTCATAAATTCAACGTAAATGACGCTCGCGTTCACCAGAAAGCGGGAAGACGTTACGAGTTGAAACAGTTGAAACACGACTACCCGAAACAAACGACGCGCGTTCGTAAGACAGTCGGAGCAATCGATAATCGAATCGTACCTCCGATTCGAGTTTTCCCTAGATTCAAAATTCAAAATTTAAATTATTCATTCTGTCTTTTAACGTTCTTTTAATCTAAAAAAGAATCGATAAATTGATTTTATTGATTTCACTGATTACATGGGTAAATCTTTCAACCAAACAAATCCATAAAGTACTTTTTTATGAAAAGAATAAATGTCATCAAGATCTAGGGTATTTATTTCTCTTCAGTTATTACCAGTTGCTACTAGTCGATATTTAAAGTCACCAGTTGTCACGGGGAAAAAAAATTTATAAATCAAATGAGGAGTTTCGCCCTTGTAGTCTGTTAGTTAGATCGTAAATCCGATCTTACAAATAAATAATAATATAAATTCTATAAAAATTGTGTACAGCGTCTGATACGATGGCCAGATGTCATCTCTCACGACAGTTCAGTCTAATAACTGGTAATTAAATTTTCTAAACACAAATCTACAAACAGATTTAAGGTTATTTTGTTACATAATGTATCGTTACATATTTTTTTTCCAAAATAATTCACATATATGCATAGCATAAAGTATTTGCCCTTCGATTATTCAATAGTACAATTTTTTTCTATTAATAAACTGATTTTATAATCCGCGTAAAGATCTTCGGTCAAATACCCGACTCAATCAAGTCAGTCGTCAGACTGTCAACATATTCTTTATCGCGGAGAACCAATATTATGCATATACCATAAAAATTAGAATAATTTTAAAGTGCCGTTATCGCACTGAATCATACATTGAAACAATCCATAATGCGAAACAAAAAACCCAACGTATTTTAGTTTGAGGTTATAATATCAAGATCGTATCATATTTCAGGCAAACTTGGTAACAATGGGCTCCTCCCTTTGGTCAGAACTTCGGTCACTGCTCATAATCTGAATAAAAATTTCTTTAATCATCATATTGCTAAAAATCATACGACGTCATCAAGCCTGAACAAAAATTTCATGCTAAAGCCCGTGCCCCAGGTCAGTTCATTCTGTTAACGAAGAAAAATACATAACATACTACTATGCGTAGTGTCTTTCAGTTACACAACATCTAATGATTTGTTACCCATTCTAGTTGAACCTACTTCGATCGATTACAACAAGTCAATCATATGGTGCATCGGTAACTGGTGATCATGTTCGTTTATGGCAAATTGAAAGAATTACTTCGGCTGTATTGATCGGGCTTTTACCCGCCTGTATTATACTTGAAAATCCTGTAGTAGATGGTACCTTGGCTATCCTGATGGTGATGCATAGCCACTGGTAATGACTATGATTATGATTGAAATTATATAGTTTGATTTGTTATTGGTAAAAATCTGTAATTGTAATAATGTGTTATTTTCATTTCACAGGGGTCTGGAGGCAGTAGTAATTGATTATGCTCGTCCTTCAGTGGTGGGTAATATTGTTCCAAAGATTGCACACTTCAGTCTAAATCTTCTCTCCGCTGCAACGCTGGCTGGTTTACTTTTGCTGATTTACAGTGGACCTGGTTTAGGAAAAACTGTTAAAAATTTCTGGTCTATTGGTAAAGAAGAAGTTAAAAAATAAATCGGTGTTAATTATGTACGAACCAAGACTACACAATGTATTGATACTATTTTAAGATATTAGATACTCATTATAGTAGAAACTGAAAATCGTTATGAAATAAATTATTGTTTGAGTTAAATATCAATGTAGAACTTTATTCAAAACACTGTTTTAATTATATTAATAAAAAACCTGTTGTAAGTAGAAGAGAAAAAATCATTTTTCTAAAGGTAAACTCATCAGTATTCAGGATAGAAATCTATAGAATTCAACATATTAATTAACTGAAATGAATGAAAATATTTTAACAATATCTAGTACCTGGTTGATGTTAATCATGCTTTAATTTCTTTGAGTATTATGGTAGCTATTTTTTATTAAAACAAGTCTAAAAAAAGAATTCACAATAGTAATGTAATAATCAATTCATCATCATAAAGTATGTAGCACTATTTTAATCTAGACTTTTTTTTATTTGTTTTTTAGTACGAATGCGAAAACACTTCTCGTAATTGCGATGAATGTAAAATCTGTACAACGAAAGAAAGATCTTCAAATAAATCTGAGGCTTACGGCTCAAATAAGGCCGTAATAAGATTTAATCAATCTAAGGCTTGTCGAAATTATTGTTCAATTTCTATTAAGTATGCTTCATTTTCATATTGTCTTTTAAATAAGAAAAAAAAAATGAAACAAAAAATAGGTATTCTTGCACTCAGCTATGCTGATGATTTCATTTTTGGCACTTTTACATATTCTTGGAATGTATACACGCTGATCAAAAATTTCAATAATGTATCCCAACTCATTTTGAAAGTTCTATAATTATAGTTCTAGTCATAGAAAGAGCTTATTGAAGAATAATTGTTTTTGTCGGAACCTTAGATTGGCCTTCCTTCGTCATATAAATAATAATAGGTACTCAAGTTTTCGATACCTTTCAAACAAATTCTTTGTATCCTTTTCATTTTATTGCACAATATGATTACCTAGTATCTTTTCTCAACGTTTGAATAAAAAGAAAAAAAAATATTCATATAATTCATTCTGTCTCTTAGTGTTTTCTATTTTACAATAATAATCAAAAACCTAGAGGTCGGCAACTTTAATTAATGTACAATTTCTTCTTCCTAAATCTTCTCTACCCACTTGAAGTATGACACCCAAATGATATTCACCGTAGGTAATTATATCTGTTATTAAATTAATATTAACGAAAATTACCAACAGTTATTTTTTCACAGTTAGAATATAATAGTCTCTCCGTCATTTTTGAACTCTGATTACTATTTGCCTCGATGCATTAACGAGTGTTAAAAACTCTAAAATATTCCCATAGGAATGACAAACTGCTTATAAATCTTGTAATGATTATTAAACTGAATAATGCATGTCACTCTTCCATGTGAGTATTTCTCATCATTTTTATTCGACCAAGCTAAGAAATGGATAAACGCATGCCAAACTTGTTAGAATTTTATGTTTGGATCGACTGTGATTTTTAGAAAACGATATACATATTTAGGCATGTATTTAAAAAAAAATCTCGGCATGTATTTATCCATATCTAAACGCAGTTTGATATTTATGTAAATATAGTTTAAACATTTTAAAAACTAATTGTGAGTGGGATCGAGGCGTTGTGTGTTTTAGTTTCGTAGTTTTTTTGTTGTTGTTAGATTAGTATTTTTTTTTATCTTTTGAAGAAGTATGGTAGGTACTCTCCGGATGAAATTAAGTATCTCAAAAATAATATGTGAAAGAAAAAAGAAAGAAAGAAAAAAAAAAAAAAATTGTAGCACTTGATATTGAAAAGAGGTGAACATAATGGCTAATCCCATAATGTGTAATATCTTTAATTGTGAGACGTTATTCAAATTATACTTCTACAACTATCTATATAATCATCACACACACCGTTTTCAATAATCTGTGTTCTATCTACTTGTTAACTTGTTGTATACTTCTTTTACATATTAAAATATGATATTTCTTAAAATAAAGATTATCAGCAATATTTTAATCATTATATTAGTCTTCTTGATAGCAAAACCTCCCACTGCTTGCATCAATGGCACATGTGCACGCAGTGTTCGCTTATATTCAAATCTTATCACCGCCCATTATCCCTTAATGCTTCTTCAACGTAACTTCTTGTTCTTTGTAGTTACTTTTTTCCTGAACCACCCTGAAATTTTTATAATTAACGTTCATTAATCGTTAGACAAGGTAGATAATATTAGGGAAGAAAACATAACTGCAAACTGTCTGATCAAATCTAAATCCGTAAATACGTGAGAGGAAAGAACATTCTTAATACCATAATCCCACAATTTTATTAAATCTTAACTGAACCTTCCGACTGTTGTATAAAAGTTATTACTATTTGATTCCATCAATTATCTCTAGGAACTTTTCAGATTTTCAATCCGGCAGATGCGTTGATCTAAAGCTGTAGGCTCAGTTAAGATTTTCATTTATATAGAAGAAGACACTAGTGACATAAAAAAAAACGAGATTCTGAAAACGAGATGAAATTTTAAGCCGAATGAGCGAAGTAATGGATGATATACTATTTAATATTATCTGAGAAGCACAGAAAGCAAATACTTTAAGTATTTTAAAATCATAAGATGATAGAATTGCTCGAAATATTTTATCATTCCGTAATTTTATTCAGGTTTCATGATCTCTGATCTATTTGAATGACTGAAATTGCAGATACTTGAAGTATTACATATTGCTGTTAGTTTTCTATTTACTAAAAATCAACTAAACCAGGTGAAAATAATATCGAGTAAGCCGAAAAGATAAATGACCCATGACCAAATACTGAATAAGCTATTGAAAACATATTGGCTCAAAATACTGAATGAGTAAGGGTTTACAGTAAGTGATAGGCAGTATTTGTGACACGCTACAATCACAAACGTTTATGATATGCTCTAGCGGACCCTGTTGATAATATGATAATACATAGGTGAAATGAAAGGACGATACATGAACAGTAATCGGGCAGATCGACAGACACAAGAAACAGATGCATACAGAAAATTACATTCATGAATATTGTTTGTGATATAAAATTTGATTAGAATTTACTTTGCTCGGTGATTTCACTACGTAATCAAAGATAATGTATACTTTTAAAATCACCTGGAATCGCTATCAATATCCATATACCAATCAAGCTTAATAACGCAAAAGAAAAAAATGAAATTGAGAGAAAGGCTTATATACGTTGATCGTCACATACTGATTAGTGTAGCGTCAATGATCTATGCAACAAAAAAAATACAAAGAGTAAACATTGGTAATTTTCTCGTAGAAATCTGAAATGAAAATCTGAAATGATAATGAAATTGATGTGAGATAATCGACGACAGTCAATACACGAATATTAAGATGAATAATAATGCTATAAATAATAAACAATATTAAGATGCTATGACCTTTGCCTCAGTGTTTGTGCTGGTGTTACTTTCTTCAATTTTCTACATATTGTACAAATATTTAATGGACTAATCTTATTTGAACAATTGTTTCATACGACTTTGGTGCGCTAATATTACATCCTTTGCTGAGCATGATTTATAGACAATTCTATCCTGGATCCAATTGATTTGAATGATATTAATATTGAATGAAAATTGTTTCAGGCAAATGCCGAAAAGAATTTTCTTTTCTTCTTGTCATTAATATATGACAAGGATTGATACTTCAGATTCAAAATAGAATGAGAAATGGTTGTGTGAGGCGTAATTATGATGGATGGTGATTTGGGACAATCACAATGCAAAGGACACTCACTAAAAATAGGATTAAAAAAGTTTTAAATAGTCTGAAGCTTAGACAGAATTTAATTTGTACCTATTCAATAAAATCTATGATTTGCGAGGCTTTGCAATGCATCTGAACAAAAACTCGTGGCATTAAAGCTGAATAGAGATTGTCGTTACCATTGTAAAAGAAATAATAGCGTGTGAAAACCAAAGATAAAATTAATTCTAGTAAAATAAAGAAGTTGTGAAACAGCAAACGGACGGATAAGCCAACAAATGGGAGCCTACCCTCTTTTGAACCCTCTTCTGAAAGGCGAATAACAACCAACATTTCAGAATGTCACTTTCTAAGTATTCATACCTGCAAATTTGCGCCGCTTTGCCACGGGTTTCATAGTGGACTGTCAGAACAACCAAAACACAACAAATTTGTTACTAATGATGTTATCACATATTAGACTAGCAGCGATGAAAATTTGTCAAAAAGTGACCTGCGCTATAAAATTTCAATGAAAACTTATCCGGAATTTGATAAAGGCATTGAAATTCAATCACATTCTTAAAGATTTTTTAGCGTCAGGACAAACACTGAGGAAAAAAGGATATGCAGATAATCTCCGAGCTAGTATTGGCATCTCGGGCTTTTTCCTGTCTAAAGTTAAAGCTTTTTGAGAAAGCTGTACTGAGGAATCATTATTCTATTGTAATCTCACCGATCGATAATAAAAAAGAACTAATGAAAAATTCATAATATACGAGTTTCAGGCTTACTGAAATAATTTTAGCATATATACAACTATCGCATGAAGATCTTAGAGCCTTGATTCTTCTTTACCTCAAAGTAGAATGATTTATCATAGAAATAAACGCATAAAAGTAAACGAACTTAACAGGCGCTAAATCATAACGGCATAATTTTGCTGACGAATACATAGCTTACTCATCAACCATCATTTTTCAAAGCAATTTGCAGTCTCAATAGATTCCTAGGATAGGTCTGAATGGTGTTAAAGGAAGCAATGTTTTTTTTATTCTGATTTATGATAAAGCAGATGCAGAAGTACGGATCTATCTCAGGATATTGATAGCTAGATTAGCGAATAAAATACTCTCTACCAATTAAAGAATATACCTAATAATAATGTTTAATTATTTACCATGTATCTCTCTTTCTCTCTCTCAGTTGTATCTGTTTCTTTATAGGCAATGTTTGCCTCTAATGAAAATTCAAGTTCAACTATTAATAGCATACCACATTCTCCTACTACTATTACTACTAAACTTGAAAATAAAATTAAACATGCCCAACCCAACCGAAGGTGATACCTTTCACCAGGGGAAAACTCTTTCACCTGTAGAAACTAATAGATACCTGGATGCACACTCACAAAAATAATCTACCTGAGCAAACGATTGTTTTCAATTTAATCTACGAAACAATATAGTAATAACTCAATTATATGTATGTATAATAGGAGAGAAGGTGTCGACATCACATAATACAAGTTACTTTTGTTTAAACATGAAATTAAGTTACGAAATCTATTATTTTTATTTTTTGCCAAACTCGATTTACTTCTATAGCTGATTTTCTAATTAGGTAAATTCTTCTTCATGTTTACTCACTAGTAAGTCTTGTTGAAATAGCTCATAACACAGCTCTATGAATAGATACTATAATAATACAGTAAAGGAAAACTGTAAACTGCTAATTCAATTGCCAAAATGTATGCACCAATATGTAAACGAGTCAGTAAAAACTTTTCCCATAATTTTGAATTCTTTTTATGGGTTTTACCTTCCTCTTTTTCTTGTGCTTTTTGTGTTGCTGGCCATTCAAGGGATTCCAGCTAGCCTGTGTGTTGTGGTCTATCATGTGACACGTTTGTGGGGAGTTTTTTGATATTAGAAAGCTGGTGTCAGGTTCTTGTCGAGACTGAAGCAAATCTGTAGGCTCAGTTACGGGACATTTTGCAAGCTCTGTATTCTTCAGCGTTTTTTCAAGTGCAGCTAACAAAGATTGCGCCACCGCTGTTGACTGCATTTAATTAGTAGAAACAGTTAGGGATTTGCGAATGAAGGATAAAACACTCTATTCACGTTTCAATTGGATAATAAAATCAATCAAATGACCATTAATCAGGAATTCGGATCAAATACTCTCGCAGATAACTTGTTATTCGTTAATTAGTTATTACTTCATATACCGGATGATCAGTTTCCAATTCCCATAAGCACAGAGATTCTTCCGAATAAAATATAACAGGAATCTAACAAATTTTATCATGAGAATAAAATGCGTTAGATATTGTTAGTACACAGCTTCATCCTCATGCGAAATAAAAAAATATGCATTTTGTATGTGGTCTCTAGCTTTGTAGATATTCCTTGATATCAATACCGAGTAGGTATACCCTAAAATATGAGTTGTATGAAGTATCGCGATGAAAATAAGCATAATCAGTAAGCTTTTGCTGAAGCTTAGGGTTCTCAATGGATTCGCATACGATTATGATATGCAGGAAAAAATAGCTTGAACTTTGTATGAAAGTATGTATGTATGTACAGGTCATTCACAGTCATAGACTGTCTTCAATGTTCATTTAGTTAACAATAAAAGGACTTCTGCAGATCTTCTGAAATATATTAAAACAATAATTTGATTTCAATACGAACCTCAGACTTAGGCGAATCCGACAGAGGAGGACCGTTCACAGTTGATTGATCCGAACTGCTGCCACCGCCGTAAACCTCATTCTGATAAAGCAAAAGTTACACGTTGAGATATTTTTGTAAACAGAAAGGAAGACAAGAAATCGTTTCGATCTTTGAGAACTTAAAATAATTAAAACTACAAAATTAGTTCAACTATAATTAGACATAATAAAAAAATTCTGACCTTAAGTTGAGAAACTTCTTGATGTAGCTGTGAGACAAGATTTTTTTGCTCCGCCAAACTTGACTCAGTTATTTCAAGTAATGAGCGCAGTCTTGCTACCTCAGCATCTACCGCTGCCTTGCTGCTGCTTTCCTGATGTAGTGCTTGAAGTAATCTTGCTTTATCCTGAAATATGATCAAGAATTCATAATTTCAAGTCTTGCTCTCTTTACTACAAGGAATTCCAATCAATGATATGAATAGATTGTATACGAGATTTGTACAATTTAATACTGGATGGAGGTGTACCGACCTCTCCAAGTTGTTCAAACGCAGCAAAATTTTGATGTTTTTCTCCCTTAACTGGAGACGGTTCACGCTTAACTTGGAGAGCAGCTAATTCAGCCTGTGTTTGCTGTCTGAAAAGGTCTGCTTCACCTAGTCTCGCTTCCAATTCAGATATTTTCTGTCTAAACTGTAAAAGAAAAGTGAGAACATGGATTTACAAATCAGTTTGCAGCTCCAAAGTGTGAAAATCATCTATTTTCCACAATGTTGTATCATGAGAATGAATGATCCAATGATACCTTGTCACTTTCACCAGCTTTAGTCCTAAGATCGTCAAGTTCGGACTTCAGATTGGCCAGAATATCTTCTTTCTGTTGAAGTTGTGCCTGCCATCTCGCTTCTTCAGATTCAACGTAACTTTGGAGCCTGTTCAACATTCCCTCCTGTAATATAATCGAAGTGGAATAAGTATGAGAAGATCGGCATGTTATGTAAAATTATAAGCTGCATCCATTCGCTTACAGTGTCGTTAATGATCTGTTTATAGTGCGATACCATCCCTTGTAGACTCTGATTTTGTTTCTCCAATTCCTGATCAGCACCAGAACTGTCCTTGTTATGTTTGAAGTCTTCGAGAAGAGTAGATACTTTTTGTTCGAAGGTGTTGAGCCACTTCTCATGAGATAATTCCGAGATCTTAACATCAGGGAATATCCTTTGTAGTAAAGCTTCGGTAGACTTCTGTTCTTCTATTCTAACTTTTTGGGATAGTTCCTGGAAAGATAATATTATACAGAGAGTTAAAATAGGGAGCAGAGTTGAATTGGGACAGTATCAATTCTCCGAAAGAATTAAAACTGCGATTATTTTTCAGATAAAAGTGTGCGAGTAGATATCGTTGGCTAAGCGGAGCGGTCCGTTTTCGAGTTTATTTATTCCAGTGGTCATAATTTCTCGAAGGTAACCAGGAAAACTTACATCAATTGCTATTCCATGAATAGAATGAGCGCGAGACTCAGCCGCTGAAAGAGCATCCATCACTTTCCAGTTCTTAGTTCGTAATTCCTGTATTCCAAACAAAAAAAAGCCCCACCCGAAAAAAGAAAAAGAAACACAACAATCAGTCTATCATGCTCATAATGAAATAAATAGAACGTTATCATAAAAGAAGCATTGATCATTGCGCACTATGAATTTATACGCACGCTTTAATCCCCTTGTCAAATGAGTTATTTAACGTGTCTAGTAATGAAAGCAATTGATGACAGTTTTTCCAATGTTTAAGCCTCATCAAAGTCATTAAAACCTCGTGCAACATTCTCCGGCCCATTTCAAATTTTTGATAATCATTAAATGGAGATGAACGAGTGAGTGTATTCCACATTTATTGTGTAATTTTGAATAGCGTGGAAGCAAGAAAAAAGACAACGACAATCATTTTCTCACATTATTCTTTGTTTTCTGGACTTCTAGTTCATCCCTAAGGTCCGTTATCTTAAGGTGTTCGTTGTTCATATCGCTCTGTAGAGTTTCGAGTTGATTTGTGAGTTTACTCAACTCTGTATCCTTCTGCGTTACTTCTGCTCTAAGTTCGTCAAGCAAATTCTCCTTCTGCGCTAGTCTGCAGAGAATTTAAAGCACACAAAAAACGATCAGATCACATTCTATGAGATTTGGAATAATCTTTACATCAACACAAGTTATAAACTTACAAGTTATTGTGTTCAATTAATTGAACGTTGGTCTTTACAGCCTTAGTCTCAACACCGTTTTCACGACCCTCAGCAGCCGGACGTTCTGTAGCAGCTGCCAACTGAGAAGCTAGAGATTCATTTTCCTCTCGCAGTTTTCTTATCTCCTTTTGCAACTCGATAACAGTTCCGGACTGAAATGAGGAAGTTTGATTTAAAATGATCCTAAGTATAACAACCCTGAAATTATACTGCATTATAGTGATCGAAGATAAATATAAACTTCAATTTACCAGTGAGGAAAGTCTGTTATTTTCTTCTTGCAGTCTCGTGACTTCGATTTGTGAATCTGACGAGTTTTTCTGGCTCTGTTGAAGCCTTTCAACCTCAACGGTCAAGCTTCTTAATTCAAAAACAGTTTGATTAGCATTTTTCAGTTCTTCCTGAACGGTTCCGAGGTCGCTCTGTGCTTTGGATAGTTCATTTTTTAAATTTTTGGCTTCGCTTTGAGCCTTGATTAGATGATCCTGTGATTGTCCGAGGTCAGCTTGAACAATATCAAAGTCTTTTTGAATCCTGCCATTATTTGATAAAGAATTCTTCAGTTCTGTTTGAACGTTTAGCAAATTAGATTGAGATTGCTTAAGATCATTTTGGGTAGCAATGAGCTCCGTCTTAAGCGAAGTTATTTCAACTGCTTCTATCTTGGCTTCATTTTGGGATACTGAAAGGTCGGACTTTAGTTTGTTCAACTCGCTTTGCACCTTGTTTAATTCAGATTTAAGATTGGAAGCCTCGTTTGCCTCGCTTTTCGCAATGCTTAACTCTGATTTTACGGAGTTTAATTGTTTCTGTAAATCTTGTTCATGGCGGTGAGCATTTTGCAGTCTGTGTTCTAGGTCGCTGTGAGCACGATGTGATTCCTGTAAAACGAAAAACAAGTTGATGTAAATAATAGAATTCAATGCGTTAAATCAAACTTTAGGCAAAGAGCAAACCTCAAGCTGCCTAGCCATGTCCTGCATTCTTTCTCCAACCTCTTTGAAGTGTTGTAGCTGTCCCTCCGAGTGTATAAACTGCTCCCCCATCATGCCCAATTGTTGTCTAAGAAGTTCAGCTTCAGCAGCGCTATTCTCATAGGTAGACTGTAGCAGTTGCATTTCTTGAGTAATGGAAATATTATGATTTTGTAGTTCTTGAAATTCGGCGTGTTTTTGTGCGAGTTGAGCCTTGAGAGAATTCTCATTATCTCTCATCTGTGAAAACTGTACTTCGAGTTGTTTCCTCTGGGCGATGAGTTCCTGTTGCATATGTCCCTGAGTTTGTCCTTGATCCTCTTGCATCTTATGAATTATAGTTACATTCTCATTAACTTTACTTTGTAACTGTTCTATCTGTCTAGCAAGCCCTTGTTTCTCAGCTGCATGACTTTCCAATATGTGTTGCATACGGGTATGCAAAGTCTGAGTCTCGGTCACTTTAATGCTCAAAGCTTCTTCCAGTTGTCTGACGCTCGCCGAAAGTCTAGACTTTTCGGCATTCAGCTCTGACCGTAATTCCTTCAATTTATTCTGCACCGCAACGCTTGCCTCCTGCTCATCGGCCAGAGATTTCTCCTTTTCAGCCAACTGCTTCTTAAGCTTGATCACAGGATCGGCTCTACCTTCTGTCCACTCGGAATGTTCCAAAGGATTGTCGAGCTGTTTATTCAATAATTGATCTATCAAAATTTGAATCTCTGATCTACTGAGTTCAGCTTTCTGGACGAGTGGCATCAGCAGGGAAATGTTTACTCCGTCCTTGTCGCCGCCTAGAAAAATTAAAATTGGAATCAAATATAACTGGAGTTTGAATGAGAGATTATTTATCAGTACTTGGCGTAAGTATTTTCACTACTGATCCTTTACCGATCTGTGCCAAAATATCATTCCGCTTCTTCTTGTTCTTAGATTCCTTGGCTGCAACCTGGATAGGAGCTACTACATCCTTAGCTATTTCTTTAACTTCTTTAACGGGGGTCTCCTTTTGAGGCTCTTTAACTTCCTTGGGAATTTCTTTGATCTGTTGTTGTTGCGGAGGAGTTGCGACGGGCACAATGTCTTTTTTCTCATCCTTAACCTCTGCGATCTTCTTGGGTTGTTCTTTCAGATTCTTTTTAGATTTAGTCGGCGTATCTCTCGGAGACTTGTTAACAATCGGTTCCGACTGTGTTAACAGCTGTAAATTTTCCCTCTGTAAAAAGTATTTATCCTTTATTTAGTAATGGTAGTATTTAAAACACAGGAAGCTAACAATATTCTTATTTTTGCTCTACGCTTTTCCTTTATAAGAAGATAAATGGCTGGCATATGCGTATCATTGTCTGCACCTTGTTGTGAAAACAATAATCTACAGTCTCTGTTATCACGGACTCTTGATACTGTCCTATCCAGTCAACATGTGAAAGGAAAGACTGAAATTCAAGGAAGTGATAAACTCATCTAATATTAGCACCGCTATCATGAAAAATATGTTTATGTCCATGACCAAATATTTAAGTTACCAATATAGAAGCGTTCAGGCTGTATAAACCCTGAATAATCCTAACGCGCCTCAGTTTGCGAGTTTATATCATACAGGACAAGTGTTTTTTTTTTCAAAATTTCATCTCAAAGTAAATATTCATTTAAATGATGTAAAAGCACCTTACTTTACTTCACTATGTTGATACAATTGAATATAATTATTAAAAATTAGTTTTTAGATGATAAATACTCACGCTGTGAGTGCGAAATAGTTCCAAATCATCTTTAGGATGCGTCAAATTGAAATGATTAACATCTTCGGGTTGAGGCTGTACTGGCATTACTTCCGGTGCCAAAACTAGTGGCTCATCCTTGTTGATAAGAATCGGTTTAACTCGTTCAACTTTTCCCTTCTTCTTGTTACTCTTCACGTTTTTTTCGTCCTGTTTAATAAATTTCATAATTCAATAACTATTTATTAAATATCGAAGACTTCTCAAATTTGTATTAAATTGAAAAAAAAAAATGAATTTTTCAATACGCAAATGCATTGATGCATTCTGGGTGCTTATAATCATTTACCAATAAATTTTTCGTTATCGTTTCTGCCTTATTCTGATTTCTTGATAAAAGTTTATACCTAAAATTGACAAAATTATAGAACAAATTAATTCTGGCTGATTTTTTTAGGGTTTATATATGTAAATAAAATGTTGTCTGATCTTGAGGGTCTCAACGTGCTTACCAAGGCATATTTAGAATATATTAGTTCACAAAAATTTATCATACAAATTTAATTGAATAAATTTAGAGCATGAATTTACTACATCGATATGAACTAGTTGGATAATTTTATTCATGAAAAATGTGTTCAGGTTTATGGGATAAACGATATTTCAAACAAGTGATATTAACACCCAGAACGAAGCAGCGATTAAAGAATTCTTTTCCGTGTAATAAAATCGTATAAGTGTCCAAAAGTCATATCCTATTACATGTGGACTTTGATACCTATAAAAAAGATAATAAAAATCCGGAGCCATGACTCTTGATAAAAAAAATAAATAAAAATTATGAAAATAAAGAAAAGCGTCTTTCTCATGAGAACCTGTTCTTTTTTTTTTCTTTTTCTTCATCGAGAAATCAGAATAATTTTATAAAGTTGAATAATAATTTGGGAGCTATAAGTGAGTGTAATAATAATGAATAGTAATAATGAAGTTAAAAATGAATCTGAGGCTGCTACCTGAAGAGGAAGATCATTGGTCAATATTTGAGGATTTTCTTCGAATTGAACATGTTCGTTTTTCTCATCTTCCTTTTCCTCCTTTTCTTCCTTCTTTTCTTTCACCTTTTTCCCAGCCTTATTTTTGTGCTTCTTCTCCTTTCCCTTCTCCCTTTTACCTGTGTTTTTTTTTTTTTAATATTAATATAATATTTGAATCCTTTGATATATTTAGTGAAAATAAATTCACAAAAAAAAGAATAAAAACTTCTTGGTTTCTACAGTCAAGGATCAACCGTGACTCATGTCTGATTTGAAATTATAATATGTATTGAAATTAGTGTGAAAAAAAAAATACACGAGCGACTAAAGTATTCAGTTTATTTAACTCGTCGATATATATACCTTTATAAGCAAAAAAGACATTAAAAATTAAAAACTATAACTTACCAAGTAGCAAATCATCGGGTAATTTTCTCTGCTCTGCTATCGCTTCTTCGTAGGTTTTTTCTTTCATACCAAACATTGAAACTAAAAGAATAACAGCGGCTGATACGGCGACCAAACCTATGCAAATAAGCCCCGTTTGGACATCCATATTTCTTATTCTTGTCTTATTGTTTTATCTGAAATAAGATAAAAGTAATATATAATATATAAATGTATAAAAATAGATAGAATTTGAGTATTTAATTATCATACTAAAAGTCTCAATTTAATTAGCATAAATGAAAGAAGAGGGAGAGGGGGAAGAGGTCCCACCTACTTGAAAAGATACATGATTCATTAGTGAATTGCAAACAGCATCGGTATATACATATATATATATATATATGTATATATATATAACTACTACTGCATAGGCAAAAATAAATATGACTTATCTTGGTTAACAAGAAATGATTTGTAAATCGAAATTTTACCGATGAAAATTATTTGAAGTGATTTTGAGATGTGATGTGATTAAGAATTTGGTAAAAAAACGAAAAAACGAAAAAAATACATTATAGAGGTGATATAAATAAAAGTTGATGATAATATGTCTAACAGATTTATATTAGGACATTGGGATTAATGATCAATTCGTCTAGGTTCTTCTTTTTCTTTTTTTTGTCCTTTTCTCTTTTTTTTAACTAGGTTTTTATTGTGCTTTCTGGATTTTGGTCTAGTTCGTACTTTAGAAGATGTAAACAAAGTTTGTGCAATAGTTTCTATCGTGAATATGAAAAAAAATGTATGAATGTAAGTGTTCAAAAACTCCATGTAAAAATTGGAGCATTAATTAAGAAGTATTTAAAAAGAAAGAAAAAATGTTCGCAAGAGTTTGCATTTCGGAGTTTACGATAAGATAAGAAGAAACAGAGATTGTAGGTATATTGCGGTAAGTGGGAAACTAAATCTTGGATATTTTATTGGGATAACTTTCATTCAGAGAATTTATATTGAACTGGTATTTAGACCCTTCGGTTATATTAAAGCTAGTAAATTTTTAATGAATATGATCGCGAATAATATCGTTGGTATTAAATTACAACTCAAAGCTAAAGTATCGAATGTGAAGTTAAATAATTTTCGACACAAATTGTGATAATATATCATGTGGTAAAACGATTGATGCTGCGGTATGAGAGCAGTTTCTACAATTAAACGAACTCGGACAATGGCCGGTTGGGAAATAGCCAGGATTTATTGTCGGTTTATATATGATATAGGATGTTAATTAACGGGTTATATATTGCGGCATAAATTATTAGTGAAAATATATAAAATAAATGACATATGGATGACAGAAGCAGAAGCAGCGGGTGGTAGCGGTCAAGCGGCACGTCATCAGCACCAATGCCGACTCTTCACATTCCACACGTCTACGATTCCTGCTCTTATAATCTTCTACATATAGTATAAAAACCGGCGGATTATTAGCTAAGCGATCTGAATTCCCGTGTTATTCGACTAGTTAAAATAGCGAAAGTTATAAAAGATTGTAGAATAGGGATCAGGGAACTATTACTCGATTAATATATCGCTAAATTAAGCTTACTTATTTCTCTTTTCGGCGTTTTCTTCAACTGACAATGAACAAACTCCGCGCACACGGGGAACCCTTCTGAAACTGTTATGGCGGATGACTACGAAAGATCTGATCCAAGCCACGCCTATCGAAAAGGTTACGGGTCTCTGATTCGTCTGCTTCTCTGCCACGTAAGCAACGCGTGCAGAAGACATATCTCCGGTTTTTACCATCGTGGCAGATCCTAGTTTCATACTTTTTTACCGACAAGTTACCACAGTTGAAAAAACTGATTATCTAGATCTAGGAACTTTTTCACTTCCGATGTTTGCAGCTTTGCCAACAATGTATGAAACAAAAGGAAATCTATTCTATTGCGTTCACAGTACGTTCGCTACAATCGCGTCGTATGACGAAAGGGCACAGTGAGTCATTCGCTCTTCTTGGTATTAACTCGTGTCTGACGTAGAATTGAAATAACAAAAAAAGAAAAGCCTATATCAAATCGCAATTGTCATTTTTTGGTCATTACAACTAAATCCGTAGAGCTTTGATCATTGGATATAGATTTGGCCTCGACGCAGCCGAGATTTCGTCGTCAGTTTAACTAATTGTAAGTCGACATACGATCCTATTGCAAATTCTAAAAAGCGTTCAAAAGTTTTCCTCGTGACGTGTATTGCTAGTAGTTTCTTTGCGGTCAAGAAATTCTTAGATGTACTAACAGTTTAACTATAAATTATTTAAAGTTATTAACGTCGCGCGCGGACTAAAGTGTCGCAAAACTTTTCGAAAGTTTCTTCATCGTAACCGACTGTACCTACATAGTTTTAAAAAATATTGTTCGCTATATTATAAAGAAGTTGAACAGATTCTTTTGTTTTAGAATAAATAATTTCACAAACTCGAAGAAAAATGAGCTACGGATATCAAGTAAGTTCTCTAATTATTATTATTACTACATCCTCATTGACTTCAATTGTACCATATAATTATTATTTTTATTGGCATGTTTATTGTAAGTAATTTAATTCCGTATGTTCAAAACTGGTTTCTTTCCGTTTTCATTTCTACTAATAATCAATTAAAAACAAAATGCTATATTGTATAGTCTAAGCTACTCACACGCATGATTATAAATTAATTTTTATTTAATTAGACTCTAGGTTCTATAATATCTTATTAAGTTTGTTTCTATAATCATTCCTTTTCCATTTTCCGTTTCATAAATTCCTAAACCTTCGTTGTTATCCGCCTAAGGTCATTTCACCATGTTACTACATATAAACATCGCATATTTTTTGCAAAAATTATATAACAACTCATACACTGCATATCAAAGATAATTGCAACATATATCTATAATTGCGGTCAATAAAATGGAGAACGATTACTATTGAATGGCTTTTTTTTTATTGAAACTATCATATTGTCTATCTGATACTTGGGTGGTTCAAGAAACAAGTATTTTGTTTTTTCCAACTTTCTCAATCCTATCGCCTGACCAAGTGCCAAAAATTAGGTAAACAATTGCGAGAAAGATGAAGCAGTCAGATAATATTTAGATATTGCTCATCCATGAATAAACGCACTATCTATCTATTTTATCGTGACTAAAATTCAAACATTCATTTATAATCAATTTTCAAAGCATCATAAAAGGTTTCAAAACGTTCTAGTATCTAATTTTGAGGATCTAAAATAGAGAATTTAGGCCCTCTTGGACGGCCCTAATCTTTTAAAAATATAAACTTGATGAGTCTCCATATTTAAGCAGGAATAACACACTCTCAAATTATATTATCTGTGTGTATTATCAAGGGACCTCCAGTGACGTCCTTTCCAGGCCAAAAGCCCCCCAATTCGTTTGGAGTTCCACCAGGTACCCCAAGTGCCCCCGGGATTTCACCTTACCCTGCAAACAGTGGTATAGGTTTCAGTGTCCCTCCCGCTGCTCCCACTTCCTTTGGAATGCCTCAGCCTTACTCTCCTTATTCCTCTACTCCTTATCCTTCGAATCAACCGAATGCTTCAATGCCTTATTCTCCCCATGCTGGTGGGCAATATCAGCCAATGGCTCAGCCTCGGCAGTATCAAATGCCCCAGAGCGTTCCTCCTCACGGTTCCTATTCTCAATCAGTAAATTCCGCCGCTTATCCAAATCCTCAGATATCTCAAGGCCCTCATCCAACCCATAATCCTTCCTATGCACAAAATCCAAGCTACAATCCATCTTATCCACAAAATCCAAGCCACAATCCATCTTATTCACAAAATCCTTCTTATCAACAGAATCCAAGCCATTCCAATCAGTATGCAGATCACTCTGCTTCTTATCAACCACGTTCCGTTTCATATCCAAACACTGCTAATCCTCACCCACAAAATTCAAACCCTTATCCAGGTGTGTGTAATCCCGGGGGGCAGGGGATGGGGGCGGCCCATTCTCAGCACCGTAATACTTCGAGTTCATTGTCGCCCCGGCATGTTGCCCCAGCCCCCCGGCGAACACGACCAATAAACAAGGTGAGAATATTGATTGAATAAATTGACTTTCTAATTATAATGTGTGAGTAGCTTTGGTGCATTGTTTTTGTGTTGAAGAATTTAGAGCAGCATTTATTAGAATTAATACCAAAGTTTTTCACAGACTCTAATCGACGAGATTATTTTATGCAATTTAAATTGAATGAAAAATGTTATTTTTATCTAGCTTTCCCCGACCGTTGTACCTTACGGTGATTTCGATGCACGAGCTGATGCAGAGGCCTTGAGAAAGGCGATGAAAGGATGGGGAACTGATGAAAAGACGATAATTAATATTCTTGCAAATCGCACAAATATCCAGCGCCAAGAGATCGCCTCACAGTTCAAAACCCTTTATGGGAAGGTAAGACAATTCTTCAAGAGTCTTATAACGAATGGTTTTTGGATCTAAGATCTATGATGCAGGCATTATTTTACAACTTATTAATCATTTCAATTTTCAGGATCTCATTAAAGATTTGAAGTCCGAACTAACTGGAAATTTAGAAACTCTTGCCGTAGCTATGATGACTCCACTACCACAGTTCTACGCTAAAGAGTTACATAACGCTATGTCTGGCATTGGCACAGACGAATGTGTTCTCATAGAAGTTCTTTGTACTATGTCCAATCACGAGATACGCATCATTCAACAGGCTTATCAATCTAGTAAGCTCCGTTCTGATGGGTTGCATATTACAGTTCTAAGTGCTGATTCACATAAACCTTACTATTCAGCCATGGGGAACTTTCTGAGATATGTGGTTTCCTGTTTTCCATATTAATAACTATCGTCATTTTTCACAGTGTATGGAAGAACATTGGAAAGTGATCTGAAGGGAGATACTTCTGGCAGTTTCAAGCGCTTGATGGTCTCTTTGTGTTGTGCTAATCGCGACGAATCCTTTAACGTTGATCCTGCTGCTGCGCAAGATGATGCTCGCTCGCTTCTTAGGGCTGGTTTGTGACTTATTTTTTACAAATGAGTTATTAAATGTTTTACCAAATTTCCTGATGATATGTATTGTGTGTAATAAAATTATCTATAATCTTAATGATCGAATTCCAGGAGAGCTGAGATTTGGAACTGACGAATCAGTCTTCAATCAAATTCTGGTTCAAAGAAACGTTGCTCAATTGCAACAGATATTTGCAGAGTACCAAGGCATGACTGGACACGAAATTGAACAAGCAATTGAAAACGAATTCTCTGGAGATATAAAGAAGGGTCTTCTCGCTATCAGTGAGTTTTATCTTTCTACATTGATGAACTGGTTATATTTTTGTATCTATTTCTCATTACATTGATATTTCAATTCATATTCATTAATTATTACAGTTAAATGTGTGAAACATCGAGCTGCGTTTTTCGCTGAACAATTATACAAGAGTATGAAAGGATTTGGAACTCAAGACGGTCGACTTATTCGACTAGTTGTAACTCGTTCTGAAATCGACATGGGAGAAATCAAGCAAGTCTTTGCTCAAGAGTACAATCAGTCCCTTGAAGACTTTATAACGGTTGGTATCTAGAGTGCTCCTATTTTTTTAGCACAAAACGGTGATAGAAACGTTGCCATATCTCACAGAGTCTGTGAGATTAAATTCTTGTCAACAGAAGTTGTAGTACTCGACGAAATAGACTACATTCCATTAAAGGAGTTAAGCCAACTAAAAGGATATAAAAAAAAAGTACTCGACCAAACGTCAAATAGACGTCGATTTTAATTGAAATGGAGTTACAATATTCGTTATGCGATTCATTATTGGTGAAATATTATTCTTAAATCTTGTTATTCATTTCAGGGTGACTGTTCAGGAGATTATAAAAAATGCCTTCTAGCCCTGGTCGCTTAGTCGCTGAATAGTTTTGCCTAATCCACGTATTACGTTGAAGACATTATACGGTCTTGTTTCGACTTGTAAGTATGCATTTACAGAGGAGAGGCGGTTCCTCAGGAAGCAAATACGATCTTCATTGCGTTAGTTGTTTTTTATTTGATGTTTTTTTTTAAATTTTCACACTTTTGGAGGAACAATTGATTGTAGAAAAAAGACGAACAATTAAATTTCTAGAATGTTACCTAACGTCGAAGACTTCGTACATTTATAAGACAAAGTACTATCTTTGAATTACCTGATCTAATTCAATGGTCTGATGATAACACGAGTTTGTGTTGACTGCTCTAATATATGTTTACACAGCTTGAATCTTACTGTTAGATATACATATAAAAGTGGTCTTTTATGCCATTATAATATAATTATTTGTTAATTAAATATTAAAAAAGTATAAATACGTCCGTTACAATTCAAGAATCTTCAATTATAATTCACATTATTTCTAAATTCATTATTTAAACAGTTTTATCTGTTTTCTTTATTTTATTTCGCTATCACTATGGATAGTGATATCATCGTTGTTTGTATTATTCGCACCACGAATCATTATCGTTGTGAAAAAAATCTGATAATACTTACTTAAATATGGTTTAAATAATTATTGATAATAATTACTGTATTATTAGCTTTTTTACATCATTTTAAACTATTGATGAATTATATTTTTGACGATAAATGGTAGTCTTCCTTCATCATATAATAATAATTATCATTATTTAAATATTTACGAAGGATGATCAACTCTATCATTTATTTTTACATCACAATATATATGTGAAATATCGTATTTCTATTTGATATTAACGCTGCTGATGTTCTTCTAAACAAGAACGGTATATAATTTTTATAAATGTTGCTGTGCCAATATCGTATAAAAAATGAATTTCATTATTCACGTTAATAATTTATGAATAACACATAAGGTCTGATTGGGTGCTCTATCGCGTTAGATA
The DNA here is from genome assembly GCA_914767705.2 of Tenthredo notha. NCBI lineage: Eukaryota > Metazoa > Arthropoda > Insecta > Hymenoptera > Tenthredinidae > Tenthredo > Tenthredo notha. The sequence continues at coordinate 737,578 of OU611914.1, read as the reverse complement.
TTAATTTAATATTCTTATAGATCTTGATTTTATTAATAAAAAATATTGCCTTGATAAAATTTCTTTCTCATTAGGTATTTATAAAAAATATTCATATTTTATACTATTATATTATATACTGTACATGTATTCCTATATTGTTATTTCAAATTATCTATATGGTATAATACCTACTGATTATTATATACATCTATGACAAAATATACTATAAATGTATTATACATAGTAAAGCAACTGTATAACCCGAATTATACTGTTTTAGTTGGTTTTCACAAGAAAGTTATAAGATTCGTTGGCTTCTTCGAGATATTCAATGTTCAACATAATAATAATAATAATATATACTCTATGTATAAGAAATTGAAAAAAAATTATATACAGGCTAAACTCTTGCGTTAAGTATTTTTATAAAATTAATTTTCTCTGTTTTTCTAACGATAAATATATACATATATATATATATATTTACTATGTACGCATATTCATATAGAATATTAATTTATTGACCTTATTCATATTTATTTATTAATTAATTGAAAGAAAGAAAAACATTATCTTGATTGATGTATAAATAATTAGTCTTGTTCGTTAATATTATCTGCAAACTTCTAATTGATCCAACAAGCTTAATTATAATTGAAAATTATTTATCCCATGGATTAAAAAAATACTGATTGTGACTTTTTTCGCTCTTCAATGAGTAATGGAAATAAACATTTCTCTATTGATAAAATGTTGATCCTGAAAGAAAAAAGAGTAAACTGTTGATCATTTTCTTTTTTCTCTTAATTTATCGTATAGAACGTTTATAGTAGATTTTTCAATTATTATTTCTCATTATATCTCTTCGATTTCAATAATACAAACTTAAGCGCATATGGCGCGAATTCTTCGCTTGTTTTTTTTCAATCATTTTCAATGTATAACAGCGACATCTCTGATCGCAGTTCCCTACTATATCTATTTATTATTCTTACATGCGCGGTACGTGGTATTTGAACATAGCTATCATTCGTGATCATTCGCTGACTTGGTACGCAACCCGGTACGACGAACTAACGAACGAACGTGTCAATAGCAGTGAACAACGGCCGCTGACCTATTTTACTTCTGTATTCTTTCGTATTACGTGAGTTTAAATGATAAACTATAAAACGCGAAGTATTCATTTTTTCTTATATAGTACATTCGACCATTCACCAATCTCAGAACCTAACCTTGACCTATGACCTTGATATACCGTCCTGTACACACCGTCTCTTTAAATCATATCAATTTTCCTGTTATTCATAGACACAGGACAAAGTTTACAGTCAATTTTCTCCTCAGTTAGATTTTTTCCTTGGGCGCGGGTACATAGTCGCTACATTAAACTACCATTCGTAGAATTTATTATCGACTTCGAACTGCCCCTCTGCGTCACACTGTAATTATTATTAACACACATCTATGCGTGATACATACGTCAATTAACTCAGCTTCCTATTGTAATCAGCTGCTTAAAAAAAAAAAAAAAATACTGAGAACCGGCTGCTACAGCTGGGATCAAAATTGAACTGAATTATATCTAAAAAAACAATAGAAGATGTAGATAATTTCATCATATTTAATGATTGATGTCGTCAAGGTCATTCCATATACCTCAGTTGTAACACACATGTCGCGTTATATTCGTTTATTATTTTACATTTTAGTTAGCTTATCAGAAAATTCCTATAGTTTAAACGGTTTTAAAGATAATGAGGTCAAAATGATCATGGCGATTTCGAAAGTAGCTAATTCTTATTCAAACTATGAAAACAGGTTACACGAATAATAAAACAATACCGCGTAACATTTCAAAATATTGAAACTTAATTCTTACGTTTTTATACTCCTTCTGAACGGTAATTTTTTAATTTAAGAAATCTATCTCTTTCTCTCTCCCTCTCTCTTTTTCCAAAGTCAAAAATAAATCTGCGACTTTTCTATATTTCAGATCGATTTCGTATACGAAATAACAATGAGCTACGGATATCCAGTGAGTATAATTCCTTTCCTGAGCATGGATTTGCACAAAAATTTTCTGCTATTAGAATTTTATATCATTTCTATTCTCTGCGCCTAGATTTGCAAAATAGTATCTTCAAAGTTATAAAACTTTGTTATAACGTGTGTAATCTTGAACGTTTTCATTCTGCAGGTATATTCATATAAAACAAACACTTTATTTTCATTATTTCTTTAATTCCGTATTTTCCTGTCTTTCGTCTTATCTTATGTTTTAAATTATGAGTTATGAGTCATTTAGATTTTAATTATATTTTGTTCCATCCTCTCTGGGGACATGTAAGCTAACAGTTTATCGTTTCACATTGTGGGGTTAGTAAACATACATATTTATTTTTTCATAGCAAAGATCAACAAATGTTAGTAGCAGGTTTTTATTCACAGTAAATTCTTTCATCACTTATGGAGACTAACAGTATTTGATATAACATATAGAAACAGGAAGTAAGTGATTCCTGGTACATAAAATGTGGTCAGATTGTACAAAAATAGAACCGATAGCGGTTTCCAGCTTTCCAAGACCTACACCTGACCTTATCTTATCTTTCTCTATTATAAAGGGAGGTCCGCAGCCGCCTTACGGAGGTCAAATGCCTCAAAATCCTATGGGAGGTCAGCCAGGTGTAGGCGGTCAAAATTCACCTTATCCCGGTGGACCAGGGTATAATTTCTCACCTGTCCCGGCTCCAATTTCATCTGGAATGCCTCAGCCGTTTGCCCCCTATTCCGCCGCTCCTTATCCATCCAATCCCCAAAATTCTTCAATGCCTTATTCTACTCACGGAGGACAACAGCAGCAAATACCTCCTCCGCAACAATATCACATGCAACAGAATGCTCCTCCGGGTTCATATTCTCAGCCACAAAATTCTGGCGCTTATCCAAATCAAGGCCCTTATCAGGGTGCTAATCCCGCTTATCCATCCGCCGCTAATCCTTATCAACAAAATCAGGTCCCTTATCAAAGCCATCCAGCTTCTCAGCCGCCAAATGCTGCCCAATATCCCGGACACTATGTTCCATTTGATACCACTCCAGCTCCTTATTCGAGCAGCGCTAGTCCTCATCAACAAAATTCAAGCCCTTATGGGCAGCAGGGCATGTCGCATACCGGAGGGCACGGGATGGGGGCAGGGCCTGCCTATGCTCAGCATGCTAGTACGGCGAGTTCTTTTCAGTCTCAGCACTCTGCCCCAGCTTCTCATCAAGCAAGACCTCAGAATAAGGTGAGAACACTGAGAAATCGAGCTTGCTGATTTTTTAGCGCTTATTAATGGTTTCATTTCTTTTTGGGAAGAAAAATTCATCTGCTTTCTGATTCGATCAACGATTTATCTAATGAAATATGGTCATTTTCTTCAGCCTTCGCCAACTTTAGTGCCTTTCAGTGGTTTTGACCCACGGAGCGATGCAGAGGCTTTGAGGAAGGCGATGAAAGGATGGGGAACCGACGAAAGTACAATAATAAATATCCTTTCAAAACGTACAAACGCACAGCGTCAAGAGATCGCTCTGTTATTCAAGACTCTGCATGGAAAGGTATCTCAGCACAGCTTGTAATATATCGGGCGGAGATCATAGCAGCTGTATAAACAATTCGTTCTTTAGGATTTGATGAAAGATCTTAAGTCAGAACTGTCTGGTAATCTCGAAGTTCTCATTATCGCTATGATGACACCAACTTCACACTTCTATGCCAAAGAGTTGCATCAAGCCATGAGTGGGATCGGCACCGATGAATGTGTCCTTATCGAGGTTCTTTGCACCATGTCCAATAATGAAATACGCGCAATTCAACATGCCTATCTATCCAGTAAGCTTCGTTCTGAATAATCCCTATTTAATTTCATAAATTATACAGCGACATATAATTTTATTAACAATTCTTTTGCACAGTGTATGGAAGAAACTTGGAAGATGATCTGATGTCCGACACTTCTGGCTGTTTCAAACGCCTCATGGTTTCTTTGTGTTGTGCAAATCGGGACGAATCATATGCCGTAGATCCAGCCAGAGTACAAGCAGATGTTCAAGCGCTCCAAAACGCCGGTTTGTAGCTGTTTTTGAATTTGATTTTTCAAATTTTATCATGAAACTCACAAGATTCGAAATTATGCGATATTTTTCTGTATCCAGTTAATATTCCCACAATTTAATTCCAGGAGTCGGTCAATGGGGGACGGACGAATCGGTCTTCAATCAAATTCTGGTACAAAGAAGTGCGGCACACTTGCAGCAAGTATTTACAGAGTACGAACGAATGACTGGTCACGATATTGCACGCGCTATTAAGAGCGAATTTTCTGGGGATATAGAGAAGGGTCTTCTTGCTATTAGTAAGTATTTGTATTTAATTCTCGTTCAAATTCTAATTGCTAATAATATGTGATCATTTTTGTAGTTAAAAGTGTAAAGAATCGGCCTGGCTTCTTCGCCGAACAATTATACAAGAGTATGAAGGGAGGTGGAACTGAAGACGAGCGTCTTATTCGATTGGTTGTAACTCGTGCTGAAATAGACATGCGAGATATAAAACAAGCTTTCAATCAGCAGTATAATCAATCACTTGGTAACTTTATATCGGTTAGTAACACCTCGAATTTATTTCACTAGTATAGATATCAGATTTAGAATAATTCTAAATCGTTGGAAGTTAATTGTGATGCAATTTAGTGATAAAATTCAAATGTTTAATCAATTTTATCACTTATTTCAGGACGACTGTTCGGGACATTACAAGAAATGCCTTCTTGCTTTGATTGCCGAATAGGTTCGCAGTGCTGGTCTATATTACATGACTATATGTTTGCAAGTCGTGTTTTATTCTGTTAGTGTGCATTTCAAATTTAGAATCGCAATTTTTAAGGATAATTACCATTATGATCGTGGAAAATTTGTTTTCCTACTTTTGGAATCGGCTGTTCAGAGAAAAAATACGAAAAAAAAAATAATGGAATTTCTCCAAGTTTAGCCAATATCATAATAATGTTATTGAAGCATTAGACACTTGATATATATTTATACTACGTCGATTGAATCCTAAAATTATATGTCAATGTTGTTTCTATCATTATTATTATTTTCACTCTCAGAATTATAAAAGTTAGAATTGTTTTCATGTGTCTGAATTATGAGGGCAACGTTTTTTATTATTATTTTTTTTCCTGCTATTTATCTATTTTGAAAATGAAATGGCATCGGTTTGACGCCGCTTACCTATATACTTTATATCGATTGTTATAATAATGTGTTAATAATTTTATATTGTTTTCGCCACTCAAAGTTAATCTCAGAATATAAGTAGGTAATGTCATCCATAGTTTTCATTGTAGTTATATACTAATTTGAAAATTAATCTTTGATAATAATTGACTGCTACTGTTACTACTACATAATATGTAATATTCTTAAATCCCCGTAAGTTTTAACAACTGAAAGATATTTTACTTCCATTTGATATTATAATATTCGCTTTTGATGTAATGAAAGAGAACAAACCATTGTTATCTTAGTATTTCAATATCGATGTGTCAAAGTCAATAATTCATTGATATACTATAAGCTTCCATTAATCATTGATAATTTATTTATTGATGATAGAAATAGGTATTATATATGTATATACATAAAAAAAAGCAGGATCTGATCGCGTGCTTTACACGTAAATTTTATATGTTCCGTGATTTTTCTATCCATATTATTATATTGCCTAAGAGAAAAAAAAATAAGAATTCAAATTAAAACGCTGATATTTTTTATCCAAAAATTTACATTATACTATACAGTACATTTATATATTCTATAATATTGTCTATAATGTATTTGTCAACGATATATATATACTATAATAAGTAGTTGGAGTTGTATTATATTATTATTATATTTTTGAAAAAGGGGACAATTTCCTTAAACTCTTCACTGCGCAAAAAAAAAAAAAACTAAAAAAAAAATACATTAGCTCGCGTGTTTCTAGCGCTAATTATTTTTGTAAAGGTATATATTTCCCACCTTGCCAAACACACGTTTGCTTACCCCGCCAGTGGAAAGGTTAATCAATTGGTGGCCTTCTTTATACAACTAATAACTATTGAAGAAATAAAATAAAAATAAAAGAATAAAATATCCTAATTTATATACTCGCGGTCCGGGCGAGCACTTCGTGTTTTAATTCTTTTAATATTTTCTGTTAAATAATAATATGCGGATATTCGTAGACGAATTCCATGAAACGATTATCGATCAATAAATCCCATAGTTTCTACCATGAGATTCTGTAGATTTAGTATTCGTATTCCACAGCTCTTTTATGATTTTCAGTCCATATTTGATAACAGATAATTTACAACGGACTTTTTCCCGACTCAGTCAGACTGCGCTGGGATAAAAAAAAATGTAAACAAAGAAAAAGATTTAATAATCGAAACCGTCGACACGAAAAATACAATAATAATAACCTACGTTTGCCACTACTACCAGAATATGTACAGCTACGTAATACATAATGTAATAGTACCTGTAGCTATTTTATTTTCAGGTTTATTTTTATTCTCTGTTATTCAGTTTTATTATTATCGATTCAACTTCTGCTTTATTTCTATAGTACCACGATTTTTTCGAACTAGAAGCATCCCAAATTATAGAAGATAATAAAATATGACAATTTAAATATAATAACGAGTTTATAGAATGAATACAGACTCGTTCCTAGCCATAAAAAATACACAGAAATAATGAATATGGAATGTAAAAGAAATGTATGAGCAGTAAGGCACACGCAATAAATCTTCACTACTACTACTACTAAATAATAACCTTCATAAAATAATACCTAAATAATACCTAAATAATACCTACCTAAATTACATACCTACATTACATATAACATTATATGGTCGCATATTCATGTAATGTGATATATATATGAGGCATTTCATGACTTCTCGACCAAGATCGGTCGATGATGTTTCAAATTTGCTCTAATTTTTTTTATATAAAAATACTTGTCGACCAACAAGGCCTCAATATTTTTCAGATTCTCTCAGTCCTGCATGTCGTAGTTATAAGTTAATTTATCGTTAATGCGTTTTCGATGTGGAAATTAAAAAAAAAGATCGTAGTGATATGCGACCCGAAGAAGGTATATTTGAAGAAATACAAGCTGATAACTGATCGAACTAATTCCTAGAGCTTAAATAATAGACTCCAACAAATCACGAATTATAATTAATAGCTTGTCGCGTATAAGGCCTAATAAATATCTTAACTAGTTCCTGTAGCTAAAATAATAGACTCCTACGGATCTTGAAATTTATTATAAATTGATATCTCATCGAAGAAAATTGGAAGAATGAAATAAAATTATCAAGATATAGAAATTGAAAAAAAAAATAACGAAAAGAAAAATAGGAGAATAAAATAAAAATAAAGAAATATAAAAAAAAAAATTAAAAGAATAAAATAAAATAAAACCGCACATGAAAATTCGAGCCTGTGTTTTAAACTTGCCAAAGATAATGTTTCTACTTTCCGCGTAAATATCTCGATAAAACAATATCGCAGATGACTTGGATAATAAATAGGGCTAATAATTAAACCTCAAGGAAGATACCTGCTCCGATTCATATTTATAAACAAATAAACAGGAAAATCTCGGGTGAAACTGATTTAAGAATTTAACTGAAATCCGAAACTCAAAGAAGATATTAACTACGATACGCGAGTCGCAATCAGAATTACATTGACTAATGAAGAAATGAAATAAAAAATAATAAAAAGAAAACTAGAATGAAATAAAAGTATTAAAATTATAAAGAGAAAACAACGGAAAGAAAAATAGAAGAATATAATGGAAATTAAAAAATTAAAAAAATAGAATAAATTTGAAAGTATTATTTTCCTCTTATATAATTCAACGTTGACATCGCATCTGTATGATCGGCCGGTAAACTGTCATCCTTGCGACCGAGTCAGGTTATGTCCGTTGATATTTCGAGACTCGTATGTGCTTAGCACGAATTCCGTTTTGCGAATTGCGCCGAAACGCTTAGTTGTTAAAACAACTGGTTAATGGTCGGCGATTATAGCAGAGTCCCAACACGCCAACGGCCGTGTAAGCCAGCCCAGGCTGCAGCCCGCCATTTTACTTTATTTATAAATGAATTTATTTGAAATATTTAAGAGAATGGAGAACTAGACAGGCAGAAAGACCGAAGTACGATCCGCGTTGCTGTTAACCCTTTAATGTATTCGAAAAAAGATTTGATTTACAGAAAAAGATAACTAGACAGGCAGAAAGACCGAAGTACGATCCGCGATGCTAGCATACCCTTTAATGTATTCGAAAAAAGATTTGATTTACAGAAAAAGATAACTAGACAGGCAGAAAGACCGAAGTACGATCCGCGATGCTAGCATACCCTTTAATGTATTTGGATGGAAAAAGGATTTGAATAAATAAAAAGATAACTAGACAGGCAGGCTGTAGGCCGCGAGTGGCGGTTATTTTCCTTCAGGCTGTAGGCCGCGAGTGGCGGTTATTTTCCTTCAGGCTGTAGGCTGCCAGTGGCGGATATCTTCCCTCCAGGCTGTAGGCCGCCAGTGGCGGATATCTTCCCTCCAGGCTGCAGGCCGCCAGTGGCGGTTGACTTCCCTCGAGGCTGCAGTTCTCTTCCGTGGTCTCGATGGTTCTCCGGTGGCTGCTGATCACATAACAACGCGCGAGCCACCGCGCTCCCTTTTATATAATCCGCTCCGGCTTAGCTGGGGTTGAGCTGGCCTGCGATTGGCTCGCGGCGTCATGGAGGGGATACGCGTTCGAGCTGGCCTGCGATCGCCGCGGGTCCGGGCGAGCACTTCGTGTTTTAATTCTTTTAATATTTTCTGTTAAATAATAATATGCGGATATTCGTAGACGAATTCCATGAAACGATTATCGATCAATAAATCCCATAGTTTCTACCATGAGATTCTGTAGATTTAGTATTCGTATTCCACAGCTCTTTTATGATTTTCAGTCCATATTTGATAACAGATAATTTACAACGGACTTTTTCCCGACTCAGTCAGACTGCGCTGGGATAAAAAAAAATGTAAACAAAGAAAAAGATTTAATAATCGAAACCGTCGACACGAAAAATACAATAATAATAACCTACGTTTGCCACTACTACCAGAATATGTACAGCTACGTAATACATAATGTAATAGTACCTGTAGCTATTTTATTTTCAGGTTTATTTTTATTCTCTGTTATTCAGTTTTATTATTATCGATTCAACTTCTGCTTTATTTCTATAGTACCGCGATTTTTTCGAACTAGAAGCATCCCAAATTATAGAAGATAATAAAATATGACAATTTAAATATAATAACGAGTTTATAGAATGAATACAGACTCGTTCCTAGCCATAAAAAATACACAGAAATAATGAATATGGAATGTAAAAGAAATGTATGAGCAGTAAGGCACACGCAATAAATCTTCACTACTACTACTACTAAATAATAACCTTCATAAAATAATACCTAAATAATACCTAAATAATACCTACCTAAATTACATACCTACATTACATATAACATTATATGGTCGCATATTCATGTAATGTGATATATATATGAGGCATTTCATGACTTCTCGACCAAGATCGGTCGATGATGTTTCAAATTTGCTCTAATTTTTTTTATATAAAAATACTTGTCGACCAACAAGGCCTCAATATTTTTCAGATTCTCTCAGTCCTGCATGTCGTAGTTATAAGTTAATTTATCGTTAATGCGTTTTCGATGTGGAAATTAAAAAAAAAGATCGTAGTGATATGCGACCCGAAGAAGGTATATTTGAAGAAATACAAGCTGATAACTGATCGAACTAATTCCTAGAGCTTAAATAATAGACTCCAACAAATCACGAATTATAATTAATAGCTTGTCGCGTATAAGGCCTAATAAATATCTTAACTAGTTCCTGTAGCTAAAATAATAGACTCCTACGGATCTTGAAATTTATTATAAATTGATATCTCATCGAAGAAAATTGGAAGAATGAAATAAAATTATCAAGATATAAAAATTGAAAAAAAAAATAACGAAAAGAAAAATAGGAGAATAAAATAAAAATAAAGAAATATAAAAAAAAAAAATTAAAAGAATAAAATAAAATAAAACCGCACATGAAAATTCGAGCCTGTGTTTTAAACTTGCCAAAGATAATGTTTCTACTTTCCGCGTAAATATCTCGATAAAACAATATCGCAGATGACTTGGATAATAAATAGCGCTAATAATTAAACCTCAAGGAAGATACCTGCTCCGATTCATATTTATAAACAAATAAACAGGAAAATCTCGGGTGAAACTGATTTAAGAATTTAACTGAAATCCGAAACTCAAAGAAGATATTAACTACGATACGCGAGTCGCAATCAGAATTACATTGACTAATGAAGAAATGAAATAAAAAATAATAAAAAGAAAACTAGAATGAAATAAAAGTATTAAAATTAAAAAGACAAAACAACGGAAAGAAAAATAGAAGAATATAATGGAAATTAAAAAATTAAAAAAATAGAATAAATTTGAAAGTATTATTTTCCTCTTATATAATTCAACGTTGACATCGCATCTGTATGATCGGCCGGTATACTGTCATCCTTGCAACCGAGTCAGGTTATGTCCGTTGATATTTCGAGACTCGTATGTGCTTAGCACGAATTCCGTTTTGCGAATTGCGCCGAAACGCTTAGTTGTTAAAACAACTGGTTAATGGTCGGCGATTATAGCAGAGTCCCAACACGCCAACGGCCGTGTAAGCCAGCCCAGGCTGCAGCCCGCCATTTTACTTTATTTATAAATGAATTTATTTGAAATATTTAAGAGAATGGAGAACTAGACAGGCAGAAAGACCGAAGTACGATCCGCGTTGCTGTTAACCCTTTAATGTATTCGAAAAAAGATTTGATTTACAGAAAAAGATAACTAGACAGGCAGAAAGACCGAAGTACGATCCGCGATGCTAGCATACCCTTTAATGTATTCGAAAAAAGATTTGATTTACAGAAAAAGATAACTAGACAGGCAGAAAGACCGAAGTACGATCCGCGATGCTAGCATACCCTTTAATGTATTTGGATGGAAAAAGGATTTGAATAAATAAAAAGATAACTAGACAGGCAGGCTGTAGGCCGCGAGTGGCGGTTATTTTCCTTCAGGCTGTAGGCCGCGAGTGGCGGTTATTTTCCTTCAGGCTGTAGGCTGCCAGTGGCGGATATCTTCCCTCCAGGCTGTAGGCCGCCAGTGGCGGATATCTTCCCTCCAGGCTGCAGGCCGCCAGTGGCGGTTGACTTCCCTCGAGGCTGCAGTTCTCTTCCGTGGTCTCGATGGTTCTCCGGTGGCTGCTGATCACATAACAACGCGCGAGCCACCGCGCTCCCTTTTATATAATCCGCTCCGGCTTAGCTGGGGTTGAGCTGGCCTGCGATTGGCTCGCGGCGTCATGGAGGGGATACGCGTTCGAGCTGGCCTACGATCGCCGCGGGTCCGGGCGAGCACTTCGTGTTTTAATTCTTTTAATATTTTCTGTTAAATAATAATATGCGGATATTCGTAGACGAATTCCATGAAACGATTATCGATCAATAAATGCCATACTTTCTACCATGAGATTCTCTAGATTTAGTATTCGTATTCCACAGCTCTTTTATGATTTTCAGTCCATATTTGATAACAGATAATTTACAACGGACTTTTTCCCGACTCAGCCAGACTGCGCTGGGATAAAAAAAAATGTAAACAAAGAAAAAGATTTAATAATCGAAACCGTCGACACGAAAAATATAATAATAATAACCTACGTTTGCCACTACTACCAGAATATGTACAGCTACGTAATACATAATGTAATAGTACCTGTAGCTCTATTTTATTTTCAGGTTTATTTTTATTTCAGTTTATTATATTTATTCTCTGTTATTCAGTTTTATTATTATTGATTCAACTTCTGCTTTATTTCTATAGTACCACGATTTTTTCGAACTAGAAGCATCCCAAATTATAGAAGATAATAAAATATGACAATTTAAATATAATAACGAGTTTATAGATTAAATACAGACTCGTACCTAGCCATAAAAAATACACAGAAATAATGAATATGGAATGTAAAAGAAATGTATAAGCAGTAAGGCACACGCAATAAAACTTCACTACTACGACTACTATATAATACGATATAATAACCTTCATTATATATATACCTACCTAAATTACATACCTACATTATATATAACATTATATGGTCGCATATTCATATAATGTAATACATATATGAGGCATTTCATGACTTCTCGACCAAGATCGGTCGATGATGTTTCAAATCTGCTCTAATTTTTTTTTATATAAAAATACGTGTCAACCAACACGGCCTTGATATTTTTCAGATTCTCTTATAAAGTTGTTGATTTTCACAGCTTTTTTATACTTTTTCCCGACTCAGCCAGACTGCGCTGGGATAAAAAAAATGTAAACAAAGAAAAAGATTTAATAATCGAAACCGTCGACAAGAAAAATAAAATAATAATAACCTACGTTTGCCACTACTACCAGAATATGTACAGCTACGTAATACATAATGTAATAGAACCTGTAGCTCTATTTTATTTTCTGGTTTATTTTTATTTCAGTTTATTATATTTATTCTCTGTTATTCAGTTTTATTATTATTGATTCAACTTCTGCTTTATTTCTATAGTACCATGATTTTTTCGAACTAGAAGCATCCCCAATTATAGAAGATAATAAAATATGACAATTTAAGTATGGGTACTTACGAGTTTATAGATTAGATACAGACTCGTACCTATAAGCCATAGAAAATACACAGAAATAATGAAAACGGAATGTAAAAGAAATGTATAAGCAGTAATGCACGCGCAATAAAACTTCACTACTACTACTATATAATAACCTTCATTATATACACCTACCTAAATTACATACCTACATCACATATATAACATTATACGGTCGCATATTCATGTAATGTAACATATATATGAGGCATTTCATGACTTCTCGACCAAGATCGGTCGATGATGTTTCAAATCTGCTCTAATTTGTTTTATTTTCAGGTTAATGTTTATTTCATTCTATTATATTTATTCTCTGTTATTCAGTTTTATTATTATTGATTCAACTTCTGCTTTATTTCTATAGTACCATGATATTTTCGAACTAGAAGCATCCCAAATTAGAGAAGATAATAAAATATGACAGTATAAGTATAATAACGAGTTTATTGATTACATATTGCGAATTGCGAATTGCGCCGAAACGCTTAGTCGTTAAAACAACTTATTACTGATCTAGGCCCAGTTGCGAATAGCGCCGAAAGTATTAGTTGTTAAAACAACTTTTGTTAATGGTCGGCGATTATAGCAGTGTCCCAACACGCCAACAGCCGTATGAGACAGCCCAGGCTGTAGGCCTCCAGTAAAGGTTCTCTTCCGTGGTCTCGATGGTTCTCCGGTGGCTGCTGATCACAAAATAACGCGCGTCGCAACGCGCTACCGTTTATATGGGAGCCCAGCTCCCAAACGCGAACCAATCGCGAGCCAGCTCCCCAGCTGACTCGCGATTGGTTCGGCACTGGGAGCTGGGCCTCTATATAAACGCAGCGCGGTGGCTCGCGCGTTATAATGTGATCAGCAGCCACCGGAAAACCATCGAGACCACGGAAGAGAACTGCAGCCTCAAGGAAAGTCAACCGCCACTGGCGGCCTGCAGCCTAGACTCTGGAAGGAAGATATCCGCCACTGGCGGCCTACAGCCTGGAAGGAAGATACCCGCCACTCGCGGCCTACAGCCTGGAGGGAAGATATCCGCCACTGGCGGCCTACAGCCTGAAGGAAAAATAACCGCCACTCGCAGCCTACAGCTTGAAGGGAAGATCTCCGCCACTGCGGCCTACAGCCTGGAGGAAAAATAACCGCCACTGGCGGCCTGCAGCCTGGGCTGGCTTACACGGCCGTTGGCGTGTTGGGACACTGCTATAATAACCAGTTGTTTTAACAACTAAGCGTTTCGGCGCAATTCGCAATACGGAATTCATGCTAAGCACATACCAGTCTCGAAATATCAACGGACATAACCTGACTCGGTTGCAAGGATGACAGTATACCGGCCAACTATACAGATGCGATGTCAACGTTGAATCATATAAGAGGTAAATATTACTTTTCATTTTCTATTTTTTTTATTTTTTATTTCTTTATTTTAATTTCATTCTTCTATTTTTCTTTTTGTTATTTTTTCTTTTCAATTTTTATATTGTAATATTTTATTTGATTCTTCTATTTTTCTTTTTATTATTTTTCAGTGATATACAATATTTTAATTCGATTCTTTTTCTTTCCAACGCAGACGGCCAAGCAGAGACATTTAAGGTTAATTGTTCCCCCGTTACTTCTTCTTGTTGTTCTTCTTCTTCTTCTTCTTCGGTGGTAAATATTACTTTTAATTTTCTATGTTTTTTATTTTTTACTTCTTTATTTTAATTTGATTTTTCTATTTTTCTTTTTTTCTTTTTTCTTTTTAATTTTTATATTGTAATATTTTTGTTTGATTCTTCTATTTTTCTTTTTATTAATTTGCAGTGATATACAATATTTTAATTCGATTCTTTTTCTTTCCAACGCAGACGGCCAAGCAGAGACATTTGAGGTTGATTGTTCCCCCGTTACTTCTTCTTCTTCTTCTTCTTCTACTTCCTTGTGGCTTTATCCCCGTACAGCGGAAGCTGGGGCAAGTGCCTATCCCCCGTTACTTGACACCATCAGTGAGTCGCATGATTTTAATAAACATGTTTCCGTTTATTTGATTGTGACTATGATTCGAACCAAGTTCTTCCTTGAGCTTCTGTTATCGGTTTTTTTTTTTTATTAGTTACAAGTGTCACCTCAAAGATTATATTAGTGAGTTATTTACATGGAAAGTAGACATATCCTCCGTGAGTTTCCAACACAAGCTCAAATTCATATACGCGTTCGAGTCAACGTATAATTTTGATTATTTATCACAATTTTATAATTTATTTATATTATCATTTTTTTTGATTTGGTATTTTTTTTCTTTATCAATATTTTTTTTTTCATCATCTATTGATTCGCGATTATTCAAGCTTCAGAAATTGGTTCAAATATTTATGTTGCATTACAGGGTACGAGATATCAATTTATAATTCGCGACTCATAGAAGTGTTTTCTTTAGGTTTCACTAATGAGTTCGAATATTTATGTACGTTATAAGCGACAAGATATTGATTTATGATGAACTCGTCTCATTATAGCATCAGGTAGTCGGCTAATTAGGTAAAGCACGACGTAGAGATCGGAACATTTAGATAATTTGGAGACACGCGACGAATAGATCTATCTTCTTTAAGTTTCAGATTTTAGTTAAAATAGGTGAACACGAATAAGGCTTCGTGACATTATAGTCATTCATGTACCGGGAATTAGTTCGGATATTTATTTTATTTATTTCGCGATTTGTAGGAGTGTTTTCTGTAAGTTGCAGGTAATAGTTCGGATATTTATTTTATTTAGAGAAGACGAGATATTGATTATTATAATAAGATCCGCAGGAGAAGAATATACAAGCCTCAGCAATTAGTTTATATCTTAATTAGGCGTTAGATCAGCTGATAATTAAACTTCGCGATTCGTAGGTGTTTTCCGTAATTTTCAGGTACAACTTCGGAAATTTATTTTATTTAGAGGCGTCGAGATATTGATTATTATAATAAGATCCGCAGGAGAAGAATATACAAGCCTCAGCAATTAGTTTATATCTTAATTAGGCGTCATATCAGCTGATAATTAAATTTCGCGATTCGTAGGTGTTTTCCGTAATTTTCAGGTACAACTTCGGAAATTTATTTTATTTAGAGAAGACGAGATATTGATTATTATAATAAGATCCGCAGGAGAAGAATATACAAGCCTCAGCAATTAGTTTATATCTTAATTAGGCGTTAGATCAGCTGATAATTAAACTTCGCGATTCGTAGGTGTTTTCCGTAATTTTCAGGTACAACTTCGGAAATTTATTTTATTTAGAGGCGTCGAGATATTGATTATTATAATAAGATCCGCAGGAGAAGAATATACAAGCCTCAGCAATTAGTTTATATCTTAATTAGGCGTCATATCAGCTGATAATTAAATTTCGCGATTCGTAGGTGTTTTCCGTAATTTTCAGGTACAACTTCGGAAATTTATTTTATTTAGAGAAGACGAGATATTGATTATTATAATAAGATCCGCAGGAGAAGAATATACAAGCCTCAGCAATTAGTTTATATCTTAATTAGGCGTTAGATCAGCTGATAATTAAACTTCGCGATTCGTAGGTGTTTTCCGTAATTTTCAGGTACAACTTCGGAAATTTATTTTATTTAGAGGCGTCGAGATATTGATTATTATAATAAGATCCGCAGGAGAAGAATATACAAGCCTCAGCAATTAGTTTATATCTTAATTAGGCGTTAGATCAGCTGACAATTAAATTTCGCGATTCGTAGGTGTTTTCCGTAATTTTCAGGTACAACTTCGGAAATTTATTTTATTTAGAGAAGACGAGATATTGATTATTATAATAAGATCCGCAGGAAAAGAATATACAAGCCTCAGCAATTAGTTTATATCCTAATTAGGCGTTAGATCAGCTGATAATTAAATTTCGCGATTCGTAGGTGTTTTCCGTAATTTTCAGGTACAACTTCGGAAATTTATTTTATTTAGAGAAGACGAGATATTGATTATTATAATAAGATCCGCAGGAGAAGAATATACGAGCCTCAGCAATTAGTTTATATCCTAATTAGGCGTCATATCAGCTGATAATTAAATCTCGCGATTCGTAGGTGTTTTCCGTAATTTGCAGGTATTAGTTCGGATATTTATTCCGCGTTACAGGCAACGAGATATCGATTCATAATCCGCGATTCGTAAGAGTATTTTATCCACGTTTCGCGAATTAGTTTGATCAGTCATCACAGCGCGAGAATCCGAACTCATTTCATTCAAGTAGCCTTTGCTTTTGCTTCTGGTTCTACTTCTGCTTTTTTATCTTCATGCTTTTTTTTTTTGTAAACGCCTTGATAGTAGTTAAAACACCATGCTGTGGCGTAGAGGCTACTTCGGGGCTGAAATAATGCCCCTGGCGAAGGGCATACACACACTTGCAATGGTGGATTAACTTCTTTCGAGGCATAGATTGCTTTGCATGTGCTTGGTACATCTTTCTCTTGGCTACTTGCGATGAAATAGTTCGATCGTCTGTTTCAATAGATTTTCAGTCCATAAGACAGAAATGCAGAGCATATTTTACGTGACGGGCCCCACGAACCTGCTATACCCGAGTTTTGTTGAAACGCACATCGGTGCTATATGCTCTTTAGGTTTCGGAAATTAGTTTATATCTTAATTAGGCGTCATATCAGCTGATAATTAAAGTTCGCGAGTCGTAGGTGTTTTCCGTAATTTGCAGGTACAACTTCGGAAATTTATTTTATTCAGAGAAGACGAGATATTGATTATTATAATAAGATCCGCAGGAAAAGAAAATACAAGACTCAGCAATTAGTTTATATCCTAATTAGGCGTCATATCAGCTGATAATTAAATCTCGCGATTCGTAGGTGTTTTCCGTAATTTTCAGGTACAACTTCGGAAATTTATTTTATTTAGAGAAGACGAGATATTGATTATTATAATAAGATCCGCAGGAGAAGAACATACAAGCCTCAGCAATTAGTTTATATCCTAATTAGGCGTCATATCAGCTGATAATTAAATCTCGCGATTCGTAGGTGTTTTCCGTAATTTTCAGGTACAACTTCGGAAATTTATTTTATTTAGAGAAGACGAGATATTGATTATTATAATAAGATCCGCAGGAGAAGAACATACAAGCCTCAGCAATTAGTTTATATCCTAATTAGGCGTCATATCAGCTGATAATTAAATCTCGCGATTCGTAGGTGTTTTCCGTAATTTTCAGGTACAACTTCGGAAATTTATTTTATTTAGAGAAGACGAGATATTGATTATTATAATAAGATCCGCAGGAGAAGAACATACAAGCCTCAGCAATTAGTTTATATCCTAATTAGGCGTTAGATCAGCTGATAATTAAAGTTCGCGATTCGTAGGTGTTTTTCGTAATTTTCAGGTACAACTTCGGAAATTTATTTTATTTAGAGAAGACGAGATATTGATTATTATAATAAGATCCGCAGGAGAAGAACATACAAGCCTCAGCAATTAGTTTATATCGTAATCAGGCGTTGATCAGCTGATAATTAAATTTCGCGAGTCGTAGGTGTTTTCCGTAATTTTCAGGTACAACTTCGGAAATTTATTTTATTTAGAGAAGACGAGATATTGATTATTATAATAAGATCCGCAGGAGAAGAACATACAAGCCTCAGCAATTAGTTTATATCCTAATTAGGCGTTAGATCAGCTGATAATTAAAGTTCGCGATTCGTAGGTGTTTTTCGTAATTTTCAGGTACAACTTCGGAAATTTATTTTATTTAGAGAAGACGAGATATTGATTATTATAATAAGATCCGCAGGAGAAGAACATACAAGCCTCAGCAATTAGTTTATATCCTAATTAGGCGTTAGATCAGCTGATAATTAAAGTTCGCGATTCGTAGGTGTTTTTCGTAATTTTCAGGTACAACTTCGGAAATTTATTTTATTCAGAGAAGACGAGATATTGATTATTATAATAAGATCCGCAGGAAAAGAAAATACAAGACTCAGCAATTAGTTTATATCCTAATTAGGCGTTATATCAGCTGATAATTAAATTTCGCGAGTCGTAGGTGTTTTCCGTAATTTGCAGGTACAACTTCGGAAATTTATTTTATTTAGAGAAGACGAGATATTGATTATTATAATAAGATCCGCAGGAGAAGAATATACAAGCCTCAGCAATTAGTTTATATCCTAATTAGGCGTCATATCAGCTGATAATTAAATCTCGCGATTCGTAGGTGTTTTCCGTAATTTTCAGGTACAACTTCGGAAATTTATTTTATTTAGAGAAGACGAGATATTGATTATTATAATAAGATCCGCAGGAGAAGAACATACAAGCCTCAGCAATTAGTTTATATCCTAATTAGGCGTCATATCAGCTGATAATTAAATCTCGCGATTCGTAGGTGTTTTCCGTAATTTTCAGGTACAACTTCGGAAATTTATTTTATTTAGAGAAGACGAGATATTGATTATTATAATAAGATCCGCAGGAAAAGAAAATACAAGACTCAGCAATTAGTTTATATCCTAATTAGGCGTTATATCAGCTGATAATTAAATTTCGCGAGTCGTAGGTGTTTTCCGTAATTTTCAGGTACAACTTCGGAAATTTATTTTATTCAGAGAAGACGAGATATTGATTATTATAATAAGATCCGCAGGAAAAGAAAATACAAGACTCAGCAATTAGTTTATATCCTAATTAGGCGTTATATCAGCTGATAATTAAATTTCGCGAGTCGTAGGTGTTTTCCGTAATTTTCAGGTACAACTTCGGAAATTTATTTTATTTAGAGAAGACGAGATATTGATTATTATAATAAGATCCGCAGGAGAAGAACATACAAGCCTCAGCAATTAGTTTATATCCTAATTAGGCGTTAGATCAGCTGATAATTAAAGTTCGCGATTCGTAGGTGTTTTTCGTAATTTTCAGGTACAACTTCGGAAATTTATTTTATTTAGAGAAGACGAGATATTGATTATTATAATAAGATCCGCAGGAGAAGAACATACAAGCCTCAGCAATTAGTTTATATCCTAATTAGGCGTTAGATCAGCTGATAATTAAAGTTCGCGATTCGTAGGTGTTTTTCGTAATTTTCAGGTACAACTTCGGAAATTTATTTTATTTAGAGAAGACGAGATATTGATTATTATAATAAGATCCGCAGGAGAAGAACATACAAGCCTCAGCAATTAGTTTATATCCTAATTAGGCGTCATATCAGCTGATAATTAAATCTCGCGATTCGTAGGTGTTTTCCGTAATTTTCAGGTACAACTTCGGAAATTTATTTTATTTAGAGAAGACGAGATATTGATTATTATAATAAGATCCGCAGGAAAAGAAAATACAAGACTCAGCAATTAGTTTATATCCTAATTAGGCGTTATATCAGCTGATAATTAAATTTCGCGAGTCGTAGGTGTTTTCCGTAATTTTCAGGTACAACTTCGGAAATTTATTTTATTTAGAGAAGACGAGATATTGATTATTATAATAAGATCCGCAGGAGAAGAATATACAAGCCTCAGCAATTAGTTTATATCCTAATTAGGCGTCATATCAGCTGATAATTAAATCTCGCGATTCGTAGGTGTTTTCCGTAATTTTCAGGTACAACTTCGGAAATTTATTTTATTTAGAGAAGACGAGATATTGATTATTATAATAAGATCCGCAGGAGAAGAACATACAAGCCTCAGCAATTAGTTTATATCCTAATTAGGCGTCATATCAGCTGATAATTAAATCTCGCGATTCGTAGGTGTTTTCCGTAATTTTCAGGTACAACTTCGGAAATTTATTTTATTTAGAGAAGACGAGATATTGATTATTATAATAAGATCCGCAGGAAAAGAAAATACAAGACTCAGCAATTAGTTTATATCCTAATTAGGCGTTATATCAGCTGATAATTAAATTTCGCGAGTCGTAGGTGTTTTCCGTAATTTTCAGGTACAACTTCGGAAATTTATTTTATTCAGAGAAGACGAGATATTGATTATTATAATAAGATCCGCAGGAAAAGAAAATACAAGACTCAGCAATTAGTTTATATCCTAATTAGGCGTTATATCAGCTGATAATTAAATTTCGCGAGTCGTAGGTGTTTTCCGTAATTTTCAGGTACAACTTCGGAAATTTATTTTATTTAGAGAAGACGAGATATTGATTATTATAATAAGATCCGCAGGAGAAGAACATACAAGCCTCAGCAATTAGTTTATATCCTAATTAGGCGTTATATCAGCTGATAATTAAAGTTCGCGATTCGTAGGTGTTTTTCGTAATTTTCAGGTACAACTTCGGAAATTTATTTTATTTAGAGAAGACGAGATATTGATTATTATAATAAGATCCGCAGGAGAAGAACATACAAGCCTCAGCAATTAGTTTATATCCTAATTAGGCGTTAGATCAGCTGATAATTAAAGTTCGCGATTCGTAGGTGTTTTTCGTAATTTTCAGGTACAACTTCGGAAATTTATTTTATTTAGAGAAGACGAGATATTGATTATTATAATAAGATCCGCAGGAGAAGAACATACAAGCCTCAGCAATTAGTTTATATCCTAATTAGGCGTCATATCAGCTGATAATTAAATCTCGCGATTCGTAGGTGTTTTCCGTAATTTTCAGGTACAACTTCGGAAATTTATTTTATTTAGAGAAGACGAGATATTGATTATTATAATAAGATCCGCAGGAAAAGAAAATACAAGACTCAGCAATTAGTTTATATCCTAATTAGGCGTTATATCAGCTGATAATTAAATTTCGCGAGTCGTAGGTGTTTTCCGTAATTTTCAGGTACAACTTCGGAAATTTATTTTATTTAGAGAAGACGAGATATTGATTATTATAATAAGATCCGCAGGAGAAGAACATACAAGCCTCAGCAATTAGTTTATATCCTAATTAGGCGTTAGATCAGCTGATAATTAAAGTTCGCGATTCGTAGGTGTTTTTCGTAATTTTCAGGTACAACTTCGGAAATTTATTTTATTTAGAGAAGACGAGATATTGATTATTATAATAAGATCCGCAGGAGAAGAACATACAAGCCTCAGCAATTAGTTTATATCCTAATTAGGCGTTAGATCAGCTGATAATTAAAGTTCGCGATTCGTAGGTGTTTTTCGTAATTTTCAGGTACAACTTCGGAAATTTATTTTATTTAGAGAAGACGAGATATTGATTATTATAATAAGATCCGCAGGAGAAGAACATACAAGCCTCAGCAATTAGTTTATATCCTAATTAGGCGTCATATCAGCTGATAATTAAATCTCGCGATTCGTAGGTGTTTTCCGTAATTTTCAGGTACAACTTCGGAAATTTATTTTATTTAGAGAAGACGAGATATTGATTATTATAATAAGATCCGCAGGAGAAGAACATACAAGCCTCAGCAATTAGTTTATATCGTAATCAGGCGTTGATCAGCTGATAATTAAATTTCGCGAGTCGTAGGTGTTTTCCGTAATTTTCAGGTACAACTTCGGAAATTTATTTTATTTAGAGAAGACGAGATATTGATTATTATAATAAGATCCGCAGGAGAAGAACATACAAGCCTCAGCAATTAGTTTATATCCTAATTAGGCGTTAGATCAGCTGATAATTAAAGTTCGCGATTCGTAGGTGTTTTTCGTAATTTTCAGGTACAACTTCGGAAATTTATTTTATTTAGAGAAGACGAGATATTGATTATTATAATAAGATCCGCAGGAGAAGAACATACAAGCCTCAGCAATTAGTTTATATCCTAATTAGGCGTTAGATCAGCTGATAATTAAAGTTCGCGATTCGTAGGTGTTTTTCGTAATTTTCAGGTACAACTTCGGAAATTTATTTTATTTAGAGAAGACGAGATATTGATTATTATAATAAGATCCGCAGGAGAAGAACATACAAGCCTCAGCAATTAGTTTATATCCTAATTAGGCGTCATATCAGCTGATAATTAAATCTCGCGATTCGTAGGTGTTTTCCGTAATTTTCAGGTACAACTTCGGAAATTTATTTTATTTAGAGAAGACGAGATATTGATTATTATAATAAGATCCGCAGGAGAAGAACATACAAGCCTCAGCAATTAGTTTATATCCTAATTAGGCGTTAGATCAGCTGATAATTAAAGTTCGCGATTCGTAGGTGTTTTTCGTAATTTTCAGGTACAACTTCGGAAATTTATTTTATTTAGAGAAGACGAGATATTGATTATTATAATAAGATCCGCAGGAGAAGAACATACAAGCCTCAGCAATTAGTTTATATCCTAATTAGGCGTCATATCAGCTGATAATTAAATCTCGCGATTCGTAGGTGTTTTCCGTAATTTTCAGGTACAACTTCGGAAATTTATTTTATTTAGAGAAGACGAGATATTGATTATTATAATAAGATCCGCAGGAGAAGAACATACAAGCCTCAGCAATTAGTTTATATCTTAATTAGGCGTTAGATCAGCTGATAATTAAACTTCGCGATTCGTAGGTGTTTTCCGTAATTTTCAGGTACAACTTCGGAAATTTATTTTATTTAGAGGCGTCGAGATATTGATTATTATAATAAGATCCGCAGGAGAAGAATATACAAGCCTCAGCAATTAGTTTATATCTTAATTAGGCGTCATATCAGCTGATAATTAAATTTCGCGATTCGTAGGTGTTTTCCGTAATTTTCAGGTACAACTTCGGAAATTTATTTTATTTAGAGAAGACGAGATATTGATTATTATAATAAGATCCGCAGGAGAAGAATATACAAGCCTCAGCAATTAGTTTATATCTTAATTAGGCGTTAGATCAGCTGATAATTAAACTTCGCGATTCGTAGGTGTTTTCCGTAATTTTCAGGTACAACTTCGGAAATTTATTTTATTTAGAGGCGTCGAGATATTGATTATTATAATAAGATCCGCAGGAGAAGAATATACAAGCCTCAGCAATTAGTTTATATCTTAATTAGGCGTTAGATCAGCTGACAATTAAATTTCGCGATTCGTAGGTGTTTTCCGTAATTTTCAGGTACAACTTCGGAAATTTATTTTATTTAGAGAAGACGAGATATTGATTATTATAATAAGATCCGCAGGAGAAGAATATACAAGCCTCAGCAATTAGTTTATATCCTAATTAGGCGTCATATCAGCTGATAATTAAATCTCGCGATTCGTAGGTGTTTTCCGTAATTTTCAGGTACAACTTCGGAAATTTATTTTATTTAGAGAAGACGAGATATTGATTATTATAATAAGATCCGCAGGAGAAGAATATACAAGCCTCAGCAATTAGTTTATATCCTAATTAGGCGTCATATCAGCTGATAATTAAATCTCGCGATTCGTAGGTGTTTTCCGTAATTTTCAGGTACAACTTCGGAAATTTATTTTATTTAGAGAAGACGAGATATTGATTATTATAATAAGATCCGCAGGAGAAGAACATACAAGCCTCAGCAATTAGTTTATATCCTAATTAGGCGTTAGATCAGCTGATAATTAAAGTTCGCGATTCGTAGGTGTTTTTCGTAATTTTCAGGTACAACTTCGGAAATTTATTTTATTTAGAGAAGACGAGATATTGATTATTATAATAAGATCCGCAGGAGAAGAACATACAAGCCTCAGCAATTAGTTTATATCGTAATCAGGCGTTGATCAGCTGATAATTAAAGTTCGCGATTCGTAGGTGTTTTCCGTAATTTTCAGGTACAACTTCGGAAATTTATTTTATTTAGAGAAGACGAGATATTGATTATTATAATAAGATCCGCAGGAGAAGAATATACAAGCCTCAGCAATTAGTTTATATCCTAATTAGGCGTTAGATCAGCTGATAATTAAAGTTCGCGATTCGTAGGTGTTTTCCGTAATTTTCAGGTACAACTTCGGAAATTTATTTTATTTAGAGAAGACGAGATATTGATTATTATAATAAGATCCGCAGGAGAAGAATATACAAGCCTCAGCAATTAGTTTATATCCTAATTAGGCGTCATATCAGCTGATAATTAAATCTCGCGATTCGTAGGTGTTTTCCGTAATTTTCAGGTACAACTTCGGAAATTTATTTTATTTAGAGAAGACGAGATATTGATTATTATAATAAGATCCGCAGGAGAAGAACATACAAGACTCAGCAATTAGTTTATATCCTAATTAGGCGTCATATCAGCTGATAATTAAATCTCGCGATTCGTAGGTGTTTTCCGTAATTTTCAGGTACAACTTCGGAAATTTATTTTATTTAGAGAAGACGAGATATTGATTATTATAATAAGATCCGCAGGAGAAGAATATACAAGCCTCAGCAATTAGTTTATATCCTAATTAGGCGTCATATCAGCTGATAATTAAATCTCGCGATTCGTAGGTGTTTTCCGTAATTTTCAGGTACAACTTCGGAAATTTATTTTATTTAGAGAAGACGAGATATTGATTATTATAATAAGATCCGCAGGAGAAGAACATACAAGCCTCAGCAATTAGTTTATATCCTAATTAGGCGTTAGATCAGCTGATAATTAAAGTTCGCGATTCGTAGGTGTTTTTCGTAATTTTCAGGTACAACTTCGGAAATTTATTTTATTTAGAGAAGACGAGATATTGATTATTATAATAAGATCCGCAGGAGAAGAACATACAAGCCTCAGCAATTAGTTTATATCGTAATCAGGCGTTGATCAGCTGATAATTAAATTTCGCGAGTCGTAGGTGTTTTCCGTAATTTTCAGGTACAACTTCGGAAATTTATTTTATTTAGAGAAGACGAGATATTGATTATTATAATAAGATCCGCAGGAGAAGAACATACAAGCCTCAGCAATTAGTTTATATCCTAATTAGGCGTTAGATCAGCTGATAATTAAAGTTCGCGATTCGTAGGTGTTTTTCGTAATTTTCAGGTACAACTTCGGAAATTTATTTTATTTAGAGAAGACGAGATATTGATTATTATAATAAGATCCGCAGGAGAAGAACATACAAGCCTCAGCAATTAGTTTATATCGTAATCAGGCGTTGATCAGCTGATAATTAAATTTCGCGAGTCGTAGGTGTTTTCCGTAATTTTCAGGTACAACTTCGGAAATTTATTTTATTTAGAGAAGACGAGATATTGATTATTATAATAAGATCCGCAGGAGAAGAATATACAAGCCTCAGCAATTAGTTTATATCCTAATTAGGCGTTAGATCAGCTGATAATTAAAGTTCGCGATTCGTAGGTGTTTTCCGTAATTTTCAGGTACAACTTCGGAAATTTATTTTATTTAGAGAAGACGAGATATTGATTATTATAATAAGATCCGCAGGAGAAGAACATACAAGCCTCAGCAATTAGTTTATATCCTAATTAGGCGTCATATCAGCTGATAATTAAATCTCGCGATTCGTAGGTGTTTTCCGTAATTTTCAGGTACAACTTCGGAAATTTATTTTATTTAGAGAAGACGAGATATTGATTATTATAATAAGATCCGCAGGAGAAGAATATACAAGCCTCAGCAATTAGTTTATATCCTAATTAGGCGTCATATCAGCTGATAATTAAAGCTCGCGATTCGTAGGTGTTTTCCGTAATTTTCAGGTACAACTTCGGAAATTTATTTTATTTAGAGAAGACGAGATATTGATTATTATAATAAGATCCGCAGGAGAAGAACATACAAGCCTCAGCAATTAGTTTATATCCTAATTAGGCGTTAGATCAGCTGATAATTAAAGTTCGCGATTCGTAGGTGTTTTTCGTAATTTTCAGGTACAACTTCGGAAATTTATTTTATTTAGAGAAGACGAGATATTGATTATTATAATAAGATCCGCAGGAGAAGAATATACAAGCCTCAGCAATTAGTTTATATCGTAATCAGGCGTTGATCAGCTGATAATTAAATTTCGCGAGTCGTAGGTGTTTTCCGTAATTTTCAGGTACAACTTCGGAAATTTATTTTATTTAGAGAAGACGAGATATTGATTATTATAATAAGATCCGCAGGAGAAGAATATACAAGCCTCAGCAATTAGTTTATATCCTAATTAGGCGTTAGATCAGCTGATAATTAAAGTTCGCGATTCGTAGGTGTTTTCCGTAATTTTCAGGTACAACTTCGGAAATTTATTTTATTTAGAGAAGACGAGATATTGATTATTATAATAAGATCCGCAGGAGAAGAATATACAAGCCTCAGCAATTAGTTTATATCCTAATTAGGCGTCATATCAGCTGATAATTAAATCTCGCGATTCGTAGGTGTTTTCCGTAATTTTCAGGTACAACTTCGGAAATTTATTTTATTTAGAGAAGACGAGATATTGATTATTATAATAAGATCCGCAGGAGAAGAACATACAAGCCTCAGCAATTAGTTTATATCCTAATTAGGCGTTAGATCAGCTGATAATTAAATCTCGCGATTCGTAGGTGTTTTCCGTAATTTTCAGGTACAACTTCGGAAATTTATTTTATTTAGAGAAGACGAGATATTGATTATTATAATAAGATCCGCAGGAGAAGAATATACAAGCCTCAGCAATTAGTTTATATCCTAATTAGGCGTCATATCAGCTGATAATTAAATCTCGCGATTCGTAGGTGTTTTCCGTAATTTTCAGGTACAACTTCGGAAATTTATTTTATTTAGAGAAGACGAGATATTGATTATTATAATAAGATCCGCAGGAGAAGAATATACAAGCCTCAGCAATTAGTTTATATCCTAATTAGGCGTTAGATCAGCTGATAATTAAAGTTCGCGATTCGTAGGTGTTTTTCGTAATTTTCAGGTACAACTTCGGAAATTTATTTTATTTAGAGAAGACGAGATATTGATTATTATAATAAGATCCGCAGGAGAAGAACATACAAGCCTCAGCAATTAGTTTATATCGTAATCAGGCGTTGATCAGCTGATAATTAAATTTCGCGAGTCGTAGGTGTTTTCCGTAATTTTCAGGTACAACTTCGGAAATTTATTTTATTTAGAGAAGACGAGATATTGATTATTATAATAAGATCCGCAGGAGAAGAACATACAAGCCTCAGCAATTAGTTTATATCCTAATTAGGCGTTATATCAGCTGATAATTAAATTTCGCGAGTTGTAGGTGTTTTCCGTAATTTTCAGGTACAACTTCGGAAATTTATTTTATTTAGAGAAGACGAGATATTGATTATTATAATAAGATCCGCAGGAGAAGAACATACAAGCCTCAGCAATTAGTTTATATCCTAATTAGGCGTTAGATCAGCTGATAATTAAAGTTCGCGATTCGTAGGTGTTTTTCGTAATTTTCAGGTACAACTTCGGAAATTTATTTTATTTAGAGAAGACGAGATATTGATTATTATAATAAGATCCGCAGGAGAAGAACATACAAGCCTCAGCAATTAGTTTATATCGTAATCAGGCGTTGATCAGCTGATAATTAAATTTCGCGAGTCGTAGGTGTTTTCCGTAATTTTCAGGTACAACTTCGGAAATTTATTTTATTTAGAGAAGACGAGATATTGATTATTATAATAAGATCCGCAGGAGAAGAATATACAAGCCTCAGCAATTAGTTTATATCCTAATTAGGCGTTAGATCAGCTGATAATTAAAGTTCGCGATTCGTAGGTGTTTTCCGTAATTTTCAGGTACAACTTCGGAAATTTATTTTATTTAGAGAAGACGAGATATTGATTATTATAATAAGATCCGCAGGAGAAGAATATACAAGCCTCAGCAATTAGTTTATATCCTAATTAGGCGTCATATCAGCTGATAATTAAATTTCGCGATTCGTAGGTGTTTTCCGTAATTTTCAGGTACAACTTCGGAAATTTATTTTATTTAGAGAAGACGAGATATTGATTATTATAATAAGATCCGCAGGAGAAGAACATACAAGCCTCAGCAATTAGTTTATATCCTAATTAGGCGTCATATCAGCTGATAATTAAATCTCGCGATTCGTAGGTGTTTTCCGTAATTTTCAGGTACAACTTCGGAAATTTATTTTATTTAGAGAAGACGAGATATTGATTATTATAATAAGATCCGCAGGAGAAGAATATACAAGCCTCAGCAATTAGTTTATATCCTAATTAGGCGTCATATCAGCTGATAATTAAATCTCGCGATTCGTAGGTGTTTTTCGTAATTTTCAGGTACAACTTCGGAAATTTATTTTATTTAGAGAAGACGAGATATTGATTATTATAATAAGATCCGCAGGAGAAGAATATACAAGCCTCAGCAATTAGTTTATATCCTAATTAGGCGTCATATCAGCTGATAATTAAATCTCGCGATTCGTAGGTGTTTTCCGTAATTTTCAGGTACAACTTCGGAAATTTATTTTATTTAGAGAAGACGAGATATTGATTATTATAATAAGATCCGCAGGAGAAGAACATACAAGCCTCAGCAATTAGTTTATATCCTAATTAGGCGTTATATCAGCTGATAATTAAATTTCGCGAGTTGTAGGTGTTTTCCGTAATTTTCAGGTACAACTTCGGAAATTTATTTTATTTAGAGAAGACGAGATATTGATTATTATAATAAGATCCGCAGGAGAAGAACATACAAGCCTCAGCAATTAGTTTATATCCTAATTAGGCGTTAGATCAGCTGATAATTAAAGTTCGCGATTCGTAGGTGTTTTTCGTAATTTTCAGGTACAACTTCGGAAATTTATTTTATTTAGAGAAGACGAGATATTGATTATTATAATAAGATCCGCAGGAGAAGAACATACAAGCCTCAGCAATTAGTTTATATCGTAATCAGGCGTTGATCAGCTGATAATTAAATTTCGCGAGTCGTAGGTGTTTTCCGTAATTTTCAGGTACAACTTCGGAAATTTATTTTATTTAGAGAAGACGAGATATTGATTATTATAATAAGATCCGCAGGAGAAGAATATACAAGCCTCAGCAATTAGTTTATATCCTAATTAGGCGTTAGATCAGCTGATAATTAAAGTTCGCGATTCGTAGGTGTTTTCCGTAATTTTCAGGTACAACTTCGGAAATTTATTTTATTTAGAGAAGACGAGATATTGATTATTATAATAAGATCCGCAGGAGAAGAATATACAAGCCTCAGCAATTAGTTTATATCCTAATTAGGCGTCATATCAGCTGATAATTAAATCTCGCGATTCGTAGGTGTTTTCCGTAATTTTCAGGTACAACTTCGGAAATTTATTTTATTTAGAGAAGACGAGATATTGATTATTATAATAAGATCCGCAGGAGAAGAACATACAAGCCTCAGCAATTAGTTTATATCCTAATTAGGCGTCATATCAGCTGATAATTAAATCTCGCGATTCGTAGGTGTTTTCCGTAATTTTCAGGTACAACTTCGGAAATTTATTTTATTTAGAGAAGACGAGATATTGATTA
The DNA here is from genome assembly GCA_914767705.2 of Tenthredo notha. NCBI lineage: Eukaryota > Metazoa > Arthropoda > Insecta > Hymenoptera > Tenthredinidae > Tenthredo > Tenthredo notha. Next base: position 707,289 of record OU611914.1, on the reverse strand, counting down.
TTATAATAAGATCCGCAGGAGAAGAATATACAAGCCTCAGCAATTAGTTTATATCCTAATTAGGCGTCATATCAGCTGATAATTAAATTTCGCGATTCGTAGGTGTTTTCCGTAATTTTCAGGTACAACTTCGGAAATTTATTTTATTTAGAGAAGACGAGATATTGATTATTATAATAAGATCCGCAGGAGAAGAATATACAAGCCTCAGCAATTAGTTTATATCCTAATTAGGCGTTAGATCAGCTGATAATTAAAGTTCGCGATTCGTAGGTGTTTTTCGTAATTTTCAGGTACAACTTCGGAAATTTATTTTATTTAGAGAAGACGAGATATTGATTATTATAATAAGATCCGCAGGAGAAGAATATACAAGCCTCAGCAATTAGTTTATATCCTAATTAGGCGTTAGATCAGCTGATAATTAAAGTTCGCGATTCGTAGGTGTTTTCCGTAATTTTCAGGTACAACTTCGGAAATTTATTTTATTTAGAGAAGACGAGATATTGATTATTATAATAAGATCCGCAGGAGAAGAACATACAAGCCTCAGCAATTAGTTTATATCCTAATTAGGCGTTAGATCAGCTGATAATTAAAGTTCGCGATTCGTAGGTGTTTTTCGTAATTTTCAGGTACAACTTCGGAAATTTATTTTATTTAGAGAAGACGAGATATTGATTATTATAATAAGATCCGCAGGAGAAGAACATACAAGCCTCAGCAATTAGTTTATATCGTAATCAGGCGTTGATCAGCTGATAATTAAATTTCGCGAGTCGTAGGTGTTTTCCGTAATTTTCAGGTACAACTTCGGAAATTTATTTTATTTAGAGAAGACGAGATATTGATTATTATAATAAGATCCGCAGGAGAAGAACATACAAGCCTCAGCAATTAGTTTATATCCTAATTAGGCGTTATATCAGCTGATAATTAAATTTCGCGAGTTGTAGGTGTTTTCCGTAATTTTCAGGTACAACTTCGGAAATTTATTTTATTTAGAGAAGACGAGATATTGATTATTATAATAAGATCCGCAGGAGAAGAACATACAAGCCTCAGCAATTAGTTTATATCCTAATTAGGCGTTAGATCAGCTGATAATTAAAGTTCGCGATTCGTAGGTGTTTTTCGTAATTTTCAGGTACAACTTCGGAAATTTATTTTATTTAGAGAAGACGAGATATTGATTATTATAATAAGATCCGCAGGAGAAGAATATACAAGCCTCAGCAATTAGTTTATATCCTAATTAGGCGTCATATCAGCTGATAATTAAATCTCGCGATTCGTAGGTGTTTTCCGTAATTTTCAGGTACAACTTCGGAAATTTATTTTATTTAGAGAAGACGAGATATTGATTATTATAATAAGATCCGCAGGAGAAGAACATACAAGCCTCAGCAATTAGTTTATATCCTAATTAGGCGTTAGATCAGCTGATAATTAAAGTTCGCGATTCGTAGGTGTTTTTCGTAATTTTCAGGTACAACTTCGGAAATTTATTTTATTTAGAGAAGACGAGATATTGATTATTATAATAAGATCCGCAGGAGAAGAACATACAAGCCTCAGCAATTAGTTTATATCGTAATCAGGCGTTGATCAGCTGATAATTAAATTTCGCGAGTCGTAGGTGTTTTCCGTAATTTTCAGGTACAACTTCGGAAATTTATTTTATTTAGAGAAGACGAGATATTGATTATTATAATAAGATCCGCAGGAGAAGAACATACAAGCCTCAGCAATTAGTTTATATCCTAATTAGGCGTTAGATCAGCTGATAATTAAAGTTCGCGATTCGTAGGTGTTTTTCGTAATTTTCAGGTACAACTTCGGAAATTTATTTTATTTAGAGAAGACGAGATATTGATTATTATAATAAGATCCGCAGGAGAAGAACATACAAGCCTCAGCAATTAGTTTATATCGTAATCAGGCGTTGATCAGCTGATAATTAAATTTCGCGATTCGTAGGTGTTTTCCGTAATTTTCAGGTACAACTTCGGAAATTTATTTTATTTAGAGAAGACGAGATATTGATTATTATAATAAGATCCGCAGGAGAAGAACATACAAGCCTCAGCAATTAGTTTATATCCTAATTAGGCGTTAGATCAGCTGATAATTAAAGTTCGCGATTCGTAGGTGTTTTTCGTAATTTTCAGGTACAACTTCGGAAATTTATTTTATTTAGAGAAGACGAGATATTGATTATTATAATAAGATCCGCAGGAGAAGAATATACAAGCCTCAGCAATTAGTTTATATCCTAATTAGGCGTCATATCAGCTGATAATTAAATCTCGCGATTCGTAGGTGTTTTCCGTAATTTTCAGGTACAACTTCGGAAATTTATTTTATTTAGAGAAGACGAGATATTGATTATTATAATAAGATCCGCAGGAGAAGAACATACAAGCCTCAGCAATTAGTTTATATCCTAATTAGGCGTTAGATCAGCTGATAATTAAAGTTCGCGATTCGTAGGTGTTTTCCGTAATTTTCAGGTACAACTTCGGAAATTTATTTTATTTAGAGAAGACGAGATATTGATTATTATAATAAGATCCGCAGGAGAAGAACATACAAGCCTCAGCAATTAGTTTATATCGTAATCAGGCGTTGATCAGCTGATAATTAAATTTCGCGAGTCGTAGGTGTTTTCCGTAATTTTCAGGTACAACTTCGGAAATTTATTTTATTTAGAGAAGACGAGATATTGATTATTATAATAAGATCCGCAGGAGAAGAATATACAAGCCTCAGCAATTAGTTTATATCCTAATTAGGCGTCATATCAGCTGATAATTAAATCTCGCGATTCGTAGGTGTTTTCCGTAATTTTCAGGTACAACTTCGGAAATTTATTTTATTTAGAGAAGACGAGATATTGATTATTATAATAAGATCCGCAGGAGAAGAACATACAAGCCTCAGCAATTAGTTTATATCGTAATCAGGCGTTGATCAGCTGATAATTAAATTTCGCGAGTCGTAGGTGTTTTCCGTAATTTGCAGGTACAACTTCGGAAATTTATTTTATTTAGAGAAGACGAGATATTGATTATTATAATAAGATCCGCAGGAGAAGAACATACAAGCCTCAGCAATTAGTTTATATCGTAATCAGGCGTTATATCAGCTGATAATTAAATTTCGCGAGTCGTAGGTGTTTTCCGTAATTTGCAGGTACAACTTCGGAAATTTATTTTATTCAGAGAAGACGAGATATTGATTATTATAATAAGATCCGCAGGAAAAGAAAATACAAGACTCAGCAATTAGTTTATATCCTAATTAGGCGTTATATCAGCTGATAATTAAATTTCGCGAGTCGTAGGTGTTTTCCGTAATTTTCAGGTACAACTTCGGAAATTTATTTTATTTAGAGAAGACGAGATATTGATTATTATAATAAGATCCGCAGGAGAAGAACATACAAGCCTCAGCAATTAGTTTATATCCTAATTAGGCGTTAGATCAGCTGATAATTAAAGTTCGCGATTCGTAGGTGTTTTCCGTAATTTTCAGGTACAACTTCGGAAATTTATTTTATTTAGAGAAGACGAGATATTGATTATTATAATAAGATCCGCAGGAGAAGAACATACAAGCCTCAGCAATTAGTTTATATCGTAATCAGGCGTTGATCAGCTGATAATTAAATTTCGCGAGTCGTAGGTGTTTTCCGTAATTTTCAGGTACAACTTCGGAAATTTATTTTATTTAGAGAAGACGAGATATTGATTATTATAATAAGATCCGCAGGAGAAGAACATACAAGCCTCAGCAATTAGTTTATATCGTAATCAGGCGTTGATCAGCTGATAATTAAATTTCGCGAGTCGTAGGTGTTTTCCGTAATTTGCAGGTACAACTTCGGAAATTTATTTTATTTAGAGAAGACGAGATATTGATTATTATAATAAGATCCGCAGGAGAAGAACATACAAGCCTCAGCAATTAGTTTATATCGTAATCAGGCGTTGATCAGCTGATAATTAAATTTCGCGAGTCGTAGGTGTTTTCCGTAATTTGCAGGTACAACTTCGGAAATTTATTTTATTTAGAGAAGACGAGATATTGATTATTATAATAAGATCCGCAGGAGAAGAACATACAAGCCTCAGCAATTAGTTTATATCCTAATTAGGCGTTAGATCAGCTGATAATTAAAGTTCGCGATTCGTAGGTGTTTTCCGTAATTTTCAGGTACAACTTCGGAAATTTATTTTATTTAGAGAAGACGAGATATTGATTATTATAATAAGATCCGCAGGAAAAGAAAATACAAGACTCAGCAATTAGTTTATATCCTAATTAGGCGTTATATCAGCTGATAATTAAATTTCGCGAGTCGTAGGTGTTTTCCGTAATTTGCAGGTACAACTTCGGAAATTTATTTTATTCAGAGAAGACGAGATATTGATTATTATAATAAGATCCGCAGGAAAAGAAAATACAAGACTCAGCAATTAGTTTATATCCTAATTAGGCGTTATATCAGCTGATAATTAAATTTCGCGAGTCGTAGGTGTTTTCCGTAATTTTCAGGTACAACTTCGGAAATTTATTTTATTTAGAGAAGACGAGATATTGATTATTATAATAAGATCCGCAGGAGAAGAACATACAAGCCTCAGCAATTAGTTTATATCCTAATTAGGCGTTAGATCAGCTGATAATTAAAGTTCGCGATTCGTAGGTGTTTTCCGTAATTTTCAGGTACAACTTCGGAAATTTATTTTATTTAGAGAAGACGAGATATTGATTATTATAATAAGATCCGCAGGAGAAGAACATACAAGCCTCAGCAATTAGTTTATATCGTAATCAGGCGTTGATCAGCTGATAATTAAATTTCGCGAGTCGTAGGTGTTTTCCGTAATTTGCAGGTACAACTTCGGAAATTTATTTTATTTAGAGAAGACGAGATATTGATTATTATAATAAGATCCGCAGGAGAAGAACATACAAGCCTCAGCAATTAGTTTATATCGTAATCAGGCGTTGATCAGCTGATAATTAAATTTCGCGAGTCGTAGGTGTTTTCCGTAATTTGCAGGTACAACTTCGGAAATTTATTTTATTTAGAGAAGACGAGATATTGATTATTATAATAAGATCCGCAGGAGAAGAACATACAAGCCTCAGCAATTAGTTTATATCGTAATCAGGCGTTGATCAGCTGATAATTAAATTTCGCGAGTCGTAGGTGTTTTCCGTAATTTGCAGGTACAACTTCGGAAATTTATTTTATTTAGAGAAGACGAGATATTGATTATTATAATAAGATCCGCAGGAGAAGAACATACAAGCCTCAGCAATTAGTTTATATCCTAATTAGGCGTTAGATCAGCTGATAATTAAAGTTCGCGATTCGTAGGTGTTTTCCGTAATTTTCAGGTACAACTTCGGAAATTTATTTTATTTAGAGAAGACGAGATATTGATTATTATAATAAGATCCGCAGGAAAAGAAAATACAAGACTCAGCAATTAGTTTATATCCTAATTAGGCGTTATATCAGCTGATAATTAAATTTCGCGAGTCGTAGGTGTTTTCCGTAATTTGCAGGTACAACTTCGGAAATTTATTTTATTCAGAGAAGACGAGATATTGATTATTATAATAAGATCCGCAGGAAAAGAAAATACAAGACTCAGCAATTAGTTTATATCCTAATTAGGCGTTATATCAGCTGATAATTAAATTTCGCGAGTCGTAGGTGTTTTCCGTAATTTTCAGGTACAACTTCGGAAATTTATTTTATTTAGAGAAGACGAGATATTGATTATTATAATAAGATCCGCAGGAGAAGAACATACAAGCCTCAGCAATTAGTTTATATCCTAATTAGGCGTTAGATCAGCTGATAATTAAAGTTCGCGATTCGTAGGTGTTTTCCGTAATTTTCAGGTACAACTTCGGAAATTTATTTTATTTAGAGAAGACGAGATATTGATTATTATAATAAGATCCGCAGGAGAAGAACATACAAGCCTCAGCAATTAGTTTATATCGTAATCAGGCGTTGATCAGCTGATAATTAAATTTCGCGAGTCGTAGGTGTTTTCCGTAATTTTCAGGTACAACTTCGGAAATTTATTTTATTTAGAGAAGACGAGATATTGATTATTATAATAAGATCCGCAGGAGAAGAACATACAAGCCTCAGCAATTAGTTTATATCCTAATTAGGCGTTATATCAGCTGATAATTAAATTTCGCGAGTTGTAGGTGTTTTCCGTAATTTTCAGGTACAACTTCGGAAATTTATTTTATTTAGAGAAGACGAGATATTGATTATTATAATAAGATCCGCAGGAGAAGAACATACAAGCCTCAGCAATTAGTTTATATCCTAATTAGGCGTTAGATCAGCTGATAATTAAAGTTCGCGATTCGTAGGTGTTTTTCGTAATTTTCAGGTACAACTTCGGAAATTTATTTTATTTAGAGAAGACGAGATATTGATTATTATAATAAGATCCGCAGGAGAAGAATATACAAGCCTCAGCAATTAGTTTATATCCTAATTAGGCGTTATATCAGCTGATAATTAAATTTCGCGAGTCGTAGGTGTTTTCCGTAATTTGCAGGTACAACTTCGGAAATTTATTTTATTTAGAGAAGACGAGATATTGATTATTATAATAAGATCCGCAGGAGAAGAATATACAAGCCTCAGCAATTAGTTTATATCCTAATTAGGCGTTATATCAGCTGATAATTAAATTTCGCGAGTCGTAGGTGTTTTCCGTAATTTGCAGGTACAACTTCGGAAATTTATTTTATTTAGAGAAGACGAGATATTGATTATTATAATAAGATCCGCAGGAGAAGAATATACAAGCCTCAGCAATTAGTTTATATCCTAATTAGGCGTCATATCAGCTGATAATTAAATTTCGCGAGTTGTAGGTGTTTTCCGTAATTTTCAGGTACAACTTCGGAAATTTATTTTATTTAGAGAAGACGAGATATTGATTATTATAATAAGATCCGCAGGAGAAGAACATACAAGCCTCAGCAATTAGTTTATATCGTAATCAGGCGTTGATCAGCTGATAATTAAATTTCGCGAGTCGTAGGTGTTTTCCGTAATTTGCAGGTACAACTTCGGAAATTTATTTTATTTAGAGAAGACGAGATATTGATTATTATAATAAGATCCGCAGGAGAAGAACATACAAGCCTCAGCAATTAGTTTATATCCTAATTAGGCGTTAGATCAGCTGATAATTAAAGTTCGCGATTCGTAGGTGTTTTCCGTAATTTTCAGGTACAACTTCGGAAATTTATTTTATTTAGAGAAGACGAGATATTGATTATTATAATAAGATCCGCAGGAGAAGAACATACAAGCCTCAGCAATTAGTTTATATCGTAATCAGGCGTTGATCAGCTGATAATTAAATTTCGCGAGTCGTAGGTGTTTTCCGTAATTTGCAGGTACAACTTCGGAAATTTATTTTATTTAGAGAAGACGAGATATTGATTATTATAATAAGATCCGCAGGAGAAGAACATACAAGCCTCAGCAATTAGTTTATATCCTAATTAGGCGTTAGATCAGCTGATAATTAAAGTTCGCGATTCGTAGGTGTTTTCCGTAATTTTCAGGTACAACTTCGGAAATTTATTTTATTTAGAGAAGACGAGATATTGATTATTATAATAAGATCCGCAGGAGAAGAACATACAAGCCTCAGCAATTAGTTTATATCCTAATTAGGCGTTAGATCAGCTGATAATTGAAGTTCGCGATTCGTAGGTGTTTTCCGTAATTTTCAGGTACAACTTCGGAAATTTATTTTATTTAGAGAAGACGAGATATTGATTATTATAATAAGATCCGCAGGAGAAGAATATACAAGCCTCAGCAATTAGTTTATATCCTAATTAGGCGTCATATCAGCTGATAATTAAATCTCGCGATTCGTAGGTGTTTTCCGTAATTTTCAGGTACAACTTCGGAAATTTATTTTATTTAGAGAAGACGAGATATTGATTATTATAATAAGATCCGCAGGAGAAGAACATACAAGCCTCAGCAATTAGTTTATATCTTGATTAGGCGTGAGATCAGCTGATAATTAAAGTTCGCGAGTCGTAGGTGTTTTCCGTAATTTGCAGGTACAACTTCGGAAATTAATTTTATTCAGAGAAGACGAGATATTGATTATTATAATAAGATCCGCAGGAGAAGAATATACAAGCCTCAGCAATTAGTTTATATCGTAATCAGGCGTTGATCAGCTGATAATTAAATTTCGCGAGTCGTAGGTGTTTTCCGTAATTTGCAGGTACAACTTCGGAAATTTATTTTATTTAGAGAAGACGAGATATTGATTATTATAATAAGATCCGCAGGAGAAGAACATACAAGCCTCAGCAATTAGTTTATATCCTAATTAGGCGTTAGATCAGCTGATAATTAAAGTTCGCGATTCGTAGGTGTTTTCCGTAATTTTCAGGTACAACTTCGGAAATTTATTTTATTTAGAGAAGACGAGATATTGATTATTATAATAAGATCCGCAGGAGAAGAACATACAAGCCTCAGCAATTAGTTTATATCCTAATTAGGCGTTAGATCAGCTGATAATTAAAGTTCGCGATTCGTAGGTGTTTTCCGTAATTTTCAGGTACAACTTCGGAAATTTATTTTATTTAGAGAAGACGAGATATTGATTATTATAATAAGATCCGCAGGAGAAGAATATACAAGCCTCAGCAATTAGTTTATATCCTAATTAGGCGTCATATCAGCTGATAATTAAATCTCGCGATTCGTAGGTGTTTTCCGTAATTTTCAGGTACAACTTCGGAAATTTATTTTATTTAGAGAAGACGAGATATTGATTATTATAATAAGATCCGCAGGAGAAGAACATACAAGCCTCAGCAATTAGTTTATATCTTGATTAGGCGTGAGATCAGCTGATAATTAAAGTTCGCGAGTCGTAGGTGTTTTCCGTAATTTGCAGGTACAACTTCGGAAATTTATTTTATTTAGAGAAGACGAGATATTGATTATTATAATAAGATCCGCAGGAGAAGAACATACAAGCCTCAGCAATTAGTTTATATCCTAATTAGGCGTTAGATCAGCTGATAATTAAAGTTCGCGATTCGTAGGTGTTTTCCGTAATTTTCAGGTACAACTTCGGAAATTTATTTTATTTAGAGAAGACGAGATATTGATTATTATAATAAGATCCGCAGGAGAAGAATATACAAGCCTCAGCAATTAGTTTATATCCTAATTAGGCGTCATATCAGCTGATAATTAAATCTCGCGATTCGTAGGTGTTTTCCGTAATTTTCAGGTACAACTTCGGAAATTTATTTTATTTAGAGAAGACGAGATATTGATTATTATAATAAGATCCGCAGGAGAAGAACATACAAGCCTCAGCAATTAGTTTATATCTTGATTAGGCGTGAGATCAGCTGATAATTAAAGTTCGCGAGTCGTAGGTGTTTTCCGTAATTTGCAGGTACAACTTCGGAAATTTATTTTATTTAGAGAAGACGAGATATTGATTATTATAATAAGATCCGCAGGAGAAGAACATACAAGCCTCAGCAATTAGTTTATATCCTAATTAGGCGTTAGATCAGCTGATAATTAAAGTTCGCGAGTCGTAGGTGTTTTCCGTAATTTTCAGGTACAACTTCGGAAATTTATTTTATTTAGAGAAGACGAGATATTGATTATTATAATAAGATCCGCAGGAGAAGAACATACAAGCCTCAGCAATTAGTTTATATCCTAATTAGGCGTTAGATCAGCTGATAATTAAAGTTCGCGATTCGTAGGTGTTTTCCGTAATTTTCAGGTACAACTTCGGAAATTTATTTTATTTAGAGAAGACGAGATATTGATTATTATAATAAGATCCGCAGGAGAAGAATATACAAGCCTCAGCAATTAGTTTATATCCTAATTAGGCGTCATATCAGCTGATAATTAAATCTCGCGATTCGTAGGTGTTTTCCGTAATTTTCAGGTACAACTTCGGAAATTTATTTTATTTAGAGAAGACGAGATATTGATTATTATAATAAGATCCGCAGGAGAAGAACATACAAGCCTCAGCAATTAGTTTATATCTTGATTAGGCGTGAGATCAGCTGATAATTAAAGTTCGCGAGTCGTAGGTGTTTTCCGTAATTTGCAGGTACAACTTCGGAAATTTATTTTATTTAGAGAAGACGAGATATTGATTATTATAATAAGATCCGCAGGAGAAGAACATACAAGCCTCAGCAATTAGTTTATATCTTGATTAGGCGTGAGATCAGCTGATAATTAAAGTTCGCGAGTCGTAGGTGTTTTCCGTAATTTGCAGGTACAACTTCGGAAATTTATTTTATTTAGAGAAGACGAGATATTGATTATTATAATAAGATCCGCAGGAGAAGAACATACAAGCCTCAGCAATTAGTTTATATCCTAATTAGGCGTTAGATCAGCTGATAATTAAAGTTCGCGATTCGTAGGTGTTTTCCGTAATTTTCAGGTACAACTTCGGAAATTTATTTTATTTAGAGAAGACGAGATATTGATTATTATAATAAGATCCGCAGGAGAAGAACATACAAGCCTCAGCAATTAGTTTATATCTTGATTAGGCGTGAGATCAGCTGATAATTAAAGTTCGCGAGTCGTAGGTGTTTTCCGTAATTTTCAGGTACAACTTCGGAAATTTATTTTATTTAGAGAAGACGAGATATTGATTATTATAATAAGATCCGCAGGAGAAGAACATACAAGCCTCAGCAATTAGTTTATATCTTGATTAGGCGTGAGATCAGCTGATAATTAAAGTTCGCGAGTCGTAGGTGTTTTCCGTAATTTGCAGGTACAACTTCGGAAATTTATTTTATTTAGAGAAGACGAGATATTGATTATTATAATAAGATCCGCAGGAGAAGAACATACAAGCCTCAGCAATTAGTTTATATCCTAATTAGGCGTTAGATCAGCTGATAATTAAAGTTCGCGATTCGTAGGTGTTTTCCGTAATTTTCAGGTACAACTTCGGAAATTTATTTTATTTAGAGAAGACGAGATATTGATTATTATAATAAGATCCGCAGGAGAAGAATATACAAGCCTCAGCAATTAGTTTATATCCTAATTAGGCGTCATATCAGCTGATAATTAAATCTCGCGATTCGTAGGTGTTTTCCGTAATTTTCAGGTACAACTTCGGAAATTTATTTTATTTAGAGAAGACGAGATATTGATTATTATAATAAGATCCGCAGGAGAAGAACATACAAGCCTCAGCAATTAGTTTATATCTTGATTAGGCGTGAGATCAGCTGATAATTAAAGTTCGCGAGTCGTAGGTGTTTTCCGTAATTTGCAGGTACAACTTCGGAAATTTATTTTATTTAGAGAAGACGAGATATTGATTATTATAATAAGATCCGCAGGAGAAGAACATACAAGCCTCAGCAATTAGTTTATATCCTAATTAGGCGTTAGATCAGCTGATAATTAAAGTTCGCGATTCGTAGGTGTTTTCCGTAATTTTCAGGTACAACTTCGGAAATTTATTTTATTTAGAGAAGACGAGATATTGATTATTATAATAAGATCCGCAGGAGAAGAACATACAAGCCTCAGCAATTAGTTTATATCTTGATTAGGCGTGAGATCAGCTGATAATTAAAGTTCGCGAGTCGTAGGTGTTTTCCGTAATTTGCAGGTACAACTTCGGAAATTTATTTTATTTAGAGAAGACGAGATATTGATTATTATAATAAGATCCGCAGGAGAAGAACATACAAGCCTCAGCAATTAGTTTATATCCTAATTAGGCGTTAGATCAGCTGATAATTAAAGTTCGCGATTCGTAGGTGTTTTCCGTAATTTTCAGGTACAACTTCGGAAATTTATTTTATTTAGAGAAGACGAGATATTGATTATTATAATAAGATCCGCAGGAGAAGAATATACAAGCCTCAGCAATTAGTTTATATCCTAATTAGGCGTCATATCAGCTGATAATTAAATTTCGCGATTCGTAGGTGTTTTCCGTAATTTTCAGGTACAACTTCGGAAATTTATTTTATTTAGAGAAGACGAGATATTGATTATTATAATAAGATCCGCAGGAGAAGAACATACAAGCCTCAGCAATTAGTTTATATCTTAATTAGGCGTTAGATCAGCTGATAATTAAAGTTCGCGATTCGTAGGTGTTTTTTGTAATTTTCAGGTACAACTTCGGAAATTTATTTTATTTAGAGAAGACGAGATATTGATTATTATAATAAGATCCGCAGGAGAAGAATATACAAGCCTCAGCAATTAGTTTATATCGTAATCAGGCGTTGATCAGCTGATAATTAAATTTCGCGATTCGTAGGTGTTTTCCGTAATTTGCAGGTACAACTTCGGAAATTTATTTTATTTAGAGGCGTCGAGATATTGATTATTATAATAAGATCCGCAGGAGAAGAATATACAAGCCTCAGCAATTAGTTTATATCCTAATTAGGCGTCATATCAGCTGATAATTAAATTTCGCGATTCGTAGGTGTTTTCCGTAATTTTCAGGTACAACTTCGGAAATTTATTTTATTTAGAGAAGACGAGATATTGATTATTATAATAAGATCCGCAGGAGAAGAACATACAAGCCTCAGCAATTAGTTTATATCGTAATCAGGCGTTGATCAGCTGATAATTAAATTTCGCGAGTCGTAGGTGTTTTCCGTAATTTGCAGGTACAACTTCGGAAATTTATTTTATTTAGAGAAGACGAGATATTGATTATTATAATAAGATCCGCAGGAAAAGAAAATACAAGACTCAGCAATTAGTTTATATCCTAATTAGGCGTTATATCAGCTGATAATTAAATTTCGCGAGTCGTAGGTGTTTTCCGTAATTTGCAGGTACAACTTCGGAAATTTATTTTATTTAGAGAAGACGAGATATTGATTATTATAATAAGATCCGCAGGAGAAGAACATACAAGCCTCAGCAATTAGTTTATATCTTAATTAGGCGTTAGATCAGCTGATAATTAAAGTTCGCGATTCGTAGGTGTTTTTTGTAATTTTCAGGTACAACTTCGGAAATTTATTTTATTTAGAGAAGACGAGATATTGATTATTATAATAAGATCCGCAGGAGAAGAATATACAAGCCTCAGCAATTAGTTTATATCGTAATCAGGCGTTGATCAGCTGATAATTAAATTTCGCGATTCGTAGGTGTTTTCCGTAATTTGCAGGTATTAGTTCGGATATTTATTCCGCGTTACAGGCAACGAGATATCGATTCATAATCCGCGATTCGTAAGAGTATTTTATCCACGTTTCGCGAATTAGTTTGATCAGTCATCACAGCGCGAGAATCCGAACTCATTTCATTCAAGTAGCCTTTGCTTTTGCTTCTGGTTCTACTTCTGCTTTTTTATCTTCATGCTTTTTTTTTTTTGTAAACGCCTTGATAGTAGTTAAAACACCATGCTGTGGCGTAGAGGCTACTTCGGGGCTGAAATAATGCCCCTGGCGAAGGGCATACACACACTTGCAATGGTGGATTAACTTCTTTCGAGGCATAGATTGCTTTGCATGTGCTTGGTACATCTTTCTCTTGGCTACTTGCGATGAAATAGTTCGATCGTCTGTTTCAATAGATTTTCAGTCCATAAGACAGAAATGCAGAGCATATTTTACGTGACGGGCCCCACGAACCTGCTATACCCGAGTTTTGTTGAAACGCACATCGGTGCTATATGCTCTTTAGGTTTCGGAAATTAGTTTATATCTTAATTAGGCGTCATATCAGCTGATAATTAAATTTCGCGAGTCGTAGGTGTTTTCCGTAATTTTCAGGTACAACTTCGGAAATTTATTTTATTTAGAGGCGACGAGATATTGATTATTATAATAAGATCCGCAGGAGCAGAATATACAAGCCTCAGCAATTAGTTTATATCCTAATTAGGCGTTAGATCAGCTGATAATTAAATCTCGCGATTCGTAGGTGTTTTCCGTAATTTTCAGGTACAACTTCGGAAATTTATTTTATTTAGAGGCGACGAGATATTGATTATTATAATAAGATCCGCAGGAGAAGAATATACAAGCCTCAGCAATTAGTTTATATCTTAATTAGGCGTTATATCAGCTGATAATTAAATTTCGCGAGTCGTAGGTGTTTTCCGTAATTTGCAGGTACAACTTCGGAAATTTATTTTATTTAGAGAAGACGAGATATTGATTATTATAATAAGATCCGCAGGAGAAGAACATACAAGCCTCAGCAATTAGTTTATATCGTAATCAGGCGTTGATCAGCTGATAATTAAATTTCGCGAGTCGTAGGTGTTTTCCGTAATTTGCAGGTACAACTTCGGAAATTCATTTTATTTAGAGAAGACGAGATATTGATTATTATAATAAGATCCGCAGGAAAAGAAAATACAAGACTCAGCAATTAGTTTATATCCTAATTAGGCGTTATATCAGCTGATAATTAAATTTCGCGAGTCTTAGGTGTTTTCCGTAATTTGCAGGTACAACTTCGGAAATTTATTTTATTTAGAGGCGTCGAGATATTGATTATTATAATAAGATCCGCAGGAAAAGAACATACAAGCCTCAGCAATTAGTTCATATCTTAATTAGGCGTTAGATCAGCTGATAATTAAATTTCGCGAGTCGTAGGTGTTTTCCGTAATTTGCAGGTACAACTTCGGAAATTTATTTTATTTAGAGAAGACGAGATATTGATTATTATAATAAGATCCGCAGGAGAAGAACATACAAGCCTCAGCAATTAGTTTATATCTTAATTAGGCGTTATATCAGCTGATAATTAAAGTTCGCGATTCGTAGGTGTTTTTTGTAATTTTCAGGTACAACTTCGGAAATTTATTTTATTCAGAGGCGACGAGATATTGATTATTATAATAAGATCCGCAGGAGAAGAACATACAAGCCTCAGCAATTAGTTTATATCTTAATTAGGCGTTATATCAGCTGATAATTAAAGTTCGCGATTCGTAGGTGTTTTTTGTAATTTTCAGGTACAACTTCGGAAATTTATTTTATTCAGAGAAGACGAGATATTGATCATTATAATAAGATCCGCAGGAGAAGAATATACAAGCCTCAGCAATTAGTTTATATCTTAATTAGGCGTTATATCAGCTGATAATTAAATTTCGCGAGTCGTAGGTGTTTTCCGTAATTTGCAGGTACAACTTCGGAAATTTATTTTATTTAGAGAAGACGAGATATTGATTATTATAATAAGATCCGCAGGAAAAGAAAATACAAGACTCAGCAATTAGTTTATATCCTAATTAGGCGTTATATCAGCTGATAATTAAATTTCGCGAGTCTTAGGTGTTTTCCGTAATTTGCAGGTACAACTTCGGAAATTTATTTTATTTAGAGGCGTCGAGATATTGATTATTATAATAAGATCCGCAGGAAAAGAACATACAAGCCTCAGCAATTAGTTCATATCTTAATTAGGCGTTAGATCAGCTGATAATTAAAGTTCGCGATTCGTAGGTGTTTTTTGTAATTTTCAGGTACAACTTCGGAAATTTATTTTATTTAGAGGCGACGAGATATTGATTATTATAATAAGATCCGCAGGAGAAGAACATACAAGCCTCAGCAATTAGTTTATATCTTAATTAGGCGTTATATCAGCTGATAATTAAAGTTCGCGAGTCGTAGGTGTTTTCCGTAATTTGCAGGTACAACTTCGGAAATTTATTTTATTTAGAGAAGACGAGATATTGATTATTATAATAAGATCCGCAGGAGAAGAACATACAAGCCTCAGCAATTAGTTTATATCCTAATTAGGCGTTAGATCAGCTGATAATTAAAGTTCGCGATTCGTAGGTGTTTTCCGTAATTTTCAGGTACAACTTCGGAAATTTATTTTATTTAGAGAAGACGAGATATTGATTATTATAATAAGATCCGCAGGAGAAGAATATACAAGCCTCAGCAATTAGTTTATATCCTAATTAGGCGTCATATCAGCTGATAATTAAATCTCGCGATTCGTAGGTGTTTTCCGTAATTTTCAGGTACAACTTCGGAAATTTATTTTATTTAGAGAAGACGAGATATTGATTATTATAATAAGATCCGCAGGAGAAGAACATACAAGCCTCAGCAATTAGTTTATATCTTGATTAGGCGTGAGATCAGCTGATAATTAAAGTTCGCGAGTCGTAGGTGTTTTCCGTAATTTGCAGGTACAACTTCGGAAATTTATTTTATTTAGAGAAGACGAGATATTGATTATTATAATAAGATCCGCAGGAGAAGAACATACAAGCCTCAGCAATTAGTTTATATCCTAATTAGGCGTTAGATCAGCTGATAATTAAAGTTCGCGAGTCGTAGGTGTTTTCCGTAATTTTCAGGTACAACTTCGGAAATTTATTTTATTTAGAGAAGACGAGATATTGATTATTATAATAAGATCCGCAGGAGAAGAACATACAAGCCTCAGCAATTAGTTTATATCCTAATTAGGCGTTAGATCAGCTGATAATTAAAGTTCGCGATTCGTAGGTGTTTTCCGTAATTTTCAGGTACAACTTCGGAAATTTATTTTATTTAGAGAAGACGAGATATTGATTATTATAATAAGATCCGCAGGAGAAGAATATACAAGCCTCAGCAATTAGTTTATATCCTAATTAGGCGTCATATCAGCTGATAATTAAATCTCGCGATTCGTAGGTGTTTTCCGTAATTTTCAGGTACAACTTCGGAAATTTATTTTATTTAGAGAAGACGAGATATTGATTATTATAATAAGATCCGCAGGAGAAGAACATACAAGCCTCAGCAATTAGTTTATATCTTGATTAGGCGTGAGATCAGCTGATAATTAAAGTTCGCGAGTCGTAGGTGTTTTCCGTAATTTGCAGGTACAACTTCGGAAATTTATTTTATTTAGAGAAGACGAGATATTGATTATTATAATAAGATCCGCAGGAGAAGAACATACAAGCCTCAGCAATTAGTTTATATCTTGATTAGGCGTGAGATCAGCTGATAATTAAAGTTCGCGAGTCGTAGGTGTTTTCCGTAATTTGCAGGTACAACTTCGGAAATTTATTTTATTTAGAGAAGACGAGATATTGATTATTATAATAAGATCCGCAGGAGAAGAACATACAAGCCTCAGCAATTAGTTTATATCTTGATTAGGCGTGAGATCAGCTGATAATTAAAGTTCGCGATTCGTAGGTGTTTTCCGTAATTTTCAGGTACAACTTCGGAAATTTATTTTATTTAGAGAAGACGAGATATTGATTATTATAATAAGATCCGCAGGAGAAGAATATACAAGCCTCAGCAATTAGTTTATATCCTAATTAGGCGTCATATCAGCTGATAATTAAATCTCGCGATTCGTAGGTGTTTTCCGTAATTTTCAGGTACAACTTCGGAAATTTATTTTATTTAGAGAAGACGAGATATTGATTATTATAATAAGATCCGCAGGAGAAGAACATACAAGCCTCAGCAATTAGTTTATATCTTGATTAGGCGTGAGATCAGCTGATAATTAAAGTTCGCGAGTCGTAGGTGTTTTCCGTAATTTGCAGGTACAACTTCGGAAATTTATTTTATTCAGAGAAGACGAGATATTGATTATTATAATAAGATCCGCAGGAGAAGAATATACAAGCCTCAGCAATTAGTTTATATCGTAATCAGGCGTTGATCAGCTGATAATTAAATTTCGCGAGTCGTAGGTGTTTTCCGTAATTTGCAGGTACAACTTCGGAAATTTATTTTATTTAGAGAAGACGAGATATTGATTATTATAATAAGATCCGCAGGAGAAGAACATACAAGCCTCAGCAATTAGTTTATATCCTAATTAGGCGTTAGATCAGCTGATAATTAAAGTTCGCGATTCGTAGGTGTTTTCCGTAATTTTCAGGTACAACTTCGGAAATTTATTTTATTTAGAGAAGACGAGATATTGATTATTATAATAAGATCCGCAGGAGAAGAACATACAAGCCTCAGCAATTAGTTTATATCCTAATTAGGCGTTAGATCAGCTGATAATTAAAGTTCGCGATTCGTAGGTGTTTTCCGTAATTTTCAGGTACAACTTCGGAAATTTATTTTATTTAGAGAAGACGAGATATTGATTATTATAATAAGATCCGCAGGAGAAGAATATACAAGCCTCAGCAATTAGTTTATATCCTAATTAGGCGTCATATCAGCTGATAATTAAATCTCGCGATTCGTAGGTGTTTTCCGTAATTTTCAGGTACAACTTCGGAAATTTATTTTATTTAGAGAAGACGAGATATTGATTATTATAATAAGATCCGCAGGAGAAGAACATACAAGCCTCAGCAATTAGTTTATATCTTGATTAGGCGTGAGATCAGCTGATAATTAAAGTTCGCGAGTCGTAGGTGTTTTCCGTAATTTGCAGGTACAACTTCGGAAATTTATTTTATTCAGAGAAGACGAGATATTGATTATTATAATAAGATCCGCAGGAGAAGAATATACAAGCCTCAGCAATTAGTTTATATCGTAATCAGGCGTTGATCAGCTGATAATTAAATTTCGCGAGTCGTAGGTGTTTTCCGTAATTTGCAGGTACAACTTCGGAAATTTATTTTATTTAGAGAAGACGAGATATTGATTATTATAATAAGATCCGCAGGAGAAGAACATACAAGCCTCAGCAATTAGTTTATATCCTAATTAGGCGTTAGATCAGCTGATAATTAAAGTTCGCGATTCGTAGGTGTTTTCCGTAATTTTCAGGTACAACTTCGGAAATTTATTTTATTTAGAGAAGACGAGATATTGATTATTATAATAAGATCCGCAGGAGAAGAACATACAAGCCTCAGCAATTAGTTTATATCTTGATTAGGCGTGAGATCAGCTGATAATTAAAGTTCGCGAGTCGTAGGTGTTTTCCGTAATTTGCAGGTACAACTTCGGAAATTTATTTTATTTAGAGAAGACGAGATATTGATTATTATAATAAGATCCGCAGGAGAAGAACATACAAGCCTCAGCAATTAGTTTATATCCTAATTAGGCGTTAGATCAGCTGATAATTAAAGTTCGCGATTCGTAGGTGTTTTCCGTAATTTTCAGGTACAACTTCGGAAATTTATTTTATTTAGAGAAGACGAGATATTGATTATTATAATAAGATCCGCAGGAGAAGAACATACAAGCCTCAGCAATTAGTTTATATCCTAATTAGGCGTCATATCAGCTGATAATTAAATCTCGCGATTCGTAGGTGTTTTCCGTAATTTTCAGGTACAACTTCGGAAATTTATTTTATTTAGAGAAGACGAGATATTGATTATTATAATAAGATCCGCAGGAGAAGAACATACAAGCCTCAGCAATTAGTTTATATCTTGATTAGGCGTGAGATCAGCTGATAATTAAAGTTCGCGAGTCGTAGGTGTTTTCCGTAATTTTCAGGTACAACTTCGGAAATTTATTTTATTTAGAGAAGACGAGATATTGATTATTATAATAAGATCCGCAGGAGAAGAACATACAAGCCTCAGCAATTAGTTTATATCCTAATTAGGCGTTAGATCAGCTGATAATTAAAGTTCGCGATTCGTAGGTGTTTTCCGTAATTTTCAGGTACAACTTCGGAAATTTATTTTATTTAGAGAAGACGAGATATTGATTATTATAATAAGATCCGCAGGAGAAGAACATACAAGCCTCAGCAATTAGTTTATATCTTGATTAGGCGTGAGATCAGCTGATAATTAAAGTTCGCGAGTCGTAGGTGTTTTCCGTAATTTGCAGGTACAACTTCGGAAATTTATTTTATTTAGAGAAGACGAGATATTGATTATTATAATAAGATCCGCAGGAGAAGAACATACAAGCCTCAGCAATTAGTTTATATCCTAATTAGGCGTTAGATCAGCTGATAATTAAAGTTCGCGATTCGTAGGTGTTTTCCGTAATTTTCAGGTACAACTTCGGAAATTTATTTTATTTAGAGAAGACGAGATATTGATTATTATAATAAGATCCGCAGGAGAAGAATATACAAGCCTCAGCAATTAGTTTATATCCTAATTAGGCGTCATATCAGCTGATAATTAAATTTCGCGATTCGTAGGTGTTTTCCGTAATTTTCAGGTACAACTTCGGAAATTTATTTTATTTAGAGAAGACGAGATATTGATTATTATAATAAGATCCGCAGGAGAAGAACATACAAGCCTCAGCAATTAGTTTATATCTTAATTAGGCGTTAGATCAGCTGATAATTAAAGTTCGCGATTCGTAGGTGTTTTTTGTAATTTTCAGGTACAACTTCGGAAATTTATTTTATTTAGAGAAGACGAGATATTGATTATTATAATAAGATCCGCAGGAGAAGAATATACAAGCCTCAGCAATTAGTTTATATCGTAATCAGGCGTTGATCAGCTGATAATTAAATTTCGCGATTCGTAGGTGTTTTCCGTAATTTGCAGGTACAACTTCGGAAATTTATTTTATTTAGAGGCGTCGAGATATTGATTATTATAATAAGATCCGCAGGAGAAGAATATACAAGCCTCAGCAATTAGTTTATATCCTAATTAGGCGTCATATCAGCTGATAATTAAATTTCGCGATTCGTAGGTGTTTTCCGTAATTTTCAGGTACAACTTCGGAAATTTATTTTATTTAGAGAAGACGAGATATTGATTATTATAATAAGATCCGCAGGAGAAGAACATACAAGCCTCAGCAATTAGTTTATATCGTAATCAGGCGTTGATCAGCTGATAATTAAAGTTCGCGATTCGTAGGTGTTTTCCGTAATTTGCAGGTACAACTTCGGAAATTTATTTTATTTAGAGAAGACGAGATATTGATTATTATAATAAGATCCGCAGGAGAAGAATATACAAGCCTCAGCAATTAGTTTATATCCTAATTAGGCGTCATATCAGCTGATAATTAAATTTCGCGATTCGTAGGTGTTTTCCGTAATTTTCAGGTACAACTTCGGAAATTTATTTTATTTAGAGAAGACGAGATATTGATTATTATAATAAGATCCGCAGGAGAAGAACATACAAGCCTCAGCAATTAGTTTATATCGTAATCAGGCGTTGATCAGCTGATAATTAAATTTCGCGAGTCGTAGGTGTTTTCCGTAATTTGCAGGTACAACTTCGGAAATTTATTTTATTTAGAGAAGACGAGATATTGATTATTATAATAAGATCCGCAGGAAAAGAAAATACAAGACTCAGCAATTAGTTTATATCCTAATTAGGCGTTATATCAGCTGATAATTAAATTTCGCGAGTCGTAGGTGTTTTCCGTAATTTGCAGGTACAACTTCGGAAATTTATTTTATTTAGAGAAGACGAGATATTGATTATTATAATAAGATCCGCAGGAGAAGAACATACAAGCCTCAGCAATTAGTTTATATCTTAATTAGGCGTTAGATCAGCTGATAATTAAAGTTCGCGATTCGTAGGTGTTTTTTGTAATTTTCAGGTACAACTTCGGAAATTTATTTTATTTAGAGAAGACGAGATATTGATTATTATAATAAGATCCGCAGGAGAAGAATATACAAGCCTCAGCAATTAGTTTATATCGTAATCAGGCGTTGATCAGCTGATAATTAAATTTCGCGATTCGTAGGTGTTTTCCGTAATTTGCAGGTATTAGTTCGGATATTTATTCCGCGTTACAGGCAACGAGATATCGATTCATAATCCGCGATTCGTAAGAGTATTTTATCCACGTTTCGCGAATTAGTTTGATCAGTCATCACAGCGCGAGAATCCGAACTCATTTCATTCAAGTAGCCTTTGCTTTTGCTTCTGGTTCTACTTCTGCTTTTTTATCTTCATGCTTTTTTTTTTTTGTAAACGCCTTGATAGTAGTTAAAACACCATGCTGTGGCGTAGAGGCTACTTCGGGGCTGAAATAATGCCCCTGGCGAAGGGCATACACACACTTGCAATGGTGGATTAACTTCTTTCGAGGCATAGATTGCTTTGCATGTGCTTGGTACATCTTTCTCTTGGCTACTTGCGATGAAATAGTTCGATCGTCTGTTTCAATAGATTTTCAGTCCATAAGACAGAAATGCAGAGCATATTTTACGTGACGGGCCCCACGAACCTGCTATACCCGAGTTTTGTTGAAACGCACATCGGTGCTATATGCTCTTTAGGTTTCGGAAATTAGTTTATATCTTAATTAGGCGTCATATCAGCTGATAATTAAATTTCGCGAGTCGTAGGTGTTTTCCGTAATTTTCAGGTACAACTTCGGAAATTTATTTTATTTAGAGGCGACGAGATATTGATTATTATAATAAGATCCGCAGGAGCAGAATATACAAGCCTCAGCAATTAGTTTATATCCTAATTAGGCGTTAGATCAGCTGATAATTAAATCTCGCGATTCGTAGGTGTTTTCCGTAATTTTCAGGTACAACTTCGGAAATTTATTTTATTTAGAGGCGACGAGATATTGATTATTATAATAAGATCCGCAGGAGAAGAATATACAAGCCTCAGCAATTAGTTTATATCTTAATTAGGCGTTATATCAGCTGATAATTAAATTTCGCGAGTCGTAGGTGTTTTCCGTAATTTGCAGGTACAACTTCGGAAATTTATTTTATTTAGAGAAGACGAGATATTGATTATTATAATAAGATCCGCAGGAGAAGAACATACAAGCCTCAGCAATTAGTTTATATCGTAATCAGGCGTTGATCAGCTGATAATTAAATTTCGCGAGTCGTAGGTGTTTTCCGTAATTTGCAGGTACAACTTCGGAAATTCATTTTATTTAGAGAAGACGAGATATTGATTATTATAATAAGATCCGCAGGAAAAGAAAATACAAGACTCAGCAATTAGTTTATATCCTAATTAGGCGTTATATCAGCTGATAATTAAATTTCGCGAGTCTTAGGTGTTTTCCGTAATTTGCAGGTACAACTTCGGAAATTTATTTTATTTAGAGGCGTCGAGATATTGATTATTATAATAAGATCCGCAGGAAAAGAACATACAAGCCTCAGCAATTAGTTCATATCTTAATTAGGCGTTAGATCAGCTGATAATTAAATTTCGCGAGTCGTAGGTGTTTTCCGTAATTTGCAGGTACAACTTCGGAAATTTATTTTATTTAGAGAAGACGAGATATTGATTATTATAATAAGATCCGCAGGAGAAGAACATACAAGCCTCAGCAATTAGTTTATATCTTAATTAGGCGTTATATCAGCTGATAATTAAAGTTCGCGATTCGTAGGTGTTTTTTGTAATTTTCAGGTACAACTTCGGAAATTTATTTTATTCAGAGGCGACGAGATATTGATTATTATAATAAGATCCGCAGGAGAAGAACATACAAGCCTCAGCAATTAGTTTATATCTTAATTAGGCGTTATATCAGCTGATAATTAAAGTTCGCGATTCGTAGGTGTTTTTTGTAATTTTCAGGTACAACTTCGGAAATTTATTTTATTCAGAGAAGACGAGATATTGATCATTATAATAAGATCCGCAGGAGAAGAATATACAAGCCTCAGCAATTAGTTTATATCTTAATTAGGCGTTATATCAGCTGATAATTAAATTTCGCGAGTCGTAGGTGTTTTCCGTAATTTGCAGGTACAACTTCGGAAATTTATTTTATTTAGAGAAGACGAGATATTGATTATTATAATAAGATCCGCAGGAAAAGAAAATACAAGACTCAGCAATTAGTTTATATCCTAATTAGGCGTTATATCAGCTGATAATTAAATTTCGCGAGTCTTAGGTGTTTTCCGTAATTTGCAGGTACAACTTCGGAAATTTATTTTATTTAGAGGCGTCGAGATATTGATTATTATAATAAGATCCGCAGGAAAAGAACATACAAGCCTCAGCAATTAGTTCATATCTTAATTAGGCGTTAGATCAGCTGATAATTAAAGTTCGCGATTCGTAGGTGTTTTTTGTAATTTTCAGGTACAACTTCGGAAATTTATTTTATTTAGAGGCGACGAGATATTGATTATTATAATAAGATCCGCAGGAGAAGAACATACAAGCCTCAGCAATTAGTTTATATCTTAATTAGGCGTTATATCAGCTGATAATTAAAGTTCGCGAGTCGTAGGTGTTTTCCGTAATTTGCAGGTACAACTTCGGAAATTTATTTTATTTAGAGAAGACGAGATATTGATTATTATAATAAGATCCGCAGGAGAAGAACATACAAGCCTCAGCAATTAGTTCATATCTTAATTAGGCGTTATATCAGCTGATAATTGAATTTCGCGATTCGTAGGTGTTTTCCGTAATTTTCAGGTACAACTTCGGAAATTTATTTTATTTGGAGAAGACGAGATATTGATTATTATAATAAGATCCGCAGGAAAAGAAAATACAAGACTCAGCAATTAGTTTATATCCTAATTAGGCGTTATATCAGCTGATAATTAAATTTCGCGAGTTGTAGGTGTTTTCCGTAATTTTCAGGTACAACTTCGGAAATTTATTTTATTTAGAGAAGACGAGATATTGATTATTATAATAAGATCCGCAGGAGAAGAATATACAAGCCTCAGCAATTAGTTTATATCTTAATTAGGCGTTAGATCAGCTGCTAATTAAATTTCGCGAGTCGTAGGTGTTTTCCGTAATTTGCAGGTATGACTTCGGATATTTATTTTATTTAGAGGCGACGAGATATTGATTATTATCATAAGATCCGCAGGAGAAGAACATACAAGCCTCAGCAATTAGTTTATATCGTAATTAGGCGTTATATCAGCTGATAATTAAAGTTCGCGAGTCGTAGGTGTTTTTTGTAATTTGCAGGTATGACTTCGGATATTTATTATATTTAGAGGCGACGAGATAATGATTATCATAATAAGATCCGCAGGAGAAGAACATACAAGCCTCAGCAATTAGTTCATATCTTAATTAGGCGTTATATCAGCTGATAATTGAATTTCGCGATTCGTAGGTGTTTTCTGTAATTTGCAGGTATTAGTTCGGATATTCATTTCAATTCATGGACGACGAGATATTGATTATTAATATAAGATCCGCAGGAGACGATCCTACACGCCTCAGCAATTAGTTTATATCCTAATTAGGCGTTATAAGTCAAATAAGGGTCAATTTATCGATAATTTGTTCCGTTCATCCTTCTGATGCCTGTCCGTTTCTCTATGTTTCATGTGTGTCTCCATCCTGCATAAAAAAAAATTCTCCGTGACCGAGTTGCATGGAAGGCTGTCGGCGAAGCTGGGACAAGCTGCATCGGTCGAGGATCCTGGAGAAGAAGGGATGAAAACGAATATCCGAGTACAAAATTCTAGAGATGCTGCTGAAATGCATAGGAATGGATTCCAGAGGCACATTATACAAATCCAATCTGCGGGTCTAGAAATCCCAAAAGACTGATGAACCGAAATAAAAACTGTATGGATTACTCGGGTCCAGGAATCATGAGGTCTGGAGTCCAGAGATTGAGGTGAGATTTGGTATGCAATGATCAATGTAGATTATATTGTGCTTTGGGTTATTCATATATATTCTGAATCAAATTTACACAAAGTTCATTTCGTATCTTTTTAATTTTTTTGATTTTCCTTCGGAAAAGAGTGCCTGTATCCAAATAAGAATCGTTACAGTATTTATTGTGTCGAGTTCGTAAATAATCACCAACTAGTATAACACTCGTTTGTTTTTCATTCAACATTTTATTTCTCAAATCTCCTAAATGACTCATTTCTTTTTCAAGGAAACCAAATTCACACATCGAGTCATCTGTACCATATGGTTATCGGGCTGTTTGGACATGATGTGGGAGCAGTAATGGAGCATCACAGCCACCTCACTGACAAATCTTGTCCCGTTCGAGTAACCGTTGTCATAGACAAGCAAGATATCTGTGTTTCTCCTTGGCATACTTTTATGCCAACTTGGTTCTACTCAGTTGCCAGAAATGGAATACAAACGCCATAATAATGTGCCTGAAGGTGAATACTAATATTTACGTGATGTGCGTTATACTTATATATCTTATTATAGGGTAAGTCTAGGAAATACAGAATTCTAGTTCTCAATTCCATAACTTCCATTTTTCCAATGACAAAGTCCAATGCGAAGAGCAATATGCATCAAGGTGAAACGTGGATATTTCTGTCGAATGGACAAAAGTTGGAAAAGATTCATAAATCTCAATAGAATGAGTATTCGCTTCGTTCACGCTGATTAAATATGTATCGGTAGACTCACCTTGTAGTAAGGATATATTTGGGTAGTAAAATAAGGAGGTCAGAGACTGGGAAATCAATATAGATGTAGATTACCGTTGAACTAATTTGACATCATCTTTATTTTTGTTGGCTCGTATAGAAATCAATGTTTGTAATAATTTACCCTCGAGTGTCAGGTGGTTGTTATTAGTCAAAGCAATTGACAAAATTTTCAAATCTGTTCATTTGCACATCGTTCATAATAACAATTTGATGTTTTTGCTCTCGAAAATTATTTGAAGTCTATATTTATAAATGTTTAAGACAGTCTCGTAAAATTAATCATAAGAAATATATTACAATAGGTTTTGTTAAGAATACCTATTAGGATGCTAAAAATGAGGCAGACGTACGTTCACACTTGAAAATGTGATTTTTAGTCAAGAATTCTTCCTTGAATAACATGTCAAGTTATTTTATCATTGTTTTAATGACACAGGTTCCTATAGAAGACCAATGAACTCTGTGTTTATCGTTTTTTTTAACTTTTCAGCTGTTGTCTGACGAGGCAAACGAACTTCTGCCATCTTAAAAAAAGAAAAACTTCAAAATTCTAAGGGACAACCATGTCTCACCTGGAACTGAAACGGTCAAAGCACCGAGGAACTGGCTACCAGTCAACTTAATACAGAACCTTCACTCCCAAAGGCTGTCTGTTCCAATGAATGGAATAATTCATTCAGGAAAAAAAGAAGAATTTCAGCCTCTCGATACCCACGTTCTAATATGTCGTATCCCACATTTGCAAAAATGTTCAGTAGGCGATGGAAACGGTTCTCTATTATCATTGAGAAGATAGGACTTTACGGATTGGAATATTCATTATTAAGTATGGATTGAATGACAGTATGAGAGCGTATATATGAAGGGTACCCGTATGAATGTGAGACTGCTAGAGGATTAAATGAGAACAAAAGTATGTGAAGAATGAGAGATTAGCTGTAAGACCTAGACTAAGGTAGTACGTACGAGATAAGCAATCGAACCAGACGTGGTTACGCGAGTCAAGCAAACGTTAATTTAAATTAAAGAGAAACCTATAATAAAGAATCGAGCCAGAGGCTGTTAGTGATATCTGTCGTGTCGTCTTTATTCATAGAAATAATCAATAAACAAGGGTTTTTAGTAATTCAAAGTTATGTTTCTGTTAAATATCCTGACCGGTAGCTCCGGATAACTAGCCGTCACCCTGACTGACTATAATTCTTAACACACCATACCAAAGTTCTTGATTATGGATACTTTTAGAATAACTATAGCAGCCTATCTGTTTATAATTGATCTTATTAATTCTTGGAATGAATATTTATTTATAATGTATCAATACAAAAGGATAAAATTATATTGTAGGTATATATTGTATACGTGAATATTTATTATATTCAATGATGATGATGATCGTGATGATGGTAATGAAGAGCAATGATCAGTTGTATCATTATACTAGATCCTGAAAAACTCATGAAAAGCAGTAGAGGATATCGAAAATCAGACTAGATAGAAACATATATATCAAATTAATTTTTCATTTCTGAGTTCAAAAGTTGAGTTATTGTACAAATTAATGCATTTTCAGCCGATTCGAAATTGCAGCACATCTCCTCGGGTCAGCTGTTGTCAGATGATGTTGTGTGGATTTTCGAATAAAAATTTTCCTAACTGAATAACTTGGTCGGAGATGGACGCCAAGTAAAACTGCCCGGCTGGTCCTGGATGAACGGTCGACCAATATTGGTGATAAATTACTCCAGAGTCTCAAGTACCAGTCTTAACAATTGAAAGATTGACAAATCTATCCATACATGCACTGGTAATACTAGCTTATTGACATTCTTGATTCTGTTGATAATAGTTGAAAGTTTATATCATATTTGAAAATGGTTTAGAGGCAGGCTTACAAAATCAATCATAAGAAATATATTATAATAAATTTCATACAGATGTATGAACATGATGACAATTAGAAATTCTTTGCCACTTAGTTGAGAATGTTTACTTGAAAAACACTTAAACTTAATCTATCCAATGTACCCTATGTTTATCTAGTTTTTATCTTCACAGGCGTTGTTCATCGGGGAAAACTAGTTCTTGCCTATCCTCAACAAAACCTCTTCAAAATTCATCAGGACAGGGGATTCATACCAGGGAGTGAAGCAGTCCAAGCACCGGGGGAATGACCGCAAGACAACTCTGCACTGCGGAGTGTCAATAAAGTAGCATAAGCAAATAGTTCGTAATCACAGTTTCTTTTGAATCAGTTTTGGTAAAATATCGCATCTAGTCTAAGAATCGATTTCGTTTGAAACGTTGTACAGAAAATGAGCTGAGCTGGTTGTCACTAATTTTCGGCCAGCAGACTTTGTAAACCAGTTGATGTGTGATACATAACGAAAAAGCTAATCATAATATCTTCTACGATTAGTGACAACCACAAGCTGTCATATCATAGCACATGCTGCCCGCTCTATGTAACAATCAAATCAACGTCCTACTCGAGACATGTCGTATACTAGTTTCAATATTCAACAACGACTTTAAAATCATTTTACAAATCGCTGTACAGATTATTCCAAATCAATTTAATTATAAAAGCTATAAGCGATAATACAAAAACTCATTTTTATAAAGCTCGCCATACTTGACCAGTTCATTCGGTCATATTATAATCGTACAAGGAAAAGACTTGTAATATTACATGATAGATGAAAATTCGTGATGATATATTATTAACAATATGTTCTCTCGCATGTATTATATTGTATCTAGCCATTGGGTACTGACCCGAAGGTCTTGATGCTTTTTATTTGTTGAAACTCGTTGTATTTGGGATAGAAAAGTGGTAGAGATTGGGATAGTTAGGATTTACCCATTACCGTACGAAATATTCCCAATAACTATTCAGGTAACAGAGCATAATACATGCATAGGGTGAATCGAACAATAGATGGACGCCTAAGAAAACTGCCCAGTAGTGGGACGTTTCTTTATTAGCAATTGAAATAAAAACTCGATCCCCAAGAAAACTGTCATGTGGGGATTAAAATAACAATAGTTATCGAAAACTCAAAGCAACAGTTTACATTTTAGGATTTCTTCGCGTGATTTCCTTTCGAAAAGTCGACCGTCCATCTTTAGGGCAGTGTCCATCTACTGGGTAGGTCACCCTATACAATATATATTTGTCAAGTATAATTCACTCTTTTGTAAAATTGTCCATAATTAATAGAGAGTAGACTATTCTCATCAGTATCTTTGAGAGAACAACTATATTTATAGAGTAAAGAATTATTCTACTATTCTCGTAGCGAAATTACGTTGTTAAAGTATTATTGTTGACAAAAACTATATGTAAAATAATGACTCTGTTCTCTATTCGTATAGTGGTCTGAAAAATGAATATAAACAGCTCGCTGTTCTCATCGAGGCCGATATTAAAATTATCTGCTTCAAACATTGTACTTGGCATTCTGTAAAATATACCTTCGTACGTATATGTATGTATTATCGTTGCAACGATTAGTTTAGAGTATGATAATATTTTTATTATAGCCCAATTATAGTTCTAGCTAATTTCCAAACTGGGAAAGTGTCAAATATGTAGTTTCCAGTGATATACGTAATATATTATATGTATTACGAACACATCTACAATTTTTCCAATCAAATATTCAGTGTTGTGAAAATTGAAATGAAATTTTTCTTGAAAACTCGTTACTTTCGTAATGTGTAATTGAATCAAGTTCATTACCTCTAAATATGACTTTATAATTATTCTTACTCTATAATTACTTTAAATTACTTTACTTTATAATTACTTTCACTAATTAAATCGAGTTCAATTACACATTACCAAAGTATTGGGTAATTGAATAAGTAATTTCATTAAAAATCTAATCAGTGACTCGCAACACTGCAAATATCCACGTAATAATAAGATCGTTTATGCAATAAACATGTATTAACATCAGGGATCTGTAAACGATGGATGGAAACGATATCTATCAGCTTGGTGTTGAGTCCTTTCAATAATATTCATCGTTTTTCATCGCATTGTGACTCGTAAATTCGAATAAAAATGCATTTAAAAAATGATGTATTATAATGTAGAAATAATCGGTGCTGTAGTTGCGTCATGGGATATGCAATTCATATGTAATTTTACGGTCTCTTTAGTTCCATAGATTAACACCCGACAGCGCAGTCCGCGTTAACTGACCTACGACAACAGCGTCCGTGCCTCTTCTTCCTCCCCGCATTCCGCTCAAGGCCGTCAAGGGTGGGTTACATAAGCTAACCGGTCTAACCGGTTTCAGTAGGCTTCGCGGCGCCAACGAGTGAACACGGGTGGGGCGTAGGAGAAACTCCTGCGACATACAGAAACTTACGCGGCGAATTAAACAAAGTGCGAGAAAATGTTTGACATTCGGAACGCTGCGTCGTTATGCGTTCGAGGAGATTTCCAATTAGAAGAAACTGACATCAACGAAAGCACGTCGGATATAAGTGAGTTTCAAATATTCCGATCACTATTTTACCATAACCATAAAGAATTGTGAATTTTCAATGCTTGTTTGTGACAGTCAGAATCTTGCTGATTCGTTTCCTACTGAAAATAGTATTCGATACTTTTTCAACATATTTTAACCTATAGCGTATTTCGATCAACAGAGTAAATAACAATTAGATTGCAAGCAGACTTTGATTATATTTCAAGTAATTGTTCATTTACGAGTATATTTACTGTGTGAAAATCTACATTTCTTACGAACATAACCGCTCGGACCTATTGTAAACGTAAATATAATTGGCGAGAGAGTTTCATTTCATAACCTCGCAATAATTACATCTTATTATAATAACAATCATATCATTTCAATCTCCTCATACTTTTATTCATATTTTATTACACATTTTTTATCCGATTTTTTTTTACTCATATTTTGCGACTTCGAGGGTAAACTAATTTCTAGTCTTATTTTGAGTGTACGAATGTTTTTCGGGAGAATACTCGTCCCCTGAATTAATCTTTCATTTGATTCTTTGACAGCATTATCGGGCGACGGAGATCAGAATGACCATCGCTGATACTTGAACTGCATAGATCCTGCGTGCCACTTGGTCGGAGATGAACGCCAACCAACACTGCCCGGCTAGTCCCCGATTAACGGTCGACCAAGATAATGGTGAGCTTTGTATTATATTAGCCAAAGACCCAATTTAAATATAAATGTATGTCCGCAAAACAATCATTGCTCAAACATACTTCGTGATCCGATACAGGTCTCGGACAAATTACTTTCCCAACCCTATGTACCACAACACTCCCCGGCCAAGTAACCGTGACGCTCACCCCGTATATTTGATTCGATACTGGTGCCTCTGGCTTGCCTCTATCTCCTTGTATACGCCAGAAACTTTTGCGACAACTCGGTTTCACTCAGCTGCTGGTTGAATATAGTAGACTCACCTCGTAGTAGAGAAATATTTGAATAACGAGGATCAAAATTTAAAGGTTTGAAAATAAATACGAGGGTAAATTGCTGTGGGCTTAATTAGGCATCACATTTATTTTTTAAACATGGAACATAATTCAATATTGGTGATAAATTACTCCAGAGTCCCAAGTACCAGTCATAACGATTGAAAGATTGAAAAATCTATTCATGCATGCACTAGTAATACTAGCTTATTGACGTTCTTGATTCTGTTGAAAATAGTTGGAAGTTTATATCACATTTGAAAATGATTCAAGCCGGCTTACACAATCAATCATAAGAAATATATCATAATAAATTTCATACAGATGTATTGATCACAATTAGAAATTCTTTGGTACTTAGTTGAGAATGTTTGCTTGAAAAACACATAAACGTAATCTATCCAATGTGTACCCTATGTTTATCTAGTTTTTATCTTCACAGGCGTTGTTCATCGAGGGAAACTAGTTCCTGCCTATCTTCAACAGAACCTCTTCAAAATTCATCACGACCAGGGATTCACAACGGGGAATGAAGCAGTCCAAGCACCGAGGGAATGACCGCAAGACAACTCTGCACCGCGGAGTATTAATAAAGTACCACAAGCAAATAGTTCGTAATTACAGTTCCTTTTAAATCAGTTTTGGTAAAATCTCGCATCTAGTCCAAGAATCGATTCCGTGAGAAACGTTATACAGAAAACAAGCTGAGCTGGTTGCCAATAATTTTCAGCCAGCAGGCTTTGTAACCCAGTTTATGTGTGATAAATAACGAAAAACCTAATTATAATATTTTCCACGATTAAGTACAACCACAAGCTTTTATATCACAGCATCTGCTGCCCGCTCTATGTAACATTAAAATCAACGTCCTACCCGAGACATGTCGGATACTAGTTTCAATATTCAACAACAACTTTCAAATCATTTTACAAATCGCTGTACAGATTATTCCAAATCAATTTGATTATAAAAGCTATAAGCGGTAATATAATAACTCGTTTTTATAAAGCTCGCTATGCTTGATCAGTTCATTCGGTCATATTATAATCGGACAAGGCAAAGACTTGTAACATTACATAAGAAATGAAAATTCGTGGTAATATATTATTAACAATATGTTCTCTGCCATGTATTATATTGTATTCAGCCCTTGGGTACTGACCCAAAGTTCTTGATGCTTTTTATTTGTTTAAACTCTGTGTATTTGGGATAGTTGGGATTACCCACTGCCGTACGAAATATTCCCAATTACTATTCAGGTAGCAGAGCATAATACATGCATATACGATATATATTTGTCAAGTATAATTCACTCTTTTGTCAAATTGTCCATAATGAATAGAGAGTAGACTATTCTCATTAGTATCTTTGAAAGAACAACTATATTTATAGTATATAACTATATACATCACCAAAGTAATGTGTAATTGAATCAAGTTCATTACTTTTAAATAACTTTATAATTACTCCTACTCTATAATTACTTTACTTTGTAATTACTTCTACCAATTGAATCGAGTTCAATTACACATTACCGAATTATTGGGTAATTGAATACATAATTTCATTAAAAATGTAATCAGTGACTCGCAACACTGCAAATATCCATGTAATAATAAGATCGTTTATGCAATAAACATGTATTATTATAGTAGATTGGCGCATTCTTGAATAAATATCTCTTGAAATTGTAAATCATCGATCGTTGAATCATTTTCCCCTGTCCTTTCCTTGCCTATAAGTCGAAAATCATGAAAATCGCATAATTTAAAAAAGCCCCGAACTACTTTTGAAATAAATATTAACGCGCCTGAGTATATGCAACCTGCATGCCATACGTGTAAACGGAAGGGCCCATGTTAATTTTTGTTGCCTATTTGGTGTTTTCCGAATGCCTATATTCAGGCGTATTGTAGTAATTCAGAAAAAAGGTCGAAAAAAAGGTTCCGGCAGTTGATACCTTATTTAAGGAGTCGGATTTCTGGCAGTTGATACCTCGATTTTAGTCGCTTTCAGGTGAGATATCAAATGCCAGAAAATCGACCAATCAGGAGGCTGCTTGAGCCAATTTAGGCTCAATTTCTCGAAAAGGAGCCTCCTGATTGGTCGATTCTGAAATTAAATCAAGTTACGGCGCTTCATAAGCCCAGCCATCAGAAAAATTCTGGATTTTTGGAGGGGGAAAGGCATAGTGTATTGATACATGCATGCATACGTTGCTCCATGCACGTCTCTCTACGTTCATTCATGTTAGCTATTTTGACAATTTTTTGAATTTTAACTCGAAAAATATCTCCTGGGTATCAGGAGAACATCTGACCCGAGGAGGTGTGCTGAAATTTTTGGAGGGGGAAAGGCATAGTGTATTGATACATGCATGCA
This sequence comes from Tenthredo notha, assembly GCA_914767705.2. NCBI lineage: Eukaryota > Metazoa > Arthropoda > Insecta > Hymenoptera > Tenthredinidae > Tenthredo > Tenthredo notha. Next base: position 673,069 of record OU611914.1, on the reverse strand, counting down.
TACGTTGCTCCATGCACGTCTCTCTACGTTCATTCATGTTAGCTATTTTGACAATTTTTTGAATTTTAACTCGAAAAATATCTCCTGGGTATCAGGAGAACATCTGACCCGAGGAGGTGTGCTGAAATTTTTGGAGGGGGAAAGGCATAGTGTATTGATACATGCATGCATACGTTGCTCCATGCACGTCTCTCTACGTTCATTCATGTTAGCTATTTTGACAATTTTTTGAATTTTAACTCGAAAAATATCTCCTGGGTATCAGGAGAACATCTGACCCGAGGAGGTGTGCTGAAATTTTTGGAGGGGGAAAGGCATAGTGTATTGATACATGCATGCATACGTTGCTCCATGCACGTCTCTCTACGTTCATTCATGTTAGCTATTTTGACAATTTTTTGAATTTTAACTCGAAAAATATCTCCTGGGTATCAGGAGAACATCTGACCCGAGGAGGTGTGCTGAAATTTTTGGAGGGGGAAAGGCATAGTGTATTGATACATGCATGCATACGTTGCTCCATGCACGTCTCTCTACGTTCATTCATGTTAGCTATTTTGACAATTTTTTGAATTTTAACTCGAAAAATATCTCCTGGGTATCAGGAGAACATCTGACCCGAGGAGGTGTGCTGAAATTTTTGGAGGGGGAAAGGCATAGTGTATTGATACATGCATGCATACGTTGCTCCATGCACGTCTCTCTATGCTTATTCATAGTAGCGATTTTTACAATTTTTTTCCCCAAGTTCAATACGCCTGAATATAGGCAATCGGAAAACACTCGAAAACAACTCGTAAAACACGTGGTAAAGGCTCCAAAAACACGTGGTTTTGGACTCTAAAAACACGTGGTTTTAGACTCTAAAAACACGTGGTCCCGAAAAACACGTGGTAGTTAATAATATTGCAAAAATAGTTCGGAGCTTTATGAAATCATGCGATTTTCATGATTTTCGACTTATAGGCAAGGAAAGGACAGGGGAAAATGATTCAACGATCGATGATTTACAATTTCAAGGGATATTTATTCAAGAATGCGTCAATTTACTATAATAATACATGTTTATTGCATAAACGATCTTATTATTACATGGATATTTGCAGTGTTGCGAATCAGTGATTACATTTTTAATGAAATTATGTATTCAATTACCCAATACTTTGGTAATGTGTAATTGAACTCGAATTATTTGAAGTAATTGTAGAAGTTATTCAAAGTAATTATAAAGTAAAGGTATTGAAAAGTAATGAACTTGATTCAATTACACATTACTTTGGTGATGTATATAGTTATATACTATAAATATAGTTGTTCTTTCAAAGATACTAATGAGAATAGTCTACTCTCTATTCATTATGGACAATTTTACAAAAGAGTGAATTATACTTGACAAATATATATCGTATATGCATGTATTATGCTCTGCTACCTGAATAGTAATTGGGAATATTTCGTACGGTAGTGGGTAATCCCAACTATCCCAAATACACAGAGTTTAAACAAATAAAAAGCATCAAGAACTTTGGGTCAGTACCCAAGGGCTGAATACAATATAATACATGGCAGAGAACATATTGTTAATAATATATTACCACGAATTTTCATCTCTTATGTAATGTTACAAGTCTTTGCCTTGTCCGATTATAATATGACCGAATGAACTGATCAAGCATAGCGAGCTTTATAAAAACGAGTTATTATATTACCGCTTATAGCTTTTATAATCAAATTGATTTGGAATAATCTGTACAGCGATTTGTAAAATGATTTGAAAGTTGTTGTTGAATATTGAAACTAGTATCCGACATGTCTCGGGTAGGACGTTGATTTTAATGTTACATAGAGCGGGCAGCAGATGCTGTGATATAAAAGCTTGTGGTTGTACTTAATCGTGGAAAATATTATAATTAGGTTTTCCGTTATTTATCACACATAAACTGAGTTACAAAGCCTGCTGGCTGAAAATTATTGGCAACCAGCTCAGCTTGTTTTCTGTAAGACGTTTTAAACGGAATCGATTCGTAGACTAGACGCGAGATTTTACTAAAACTAATTTAAAAGGAACTGTAATTACGAACTATTTGCTTATGCTACTTTACCAATACTCCGCGGTGTAGAGTTGTCTTGCGGTCATTCCCCCGGTGCTTGGACTGCTTCATTTCCTGGTGTGAATCCCCTGTCCTGATGGATTTTGGGGAGGTTTTGTTGAAGATAGGCAGGAACTAGTTTCCCTCGATGAGCAACACCTGTGAAGATAAAAACTAGATAAACATAGAGTACATTGGATAGATATGGGTTTATGTGTTTTTCCAGCAAACATTCTCAACTAAGTACCAAAGAATTTCTAATTGTGATTATATATGAATAAATGAATATTTCACATTGTTGCAAAAAAAAAAAAAAACAACAGGAAATAAGAAAATTGTGAATTATGCAAATATCTTGTTGCTCACGTATACTACGTCTGTGTATGGTAAAGTCAAATTAGCACTGAAACTTACCGACAGTTTACCATGTAGTGTGCGCCATACACCGCATGATGGTACTGTTGGTCGATTCTTTTCAAGCTCTCACAGCCAATCAAATCATTCGGTATTTTGCCTTGCAGCGTGTTGGTACAGCCTGCTCCAGGGATCCCTGTGGCGCGCGGTCGTTGTTCGACGAGCTAGTCGACATAGAATTGAACCAAAATTAATGCCCTATCTCTAATTGAGATTAAGATAGAGTCAAAACCGCATCGAACTCACGATCGGTAGGGTTATGATCTTATTTCAGCAGGTCGAATGAAATTATTGTCCATCTATCAGTTTTCAATATGACAATTTCATTGATATAACTAAATATCATTGGATTTAAAGCAATACCACTTATGTTTACAAACTAATCGACTCAATATTTCTACTGTTACTTTATTTTCCGTTGGTTCAACAGCTGTGTTCATCTCATGATGAAGATCTGCCATCTGCCTGCTTGGCCGATGAGTGTTGTGGTACATAGACTTGAAAAAGTAATCTGTCCGAGATCTGTATCGGATCGCGAAGTATGTTTCAGCAATGATTGCAGTTTTGCGGACATACATCTATAGTTGAATTGGGCCTTTGGCTAATATAATACAAAGCTCACCATTATCTTGGTCGATCGTATATTAGAACTAGAATGGAATCATATAGATAACAATAGGAAATAATACAAAGCAGTAAAATATTCGTGTATCGCCCAGTACACACATTACAATAGCATTGCGCTGTACCCGGGGGTCATATACGAAATATTACTATATCTTTACTCGTGATATCATATTCTACGACTCAGCCTGACAGGCAATTATTTTGAATAGTTTAGAAGAATCCGGAATAAATTAAGGTTCAAATCGATACATTCATACATACAGTGAGTATTCGTATATGCGGGTCACTTGTTGATGCTTGACAATGAATTCACAATAAATTGGACACAGATTCATTCAACAAGTGACCCGGATACACGAATCTTCACGGTATATGCAATTATAGGCTCACAATCGGTAGACATTGATGTAATAGGAATTATTTAGTAATATCATAATATCGAGATTATTAATATAGATACGTGTAAATATGGGGTGTCAATTTACGGTAGTGCGGCTGCTCGGCTGTTCTCCGCTATCATTTTTCTCTGCACCGTAGCAGCGCCCATCAGCCGAACGAACGTTCTGCGTCATATCGAACTCCTGCACACCGTCGCGACAATCATTTACAATTCTCCCTGGAGCGGTGGTGTTCGATGTTTGATTATTAATAGGCGCGGGGACGTCGGAACCCGTCAGGGTTGTGGTCAACACCGAGCCCCGTTGCCGATTATCCGTCATTCGCTGCTCCCCGTTCCGTCCGCGGAGGTTGCTCAACGGCGCAACACCGCCTGTTGTCCCCTTGTACTTTGCCGCCTTGTCCTTGCATATGCCGTTACGGGCCAGAAGGTTGAATAAATCACGGCGATACTGGTGGGTGAGTAGGGCGTAAAGGTACGGGTTTGCGCAACTGTTCAACGGGTAGACGAACACGAGTAGGATCTTCGTTTGCGTTACACTGATCAAGGGCCACCCGGCGAGAGTAATAATGGCGAAAAAAGCTATCGGTGCCCAGCAGACAAAGTCCATGAATACGAGGAGCGCCATCCTCTTGGCGACAGTCATGTCGGTGCGGGCCGTCGGCGTCGCTTCCTCACGGCTACCACGTACAGAGGAGTACATACGTCCGTAGCAGACTACTATCGCCAAGAAGGCGAGGACGTTGAAGACAAGCAGGGCTATGAGATACAACATGTCGTTGTCGTTTCGATTCGCGAGTGGCAAGCATATGCTGTGGAGTATCGATAGAATTATAAGTAGGTCTACCTAGGTTATAGGTTTAGGTATACATGCGTGTATAATGAGTATAGGAATGGGAATTACGGGTGTCGCAGTATCGGCGAACGTGGGGACCCCCCCCCCCCCCCAGCGGTGTAATTTTCAAAATTCACCGCCGAGTGTGTTGTGCCACTGTTACAGGCGAACTCGTGTGGATTATCGCCAACATCCGAACACTATAGGAGCAGCGTTGAGTTGGTCACCAGTCAAAATTATCAATTGCTATATTGGTGTCGAGCTTTCTTATTCGCTGAAATTGGGGAACAATTGCGGGCGCTGGACTTTTGGCCACCTGAACACCACTCCAAGTGTTCGGACGTTAGAAATTGACCGTGTATATTTATATTATATACACCTTGTTTTTGCGTATCCGGAGATGCCGGCGAGGGGAAGAGCAGCCATAACAGAAGCGTAGATCCACCCGGCGACCATAATACTCGCAGACGTTTTCAATTTGAGCCGCCGGTTTAGGTGTATAGCGTAAGTTATCGTGTACCATCTTTCCATCGTTATTACCGTCAGTGTGAAAATGCTCAGCTCCGTGGAGAAGACAGTAAGAAAGCCAGCGACTTGACACCCCAATCCTGTAGGGATCAGAATTGTACATACATACACGGGTAAAGAGTTCGTCTATATGCCTTAATTTCAGTGAAATCTGGTTCAATTTCGAATTTCCCCGGTCGCATATCGAAAATACTGTCATTTTTATCACCATGGATAGTGTATATGTTGACATTCGGGACTCTCACCGCTCTGCCAGTCAATGGCGTGATTGAAATATTCACCGATGCTGTGCGCATCCATGCCAGCGATGAGAGTTAAATAAATTCCCATGCAAAGATCAGCGAAGGCCAAGTTGCACATGAGGAACTTCGGCACTGTTATGTTAGATCTCGAGGAGACCAGAACAATCAGAACCGCCAAGTTTCCGAGGATAGCTAGAATTGCTACAAGCCATACCTGCAGGAAAAAAAAACGACATGAGATTTTATAAGGAATTTGATATTTATGTGGAATTTTCACCAAATTTCTCCATTCAAGAATTATTTTATACGGATCGCCCGTTGAAGTTTTCCAGGAAAGTCTCATTTGTAAATATATGAGATCTTCGAAATTGGAGGGCTTGAATTAGGATGCTGCAAACACTATATGGTATCCATAATTCGTGCAGAAATTACCGCGATTCTGAGTACCCAGTCGCCCATAATATCCTCGCATGGGTTGAATGCGTCGGGCTCCGGATAGCAAGTGAAGTTATTAGAATCTGGTAGTTTGCCGCAACTTATGGTTATCCTTGCACGAGGTGTGGTAACGATTCCATGGAACACTCCACCAGTACCGGGTAATTGCCAACCATCATGACTGGGAGGACGGGGCGTCGGCGGGCATTTTTTTTCCATTTCTATCAGCAAGGCCTGTAACGTTTTCTTTGTCTTCAATATTATCCCTCCGCCGGGTGGGGGTCGAAAAACCGAAGGACCAAAATTCATAATGAACGAAATTCCAAAATTTCAACTTTCCGAAAACTAACAATCCAACTAAGCCTTATACAGAAGCTCCATGAAGCCGAAATGAAAAGTGCATAATGAGAAAATGTCGAAGGTAAACCGATCAGATAAGTGAAATTCATAATAGGCGAACTTTCGATCCGCCAAAAACCCGAATTACTAAAATACTAAATATCCGAAAAAGCAAGTCAACTATTTTCAGATGAGTCGGAATTCAGCAAAATTAAATACCTTTGAACCTTCTGTTTTACTAGAATCTGCATTTAGCTACGTCGCTATAGGTAATGCACAAGGAATAATTCTCTCTTATTGCCGAGTTATACCTCGTGTTTTCTATGCATCTCTGGATCATGTTTGTCGGGGAACTTGAAGGCGCAGCAGAGATGGGGATAGGTCAGGCTTGCCTCGGTGAGCGTTTCGAAATTGTATTTCGAGGGAAAGACCTTCAGCGTAATTGTATTCTGGATATTGAGAACTTCGAGATACTTCAGACCGTTTGTCGGCAGCCTCGTTATCGATGTATTAGATAAGTCCCTGGAAATGTCGATTCAATATTCAAATAGTAGCTATCATATGATATAATAATTGAACCGCTTTAAGCAGTGCCCACCGGTATTCATACATGCTGAATTCGTCTCACTGCCCTGGGGCGCACTGAGTGCACTTTTATCCTCTTCTATCTCCCATATTAGAGTGTGACGGAAGTAAACTCAGTGCATCACAGGGCAGTGAGTCGAATTTACCAATAGGTACACAAGATTATCACATATGACACGTTGCAAGGCACGCACGTGTGTGCATGTGTGTGTATGCGTTTGCACACACGTATAGGTATACAATACTATACACATTTGTAATGTGGACGATAATTACGTATTATTTTCGTATAATTGATGGTATGCTCACAAAGTGTTGATGCTCGCGAGCCCGACGAATGCATCCGTATGAATACTTGTCAGCGCTGTATTGCCCTTGAGACTCCTGCGATAAAAAAATCAGTCATGCACATCATACCTATATACACTTCGTATGCAGTGTGTTACATGTATATTTGCATATTTTTTGAAAGCCCGGTCAGATCTTAAATTTCAATTCTAACAATACACCACATCATGTGGATACCTATACATAACTTACTAGGAGTCGATCAGGCTTCCGGGTCATGGATCTTGACCAAACTTATAGAGCCAAAATTTTGATGGAGTCAAGGCCCAATCCGGAGAGTTATTCAGCAGGTACTTCATATTTTCGCTCGAGGAAACACCTCTATAAGTTTGATCAAGATCCATGACCCGGAAGCCTGATCAACTCCTAGTTAGTTCGTAGCCATGTAAACGTACAACTTGCCGATCTGAGATCCGTTGAAGGCCATACTCTCCACCGAAGTGATTCTGTTGTAGTTGAGAAGCCTGAAGAAAAATCGTTGATGCTTCATTATGTTATCATATACAGCACCGTGCGAATGGGGGGTGAGGGGCACAAAAATTTAGTTTCATTATTCGCATACCCTTATTTTCAATACTATCATGGTTTCCTGATTTCTGGGGTGTTTAGTGGAAAAATCATTTTGAGGTCATGATATCCTATACGTCGTTGGATTCGTCTTGATGTCAGCTACAGCGTCGTGATTAATGAAATACATGATTCCATTTGAAAAACCATTGATGACTTTGAGAACGTAAAAACTATTCCCTTGACGAAAATAAATTTTCTACCACTGTATCAGCCCTTTGAAATTAATTAAATTATCTGAGCAAATTTTATTTGTAACTATAAAAGCAACGGAGATATTTGGAATGCTCACGTTAAATGGACCACCCTGTATACTGATAATTTCTATTATACATAATATATGTACCATATATGTTACATGTGTATATAGGTAGGTATACAAGTAATAGAAACATAATGTAATATGGTTTGATAATTATAACGATCGAGGGAAACGACACAAACAAGTTAAACCTGTACACAGAAAGAGACTTACAAATCTTCGGATTTTATCTTTATCCAGGCTGAACCAATGGTTTGTATCTGGTTGTTTTCAAAATCTCTGCAAGAGAACCAGAAAAAATCACATCGCTATATTACTCGGCTAGCGGTAAGAAGAGTGCTACAGCAAGTAGCAGTTGTCATAGCGAATATCGTTGACGCATCGAATGTCTGCAGTTATAAATTCTGAGACGACTTTGAAATTAGTAAAATCGATGGACGAATGAAAAATGTAAAAGTAGGTAAATATTCGTTGTATGTTATCAATGTTGGTGTATGTCCGGTATATTTATTATTTGGTACATGAATACTCACACCGTACTCAGTATACTGTCGACGATCAAATTCCCAAGGTACGGCAGAGCGAGCAATGCAGTTCTGAGTATGCGTCTGCAATTAAGAACATTTTCTTGGCTCGAGAAAATTTTTGACTTGATCTCAGAAAATTTCGGTCTTCCTTATTAGGCCGCAAAATTATACTGAATGAAGAATAATTTTCTTGGCTCAAGTTGACCTTTTTTTCTGTCCACGCTTTGCGTGGGGGAAATCCCCACTTTCAGACCTTACGAAGTAAAATTAACAATACTCGACGGAAACACTTCTTCTGATCTCGTTTGATTGCAATAGGACACTCATCAAAAAAGTTTTACCGCACTCGTATCGTAATGTACTATTGCCCCACAGGTATATTACATTGATACGTGTATAGTACACATATTACGTATACTTACATTACTTTCAACTGAGGCAGGTGCACGCTAAAGACCTCTTTATCAATGTAGGTCAGTTTCGGAGCCTTCCTGACATATCTGTAACAATGCGTTATAGTTGCCTACATATATCTACGTTCATTTGTATCTACATACTATTTATATAGAAATTCAGGTATACTTGCATCGTCTCTAGTTTGGTGGTGTTCTGGAATATCGTGGGCTCGAAGGTGTGAAATTCAGAGACGTTGATTAAGCATCTGTAACACTCAAGATTGAAAATTTCAGGACCCTTTTTCCTTCGCTTCAATAAATTATTGAAAATTAATGTCTGTCGAATGACGAAACGTATTTACTATACCCCCTCCTATTATATTGCGAAAATGTCGTTCCATATATATAGGAGTACAATACTGAGGTGCATACACATTGCCTAAAGCGGTTAAAAATGAACTCAAAATCAAATTGCTACAATTTCTCATAATATGAATTGTTGAAAGAGCATCAGCAGAGTCTGTAGGGGGTACAGTGTATAATCGGGTTGACGTAGAACCCGTACAGTATATTTTAATACACTCACAGCTGCCGCAAAATGCTGGCATATGGCGTTAGACTGTTTCGGCCTAAAATCTTGATTCCAGCGTCTTTGAGTTTCCTGGAACAGAACCGACAAACGTATACGATATTACGCGGTACGCCCGACTATAGGTACCATAGCTACTGCACAATGTACAAATTTCACAAGTGTGCTTCTTACAGGGTCATCTTGTCGGAGATGAAAGTGAGATCGGAGGGAACCCTATAAAATTTCTCGCCTGTGCACAACCAGGTATGGTCGTCCCCATGGTAGACGCACATAAACGAGTCGGAATCTGACACGTTCGTCGTCACGTTGTCGGATCCTAACGCCTCTTCTGTATCGCTGGCCGCCATGGACCATGCCGAGAACAGAACTAGGTGCAGACACCTGCGGCGCGACCAAAAAGCATATTAGAAGAAGTCAATAATGTACTTGTAAGAAGGGAGAGGAGCAAACTTTACGCGTATGTGCATGCCGGATGTTAAGAAAGAAAAAACAGTATTCTTATCATTGACCTCGGACCTCTTGAATCCGATGGTGTTGCTGCTTGCAGCCATATATGAATATATGTGTACACAGATATTTAGAGATCGGGAGACCGCCGGTTGTTTAACGAACAGACGTCGTTCTTCAGTCGATGCTTACACCTATATCTACCTTATGTATATAATCCGAAAAATGTTCGAGTCCCTCCAATTCAATACTATCATAAATTAGATAACGTGGTAAACGACGCCCGTTTATTCGAATCACATATCAACAGGGACTTTCAATTGGAAACTTGTATACAATACCGATATAGTGCGTCTCCTCGTTGAAATATACTGCAGCTCATTTATTATTTCTACAAACATTGTCAAACAAGTTGTCCGCAGTAATTATAAACTGAAAGTATATTTGTACGAACTGTATTTCTTATAAGAATATATCATTCCAAGTAACCATACCCGTACGTATATGTATACATTATTACTTATTACATACCTCATTACTGGTAAATTGAGTTCCATGCCGTTCACGACGCGAGGAGAAGGCTGTAATTCGGTGGGCCGCGCCGCTCTAATTATGAGATATACTCATCTCAATTACGCATCAATTAATCGTACCCCGCTTCGCAGCTGGGCGTCACTCATCGTCAAGATTGCGATTCTGTCCAACGTCATATGGTATATTATACGAACGGTCGGTTACTATACTATAATTAGCTGATTTTGGGTACAGCTTTGAAATATAAACGTTTCGGAGGAAATATAAGGTATACAGCCGCATATAAGAAGAAGGGGGAGAATAAGAAGGGGATGAAGAAAAAAAAGATGATGAAGAAGAAGAAAAGATTTGAAATAACTGTGTTCAAATAACACAAATTTTGTGTAAAAAAAGTGGTTAACGCAAACTTTTGTGTTAAATTTTACAAAAAATTTCTTACTGTGTATGTGCATCTTCTTAGGTATAGGGTCCGCGGGCACAGCTCGAGAATAGATTTTGGCAAAGTAGCAATTCCCTAAATATATAGTATACATACAGAGTGTTCAGGAGGGAGCTGCGTGATTAACATAATTGTACAGCTTTCGGTACAATTTTACCGGTATAACTTCTGCCATACCGTGTATTTCGATTTCAGAAAGCATGTCTCTGGATGGACTCCCGCAATTCATTGCTGCAGCATTAGTACAATCGTAGGAGTTATCTTAAAATAAACTAAGTCCGTATTACAATAAGATCCTACTTTAATATAAAAGAAGGACGAGTGTTATAATAACACTACGTTCGGAACATTTCTATCGAGGCTCGTTAAAGCACCCCATGCGTACTCATTGACGCCACGAGGGCTACTGAGGTCACTGACACTGTGACAGGTGATGTAACCCAAAGATGTAACTATGATGTAACCCTAAGTCAGTGCTCCTTGTCGGTAAGTTGTACCAGTGCGCGACAAATGGTAGCGACATCTCACGGTCAAGTATACGAAGTAAAAAATGCAGAAGCATCCATAACCATACATTCATTATAATTAGTCTTTCTCAATCAATTCAAATACTATTAATAGGCAAAAAATGGTCTGGATACCCCCAAAAGCACTCCTGCTATGTACTATTCCGGCAACAATCGTTGGCGTGGCCTGTCTGACGAAGTAATTAATTTATTTTCATGACCGTACCTAACCTCGACCTTTGTTTACCTCATTTTCTTACTCAGATATGAATAACATTAAATTAGAATTAGTCGACTAGGACATATACATTAGAGCGTTCAAAATATTCATATCATATAGTATCTAGCTCGTAATTTTCTACACAAAATCCTACTATTATTTAATAACTTGATATTTCAACGCAGGGAATACACAGGCGGCAAGCATTACAAGACCAATGTGAAACTAACGGACAAGGTGGTAATAGTAACCGGATCAAATACAGGAATTGGCAAAGAAACTGCATTGGATCTAGCCAGACGGGAGGCCAAAGTGATAATGGCTTGCAGAGATATGCACAAATGTGAAACTGTATTTAGATTTAATTCTATAATCATTTCCCAATCAACATATTATCCCATAATATCATTTAAATGCATTCTCTCATCTATTTCAGACACGTCAAAAAATAGTATTGGAAACAAAGAACAAGTATGTTTACTGCAGGAGGTGTGATCTGGCCTCTTTTGCGAGTATTCGTGAATTTGTTGATAAATTTAAGAAAGGTGACTTGAAATTCTACTCGAGAATACAACTGAGAGCTCAAAAGATTCTTAGATCTAAATATGTTTGATTAAACTTTACAGAACACTCGCAGCTCCATATTCTCATCAATAACGGCGGTGTTATGCGCTGTCCGAAAAGCACAACGGAAGATGGTATCGAAACACAACTGGGAGTTAATCACATGGGACACTTTCTACTGACAAATCTGCTCCTTGATAGTTTGAAGGCTTCAGCTCCATCGCGAATAATAAATGTCTCTAGCATAGCGCACACTAAGGGAAAGATTAATGTCTCTGATTTAAACAGCGATAATGATTATGACCCTGCTGCAGCTTATTCACAGAGCAAACTAGCTAATATTCTATTCACAAAAGAATTAGCGAAGAAACTTGAGGGTTTATATTCACAAGATCTTTCTCTATATTTGTATTTTACTATCAGTCTTGAGCTAAGGTCAATAATTGAATGTTATTCTAGGTACTGGCGTTACTGTGAATGCTGTTCATCCGGGCCTTGTTGATACAGAAATAATACGCTATATGAGTTTTTACAACAGTACATTCAGCAAGATTTTTATTTACCCTTTTGTCTGGCCGTTTATCAAGAGACCTAAACAGGGGGCTCAAACTTGTGTGTTTGCAGCGGTAGAACCAAGTCTGAAAGATCTCAGTGGTAGATACTTCAGGTAAATATACTTCGTCCATTTAATCTATAGATAAATTTTAATATTCTATTCATTTTTCCACCGGCAGCGATTGCGAGGAGACTGATATCGCCCCACAGGCCAAAGACGATAAGCTGGCTAAATGGTTGTGGCTGACTAGCGAAAAATGGACGAAACTAAATGCTAGCTAACATAAACGATGTGAACTGCAATTTGACTGTACATTCGAAATTATGTAGTTAATAAACGGAGTATTTAAAATTAACTTAATGATTGTTCAAGTTTGTAAAATTCCTCAACAATCTTTAGATATACTAAAGTAAAGTTTTACTGAATAAGACAGACCAGAGGCATGATTCGTACGTTTCATATAAGTATTGAATCAAATTGCTTGATATAATAATAGTAATCGTTTGTAAAAAATAATAAACATAACGTAATTTAGGTGATTGAATAAATATGATAAATACGAGTATAAGATTCATTCGAATCTTGTAATAGACTTGAAAATTTTTTGCATAAGCCTAGCTATGAGGATGCTGGCAAAAGATTCATTCAATTTTAGTGATAATCTCAGGTAGCAGTAGAAACGGTTGTACAAGCGACAATGATTTCAAGTATAATAATTCTGCGAGGTTTTCGTCCATTGCTTTCTCTGACGGTGTCTTCAAATCGCAATCACTAATCACAAAGAAATGAACAATATTAAAACGAAAATCAGATTCCTCGGATCTAGATAATCGTAAGCGACACAGATTTAGAAATTAATTCAGAAACACATACCTAAGATACTTTCCGGTACATTTATCTAACTGACTCGATACAGCGGCGTAAACCGAAGTCTGAGCACCTTGGGTAGGATTTTTCAACAACAACCACATCCATGGCTGCATCGACAATTTTATGATGTAAGTAGAACTGATGGGAGATCTTCGCATGTGCTGGGTTCCTCTAACACGTCCAGGGTTTACCGCGTTCACAGTTACGTTTGTATCTGTGGGATGAAGTGCACATATCAGTTAACAGAAGAAAGAAGCGAACTACAAACTTCGAGGAGGAAGTTCCATCTTGCAGTAAATTGTCACCTTTAAGAATCTGCCCCATATGTCTAGCCATTAGTATCAAAGCCAGTTTGCTTTGCCCGAAAGCTTCCAGCACAGAGAAATTCCTCTCCAGATTTAAGTCCTCCAAGTGAATATCGCTGGCCACGTGAGCCTGCGCCGATACATTTATAACTCTGCCTTGTTTGGCCGCCTTGAGTTTAGGTATCAGTAAATGGGTCAGCAAGAAATGTCCTGAGTATAAATAAATAGGGATAGATCAATCGCTTAAAGTTTCTTACAACGGAATGATCAGACTATATAATTACCGAGATAGTTGGTCACAAAATGGGTCTCGAAACCTTCCTCAGTCTTTCTATAAGGATAAAAAGTTACGCCTGCGTTGTTGATGAGTATATCCACTTCGTCGAGATCTAAATGATGACATTATAACAGGTTATTCAGATATTTAAATAGCAAGTGATTGAATAAGAGACGTGTGAAGCGTAGAAGTACCCAGGTTTTCGGCGAAGCTACGAACACTCTTCAGCGAGGATAAGTCCAAGGATTTAACGTCCGCTTTACCATTTGGCAAGGCTCTTATTTCATCGGCGACCTTATTCCCGGCTTCTTCATCTTTAACTGCTAAAACAATGTGTCCTCCTCTCCTGGCTAATTCGATAGCAGTTTCTCTACCTATTCCACCCGAAGCACCAGTGATCACGACTGTTTTTCCATCGATCCGTTCCTCGCTAGGACAGTCCGGACCTCCCATGTAGGACCTAAAAGTCGACCCGCTAATGTACCCGATCCCAAAGCGTCGGTTTATTAAAGTCATGCAAATGCCGGCTAATAATGGAGCGAGCGGATTCACCTTATCATAGTTAAAATTCCCAACACTATGCCAACGACGTATGGCCAGTAGGCGTCTAGCATGGGAGTAAACTCGCGTAAAACATGTTGGAATTCTGCGAGCTGATCCATTTCTATCTAGCGAAATACTAACCGGTGTAAAGAGAAAGTATTATAGTTTAAAAACGGCAAGAACGAACGTTGGAGTATTGGTGACTGACTCCGTTGAACTAAATTAAAATAAATTTACAGGAGGAAATGCAATGAATTGATCTAGATTGATGATATTAATTTAAAGGGGAGCTGCGGATACAAGAGCCTAACAATGCAGTGGCCGTTACCTAGGAAGCATATCGCAGTTGCTATAGTGTAAAGCATAAAATTGATCATTGTTTTGTTAAAAATCATATCCATAATATGCATACAGGGTATTTTCGTTGATAAGTAAAACAGGGGATTTGAAATGCCAGCATATAGGCAATTCAAACGTAGTCAGATCGGTTTTTGGCACTTTCCTATTCAATGTATTGAAGAAAATGGGTAGGAATAATTTTCTAGGCAATTAAATGAGCCTTTCCATCTTCTTGTTCGACTTTTATAAGAAAAATCTATCATTCATACAGATATTCGAATTATTTTTACCTCATAATTGACAGTAGTAGACAGGTGCTAAGCAAACACTTACAGCTGTCATCCTCGCCTTAATTTAGTCCTTTATCAATCGTATATAGTTAATAAAAGCCTGGCGATATTCCCAAGTAATGAATAAACTTGTGTAAAATGAGATGAGATCGAAATATGTGTTTGTAATGAGAATATATTCCGTAATTTAATTCATTTTATATTCTGATCAATTTTGAGGTTAGGAAAATCCGATATTTCGCTTCAGATACGCAAGAACGTCGTTCACGTTCATATAACAGTCATGAAAGTGATTTGGGAATCATCCGGGGCGTTGATACAGAAAGAAATTATTACGAATGGAGACTTTTTGAAGAAACCAACCGATCGTTCGAAATGCAGAGTCAAAATCTACGATATGAATTTCTCAGCGTCATCATTGGATGGTAAAAATTTGGAGCAAGTATTTATGACGGATTATCTGAAGCCGCCCTATGAAGAAATGATGGTAACAATCGGAGAAGCGAATGGAAAGGTTGACGAATGCTTGGAGAGATTGATACAGTCGATGTTCATAAACGAGGAAAGTTCTGCACGGATAACTACGAGGAATGAAAACAGCGTTTCCCTTGATTTTATGATAACTCTGATTGATTGTGAGTGGAGTAAACCGATGTGGGAACTAACGCCGAAAGAAAAATACGAACTAGCTTTGAGCTACAAAGAAGTTGGTGTTGGTTTGCATAAATCGATGAGAATAATTGAGGCGTTTTTCAGATTTAGCAAAGCTTGTAAAGTCTTGATAAGTATGGAACCAATGGAAGATCACGAGATTGAAGATAAGCTGAGAAACGATATAGACGATCTCAGAAAAGTATTGTACAATAATATGGCAGAGTGCCATTTGATGAGAAAAAATTATGACCACGCTGTATCATTGTGCGATAAAGTATTAGGGAGAGATGAGAACAATGTTAAAGCACTTTACAGAAAAGCGGTGGCTAATGAGAATTTAAAAGATTACGAAAAGGCATTTGAATATATGGAGAAGGTCGCCGCTTTAGAGCCAAGAAATTCTGCTGCTAAAGAGAGACTGGCTATTTATAAGAAAAAATTATTAGAATCTAAGAAGAGCTATGATAATATTGTTAAAAAAATGTTTCATTTGAATGAATGAGCTTATTTCTTTTGATTCTGTAATGAAATTGTAAGACTTTTGATCATTGATTGTCTTGTATAATAAACTAGTTTTTTTTTAAAGAAATTTGTTTGTATTTTTCTATTACCAATATTATTATTATTTTTAAGCTGGGGCTTTATTGACCTCTTTTTAAATCACATTATTTGTAATTAGAAAAATACGCCTTTATTACTACTCATAATAAATTGCAACATAATTAATAGATAATAAATTCATGGGAGAATGTGTTTTACTTTTTCCCGTTTCATCAAGTAGTTTTAAATTAAACTCTATAACAGTATCATTTTCATTGATGATTCATTAAACATTGGAAATTTTTTTGAAATTTTTTTTCTTTAAACTAAATTATATTCGATAGCATCTAAAGATCGTATTTTCTTATCAATTAAAGCTTCTAGCTTGCAGATTGATTACATATTCGTAGCAAAGATCAACAACGATAGAATTGATGAAGCAGTATAGATACGTAAGAGAATATTATCTTTAGAAATATCGTGGACAATATTAAAGAATCGGAGATTAACTTATACTGTATTATAAACTAATAATGAACAAATAATATATAATATTAATGTGCTATCTGCAAGCGCTGCTGCCTAGATATACATAATATATTTAACTTAATTAATGGCACCTTGCTTATGGACTGGCTAGACGAATAATTCATTTTTTCCCAAAGCCTTTGTTTTTTTTTTAGCTGAAATGCGGAATAATAATATATGTTTAATCGCTTGTATGATGGTACAAGCTTAAATATGGAAGATAGTGAATAAGCAAGTTATTATTGAGGCCAGTATCTCTAATTGAGTTAAAATTCACAATAGATAATTGAGATACAACGATAATAATTGGCTCCTAATAAATTATAATATAAACTAAATATCTATTAAGAAATTTTTTCTTCTAAAGCCATCACCGTTTTGTTTCCTTTCTTTTTGTTTTCAACTACATGCTTCTTTCAATTTTATAGTCCTCTGATAACAATGGTTTCATCAGTTTATCTTATGATGTTTGATAGTTTACGGCTTTCTGTTTTCTGTTTTTTTTTTTGTTTTTATTATTCACTCATCATT
Organism: Tenthredo notha; assembly: GCA_914767705.2. Lineage (NCBI taxonomy): Eukaryota > Metazoa > Arthropoda > Insecta > Hymenoptera > Tenthredinidae > Tenthredo > Tenthredo notha. The sequence goes on along the minus strand of OU611914.1, from coordinate 655,743 downwards.
ATACCAAGTATAAGTGATTATTTCCTGAAGAGACCTTTGTGTACCTTAGAGATTGTTAAAAAAGAATATTTTTCGTACAAAGATAGGTACTTTACTATTTGAATAAACCGGATTAAAAAAGAAATTTTTTAAAAACATAAGTAAAGCTATTCAGAAAAGAATATTGAGGACTAATTAAAAAAAATACTGATTACACCTACGGTGTATTAATGATTGAAAATAATTCTTTCGATATAGGTAATGTTATATAATATGTAAAAAAAAAAGAGACAACGAAAAAAACAAGTATTAAATAAAAGAAATAAAAAACAACTTCAATGCTAATTAACGCTACATGAAGCATTGAATGTAAAATAGATGGCAAGACCATTACCAGCAAAATAAAATACACACATAATATCGTCTTGGAAGAAACTAACAGACATATATAATATAGAGAGAGAGAATATGTTTGTCTTGTTTAGAATTTCTATGGCATGCTAAATGTACTTTTTTCTTTTTCTTTTCTTTACTTTACTGTCTTATAAAAGACGAAGTTAACGAAATTTTAACAAGACTTTGTGACATTTAAATTGGTATTCAATATTCATTTATCAAAGTATTATAGGTGTATTGATTACAACGATTATTATCATTTATTCAGATATCAAGTGTAGAATATAAAAGATTGAAAAAAAAAGGAAAATCCAAAAATCAAATAATTTCAAATGAATTGATGTAGTTATTATATATACATAAGTACAAATATCACAAAACTTGTTAGCTTTATTGATAAGAAGCAAAGAAAAAAAATAACATATAAAGGTGAAAGGTGTCAGAACAGTTGAAATTTGAAAGAAAAATGTAAATCAATTGATAGATAAAAATCCATCTGTTTTTTTTTTTTTTTAGAGTGATGATATGAAAAGTAAAGATATTTTATCACTCTACTATAATTATAGTACTCTGCTTGTTATTGGTACAAGATTTTATTTCTATAACAATATAATATTAATGATCATAGATTGTAATAGTAACCATAATTTTAACAATCTGACATTGATTAACGATCAGAGTATACTGTACATATACATCGACAACTATCATTAGACGTTGACTTATATTCATTCAGCCACTAACAAATAGTTAGTTCTCTTTATCTTGCATTTATAAACTTCACAGCATTTTGATAACGATTATCTTCTTCTCTTTCTTAATCTCGATTTTGTCAGGGCCAAAAATACGGGTTCTTTCTTCTGTTTCATTGGATTGTGTTATAGCGATACGTCTGGATACTTTTTCATTTATTTATTTATTTTATTTTTGACTTTTAATTTTTTTTTCTTATTTATTTATTCATTCGTTTATTTATTTATTTGTTGGGCAAAAGGATATCAAGGGAATGAAAGTTACGATATTTTGGGTTTGCCGTTGGCACTCAATGTAGCATTTGTCGCCATCCCCGCAGCCTGGGCTACTGCTACTGACACAGACTTTTCCACGAATTGTTGATAAAGTGGTTTCATGAACTAAGAGAGTAAAAATCATTCACAGTTAGTTTCACAATTGATGACAGGGTGTTGAAATAGAGTTTAGGATTAAATTCTTTTTACGCATTTGATATATCTCTTGGTGAATAGTATCAGATATTGTGAAGTGACACAGAATAGATTGAAAAATTTTAGTCATTTTAGCGAGTAATTTTTCAAGTGGATATTACAGAGTCTGATGATATGATGTTAGACCATACCTTTCCTAATCCTTGATTCCTTTCTAAGGAGGCGTGCGTGTTAGCGAGGAGGTAAATAATAAGAGAAATAATAGAAAAAAAAGTTAAAAATGATGATGAACATAAGTAACTAGCGTAATATGAGGCAGGTATGTAGTAAATATGTGAATAACACAATAAACTAACGAGAAATAATAATTTTTCGAATTGAAATAGCGTCTTTAACTAGTTTAGGGAATTTGAGAAATAAATGAATGGTTGAAACTCAAATTTTGAATCGATATAAACCATGAATAGTGCAAATAAATAAATAGTAATTGTAGCGTGGTATCAGACTTTACGATGTTCGCGAAATATGGTACAAATAAGTGCTAAGGAAGGTATTGAACATATTAAAATAAAGAATACGGATAGGATAATGTATCTCAATTTGTGAATGAGATGCGCGCATAGCCAGGCCTGTTGAGAAAAAAAAAAATGAACAATTCTACACGTTAGTCGAAATACAGGTCTTGAAAATTTGATACTTATCCTCAAAGTTTGAAAAAAGTCTTCAATATCATATGTATAAATCATTCGTCAAAATATATGCAAAGGATTCTATTTAACACTACTATGTTATCGATATAAATCGCTACTTAGAAGTAAATATTTCTGCGATCTAGCGCTATAGTTAGTTATTTATTTAATGTACGAGAATTCTATCAGTTAATATTAAGTTATTTCAATATTACATAAACCGAATTAGAATGCTTACATTTTCCCAAATGGCACTGGCTAATTCATCTATTTGCGTTCCAATCTCTCGGAGTTCTCCGCTGTACCTGTAACAAAGATCAAACGCTGTTAACACATTCTCAATTCTGCTCGCTGTTCAGTGATCCATATGCACCACGATCTACGAACCTAATATAGGCCCAGAGCACTAGCGTCAATAGCCCAGTGCCCATAACAAGATTGCAGATATTTGCTAGTGTGTAAAGACCAAGGAGTCCGAATATCCCAGAGAGAATATACATGGTTACAGCAATCGCGAAGAATACTGCGGGCGTTCGTGCAGCCTTGAATATATTTTTGCTCTCATTATGCGCCTTGAATTGTTGGAAAGACTCGTCCATGTCCTGTAAATGAAAAGAGATTATGTAATGTTAGTTTCTTATCAAGAGAGCGATAGTCCCACTCCATCTTACTCACTTTCTGTAACTTTTCCATGTAAGTTTGGCTGAATTCATCTCCGCCCATTTTCCTCTTATTTTGGAACTGGTGAAGGGCTCTATCGACGCACCGTTGGTGTTCTGACTCGAGGTGAGCAGTTGCCAAGAAGGGTTTAGCCCCGCCGCAAACAGTCTCCATCATCTGGGCGTAGAGATCCTTGGCCTCTGCCACAGCGGACAAGTTATTAGCTTCAGCCGTTGCCTGTTTTAGGATGAAACTCGTTGTTTATATGTGAACTTATGTGGTTTTTAAAACATGACGGTAGATTACGAAAAAACCTACCACGAGCATGCTTTTCGGTTCTGGAAGCTCGTCACCTTTGTAAATTTTAATATAACTCTTAAAATATTCCAACAGATCTCTGGCCTTGACAACTTGTCCGTCTATTTTTTTAGTAACTAAATTTTCTGGCGCTAAAAGCATCGGTACAAGTGTTTGTAATTGTATTTTAAACTCTGATTCAATTTCGGATAATCTCCCATCGAAGTTTGGATTTGTGGCAACTTTGAGACCCGGATGAGGCATGAGGAAGCATGATATGTCTGAGAAACAGGATTTAATGTGTTTCCTCAAGCTCTGTAATTCCGGATGTTGTCTATCCGATATCTCCAGTCTCCTGTGTAGAATTTTTCTACCACCGTCCGCCCCGTAATCTGCCTCGTAAGGAAAGCTCCAGTCCCTGACCAAGAACTGTAATCTCTGGAATGGCGTGCTCCCCGATTTTTCTAAAGCGAGTCTACCGTATTCGGTGAATAGTTGTAAATGCTGTAGATCATCCTCTTGGATATTTTGCGAAAGATTGTATATTTGTACCGAAGACAACATCGTACTTAACGCAAATACAGTCGCGCAATCTCTAACAGTAGATTGACTGTCGAATGCACCTTGCGTATCCATAAGTATTATCGCTACTTTTTCACCGCTTGGTAAAGTGCCACTAAATACTTGAGACCACATAAGTATCCCTGTTGTATCTCGCTCGGATCCACCTCTCCATGAGAAACCATCCAATGGATCTTCGTCCGCTCCAAGCCAGGAGTCTGTTTCAATGTTTAGATTATACTGGAGGTTCCAAAATACGAGGAGAGACGTCGTCATGAAATAAAGCAAAAATCAGTATTTTATTAATAATGAAGATGAGATTTGGATCCATCTGAGTTTATGCAATGATCACTAATTCTTGATTCACGAAAATTGTGTTATACTTTGAATAGTTTTTGAAAAGGTGACCTTTTCTTTCAATTGAATTTCATAAAAAATGAAATTTTCAATTTTTCTCGTTTAATTTCTGAAAAATGAAAGAAAATAAAAAAATGCTAATTCTATTTACTCGTTCTGCCTGTAGGTATAAACGAAATTTGATATTTTTCGTATTATTCGTGATGTCGTGGTATAAATTGGGAATTCGCACACAGACGCGGTGGCGTATAATGAGGTGAAATACATCATAATAACGGGGTGAGCGAGTACTCGACGTTGAATTATAAACAAACAATTAACTGCTCTCTGAATTAACTTGTAAATGAAATTCAAACACATTGTGATTTCTCATCTATTCAGGTAGTAGTTTATTCGTTAATTAAATAATATCGCTATATTCCGAGGAATAGGAGAAAAAAAGCCAAAAGCCAAAAGCCAAAAGTCAAAAACCTGAACGAAAAAAAAAATTAAAAAAAACAAAAAAACATAAAATAAAGTAAAATTTCTTTTGGTTTCGCTTTTCCTCTTTCCTCTATCAGCGCAATACTGACCCTGGTGTTCATGTATCGAAGGAAAAAGTCCAGCAGGAAGCTCTTGCCTTTCCTAAAGGCACCGGCTACGGAAACTACGACGACACTTCTGTCCTTGATTTCATCCTTAAGGAGTATTTCTTCGAGAGCATCTTCGTCGAGTTCGAATGTGTGGTCAGGATGGGCAAGTACCACCTGGACGGGTCTGCCCACTTCCCGTCCATCGCCACCTTCCTGCTCGTCTACAGGGAGCCTTTCTATTCTTTCTCGTACCCCAGTGTTTCCTAAAGTGAACAATTTTTCGGTCATTCATTTCTCCCGAAGGTCTTGGTTTTTATTTGATGAGAAAAAAGAAAGAAATGAAAAAAAATATATATATAAAAATCGGAGAAGGGAAGGTTCGTAAAGGGATAACAAATGCGATAAGGAGTCAAGCGAAAAGAAACTGCAGCTATAAGGAACGGCACGTTGGATCGGAAATGTGACTTAAGACTCACCCACCTTTTTCAGCCGCTCTGGCTCTTCGCAGTATGCGGTTGACATTTTCGTCCAACGATGTCATCGGTGATTTTATTTCTAAAATCAAAAGATTTTCGGCGTATAGTGGATCGCGTAAATGAACCACATATATGTACGTATATAGGTAATTTGAAGATTGGTGTAAAATCTGAACACGTCTGATTTGGAATAGGTCTGTCTCGTTTCTTACTTTTCTGATTTATAAGAAACGTTGACATTGAGAACGACAAGAAACGCGTGAGTAATGCGACTGAAGGCCGTCTCAATTTATGAAAACGTTCACATAAGCGAATAGGTGAAATCGATTACCAGGCTATTTATCGTTTGGAATAAATATATACGAGCATTTTTTAATGAAATGCAGTTGAAAGCGGTTACATTATAGTTTGAACATTAGTAAACGATCTTCAAACGATTATTAAAGGTGTTCAACACACACAAGAAAGGAAAGAAAAGCGTTTATAACAGACCGAGGACTTTCTGTTATAAATAATTGTTTCTTCCGCAAGAAGAAGAAGAAGAAGAAAAAAGACCGTGCAATGATGCGAATCATTGAACCCGTAGTCCAGATAGTGCATGGTGGAATTAGTCGAAAAAGTAATATCTGCAAGGTTGCAGTGGAAAATAAATGCATCGCGCGCAAATAGATTTTATATTTTATTAATATCATCAATTTATACTTCCATCGCTGAGTGGCACTGAAATAGTATCTTAAGCTAGAACACGTAGAACACGTTAGCTAAATAATAATAAGAAAATCGTAACAAGTGTGATTACAAGGCATAGGTACGACGACGAGTGAAACGATTTATGCGACTCTGAGTATGACTCGTCGAATAATCGGCATACAGCCAGTAAACATTCTAACATGGAACGTCAATACGTATTATAAGTGGTGTAAAGTTATATTAGCTTGAATACAAAACTGGGTAAAACGGCGTTAAGCAGTTAGCAGGGAAATAAATGAAAGAATAAAAATAAAAACTCAAAAATAGCGAAGAAATAAATAAAACACTATCCCATGCGTAATACCTATGTTAGTCCCATGAATGGGAATAATTTTTTTCTCCGCACCCTCGACGACCCGGTTAATTTTTCCGCCTTCTGCATTTTGATCCCTCGGTTTAATTTTCTTCCGCGTATCTGATCGGGGTCTGTCGATCCGCCCACGTCTTTCACTCATAATAAAATTCTCGCCGATGACATTCGCAATTTGACTACTGAAAAAATTTTACTCGATTTATAGACTAGACGAGACGAGACGAGAGAAGAGCAATCGCTACCGTCAGCCCGGGATCTCTCACTGATCGTCAGTACGAGAGCATCTCTTCTACCTACTCAGGACGGAAATATACCTCCGCAGTATGTACATACTGGTCGGACAACGACTTGGCACCGACTTTGGCTTCGGCCTCTAAGTTTCTATACATACTCGCCAAAAGTTTGGAATATTTTTCATTTACACTAAAATTTCAACCCGAATAATTATATCCTGGCTTCCGCGAGCTGAACATTCGGTTATATTTTAATACCTATAATATTATACCTATCTACATGTATTTTTTTTTTTTTTTTCAAGAAGGCCACGTACTACTGCATATTAACAAATCTAGAACGTGATGTTAATTCGCGTTAAACCAGAAAGAAAAAAGAAAAAGAGTCGCGAAACGGAATCGTCACCGCGGGGTTTGAACAGGGGAGAGCGAATCTCTTTCTGCTCAGTTTCAATTCAGGATTTAAAATTGAACGTGACTACGTAGTACTTAGGCGTCGCATTACTCACGTCCCACGATTTTGACTCACAAAGCTATACCTACGCTACTATTCCCCGGCACGATTCAATCTATTCGTCGAAAGCCCTCGTCGTCGTTGTCGTCGTAGCGTATGTACCTCTACCACATATATCTCCGTGTATAGTGCAGCGAAGGAGCATAGCAGTTCAAAGCGAATGGTTTTAGGTAGGCTATACCTACCTACGTTTATACACACGTGTAGAGGTTGACTACGTCTAACAAACGATCGCGGGTTTATAGTTTATAATACGTGTGTGTATATATACAATATACATATATGTAAGTGTACCGCTTATATACTTGGTTGTTTCACGGCAAAACGCCATTCGCTAGACTTAAGATTATTACCAAGTTATTTAATATCTCTTAGATCGTTAATCTTGTCGTTTGGTCTCTTGAATAAACTGCATGGCTCATATATTTATAGCTGAATCAAGTTAGCGGAGAGTAGGTAGTAAGAAACGCGGTGAAACGCCAGAATACGTATTTCAGATTAGAAATATTTCAAATTACTTCAAAGATGTAAAATTCGCTAATGACGTAGTTAACACTTTTCAATATTCATCATTTCGCTGTTGTATGTTCTCTTTTTTTCATTTCATGTTTTCGATAAATACATAGCTACTATTAAAACGACGTCATATATATTTTCACCTGAATAAAAACTGCCCTGCTCTCCCCAATCCTCATCAACGGTATAACAAGTTTTTGAAATCTTTTGATGCTTCCTATATCTACCCAGATTAGTCCAGAATCCGTACGAAGTTGATCCTACCATCGGAGTCTGTCAGAATGACTACATTCACAGCCTCTATAGATATTATACTCGTTCACTAACGAGTTCGCGCCTCTCTTTCTCTCTTTCTCTCTTTTGCTGCGCTCCCCTGTTCCTTTTTTGTTACATCGTTATGTTCATCGATTACCTGATCACCATTTTACACGTACGATATTATAATTACGGCATCTTTTTTTTTTTTTTTTTTTTCAATCTACACGTTCAAACCAGAGATGACATTAATAATTTATTGTATATGGTATGTCGTGTGTATTATTTCACCGCTCTAGAGTAATAAAGTAAATTTACCACCACGGAGCAGAAATAGCGTTAAAAATAGTACCAATATATATTTGTTTCTGCACGCGGCAGCTGAGTGAAGAAAAAAAAAAAAAAAACAAGAAATGATAATATTTATACTTGATATTTGAAGACATTCTAATACCTATATTCTTTTCTGTTTTCTTTTTCTTTTTTGTTTTTTTTTGATTTAGAAATATAATCTACCGATTTGGCCACCCCTCAGTCCGCAAATTTTTCCTTTTATATTTACCCAGTAATTTAAGGAATGGGATTAAGACTCTGGGTACTGCCAGACTCCCTTTCAAGTCTTACCTTACGCCTACGCGACCCGAGGCTACGAAACACTCTAATTGCTTGGACGAATTAACGGAAAATTCGCGATTCGAATCTTGGGTAGAGGGGAGAGAGAAAGAATTTTGCGCTGTGATAAAAAAAAAAAAAAAATCAAACGATCGAAATTTAAGAAAATATGAGAATTTATATTTTAATTCAAGTTAATTTAATATCTCGTTATATACCCTGAATATCTATTGTAAATAATTTAATTACAGTTTAATCACAAGCTACAATCTCAAGATAGGATTCAGCATTCGATAGGAATTCGTGTATAACGATAATAATAACATAATAATAATAAAAAAGATGAAAAAAAAAGTGAAAAGAGACGCTGAGTTGTTTATACCAATACTATAATACCGGGCAGAGTTCTAAACATTATTACTATACGGTATATCGAAGTTATTTAAATGTTCGAATCGTAAATGAAATAAACATGTTCAACGATGTTTAATTAAATAGAGATTCACAGTATCAAAGTATCAAAGATAAGTCGTGTGTTACGAAAGCAGTGAATAATAATGATAATAGAAGAAACAAAAAAAACTAACTACATTCAGCAATCGAATGATCTAATCGTTCAAAAAGCCGATAAATATCAAGCGAAAATAATACTTGTAAAATAATGTAAAAACGTTTACGTCAATGAAGCATTCGTAAGTTCCCTCGGTAAATGTAATTCAAATATGAACCACGGGGCGGCAGCACTCAGCAGCCATCTGTCATGCGTCGTAGAATATTTCATAAAATTCTACACATCTTTTGACAGAATGGCTCACGGTATGAAGGATAGTTTGTATTAGTTTGATAATAAACTTTATGATAGAAAGCACATTACCAAATCACGATGTTGAGGTAAATCGCTGCACCATTGTCATGAGTAACGATATTAACCTCCTCGAAAAGAACCTGGACGAAATACTTGTAGCAAAAATAATTTCTAGGTTAATTCACACTAATTTGTGTTTTATAAATTCAATTAAAACGTTAACCTATAAAGGACCAGTCCTATCCCCGTCCCCATACCTCGATCAAACTGTTACAAAGAAATTCTGATAATGTAAAGTGTGAGATAGAAAGAGAGCGAGAGAGAGAGCGAGAGATAGAGAAAAAGAAAGAAAAAAAAAATACGCGGAGGTGATGTTGCAGAATACAGCTGGCACTTGGGGCGCGCGCACTCGCGTGTCTCGTATTATAAGTAGATTTAATAAACGTAAATTAATGTTGACCGGTTTTAATTACTCCCGACACTTTCCTTTACACTGTTAACAATAATTATAACAATATTTGATAAAAAAAACTCACCAACATTCGTGTCCCCGTAGTCGCCACTCTGTTTACGTTGTTTAGTGTCAGCCATATTGGATATCGTATGACGTCACTTCCAGAACGGTCGTGCGCCTGTACTGTTACGCTCGTTAAAAAAGCCAGAGTTTAATTATTTTTCTCTAGATTTATTAATACTTGTTAGGTTGTTATAAACGGTGTATATTATCCGTTATATAATATCGATATTATTTGAAACTCGTTAATTTAAACCCCGTTATTAGTATTCTGTATTAAATATGTTATAATAATTCGCGAGAACGGACTACATTTCATCGCGGATTTATCTTTATCTTACGTGTATCGCGGCCCGCAGATTCCCATGGTGGAATGTGGATGCTGTGTGCGGTGGTTTGTTTCGTGCGCGATTTTAATTTAGTGACAATTTTATTGGGACCTACCATCCGCGTTACGGCAGCATCGTAAGTTGGCAATAATTCTTCGTATTACATCGTAATGGTTAAACGTTTACGTAGCATCTATCTCATCAAATGTTTTAATAAAATGGTCGACGAGCTAGTAAACAAATGTCAGAGCGAGAGAGAGAGAGAGAGTTAGTGAGTGAGTGAGTGAGATGAAATGATAATTCAAGGAGGAAAGATAGATACGTGATTACCATTTCTTTTAACTTTTCTTTCATCTCCTCGCTATTTATTTTATCCTTTTTATTTTCCTTAAAAAAGTCGATCCATCATCTAGTAGCAATTTTAAAGACGCTGTACTATATAAAACGAAATCCAGTCCTCTTTTCTAGTTATACTTTCTTACTATTACTTATTGTATCGCGTATCGCGTATCGTGTCGTATCGTATCGTATCGTATCGTGTTTAAGATTTATTTCATTCTTATTTTGTCTCATATAGCAAACCTAGTCGCGCGTGTCGATTGTTTTCCAACTCTGGTAGCTATATAACGTTATAAAGGTCAGAAACGTGACCCGCAATGAACTGTGCTAGTTCCTTTCGACAGGAACTTATCACAAACTCCTTAATTGAATCAGTATAATATACATTTATAAAAAGGATAACGATCAAAATACCCAATAATATATATATAATTAATCGACAATTTTCAAATCTCTCAATTATCAATATTTATTGTTAATTTTTCATTTTCAATTTTCAATTTTTTATCCTCATTTTCTTTTACCCTATCTTAACTTTCGCTGAAATTTACCGCCCCGCGCGATACGTTCGTTTGTTCCGTGTCAGCCCGAGTGAGGGGGATGTAGTTAGGTAGGTAGATAGCTGTTGCATTTAAAGGGCCAGTCCTCGTTTGTTCACGTGGTCCCTGGTACCCCAGCTGTTACAGTCAGGCGGCATTGACGTTACAAACTAGAAATTTAAAGGTCCGCTTACGCGCGCCTCAGGATTAGAAAGTCGTATGAATATAATACGCGCTTTAAACCTCGCCCGAGCCCGAAAAGACCGCGTGATATTTGGCATTAACGAGTTTTTTTTATTATAACTTTGTTCATTTCGTTTATTATAAATCACAATTTTATATTATTTAAACATTCGAATAAAGAAAATAATATTACTATATCCAATAGCTATACCTCGTGGCATAGAAAACTGTCTAACTGACCATTTCGTTATTCTATAATTCTATAGCCTTGGGTAAAAGGAGATGTACACGACTGCTGCGTCACTAACATCAGACTTTAGAGAGCCTAAATTCACTCGTCTTCTCGCCCCGGGGGGGATTTGCTTAATTATTTCGTAACGCAAGGCCTAATGTAATTAATATGGAATATCACGAGCTGTGTCTTCATGGCGAAAGAAAAATTATTATCACTTTTCAGATTCGTAGACTCTACGTTTCTTCGCTATTTATTTTTATTAGGATAATGTTTAATATCGTTGAACGAACGAACGAACGTCCCGTATCATGTGTATATGTCTCTTCCTTGGTATTGGTCTCCGTACTCTGCGGCTATTCTATCTAGATTCTATAGGTGCTAGAAATAGCCGGTTCTATTTTTACGAAAACTGTGTCATCCGCGTTTGTCTACGTTTCGTTGTCTTCAATTTTTCGCACTACTTGGTATATGCTATATCTCTGTGTCCCGTACGCGACGTCATGAAAGATCTACCTATTTATTTAAGGCCGCAATTCCGCGGCTATACTGTTACGATTGTATAACATTATATAATACATTTACACATAAATGCATATTATATATTATAATCTGATTAGGATGCGATACACACTATATTCACATATATAAATCATACTCACATCTGGCTCGTTTAACGAAAATCCTTGACGCTTCCGTCAGCGTCAAACGATAATGGATAAAGTCAAAAACTCTTTTCCAAGAGTAAAGTATAAGTTGCTGACGTAGGATCCAAGCCAGCTACCAATTTCCGAATGAATTAATAGCATTGCGCGTGGGCATACGGTGATAGAGCAATAAATCGCTGTATTTCCCACCGCGCGTATAGTACGCGGGTCGATATTAATTTTTCTTTACTCTATCAATTTATTCAAATTCAAATTCAAAATTTCTCATTTATTTCTAACCGTGCCCATATAAATTATAGTATAATCGCTATAAGATCCTAAATCATCATCATCAGCTTAATATAGGTATATATTTATATACGGTAGCCTATGTCAATATTACGTTCTTCTTATCGTTAGCCACGCAAACTGAGTTCATTGATGTCGGAGCTTCTCCACGTATGCTTATAACATACACGTATAGCCCCGTTCAATTATCTTCACCCATTGCAAGCCTTGGAGACAACGACAACGACTAGGACCGTCACAGCGTGTGGCGTGTGGCGTGCTGCTTCCACGTTGCTGCCGCACGGTTGTTTCACCTAGCCAACCTGTTTCTCATCAATGAGTGACGGGCTTCTCTCCCTTTCCTTTCACCCTTCCGGTAACCCACGTGTCTTATCATTATAATATTGCGTTGTAGTTTGTCTCGGAAATCAATTACATCCGCAATATATTGCAATTTGCGACTATTCTCTTAGTTTATTCAAAAAAAAATATTTTGTCTCAAATTTTTAACGTTCTTAACGGACGAAATTATGCACTGTGATCATTGGGGCGACCTCGACATGCTATAATTCCGATGTATGCAAATCTTGAGATCTGAGTTATTGAAGATTTAACGATTCGAGATAAGAAGCTGAGAACGTGAGGGCGAACGGTCGCGTACGACCGCTTTTGTTACACCTGCCAAAGGATTTAATCTCCTCTTGCTACCCTTCACACCTCTCCACTTCCACCTCGAGGTTATCAATCGATAATTTTATCGCGTTGTGTTTCGTAGAACGGTGTACGTATAATTAGACGGTTTGTTAAAATTTGTATTTTTTATGTACGTATTAAGGCACGTAATTTCTATATCCACATTTTTCCCGTATTATTTTTACGAGCTTGAAATGTAACGTTACGTGTTACTACATGTTACGTTCTATGTTACTAATGAAAAGATTGAATCATTGCGAATCTGCGCGTAAAACTTAATGAAGACGTATTCTGGCCTTTTTTTTTTTTTTAAATTTATTATTTCATTTAACTTAAATGAATTCGAATATTTACGTAAGTAAATCAGACGCGGAGAAAGAGATAGAGGAGGAAATTTGCTGCAGGGAGAGACAATTGATAGAATTATATATAGGTATATGTATAATCGATCGCGAAGCAATTTGCAACAAATCTTTTAGATATATTCTATATATTCGGGTTGGCTGGTTAGATCGTGGATACAGACTGTATAATATATTATGTATGAAATGGAAGTGTAGAAATTTTCCTCGGGTAAAAATTTTACAGATAAATTTATAATCCTTTTTAGGCATGAAATCTAGCGTGCCAAAGGGTCCTGGATTCGCGCCAAACGCCAAACATCTACATCAATTCGCGGATATTTAATTTCATTCCACACCATTTTCTCTCTCTTCCCTCGCCCTCTGTCCCTTGATCTTCTCCCTTACCCCACGCATTTTGCAATTGCATATAGGTTCACTTGCTGGATTATTTTTTATTCGCAATATCTTGAATCGTGATAACGATTACTAGTTTTTCTTCGGCTTTTTTTTACCCTCGTATTATATTTTCAATCTTGAGGTAACAATTGTGGCGAACGAAAGAAGAAAAAAAAGAATAGAAAGAAAAACGTTGCACGGTGGCGAAAAATTCTTGATATACGTGTATGAAAAGAGCAAAACAAGCAAGTGCATATAGTGGTATGAGAGAAAAATTTTGGCTGTGCAAAATGCTATTATCATACCAAGATATGAGAGAATAAGGAAAACTAAAGCATATATACATATATTAACGGTGGATCTTCTACGTGGTAAACAGACCGGAAATTCAACCAGCTAGACGAGCGCTATATATACCATACACGTCACTTTAAATAATAACTGCAACGAGGCAGGAATAGAGATTTAAAATTGAATATTTATACTCTTCCGATGAATGATTAGATGATTGGATAATGTTTTTTTTTTCTTATACCTATATATAATCCAATTACTTGTTTTTTTTTTTGCCTTCTTTTTTGTTTTTTGATTATTTTTTTTGCAAATTTGGAGGAAAAAAAAAGGCTCTCCGTTCGGCTTACCGGTCCTTTACTGCCGCGAACCGTGTTTGGGAATCGAGTTCTCTGCTCCGATTACGAAACACTTAATAGCCTCCTGAATAATTCAACGATACAATTTTTTTCCCCCGTTCAGATCGGTTCTTCGATATACACAATATACTTTAAGACCCGCTTTTCTTTCTCTTACATTTTAATACCAACTTCTGTATTTTTTTACATTCTATCTTCCTTCTTTCTATCTTTCTTTCTTTCTTTGGTTTTTTTCCTTCTTTTTTCTTGAATAATTTGTCTGAAAATAGTGTAAAAAACAGCCAGAGAGAGAGAGAGCAAAAAAAAATAGAAGCGAATAATTCTATGCAATAGCACGATGATATATTAGGTGGATAAAACATCGTAAAAAAAGAAAAAGAAACGGGGATTTTTTTTTTTTTTTTTTACCAACACCTCTATTCAAATTTTCTATACATATATACCTGTATACCCAACTCAAGAAGTAAGAAATCAATTATAAACTCCCGTAGAGAAAAATTAAACTTCTAGATTGTGATTTCGTTTTTCTCCGAGGTTACAGCGTTTGTGGATTTTTCACTCGTTATTATTCTTCAACGTTTAGCTAATATCGATAAAAATGAATGAAATAATTTTTTGTGGAATGTGAGAATAAATAATCATTTGGAAAGTCTTCTCTATGATATATTTACGTATACAGCGTTGATCCGCACGAATAGATATACCTAGATATTTGAGTATAGTATATAAAGAGAAAGAGTGAGTGAATGATTTCCATCAGTTACTAATTTACTTCGAATTAAAATACGTCGATACATTTATGTATATATATATATATATATAAACGTGCGCTAAACACACATGGATGTAATAATAACCTGAACGAGTATAAAACGCGTAGGTTTATATACATGGCATAAGAATATCGTTCCGCATATTAATATTCTCGTTCACGGTGAAAGTTTGTGTATCGTAGTAGAGTATAGGTATCTTGGAAAATCAAACGAAGCGTTGCGATGCGATGAAAAATAAAGCATAAGAAAAAAGAAAAAAGTAAAAATAAGAAATGAGAGGCAGTGAAAGAGAGAGAGAGAGAAAGAAATTGAAAATAAAAGACTAGAAAAAAAAAATCTGCAAGAACCATTAGAAAAATTAGAAGAAAATTGCAATGCGTAAAGAACTCTCGCCAATATATTAATGCCTGCTATTATAATCTATGTATATATGTACTACATACTCAGGCGATAATCATTGTAGCTGTGAATATTTGCCGATTCATACAAGCGCGAATTCTCATCAGTATAATGCGCTCATATTCCTATACTATACTCTTAGCTTAGTCCTCAATTTCTATATGTATGTATAGCCGGGTATAAAGTTCGAATCGCTTTTCATATATTAACAAACTTTGTCAATAAAAAGAGAAAACAAAAAAAAGACACAATATTCATTTTTGCGTTTGAAATTTTTGCCTCGCACCACGTACGTACCTGAAACGACGACTGGTATAGGTCTAAGTTGGACAATTTTCCTCCAGGCCTGTTCTTTTCGTCCTCTTGGGGCCCTCAACGGGCAGGACCGTTAAAACGTTCGGTATGAGGTCGATTGTTATTAATTTCTTCCCAAGGGTCCCACTAATATTAATTTACCCTGTGAAAATATTCACGTATGGATAGCCATGGCTATAGAGGTATATGTTCGTTTTATCTCTGTTGAAAACTTCGGCTCTGTATATACTATATACCTATGTATGTAATATCGCGGGGCTGGGTCGTAGTTTTGAATTTTAAAACTTCCGAACGGTCAAAATTCCGAACTTGTTAAATTATTAGGATTTAGAATTTTCAGTTCAGAATATTAAAATTCTGAAAGCTCGGAAATATTCGGAGATATCTCAATAACCCCATGATGTCATAAATAGTTGATAGGACTTTGAAACGTTTTTTTTCCAAAAAGTAAATCTCAAAGAAAATTCAATCATGGTTTTCTCAGCTAATGAAAATTAAATACCTAATTTACGTGAAAGAAGAAAAAATGTTACACGGTTCTTTAATGATCCTTAATAATCTCAATTCACAGAATGAATTAGCGAATTTATGTATGTAATTGGTCGAGCGTATGATTACTTGCGTAATTCGTTCTGTATAGGGAACAGCTAAGATATAAGCTGCGTATGATATGCGATGAGTTGTGTTGCTCTCGTATTTTAGTTATCGGCTTGTTGAGTAGAGGTAGCACCGAAATGATGCCATGAAGAAGCTTCTTCGACTTCTCCAGCTTCTTAAACTTCTCTTGTTCCCCATACAGGCTTCAGACTTTGCTCAAATTTCATCAATTTAACCCTCTCTTCTTACGAGTTTGAAGCTAGATGGTTGGTTCCCTTATTTTATACATATATGTATGTACCTGTACATGCAGGGGGTTAGCTAATACCTCGTCTTTATGTTGTATACGTAGAATACACACGAACTCAACACGCGGCTAAACTAAGCCCTAGGAAATTAATCCCCTGGGATAAAACAGTAGGTAGGTATAGCTGTATAGGTATAGGTACTGCACGAGGAGGCTGCGATATAGAGAGAAAGATAGAATGAGGAAAAGCGAGGTAAAGATGGGAAATGAAGGGAAATGAAGGGACCTTTTTATACACCATCTCCATCCCGCTTTCCTCGTTCACGTAGCAACGATTAACGTAAAAAGCTGCACGGCCTTCTTCGACCCATTCTTCTTATTTCTCTCATTCTTACTTCTTCCTGTTATTCCCTGCTTATAGAATGTACCTACGTAGCCATGATACTCTACATCGAACTGCGTAACGCTTATATATATATATATCTATATATATATATATAGTATATAAACTAGAAGAACACGCGATAACGTAGGAAATTTTTCTCTCAGGAACAAAATACGCGGGGATAAAACGAAAAGAAGAAATGAAGAAAAAGATTGCCTACCTTCCCTTTTCCCTTATATATAGTATCTATACCTAGGTATACCCTATGTAGTACCGCTTTTCATCCCTTTTTCTTCATCCCTTTCCCTATATATGTATCGAGCTATAAAGGATATGGAGAAATCGTTTAGTGCATCAGAAAACTTGAATGAAAATTGATAATTTCACTATCGTATAATTAGTCTGAATGAATTACGCCCAATAGTTTTATTGATAGCAATTAATGTTATTTTTAAGTTATATAACTGTCTTGAGAATCAAAGCAAGAAAGAGCAGAGAAATCGAATAATAGAATAATGATAATGTATTGACAAATCGTGAAAATTTCACGTGGAAAATGACATATGAGTAAACGAATCGATGAACGAAAGCGAGAGAGAATGAAATTTTGGTTTCTGATTTCTCGCATGAGAAAAGAATATCTATTGTATATGGTACGTGTTTTCTGAAGCAGATGAGGAAATCTCGCCCCTATTTTTTAACCCTCCGTGAATTTCGTGAATTTTGTGCCACAGCTGGTGTATAGGTTTAAGTATATACGTTTATACATATATATATATATATATATTTACAATACGAATCGAATCGAATCGATCGTTGTATTTGATTGCGTTCTAATTTACTTTATTCGTATAATCTTTGATCGCACTCCGTTGCGCGTGGAAGTAGAGTGAAAGAAGAAAAAAAAAAAAAAAGAAAAGAGGGGAAGGAAGGGAAAAAGAAAAGATTTCAAATAAAATTCAGCAAAGCAGAACGAACGAGCGAGCTAGCGAGCACTGCCTCGTGCGACAGAAATAATCACGGAATCCTTAATTTCCCTTAATATTAATTCGAGGCAAACGAGATGAAGAAATAGCGAAGATCAAACCAAGTGAATCAAGCTTCGCCTCGTTTTCAGATTTCGCGAATTTTCAGAGAGATCGCGAAGCCCGAGACAAACTTCGACCAATTACCAAAACGAACTTCTATCTTCTCTCTTTCTCTCTATTGATGAGTAATTCAACGAATATATGTTGGCTAACTCTTTTTCTAACATTCGCGAATTTCTCAATTCGGTCAGATTCTAATTTCAATGCTTCAATGATCAAGAAATCTTGCGCCCGTTAGGGGTTGATTTTCAGACCAGAGTCTCATTCTTAGGGCCGTATTCATAGTCAGGTCTTATATTCACGATCGTCTTAAGAACAGCTCTTGGCCAATCAAGTCGAGTCTAGAGCTGACTTAAGACGATCTTGAAAGTAAGACCTGACTATGAATTCCACCCTTAGCGTCGCGAGATCCGGCAGGCCTACTGCAGTAGCGGTGGCCAAGCCGGTCTTGTATCTACCCTTGTATTGGCATTACTTTATATTACGATATCACTTTAAACTGCTCCTACTTGAAGACTGCTTCGCTTTCGATATTTTAAGATGAATAATTTCGGTCTTAGATTTTTACGAGGAATCTACCGGAAAGTAAGGAAAGTACCCGGATTCTGGATTCACTCTGTATATATAGAATCATTTTCGCATCATCCCTGAATGCCTAACCGTGATAAAGCATCGAGTCAGTTTCAACCCTTTTCGTGTCCCGATTCTTCCCATCTACCATCCAGGGTCCAGTGTCTGGCGTCTGGCGTCGAGTGCCCCTGGAGTACGATCCGTCTACGTCGACCTACGAGTCAAGACATTCGACACTCCGTTGGGACCCGGACTATCGTAGATACATTAAACAGCGCACCGGTCTGTGGATAACGGACTTGAGAAAAATATTTTAAACAACGAATTTTCTTCCCCAAATGAAATTTTGTTCTTTCTCAAATTTCCTTCGAGGAAAAAAAGTCGTTCTTTAAAATATTCTTTCAGTCTCGTGATTTTAAAATTCGATGAAAAAGTGAAAATCCGTACCTATACCTACGTACATCGTGAAAGTTTTTTAGTTGATTAAATTCCCTTCTATATATATACATATATACATGAGTATATATAGAAATAATCTTCGCCCAGTTTAGTTAGCGCGTTTCATTTCCTCGTCGTGCAATCAAGCGACATTTCAATTTCACCTTGTCTCTTGGGAGTCGGGTGCCGATCCACGGATTTCTCTCTATGTCTCTGTACCTCGTTGCAAAAAGATCTTGATGGAAAAAGGAAAAGAAGAAGAGAAAGAAAGAAAGGGGGAAAAAAAAAAAGAAAAAGAAATGTTCCAGAAAAGAAGAGAAAAGAAGATAAATGAAGTGAAATAAAATGATTTTAGAATAGTCGGTGGTTATAGGCAGCATCCATCCATTGAAGAATTCGCGAAGATTGGTCGGTGAGGAAAAAAAAACACGGAGGAAGAAAAAAGGACAATAAATATAAAAAATGGTCGTAACCTAATTCCAGGGATAAATGCTAAGTGGGGGCAGAGATTTCTGAGATATGAGTTCTCGTAACGTAGCTTTCCTCTCTCTTTCTCTTTCTCTTTTCTCTGTCGGGGTATAAAGCAGAAGAATAGGGGAAGAGGAGAAAAAAAAAAAAAAAAAAGAGGAATATATGGGAATAGAAGAGGAAGAGTGCGTTAGGAAAGTCTGGGAAAATTCTTGGCTCGTCCGATATCCTCCCTTGCCTCTGGTTCTCCATCCTCCTGGTTACGTACTATACCGCAGAAAAATCGTCGTCGTATTTGGGTGTCCTCATGTACCGTAGACCTAGCGATATATATATTTAAGGGAAGGTAGTATATTCGGATGCCAGGACCGCCCATCTCGTTTATGCGCCACCGGCTGAGTCAGCGAGCGTCGCCCTCCGATATAAACGGCTTTTCCGCCCTGCGCGATCCCTGGATCAAATAGTTTTCCTCTTCTTCATGAGGTACTCACTCACTCACTCACTCACTCACTCACTTACTCACTCACTCACTCACTCACGATTCTATCAAAGTAAAGAAAAAAGGTGGAATAATCGTGCGAGCTGATTCTTATTCCTTTGGAATTATACGTTCGAACAAAATCAAAGTAAGAAATTTACAAAGGGATAGGAACGATTTCTTGAGAAAACGATACCTTCCTTCGCTAAATATATTTTCTTTATTTATACATATATATATATACGAAAGTAGGGGGACGATGTTTATGGAAAAGTTTATGACGTTAAATCGCATCGCGATAGGTATCTCGGTACGAAATGGGGTAGGAGGCAAAAGAGGGTCTGTTCGTAAAGCCAAGGTAAGCTCAGTCTGAAGAGTTGACATTAATTGGACCGCCTTGACAACTCTCATTCATCCCCTAACAAGGCGGCATACGTTCGCGGTCCTCGTCGTATGGGTACACCATGCATACACACACACATACCTATACACGTGATTTCCTATCCGTACCGATGCGATTCTCGGTGATCTTTGTCTGCGTAAATACAATATGGCACAGTACCTACGTATAGCTCTCGTAAGAAAGAACTGGATTTTATACACAATGGTAGAAATCTGGACTGAAAAATACTTGGCTGATCTTATAAAACCACCCCAGACTTCCCTGTATTTCTCTCTCTCTCTCTCTCTCTCTTCACAGAAACTGATTCAGGATTTATCGCCACAGCACACACAGCTACTAGGATTTTAGTATTTCTTTCAAATCCCATAAATTTAAACCTGTCGAGAAGTATATTGGTACTTTTTCTACACTGTACTTATTCGACTTAAAAAAAAAAAAACCGAGGATCCGAAAATTACACTTCGTTTTAGATATCGAGTGTAGGGGTAGGTAGGAGTAGTCCGCTCACGGTCAAAATCTCTAAAAGAAGGATCAGGGTCTGCGGTGTAAGGCAGTAGCGAAAGCCGGTAAGCGTAGTCCGGTCCGGCATAGATATAGTAGTTCGTAATCTAATTTAAAGTTCAGGACTTTGCCTCGAAGTCAGAGTGCCGAGCTATTTTATCGAGCTTCCCTTATTCTTTTCTATACCCTGTACGACAATGGGAAGGAATAAATTGACCCCTTGCTACCGTGAGCCAACATACTGGGGGGGGTAGGGGGTAGGGTAAATATCTGCCTATTTATAAATCCGCGTAGGTATCTATCGCTACATCGATTCATGTAATATATTTGTTTCCCTATTCGATTTTATTTTGAAGAGAAATTTCAAGTGAAACAAAAGTTGGAACTTTTTCCCGATTTTTTTCCCTATTTTGCGTATTTTTCTACCCCCTAGCGATTCTGGAGTCTAATAGATCGTTATTATAAAGTCTGTGGAAAAGAGTAATTGCACCGGTGTTAGAGAGTACGAATCATACCGTACCGTACCATACCATACCATACCGAGTGAATCTCCTCCTCGGCAGTTCTACTGCAGACGTCTGACGCTGCAGCTGACTTTACTACTAACGCCACGCCTCCGTCTAACTCTAATTCTCCAACTCTCAGCATCGCAAACAGAGAGAATCCGCTATTTCTTACATCTGGATCCTCAGCGTGTTCATCTTTTTTTTATAGAAAAAGTAAAAAAGTTACATACTTGCGATTGAAGACATTAAAAACGAACAAAAAAAAAGAAAGGGAAATAGGAAATAGGAAATAGGAAATAGAAAAAAAATCTGCACCTCCGATCCGGTACTTTTTCTCTCATAAACGCGAGATCAATTAGTTCGGATTATTGTTTAGCAATAGTCTCTGAGGGTATCTGCGCGTGATATTGGCGATAGCGCGTATCTCTAACGCGCTATTACGCGCCCCACGTATAGTGATAGCGACTGGTAGAGTTGTTCTTCTCCGAGAAGACCCAAGTATGTATTACTCTACTCGAGTAGTTAAATGGCGTCTGCTTTCCAGTCCCGGGTTATCGTGCGAAAACTGTACCGCGGGGGGTGCTCTAAGAGTAGCGACACGCGATACGGACGATAACCGACCCCGACTCCCTTCTTCCTTTCTCTCTCTCTCTCTCTGCGTTTACCTGTTGCAGTGCCGCTTTTCTTCGACCTGTGTGTGTGTGTGTATGCTTTTTTGCCCCAGTTTTCTGGGTTTTTCTCGCCTATTTGTATACAGGTCGGATTATAATTGCATAAATTATCGGCGAAAAAATTTGTTGAAAAAGAAAAAAACCGAAATGAAATGAAATAAATAGTTGAGATCAAAGAAAATAACAATAATTAATGAAATTTAACGCGAAACGAGATATGATACGATATTTATGATCATTCAGGTTTTTCTTCTTTTCGTCTCTCTCGACGAAAAGAAAGAACCCGGTATATACAGTACTACAGAGATATCGGCCAGCCATTACTGATAATTGCGATATTTGGCGTGTGTTCTGTTTTTTTTTCTTTCATTTTTATTCTCTTCTCGTTTATTTCACTTCATTTTTACCTTCCGAAGGGGGAAAAAAAAACCCTCTGATATTGTGTATATCGATATATATATACATATGTATTGTGTGTACATGTATGTATATATATAAATTATTATGTATATTCACTGCTGCAGAGATTGAATGGTGGGTGGTTTTGATCAAGCGTGATTATTAATTTCGCCGACTCTTTCATTAAAATTTATATAAAATCTAGGTAATTTAGCCAGCGATGCAGCCTTCTGCTTCTGCTTCTGCCTCTGCCTCTGCCTCTGCCCCCATCCTCATCGAGAAAACTGCGAAATCAACCCAACCCAACCCATTCCTGCTGTGAGCCAGGCATCTCTCCCTGGCTGCTGGCAAACCCCTCGACTACGAAAACTCTTGCTCGTTGGGGGGCAACTTTTAACGAGAACGAAAAAGTTCGGAGCCAAATTCAGAGAATATCGATTAACGCGAGGTTCGAGCATTTATTGATTCCTACGGACGCGCGGTACTGCTTATAATTCGGTATTTACGCATTACACTCGATATATATACATATTTACTCATGCTTAAATAGGTAATAACGATATAACTAGGTATATAACGGATAAAAATATCTAATGTATACATAATTATATAAAAAAAGCAGAAATATTAAATAATAACGATGATGATCGATTTTCGTAAGATTCTTAAATATTATGCACAATATATATTATGTATAGAAATAATTCGATTCGCGTATCTATACACCGTAATTATATGATTCGCGTATAATTTTTCTCACCGATTATATTTAGGATCTTTCACTCTAAAAGAGGAAAGAAAAGAAAAAGAAAATTATGAGGAATTCCCCTCAGCTCAGATTATTGGTGTGCGTGCGAAATTCGGACGTGCCGGTCCACTGATTCTGCCAATATACGATTCTCTTCCGTTTGTCGTCTTCGCCAATCTCTATCTATCTCTCTCTCTCTCTCTCTCTCGCTCTCGCTATTTTATATTTTATTTTTTTATTTCTTCGTCCGCAACAGCAGCAAAAGCAGTTATTCCATCGCAAGCACATTGTAGTGTATTTCAATTTTTCATTCTTGCAGTTAATTATTAACAAGGGTCAGCAGACTACCAAACCAATCCACCACTCCTAGGCAGCGCAGTAAAAAGGGTTACAGGTAATTGAAAGCAAAGTAAACGCAATTTCATCAATGGCGGGTTCCACCTGTATTCTTACTTTATTCGCTTCCTGTTCCAACCGCTTGCATCCAACACCTTTTTATTTTTCCTTTTTGAATTTTTTTTTGGCACACCCTGATATATTATAAAGTTATCGATTTTCCACAATATATAAATCGTTTATAGATAAATGAATAAATAAATAAATAAATAAGAAAAATAAAGAAATATATGAGATAAAATATCTAGAGAATTTTTCTGCCTCGGAGTGTCCGGACTGGGAATTGAAGAGAGGCAATTTACTCTTTTAATGGGAGAGGTAGGTTGGTAGGTAGAAAGGTATAAAAGCGAAGGAGAAAAGCAAAAGAGGAAAAAAAAAAAAAAAAAAAAATGAAAAAAATAAATGTGAGTTGAAGTAAAGTTGTGTACGGTACCGAGGGTGGGTCAACGTAGGAACGATGAACTGGTAAAGGAAGGGAAGAGCTGAAGGGAATCCCCTGGCCTAATGGCTTCATAAATTTCGACGGTCATCTTACGCTCGAAAGCACCGCGCGTAGTCCCTATACTGGTTGCAGTTTCTTCCTATAAACGTATACCTTTTCATTTAATGGGAATCGATAGGGCAATGCCAATAGCTACTATGAGGTTTTCTTATGGACTAAATTTCGAGTGTATCTAGGTATATACGGATAAATATCACCACTTATATTGTCAGTTTGCAAGAAGAAGGTTTCTAAAAAGAAAAAGAAGAAGGAAAAGGGAAAGGGAAAGGAAAAAAAAAGGGAAAAAAAGTTTAATTGCAATCAAGTATATCTACGTACAGATTTTTATAAATCTTGAGATTGGGTGGCGGCAGTGGAGCAAAGGGAGAAAAAGGGGGACAGGGTCGAGTCGAGCTTTGACTCTAATAAAAATCCATCTCTCGAGCAAAGCTGTAATCATTTACCCGGATTTAATACCAGATTAATGAGGCAATTTACGTCAAAGGGATGGGGGAGGTGGGGTGCGATGAAGGACGAGGGTTTGAGGAAAGAGAGAGAAATAGAGAAGAGAGGGAAGAGGGAAGAGGGTCTCTTAATCGACGGAGACGGCTAATTTTTCAGCAACATCAATATCGCCAATTTTATGCTCTCTTCAGGGGGTGCGGCGGGGCGCAGGGTATGAAATACATAATGTTCGATATTGCAGACTCTCTTTCTTTCGCGCTTTTTCTTATTTTCTCATCTTCTCTTATTCATCTCGCGAGATAAAGGAGAAACAAACTGCAGTACGCGCTTGGTTATCACTCGGCGATGTGATAAATTCGCAAAATCGCGTATACTTTGAGTGGCTCGACGCTTTTTTCATATTCTATAGCTACCTCGGTGCTGTAGCTACTGTCAGGTACTACGTGCACATACCTACATCTACTGTACCAATTGCGAAAATAACTCCGCTAACCGCGGGCGGCATATCATAAAATGCTGCACCGTTGCACCGTTGTATCGTTGCCCCCTGCAACACAGCAATAGCAACAGCAACAGCAACAGCAACAGCAACAGCAACAGCAACAGCAACAGCACCAGTAGCCGCAGGGAGTGGCTTGTAATATGCAATATAATAAATCCCAGTAAATCATTGCGCGTATCTCTCTCTAGGTGTATATATATATATATACATACATATAAAACTAGTAAATACAGTTATACATACAGTCGCACATGTTTTGCGAAAGAGAATATCCCGTCTCGCGATTTATAATTACTTTAGTCGGAATACCGTAGCGAAATTTATTCAAAGCAAAAACAAACAAAAAAAAGAACAGGATACTATCCTGCGTAAATTATCTATAAATTTGGAGAAAAATCAGTTAATTATATAGGGGTAAATAAATTGAGATGGATTAGAAGCATATAGTTATATATATGACTACCACAGCCTAGACCCTAGAGGACTTTGTAGAATAATCTCTATACCTGCCCTCGTCGTCTTTCAGACGAGTTGTGGGACAGGCTAGCTAGGATCTCGTGGGGGTAGGTGTAAGGGTAGGTGCAGGGTGAGCTCGGCGCGCGGTCATATTTAATGGATAGTTAAGTAGGGGTAGCCCAACGTGATCCGAATGCGATGTCGACTCCCTCCCTTCCCTTATCACATACGCTCCAAGTTGCACGTATCTCGTATCGCGGAATACGCCGCGTATCACGTACCGCGTATCACGTATATATCTACGTGCTCTGGAATCACGCAACGGCCGGGACCTACCCACATACACATATATATGTATATGTATATGTATATACTACTACGGACAAAGTACGAATACCGAATAACCACAACACCACACACGTACCGGGCTAATATTATAGGAATATACCCATATACGTATAAATCTATAGTATGTACGGAACGGACCACCGGACTTTAGAATTCGAAATTTAGATCATCCGGGGATTCGATTTTCTCTCTTCTTCGTTTATTTTTATTTCCACTCTAGATGACGAGAGAAATCATTTTTTTCTTTTCTTTTTTTATCACATCTACGATAAACTGGTAGAAAATCTACGAGAGAGAAAAACGAGAACAATTTCTTCGCATAATAATTGATACTGTTTCCGTTATAATTACATGTTTTTTTGTTGTTGTTTTTATTTTCTTTTTCATGTGATGAACTTTTTATCTCGTTTCAACCTTTTTTTTCTTCTTTTTTTCGTACGTACCTTTTTAATTCCGTTAAAATTTCTTCGTATTTTTTCTTCCTGATTTAATATAAGAGATACATTTGGGTATATATAGTAAGTATATAATGTGGAAGGGTAGATATAATGTGGGTCGATTTTATTTCCCTTGGGATTTATCGAGCCTGACTGTGTAGTAGAATAGCTACTGTTTAAAAAATACGAACTTGCACCACCGCGCCGCCACCACCACCACCACCACCCCTATAATCCATTTGCGTTAACTGAAGATCGATTCGGTAGAGCGTGGATAACGGAGGGCTATAAAAGTTGATCCTTTTATCACTAATGTCCTTCCCCGCGGTGGTCTATATACATATTGCTATATATACATATATATTCGTACATACCTATACTTACAGAGACCGGAAGCAGGAAAATAGTATTCGGTTACTCACGCGCCAAAGGCGCTATAGGTATATACGCACATGATTTATCTGTTTACCATATAACTGTGAAAATGTGTAGTCGTATAAATATGTATATATACTGATACCTGCTGCAGCTCAAACATTACGAAATCACAAAAAAGAAAGAAAGAGAAACAAGAAAAAACAAACTTCCCTCAAAAGTTGGAAGAGAAACAAAATGAATGAATATGAAAGGTGGATATCAAAGTTGATCCTTTTATCACTAATGTCATCCCATTTCCATCCTGGTGATAACACGCGACTTTAGGTATACCGGATGATTCCTCCCTTACATCACAATGATTTGGGTAGCGGATCGTCAGTTTTTAGAGTTGTATATCTATATGTATCTATGATATAGACATACAGATATACACACGGAAATAGTAGGTTCCGATTATTGCTGCCTATAGCTACTTGAACTGGAATCTTGGCTCGTATCAATAACGTATAGAAATCGGTTTTCCGGTGATCGTGCGAGGCGTATACATGTACTCGAATTTCCACCCTACTTTTCTATGTATACAAAATAAACCGAGAAAAGAAAAGATCATCGTCGACCCATACGGAGCATATGAACGTCGGATTGTTTAACCCATGCAAATTTTAGCGAACGAAAATCTTATCTGTTATCGCTTCATTTCCATCTGGCACGTGCCCACTCACTCTTTCTCTACGTTTTTATCTCTCCATGGTCTCCAACAATTTTATTTCTTCGTATACATATAAGGGTTGATTACCACGATACGAGTTTTGGATTTGAAATTATTTCAATCTGTCATCGTCGTCGGTTTTGCGGCAGTTGGGTAGACGACGCGGTTTACTCGATCGTGAATTTTCATACAAAAGAGACATAAAATCATGTAATAACGAATAATTACTCGTGAAAAGACAATTAGGGTTGGTGAGCTAATCGCGAAAACCGCGTACGCGATCAGTATTAACTCCTAATTGCGCTAAATCGCGTCATTTCATTTTCCGATATAGACATACTTGCACATACCTCGCGCTTGCCTCTGCACCAATTATAGAGAATTTATAAAATTATTCCAGAACCGCAGCTGCAGGGTCAATTAACGGGGCGGCGAATTCAACCCCTAGTGGAAAAAAAAATTAGAAAAAAAATGATGTAATAAGTTCGACAAAGATAAAAAAGAAGGAAGGAGAGGAAGCAAGATATATCTACCCTTTTTTTTTTCATATTTCATATCCAAACTATAACGACGAGGTTATGCCTGTAATTGTAATTTGCAAAAAAATATTTGCATGTACGAAGGGAGCTTAGAGAACATTGGAGAATAACTGGGACGGGGAGGATGAACCAGAAAGCGAGTAAGGGTTGAAGTAGTGAAGTGGGGTATCGGGCGAAACGAGGGTAACAGGTGCGGCCTAGAGCGTCTGTAACAGCCACATATATGTGCAGAGCTGTGAGTGAGTAAGTGAGGGAGGAAGGAAGGGAGTTGGGGTTGGGGGTGCAGTTTGGTTTGGTTTGGTATGAGATGGGATGGGATGGGATGGGATGGGATGGGATGGAATAGGATGGGATGGTTCGCGTTCTGTATAGAAATACGTACATTATACGATCCCCATTCATCCCCTTGAGTCTCCTCGTCGCTACCCCTACGTCGAAACCTGGTACCTAGAAAATTACGTCGTTTTAGAACCTCGAAATAGAGAGTCTTTCGGAAGAATTTGGGACCAGGGCGTCTAGCCTTCCCTAGATTACGCCACTTACGTCTAATTAGGAGACAAAATCGCTTCTGATCCTTAGACCTTCCCCGATACTCTTTCGGTTCATTCAATGCGTCATTAATTTTCATCTCTTTTCAAAGATCCGCCAAACTTGCGGGGTCCGATCTTACCTATATATTTTCTCGGTCCGTTCGTTCGCTTTGTGCTACTGAAAATTGTCTCTGATCCACCTGATCCGCGCTAGAGTTTCAATTTTCGTTTTTACCACAGATAAAAGCGAGGAAAAGCATCGCCTCGGATAAACGACCGGGCGATCGTCTGTTCTCTGATCCTTTACGTTCTACTCAGTATTCCTTTGAAGATCACGACTACGGGACACGCGAGGAAAAGATCGACGAGATTTATATATATATATTTATTTATATAGGTATACACGATTACGTGGTGAGATTTCATCCAAGGTTACGGATTGGAAGCGTAAACTTACCATCGCGCTTTCGTAACAATAGGAATTTTGATATTAGCGAAGTATGGTGGCAGGTTTGACCCGAGAATAAGAGAAGACCGAATGTCGAATCTAGCCAACGTCAACCCCGGATTAGAACCGAGTCTCAGATTGTTGGAAATGAAGTTTAGAAACCCCGACCCAGTCTCTGCCTCACCACCACACTGGCTAATCCGAATAATCCTCGATTCACCTTCGACCTTTAGTTCCCATCGTGAGTCAGCCCATTTCCTCGTTTCTACATCCCCTTCTCGTTGTCGCATCTTTACTTTTCTCTTCTTCCTCTGCTTTATTTCTTTCGGTATTGATAATATAGTTTGGGGTGAATATGACTCGGTTAGTCTGAGAAACGTTAATAGAAGTAGAGAAAACCACGTGGCTGAATGTGTACTGGCTTAAAGATGGCCGGTTTCGGGAACCTTGTGCCAATTTCTATCCTCGTCAGATTTCGCAGAAACTCTGAATCCATTATTCACGTCGTGGTATAGAATGAGGAGTTCTTCCCAAGAAGCGAAGAAGGTAGAGTTGAGAAAAGAGAAGAGAAGAGAAGAGCAGAGAAGGGAAGGGGTGGAGTTTAGAGACGAGAAAACGAACGAACGAAACAGTAATTGTGAATATTTTCTCACATCTGTGCCGTCGGTCAAAAGACATGGCTGAAGTCCAATTGCCGTTTCTTCGTTTCTTAGCTTCCTACCTTCTTCGTCTTCCTCCTCTTGCAATAGACCAGACTATTATTCCCCCTTAACGTATCTAGTTTGCCGATTAGTCTGCGAACACATCTTCGCTCCGCACCTAGACCCATCTTCTCCTATACCAAATGAATCTGATCATTTCTGATCAATCTATCAAAATCGCTTTGCTCCTTTTCGCACGTTTCTTATTTCCCTTGTCTCTACACCGAAATCGAGTTCCTCTCGTTTTCCCATTTTTCGAAACGAAAATTTCAAATCAAATTTTTCACTGATCGAAAGTTTTCAATCGCGTATCATTTCAATATTCATATCGAGTGATTACGGTACAACCAAGTGACTTCTTACGAGAGTGTGTATATCAATCTGAAGAGTGAAAATGAAACTTTGATCGGATAATTTCTGATGGAGTACGTAACCACATCCGTATCACATATTGCTCGGATATTCATTAATTAATTAATTAATTTTGGCGACTAATTAAGGCCGAAGTAACCGTGACTATTCCGTAGATTGTTTTCACACCCGGAAGTTCAATGATCAGCAAACTTCGGCTTAAAGAGATAGAAGACAAAAGTCCTCGAGTATTTTTCGAAATTTTTTCATTACCATAAGATTTTCGCATCGATCCACAAGATTTTTTTTCAATAAATAACCAAAACCGTTTGATTTATGTTTACGAAGTAAAAGAGGAAGAAAAAAGAAAACCGGAAATTAACGAAGATCAAACCGGAAGAGAGAGTGATAGATGAGAAGAGATAGACAGTCTAAAATCTCTCTCAGGAAAGTGTATATGACGTGAAAAGATGTTTACGTTTGATAAACATGAATGATAGAAATAAAAAGCGTTGATACCGTGAAATGGTACAGAGGTTGGAAAGGGAGGGTCAGGGATCGAAGATTTTCTTGTTTTCGTTTGAGTGGGTATCAGAAGCAGGGGTATGGATGGCAGCAGCCCGGGTATAGGAAGCAAGAGGAGGCAAATCCTCGGGACGATCGTCGCTTTAGCTTGAAGCATAACTCTTTTTCGTGACCCTTCAACGTTGTAGGTGTTTATCATGGTCCCGTCCTCCCCTAGCGTCTGCAGCGATGAACGCCAGAACTTGGACCATGGCCAACCCCTGCGAACTACTACCCTTTGTCTCACTCTCTCTCTCTCTCTCTCTTTTTCTCTCTCGCTTTTATACCGATAAATTATTGTTTATCCTGCCCCGCACGCTCTTTCGCTCTAGCTAGCTAACTCCCCGTTATTATTTGTTATTAATAATATTTCTGCTGGCTCGACAACAGATAGCCATCCCTATTCCAACAATCCAACAAACAATACCGAAAATGATA
The DNA here is from genome assembly GCA_914767705.2 of Tenthredo notha. Classification (NCBI taxonomy): domain Eukaryota; kingdom Metazoa; phylum Arthropoda; class Insecta; order Hymenoptera; family Tenthredinidae; genus Tenthredo; species Tenthredo notha. The sequence goes on along the minus strand of OU611914.1, from coordinate 624,712 downwards.
CCTACACCTCCATACTATCGCGTCGAAGAACAATATGTGTGCGTATATATACCATACAGCTATTACAAGGGTAGTTATGAAAGTGAAACGAAAAAAAGAAGAAGAAAAAGAAGGAAAAAAAAAAGGATTGCAGGCTAATTTGAGGAGCTTCTTTTTTCTCCGTTTATTCAACTTCTCCCCCGTTTAGTTCTTTGATCAAAAATCGTCTGTCTGATCAAATAAACTTCAATTTCCACGTGTGGTAGCGTTACTTTTTTCTCGCGAAACTCTATGTTAACGATCGTATATTTACCCTCCGTTTCGAGGCATCGAAGTTAATAATTGTGATAGTAATTAGCGCGTGGGTTTGAAATTTTGGGAATTAAACGGGTGTATGTATACATATCTACCGAGGCTTTCGTTCGTCAATGTATAAATTCTTTAGAATAGGCAGACGAAGAAGGAGAAGATGAAGATGAAGATGATGAAGAAGAAGAAGAAGAAGTAAGGTACGCAGGGGAACAAACCGCAGCTGACGGTCGCTGCCGCTGCGGCTCGTTAACACGAAAGACGATTGCGTGTTGCGTAAAGGAGATTCGTTAGCGCTCAAATTAAACCCTCGAATCATTAACGTCACCAATCTTCCCTCGCTAAATTATTCTCTCTCCCTGTGATCCCTTTCTCCCTCTTTTACGCGACTGAAAATTTTCTCCAAAATTAACTTGGACGATTTTCTCTCCCTCTCTCTCTATACTATTTTCTATACCTAATATATATCATCATGTATATTACGATAAAAATCTCGTTATAAATACTTGTATTGGCAAGAAGCTTCGCATAACGAGCTAACATAATAATAATGATGATGATGATATATATAGGTGATTTTCCTCGACAAATAGAAGTCGCAAGACATCGACGAGGCGTGACATATTGTACGATTGCCAAATGCCAACCTGTCTTAGCTGATAGAATTTCTTCTTCTTCTTCTTCTTCGTTGTCATAGTTTTTTTTTTTTTTTTAATTTTTACTTCTTTCTTCCGATTTTTCTTTTTTTCTTCGTCTACTCCGTCTTCTTATTGTATTTTTTGGCATCCTTTTGTTACCACGAGTCTATAATATATCATACCACGTGCATGTCTATATGCTTCATTTAATTTCATGTACATATAGATATGTACATACAAGTATGTGACTTCGGAAAACGATATCTTTAATTAAACTTCGTGACCAATAACTTCGGACCGTCTAGGTCCAGTCACTTATTAATATTATATTTCGCAATCCCACCAGTCGAAATCGCGTACATCGCGACATTCAAACTCTGACTTTGTCCACAAGCGTATAAAATATCTTTTCTCCACCCTTACAGCTTTTTTTCTTCCTCTATTCCCTCGAATTTTATTTTCAACAAATTAGACACTCGCCACGTTGCTATTTGATAATTAAACAGTCGAGATTCAAAAAAGAAGGTACGGGAGAGCGGGAGAGTGGGAGGATTAAAAGAAACGTATCCGGAGGGCCGAAAGGGACTCGACCTGACCTCACGGGTCGTCGAATAGATCCCAATCGATTTTCTTCTCGAGTCTCTTGGCTTCCGTCACCTTGTGTCCGATGGGATTCAACTCTCCCATTCATTAGCCACCCCGTGGTTCGATTGGATATATATCGTACGAAGAATCATTGCCCATTGATTATAGAAGAAGAAAAATAAAAATAATCTAGGAATAGATCTATTCAAAAATGAAGAAGGAGAGAAAGAAAAAGACAAAAATTGTCTCGCTAAAAGCAACTGTTAATTATTAAGTAACTGTCGTCTCTTGGCTCGTGGTTTATTCTTCCTTTCATCATCCCTAGGTACACTAATTAATTCTTCTTCTCAATTTTTCATGTTTCAGTTGTTGGATCTACATCCTATTCAGATGCAGTGAGCAAGAAAGGTGTTTTCTACACGGTGAGTAATGTTTTAAAAAAAAAAAAACAATACAATAATTCGGTCTATTTTACACTGCTGTAGTTGTCTCGATTGAATCAAGTGTCGCTAAAATATTTCACAAATCTTTTTGAAAGAAACTGCAAGGACAACTCTGCCTCGCATCTAACTACATTAAAGCGAAATTCGTTAACTATATGGTATGCAATATCAAAAAAAACTGCGGTGGCTCGAAAAGTAGTAAAAATTGGGGGTGAGGGGAAAGAAAAGAAAAATGAAATAAAATAAAAATCTAAAATTTTATGAAACGCTCTTGCGTCCACGAAGTATGAAATTTCTCTTCAAAACCCCCTTCTTTATCTTATTCTTCTTCTTCTTCTTCTTCTTCTTCTTCGTCGACTGCTACGAGGCGGTGGCTACACGGGTGAATACCTTAACGCGTTTAGGGGGCCTATGAATAAATTTTATTCTCGAAGGTGCGAAGAAAAAGGAGAAGAAGAAAAGAGAAAGAAAATGAAAATAAGAGATTACTGTATATAGCTGGGGTAGGTAATAACATTCTGTATAATATAAAAAATACTAGTCCTAGAAAAGTGAAATTTCTATGAAAGTAGATGATTATTTTGGAATTTGGAATGGAATTGTTAAAAATGTGAAATGAAGTGCGTTTTAATGGTTCTTCGTTTGGCTCTGCACCCTCAGCATCCCCCCGGCGGTAGGTACTCGTTGCATGCGAGCGAACGCTTGCATAGCTGCGTAATTTGCAATTTGCTCGATCCACAAAGAGCAGCTAACTTTCTGGATGTATTCAGCGTTTGTTGAATCGCACAATTGTGAATTGTGGAATTGTACCTCTCGACGTGCGGGCGCGGGCGTGTGTTTGGTCGAGGGAAATATCATTCACTCTCTATCCTGCTCTTTCTCTCTCTCTCTCTCTCTATCTATCTCTCTCTCTCTATCTATCTCTCTCTCGCACCACGTCGCTCGTCCGCCAACGTTCCCGGAAACTAATATCGGAAATTGATAATTAGTCTAATTAGTTCGAACGCCGTTTCCCACAATGTCAAATTTTGTTAAATCCTGACCAATATTCAACCCTTCTGTGTACCTCTATATATGTGTACAGGTCACATACTCGCGCTGCCCACTCGACACATTTTTTCGTTTTTCATTACCTGTACGTACGTCCTGCAATATATTTTTTTCAACACGTGCATGGAATTCCACGTACGTGGATGGAAAATTGCTCATTTCTACCGTGGACTCTATTGCCTTCCTAGGGTGAAAATGAGTCCATTTTCTCCCTAGGCCAGGATTCATTTCCTACCAGAAAATATTTGGAGACTGCAAACGTTTCAAAAATTCAAATTTTCCTAGCATTCTGTTCAACAAGTGCTTCAAAAAGAAAATCTCACGACGATTAATTTGACGATATACTTGTATTGCTTCCGATACGATCAATACAACACGAGTTATTATACACCGAACGAATGTATGGGTGAATTTCAAGTCTCGGAATTTTGAACCTTCGGTGTTCTTCGTTTGAAAGTTTTTCTGAATTGGCTATGCAGACTTTTCGGGAAATTCAATTTCTGATAACTGTGAGTCGATGATATTGAAATTTTGGAATATCGACTTGGTCCCATTGCGAACTTCGCAAGGATTTAAGCATACCTTTGGTTCGTCGTAAACTGGTCGTATACCATACTTACTTACGTATAGGTACCGCGGATCTTTGCGCGGGCACGTTACCTCAGCCCGAAAAATATTTCGCTTCAAATTTTACCCTCAGGTTATATGGTGTATCAACATTTTTATTTCAGACTCTAAAATAGGGACGAATTTTTATATATGAAAACGTATACGTGGTACAGGTGACAGATTTTCTTTTCAAAAATAACAGAAAATAATAAAATACAGTTTTTGGTTTTTATTTGTTTACCTTAATACAACGAGATTTTCCTTCCTTCTATCGCGATCTAATTTTTTTTCTTACCTTCCTTTCTTTTTTCTCCCCTATTCTGTTTTCAAGATTTAAAAATTCGATTTCCGCAACGAATTTCGCCAGTTGTATTTTAAACTGGACACACGCGGCGACGTGTAGTCGGTAATTGTACGACGCCTCCCATTCGCTGTTCAATTTCTCGACCAGTGTTGCAGCAATTGCATTCCCCAGGTCGAATTGAGCTACGGATTGCAGCAGCAGCAGCTCAGCAGCAGCGTACCAGTCCAGAGTATAAGGAAAAAGGTTTCATCTCAGAATTAAACGAGTCCCGTATAACAGGGGTTCGGATCCACTCATTAAGCCAAAGAGCCAAAAAAAATAAAAATAAAAAATTTCCGATCCCAGTCTGAGCTGCAGCTATATCATATCCACATGTATGCATATACGTACCAATATCCCAAAAACAAATAAAAACTAATACTTTATTTCCGTTTGAATTCGCGAGGCAATAATTTCTCAACTAAATTGTGATATATTGTCGGTTTCGGTCCAGGTTTCCCCGCGTTTTCGCCGTTATATTACAGTGTACCCCACATACAGACAGACAGACAGACAGAAGCAGACAGACGGACGGACGGACGGACGGACAGACAGACAGACAGACAGACAGACAGAGAGTAGGAGGTTTCTCGCTTCGGGGTTGCAATGAGCGAGAGTGAGTTTCACCGTCGCCTCTCGCGTTGTTTGTCGTGGGTAGATGATAAGTGGAGGAAAATCTGCGAAGTAGAGGATTCGCGCAGATGTTATAGCGTGCATTTAGCTCTTGTAAACGTTTAGTAGTTTGCATATTTAATTGCACGAGAATGATTTCCTGTTTTATTTTATTGGCAACCGAGTGCTTACTACATTCGCATTATGTAGTACTATAGGTATTGTATAACATTATACTTGGGAGACAAACTGCCTCGGGATATTGTAGGATTATTTGCAACTCCTTCCTCTTATTATCTTGTTGATTTTTCTTTTTTCTTTCTTTTCTTTTTCTTTTTGTTCCTCCTTCGGATATCATAGCGCTAAAGTCATTTACGTGAACGTTACGCTTCCGCTTTTATATCTATATGATCTGATACAGAATCATGTATTGTAAGAATATTTATATATTATTTATGTATATAAATATATATGAATTAAAATCGATACGAATGATTGACTCGGTCAGTGATCGGGAAACAGAAAATTAAAACGGTTCATCGATCTCACCTCGACCCTGTCCGATTCGGAAAAACTGCTCTCCTTTTCTTGATCCTGTATATAAGGCCGAGGGAAATCCCTCGTTGATCTTTTCGCCGAGTGTAGGTAGGTATTCGTGTAGCTACTTGGCCGATCATGATCGAATACGTAATCGGGATAGCAGCCCCGTTTGTTCGCTCGAGTGCTTTGCGATCCATGATATTTCCGAGCTATCGTATATAGTCGAGGATTCGCGATGTTTGAAAATATCCTGTAGCTCTTTACCTAGCCGTTTTCTTCATCGAGTCGAAAACATATATAGTCGGAAAAATGAAAAAATAAATAAAAATGAAAACATTTTATATATTTCAATCTAATAATTTATAGATTTTGTACAGAAACTATAGAAAGCTGAAGTGAGAAATAGACTATTTCATCCAGTTACGAAATTTGACAAGTTTTTTTCAAAATTTTCATCAAACATTTTCCGTCAAGTCGTTCGTAGATAAAAGCCGAGTTCGTTTCAATTCATCTTCTGATCTTATTTATTTGAACCTATACCCCTAAATTCATTTGAGAAATATATTTTTTTTTATCAAACTTTCGTGTAATTTTTGTATATATATTTTTGCACATTTACTTTCTTCCGATAATTAAAGCTGCCAAAAATGATCAAGAATACCGAACGGTGATATAATATGCTCTCCCAGAATACATATATATATATGAACATGGACATGTATACGTATATATAACGATAATCAATTCTAAGGGACTGTGAAGCACCAAAGGGCATTTCGTAGTGCTCGTGTTCAGGATCGAGGGTAGAGAGATTTCCCCATATGACGGATGACCGAAAGGGGTGATGGTGGTGGTAGTGGTAGTGGCCAGGAAACAGGCGAAAGAGAAGGGAAAGGCGAGGGTGGACAGAGCATTTACATCATTTAATTTATGACTCGCTTTCCTACCACCACACACACACACACACACACACATAAATATCTATATATACGTACGTATATACATAACGAATAAATTTGCATATACGTAGACGCTGAGGTATATAACCGAACACGTATGCACCAAGTATAATACGTGTAAAATACATACATGTGTGGGGGGTAGGTTTGAATAGCAGAGATTGGCAGCGCCTAGAATTCCTCCTTCGCAAAACTCAAAATACTCATATATCTATTTTCGGTATGATAAGAGGAGGGCGGGTAGGGGGTGCAGTGGCGGTAACTGATTCGAAAAGTGGGACCGGAAATGGCGAGAGGAACGAGTGGCGTTGGGTTCGGAAGCGCAAATAGTCGGTTTCTGTCGGTATGGTACAAATATCTACAGCTTTTGCACACCCACGCGTATAAATATATATATGTATAGGTGTGTACCTATATGGGTATACGGTATACAGTTATGCGGTACGAGCATGTATCTAGTGATTCCGACTCGAATTCGGTTGGTTAATGGTACGAAAGTAACTCTGCGTTGGCTGGAATCCGCGAGTCCACAAATCCACGAATTTGCGATGTGGAGGGAGGTAAAGTTTGCAGTTGACATGGTTTCCCAAAAGTTTCTAAGGTCGTTCGGGCGTGGCGATTGGAAGCCGAGATTTTCTCTTCTACCGAGTAAACAAAGAGAGGAAAAAAAAAGAAAAAGAAAAATATATGAAAAATTGAATTATCCTGTGATCCTACGTAATAATTATTCATCAAGTCTTATCTAATAGATAAAATGAAGAAAAAAAAAAAAAACAAAACCTGGAGATTACCTAAATCAATGAAAATAATTCAAAGATTTATCAGAGCTGCAGGTGGTCGCGGTGGCAGGTGGAAGCTGTAGATATTATTAAGCGGTAGGATTAGGAGAAACTCAAACTTTGATTGGTTGAGCTAAGGTATCAAGTTTTGGGAACTTGAATTTGAGCTTGGGTTCGCATTCGCGATCCTAGGTATAGGTATGGGGGTGTATAGATTCGGAATGGGATCGAAGAAGAACGAGATTAAACAAAGATATTTCTGCCATAAGGGTTGCTGAAATCCCCATGCTGGGATGATGTTACAATAATAATTAACGGGAGAAGATTTTTAATCCTAAATTCTTCCGTTTTACCAATCGATTTACAAATCGAATCAGTTATTCCCTTTCATAATAATGATAAGAGGAAATAAAGTAAACTTTATATCTTTAATGGGAACAACTTCGTTTTATATATCTACCACAAGCGTCAGCGTTCTCCGGCGACGAGAAGAGAGAAGGATAGAGAGAGAGAGAGAGAAAGGGATGAGAATGAAGACGTAATTCTTTTAATTACGAAGTAGGTAGCCTAAAATATCTTCTTTTCTCCTTTATTTTTCGCCCATTTTCTTCTTCATAAAATCAGGGGAGTGGAAACGATAAAGATGCTTAAAGTACTACTGCAGGTTGTATAGATTATAGAACCCTCGTTGATAATTTGAATTTCTAATTACGTTCGTGCGGTTGTTTTTCGTTTTTCCAGTTTCTTTTTTTTCTTCTTTCTTTTCTTCCTTTTTCGTTAATTTTAATTTTGATTGCCTTGTCCTTATACCTTTACCCTCGTATAAATTAACGCTAATAAATATATATCGTTCGTAGAATTTTCCTTTTTTTTTCTCTTTTTTATATCCTATACCATTATCCTTTCCGATCAATTTTTTTGATCATTCAAATTTTCGTTATACCTCAAATTACCCTCAATAGACAAAAAAATGTCAACTAATTTCTCTCCCCCCCCAGCTGTCTGTCTATTTTTTGTTCTTAATTTTTTCAGGATGTACGAAGACGAAATAGACAGTAGCGGCAGGCGATGGCTCGTGTAGATAAGCCGCCCCCACCTTCCCCGGCGCTCACCCCTTCATGGCAGCTACCGTAAGTAGATTTTTGATGAGAAAAGAAAGAACGAAAAAAGAAAAAACGGAGCAAAAAAAATGAATGAAATCTGGGTAAACCCAGGTGAATGTAAAAAAATCAAAACAAAAAAGGATAAGATCACTTCCTACTGACTAAGCTCTAGCTCGATGACAAAAGTCTGTTAATTTGTCGCTCGTTGATAAGAGAGAAGGTGCGGAGTATCCGAAAAGGGCGGTACGATTTAGGGTCGCGAACGAAGGGTTCGTGCATGTTCGTGTATAACTCCATCGAACTGAACCGAACCCTTAGATACTTCAAGAGTTTCACGTTATGAGGTCATATCTCTTGAAAGGACCTAGGTACTCACCACTCTGCCTGGTCCGTACCTTAAACGATCAGTCATCAGAGTGGCGAATAAGGGATGAAGGAGAAAAGATATTCTAGATATAAAGAGATTCTCTTCCTTTTTTGCATGTGTTATAGGCGATAGACAGAGTTGAAATCGTTTGGGATAGGGATATAACGCGAATCTAACTTAACTCGAGTGAATTGAACCCAACCCAACGAGACGCAACTCGGGTTTTGCTGCATGGTTTGGGGTTTCCAGACTTTGCTGAATGTGTGGCCGCGTTCGATTAATAGTTATTGGTTTCGTTGTTCGGTTCTCCGTTGTATCGGATCTCTCTTCCTGTATACATATATATACTATAGCTATATACCTATATATAGTTACGCCACGTCGTTACCCGCCGCAGATAGCGTAAATCGGGTATCAATTACAGGGTACCGTGTTTTACCCTACCTGAACGTTTGTTCGCGTTTACTAGTTACTTGTACGTACACACATTCATAGATACGCAAACACACACACACATGTATACAATCAACCATGTACACATATACATGCCCGAGGGGAGCTCGGACGTTGCAAGTTTCATCGATAAGGTTAACGAGCTGCTATATAGCTTCTGGTTTAAGGATGTATGTACAATGTAGTAAATCCATACATGCATACATACAGCTGAAGTGATACGACTCTTCAGCAAACCCAGTTTCATCGAAATGGAAAAATGAAAAATTTTGAATGATCAAAACTGGAGAAGAAAGAGAAATCGTTATGATCACATCATGATATATACGCAGAGATTCGTTTCATCAAATTTTGTTTTCAAACTATTTCCCTCGAAGATAAAGCTTCCCTTTTATTTTTATTTCTTTTACTGTTTCTCCCCTAATTTCTATGAACGGTGGTGCAGGTTTTCATTACGAAACGCGTAAGTACCTACTACCTTCTTCGACAGTCTTCCGGTCTGCACACTTGGCATTCAGCTCGCTGACTACCGCGTTGGTGTAGCCTTGCCATAGTCGGGGTTAGAATTTCCGAGCCGATCCAGCTTTTCTCTCCTTAGATACATACAAACATACATACATATACCTACTATCTCGTGTGTGGGTATCTATAGTTGTTGTATCCCCTCATACCGGCGTCTCCTGGCCCGGATAGACTTAGGGCTTGGGCAAAGTAAACCGGCTCTTCTACGAGGGATGCATTAGCGAACCCCTAAATACCGCCTCCACTGCTCACACGGAATACCCAAGCGATTTTCTGTCCTTATGGTGTAGGAATATACCTACGCCTAGCCATTGCCGCATAGTCGAACAGTTTGAATCGCGACGAAATAGACTTGACGCACTTTCTTCCACTCTGCGGCTCAATATTTTTTTTTCTTTCTATCATTCGATCAGAATTGATAGAAAAAAGTTTGATCCACGCGGTGAAATAAATCGGGAATCGCGTTTTAGATTGGGAATAGAATTTTCACCGGTTTCAGGATAAATCTAGGTATTCGGGGGGGTTGGAAATGTGGAGAAGACGACGACGAAGAAGAAAAAGAAGAAGAAGAATCGCCTAGCTCTGCGCGAGTGTGTGGCTCAACGCGAAGGGGTGTATTTTGAGGGGTAACAGTAGTAGTAGACGGGTGTAAAAAATGTATTTGCCGTCCTAGTTTGCTCCGGTTGGCATGGCGTATAGCGAAAGCTGTTCGGTAAATCCAGCTTAAAGCAGCTGTGTAAACGTTGACCTATATTACAATCACCGGCGCCGTACTGCGCCTCCTCTACCTCTACCTCTATACTACCTCTACCTCCAGCCCCAGCTCCTCTTCCTCTTCCTCTTCCTCTTCCTCATCCTCATCCTCATCCTCATCCTCTCGGCAAAGTAACTACGTAAACCAAAGCCTTTGCGCGCAGGTTTTGGTTTTTACGCTTTTTATGCTTTTATATCCGCTTTTTTAAACATATTCAAAGAGCCAACTAATTCGCGATCGTAATGTATACGGGCTCCACATCGTCATTTATTCACATACTTATCGTTTACCTTATACTTCTGAACTTAAAAAAAATAAAAAAACTTTCTCAATTCAAATAGGAATTAAATCCGCTCTCCAGATTCTTTTCCTTATCCTGGACTGACCACGACTACTATATTTGATCTCCTTTGATATTCTTTTTTCTTCATCATTCGATACATCAGGTATGTGTGGGTTACCTGTATTCTATAGAATATCCGAATATGATGATGCGGCAAAAGATACAAAGGGTTGATTTTTCAAAGTCTCGGAGAAAAGCAGCTGCGGCAAGGCAAGGTACAGCAAGGAAAGGCAAAGCAAGGCAAGGCAAGGCGAGGGTAGAGAGGATCATCCTGGGTCGACCCCGCGGCGAGAAAGACGGAGGAGGCACGCAATGGCATCAAGCCTTGTGGCAAATGTGTGCTATCGGGTCGTTTAGTTACGCATTCAAAGTCCTCGCACAAAGGTTTCTCCCGAGGCTCCCTTCGACGTTAGTTTAAAGGATTCTATCAAAGATTCAGGTCTCGCGGTGTTAACGTTCTCTTTCTACTCTCCCTTATTCCTTCTCTCCTTTCCTCTTTCCTCTTTCCTCTTTCCTCTTTCCTCTTCCCGTTTTCCTCTTCCCTATTTCCATCTGACTTATTGTTATTTCCACCGTGGTTTGGCCCACCAGGCGCCGAGACCGCGTGGGCAAGTCCTGCAAGCTCTTACATTAGACCGTAAATCCTTTAAGTGTCTTTCTTCTCTTGCGGTGCTCGTGTTCGTCTCCTCGTTTCCTGAGTACAGAAACTCGCCAAAGTGTTGTACTGTTTTTCATTCCACCCATTCCACCCATTTCACCCATTGCACCTCGTTTGGTGTCTCTTAAGTGGTCAGCAAAAGTTCAATTATAGAATAATGATAATAAGAAGGAGTTTTAGCTGCATATCAAACTACCCTGTGTACCGCGACGATATACTATTCGAGGATAAATGCGGTGCAGTTATGACGGTGAAGGAAAAAGACGCCTTTTGATAAAAGACCGGTAAACTGTGGCCGTATATTCTGGATGAGCTTCGATGTCGCGTGCAGAGAGGAAAAAAGATAGAAAAATATTACGATGGTCGTGGCTGAGGTATAGAGGGTGAGTACAACCCACTACCACCAACTCCACCCCGTGCCATAGCGTATTGTTGTGGGCTCAAGCACAAAGCTTTCTCTCTCATCCACCCTTATCCGTACCTTCGCCCTGTCGACACCCCGAACTCTCTCTTTCTCTCGATTTCTCTCTTATTCACCCTCGACCGTCGACCCGGTGCCTCGTTTATGCCACACTTTAGTTCGTTCGCAAACTAATTGCAAAGTGTAGGTAGGTAGGTAGGTAGGTAGGTAGCTCGCGGCGCCCCATTAAATCTTCGGGTTGACGCCGAACCCCTAAGTTCACATATTATTGCTCTCGTCAAAATGATTCGTTTCTTTTATATCCACGGTTCCTTTTCGTCCTAATTTTCTTCCGCCCTCAATGTTCCGAGTTTAATTTCAACTACCCCCCTCCCCCGTCCGTTATTTTGTTAATCGATTGGAAACTAGGATCTGGAGACTTTTGCCAGCCAGGTTTGTCCCCGTTCTACTAAATCCACACCCCCTATCCTAACCGAGTAGGAGAAATTTGGAGAGAGAAATTTGAGAAAGTGTTGAAAGAGACGGAAGCGGTTGTACTACAACCAGGGGATGGAAACCAGGTAACCATGGAAACTTTTGATTATATCTCCCGCCGTATTCGCTCGGCCGCTCGCGTTCCTGTCCCTCCCGAAACAAGTTTGAGTTTCTCGGGACAGGATTCGGATTCGGTGGATTGACTCAACGCCAACCTACGATGTACATGAGTACATATACTCTACATAGACTTAGAGTATGTGTGTAGGTGTACCCTAACTACCCTGAAGCATCACTCGTCGTCGTCGTCGAGGAGGATCTAAACCGTAGGTACGGAAGTGGAGGAAATTTTCCCATCTCGAAATTAATCCGCCCTGCAGTTCGCGGGTTCAGGTACGATTTTGTGTCTGAAATTCATACGTCTGATTCCCTCATTTGATGAAAGTTCTGTATATCTGTAAGATCCGTAACACTTCTTCTCACCCCGTATATAAAATACCCGAGAAATTTGTCTCATCCATCGCTACTATAAGACGAGACCTGGAATTGATTCGCGACGCGTACGCGAACTGATTGCAAGACGAAAGGTCGATCGGAACTGGTCAAGCGGAAGTTCGAGGAAATCGAGATGAGAATTGGGTAGTAGAATAATAACTTTGGTATGTAGGTATGTATATCGTGTGTGGGGGGTCTTTGAAACAGTTTCAAATTCAAAAACTAACAACTAATACGGAGGAGACTGATTGATGAGAATATATGGACCGATATGTATAGAACGTTTATGTGGAGCAATTAGAACGATTCCTTATTACCAGCTCGGAAATGGGGTAGGTACAGCGTTGTTGATGCTGCAGTTTAGAAACGGGGACGGGGTTCCGCTGGGTACATAATAAAATCTCTAAAATAGCGGGTGCTCGTATAATAAGCAATTTACATAAGCCGTTTCGATTCGAGTTTAATAACGGGCTGTCATAAAATAAACAAACTTTTTAATACTACCCCCGCGGCTCGACGTGGTACCTACCTTCCGTTCCTTTCCTCCCTATCTACGGGTCCTCGGGATCCCTCCGTCTCCTTGCCTCTATATATCCTGTCCATTGTCTGTTTATTATCAAACTCTGGGAAAGTTTTACGAGATAAAAAAAAAGAAAAAGTAAAGGAGAAAAAAGAAAAGGCCCCTTGATTAAATGGTACTTCGCTCTATCCTCGTACCCGTGATAGATTGACTCGGGAAGAAAAGTTACTCTGAAAATTCTAAACTACATAAACCAAAATTTACCTACTGGCACATTTGTCCGAAAATATTTGTACAGTTTTTTCCCATCGTAATAGCGAATCGAATTTCTTCTCCCTTCTTGTTTATTATTATTTAACGAAAAAAGAAAAAAAAAACCTGTTATGCCATTTACACAAGGGCGGAAATCACGCTTCCATCTATCATCGAATCAATTTTCGGCGAACCTCATATCTTCTTTCTTCTTTTTTCTTTCAATTAAACCAGCGAGAGAAGAATGAGAGGAAGAAGAAGAAGAAGAAGGAGGAGGGTACCTAAATCATTTCGACCCCTTAGTGGTAAAACATGCTATCCCAGAATAAGCTGGGAAAACATGCTAGCCGAGAATAAGCTGGCACAACATGCTACCCGAGAATAAGCTGGCAAAACATGCTACCCGAGAATAAGCTGGCAAAACATGCTACCCCAGAATAAGCTCGCAAAACATGCTACCCGGGAATAAGCTGGCAAAACATGCTATCCGAGAATAAGCTGGCAAAACATGCTAGCCGAAAATGAGTTTCAAGAACATACTATCCCGCGTCAGAAATTTTTTGGAGCAAAATTTGGTTGGTAACACTGCTGCTCGCATAAAGACGAACAAAACGATCTTCATTTCAATTTCTACACAGAAAAAATAGTCACACAGCATATACAGTAGGGTGACAACGTTGTGATCTAGAGTTCAAAGTTTTGGGTCTAACCCCAAAATTTCGTAGTTTTGAGTATTTAAGTAAGTCTTTCAAAATTGGGGCGTGATTGAACAATTTAGAAAGGTCGCTAAAGAATTTCAAAGATAATTTAATCGATCGAAAATCGTTTCTTCTTTTTTTTTTATTTTATTTTTTTTTTACTTAGACTGTACGAATAGTTTTTACACTAACTATATGTGAACGTTTTTGCTGCGACAAATGAATTTCTGTGTAAGAATTAGAATAAAGATCGTTTCGTTCGTCTTTATGCGAGCAGCAGTGTTACCAACCAAATTTTGCTCCAAAAAATTTCTGACGCGAGATAGTATATTCTTGAAACTCATTTTCGGCTAGCATGTTTTGCCAGCTTATTCTCGGGTAGCATGTTTTGCCAGCTTATTCTGGGGTAGCATGTTTTGCCAGCTTATTCTCGGGTAGCATGCTTTGCCAGCTTATTCTCGGGTAGCATGTTTTGCCAGCTTATTCTCGGGTAGCATGTTTTGCTAGCTTATTCTCGGCTAGCATGTTTTCCCAGCTTATTCTGGGATAGCATGTTTTACCACTAAGGGGTCGATTTCTGCACCGTTAAATAATTGATGTATTTCGATCACGTAACGTGGCTCTTCGTCTTGGTTCTGGGACGTCTATGTCTCAGATCCACACATACTATAAGTATTTGCAGTATTTTCGGCAAATTTTTCAACTACGAAATAAACATTCGTAACTATTCGCACCTAATTGGGCATCAGCTCTTTGGAATCTAATTAACGCGATGTATTGAAAAAATTACCTCGGTTATGTCCAAGCTGGCTATTATTTTCAATAATTGTGGAGCCTCGCCTGCACGTGATATATTGGCTGAAGGTTCGCGAAAATACCGAATGCCAAAAAGCTCGGTAAACTCTATAATATGATAAAAATCCAATGCAGGAGGTCTAGATCGACGGTTATGTAGGCGTGTGTGGGTTTCTTGCCTTCCAGACGAGATCGACCAACTCCCCGAACTTAACATTACCGTTATTTTATTTTTACTTCATTTCATTTTATTGCACTTTATCCCAACTTTTCCTGCCTTTTTACATATCTATGTGTATATTAATATATCGCGTCCCTAATGCCATAAAGGCATATCGTCGTTATAGGTCTTTATGGCATACTAATGCTAAAAAGGCATATAGTTTTTTCCAACACTGGGAGATTTCTCTTTCTGTAGAGAAAGAGAACTCTGGGAGATCTAGTCTTTTTTTCAGAATATCCATTTCAAGTTATAGATCTATATGTACAGCGTATGCCTTTATAGCATTAGGGATGCGATATACTCATACCTGTCCACACACTCGACGAACTCTCGCGACTTGATTATTATTATTATTGCTGTTGTTATTAGTATAAAAATTGAGCGATCGGTACGTCGGGAAATAGAGGATGAAGTATTGCGGTTGGAACAAGGGAAATCACATCGGAAAAGCTTTGAGAGCGGATAAGAATTTCCGTTGAATTTTCTTGACCGTACCGCATTGTCGGATTTATTCGGACAATGGTAGGGAATGAAATTTGTGGGATTTCAAAGTTGACTTTTAAGAAACGAAACGAAACGAAGAGGAAGAGAAAAGGAGAACGAAAAAAAAAATAAGAATAAGGATAAGAAGAAGAAGAAGAAGCGGAAGAAACATCGCGTTACGTATCTCGGTGGCAGCAATTATTTCCCTTGGAATTCTCTAAAAGTATTTGCCATTGAAGATACTCTTAGGCACTAGTCCAAATTGCCCGCATTCACCTTATCCCCTTTTCTTTCCTTTTCCCTTTCCTTTCTTTTCTTTTCTCTTTTTACATTTTACCCCATTCTTCTTCTTCTTCTTCTTCTTCTGCTTCTATACTCCCTTATATATCCACTGAGAACAAATCTAGAGACTAGTAAATCACCTATATTTGCCCCAGGTATTAAACTATCGACGATAGTCGAGCCAAATAACTGTTTCTATCGACATAAACGATTTTCGATTAAGAATTTTGTTATATCAAAGATTCGTTCATTTCTTCGTTATTTTTTCCATTCCTTTTTCCTTCTTTCCCTTTTTCTCTTTCGTACAGCTGAAGCTACAGTTCTGTTAGAAAATTGAGGAATCTTGCGTAAGGTGAAATGCGCTTTGGAGGGTTGAGAAAAGGAAGAGGTAAAACAATGCTAAGGCATCCGAACTATAAGCGTAGAAAAATGTGCTTTTAGCTAGCGAGTAGTGAGCGGTCGGAGTTCGCGCAGGATTTTCCAGGGAATACGGAAAGTTGTTTCTCTCGGATCTCTTGATGCTGTTGAGATTGGAAGAGGAACTCTCGTAAAGTAGAAAAATAAAGTTGACCAAAAGAGAAGCGCGCGAGGTCCGTGACTTCAACTTGCAAAAGTCGGAATTAATTCGCAACAACAAACTCCAATAGCCTCAGCGAGCTGGGACTCTGCGGACTTTAGTTGCCCACGGACGTGTCTAGAGTCAATTTCATAGTTCGCTGCCGGAGGAGGACTTTTCCGCGAAAACGTGGAAGAAAAAAGGAGAAAAGAAAAAGTACAAAAATACAAAAATACATTTTTTCTTCTTCCTCTTTTCCTTTCCACTTATATCTAAGGTAAAGCGTGTGAAGATATGGACGACCAAGTTTCAAACAATTTCATATCTCTAGTCTATCCTAGCTCGAAAATATGACGTCCCGTTTGAGAAAGAAAAAGAAAAGAAAAATTTATATACATTTACTTCAGACTTGAAAATATTTTTCAAATAAATTTAGGGGTTGTTATCAACTTTCGAGTACTTTTCGCACGACTAGAAAAACAAGCTCCTCCGAGATATGGACCACGTCTCAGAGGTCAGAGGCTGAACCGAGACGAACTCGGCTCATTATCTCCGAACGCGGTTTGGAGGAAAATGTTTCGCGCGAGTTTGATTGAAATTTTGTAAAAACTTGTCGAATTTACGAAATTCTTTGACTTTGGTATATCAAATTTTGGAACTGGAGGAAATTTTTTCTCTCCTCTTCTCTATGCTGCACTTTTCTCTTAGAATGATGATGACAATATTGCAAGGGTGGCTTGTTGGTGTAGCTATAAAACGAAAGAATGGACATCAAAACGAAAAATAAAATAAAATAGAAATGAAAAGTAAAAAAAATAAGAAAAGAGCCATCGATCTTACGGGGACATTTTTATCGCGGGGACCTGAAAGTTTATCGGTGTCAAGAAAGTAGGGACAAAGAGACGAAGGGACGGAAAAGGTGTAGGGTGTACGCGAAGGAAAAAGGAAGAGTGAAGAAATCCCTGACCAGACCAGGCCTTCAGGCCGATCTAGACCTTAAGGCAGCCGAATTTACCCGGTGTTATTAACGTTTCATTGATTATTGGCACCATATACGAACACCTTTCCGACACCCCCTATATCCCCAGTCTAAGGCACCATATTAAAGCAACAAATGACCCGAGAATCTACCCTATATCCATACATCTATTTATCTATCTATCGGGGGAATATGTATGTGGGTCTAGATGGTAGATATATACAGGGTGGCGAATATCGCAAAAACTAACAGTCGTACAAGAGAAAGTTTTACACAAAACCTGAAGGGTTTTGAGGAGGAAAGATAATGCTGATATGTGTTGACTTGTGGATTTCGCCAATTCCGAGATTTTGCGAATTCTTTTGCTTCTGTATTCAAATTAGTATTTGATTTCGCTATACACATATTAGAATGATCTTTCCCCCTCGAAACCCCCTCAAGTTTTGCATAAAACTTTTTCTTGTATAACTGTTAGTTTTTGAGATATTCACCTGCGGTGATTAAAACGGGCCACCCTGTATACATACATATATATCTATATGTAACCTCATATATGTATTAATACATAATATGTATGTATATGTATATGTATATGTATTACAGACATGGGTATAGACGAGGTTGTATTTTCGGTTTATTTGTCGCTTCGCGTATAAGGGTGGGATGGGTGGCTCGCTACCCGCAGTAGCAAAGCTTGAGGGGGTTGGTTTAGCCGGGGAGAAGAGCGGGCTTAAATTGTTTGTATTGTGCGGGGTTATCGACGGGGTTATTATTGCCTATTATATGAAATTCCAAAGCACAGTGGTGAGAAGTGGAAAGGGCGAAAGGATCGCTAGGGCGGAAGGTGGAAGGTGTAGGGTGTAGGGTGTAGGGTTCAGGGTGGAGATAGATATTCCCTTCTTTGGATGGCGCGCGCGCGGCTCGAACCTCGAAGCTCTAATGTAATATCGATAATTTCGCGTTTCTGATGGATATTCCTGGCGCGTGCCGATTTTTTACTCTTACAATAGGGTTTATACATGGACTCGCGGCACCCTGCTCACTATATCCATCACATACCCTAAATAGCCGATATTTTAACGTCGCGTCGCATAAAAATTTAGACTTAATTTATTCGATTTTTATCTAATTCCGATTCTGATTCATTTCGAAACTTGATAAAGGTATTGAAAATAAAAAACAAAATGAAAAAAATAAAAATGATAGCAAAAAAAAAAAAAAACGAGGAGACGAAACATAGATATTCCATTCCATCTGCGGAATATCTACACCGAGGTTCTTTTGGTCCTGCAACTGGATGCTGCGCAGGAATTACAAAAACATTTTACCCAGTTTTCGGTATACCGGATAGGCGAGCGAAAGGGTGCAGGGGTGGTACTGAGAGGAAACCAAATATTTGATCTGTCCATATATGCAGCCTCCGGTAAGCTTTGCTATTTACCAAATCTAGTGCAAAATATAGGAGAGAACTGTGTTTGCACGTCGTAAATAGGACAGGCTACATGGAAAGCGTATAAACTATATCCTCGCACTACATAGACACACATTTATGTATCGATACATAACAAAATTTGGCTGTTATATATACCTCGCGTTCCTTCACATACATACACACGGTTTGTAATAATCCAGCGACATATTTCCCTAGATTAACGCGTTTTACGTCAGTATAATATTTATGTATAGGTATACGCCTACGCAGCATAACATAGGTATACAGAAAATCAAATAAAAATGAAAATTGAATAAAACGGGCTAAAAAGGCTGTTTCCTTTTTCTTTTTTTTTTATATAAAGCACAATATTCGATCATCTAAATGATTTTTTCGTATAAAAATGTCCCTTCTTCTTTCATTCTTCTTCTTTCGAACGGATTGTCTTTCGAGTAGGTATACCATATAGGTACGATCCTATATCCTATAATATAAGACATACTGCGAAAATATCTAACGACAAAACGCTAGGATCCGCTACGCTCCGATGTTTCAAGAGTTATAGGTATACCTCTACATATATTATATATCTATATGGGTACCGTTTGATATTATTCGCAGAAGGTATGTGCACCGGGGGTGAGGATTAAGAGGGGATTTTGCGGGGGTTTGGGAATTGCGAGGATGTTATAAATGACGGCACGAGTGGCTTCAGCACCATTATGTCAAGGTGTGGGTGTATGTGTGTGCGTGTGTGTATGCCTGTGCCAAAATAAAATCGCTTTTTCAAATACGCCTCGGCACATAATACGATTTTAAGGAACCGAGAGCCTGGAATGACGGCGAACGACGTACGACGTGCCACAATTCTTATTATACCTATATACCTATATATACTATACCTACCGACGATCCGCTTCGCCCCATTATATCTGCTTCCCCCAAAATGAAGAAGGAGAAAAAAGGAAAAAAAAACAAAATTTACTATTTTCAGATATATTATAGAGAAAAGTTGAAATATTGAATTCCAAAATTACGTACAGCATGCGTACTTCCTCTTTTTTTTTATTTTTATTTTTTCTAACTTTTCCCACCTTTATAAACTCGGAAAATATACGACCGTATCTGACGCACGGTAGAAGCTTCGCTATATATATATATATATATATATTCTCGGTTAATTGTGATCGATTGTTAATATGTGCCGTATTTTCATTTTCGTTCTCATTCTCATATTTTTTTGTTTTTTTTCTATCATCTCGCGTTTCATTTTCCGCGTATTTCTGGAATCGGGAAATTGATCGTTAATCAATTAATTAAATAACCTTTTTGTTTTCTGTTTTTTTTTCGTTTCCTTTTACACCTTTTTAATGCGGTACCTATATATACTGAATTAAATATGCATCGAATATAGACTCGCTGGTTGTTGTACAGTGTTTTTTTTTCTCTGTGGTACTCGGCGTACTTATTTAATCGCGTTTCGCCTCGTTTTCCATTTTACCTCGATAGGCAGAATATATATATGTATATATCTACTAATTCGCGACTACCGCGTACGTATACAAAAAGCTACGCGTGACTCGCAACGGGTATAGGATGTATAAAAAAATATTTGCGGTAGGTTATTTTTTTTTTTTTTAATTTTCAAATTCTTTTCCCAAAAGAGTTCCTATATACATACACCTATGAATGATAAATTGAATATCGAAAATATTCGAAACCGCAGCAGCCGGCTACACTTCTACCTCGCTCTTATTCTACCCCTCGGTAATCCGCTTGACCAATTTTAATTTCAACTCTCGCCCGTTAGATTTTCTCCGTATATTTCGTATATTTCGTATATTTCGTATATTACCAAACGAGCCGCGCCCTTCTCCAGTTTTCATCCCTTATTCAACTTGAAAATTTGTCGCGTTTTAGGGTACCTCTCCAAACCCCCCTTCGCTCCTCCTTACAGTATCCTTTCTGCATCCCCAAACTCGCTCTGAAATGACGCAGAAATTCACGTCCAGGAATTTTTCCAGCTTAGGTATAGGTATAGGTATAGGTTTATATGGATATATGTATATGGAACAAGAATTTTATATATAGGTACATACCTAAGAAATTCCGTGACATTCATATAGTTTGGTGTTGAGTGTGTATCTGTTTAACTACCTTCATATACCTACCTCCAAACATATTATACAGGTGTGTATACAATCCGGATGCCTATCTTATAGTGAGCCGCGTAACATCCGGTTCCGCAAGTCCTGGGTTCCTTCTCTCACCCCTTCCGCTCTATCTCTTATATAATTTACAAAATTATATCGATTTCAGTTCGTTTTGATTCAAAATTAAATCAATTTAGAGACCAAAAAAAGGGAAAAGGTCTATGGGGTGGGAAAATTGACGAGGTTTCTGAAATTTGCGACTTAATATAACACAGTATCCTCGGATTTATCATCATTCACTGTTTTAAATGAAAAAAAAAAAAATTAAAAATAGACGACAATCAATTTTCTGGGAGAACTTCATACACTGCGTTCCACGCGTATTAGTTATACCTACGTACCTACCCTATACCTACCGTAGAGAAAACGCCGTCTCGTTTTTGCGACTACAACAGTTTGTTATTTCTCACGCGACTACGGTGTCGATTAAAGCTCTGGTAAACGATCGCGGAGGGATGAAGAAACGAGTAAAATAAAGACGGCTGAATAAACGCCTACCTTTAACGGAGGGTGGCTCATCTTCGCTTTCGCCTATAGCTGTATGCGTTTTAGGTTCTAGTTTTCTTTATTTTTATTTTTTCTACCCTATTTTTTATTTCTTATTCCTCCTATGCCTTGTGTAAAGACGTCTATAAAAACGTGGGCAATATACCCGGACCATTTATTGTGAATTACTTGAAATTTTTCCACATGAACAAGGGATGGAAAATTTCGCGAATTTCAATTCTAACCGTCTTTTTTTGTGGAAAAGTAATAAAAATGTCATTTCGCCCCCCAGATATCGATCTATAATACCGCAATGAAATTTGATGAAAAAGAAAAAAAAAAACAAGAAGCTGCACGCGGTATAGGTACTGTATATTTTCAAAGAACGATTGTTATACCCTGTAGTTTCCCTTTGTTTTCCACGGGTAAAGGGTAAAGTGTATACGTTTGTTTGCTCAACTCATTCGCTACCTGTAGTATAACACCTGTGATTGGTGACCACGATGGGTACGAAGAGGAGCAACCTAGCGTGCAGGTAGACAGGTATAACGACGAAAATAGAAGAAGTGGAAGAGGAACAGGAAGACGAAGACGAAGAAGAAGAAGAAAGAAGAGAAATAGGGGTTCCGCGAGTAAGGGTAGCGGGCGCAGAAAGTATAGTTTAGTCGTGTCGCGGTCCAGGTGGTGGTAGTAGTAGTATGGGGTAGTATGGGGTAGTAGGGGGTAGCGGGTCGATACGCGCAGCTCTCGTACGTCGCAGTCGGTCGGTGGGCACGCTGTGGCCCCCCTGAGCTAAGCTCTCCTCTCATTCCGCCGTAAGCCCGCACTTCTGGCACATCCACCAGCCACCTGCACCAGCCACCACGAACCACCACGAACCGCAACCGCCTCTACCACTACCCCGCCACTACCGCCACTACTACCACTACCACCACCAATCCAACCCCCCCATTATCACCATCACTACTAACGTCATACAAATTGGTAATACCGTCTGCAAGCGTTATCGTAATCGTTTGAAAGGGGAGAGAAATAAAAAGAAGAAAAAGAAGAAGAAGAAAAATAATAGAAAGAAGAATAATCGAAAATTGGAAAATTGAAAATCGAAAAAGAGATTAAAAGTACGACGAGAGAGAGAAAGAGAGAGGGAGAGAGAGAGGGATATGGTACAATAGCAGATATGTCATATAGAGATTGAAGACGTTCGATATGAATTAAGTCGATGAAAGATTAGATCTTAAGGGTGTTATTGAATCCGTTGATAAAACACTCCGTTTAGCCCCGGTGTTTTGAATAGTTAATTCGAAGATGTAGCCATCATCGTGTGTTTGTGTGCGTCGGAGGTGCGCAGGCGGCGGGTGGCAGCGGTCGGTCGGACGGTCGGTCGGTCAGTGTGAATTGAAACTTCGAGACCAAGTGGCGCGAGCGAGTCGCGGGCCGGAGATTGTTGTGACGCGAGTGTCGCGAGTGTCGGGAGTGAAGGTGTGGGTGAGACTACTTCCGGTCCGGAATTAGAAAGAGGGTCAAAGAGGACGACGGGATCTCCCTCTCCCTCTCCCTTTCCCTCTGCCTCAGCCTCTGCCTCTGCCTCTGCCTCTGCCTCTGCCTCTGCCTCTGCCTCTACCTCTCCCTCTCTCGCGCTTTGTTCATCCGTATTTTATCCTGATTTGGTCCAGGGACCGTGAATAAAAGAAAAAGAGGAGAATAAAAGAAAGGCAAGGGAAATAAAAGAAGAGAAAAGAAAAGAAAAGTAAAGTAAAGTAAAGTAAAGTAAAGAAAATAAAAGAAAGGAAAGGAAGAGAAGAAAAGAAAAGAGTGACATCGTTATGACTGCGCGGCCCTCCGGGCGTTTTTTTCCCTCAAAATCTCCACCCTCCTCGGTGGTGGTTGTCCTTCCGGTTCGCCTGAAGGTGCAGGATTTTAGATTTGAGCAAGTGAAAATTCAACCCACGATCGTTTCCTCGTCATAATTTATGTTAGTTTACTTAATTTTTTGTTTATTTAAAAGAAAGAAGGAAACAAAAACGAATTAATATTCACCCCATATTTATATCGTCTGGTGGTTTATTATAACTCTGCGCAAACTGCATATAAGGGATTATAATATAATACAATATAACATAACATAACATAACATAATATAATATAATATAATATAATCGAAAATGTATATATGGTGGTTTTTAATTACGCGGTTAAAAGACGCTGTTGTTCATCATAGTGTCGATGAAAAGCGCAATTTTTCTTCCATGGATCTGCACTAGTCGTTAAATTATTATAGTAGTACATGTATATTACATCCAAACGTAAGTGAAACAACTCAGTGGTACGTTGAGCAAGGGAAGTTATGAAAGTGCGGTGGTTATAAAATCGTTTTTCCTATTTTCCCTAAAGAGAATAGAAAAGAAAAAATTAAATAAAATATAAAATAAATAAAAAGAGGAAAAAGAAACTATTGAAATTTTTTCTTGGCCCGGGGGTAAAACCACCCTCGTTATATTAACGTCGGGGTGATGCAAACGGTACAGCCTCGTTACGCTGTTTAGCATACAAGAAGGGAGTAAATTAATAAAAAAAAAAGGAAAAGAAAAAGAAAGAAAGAAAAAAACACCCAACTCATAGAGAAATGTTCTTAACTTTTGGATTTTTCATATTTATTATTGTTCTCGACTGTAGTGTTCAATGAATAGAAATTTTAAAAATAAAAAATACATCAAGTACATAATTTTATCCTCGATCGAACTCGCCTGTCCTATCGTAGTATTTGTGGTAAATTTGTTATACAGGCGAGTTTTCTGTTACCTTATAAATCTTTACGTGTATCGTTTAACAAAAATCTACATATCATCCGTATCACCGACATTCAATTCATCTTATTAACAATGCGTGTTATATTAAGTGATAAATAATAATTCATAACATTAATAGTCTTAGTATATAAATAAATAAGTAGTGTGTCCGGGGTAAAAATAAGTGTTCTTGTTTTGTGTCTTTTTGAAACTTGAATCATTAGTGTGCTAAAGGAAGATGAGGAAGTCACCTACGTTCTTCGCCTCAAGGTAAACTATCCCTAAACCACCCCCTTTTCCTCATCCCTTACCGAAGGAAACAAATGTTTACTCCGTTTTGATTATTTGTCTTTACGTATAGTCATAGTCGCTGCTGCAAGTTACGATAAGAAAATCGTCATAAATTATTCCTTATGGATTTAATGAAACTTATGCATAATTTATAACATATAGGATTAGCCTCGGGGCTCGCGAAAACTTGGATGAAACGTCGCGGGATCGGAAATGGAGTCGAAGAAAGAAGAGAAAGAAAAAAAGTTCTTTTGATTTTGTTCCTTTTTCTTCTTCTTCTTCTTCGGTTCGATAATCTTGCGTATTAATATACATCTATACAGCTGCGGTATATATGCGAGCATCTTCTCACGTTAGTTATTAGTCAAATTTATACCGCGAACGATGCCACGGCTGCGTTAATGTCTGCGTGTTTCAACGTAAGTTTCGCAACTATAGCAAACTATTGCCTTTCTTGATTATAATTTCGATCCCACGTTATTTCATTCTCTTCCTGTTACTATAAACACGGTTTTAGTACCAAGTACACGAAATTGCCTTTATGCGTATGTGTGTGTCTCCGTGTGTCTGCGTGCTAGGAAACTGTTTGAGATAGGAATCGCCCGGACATATAGTATAGAGAAAAAGAGAGATAGAGACGTAGAGATAGGTGTAACTTGTGGTTAAATAACATTATTATTATTATTATTTCATTTTTTTTCTTCCCCACCCGTGGGAGATAAAATTCTTGGTATAATAATAATTCAGCCAAATGAGTAGAGTCGGACTCAACAGATTTATACGCCCAGCTACGAGGAGTGAATTATTCATTTTTCTATCTCTTCTTACCTCGAACCGTTTTATTCGTATTATAGGTATAAGCGTGTATTTGAACGTCTCCTTCGAGTTTTAATTTTTAATTTTTTTCCACCACTCGCTTCGTTATTCGAATGGAAAGAGAATAAGAAAAAAAAGAGAATACCTGTTGTGCAGGTGTGTAGGTGCAGTAGAATAAGAGGACGATTTTTGATTCACCCTCAAATTTCACATCCAACGTCCAATGATCTTTTCATCTGTCGTACGAGGAAAAATAAGACTAGACGAGAATAACTTTTGAAAAATGTTGCGGGTTCTTTTTTTGTTTGTTGTTTTTTTCTTCTTCTGGTTTTTGTTACCGCCAAAATACATCGCGAGTTAACCAATCCGTGAAATTGGCCACATACAGTCGGTTTCGTTGATTCAAATTCTGCGCCGTATCTCGGGGCTTTTGCAGGGGCCGCCACCCCATACTCCCCAATCCCCCGATCCCCAACCCCTAGAGAAAACGTCAAATTCAGACGAGATAAAACCTCGAACGTACGTGGACCGCGTACGAAGCTAATTGGTACGAGGCGGTAGGAAACACACGTACTGCGGTATTATATATCTACACACATATTTTATTTACGACATACATAGAGCTACATGTATTATATATTAATATAAATATCTATATATATATATATTCGTTTATATTTGTAATTTTATTTAATCGTCGCGATATCGACCCATCCGCGATATATCTTATTACATACCTATAATGCATTTATTTTATAATCGAGGTGAAAATTTACCTGCGGTTTAGCCGACATTATGCTATGGGAGAAAAAAATCTCAAACTAAAGAGAAAAAAGCGCCTGATTGACGGCCCGGAGTTAATTTGAAATTTTTACTACCCCCGAATAAGGAAGAGGAAAGCGAAACTTATATAGGTGAGGACGAAACTCCGAAGAGACGTAAAAGAAAAAGAAGAAGAAATAAAAAAAAAAACCGAGAAGACAGAGCTCAGACCTTTCGCGAAAAATTACTTCAGTTTTTCAATCAATAATACTTCTTTACGAGGTATCGTTAAAATCTTTCTTCAGCTGCAGACGGTGGCTTCGTTTTAGTTCCATACCTACCTAGCTAGTTCTCCTCTTTCTTTTATTCTAAGGAGAGCTATCGACTACTCTATTCACTTTAACCGTTTTATTGCGACTTTTGAAGAAGAAAAACCAACGATTGGTTCTATGGATTTATGGATTATGGAACAGATTCTATTGAGCAGTGAAAATTTACTCCAATTGCTAAATTCGAAAGTCGAAAGGAATAGGTATACCTGTTTCTTATTCGCCTTCTACTTCCCATCCTTATCCACGACCCGTAACACGATGTTTATTTTCTTCGATAATCAGCTCGCACCGACAGGAAACTCAATTCACGACTAATTACTCGTTACTTCAATAAAATACCTAATTCATGGGCACTCAACAAGGCGTTTATTACAGCATTAACGTGACATAATGGCTCTATTTACGTTCACCAAGAACGAGCGAACGAGCGAACGGAACGAACGAACGAACGGAAAATTCTCTTCTCGAAATTCTGTAGAAAATCCGTAAAAAAACAAGAAACAACGTACATTTTTTTTCGGGATAATAATTTCACGTAATCTTCGGTGACGAGAGATCGCATTCTGTATCTGAGACGATTTTGCAGATCTGGAGCTTGACGATGGCCTGAAGATACTGTGGGAACGAACCAACAGTGATGGCCATACTGTCGAAAAATATTCTAGTCGAATCATTCGGGTCAAGGATTAACTTCCGGTTCCTCGATCGCGTGCCCGGGGTTGTTGGTGTCGTTGTAAGACGTCGAGAGCCCCCGGGTGCAGCGTCGATGTTTTGTAGCTTGAGGCTTTCCCTCGAGGCGATCCTCGAAGGCTCCGAATGTCTCGGTCTCAAAACGCGATCCGATGTTTTGGTGGTCTCGAAATTCCCCTGAGACAAGACAGCGGCGAGTTTTGGTGGACTTGAATCCCCTGGGTCTACCAATTCCTCGGGCACCGGGGTGGCCGTCGATTTATCCTCTTCGGAGATCGCAGTCAATTGCGAAGAGGAACGCAGCGTACGGTCGTCTCCGGTCCTTGGAGAAATCGCTAGACTATTTCCGGGGCTATTTTCGTTCGCGTATTCCATCCTGATAAAGAAAATGAGAAAAGCAGGAGAAAACATCGTTTTGCAGGCTCAGGGGCTAGCTAATGGACCTGGACTTACACAGAAGTCATTAAAAAAGCCAGTGCCTCGTCGCACGGCGTGGTCTTAGCCATTTTTTCAACCTCCAAGTCTCTGGATTTCTTCGTGTAATTGTAGCGGAGTTTTTTCCAAACTTTTTTCAGACTCTCGACTGTAAGAGAAGATTCTGTTTATCCAATTGATCGAAAATTTTAATCAGCGTCAGATTTTTTTCTTCTCGCCCCCTATACTTACCCGGGGTGTTCATCTCCTCGGAGAGGGACTCCCAGATGATTTTCTTCTGGTTATTGTCTTTGTAAAGGGGATGCCCCGAGTCGTACAGCTCTGGATTTTCTCTGATCAATTCAATCAGTCGAATTTCCTTGTCGGAATTTTGACCCTTCGATTTATCAACCCTCGGCATTTTCTCGAAATCTTATGAGATAATCAGTTACGTGTGTTAAAAATCTCTGCCTTTTTTTTTTTTTTTTTATCAATTTGAGTCGCCAAATTTTTTTCCTGTCTCTCGCGGATATATTAACGACCGTAGACAAATGAGATACGAAAAGCGTAACATTTGGCAACAATAAAATGTGAAAAGCGTTTTTCATAATCGGTCCATTGGAACTGTGTCTAGGAAGCCGTGAGCGCGAGATTAGTCTTACTCACGATTTATTTTCGCGGACCTTTATAAATAAATTTTGTTATAATAATATTTGAGCGGAAATACAGACACCTACTATACTACTATGCATAATTCAATGCCAAGAAGGAGTCGGTGGCGTTGGGCGATGATGAACTTGTTCCATCAGCTTCGAGCCTGCACCAGCAGAGGATGAAAACAATTACTTTGGCAATTTAAATTCCGTAAACAGCGAGGCTGCGGAACGTTCCTCCCTTCTCTGTGTGCGAAAAATGACTTAATCTTGCATCCTTTCGTTGAGCGTCGTTGGGGATCGCGGGCGTAAGGGTGACAGGCGCGACTCGTCCCTCTCTTCGTTGAGAAAAAGCTCCCTTACTCTGTCTCCTCTTCTCTTGAGCGCAAGCTCTTTTACGAGGCGTGGGGTTCACCCTTTGAACAATTATATCTCGCTCTTTATATTAAAAAGTCCAACAAAAAGACAGACCCCTACCAGTCGAGTCCCCGCCTTGAACCCCTCGGCACCCCAGGGGTTGCCGAGGAAATTAAACTCGAGTGTTTGGATACCTTCGAACACCCACCAACCAACGCTGCCTCGAGCTTTCGCGATACTCGCTAATCCCCCATCCTTCAATTTATCGTTCGATATATCGTGTGTATTTCTGTTCAAGGCACACTCACGTAAACCCATATTTACGGACACAAAATTACCATTTTTCTTTGACGCTGTGTTTTTCCGAGTTCGGAAACTGTTGTACCCTCGACTTTGCCGCTGATGTATTATCGTCTTGATATTCGGGAATGAATCCGTCGTCTGATTACCGAAATGATATTTAGAAAAAAGAGTTGTGTTTCGTTTCTATTCGGATATTTGCTTGTAAAAATGACACAAAATTGCTAACAAGTAGATAACAATACGCCGTTCGTTCGCCCGAAGTTTATCCTGATTGACGTACAATCCGCACCCAACGCACACCGTTCGAATGATACGGAAATCCCTCTGGCTTCTGCCTAGCCTGTCGGAGCTTTTCCCGAGTGAAAACTGATTCCTCATCCCTCGCGGTGCCTCTTGTTGCCATCGACATTGTCGACATTATTTTCGTCCTTGTTTTTATTTTCGTCCTTGTTATTATTATTATTATAATTATTTTCAATATGGATGGTGTGTGCCGCGTTATCTAAGCCATAGTCTCGCGACGTAATTAATATTCAGTGTAGTGACAGGGTGGTTGTGCGTCTATGTACACGTGTATAAACACCCCGCGGTACGGTACACCTTATACCTCTTAAGTACTTTCGATCAAAAGTGGTCGAATAACATGGCGACGGTAATCCTGTTAATTATTCAACACGGGCCTGGGACGCGAGCGTTCCTGGCTTCGATCACCAGCTCCTTAGGGCTTTCTCCTTATTCATGGTTTCCCGCGGTATATGAACGTCTGGTATTTTTTTATCCAATCAATTTTCTCTCTATCTTCAATTTGGCTGTGAATAAAGAAAGAATAAAAGAACATGAAATGAAAATTACCCACACCAACATTCAAAGAATTGATAAGAAAATTTATACACTCGGTATACGAGTCAGGATAAATCCCAGGGGCTGATTGACGACGGTGTTAAAATCTACCCAAGAAATGGCCCGTTAATGGCATTCATTAATTAAATACGGCGAAGGCCGTATTACCTACTACCGGGTCCCTGTCACATCGACACCACTCTCAAGGAGGTATGAATTAATATTCTCTCTGCCCGTCTTCGCGCAGTATAAGGGTGGGTAGGTACGTCGTACGAGAAGAGTGGTGCTCGTTGCAGGTTTTTTTATTTTATTTTTTTTAAGGTCTTCATATTTTCCTGATAATTAATTGGTTAGACCTGATGCAGGGACGACGATATTAGGGTAATGCTCTATTTGGATTAATCAACTAACTAATTAATTAATGATGTTTCAAAAATTGAAGGGAAACGGAGAAGTGAAGGAGATTTTTTCTCTCTTTTTCTTCTTATTCACTTTGGACTTTTTCGACTTTTCCGAGTCAAAGACGCGGTTTGCTACCAGTTCGAGAACCTTTTCAATTAAGAATTTCTCTATTACTGCACGTGGTTCGCGGTACATATACCTGGCTCACCTACACTTTGCTCTACACGTACCTATAGAGTTGCTCGAGCCAGCTGTGACACGACGGAGTTAAAACTCACCCCCAGGGGCCAGAAAACCGAGTACCTCTCTCTCTACCTACTACCTGACGAGCAAACTTCGCGATAATATTTCTAATTAGTTTTTTTAACGAATTTTCTATGTACAAACGATCAAGGAAGAACCTCTGCGGGATTTACTTATCCGCTACGTATATATCATTTTTTTTATTTTATCTCTTACTTTTGCATTTTCATTTTCATTCTCATTTTCGGGAAAGGAAACGAGCTTCTCTTCGGCGAGTGCTTTAAGTGTATCTACCTGTCTTTTCGGTACGTTACAGTAGCGCCTAGTTTTTTTTTTCTTTTTATTATCAGGAGAAGTAGGTATACTTTTACTTCTACTTCTAGTTCTAGTTCTACGTCTACTTCTACTTCTGCCATCCACCCAATTCGGTAGAGACCCGTTCACCAGACACTTTATTACGCAATGCTAAAAGTTATTCTCCGCCAAGAAGAATTATGCGAGGCAGCTGTTGCCCAGCCATGAGTAGTATAACGGAATGGCATGGCTGGTGCCCCCGGTTATACGAACAAACGATGAATTTTCACAGTTGATTCGGGATGTCGCGATTATACTTCGATTGTTCTCTTATATCATCCCTTCTCTCTTTTTTTTTACAATCTCCCTATAAAATCCAAAAAAAAAATAAAAAAAATAGAAGGAATTAGGCAACCGAGCAAAGGCGACTATTATTATTTTTTCCTAAAGAAATATTACAGACCCTTGGCGAATCGGGATTAGTTTCGTAAAATGTGATCTTAGCGCGTGTTGTTCTATTGTGAGTTAAAAATACCACGTTAATCTAGATATCCGGTGGATTAAGAAGGAGAAGACGAAGAAGAAGAAGAAGAAAAAGGAGGAGGTGACGGAGAAGGAGAATGAGCTTTCAATATCGAGTTTTTTTTTAGAAAAAAGATACGAAAAATAAATGAAACGTATTTGAAAAAATCTTACCTCAATTATGGTTGATTTTATATCTGCTCTGGGTAATTGCGAGGCTTGTTACACGCCTGTTGGTACTATTCGAGTCTATTTCGTTCCACGTATGTAGGCCAACACTTGACTAATTAGAGAATGATTCCGTCGGTTAAATTGCGGGTTGTAAATTAGGCGAAGACTTTATTGGCCGACGGTGTATCTAAAGTTTTAAACTTACCTGTGCGTATACTATGCCTCTTCGGTCGACCTAGTGTCGCGAAGAGGACTTCTCCTTCTCCTCCTTCTGCTTCTTCTCCTCTGCCTCCTTCGTCGTCCTCGTCGTCTTCTTCTTCTTCTTCAGCGAAGATGAGATCATTCGACTTTTCCACGCGTTTAGAGATGCTTTTTGGCCTTGGCTACTGAAAGAAGGGGGAGGCGATTCGCGAAATATGTGCATACATAAAGATCGTAGAAAATGATGTTGGCGAGGGGTAGCAGGGGTGTTGGTATTCAAATACGATACACGTATGTATAAATAAATAAATAAATAAATATCTATATGTATGGGAGTTCGAACAATGTATTTATACTTCTAGAATCTCGAAAGGGGCCCCCGCGCCCCCCCTTGTATAGCTGCAGAGAGAACAGGCGAGCAAAGTTTACCAGCGTTGAAACTTTGGAAATTTGTTAAATTGCCAATTTACCCTCGAAACTAAAACCCACCCCCTTAGCCAACCCTCGTACTCCTCATCCGAAGCCTACCTTTCCTACCTTCCTTATACCTTAGCCTGCGGTGCCCCCGGCCTCCGCTCTCTCATCTCTCTCACAACGTTCGTTTCTGCCCTGCACTCGCTTATTAGCGAATCGACCAACTTTTTAATCTTCATTTCCGTCCAATTACGAACGGGAATTAATTACGAAATTTCTTCTTCTTCCCCGACTTTTTTCTTTGTCTCTCTTACTTTTTACTCTTGTACGTACTTCCTTCAAACTTTCATCGCGGATTTTATACATGTGTACGAATTTTACTAAATTCGGGCTTCATTCTACTCAAATATCTACCCTACCTACATACATATAATATGATATCTGTATAATATATATACATAGGTATATACTATGTTGTCTATATAATATGTAGATAGCAGTATAAGTATATAATATATCTATGTATGGGAAAGTTGTGCCCCGCCATTGTGCGCTTTCAAAGTTTCGTTGCATTGCTCACCGATTCGGTGTGGCGAACGGTAGCGGGGCCGGAACCGGAAGCTGGCGCAGGCGCCACCGGAAGTGACCTCGTAATTCTCCCTTTCCCTTGCTTTCGCGTATACGCGACCATGAATTACGGCCACACCTTTTGTCTCCTCTCTCTACATCGGGATAACGTGGGATATATAATATATATATATATATACAGGGTAATCCAGAATGCGGTACTTTCTTTACACCGGTGGATTCCTCGTAAAAAAATTTATTCCAATATTAGTTAACTCGCAAATCAGAAACATCAATCTACGAGCGAAGTAGTCGAAATCTGTACGAAACGAAGACTCTTGATGCGTCCGTTTGAGGTCAATTTCGAGACCAGAGTATCTTTTTTGGCCCATATCTCCCGTCGCAACGGTTCTAGGAGTATGAATTTCATATCAAACGACAGAGCGTCTCACGCCGTTCAAGAAAACACCGAACATTGATACTTTTCGTCGATCCGACCCCGAGTCATCGGAGATCGAAGTATCTTACGTCCGTTCGCGGTCTATTTCGAGATGGACGTCTCTTTCTCGGGTCATATTTCGCGATCTATGAGTCCTAGGGGTACAAATTTGTCATCAATCGACAGAGCGGCCACCGGTGTAAAGAAAGTACCGCATTCTGAATCACCCTGTATAGGGATCGTGTGACATTAACGCGTGTGATACGTGTGGTACCTTCCGGAAAGCAGCGGGTCCGCGGTCTCGCGGAATCATCGTGCTGGGTATATAGGTACTACAGTTAACGAGACAGCGGGAAATAATTGGCCGCGACTAATGGTCGTATCCAGGCCGTACGTCGCACCGTTCAGCGCGTCGCGTTGGATAGACGCGAATCACGTCGGTAATAATTTTTCGGAAAGACAAATTGGGGCCGGGTTTAAGTTCCGAACTTTTCCGAAAAACTAAAAAGGAAAGTATAGAAATTAAGGATGGGATAAATAAATAATAAATAATAATCATATACAGAATGGGAAGTAACGTTTACTTCGCTCCTTTATGCTTCGTGTACCTACGTATTTATTTCGTTTTTTCTTCATTTTCTTTGAAACGGAGTTTTGAGGGTGCGGGGTTCGCTGTGCGTTTAGTTCGCTATTGTGTTGAAAGGCAAAACTAAATTTCCGTTAATTGCTTCCGGACAAAGTTTTCTAAAAGCGTCTGACTGCAGAGGTATATACAGAACGCGGAATCATGTCGCGTTGTCACAGTCGCAATTTCAAATTGCGAGATATGGAATAGCAACGAATGGCTGACTGCCTGCCTGCCTGTCTGTCTGTCTGTTTGTCTTTCTGCATGCGCAACTACATATATATCTATATCTAAAGAATGATAGAACGAGAATAAGTGAGAGAAAAGTATAGAAAACCAGGCATAGGCTAGTCGAAACCAGAGTAGGTAGATGTACCATGTACCAGTGACATATGTATATACCTATATTTGCACTGGTATCATATAGTGGTTATAGTAGTAGTGGTGATAGCAGAGCGAGCTAAATGTTGGCAATTCGGAGCACTCTGTTCCCTGATTGCATTTAATTACACGAGGCAACCAACGAGCGCGGAACAGTCCGCAATTGCTGTATTGTACGACTGCAGGGTATATAGTAAGGGTAGCTAAGCCACCCTGTAGACTCGAAGTCGAGACGCCATTTTGCTTCAAGTTGTACTAACAATGAGTCTTTGTCCTCTTTTTTTTTACTTTTATATTTTCAAATTTTCTATAAATCAGCTCATGATTAAATTCCATAGATAGAGAGAGAGAGAGAGAGAAATGAATGAATGAATCAATCGATATACCTGTAACTTTTCACATTGCAAAAAGAAGCTCGTAAATCCCAGGTAACTATATGTTGGGTATATATTCGGATGACGAAACAGAAAGAAAGAGTGAAAAAAAAAAAGGAAAGGAAAGAAAAGTCTAAGGCCTCTGTAGTCGGGCAATGGGCCAAGGAATTTGAACGTTGGGAACGCTCAGGACCTATCACAACAACCCTAAACTAAGTCCGGTGGTAATAAACTCTATCGGTTTAGATACAGGTACAATATCTACTAGTATTAGTGATGTACTTGTGGAAATAGTAATTGTCCGGATTGATTTACGCGAAGAGAGAGAGAGAGAAAGTGAAAAAAAGTGAGAAAAAAGAAGCCAAGATAAAAAATTGGTGCGGTGTAAAATTTTGGCAAACGTATGGCGCGGATTATCACATCTAGGTATTATAATTGACTTTGGAGTGAATCATTTTTCTGCGATGATAGATGTATGTAGGTATACATACGCGATTGTAGCGGACCAGGTAATAGTTCAGTCATTTTTTAATTTTTTTTTTTTTCTTTCACGTTATCTTGGGTGTTGTTTTTTTTTGTTCTTTTCTTTTTCTTTTCGAATCATACTCTTCTCTTTAGGTAATGTATGTATATGGGTATATTCGTATGTATGTACGTATACATTCGTCCATTTATCAGCGAACTGTGATCGTAAGCTGTAATATACTGGATGGTAGATAAGTTACTGCTAGGGACAAACATTAATTTGCCCGGGTCTCCTCCCTGGAGGCTATTCTGTCCCGTTAACGGATGGTCCCCGTCCTTAGACGCATTGATCCCCCTTAAGAACGCGCCGACGAAAGGAAGAAGAATAAGAATAAGAATAGGAATAGGAATAGGAATAGAAATAGGAATAGGAATAGGAAGTAAAAGTGGAAAAATAAGAGGGAGGATAGGAATGAAAAGAACGAAGGGGCGAGGGGTGAGGCACGAGATAGGAAGAAAAGAAAGAATAACTTCTGTCCCGGAAAATGTATTTCGAATATTTGATACGACCATCGTAGCCTCGTGGACGCGCTTTCTCCCCTATATTCGCACAGGGAAGAATCCGGCCGCGTGACCTTTTTCGCGTACCTTAAATTCACCCGCTTCATCCCCCTCTTTCTATCTCTTTCTGTCGAGTTTCGAGACCATACGATGCTATGTTTGACGAGGAGTTTGTAACTCTGCTTTGTACTGTTTCGAAAAATAGAAGAAACTTAGGTATCGGGAAATTACTGTGAGTGAAGACTGCGAGCTTTATCCGTGGGCCTATTGCATCTCTAATGCTTTAATACCTCCTTGTTAGATAAAAAAAAGGAAGGAAAAAAGAAAAATAGACCGGATCTTACCGAAAGAAGGAATTTCGACTAAACACGCCGGAGAATTTAGCTTCGAAATTCTTTGTATAGTTTCGGGTGTTAAATTCGCGAGCCGTTCGTTTAATGACGCGAATTTTTTCGCCGAGGCTGTTGTTGTAAGAAAAAAAAAATTCACCCCCCACCCTTAGCTTCCGCGTAAAAATCTACCTTTATAAAGGGTTTCTTCAGTTCTTTGAATTGAACGAGATCAGGCGCGTGCCATCAGCTCGTACGATCATCATACCCGTCCGGTAATAAATCCCGAGGCCCGTCCGCCCGATTAAGATTGATCGAGCTACTCGTTCCCGCTCACTGCCACCCTTTTTAGCTGGTGGGTAGGAGGTAGGTACTTACCTTTTCTCCCTCTATCGCGAAACACCTTCTCAACGGAATCACCTTACTTCTCAAGAGCCTTCTTAACGAGGCGGTGCCGTTCGGGTTCTTTCTACTTATTTTTATATTCGATGTGGTATTCGCGTTTGTTACGATAATTTCCGATTAGCACTGACCCTTCTTCAAGGATTGGCGATTTCTTTTTCTTATCCTTATGGAAAAAATAAAAAGGCCTAATGCGATTACGACGATTTGTGGGAAAAGTTGTACTCGCGGTATACCTACATGTATGTATATTGTACATATGAAGATGAAGAAGGAGAAGAGATATAAGACCGCTCGCTTGTTTTCGAACGAACAATATTTCGCGAAGTATATAGACCGGGGGTTGGGGACGCGGACGATTCTTGCCTCGCAAAGTTTCTGGCCTGGGGCCAATAGTGACACCACAGGAAACGCTACGTAACTCGACGTCCCCAGTTTCAGCGAAACCCTCGTTGGGACGGATTCCCGTAAACAAGAAAAATCTTGAAACGGTATAATGCGACTCGTTTCTTTCTCTCCTTTTTTTCCTCGAATGAAAATAAAAAATAAAATATAAAAAATACAGAAAAGGAACTACAATACCAAGACTTTCTCTCAGCTTATGTAATTCTTCGCAAATACCAACCGAACGAAATCTTTCTTCGTGTACACTCGATGGCGTTTAACTACTTTGTACAATTGTACTGCCAACTGCTCCGAAGAATAAGAAGAATTCTAATAGCTACTCTCGAGACCGATTCACTTGGCACGTGATACGGTCTTAGCCAAGGTTGCGCTCTTCTCTTTAACTCAAAGTTGTGTAAATTTTCCATAAAATATCATGCCAAATGATCATAAATCTTTGTCATTGTCTCGGAGTAATAATACAGTTTCTTTGATATATACATTCGTTAATTAACTTTCAAGATATCCACGGTGTTTATCTCTCTCTCTCTCTCTCTCTCTCTCGTTCCGCGTTTAATCTCGAATATATGTTACTGGGTTATCATTACCATTATCATTATTATTATTTTTTTCTTTTTTTTCTTTTCTTCTCTTTCTAAACTTATGTCACTATTATTTTTCAACCGCTGACTTGTCGTCAGCGTCATTATAACCAGGAATAGATTTCTCCCTCTACCGTAGCGGTGCGCTGCGCTGCGCTGCGGCCGTTTGTCTCGTGTTTGGTTTCTCGCAGGCGCTTGCGCGCGTTAAACGCCATACTCCCCTATATCTATAGTAATCGTAAGCGCGCGCGGTTACGTTCGGTTTGTTTCGTTTGATTTCGTTTAGTTTCGTTCCGTTTCGTTTAATTTCGTTACGTTTCGTTTTGTTTCGTTTAAAAGAATACCCCGTACATATACATATATACGACCCGAAGACACCGTCGAGTCGCGTCGTTTCTACCCCCCACAGGTGGTGGGCGTACCGACGTCGTCGACGAGGCGACGCGACGCTGAACTACGACGTCGACTACGACGACGACGCACGGTGAGCGCCGCTGCGCCGCACCGCGACAAACAACTATCCCCAACGTCCAACTTCGTCCGTTTCGATGCCGTCAGTTCTGCCCGTCCGAGGGACGGAGACGATATCGCGAAGAGTCGTTTCTTTGACGTCGTTTTAAAACGATGATTATTATTATTATTATAAATAACGGAACGGAGACGGGTAGATTATTATTTTTATAACGGTACATAATCGTCAATAAAACGGTTTATCAATGTGTAAACATATAGTATGTACATATTTACATACACACGCACACGCGCACGCACACACACACATGCACACACACACACCGATCTAAAATATACGCGGAAAAGTTTCTTTCTGTAAATGAATTAATGAATATATGTATATAATCATAGGTGGAGAGAGAAAAAAAAACGAAAAAAAATAAATAAATAAACATAAGAATATTAATAATTATTGTTAAAAATCTATATCTCGTGTTATACCCATAAGTATTGTGCGAACGTATATAGGTGTAGGAAATAAACGAGGCTGATGGAATAATTGTTTGTTCTATTAATATGCGGTTTTGAGTAATAAATTAATTTGATAAATTTAAATCATAAAGCGTTTTAAAAAGCACAGTTTTATAACATAACATAATATAGTATATTATATACCTGGGTGATAAAGTAATATATATATACATATATATAAAAAAAAAGGAAATGAAAACATGCATATTGTGATTGACAACGTGGAAAAAGGAGGATATGAAACGCCCTGCTCTATCATAGCTCTGGACTATTACAAAGTCTCTCTTTGTTTCGTAACACCCTGTTTAACGGGATGACGGGACACCTGATTTTGACAAGGTGCGTGATGAACAATTCCTCAACTAAACTTTACCACCCTTTCATAGAACGTAAAACGATACAAAAAATCGTCTGTTGAGGTCTGTCCCAAAACGTGGAGATACTTTTTGCTACTGTTATCACTCGCTTCAGCGAGAACCTGATGCATTCTCATATCACCCCTATCTCACAACCCTTGATACCTACTTAGGGCCTAGTTCATACGGTGGAAAATTTATTTCCCAAACTTTTGAACTCAGAATAAGAACTTCTTCTTCTTCTTCTTCTTCTTCGTCAGTTTTTTCATATATTTGAGTAAATTAAGGGTCGAAAGTTCGGGGGCTAATCATGTATCTTGAAAAAGAGGAGGAAATAAAATGCGTAAAAAAGAAAAAGAAAAAGAAAGAAAAAAATTAAAAGCGCAAAGGTAACAAACAATACGAATAACCGTGCCGCAGGTTTACCGTCGAGAACAAACGTTCGCTTCCAGAAATACCCCCTGTTTTCGTGAATACTTGAGTAGAAACGGATGCCTCGGGAACCCCATCAAAAGCACGTTAACGTTGCCATGACGACCACTGAGATCCACGCAACGAACGGGACGGACTATGTACGAAGAGATATAAGCGTAACCACCCTCGCCCACCTGCCTGCCTGCCTGCCTGCCTGCCTGCTAGCTTTCCCTCGCGAGCAACTGACTGCCGCAGGTTGTGGGGGCGTTGTTTTTTCATGTCATTGTCATACGTGTCTTGTTCAGGGATGAAATCAAGTTCAAGTGATATGTCAAAGAAAATACATCCCCCCGTATAGAGGGATGAGAAATTGTAGAAATTAAAGAAATAAGAAGAATTTAGTCTTCGGGGGTAATTTTCGAACTTACGTATACGATTTTGGCTTAGAATCGATCGTTGTATAGCAGGATTTTTATTCTTACTACTATGAGGGGTCGGGATGTAGTGCTAGGGGCGAAGGGAATGATGAAATGTAGATTGGGGCCACGCGCGGGCAGCTGTTCGCTACTCGTCTCTTCCTCCATCTTGGATATTTCTGACTTTCAACGGTGTGGTCCATCTTGGATAGTCGTACAATTAGAATCAGGATTTCTTTATATTGCGAAGAGAAAAAATGAAGAAAAAACCGAAGAACAAAATCGGCTCTAATCGGCTTTGAAAAATCCGATCCAACGAGTCTTTTTCATCTTCGGGCTTTTTCTCATTCTTAAAATTTGATGTTGTTCGTCTGTTATTTTTATACTCTTGGCAGTAATTATTACATCTCTGTCTTGAAAAAATTTTCAACTTATACCTACTCAACGCGACTATACTGACTCCGCGGAACCCGTCACCGTTTTGGCAGACTCGTACCATTTCATATCACCAACCCGTCAGTCTAGTAGAATTATTAATAACAAACGAAGAATTTCTCATCTACGACACGTCCGC
Organism: Tenthredo notha; assembly: GCA_914767705.2. Lineage (NCBI taxonomy): Eukaryota > Metazoa > Arthropoda > Insecta > Hymenoptera > Tenthredinidae > Tenthredo > Tenthredo notha. The sequence goes on along the minus strand of OU611914.1, from coordinate 584,990 downwards.
ATTAATAATATACCGAAATTTAAACACTTACTCATCGAGGTTAACGCCGTTCATCCCCTAAATAAACCAATCCAAATATTCAAGACGAAATTCTGATTATTGAGAAAGAGAAAAAACAAAATTCTGATTACTTCATTAACCTCGATCGGAAATATTCATCGAATAAAATTATTCTTGAAGAAATACTGGACCCTGCATGAGGGATGATGGATAATCGCTATATACATGGCATATAACGTAGAAATTTGATCCTCTTATCGCATCGTTTTATCCATAAGTAGCAAAAGCAATATCGAACCGATTCGAGTTGAATGACAGTTATTTCTACCCTCGGTTATCTTATGGTTCGTAAGCGATGGGCAGAGAGGCTAGAGAGAGGAGATCTCTAAGGTCGGCTCTAGTAGCCTTTTGGCGACACTCCAGCCTAGTATAAATATCTCTGGTAGTCACCCAGTCTTGCTATCCGAAAATCTCTGGCCTCTCGACTTTCCCATCTTAATATTTTTTACCGCTATCGGTATATATATTAATTCGTTTAACTTTTCCTAATCAACATTGTCAGAGATGTTGAAACGTCTTCTCGTTACTTCGGTCCATGGAAACTCTTGATGACCGACGTCGACGGTCACATAAATGGTACGTGGTTCAATATTGTCATCATCGTGATCGTCATGCTCATAATTATTATTCAGTTTACGCGTCAGGTTTGTCCCCATTAACGTCATCAAGCCCCCACGTCCAACGTCAGTCGGAAGTTTAGTATCCTTGACCTTGCGAGTCATTAGTAATTATCTATATCATCACTTGGCGTTTTAACATAGGGGTTGACAACGTTGCTTGACAAATTCATTCCTTAATTCCTGTCTTAGTTTTTCGGTGTTTGTTTTTCGAATCTACTTCCGGTATTCAGTGTCGTCTTCTTCTTCTTCTTCTTCTTCTTCTTCCTTTTTCTTTTCTTTTTTTTTCAATGCCTTAGGGCCTGTCGGAGTATAACTCGTCTCGTAGAAGGAGTTTCAACTTCAGGTCCATATGGCGAACGTCTTTGACTATAAGTGACGAGTCGAAAGAGACTGAATAGAAAAGGTACGAAAAAACGAAGGAAATAGAATGAAGAAAAAGAAGAAGAAAAAGAAAAAAAATAAGAAAAGAAGAAGAAGAAGAAGAAGAAGAAGAAACTAAACACTTTGTTCGCTCCTCTGCAAGAGTCCCTCGCGGGATGGCTAGTGGTCTATCTTTGTATCGGTGGAGTACGTGTTCTGACCTTTGGAAAGTTACTTCTCAAATTACAAGTTATTTCCATCAGTGGAAGAAAATAATAATTATAATAATAATATATTATGCCGTTCAACATATATTCACGCCGCTAGTAGTCGTCTGTGATAACGGTAGTTAATTTTTTACCCAAAACCACCCCTATCTATAAAAAAACAAAAATAAGGGTTAAAGAAAGAAGAAATTTCGCTTTTCTTTCTCCCCGTATACAGCTAATCCTAAAATCTCCGCAATTTGTACTATTAGGAGATATGAATTCTTCCTCGTAGGGGTGATAGTGATGAAATTTTCTTTCATTGATATGATATACGGTGTAGAAAGAGAATTGGATGAAAAATAAAACGTGGAGGATATGGTGATGCCTTGTGACTATAGATAAAGTGTTTGGAACGTTCCTGCGAATGATCATGTTTAACTGGCTCGTAAGTTTCCTGATAAATATACACGTATGACCTGTCATTTTTTGTCTCTCTTCTTTCAATCTTCAAATTTCTGTAAAAATTTAAATATCAATAGAAATGGGATACATTGATTTATACATGAGATAAATAAATACCGTAGACGTACGTAGGTATATAAGTATATAGCGAAAGATGCGAGGGATGTGCAAGCTAACGAGGTGTTAACTACGAACCGATGTCGCACGTCTTGTTCAACGTCACTCTTCCCCACTACACCACAGAAACACTTGCGATTTACGTACCTATATGTACGTATACAGATATAGATATATATATATATATATATACATGTAAACCTATATACCCTATCTATATACATACTATATTACCTATACTACACGGCGTTCCCGCGGCCTGACTCATCTCCGAAAACAAATATTGAACTACATTATAGGCTCGGTTCGGAACACTGTGTATAGATCTGCACACATGCACACACACACATGTATATTTATATATATATACCATACATATAGACTCGGCGATAGATCTGATAGATTATATTATAGCTGTTATACGCATCAGTTGGCGTATGGTAATGGAAGATTGCTTAGTTTCAGATCTGCGTTCGGATATTGTTTGAAGATTTTTTTCATCTTTTTAATAAACGGCTGCGATCGTTTTTTCTCTCGAATTTTTATTATATCCTCTTGCCCGGTATTTTATTGCCGGTCTTCTTCATCCGCAATTATTCATCTATTTTACAAACCAGAGATCGGTTTAATAATTTTACTGGCTGTTAAAAATTTTACCGATTTCTAGGAGCGACCCTTTGTCATACACGTTTATAGTCGTCCACAGGGAGAATCGGAACTCTGGACTGTTGGACAGGTATACGTCGGTAGATAGGGGTAGGTTTTAAAAGTTTCAAAAGTCCGCGACCACCGCGCATCTGAAAAGCTCTTCGAGTGAAAAGCTTGGCTTCCGCCAAGCCGTGAATTATGCCGGGGGCATAAATAAAACGTAAATCTTTTTAAACATTTCGGTTAGCGAGAATAATAGGGTGCCTTTCGCCCTCTACGTATCCTATATAACATCGTTACACCCATTTATCTATACTCGCTGCACCTTCACAAGTCCGGCTATTCTCACATTCATGCGAAAAGTCTGTATCTGCAGCGCGAAACGCGCGCTCTATCTGTTCAAGATCCTATTTATCTCATACCTTTTTTTTTTTTCTTTCAAATATTAGCCGAGGGAATCTTTTCGCAGGTATAACTGCAAGTTTTTTGCTTTTAGAATTTAAGGAAAAGCTCATATACATAGAACTGACTTTTCGGTGAAAAATTCTTCGAAAGGTTGATAAACCCGAGACGTTTTTCAAATCATTCGAGAACCCGGATTGGATTGTAATATGTATAATATCAATTTTCATAAGTTTTTAAAAAAATAAACCCTTCGCGTATGTGCAGCGCTTTCTCAGATAACCTGCCGCACATGGTGGTACATTTCTACGATCCCGCTCGAAAAGCTCCCTGCAGGAAACTTGGAGTTCTTCAATTTATAGAACGCGATGGTGTCAAAGGCAGCAGCTTTGGCTCTTTTTCTGTTCCCCCCGTCGCCTCTTTACGCCCCTTCACAACCCCTTTACTTAACTTTACCTAACTTCACTTTATTTTCGCGTACACGCCTTTTTTTTTCTTACTCTTTTCTTTTCACTTTTTTGTTTTTTCTCTTATCTATTTCCCTTCTTTTTTCTTTTCTCTTCTCTTCTTCTCTTCGTTTTCTTTTTTCCTCTTTTTTCTACAGGAAACCTCCGACCAACCGACCCCAGGAACTACCTTCGTTATATACTTCCCATAATCGAGAAAGTAGAGAGCGGGCGTCGTCGTACCGAAGCACCTATACCTATACCTATACCTTCTGGAAAAATGTTCTTCTTCGTCGTTTTTTTTTCTTTTTTTCCCCCTCTCACGAACGCGGAAAACTTCCCTATACGTATATCAACGCATGCAGCAGTGGCTAGTTTTGACGGAATAGTTGACGTAAGAGTTTGGCATCTCGAGGTCACGTCGCGACGCCGCCGTCGCGACGCTACGTAACGTGCTTACCTACTCTATGACGTCATATATTCAAGATCTTGGCGTCTTTATTCGTATTATTTCGACTTTTCAATCTCTCATCTAGCTTCCTTATAGATGAACCAAAGTTCGCCAGCAAACTAAAACGTGTCTCTATTCTTCGTTCAAAATTTCGAAGGCTAAAGATCCGAGGAAGTAAACCTCCGAAATTTGAAATTCAGTCTTTAATAACTGGGCCTGGAAACCAATACCAGTATGGTCAAATTCATCCCCTTGAAATTCACTTTCTCGTACGAAAAAGAAAGAAAAGACAAAGTTTCCAAATCCTATCAATTATTTATGACATCATGAACGAAACTTATCGATTTGTAGAAGAGTAGATGAAATTTTCTTCACGCTACTTTCATCACCGATAGCTGCGATTTATCCGATTGATTAATCGATTTTCAAATTTCAATCAACGAAACGATCTCATTTTCACTCAAGAATTAATATTCACATGTAGTAGGTATACATGCGAAGCGATGTGATAACTATCTTGTAAGTTGGCGGAAGTTTTCGATCAGTCGGTTAATCCCAGTTTCACGAGTTCCCGCGATGTTTATTTATACTTTTATATTGAAATACACTTCTCCTTAGCAATGGTGTATATTTCGCTGTTTATTTCTCTTCTCTTCTCTTCTCTCCTCTTCTCTTATCTTCTCTTTTCTTATTTTCCTCGGATATTTGATTACACACATCTTCGCGGTCCACAATGAAATTTCTTATTATTCTATCCCCAGACTTAATTATCACGTTTTTATTTACGATAATTGAAAGTCACGTTCCCCAATTTATCAAGAGCCAGACACCGATATACGTATCCTAAATATAGGTACCGTAGGCGTCTGCAAAGGCTCGCTAATAACTGAAACCTTATTCTCTTTTTTCGATTGTTACAGAGCGACAGCGGGCTAGTGGAGACAGATCCAAGTCGAGTTGGCAACATGACAGCTATCAACTCGGTGAGTCTTATTAATTCTATGCTAAGAAAAATTATATTAGTCAAATTTCACGATAACTTGGTTGAATATTTTCAAAAGAAATCGTATCTTTCATATATTCAGCGAACACAAAATTATATCGAATAAAAAAAAAAAAGTCTCCTAGACTCCTATACGAATCTGAAGACACGATACTCGTAACCCGTTTACCTCCCCTGGACGATTTAACACAAAAATTAAAAATCAATCCGAAATCTTTCTCGAGATCGAGAGATGGAGACGAAACTCGTCAAGAAACAAGTTTAAATAAAGATCTCGTGTCCTAGCGGTATGTGGGTCAGTCGCAGCAAGAACGGCAGTATTAGTAGCACCAGGATAGTCGGACAGAAGTTCGACAGTCTTACGCAACTTTACAGAGTTACATTAGCCTTTAGAGTAGAGTTTGAACTGCTGCACTGTCACCGAACCCTGACTGACTAATCTTATACCTATAGCACAAGAATCAGTCTCTTTTTCGCAATCCTTTTTTATGCCATTGTTTGTTCTCCCCTTTTCCAACACTCGCGAATTTCGAGTTCCAATATCGCGGTAGGATTGCATCCGTCTAATTGGCAAGTGACGGAAATCCGCATCCGGTTAAAAAACTAAGGTTTTATGATTAAGTCGCCCTCTCACGATTACTGATGATGATAACGATGGCATTTGGGCAGCTGCAATGACGGATTGCAAAAGGACATTACCTTTCCTTCACCCTGCGCCAGTATGACAATCTATAAACATTGCAGACACGTTTAATGAACGCAGTGCGATCGTCGAATGCCGGAAATTTCGAGTCGGTAGAACTTGGCAGCTAGCTTTCATTCCGAAGGATTGTTTTCCTCATTCTTTTTCTCTAGGTTTTTGTCACAGTTAGTGGCGTTTACGTGTTTTACTGTCCGTTATTTTTTTTTTTTTTTTTCTCAATGCTGAATCAAAAATTCTAAACGCTATTAGTTCTTCTTGGCAGAGGTTTCTGACGTTTAGGTAAAAGTAAAACTACGGGGTGATTATTTACCCGGAATAACACGAGTCGAATTTATCTAGAACGAACCAGTACTGCTTTCCGAGAAAATCCTTTACCGAATTATGAAAAATCCGTCGAATTAGATCCTACATAGACACTTGGGCTAACCAGCTCGGCTACCTACTCTACATGTGCGAAACTTTGGCATAGAAACTAGTAGTGCGTAGGCGTCGCGGGCGGCGATCTTCAATGTTCATTCGACGTTGCTGGTTTCGCTGGTTTTGCTGTTGCAGGCTGTTGCAGAGCGGAAGTTTGCCTACCACATTGCTTAATGTTTACTGCTTAGAATGAGGCGTAGCTTGTTCTCCAGCGTCAGAATTTATCTAACTGATACACGGCCCAGCATCAGCTGTTTGATTAACGTGACGAGTGTCCCGAGTTTAGAACTGCACTAGGTTCAGAATGTGCACAGAAATTTCATTCGCCTTTTATCTTTAGGCCAATTACCGTGTGATAGCGAAAAAACAGACCTGCATTACCCATGCAAGGAATGCCTAATAAAAAGTCTATTTCCCGACTAGCACCTATCCGTAATTCGAGTTCTCCTATTTATTTTCATTAGCAAATCCAAAAAAAGAAACACACGCGCCAATGCGTGGGACGTTACACGCGTTGACACATTGTGACAGAAGTAGGTACATCGGCTTAGGTCCTCGAGGGTCCTGTCGAATTTGTTATACTCGTTCCAAGGCTGGGTCAAGAATTTGTATAGTCGTCTTGTTCCTATAATTAACTCGATATTTTTAACCCCCTATTACCCATCCCGTGAACAATTAATCATTCGAGGATTTCGGTAACCAACCGAGCTCTATATAATTTAAGTCTTTCCACTTTTGATAAATATCCGGGGGTTCGTATAGGGAGAGATTAAATATGTTTTCATTATTCCTTGGCATCGACGCCTCCTCCTCGTTTTCAGGAGGAAATATAGAGATCGAAGGAACAACGATCGCTAATATTTGTCTAACAAATGTCCCCCGGGGATATTGGACCGTTCGTCCATCCATGGGTACGGTATAGATACACGCTAGAGTAGATACCGGGTATAGGTATAGGCGTGGGGTAGTAGGTACAGGGTAAAAATTCGTCCACCCGGAAAATAACCCGTCGAAAACAACTCCCTCCTCAATTTTACATCGGCGTTTTCTTCTGCGGAGCTCAGCTCCGAGGAGTGTTAGCCCCGTCGTTTCCTTATACTTTTTCGCTTTCGGTTTTTCGATTCTTTTTTTTTTTCCTCTCCATCTGGGTTAAAGCTAGACGCCCGTATTCCATCCGCGTGCGTAACGCTGCGAGAGAACCCGCATTGGCCCAATTCCCGATTCAACACCGGGAGTATATGGGACAGTGAGAAAGATACGAAGGAATTTTGTCGGGGGATGAGACGCGGAAGCGTGGATTTTTCAGAAAGCTAAAAGGGTTTTTGCCGGTGAATATCGCGCTACTACAACGCGGCCGCCACGGCGGTTGACAAATTTTTATCGCTGCACTGGAATAACGCTATTTATTAGAATTCAATTCCATTCGATTTTATTCGACTTATCCTCTTCACGACCAACCGGGTGCATGGGGGTCATCGCCAATAATCGATTATTCGAATATAAAGCGACGCGCTATTCTTGAACGGTAATGTATTCCTAATGGAGTAATTCACCGGCTATACGCTTTATGTATGTACTTTTTATTTATACCACCTTGGTTCGCGTTCGTCCAAAAAAATGAAGAACTTTTCACGTTTCGAATAGAACAAAACAAAACGAAAGAAATATAAAAATAAAAAAATGAATAAAATAGTAAGAAAAGTCCCAGATCTGTACTGAATTCATGAAAAATCCTTGAGGAACTTATAGGAATATTCAAATGAAGAATAGCTCATACCTCTGGCTATAAGTCCGGGTGTAAAATACGCTCCCCGACTCGAAGACGCGGTTTCTTACTTCATTTATTTATTCCTATTTTATTCCGAAGGAGTTTCCCTCGAGTGGACTTTTATTAAACATTAAGCCCTGGGGGGATAACTCCCTCCCTTTATTCTTATATCTACACAATAATCGGGCCGTGCTTTATGCACTTCTTCTATGCACCTGATGGATGTACGTATATATAAGTATATCTGCATATCCCATTCTGAATAAATCCCAACCCTTAGAGACTGACGGGTACATCTACATTTCATCTCCTATAGTAACATCGTTTTCTATTAGGAACATGCATACACGTAGTCGCGTTACAAAAATATTCGCGAAAAGCTATAATTATGCGAGAATATAGTAGAATAGTAAAAACTAACTGCTAACAGAGTGGAGGAAAGAGCGAGCGAGGTATAAGGTAGGTATAGTAGTAATTTGTAAGCGGGACAAAATAGTATGAAATAGTATTTTTTCTCTATTTTTATTGAGACTTTTATGTCCTAGTCTGCGGGCACGATGTCGTATATCTATTATTACTGCAGTAGGTATAGAATTCCAGTTTACGGACTTTCGCAGTAGGATCTGAACGAGTATATGTGCCGCTATAACTATCCGCGAATAATATAGGTATATAGGTATATAGGTATATGTTGCGTCGTTACTATTTCCAGTGTAGTTAGTTTTTCGGGTATCTAGGTATACATGTAGGTACACTTGGATCCGGAAATACATGGATCTCAGAATGAATTGTTATACCTGTTATTCCTCGTTCACCAGTCTTTATATCATTGTTAAAATAAAATGAAAAGATTCTTACTATATGCTATCATATAGGTAGATATACAGTATACTTTACTATACTTTCAATTTCCGTAAGTAATTTCCGGTACTGATAAAACCGGGGATGCTCTCTGGCCTGAAGCGAGTATACCTGTATATGCGTATAGGTATATGTGCAAAAGATCGGGTAATGAAATAAAATCACCTGTATATATATACCTACGGGTTCTCAATATTCTAGAGAGTAAAGAAGAAAGTAGAAGAAAGTAAAAAAAAAGAAAAAAGGAAGAATAAAGTTGATAAAGGTGAAGGACAAGCCACGTGTGTCAGAGGCTTGACGCGGCAATGGGGTAGAAACGAATTCAAACAGCCCAGTCCGCGTAAGGGTGACTCGTTCGAGGGAATACGAATTTGAAAGTTGAGAATAAAAAAAAAAAAAAACTATGGCATACTGATTTCTGAAGGAATAAAATAACGAACGTATAGATTCGTTCCTCGCCATTTCGTTTCTTTTTTTTCATTTCTCCCTCCGTTGTCTCACGATTTTCTGTACATTTTCTTCTAAAAACATCGAAACGTAATGTGAACGGCGATTGAGGGAAACCGATTAACGCCATTCTCCGAGGTCTTGAATATCGATCCCAACGAATAGTGTAGTGAGATTAGAGAATTCGAGGGTCAAACAGTAGTTGGTTGTTTGCCAGAAAGTTTTGTTCGTAAAGAAAAAAAGAAAAAAAACGAAAAAAATTCACCTTTTTTTCAATAAGTCGTATAGAATTTGCGGTACCTTTAACGAACGCGGAGTGGTAACTCGATACCTATACCACCCCTACTCTTTGGATATTTTTTACCTCCTTGTTTTGTTGTTCGTAAATTTATAGTAAAAGAACAAATTTCAGCGTTTTCTCGTGTACGTATAATATACAGCCAGGTCCCGCTTCATCTTTCGGCAAGATTTTAGCCACGTAGGAGTTTAACAATGTCGCCCACGCAGCAGCTGCTACATTCACTCGTTACCCCATACATATGCGACATTCGCAATCATTGGCAGCTGTGCTTCGTATCTTTTCATTTTTACTAAATATATTTTCTTCTTTTTCTTTCTTTTTATTTTTTTTTATTCTGCTTCCCACATCCTCTCCATGATTCTCTAATTAATTCGTAATGATTCGTTAATTACACCAAAACCTCGGAATAGAAGAAAAAAAAATAAAAAAAATTCAAGACCATATGCAAATACGCGGATGTATATTCGAATTCGGGGAAATATTACAGCAAATATTGAATTACTGCCTACATAGAATGAAATTATTTGCAGTTTAGTGGTGGAAATTTTTATCGCTTTTTTTTTTATTCTTCTCATTTTCATTCATTTTTCATCCGGTTTAAAATAATACCTTTACTCGAGCGTATTTTCGCATCCGCCAACCTACTGTTTACATTACTCGTAATTAATTAACCCGCGCGCGGTTATTAACAATGACCGGTGGATAGATATAGATAAATATACGCAAAAGCCCCCTAGTTATTGTATGGAAGGTATATATGTATATCGAAAATATGGTAAAACATAATAATAATTAGTCAAAATATGCTTTATGTATACCAAACTCTGCAAAACGATCGCTGAAAAGTCTATTCGCGTTCGATGATTCGTAATTAATGAAAACCGCGCATGTTTCAATTAATTTGTAAAGTTTTCGATCGAACCTACGCTTCGTATATATACATATATAGGTATATCTATGTAGAAAATATAGCTGGGTTATCCAAATTACAAATACCCACTTTGAAAAGTGGATTAAGCTTTAGGCACGCTGCGCCCCGAGTGTGAGGGATGAATTCTGAATACAGAAAATGGAATACAAAACGTCCTGTGAAATAAAGGGGAGGAATACATATCTCCGATTTGTTTAAAAGTATAAATAACCAACCCTTAATAAAATGAGAAAAGTTCCTGCGTCTTATAATATGATCTTGAAACTCGAGCCCGAAGTTTTGTTTTTTCTGGGCTTCTTCGACCCCGACTAAAATTATTGTTCGGGGTAGTTAATTTTACTCCTCTGAATTCGATTTATTCCCTAAGATCAGAAAAAAAGTCGGGAATTCGTCGATCGGATGACAATTTTTTGTCTTCTCGAAATCGGCTTGATCAAGTCTATGCAGCATGGTTTCGTACATACACCCCTAACTCGCAACGTCGTGGGGGTTTAACTTATCAATCTACACCCGTCCAGGCAAACCAGGTTCGATCCATAATTCGGAAGTTTGTTCGAGGTCCCGAAGCGTATATACTCATACATACGCGGACCCCCCAAAACTGAAATCCAGTAGGCTCTCATTTCCCAAACAGTTTCGCTGCTCTCTCCACCCTCAATCCTCCACCCTCTACCTTCTGGCTTTTGGCTTCTCTGGTTTACATACAGTTATACGTTACATACTTGTACATAGCTATGCTATACGCCTTCACGTAGGTGGGCTAGACGATTTCAAATAATGTCTGAATTATTGAATATTCGATTCATGTTTTTTTTTTATTCGGCTAAAAATGGACAAAATTCATTTCCTCATTTCTTTTTCCCAAAATATCATATTCTGTCTTCGAAATTGTTTTCGTTTTTTTATTTCACAAAATTAGTCGATGAAAGAAGAACAATTTTTGGGGTTGAAAAAGAAATAAATTTCATCAATCTTCAGCTAGATGCCTACTTCGCCCTAGTTTTCACGATATACGAATACGTATGGGTGTATATACGAGGTAGTAGTATGCGACTATACATACAGGTACAGTTATAGTACTTCTACCCCACGTATATCCATATTTGTTGAACGTATTTGCTCGGCATATATGTAGTATCGATTGACTCTGCTCGAGCCCATACCCCGCAATCTCCCATCCTATCATCCACCCCCGTAGAGGGAGGAAGAGAGAGAGAGTCGTGTTCGCGTAGCCGTAGCTGGTGCCTGCTTTAAACCCGGATTTCGAAACGCAATTAATGACGGAGCAGTGTTTATTCAAGGATTATTAAGTTACTGTAACGCAAGAGTCGCCCAGGCATCGCACGGACTCAAATTAAAACTAATTTCAACCGAGTCATTTCTCTCTCTCTCTCCTTCTCCCTTGTTTTTTTATTTTTTTTAATTTTTTCTCTGCTCTCCTCGGAGCGATTTATTTGTCGGTTCAAAAAATCAAAAATTTCTTGACGCGAGTCTTTTTTGTTCATTCCATAATTACGTTCATGAATTACCCTTTTTTGTTGTTGTTTTTTTTCGTTCTTTTAATTCACTCATGTCTTCTCTTCGCCCTGCATCGCGTGTACACCTATCATTACGATCTCGAATAAGAGGCGCCTAATTCTTGTTGCTGCATCGCTCGTCAGCTTCTCCCGGCTGTGTGCCAAGTATTGAGTCACTCGGACGCGTGTCTGCCACGTATGTAAGTTTGGATTTTTTTCTCTTTTTTATTCTCTTCTTCTTCTCTTTTATTTTATTTTTTTATTCAAACGCAACGCGCGCATTTCCTTATCGTCTCAAGCCAGCCTCTAAAGGAAAGGGTTGTATAACTTGATTTAGTGCGTGTAGCTCGTGTATATTGACAAGCCAAAGGTTTAATAGTTGTCAAAGTGACCTAAAAAATGTGTCTCTTTTTCCATTTCCCATTTTTTATATTTTTCTATTTTTCTAGTTTCATGTTTCTCTATTTTTTTTTCTATCTTATTCCTTTCCACCGAAAGAAACAGAGCTTTTGCGGCCAATCGCCTATAGGTATATAGGGGTTGTAGAGGATTTCGCGTGTCCGTTCGCGTCCTCGTTGGTATATCTCATACCCCGTCTAGGCAATCTGAAGATTGAATATTTTTCCATGTATGAGATTTTTACTCGAGAAGAGAGTTTCTTCTTAGAGTATGTATGTATTTACGTATGTATATATGTATATGTATCGAATATACGCGGTTCGTTGAGTGAGTGAACCCCACCTTTGAATTCGAATGACTCGACTCGACTCGACTCAACTCAACTCAACTCAACTCAACTCGACTCGCTCGCTTGCTTTGTAATATTCTATACGACGAAAATACTTCGCGGTCGCCCTTAGCCATTTGCGATTTCGATTTCGATTCCGATTTCCTTCTTCATCCCTTCTTACCAACTTACCCTCGCCTCGGCGTTATATACCTTCAATCTTATAATATGTCATTTATTTCGTTCTACGCATGTATATTGTATACCTGCAATGAGGCATCACCTCTCTAATTCACATACAGTTACAGTTTCAGTTTCATTTTTTGCAACTACATTTTTACCCTCATATACATAATGCATATTTCAAGATTACGTACAAGAATTAAGTTTCAAAAAGTAACTAATAAAATACAGAAACAAGGTATACCTCGCCATATAACGTCGCTACGAAAGCTCATTATACAAGTGGCTCGCTTCTCTCGTCTTTCTTCTATTATTTTTCTTCACCTCTTAGCAAGAGAAGAGAGGGCGATGGTTGGCGGTGCTGGTAGGTTATAACCCTCCCCTGTTTCACGTAAGGGTGTAAAGGTGAGCGGTAACCGTTACCAAGTATAAAATAAAGCTAAAGTAAAAGCAACCAAGTGGGTAATACCCAGCAGTTCTCGTATCCTTGGACTCCGGAGAAGATCCTGTCTCGTTCTCTCTCTTCCATGTATAATACATACACGTATGTACAGGTAGATACATAGACGTGTATATACTCTCTTAAATGCATCCTCTTTGCTCTTCGCCGGTTCTAGACTGCAGCTAACCCACCCACCTCCCTTATACCATGTTATATACCCTGGTTCTTAGGATTATTGAATTTCCTGTCATTTCCAGAAGAAGTGTGCTCGATTTATTTCGGCACGGATGGTCGGAGACATGGAATCGCGAGGCGGTGGCCCGAGCTGTTAGGAAGCGAAGAAATATTGCGAGACACATTATTGTGACGTATAAGTTTGCCTGTGTAACGTATAGAGATGTATTCGCACATCTATACACGCATGTGTCGCGACCGTTCACGTTCTTTTCCTTATACCTTGCGAAAACATAACAGAAGAGAAGAGAAGAGAAGAGAAGAGATATTTTTTGTCGACAACATTTTTTCATACATCAAAGCCTGAGAAAATCTGGCTGCAAATTGTAGATAGATCGGTAAGGATTCGCGAGGATTTCATTCTAGTTATATAGGTATGGTATGAGAGACAGAAGGAAACGTTCTTTCAGCTCGGTCCACTCGAAAGAAGACCAAAGCAAAAAAAGAAGCTACGCGGATTTGCGGAAAGTTGGGATTTCGCGACCGTTAATCTCCCGGTTTAGAATAGATGTATAAATTTTTTCTTAATCCCCTACCACAGCTACGATTCCAATAGGAAGAAGCTTAAAGTGTCCGGAAAACAAGCCGAGTAGTCGGGATTCCCGGGGTAAGAAAATATAGCGAAATAGTAAAGCGTCGAGTATTACGAAAATGAGAAAAACAGTTCGCGACTTGCGAAAAACAATTTTTGAAGCATTGCTCAGAGACCAGGAGAGGATCTGCTCGTGTTCTCTTCGACCAGCCCCGAGGCTGTTTGCCGTATGTATCTAGGGGACGCGGTTTCGTTTCGAAACTCGAATTCTTATAAATTTATGGACCACGGTACGAAGTCATGCCGCTTCCGAAATCGACGTAAACCAATGTCACATCACATATATGGTGCTGATTTATCTGAAGTTATCTAATGTGCCCCTCTGATACTTGATACAGTGACAGGCGCATTCAAATCCAAAATGAATGAATGAATGAATGAATGAGTGAGTGAATGAGTGAACGAAGACACGGAGAAAGGGATGAAGGGCAGTACTAGGTATGACAAAGGCTATAAATCGGAGATTTTCTGGTTTCTCGTTGGTATCATTGGATCGGGGTAGTCACCCGTTAGAAGGTGCGAGCAGTTGGTTCAGGAATCACTATAAATGGTAATGGAGAGAGGCTGCACTCCTCCTCCCTCTGGCATTCGGGGTAGAAAAGTGGTGCGGCGATGGGGAAAGTCGAGGCGCAGCAGCCTGGTTTGAAAATGTAATATTTCTTCCAGTTCTAGCGTAAATAATACCGCTTCACCCTCTTCCTCTTCCTCTTCTCTCCACCCACGTCCTCCCCATCCGTATTCTATATGTACGCACCCCTTTTGCGAGAGACGCGAAATCGCTACGACCATTTCGTACCGATGCGATGGGTTATATATTTCGCTAACAGGGGGTGGGTATGTACATCTACACTGTAACCGGAATTGTAGGGGAGACCTCGGAACCGCTTCAAAAGGACTCGGGCAAAACCTGCGACAGCTACCATTGTAAGTTGTAAATTGGTAATTGGAATTCGCCTGGATTCAGGAAACGTATTATTTTTTTCTTTTCATTAATTCCGAAAGCGGAAGAGTGATTTTCGAAAAATCGTGCAGGCAGATGATACGATATAATGATATACTTCTCTCGACGAAAAGAAACAGCCACCCATGTACTTACAGAAATGACAAACACGTTTTTTGGCTAGTGTTGAAAAGTCCAGAATCACACTTGCATTATGCAACACCCCCGCGGCGTACGTACGCCATTTGCAAACTCTTCGAAGCGGTACTAAATCTCTTGGTGTGTTCCCAGCTTGCCTCTTCTCGTCTTGTTTCTGGGTTCTCGTAGTTCTCTTGTAGCTTGAATCTGGTATTTTCTATTTGTTTTTTTTTGTTTTTTTTTCATTCACTTTTCCGTGTATGAGTATTTTCTTTTCATTTAATCGCATTTCCGCGCTTCCGTTTCTTCAAGGTATAATTTTCATATCCCCTTAAATTACTCATACGATGTTCTGCTATGCATTTCATTAGGAATCATATTCTTCATATGGGGGGAAAAATAAATAAATAAAAGGGAACGGAAAAATAGGGACAATCGGCCGCGGGGGTTGCAGCTTATTGTTAGAATAGTTCATATTATGAGTGCGTCGTTACGCAAATTAACCTTTAGCGACATGCGGAGAGAACGGAGCTGGCCCTGAGCCAGGGTAATATATTTGTTTGAAACGAATCTCTAAGCTTGTCTCTCGACGTTTTTATTAACAGAAAATTGGCCGAGCGTAATCCTCGCTCGCTAGCCCCGGGCGAGTTTGCGTATGATACAGATAAGAATGCGTAATTAATTTAAAGGAAAAAAAAAACAGGAAAAAAAAACATAAAAACAGGCAAACAAGAAGACGGGAAAAATGGTAAATCGGCAAAGTTCTGCGAGATAGATTGTCGGTAGAAAAAAAAAGAAACGAGCTCCAATTTTAATTCAACCGCGATGAAACCGGGTAAAAGTAGCTGCACCTAAAACAACAATTATACAGGCTAAAGACCACCGAAAAAGGAAGGCGTCGCGGAGTCGGGGGTATGTTGGTTTTAATGGACGCTGAACGTCGCTTCGCGAACTTTAATATCGCGGGGAATTGTTCGCGGTAGCGGCTTGTCCACACCTTAACTTCCGGCTGCCCGGTAATTAGTCGGCATTACGAATGGCTCTACCTCCGTGATTCCCATATACACCTATGTATTTATTTATACATAACTACGCGTGTATATACATATACATGTATATGGTTTGGTATACCCTGCCTTTTAGTCCCTCGGTGATGACGCGGTTGCAACAACGAGCGAGTCTCGTGGCCTGGAAGGGCGAGCTTTAAGCGGCTTTCGAAGGGTGGCAAAAGGAGGAGGTGGAGAGTACGTCGTTTTCCCTCGAGCCCTGGAGAAGGTAGGTATATAGGTACGCACCACCGGGAGAGTACTGTTTCCGTAGCAATGCTAATATTTGGCATTCGATTCGCGGGCGCAGTTCCGGGAGTGGAATAATGGCCGCCAGGATGGTTAAGGCCGCGATGGGTCGGTGTTTTTTATCTGTCGAAGATGCGGTAGAATTTTTGCCAAGTTTTCATTGCTAGTTTGAAGACTGAAAGGTAACCGGTGCCGCGATCAAGATTATGTAAATTCTCGAGGTCCTCCAGAATATCGCGATTCGTATTAGCCGCAAAGAAACTGATACTATATTGTCCTAGCTAAAAACTCGAGAGTCTTATAGTTTTCAAATGCTCTGGAGTTGAAACTGGACCAAAAGTCGAGCGAGAAACTCGCCAACCGTCATCAGGACAACCGTTACGTCGAACACTTGAAATCGCTCTAATTAAAAAAAACCCACGAGACTCTCGATATTCGCGCTTATATAATATATTTTCAGTCTTTCACAAGGAATACGACCCTGTATAGTATTAAAGAGAATATAATATGTTGAGGGAAAATATGAAAGAAAAAGGAAAAGAAAAATGGTATGTATCGTCTTTATTTATGAAAGGTGAAGACGCGGGGGGGCTTGATGATAAAAGACACCCCTGTCTCGGCAGATCAGGGATAGTAGCTGACGTACGTGTACACATACATGTACAATTTTGCGAAGAAACTCTATTACACATACATAAGAATAGATGTATATATGTATGCATGTACTCGCACCTACACCTACACATACAGCTACTTGGTAGCAGAAGTATAACTTTTTCATTTCCGCGTCGCTTCCGTCGCGGCGGAGTGTCACGTCGCTTCGCACGGAATATCTTTTCTACGTGAGGCTCTTGAATAAACATGCGGTGGCGGCATGTATAAAAGAGCTTCTACGCTCGGTGTGCACACCGTTGGCAACGGCAAGGTATAGGGGGGTTGGTGAATAAGGGTGATGTCAGAGGGGTAGTTTCGAGCACGGTGCTGCCGTTACGTATATAAACGATGAAAAATGTTGCCAAGGCTACCCTGGAACAAAGACTGGTGTGATAAGGCGCGCGTACATTTAACTTAATTACCCTCGGTGCCCATGCCGTGCCGGGGCAACCAGGCGTCGTCGACGGTGGGTGACGTCGTAGTTTTACTTACACGAAGAACCCGCACACGCTCACCCTGCAGACTCCTCAAGAGTAGAAGGAAAAATGAAAACAAAAAAGGAGTAAAAGAAAAGGAAAAAAGACAAAATTCATCCCCCAGGAGGACAATGCGATATGACAGAGTTAAGATCGAGATTTCGTTTAGTTTTAAATTACATTTAAATTACACACACACACACACACACAGGTAAATTGATTTTCTGTCCTGTATACACTCGAAGTAGGTACTCTCAACTCACTCTTATTATATACTTTCGTCTAAATATCTGACGCATTGTTTCCTCCCTCGTCATCCCCCTACGTATTATAGCTAAGAGTTTGCGGATCGTTTCTTCGCTAGCAGACTTCCTTTCTCTTTACTTCTCTTCGCTTCGCTTCTCGTCTCTTCTCTTCTCTTCTCTTCTCTTCTTCTCTATTCTATACTTTGTCTCGGCAGATGGTTGGCGGCATAAAACGCAGACGGCCACGGCCTCTGTATGAAGCAAAAGTGAATTAATTAACCGCAGCAGGGATATTTCCGAGAAAATAAAGCTAATAAGAGGAAAGAACGGCTCAAGTGCTTACGGCACTTCTATACATATACATACGCATACAAACATACGTACAGGTATATGGGGCCGTGTAGAGTTTAGGGGGTTCTGTGTTTGTGTACTTTATTTCTACGTAGAGGCACACGTATCTACGTAATAATAACGTACATAAGCTGGTATATAGGTGTGTACATATACATATACATATGTATATAAAATATATATACACAGATATATGTGTGAGTATAAATAGAGGGGTTTTCCGACGAGGGGTTGGGACAGACCCAGGCCACGGGTCTACGTAGAGAACCTCTTCTCGTTAAGTATGCAGCAAATATTAGGATACTCAGGCACAGCCCTTAGGCCCCGAAAATATGGCGCGACGTTCCCTCGTATACCCGTATACCCACATAGGTATATACCGTATAGTCAACGGAACGAGTACCCAACCACCCCCTGCGTAGGTAGCTACGTAACTAAATATAGAAATACATGAATAGTTGAAAACATACATGGATATTTATTCAATTTATACATTCCTTTTTTCGTTTTTCTCACGTTTTTACCTTTTACATCCCAAACGAGAGATGAATGTTCACTAGAACGAGAAGAGAGGAAAAATAAAGAAAATAAAAGAACATAAGAATTAGGGATCGTTACAGGTCTCTAATCGAAAACTTTTGGGTACGTGTCCAACGGCGCGATCACTAGAAAAAAAACTGCCTGCTTTTCTTAGTTTTTCCTTAGAAAAAGGGAAAGCGAGAGAGAGAGAGAGAGTTAATTCGTGGGGAAAGAAAAAGTCTGATCAATCCTGTACACGTATACCTATATCTATAGGTTTGTATGTATGTATGTACATAGGAGAAGCGATAAATAACTATAATCTTTGTTCGTCTAACCGGAAGTCGACCCCGAACGATCTAACTTATATAATATTTCGCGGCGTGGGCCGCGGCGACCGGAAGAGAATCCTCAGCTAAGTAAGCTCATGCCTGGTTCTGTCACACCCACCGGACGTTAAACGAACCTCGAACAAACTTTTGGGATTGAATTATATTATTTTTATTTTTTTGTTTCGTCCTTTTTCCACTTTTTCTTCTTTTCCCTCTTTTACCTAGTCTCTTCGCTTTTTTTTACATCTTATTTCTCTCCTCTTCTCGCATCTAGGAGCTTTCGATTCCATCGCGTTCACCCCTCACGAATAAAATCGTATCTCGATTTTATTATACCCTTTTTTCACTTGCATCCTGCTGCTATTGCAGGCCCCGGTGTTTCCCCAGCTATACAATAAGGTAGCTGATGATATAGCCAGGTATATGTGGGATAATATATATACACCTACCTGTGTTATTAAAGTGAAAGATCGATGAGGCGTGAAACGGGCCGAAATTACGCCTACGTGATATCGTGACATAAACCCATATGCCATATATGCATCGTTCGAGCTTTTTGTTAAACTTTGACGTATACTATGGATATACGAATTTTTTTTCCAAAGGCTTTCTATGTCACGTGAAGTGACAAGAAAATAAAAATAGAATAAAAAATAATTGGTACCAAATTGCGAATCTGCATGTATATAATATCATAGTATAACCGATTTTCTTTCTCTTTGGCTGTTTTTTTTTATTTTCTTTCTTTCTTTTTTACCTCTTTCGGATAATAACTAGGGAATAACTTTGGTGTATATAGTACAGTAATACAGGAGGATTTCCATATACCAAAGGCGTACAGGCAGGCAGGCAGGCAGACAGGGCGAGATACTGCACTTTGCGATTTAGTTTCGTACTAGTGGAAAACTTTGTCCATAATTTCGCACCGGGTTAGAGTCTAGCTCGGTAATTATTGGCAGGTAGGTATTTAACTACTGGTTCGTGTAGTTTGAAGAAGCGTATAGTCGTATATATATATACGTGACGCTTTGTCGTTTCAGTTCGAGGGGGTTTACCGTCTGCAAGGTGTAGGTGGAACGTATACGTACGTAGGTATTACATACAATACAATACACACCTATGAAACTAGCTGAGTAATTCCCGAGGGAAGGATGTAAACTTTAAGTTAGTTAGCATAATAAAAGACCGACATGAATATCACAATTATTCTCTGCAGTTGTTCTCCCATAGCATAACGGCATAATTTCTAACTCTTTATGTTTAATCTAATTTCACCTAACATAATATAATATAATACGATTCAAATTATACCCCAAAATTTCATCTCATTCGCTTTGACTAGCAGTCATGCACATTAACGTTTCGAGCATTACAGAATACCAAGAAGGTAGAGATCGTGGGTAGCGGTATATACATACCTATATGCCAGGTTCACGTTTGTTGGTATTACGTTGACACATAGATACATAGAACCACGTCTATAATTTATAGTCGTAATATAATATATGCGCAGGATCTAGTTAAGCCATTATTAGCAATTGTGGAGGCGCCTGTATGTACGTTTAGGTATATCTAGATCTAACGTATACCTAGATACCAACCCTTAGGTGATCTTGACACAATCCGATCAAAAAGTTCTCTTCATCCAATGAACTAATAATTTTCTTCAATTTTATACAAAGAGCTTATATTTTGCATATTTTTTTTTGAATAAAATTAGTCGACGAGGCAAGGGTCGCGTGACTAAGGCTATGGAAAAGAGCTAATCGTTCTCGACCCTGTTATTACCTGTCGCAAAATGTCGGAATTATCGACATCGCGAAGGCGTCGAAAGGGGTCTATTATATTTCGGTTCGATACCTGTGATTGCACTTCGTTAGTCTATCGAGCGATTTTTTTCTTCTTCTTCTTCTTCTTATCTCACGTATCGCGTGCGTTCTTCGTCTTACGTGTTTTTATATTTTTATCAATTTTTCAATTTTTCAATTTTATTTTTTTTTACCGTCTGGAATATACAACGATGCATTGAATGATCGGGAGCTGTTCGTCACGCGGGATAGAGAATGAAGTATCTACTGTAAGGTGGCCAGTTTGATTGATCGCGTTGTTCAGTGATCAATGTCTCTCTGCCACTCTCCGAGGCTCTCTTGGCCTCACTTTATCACGTAGACTATATAATCTCTCGTTCTCTCATCTCTCTCTCTCTCTCTCTCTCTCTCAATATCTCGGATATCCTTCTATACGTGGCAGCCCACGTTCGACCGTAAATTCAGGACTGGATTATGGATTCAAGTTCGGTTCTGCACCCGGAACTTTGGAACATAGCCGTTTCCTCAAACCTTAAGCCTCTCAAATCAGTTTACCGATAACAGAACGAAGTGGCTGGCTGTATTAAAAATACTGTTTCGAACGTATGTGGGGTAATTTCGAAGTAGGTTCTTATTGAAAATTGTGAGGTTCGAAAGAGACTTCATCATCTTTCATCCATACTGTAAAGTGAACAATTATGTGAACTCTAACTTGCAGTTTGGGTGGAACAAGAAAAATAATGATAAAATTTCCTCTCATTTTATTGAATATTTGGTAATTGAATTCCTCGCATTCTGTTCCATATCTCTGGCCCCATAATACACCTCATATACCTTATACATAAATTTACGAGCGAATTTTGATAGATTACTTTTCGGGATCCTCGAAAGCCGGCTTTACAGTATCCAGGACTGCGCGGGCATTACACGCCTAAGTACCTGCCTACATCTACACCCACGCATCCATAAACCTACCATACTTCACATGTCTAGCGCGTGGCCGAGTTCGCAGATAAACATTTCATTCTTTCATGCGATTTTCGGATGTAAGTATACGCATGCATATATGTATACATGAGGGTGCGCACCGAGCCAAAGGGAGCTTTCATATTTTTTTTTTCTGTTTTCTCCTTTTTTTTCTTCTACCTCATTCCTCCTTTCTCATTGTTTCTGTCAAAGAATTCTTGTCACGTATAGAAAAATGGGTTTTGTACTCGCGACTTGAGACCGCGAGGCTAACAAAAAATCGTGGATGTGATTTTCTACGGTGAAGGAAAACAAAAAAAATTAGAACAAGGGAATAGAGAAATGAATGAAAAGAATTTCTCCGAGTAAAATTTTTGACAATAATGGAAAATAGAATATATATTATATGAACGAGCCCCCGTATCATTAGTCAATTTTCACTACGTCGTCCCGCACCTCATATACGCTCGGGCGTGTGAAATATATAAGTGAAATAATATCGATCGCAATAATAATAGGATAGCTGGTGGTGCGGCCCGAATAAGTTCGACGATGTGGCATTGTCGTAGAGAGAAAGTCGCGTATAGCGAGTAAAATAAGCACATAGGTGGAATCGAATCGGATTAGAAACGGGCGTTGATTTTCTATAGCCGGTCACGACGCGACACTCTGACTGCTTTTCCTACGGCTCACCTCCTTTTCATAAGAAATTCTAAGCCGTAAGTTTCCTCAGCGTCTCGTCTCGTCGCGACGCGACACGCGACGTATGTGCTACGTAGGTACCTACCTATATACGTATATTCTACCCTGCATCACGCGTCACGTTCACGCGCTCACCCGTTTGACGTTTTCGCTCCCTCATATCGCGAAAAATTGAGAAAATAAAATCTTCACGAAACCGGATGCTCAAAACGTACATAGGTGTGTTTTCACCTATGGATAGGTATATGTATGCTATACCCATGCATCTACGAATCGACTTATTGTCAGTTGAAATATCTATAGATGGGTATCGAAGAAATATTTTTCTCCGCATAGCGGCTGGTATAAGCATATGAAATAGTTCGTAATAATAATAATAATAATGAGAATAAAAATGAAAAAATAAGAAGAAAAAGGAAAAAAAAGAGTCCCGTACCATAAAAAAAAGGAACAAAATTTTCCGTTGGGTCGCATCGTTCGTCGACGAATGGACGGACGGATGGACCCGCAACCGACGAACAACCGGCGTTTCAACCGAAGCGTAAATTTTCGAACGATTCGAACGACAATGGGAGTCCTCCCTTTTTTTTTTCTCTCTTTTCTCTACCCTCTTCCCTCTTCCCCTCTACTCTCTACCCTTCGCGGCAATATCACAGTCCGAAACGTTGAAATATATTGGAGTGTACCGTGCGGTGACACTGCACAGAGGGGTGGCAATCGGCAGCTTGACCAATTATCCCGAATGGCGGGCGCGTTCATCCGGAGAATAACGCGGAATTAAAGTCAAATTTCTGAGCCTTTTGATTCCCGTTCATTTCGAGTAGCGAGGTAGAGTAAAGAGAGAGAGAGAAAGAGGGTGAATCCACCCCCGGCACAAAACCACCCATCGAGCTTCACTCCCAGTATTTTATTGTACAACCTAACCCAGGCTTAGCTACAACTTTGATTTTACTCTGTTCTCGCTCCTCTCTTCTCTGTCGAGAGAAAGGGGAAGTTTTACGGGTTGCAACTCCGGAGGCTGACGAGTCTTTGCCGTTGTTTACCCTGCGTCAGCTTCTGGGCCAACCCGCACCCGCACC
Source organism: Tenthredo notha (assembly GCA_914767705.2). NCBI lineage: Eukaryota > Metazoa > Arthropoda > Insecta > Hymenoptera > Tenthredinidae > Tenthredo > Tenthredo notha. The sequence continues at coordinate 561,584 of OU611914.1, read as the reverse complement.
CGCACCCGTACCCGAATTCGAACCCGAACCCTAGCCCAAACCCCTTTATTCTTAGCTTTCTCTTTCTCTTTCTCTTTCTCTCTTCTTGGCCGATGGCTCCCGCCGACGACCTCGACTTTTTATCGCTGGCACATTTTCGTCAACAAGCCGATCGTAAAGTCAAACGACGTAGGAAGGAACGAGGAAAGTTGACGGGAAAGGATCCCAAGGGCGGCCGGTAAAAGTTATTGCTAATTTCGTCCTGTAAATAACCCAGTAAACGACAAGTAGTTCTCCTTGGTAGACATGCCTCCGTAAATCGATTTACATTTTCTACTCTTACAACTATAATACCTTACGCGATTGCAATTAAACGACATCGTGCTACTGTCTTGCACTAATTAGACATTCGTTTCCACATATCTGAACGGTGAAAAGAAAAAGAAAAAAAGAGAAAAAATAACGGAACTTTATCAATCAAATTCGTGGGTATACTATGCGTATGCATGTAAAGCTTGATATACAGCTTTACAAACCCCTTTTTCCTTTCCACGTTGTAGCTGATATACCTCGACTAGTAGCTACGTTCAAAAAGCCATTACGAAAATGACCATTAAAATAAATGACTCTCGTCACACTACTCCGGGCTGGCATCCACTCTGTCAATGATTGTGGGTAGGTAGTACAGTACATGTATACCCATGTATTATAGCTATTCGCCGGAAATAGTGAAGAGTACAAATCGATTTTGGTAAACAGCGCGCGGGTGTTCTATAGTTACGAGGTGGGTTCTGACGCGCCTGTGTCACCAAAGGCTTCAAATATAGTGAATGAATTTTTTTAAATAGTAGAAAAATGAGGCGATAGAGTAAAATGATGGCAGATAGGCATTTTGGCGAACGAGTAGAATGATATTGCAGCAACGATTCGTAGCAATGTGTAAAATGGAACTGAAAGGCGTAGAGTTATTCGATAATTTCATGTATTTGAATAATAATATTCTACCAGGGAGGAAATGGGATCCGAAAACTGAAAATAAATTAGCAAAAAAGAAAAACATGAAAATGAAATAAAATAAACGGCGTATCGCGTATTGTATAGAAATCTGATGGGAGCCAATTAGCGAAATGGAACAGCTACGTCGAGTGCACCCCTACCCTATATTATTGTATGGTACCAGTAATTATAGAAAGTTTTTGCGGCACTCGGAAAAATGTTATGCGCTCCGACTGTATTTTATATGTGAGTACATAGGATATAAACGATGTATAATCGCGTAACGAAATTTAGGAATATTTCAACCCTCTCTGTTATCGATATGATATTTGATTTTAATGCTTAAATAAATTCCCTCACGATTCACCGTTACACGTGTATGTATATCTACATATTTTCCCAAAATTTTACAAGCCCACCGTGAAACAAATATCGTGAATAGATATGGGTAAAAGTAATTGTTCAAAAAATTGCGAGAAGAATCTCTGCGTCTATATTCATCGCACGTACGTACCCATACCTATCTCATATGTTATACCTACAGAAACATATTTCGACGCTTATCGGTCTGATCCCTTTCCCCGAAGGATAAAAACGACAACAAACAAAAACTGAAGGATCCCAAAAGAAAAAATAAAGAAAATGACGAAAAAACAAAAGAGAGATAAAAAAAAAAAGGGAAGAAATATCCATCGAATCAACCATTTACCGAAAAAAGCAAAGGAAAAAGATGTGCAAGATTTGGTTGATAAAGGCGGAAAGTAGGTCGCGCGTTTGTGATCAGGGACCGGCAGGGTTTTAGGGTGAAATGGTGCCGCGGAGGGTCCTGAAAGGAAGTCGAAAGGGGAGGATGAGCCTGCAAGAGGCAGCACTAGGGCTAAGAAACTCCCTTGAGATCGGGGGCAGCGAAGAGAAGAGAAGGGAGAGAAGGAAGAGGATTACGACTAGGGGGTAGGACGACCGAGTCACAAATTTAAACCAACTGAGCCAACAACATCGATAACCAATGGACCCCCCCGCCCCCGTATCACGATCAATAAATGCTGATCTTACCAGTTATCGAACAAACAATACATCTCCCCCCCCCCCTTCCCCCGTTGTTCATCAATTAATCTCATTCCCTCGGACATTTCGTGCTTAAAATCGAGCATCGTTTTTTCTTCTGATTTCAGGGTCCAGTCGGGGAGGTGGGTGGCGTGAGATTGCCTTTGCAATCTCTGCATGGGTATGGTTCCTTGTTCATGTACTCGGCCTCCATGAGCCCTGGGGGAGCCGGTGGGGGCGCCGGTAATGGTGGCGGGGGTGAGGTGACGCTTCGGCTTCGGGAGCCAGAGGACATCCCTGAAGAGGTGCTAGCACGCCTCGAGGACACCGCTACTTTGTCGATATCTTTGCAGGGTGATACCGTGCTCAGATTGGGAGGCGCTGGTACAGGTAAGAGCTTCTCCTTATTATTTTTCTTGGACGATTTTTCCGCGTCGATATATATACATAGGTATATATTATATACTACGAGTTATTTCTTGATCACTTGAAGTTTTACCTCCGAGGATAATAGGCGATTATTTAACGAAGGTTCTCGGAGCGATCAGCGACTCGCGAAGACCGTGTAAATATGGGGATCTGATTTCTTACGCGCAGTGCGTAGTTACGGCAATTACGCAACTTGGCCAATGTAAATTTGCCAGCCCGTTGACTCGGCGTTTGAATTTATCGCTATGGAGATTCGACGCCCCCGCTATCCCCCTCGTATTTAAGGATAATAATTAATTTTCATACTTCGGAACGCAGGATTAACAGATTAAACGTGATTCATTTCCCGAGAACTTAATGCGACTCGCTAGCTTCGCTATTTCACGCTTTTGATCTCCTCTCTCTCTCTCTCGCTCTCTCTCATATATGACTCGAGTGGGTTGCTTCAATCTTTCCATTTTTATGTAACAAAATGATAATCTTCGAGATCATTTGTTAGGTGTTTCATATATATATGAAAGAAAAAGAAGAAGAAAAAAATATGATAAATAAAAAATAACTAATCGGTTCATGTACCCATACCATGCGTCTTCGTCGGCGTAGATTCCATGCCGTAACAAAACGCGAGTCTAGCTGCCTCTCGGAAGATTTATCGCATAGTGGAACCTGGCTATGTCGGTTTTAGGCCCGCAAGTTTCGTGGGTATGGCGGAAAGCGGGGATACAGAGGGGAGAAACCAGCGATTGATTAGGAGGGTAGTTTGTACGTGAGAAATGTGGTCGCGCCCCCGCAACCGTTACAAGGTTTACATATATACTCGGGGATCTGTCCACATATATACACCTGTACATGTATGTCAGATGTATCTGTATAAATGCGTGTGTGGCGAGGAATAATATTTCATTTGACAACGACTCTTTCTCTCTCCCTTTCTCTCTAATCGTCCGAAAATCATGCGCATGAATTTCCCAATTTGAAAACGCGATCCATATCTGCACCTACACAGCCAGGCAAACTATGACAGGTCTACCTAGGTATGTACCTAGGTCCATGCACATAGGTAACTAGATACCCGCGGGCAACGGGTGGCAGATTTTCTCCCCACGGTAGCCATTATCCTTCTGTCACGTATTTGAGACTTGGTTAAAGGACACGTACGCCGAAGCAGCGGGGCTGGCAAACGCCCCAGAACTTGGGGCCAACGCGCGTAACCCGGACCAAACCGGGGAAGACGAATCCATGGAATGGGAACACGGCTTGGTAGGAACGTCGAGGTTCTTTGCCTCGGGGCGGGAATCGTGCCCTCAGAGATTTTACTCGGGGGGGGTGAATTGATCCTGGGTTCGTTAGGGCCATTCAGTAGAAAAATATTCCTTTACTATCGTACACTAGCGGTTCCACAAGGGGTTCCAAGGATTTGTCGCATTTTTTTCTAACTATCGTCCGGAATGAATATCGGCAAAGTTTGTCACGGTTTATTTAGTCGTAAATCTATAACCACCCCTACGGCTCTTTGTTCCTACGTTGGAATTTGTACGGCGTGGTGAACCGCGTCCGGCTGTCGTCGGCAGTGGGTACACGACAGGACCTCGGCTCGACTAGAGAGGCAACGGGGCTTGAATTCATAATATCGAGTTCCACCAGGCGAACCAAGGCGTCTGGCAAAATTATTGTGATACTACCGCAGCCAGCAAACTACCGCAAACGAAACTAGGTGAATTATGAACGCTGTTTGACTTCGTGCCAGCTGCACCCCCTGCTGACCGACCCCTACGCGACCGGTGCTCCTGGGTATAAATTCCCAAAGCGATGTATGTACCTGACTCGCCTCTGCTCGCCTCCCTTTACTTTTACAAATTTTGGTCAGAATGTTTTTTTCTTTTTCCTTTTTCTCTTTTCTTTCATTTTTCTTTTTTTTTTTCTTTCTTTACTTTTTCCAGACAAATCCATTTCACGTTCTCGACATTCATAGAATAATGCACTTGGGTTTCAAGGGTGTAATTGCAGCACCCTCGAGATTCGTTATCTTTTAGCTAGGAAATGGGACACCTCGTTTGTCAAGTCTTTGAAATAATTCCAGGCAAGTTTCTTGGGTCTGGAAATTCCAGAGATTCGGAGATAAATAGCTTGACAAGGAGGAAGTTCAGAGTCCCGGGACGATAAATAACATTAATTTACAATTAAAACAACAAACCCCAGAGCTGCCGGGGCTCCTGTTTCGCTTTGTTTCCGAGTTCGGTTCGACTGAAGAGGTAAGCCGATTTGTGTCGCGCCCTCACGGCACTTGCGAAATTGCAAAATCCCCTCGCAACGTACGAAGTACTGTTAAAAGAGATGGAAAATATATTTTTGCACTTTGTCAATCAAACGCTTCTTCAACGGACTCAAATATGCATCTACAACCCTGAGACCCTTTTTGTTGTTCGAGCAAAAGGGTCCTGGGATAAAACGCGAAAACTGAGTAAGAGCGAAGAAGGGGCGTCGAGAGATAAATACCAACAGGAGAGCTCCTCGACTTAGACTCTTCTACACTGTTTGTGAAAATGACGAAAAACTTGAAAAGAGAGCGGAGCGAGGTGGGTACTCTGATAGTGTCGAGGACTCTTAATTCGGAGAGACGAAGAAGAAGAAGAAGCGGTATCTGTCCTGAGCTGGTTGACTTGAGCGTAAATTCTATTAGTCCTTGCCTCGTCGTCTTACAATGCTTGGTATCTTTTGCGACAGGATTGTTTTTGCTTTCGTTCTTTTTCTTCCTTGATTTTGCTGAAATTGTTGAATCCGATCGACACACCTTGTGCTCCCTGGTGCGGGGGTCCGGATTTTCGGAAGCCACGTGCGTACCTCCTCTCGAAATCCTGATCCTTATCCTGATATTGATCTTCGGAAAATCTCATGAATCAATCTCGGTTCTACTGCATTCAGGAGTACAAACTGTGCCGCTTCCGGCTCGGGGTATTATCGCCGGTAATCTGGAGCCAATATCGAGGTAAGCCCGGAGCAAATATGTACCAAGTACACCTCTGCGAGGTGCGGTGACCTACGTTTGCATTACCCAAGACCCTGTCCTCTTTCCTCGTACGTTTCACCTCGTGGGGTATCCGCCGTTCACACATGCGAAGTAAAACCGGGAGCTTGTTACCCCAAACTCCTGGGGGAACCGCTCGGTAAACACCAGGGAATCTCCGAGTTTGTTATACAGAACCACGGAGGAACAGGTCTTGTTATGCGATCGCTCGCCTTGGTTATAAAGTAAAGAATTTTAAGACTATACGAGTGTATTTCTCTCTTATCTCTTATCTCTCTTCTCTTCTCTCTTCTCTTTTCTCTCCTCTCGTCTGCCAACTATCGCAATTTCATTAATTGGCAACTTTGTAAAAAGCAAATTGCACCTCGTGCACCGCACTAATATGATCTGCAGTTTTCAGTTTGTAGAGAAATTAACCCCGTTGATGAAACTAATTTAATTATCCTCTCGTGCCTACCTGCCTACTTTCTAACTGCTCACCATCACCTGTAGCAGTTAGCCAAGGAACAACCACCACGGTACCCTTGTAGACCTTGGTAATTTCTGGTGGGACGCCGCAAGCGTTTATACTTGCATCTCACGAATAATCGTCTGATTCCCTATTCACGGAGATTACACGGGGCATATACGACCCGCAATTACAATTATCTACCATTTGTATTAAAGGGAGTATGAAATCCAGCGTTTTCACCTCTTCAGTACGTCGCTAGAGTTTAATAAATGAAATGAAGTAAAGGGAGATGAATTATTCTTCATATCTATGATAAAGTTCAACTCAATTTGGGATATATTTTTTATCGGGACATATTTACCACGAACTTTTTTTCATAGTACATAGATCAGAGACTCGACCAATCAGGGAAATACATCCCCCCCGGATCTTGGAGCTTATCGAAGCGGGGTAGAGATGAGAGAGACTGGTAGAACGCTCGTTTAAATGTACGAGACACCGCGCCTCTTATCGCATTATGGTAAATACGGGTTATACCCTATTCCGTTGTGGAAGGAGTGTGCAGGCTGATTGCAAATTGACTGGAAGCTACTTCTAAATAATACAAAGCGGAAGATCCTTTTCTCTCTTTTCCCTTTTCTCCATCTTTGATTATATAGTCTCGGAATTCCTAGATTAAAGAAGAAAAAAGAAAAAAAAAAAAAAGAAAAGAGGAGAGCACACCGAGTATCCGAGTCTGAAAGTTAAAGGGTATTCGCAATAGGTCTTGAATTGGCTAATTATGGATCGTATAACCGTACTTAATTGCGGCACATTAATTATGATCACGTAATTATTGATCGAGGCATTAATTACTGTCTGTCCTGAAATGATTAGATTATCTTTGTTCGCTGGCACCGGGGGTACACCACTCTGGATAGTAGGGGCTTATGCCCACAATAGCTGGGCGTAACTCGCGGTAGGGTCTAAAATTAATTTGCAAACTTCAACACAGATTTACTTCGAGTAAACCACCAGTAAGGACAGGAAAGTGTAGTAGGTACGGTGAAGGAGTACGTTCGATCTCCCAGAACATAGATTACAACCGGGTATGAAAATCGCTTTTCCTCCATATATATATATCCGCATACATCGTGTCCATAATTAAATTGACGAAAAGATAGCGGGCGGTTATGGGAGGCGAATATATCCTACCCCTGGTGGTGTAGCGTCGCGACGCTACGGCGTAGGGTGAAATTTTAATCTCTTTAGTTCGTGTGGAGGAGTTGCGGGACTAATAAAAAGTTGATATTCGTTTGGACGCGGCAATTCTGGCCGAGTGGTGGAAGTCACAAGAGTTTTCACCGTAGGGTTTTGGGGCTGGGGGTTCGGGGTTCGGGGTTCGGGGTTCGGTGGTTGTGTGGTACAACCTGAATCTGAACTTTTCCGCGTGTGGCTAAAGGCGGGGACGCGGGATACTGGGTCGAGATAATGTCTCGAGCTTATGCCACGCGCGGGTTGCGGGTTGCGGGTTCCGGGTTCCTGGTGGGTGCGCGTCAACCGGGAAATCCCCAGTCTCGAAAACCATAGCGTTTCTCTGCTATATACGTGGCGACCGTCCTAAAACCGGCTCAACGCACTTGCGCTCTATGGGATAAGTTTTGTGATAACATTTCAGCACCAGCCAGATAACGAAGACTCTTAATGTAATATGCATACCGTGCCTATCCTGCGCAGCTGTGTTCCACGCCAAAGTGCTCCAAATACAAATTCAATCTCATCTCCCTCTTTACGCAGTAAATAGTATATGTCATCTACATACGGTTCCCTGTCTTTCGCCTTTTACATTCTTTTTTTTTCCCTTCTTTTCATTAATCTCGCAGACAACATATTCCATTCGTGTCGTTAGGCATATCAGGCAGGGAGAAGCCGCAACAGGTGTAAAGTTACACAGGACGCGTGGAATATGTTGAAAATTAAGGCAATAGTTGATAGACGCGTTCCGCGAACAGTTTTTGGGTTCGGAAAGAGAAAAGAAAACGTACCTATACCCGGAAATGAAATTTGGGGTGAATTCTTCGTCAGCTTGATCAAGAACGAGCAGTGAGAGAAAGAGGAATTGTGATAGGAAGAGAGGAAGAGGAGTTCGAGGATAGTACGTGACAGGGCAGAACAGGGCAGTAAAGTAAACGATATTTGCGACAGGATCGATAGCAATTTAGCCACCCTTTGGTATTCTATCGTCGACTGCGCACCGCTCTTATACCTTAGCCCACGGTAGGTACTGCCTAGTCAGAACAGAACTCATCCATATACATCGGGAAAATTAATAACCGGGGTTCGTCGTTCGCGTAGAACGTTGGACGGGCGCTGAATAAACTTAATACTTCGTCCTTCCTGTGATCCTCCTGCTCCACGACCACCACATCGCATCCTCGCAGTCTGCGGTAGGTATTTCAGTATAGTATGGCTACGGCTACTATCCCGAAGAAGACCCCCCCCTCACTGCGCCAAAGCTTTATCATCCACGCCTTTTCTAATGAATTTCAAAACTTTTCCGATATTAGAGATTGTTATTATCGTTATGTGTATAACTAACGTCCACCAACGAATTTTCTCCATTACTATAACTCCTCGAAATTAACGAACTTTTACCACTCCTGTAGTGGCTACGCCGATCGTTTAATAATTTCGTAGTTATTTATTCAATTATTCATCACTCGGGTTTATTTAACGATCCACTAATCATCGTCATCTATCCAAGCTGCAGCGAATCGACTAGCGGTATATTTTATTTTTCTTGCCTCTTCACCATACATATAACGACGATTTTAACTTATCGTCTCAATTGCCAAACCGCAGACAAATGTCACAACGCGTATGAAACCCTAACTGCCGCCTATAGCCGGAGTAAAAAAATATACTCGATCGCTGATTTTTTCGGCTGACTTCTCTCCCCGCACTAATTAGCTACGGTTGATGTCCGTCCGAGCAATTAATCGAGCGAAAATTCGTAGGGTGGTAAATGGCCCGTCAATACTCTACCTACGTACCTACCTACCTACCTACACGAACATGTAAATTCGGAAGGGTGGAGTAGACGTGGGTGCAGGGTAGTAGGTGGGTCGTAAAATCTACAGAACCGCAGTAAATGCAGATCTATGATGTAGAGTATTAAGCTCATTCTGTAAAGTTGACACCTGCAGACAATTCTGATTGACGTAATTGCCGTTCATTCGCCGTTTCCTTGTTGCTTCATTTTAGCCCCTGGTCATGGACAAGCGCGCATTCCCTACTCCCGTATCCTCGTCCGAGGGAAATTATCCCAAACTCTGGTCAACCTTGTGTCTGTAGGTGGTATTGTTGCCGGTATTATGTACTCTGGTGTATGGGCATGTAACATAACTATACAAGCCCACCAGTACCTACCTATGTACGACCAGTTCAATTTGTTGCGCTTGTGCGAATCGGGTTGCGGTTTCAATGCCTTGTGCTCTAATTCCCTGGGTTGCTATACCTGTTTGTAATTATAACGCGAGTCCATAAATTTGGTGTTCGAAACAATTGCTGTTTCCGTGCCAAGGGAACCCTTTCGTAGATCAGAAATTAGATATTCTCCCGGAAAGAAAGAAAGAAAGAAAGAAAAAAAAAGAATCATAGAATAGTGTTGATAATTTTTCCGACCCTTTTTGTCCGACTTCTAAAATCGTTCGGTGAAAATTGATTCACGAACGATGTAGGCAGACTGGAACCGTTGACTCATTGTTGGTCTGGTACTCAGTACTCGTTTCACATCCCTGATGTCTGACAATGAACTAGATAGTACAGGTGCCCGTACAATACGGTGTAATTTATTAGACTTGGGAACAAGGGCGTTACGGCAATCGACCTTTATCGATTATCTGCCCCGGTCTCTCTTCTCGCCATTCCGTATGTCCCATTGATCACTGTTCCCACGATTCACTAACGGACGAAGAACAAGTCAAACGCCGTAGCCGAAACCTACACGAGCAGTACATCAGTCGAAGTACGTAGGTACTTCCATACATGATGGAACTTACTCCTTGAAGTACCTATGTACGCATGTATTGATACATAGATATTGTAACGTTCCGGCTGTCCTAGCCTCGCCAGTGCAGCCGGACCGCGTCCATCACGCATCCCGCGGTGCGCATCACGCGATTCCGCGGATCACGCGATTCCGCGGATCACCTGATTCCGCGGATCACTTCGATTCCGCTATAAAAGGGGTCCACCGCGCCGTGCGGTACCGATTGTGTGGCAAAGCGCCCGTCGAGTCACAACTCATTATTTCTCTAGACCGATTGTGTGGCAAAGCGCCTGTCGAGTCACTTCTGTTTATTTCTCTATTAGGCACGTAGCTAAAATAGTGCGTGACCTTTCTTGCTCTTAATTCGTATTTCTTCACTTGCTAAAATTGAAGTAGATAGAATCGCGAATTTTGATATTGAAATAATAAGTCTAATAAACTCACAATCACACTCTTTAAAGTTTTACTAATTTTGAATTTACTAGAAAAAATTAGACTGCAAGCGTAAAAGACGTCTTAATTAATTTAACGGCGCAATTTAATCGAATCGCGGCGGAAAACCGCGATTCATCAAATATAACGAATATCCCGGATTAAACCAATTCTCGAATCAAATCATCTATCGGAAACATTGATTAAACTTTAAGTAATTTAGATTTAAAACTTTACTGTATCTTACTATCTTTTCTTGTATTTCATTTTCTATTCTTTAATGTAATTTTCTATTCTTTATAATTTTCTATTACGATATCTCGTAGCTCAATGAGCAATATTTTCTTTCTTTTCTTTGTTAAACTCTACCTAATTTAACCAGTTTTGATTAAACCTAATCTATTGTAAAACTACATCTTTTTCTTTCAATTTCCTTTTCTTTTAATTATTCTTCTAAAATCTTTCAGCTTTCAAAATTCATCGTCGTTAGCTATGGACAGCTACGGTGCGGATTATTAATCCAATCCCTAGTCTGATAGACAGGCTCGGTGCGCTTTGCGATCCCTAGCTCTGCAAAGACAGCTTCGGTTGATTCACTGATTGGCAGCACTGGCTAAACACCCGTGTCTGAAAATTCTTTATCTGTGAATTTAATCCAAGTCTGTCGCGCAGGCTCGGCTAGCGAGGCATATCCCAGCTCTGTAGGGAGATAGCTCTGGTCGGCTAACACCCGATCCGAGTCTGTATTAGGGGTTTCGTGGTTTTTCACTTTTTCCACAAGAGGAGCTCCAAAATTATCACACCCGTGACAAAGATACTCACGCGGACTAGCACCGTATCTCCAGCCTTCAGCTGAGATATTGGTGCAGTAAGTTACAATATGTATATAAATATCTATACATACACGAGAATGGTATACACACAGATGAATATATATCCACGTATGTATGTGTAACCTAACTGATCCCGCGCAACACTATCCCCTTGGATGAGGCAGTGGCACCAGTGGTGGCGGTGGCTTTGACGGTCCCACAGGATTATTTACATATTTAACTAGACTAACACACGACCATGTATATATATATACCGGTGGTATACTAGTAGGTACCCCGTTAGCGAAGGCAGGACCAAACCTCGGTGCAGGATAATCTGGGATATATTAATTCATACGCGAGGTATACGAATTAACATACACCCAATACGTCTGCATATTGCACCATTCTGGCAAAGCAATGTCTCTTATGTACGAAGCTATGGGACAGAGAGATCTGAACTCTGAATCTTTATTTGTGGCTTTTCGCTTCGAGTCATGAACAAAAATATTTTACTACTCGCGAAAGCTATCGAAGATTGCGAACTTGGTATATCGAAGTTGGATACCTCTGATACGTTTGGCTCGATAAGACTATTGTAAATTCATTGTTTGGTCCGTGGAAACCGGCTCGATGGTTGAAAATAGAGCCGAGTAGGTAAGGTGAGCTTAGAATTAGAAATTGTATCGAGCGTAGTAGGTGGAGTGCGATTTAGCGAGGCCAGTCAGCCGATGGAACTTTGTTCATGGATTTTCGGGGAGAAGGATGGAGAAAAGCGGATACCCGGTTGACGACGTTCTCTGGCATATCTTTACTTGTCGGACCCTTGTTAGCGCGTTTCAATGGTCTTTGTGCCCGGCGAAAGCCGCGTTGTTCATACTCGAATAGCCGAATAAACACGGACCATTGATAAGAAAGGATCAAGTCGATGGTATAAAGCCATATTTTTTTATTTTCTCTCTTTATTTTCCGTTCTCTTTCCTGGCACACAGATCCTATGGCATGAACCGATAACGAAACCACCTACGAGGATTCCCGTGGTTAATTCTAGGCGCTCGTGGTACCGGTGATGATAATCCATTCTGTTCCTTTGATCGCGTCAATGTCACGCTTTCGAAATATCCTCGAACTGGTTTCGATGTTGAATCCTCTATCCAGGCAACTGAGTGACAGGTAGCAGCGGGTGGTTAGCTAAACAAAGCAGTTTTGTGATTACGAGGTTCTAAGCACAGCTTAATTACCTCGCTCAGTTGGGTGGGTGGGTATATGAAACCCACTTGACTCAAGACTCGTTCTCGGGGCTCAGGGGTAATAAGTTAAGTCCAAAGTCGAAAGAGCAAAGGCCTAAGAGCGCGTGCCTCTCTTGTGTTTCAGGAAACGGAAGCCTGGAGCTGTTTGACAGCGAAAGCGGACCGGATCTCACGCTGTCACCCCAGACCTTTACGTCGACGGCGGAGGCATTTATCAACGATAACAGCGACAGCCTTGGAGTCCCGGGAGACAACGACGCTGGTAAGTTGATCTTCTTGAAGCGACATTTTTACTCACTTTAGAAAATTTACTTTCATCAATATGCTACCCCGAAGGCGAATACCGGAATAAAAATTTATGGAGGAAAAAAGGAAAAGGCAATGCGCTTCACTGTGCATACAGTCAAATGACAAGTGGAGTGGAAAAAAAAAAAAAAAGGTACATCGAGCAATGTACGAAAAAGTAACCGAGAAACTCGTGTTTCATTAACGCTAACGAACTACGCACCAGCGTACAACCAGCCACCGCAAATACGCTGGGAATTCCCCTATATGCAGAAATACTACCCGTCCCTCTCACCCTTCATTTCCAGCATGCGTGAACATGTAGGTGTTACGTATTCATGCAACACATTCACACGCCTAGCTCTGTTTTCCCTCGGGTAAGCGTGTTGGCCGGTGTGAGGGCCAAGCGTGCAGGCGGCCATCCGAGATCTACTATATGTACGTGTAGTACACTAGCGGGCATACCAACTACTTCTTGCCAGGTTCAGAATTGTTTCGCGATTCATCGCCCATACTAGCAGCTGGGTAGGTTGAGTGGGCGGTTGGCTTCGTCGGCCGACTGAATTTATTGGAGCTCGTGGAGAGATACCAGCTTTTGCCACCGAGCTGGTAAACTCTTGACGGACCAGCGAGCCCCGAGACCCGAACCCTAGGGAGTTGCTCAAAACTTGACCGAAAGTCCCGTACCCTGCATCCTTGTCTCGCGTCGTCAGGAACTATGAGCTCTTCTGGCTGATGGTCAAACGATCGGATGGTAGCGGAATCCTTCCCCGCTGTACACAGGATGAACCAGAAACACGTAATTTTCATTATCGCAAACGATGTAAGGCAAGAGCCTTCGACGATTACATTGTCCATGCAATATTCTCTCGTAGCGATAAAGGATCCCGCTCGACTTCATCCACAGTAGTAATTTCAATCTGTAAGTTCATAAGGCAGTACCTACCTACGAATTCTTGTCTCGTTCGTCGTGTAACAAAGAGTCGGTAGAGAAACTCGTTGGATCTCGTTCACCTGGTACGAAATAAAGTAAAGATGGAAAAATCGAGGTGAAGTAGAGGGGCGGGTATGAGGTAAGAGGTAAGAGGTAAGAGGTAAGAGGGAATGAGTGAGCGAGAGGGTGAGAGGGAGGGTTTCGCCAGTCTTGGAAAAGGGATATTGCATTCTTGAGTCGAAGCAATTACCGGGAGCGCGAGGTATCGCTCGTCCTCCGCTCCGTACTCAGCTACGCTGTTGGCCTCCACCCTTCCACCCCTGTTACACTTACACTTACACTCAGACTTATACTACAACAGGTCTCGGAAAGCTCTGGTAGAAGCGAGAGAGAAGACCGGCTCCGGCTCGTTGTAGTACTAGCATCGTTCAGATGAAGTGGGACGGGGAAACTGCGATGCCTAGGAGAAACGCCGTTCTGAAACTCCTGCCTTTACCTCGATCCTCCTTAACCTCTGAGCTTCGGATGGCCCGAGACTCTTACCTCAGTCTTGAGCTAGACGTAATACGGCGGCCGCGCCTCACTCGCATTACCACTTTGCCACTTTTCTACTTCACACTTCATCGCACCCTTCTCACTACCACTATACCTTTGAGCTTGCGGATTTGTTTCTTCTCTCATCATCACATTCCCCCATTTCCTTCCTTTTCCTTTACCTCTTCTTTCTCTTCCCACTCTTCTATTCACTGCAAGCTCTCTGGCGGCCGGCTAACTGCCTCTAACCATGTTAACTCTATACTCCGCATGTTCTAGCCGCATTAGAATTACGACCCTCGTTCCACACGGATACAGATACTTACGTTTATCGTGCACGCATATCTCTACATTGTTAGATCTGCCGGATGAAGGTTCATTATTTTAATATTCTCTTCATGTTCATAGTTTTCAAAGCTTTTCCTTTTTCATCTTCTTTTTTTCTTTTTTTTTCTTCTTCTTCTTCTATCGTTTCAAACTAATCCCAGGCGACGGTGCTGTTGTTTTCATGCTCGGCTTTAGGGTTATTAACTTCCCTAATTTCTACCAAAATCCATAAAGCTTCTCTCTCATTGTACGTAAACAGTGCGGAATGCTCGTGGCAGGATTGTCGAGGGAAAAGCCATGAGCGGAAGAGAACCAACCAGCTCGGGTAAGCGAACGGGTGGCGGTCAGGGGGCGAGAGAGGACGATGGTACAACCTCGTTGGCTCTAATGCGGGCTATTCAGCTCCCACAATGCACTAGTAATACGATTTCATCCCTCCCTTTCCTCTTCGTACTACCTACTACCTACTACCACCACTGCCCCGGAAAATCCTCATCCTTGCTATCACACTGACGCAAGTAAGCACACCACATGCTAGACACCAAGCACACACACACACATGTGTACATCCATACTGTCTATTCCCTATCCCAGGTCTCTCGTGGGATCTGTTCGAAGAGGAGGGCTTCGCGTCGTTTCGCTTGGTCTATCTTATTCTCTACGACTCGGTTGATGTATTCTGGCTTTGAAACGGGCCGGGGAAAACTGTGCAGGCCCCCCAGTGTCTGACCATAGACGGTACGGGTAGACTTTTGTTTCGAAATTGAAGAGTATAGTGGAAAAAATAGGAAAAAGAAGACGGGGTCGCAATTATTTTTCGCGAAAGGTGGGAAGGTGGAAGGTGGAAGGATTTCGATGAACTGGTGAATTTATCCAACGGTCCTACAACGGCTTATCCATGCGTGAAATTCTGCGTGAAATACGGACCGAACCCACCCTGTGTACACCGCGATTCCCTGACTGGTGATATATTATACCTTCTTCTGGATTACTTTAGAAAAAGAGGAGAAGAAAAAATTTTCCTTTTTTCATTTTATTTTTCTTACCGTTGGGGGTCCGCGAAGGTGAGACCTCGAATTCACCGTGTCGATTTGTCATCCTGAGAAAGTGGAACGTTCAGTACTTGATCGGTGTTGAAAAATAGTAGACGATTTCGTTTCCTTATACAGAAGAAGAAGGAAGAAGAATAAGAGGAAAAAAAAAAGAAAGAAAGAAAAAAATTATATTAAAGATTATATAAACGGTATTTCTTTCTTTTTTGAATTAAGGAGAGAAGAAAAAAGAAGAAGAAAACCGCGTCTGTTCACGGAAACGCGGCGTTATATCCACTTTTATATATATAAATATGAAAAGCTTTTATCTCGGTTGCAGGAAGGCTTTGACAACGATTATTTTCGTAATATAAAGTGAAGAAAAAAAATATACGGAATTCAAAGCCGAACGGGGGTGCACTCGCGTACCTCTACCTTCCTTCCTACCTACCTACCTACCTACCTACCTACCTAACCACCTTCCCACCCTCGGTAAATTCAACTCGTAGTTAATGACTCCGGAAAAGCATTCGATCACCGCAATCGGTGCTCACAAACGCGGAAACTCCATGGTGGTCAAAATTGAATCCTCAACGGCGTACTTTCCGAGTATTTCAATCGCTCTCGCGAACGTTTTTTTTTTTTATTCACTTTTTTTTCCGTCTCCTTCTCCCCGCAAAAATCCGAAGGGGAGTGAAAACCGGAAAATAAAAGGTCCAAGTATCGTTAGTCTCGCGCTCATTCGAAATTGCGTGCCTCGGTGAGGGTGGCTGGATAATTAATAGCCGTTTCCGGAAACCTCCAAGTCCGGAAAGAAACGGCAAGTTAAACGAACAAATAAAATAAAATGATGTAGTAAAGAAAAAATGAAAATAAAATAAGTATAATCAAAGCAAGATACCAATGAAGAAAGAATTACGTTGTGTTAGTCGTCGTCTTCGATCGATACCATTCGTATATAGGTATATCTATACGTCGTATACCTACTCGACGAATTCTCTCCGCGTTCAGAACAAACCCAGCTAATCAAAGGTTATTAAAAGTGTCAGTCAGGGTCCCCTCGAGTCAGACACCAATTCAGTCCTCGGAATATCGACTGTACGCCGAATAAAGATGAAAGGCTGTATAACCGGAACCGGAAGGGACGCACGCGAGCGGAAAACTAAAGAAAATCAAGGATGGATATAAATAGTTCATAAAGGGAAAATTTAGGCACCGGGAATAGGTTTGGATTTTTTGGAAGAAGAAAAAAAAAATCACATAAAGGGTCTCTCTCTTTTTTCTTATCAACCGTTTAGGGATAACGTTCACTCCTTTATTTAGTCACGCGATAAGAACTCAGACGTTTTTTTTTTTCTTTCTCAAAGCCAAAGATATTCGGCTGGAAGTAAACGCGCCTTTTCACTTTTTACTTCTGCCTTTATCGTAGCTGGTTTTTCGGAAAATAATTCCCTTCGGTACGCCCCGAAAGACATATTCTTAGATTTTCTGGATCTCGATGGTTTCGTAGCGATTATGACGTCGAGGAAAAATAAAATAAGGCATGTAGGTATACGTGTTTGTGCCAGTCTTCGATATGCCACATATATATTTCGGACGCGTGGGAGAATTTGAGAATCTCGAACGACAGCCAATTTCCAAATCCCTCACAGACAGAAAATCGAGGCCAACGACTTTGCTGACACAAAATAACGTTCTTGGGTTGACGACGAGACGCGCGAGTGGTGCGATAAATTATACGATTTTAGACGACACGTCCTTGCCGACGTTCCTCAACATTTTCGAGACCCACCAATATCAAATACCTCGGTTTTTGTCGTGACGAGATGTCGTTATTAATCGCGTTTGATGAATCCAAGGACGACCCGAAAACCCCGCGTATAATTGATCGCCTGTTCTGTTTTCGCGAAAAAATTACAGCCCCGTGAATACGTACGATTGAATAAAGACTGACTAAAGAGTAAAATAATAACGATAATAATTCAAAATACAAGTATGGCTGCGATTCTGTACCAATACTCTAGACAAACTCGCTGGCAGAGTAATAGAAGGCCGCGGGCAAAAATCAATCGCCGAAAGATGCGAGTGGAATTTTAAATGAAATCATATCCGAAAAATGTTTTTCGACCATCCCAAGACCGAAGATGCTATATCGAATTCCCCTAGTCTCCCCTTATAAATACTAAACTTTGTTCCTTTTTATTTGAAAAACATAGAGCGAGAGACTGGGCGAGACTGTGTTCTAAAACGAAGTAAAATTCCTCGTAAAGATTTCGAGTAGGTGACCATTTTTCGAAATAAATTCAGAGCTCTGAAATCAATCGTTCTATGATACACGCGAGTACACGCTAAAGTTCCACGTTGTATATTTGATGCAGTCTTCCGTAGTGCTTAACCGTATGTTTGTTCAAATGTATAGCGAAGTGACCATATCTTTGTGATGGCAGTTTGCAGGACGATGGTTGAACGCCTCGAGGCGAATGGTAGTGCTTTCAGAAACGAGTGACCCGACAATGGGCCACTCTACCCTGAAGAAACAATTTCTATGCTAACAACTGCAGCATCTCTTATTCCCTAGCTCTATTTGCTCTTATTTTTCTTCCTTGTTCTATCTTGACTTACATTTTCCACGCGCTCGCCTCGTCGTAGGATGTACCCATAAGTGAGAAATCGCGTTAGGAGCTTACTGCTGCTTGCAGTATATAGAAGAGAGATAAGTATCCACCTTACCTACGTGTAGAAAATTTCTTTTTTCAATACAATTTTCACGCAATATCCTCGAATACGAAGCCCTTCGTCGTTTCTGGTAACTGTTTTTCCTGACACCTGTCATCCTGGCTCTTATCGCTTCACTTACAGCCGTCCATTGTCGCGAAAGGACTATTATTTTCCTTCCCACAGATTGCCACTGTTAAAACTCCGCTCTTTTGTAACCACCGAGCAATCCATTCGTCAGCCATGTACGACGAGGACGAGGACGAGGACGAGGACGTCGTCGACGACGACGATCGATAGAATCTCGAGGCGAATTATTTTTTGCTACCCCGTGGTGCGACCCCGCGTCTTCATACGCAACGAGCAAAACCCTTCGCATGCACAGCCTCGGTTCTCAAAGCCGAAAGGACCTCCTCATCCTCCCATCTTTTTGACATGAAATTTCATCCATTTGCTCCTGATAATCTCCTTCTCCTCTCAAGTCTGAGTCTTAGTCTGGGTGCGATAAATAGCCCGTCATCCTCGGCTCGTAATCTCCTGGATCCTCGCGGTATAACTTGAAGGTAAATGGGCAGAGAGGCACACAGCTAGACACAGCATCCATGTGCGGACCCTTAACTCTCCTAGTATGTTGGGAATAAAATTCGAGCCTTTCGTACCCTGTTATCTCATCCACAGTTATGCGCCTACTATTTTGTACCATCACATCACCACGTCGGTTGGTTGGGTGCTAGGTGACTGGCGGGTTCCAAAGAGCTTCTTCCACTTCTCGGTTTGTCCCATCCGTCGAAGGTAGTTTGGGCGTGGGACTTTGCCCATTCGCCTTTGATAATCTCTTCGCGTTAAAGCCCACTTTGTCTTCGGTACGGTGATATCTCTATACCCGTTTTCTCTACCTCCCTTCTTCCCTTCTTCCCTTCTTCCCTCCTTCCCTTTATCTATTCCTCTTGTCCTTGTCGCCTGCTTTGGTCCCGTAGGAAACTTGTTAATCCGCCACTCGAAACTTCAAAACCACTTGAATCCTCGACTCTGAAATGATTAATTAGTAACTATAGTGGCAAGTTGGTGCTCCCATCCTAACCCACCCCATCTATTCTAAGCCCTGTCTCTAGTCAGATCTAGAGTAGACTAGGTACCTACCAGAACTATTGCTTGCCATAGATAGATTCGAGACCGCTCTTCAAACTCGCAATAATTATCTATCGCGTCTCCCTACAGTCGATCGATCATCAATTACCGTATATGAATATTCGAGGTCCTCGAAGTCAGACAGGATATTTATCGACTTGATTTATTCCGCGAATTGAACAGACGTAGAAAATACATCGAAATCCGGTTCTGAAGGGTTCATCTTCACCCTAGGAGGCAATAGCCAACCGTTCTTTGCGTCTATAACCGGACGTGAAACTCTTCACAAAGGCTATGGGGTCCATCGACTATCGACCACACGGTGCTCTCTTTGATGATTGTTCTAACTGTCGCAGGTATGTTCTAATAACGGTTTACATCATCGAGATTTACCGCTATCTATACGATGTTTGTTTTACCGAGACAGGTAGGGTGGTAGCTGGTGGTGATGGGCTTTTCTATGGTGGTATACATACCCTGCACGGTGTTTAGATGCACCAACACAGTGCACAGACTCTGGGTGGTTTCGAAATGTAAGTAAACAGCCAGTTACCTAGGGAAACATGGCAACGCACTCGTACCACGTATCTTGCAATCACTACCAAATGTAAACCCGACTTTAGTACGCTCGTTAAACGCAGACGACTCAAACGAATCTGCTCTACATATACCTTGATACAACTACCCGTCCGTATACGGGGATGAAAGTCTCCTCGTTCAATTAGCCTTTGGGAACTTCTGTCTATCTTTGAATAAAAAAATAAAAAAAT
Organism: Tenthredo notha; assembly: GCA_914767705.2. Classification (NCBI taxonomy): domain Eukaryota; kingdom Metazoa; phylum Arthropoda; class Insecta; order Hymenoptera; family Tenthredinidae; genus Tenthredo; species Tenthredo notha. Next base: position 541,412 of record OU611914.1, on the reverse strand, counting down.
AAAATAAAAATGGAACTTTTAACGACCGATTGAAACTCGGAATATTTTCGGTATTGATGGGGTGCAGGGTGACACCTAAGACGGCTACAACTTCTTAATTAAACCATTATGCGTTATAGTACGGGGTTTTATTGCCCGGAGAGTTAGAGGGCCAGGTTGGCTTGGTGCGCTTCGGGGTTTCTCGCTCCCACTCTGGCATGTAAATTCGCGATAATAGCAGGGATGTTTCAACCCCGAGGTTCCCTCAACTCAACTTAACTTGCCCGCCTTTACGAGTTAATAACTTGGGTTATCGGGAAATTTACTGTACCGTGTACCGTGCCCGTATATACCTACCCCCTTATGTGCTTCTGCTTCTCTTTTTAACTATTTCTCCCCACGGTGAACGGGAACAAGAAGAAGGCGTATTGCACACTTAGATATAGCCGTTATGCACTGCGGGGATACGAAACGTGAATTTCGTATATCAGGGGTTGGATATGGTCACAAATTTCTGTCTATATTTACAGACAAATAAATACACCTTTTCCCTCCATCCCTGACGTGGCCATATATACGCGTGAAAAATTTCTACTCGGAATTGACCCAGATAAAAAGTGGCCCTTGGATCAGGATTTATGCCACGATACGTTTCCCTAGTCGTAAATATAAGTGAGAAATCGTGACACTTTTTTAGGGGATGCTCTAGCTCTCCCGAATATTTCGATTTAACAAAAATAACCAAATCTCCCGTCTTTTTGTTTCTTCTTGTTTTCCTTTTTACAACTATTGATACTCGCTAAAATTCTTCATTCGGCAAGGGGTGGAGAAAATTAAATAATAATGATAATTTCATCAATCGACACATACTCGCGAATTCGTATACATATACAAATATATGTATGCTGTATTACACATCGTAGCATCAGATTCCGGGCAGGATAAAAGTTGGACCTTAATATTCCTCGGTTGGGTAGACAATCGCGGGGAAAGGACGTATATGTAGGAAGGGGTATATGGGTATAAGGGTACGAAGGACGAGAATATTTATACTGCCCTGGTCGTATTTACGAGGAATATTACGTCTAGCAGGGGTTGGACGCCCGCCTCGCTTCCATTCGGGATTTAGGGTTGTGGCGGCCATACGTGCCACCGGCAAAATTCCATTATCGGCTTCAGGCGATAAATATTATAAATTGGGACTCGGCCCTCTCTCTTTCTCTCTTTCTTTTTCTACTCCCTCTTCTAGCCGGCAGCTTCGACGGCCCGAATATCCACTTTTTATCATCGGTTTTACGCGACCGATAAATCTAGGGCAATAGCTTAAGCGATTCTAGGATCCTAGGGGCGCGTATAGAGGCTAACCCCCCGCTGCTATTTTCCCATTCTTCCTTCCTCCTCTTATTGCCTGAAATATTATACGAGTCGGTTGTTTTTCCGCCATCTACGAATGTGATACCGCTCGGAGATTTCGTAAAAAAAAAATTCATAACGATTAAATTAACGTGTCGTGATAACAGGATGCTTTATTTACACAGAATAACACTTTCAAGTAGGTAGCAGAAAAAGAAAAAAATTCATTTGCCAAAAAATAGTATAGGAATCAAAAGCTAAATTAACTGGAAATATTTCTATCCGGTTTTTATCTGAAAAAAGAAAACAAACCCTTTGCGAATTCGCACGCGGTACAATGTGCTAAAGTTCTCTCTTTTATTTATTTTTTTTCCCATGACGTAGCTCGTTACTTAGCGATGTTCGGTGAGAATCGATAGAGCGTAAAAATTGTATAGAATGATTGTAAGAAAGGGTATTTTTCAATCAATTTCAATATGAAGGGAGATGAAATAATGATAAGCGCGAGTTGATCCGTGAAATTATCTCGCGATCTTCGGTATTCGCTAAATATTTGTTTTTCCAACTTGGGAGAATTTTCTGCAAGCTTTTTACCGGCTACGGCGTCACGGACGCGGTGAAACGTATGCAGAATAAAAAGGATAGAGAAATAAAAAAATTGAAAAAAAAAAGAAAAGTACGTAAAGTCAGTTCGTCCATAGTTCGCAGCCGAGCCATTATGGAAATGATGTTTTTCTTTCCTTGGTGCGGTTCACTCGGCTATCGACTGCACTACGATTATGCATATCTATATCGGTATATGAATTTGGACAGTCGCACGTCTATACGGGACGATAAAAAAAACTCTGTATAGAACTACGTTGTCGGGACACGGGGAAAAAACATCGTAAAACAAAAAGTGGATGAAAATCAAAATCTGAGAGAAGAGAACAGAAAAAAAAAAAAAAAAACGAACAAACAAAAACCCGTAATATAAAAATGGAACAAATAATCCGCAGCTTTGGAACCGCAAACCTCACTGCCCTAAGGAAAAATTATTATTGCGAATAAAATTCATTCCGGTTTGCACCCTTATACTAAATTCCGTCGTTCGACCCTCCCTGTATAATTCAAATCCTAGAATTAATTGAAATTACGAATCTACACGGTCCCATAATGCCTATAATTTAGCAATTAAGAATTTGAAAATCATGCCTCATTATAGTCTTTATAAGTTAGTTGGAAAAATAATTCCTATACCGAGGAAGGCGTCCAGCTTTTTGAAACACAATAGAAAATCAATTTATCTTGCAGGTTAGACTTTCGCAAAACTCTGAAGGTTCGCTCCATTATCTCAGCTCTGTATACTTCTGTACTGTAGAGATTCGTAATTAAGAGAAGTTTGAAGCGAGTTTCGAACTTGGCGATAGCGTCTATCCTAAACAATGTATCTTTCCGTAGATATACTATACCTATACCGTGAGAAAACGAAACGTATTTTCTTTTTATTTTGTAGTGCTTTTATCTCGTCCACTCTTTCCCTATTTCGAATCTCAATAGAAGTAGGAAACAGCTTTTGAGAACTTGAGCACATACAGTTTACAATCCGATTCATCGACGGCCTTTATTGTCGTTAGCTGCCTAAGCTACACACTTCAAACACGAGCTTTATTGTAACTTGAAAGTTTCTATTTTCTCTCCGAGTTATTCTCCACGATCGATTATCGTTAGAGTCTTGCTAGAATCCATTCATCTGATATTTCGACTTTTCATCCCTCGGTACGAAACCCGGACACCGATTCAGAGACAGCTTCCGATTTTTTATATATCTCACCCTTGGTGCAACGACGAACTTTTCCGTTTCCTCTATACCCGGAATAGAAAATGATTCATGTGAATTCTAGAAAGAGATAAGAAAAAAGAAAATTGACAAAGATTCGACGGTGTGGAAATGGTTGACCAAAAATAGTCAAATGCGTTCGTCTTAGTTGGTCCAAATCAGTTACTCTTTGGTCGAACGACTCGGTGGCTGGATCCGTCTGACTATGTATTAGAGGTACGTCTTACGAAGACCCAGACTGGCTAATTAATTATCGCCGTAACAGCTAGAGCTTTGCAGCAGCAGCAGAGCACCAGTGAAGACGCTTTGTTTTAATGCCGTGGCTTCTGGCCGAGCCAAGACGTGGCATTCCTCTGTCTACCCAGGTGCCCGACGTGGCCGACGTGCCCGAGATTAAGTTTCCCATCCCTACTAGCTCGCACAATCAGTCCAAACTTCAACTCGCCCGGTTTCCGTCTAAAGTCTTTTTAAACTTGACGTTAAATGAAGACAGAAACGTCTCGAAAGAGATCAAGCCGACTAACTTATAAAGGCCGGGTTCAAGTTCCGAATTTCAAAAGCTCCGAATGGTCGAAATTCCGAAGTCGTTTCAGACGATGTAGGATTTTCAGAAATTTTCGAGCTTAAACCCAATCCCAATTTATACACCTGTACAGTATTATCTAATTTTTACTCCGCTTCTGATATGTAGACTTGATTTATTTTTAAAAGACGAACTTTGAGTAGCAAGCTTAACCCAGTAATCGGCCATTAGTAAAGCTCCGCTGAGACTTCTCCGAAGAAACTGCGAGACTCCTGCAGACTTGCCCCGGTGGTCCGTCAGTGATCAATCTTCTATAAGTTGATGCTCCGAAGCCTTCCCTTTGCTAACCCCCGACGAAGACCCCTGCCAAATCTGAACCGAGCTCTAGGTTTAGTATAAGAAACTGTCTACCGGCCCGGACCACCTCCGTATCTCCTCTCCTTTTGTATAGACGCGTCCTTTCCCTACTTACCACTCCGCCAGGTCCTTCAGGCCAGGGTTATTCCTCCAGGTTTCTTACTAGACTGGGGGGTTAACTCTCGTACGACAGTTTCTCAACTCGACTGGCCGAGATGTCCAGTAGTTTTTATCCCCACCGAATGACCAAATAAAGAAAGCACCAGATCCTTTGCAGGAGTGTAGATGGACGCCTACTACCTTTTTATTATGATTCTTGATTTCAGGAAGTGGCGAGGAGTCGAGGTCGGGAACGGGAGAACCGGGTAAACTGGGTGTCAAGAAACAACGACCAAAAGCCTCCTCACCTAACAGACAAGGACCCCAGCAGTGCCAGGTACAGATTTTACATCGGGTCTTTCATTAAAATAAAATGCTTTAAATTTTCTTCGCCGTTATAATTGGCTCGGAATATTCATGCGACGATCTGAGTACGAATATATGGTACATATGCATTTTTGACAAATAGTCAAAATAAAACTGCACAGGGGATACTGATGGAAGAGAATGAAATCACGAGTCCCGGAGCTTATCGGAAGAACTCGAGGCTGTTGAATATTCAGTTTCCGGTGGTTGTTCGGTGTGGTGAGACCGTAGTAAGGCCGGCAGAAATCGATATTGAGATTCGGGCAGTATCGATAACTGGATAACTCGATCGATCGGGAATATCTGAGACGCGGATAGCATAGACGGTGATCCTGAGCTTCGCAGCAAACGATACTCCCAACCCTCCACCTCATCCTCAGCTGCTGCTGCTGCTGCTGCTGCTGCTGTTTCTCCTGTTTCTCCTGTTTCTCCGCACAGTTTCTTCCCATCCCATCCGCATCCCTTTCTGCGCTAGACCTGGGAAGAGAGAGCCACCCTCTCGACCTTGTTACGTAATTGAATGATGGTCTGCCCGACTTGTTGACAAGCGTCGTCAATGTTGTACCGAGTTAGAGACAAATAGGAGCCGATGTCACGTAACACTTTTACACGTTATATATCTCTGGGTTGTTTACTTTCATTCCGAGATTCCTTTCCTCTCTAACGCTCCGGCACAGAATAATCAAGCCCCTAAGTCCGATCTAGGGATAAAATTCGTAAAGATTTCGGTGAAATGTATTTGAAAAACGTTGAATTTCTCTCCTCGGTTTCTTTCTTTCTTTCTTTCGTTTTTTCTTCTGTTTTTTTTTTGTATTATTTTTTTGTTCAACTCCGGGCGCTACATCGGGGTGAAAAATTGATGCAACTTTTAACAGATTATATATTCAAGAAGATAAATGTACATTGGGGTACGAGGCGAGAACGGAGAACGTGGAGTAATGATGTTTGCTTAGTTCTTCGTCGCGGTGGGTGTGCGAGTGTTACATTTCAAGGGGGTGCTGCTCCTCTTGGTCTTGGATCTTGAATTTTGGTGTACGGGCTTAAATCTACGGTTTCACTACTGCGTTCCGTGTAAATTGAAACCCGCGCTGATGACATTCGTGCATCCCTGTATACCTGTAACGTTCGCTCTCCCTGAAGACTGAATTAAGCTACGCAAATGAGGTTTTCTACATTCGGAATAGTAGCGGACCAAGAGATCCAAGAAACACAATCCTATGTCATGATTATAAAACCTTCTCGCACCTTTCCCAACCACTTTTCCATCCTTCCACCCTTCTGTATACGGATATCATACATCCATGAATTTTCATTAAATCTAGTTCGAAATTTTGACTGAATACATCCTCCAGTCTAGTGTATATAGCTCAGAGTCTAGGCGATAGTTTACACCCTGGATGATCCTGAGTGGTGCAGTTCGGTGGTAGCGAGTCAGACTAGGCAAAGTTAGGATCCATGGTGGAGAGATCAGAAGATAGGATCCTGCAATTATAGCTACAGACATAGTTGAGCGGATTCTGAAGTACGTGGAGTAGGATATAGGAAGGATGGTGCTACGGTCTTGCAACGGCTTGCATGCCGGGCGAGGCGAAAGGATTCACGTTCGGGGTATGAGAAGACCGGAGGTCTATTGAATTAGCTAGTCAAGTCACACGATTCGACTCTGTTCGCTAGTCCTCTGTGAACTCCCATTCCCACTTCGGTTCGAGAGTTTCCACATTCTGCGAATTCAGATCCACCTTCCACCTTCCACCTTCCACCCTGCACCCTCGAACCTCCCGTGCTCTTCGCTCCTAGTAATAGAACAATTCTCGTGATATCGCGTCGAGAATCTCGCCGGATTCTGAGATCCGCTCTTTTATGAACCCCGACTTTAGCTCCTTTTAATCCTTTCAGCAAAACCAGAAAATAGAAATCCACCATATCCGAGATTCGCGAGTGATCAGAGAAAGGGAGATGAAAGGTAAAGGATAAATGTATAGAAATGAGAGAAACTGGTAGGCACGGTGCACTGGCTCTGCTCGTCTTCTCCCCTTGCAACCTATTGACGACCCTCCAACAATTGCGAGTACAGGTGCAATCAGCAGTAATTCTAGGCGATGGGGTGATGGGGTGATGGGGCTATCTCACTTTATCGGTCTGCCAATAGTCCGGGAATACTCGCATCGGAGGCCAGTTCTACCGACTAATAATTCGGAATTACATCATCAATCGAGTCATTATCGTGCGTGGAAGAAGCGAAAAGAAGAAGAGGAAGAGAATGAAATAAAATAATACGAATGAATAGCGTAAATGAAGAGAAATCGTTACGATGCACCCAATTATTGTTATATTTAATGAACTCTGATCTGTCGAAGTAAAGAAACGCTCTGAGACATTTGATGTTCGATAATTTGCCAGTGATAACGGTCTGGCTTGTTCAGACGGCGTTAATTAATACATATACCCAACCGTTCTGTTTAAGGTATGCGGTAAGGTGTTCAACAACGCGTCAGCCTTGACGAAGCACAAACTGACGCACAGCGACGAGAGAAAATACGTCTGCACGATGTGCGGTAAGGCGTTCAAGCGGCAGGACCACTTGTAAGTTTCAATCTTAAATTTATAACCATTCCCTCGACCCATGGTCCTCGTGTACTTTGTCCATTTCGGAGTAGGTATATGGCCGGGTCGAGGGATCGATCCCTATTTTCTTTTTTTTGCTTCTTGAATCGTGAAAAAATCTAGAAGTGTAATCGCGCGGGAAGTTAGACGAGGAATATTCAAGGTGAGTGACATTTTTCGACGAAAGAGAACAACGTCAATGTCTGATCTTTGACACGCGAGTCAAATTATACCCTTTGACGCGAGAACATAAACTTATGGCAATATCGTCTCCTTTTTTACAGTTTATTTTTAGACTTTTATCGTCCCACACATATGGATCCCGGTGGGACTTTACAGTCGCAGTTCTCTCAACGCCCCTCATTTTGGGTGGCGGATGTTTCGTGAAAACTAAAAGTTAATAAGCAAAAAGTCGCGACGCCTTCCGATTTCAACAGTTGATAATTACCCCGAGTTCTCTTGTCGCGATAAAACTCCTCTTCTTTTAACCATCTTCTTCCGTTACTTTTCGTCTGACGAACGAGCGAGCGGTGGTAACGTCGCGTTTACTTTGCCTCGACGGTTCCATCCCTTCTACCTTATGCCTTCTGCCTTCTGCCTCCTTTCTGCTCTTTGCCTCGAAGGCAATCGGAAACATAATTCCCAGGGAAAGTAAAGTAAGGTAAGGCGAGGTGGGGTCGGGTCGAGAGGAGGCGGCTGGCTGGTACAGAGCTGTAGGTACCCACGTTAAAAGTTCAGCAAATTAGCTTTTACAAATTAAACCCATTCCGACAGAGCGGGAGACCGGCTTTACGGGTCTCTAAGACGAGACTTTAAAGCAAAGGAAAGCGCCTTTGGTATTGATTGCACATAAAATTCTTTTCCTTCGAGCTGCAGACCCAACTCGACTTGTAGAAATTTTCTCGTCTCAAAAGCCTTCGCATAATTCAAGAGCCTCTCGAAACTCGTTCGATCAGCGTTTTTCAAACCATGTATTAAGTTAGATACTGAATTAAAAAAAAACCCCAACCATTACGTACTACCTACGACTCTAGACACTCAATTGAAAATCGCAAAATTCCATCAACTCAATTTCAAGCTCTGATTCAACCAAATTTCAACTGAAATTGGGTCGAAAGTACGAAAGCGAAGTTTCCGAACAGGAGAGAATCTCTTAATCATATTTAGTCCAGGCGTATAAAGCCTGACTAAATTTTCAGACCTGTTAGCTTGATCGATCTTCACTGTCGTAAGCCCTCTCTGCATTACTCTACATCTGTGTACAGCAAAACATTTTCGAATACCTCGTATCAAAGCGACTCGCTTCGTTCGAACAGAAAATAAAAAAAATCAAATTTCCTCTCATCGAAAATTCTCCCTATCTATTTTTTCTGTTTCTGAAACAGGAACGGCCACATGCTGACACATCGTAATAAAAAACCCTACGAATGCAAGGCCGACGGGTGCGGCAAGTCTTACTGTGATGCGAGGAGTCTAAGGAGACACACCGAGAACCACCATGCAGGTAGCAAAGTAAACGAAAGTGTAAGCCCAAGCAGCCCTACGACTGGACCACACACTCCAAATACACCTAGTAGCAACCCGAGTACACCTAGCACACCGGGAGCACCTACGACACAGAATGGTCACAACAATACAGCCCTTAAACAGCTTTTATCAACGGAGCCAGCGCCATCCACACAGCAGCACAAGGTGAGTTAAAAAATATGTGACAGATTGTAATTCGTGGTGCAGACAGAGAGTCACCATTAGCGATATTTGATCGCGAATAGTTCGCAGCGTATAGTCTGTAATATAGGAATGGGGCACAGTTGCGTTCTATGAAGTAATATCTAGCTTTGATCTTGGCTAGGAGCGAAGCGTCGTCGTATCGCATCGATGATATTCCGGGTAAATGTAGCTTTGATGTTTCTTTTATCCCGAGCACGGTTTCTTCTCGTTCTTTATGCCACGTGTAACAGAATGGACAAAAATAGCTAAGAATTGAAACGTGCGAGAAGACAGAGAGGCTATTTCTCAAACAATATAGATTCTTTTTATTTTTCCTCTTCTTCGTCTTCTTCGCCCTGTCAAATTCTGATTCATAGCTCCAGCGGCCAAGCTATGCTCTTGCCTCGCTTAATTTTTTTTTTTTTTTGCTCTCTTTCGTTCGTTTTCGAACTCTTGTTATCCTTATTTCGTCGGCGTTAAAGAGTAGTAACGGTTGGTTCTTATCATAAGAACAAGCCCTACGCAACGAACGCGTTATAAAAGAAACGGGAAAGTAATGGAAGGTAAGGGAAGCCAGAGGGTGAAGGTCGAAACGAGCCGTTCTTAAATTACGTAAGGTTAATTTACGTGATTTTCGAGCCCCCCGCAGCCCCGTCTTACACAATTTTTTAACGCCCTTGTAATTTTGAGTTTGAAAAAAAAAAATCAATACACCTATAGCTTTAGAAATTGGCAACAAAAAACGAAAACTGACGTAATTTAACGACGGCCCTAAAGCTGCTGCAGGTACAGAGAAGACTAGACGACGGTAGAAACAATTCAAGCTCTTCGTCGTGGAACATGATATCATTTATACTCGGTAAGTTGAACGCGGAGTTTATTCAAAGGTGGGTAGAGCTGAGGACGAAGTTGATTAGGTACTGCAGAAGCAATTGCCCTGCAGTTAAACCTAGGTGTATAATTCTGAACTTTCTAATCCAGCCATTGTTAAGTAGCTATTCGCAGTGAAGGATTCAACTACTTACTAGACGTTTTCGAATAGACATATTTATTCATTTTCCTTTTTGGTCTCTGATAACGGGGTGAGAATTGAACGAATCAGTTCCAACCCCTAAATATGAAGAATTTAAGGATATCGCGAGTTTGCGAGACCGCGAGTATCGGGTCGCGCGGTATAGTCATCGTTCGATAAGCGAGTAGAAAATTTGTCGACGAATCTGAAATCGCGGAAACGGAATAAAGTATGCGGGCGTTGAGTGATTGGCTGGTAAAACGGGATGGAGGGTCGCGAAACATCAAACGTCGTCGTCTATCAGACATCGAACGAACGTGGGCGAATCCTGTAAGAGCACACATGCACACATCCTTAGATTTTCAATTTCATTTCTTCTCTACCTGGTATACGTGTGTATGGGTACTCTTTCATCTTTTTTTTTTCTTTCTTTCTATTTCTATATGTACGTATAGTATACCTACGTTCGTGATAAATTATTACCCTCGGTTTTCCTAGCTTGATACCACTCGAGCGTGACTTTAATTGGTACTGACGAAAAACTCTTGATATCTTATAACTAGGCAACTGGCTAAGTCATTAATTTCAGATGTCGGTCCTGATTTCACCTGATAAACGTTAGCCAATTCCTTCCAATTTCTATCGGTTATCCGCGCCCTGCCGTCTGATATTCTTCGCCCGAAATTCTTTGCTCGTTTCTTTCCTATACGTAATTGGGAAAAAACAAGACCGTCCCTTTTTTTACTCCCAAAGTTGCTCGTCAGCGAGATAGACAAGAGATAAATAAATAGAGAGGAGAGAAGCTGTCTTAATACAATACACCTTTGGCTAATTTAGAGAGTTTGTCATTTTAACGAAGCTCGATATAAGAGGTATATAGGTACACAGAAAATTTTCGCGATATCGATTCGTTTATTCGTTGAAAAAAAAAAAATCATCTCAAAAGTATCTACTATATATAGTAAGAAACGACCGCGACGCGACGTCGTAGTGAGTTTTAATTCAAAAACTCGTAAAACTTTTTGAATTACGATCAACAACTCCCTACAGATTCGCATTAAGATGGTACTATCAACCTTGCTTCCTTCCTTCCTCCTTTACTTCTTTACTTTTTTTTTTTTCAACTTTTTTACTCCTCCACTTCTTCGCTTCTTCGCTTCTTCGCTTCTTCGCTTCTTCACTACCCTACCTTACCGTCCCCTTCAGTCATCGTATATATTTACACTGTATAATGTATACGCGGTATAATAAAAAAAGTTCGAGTTAGCACAGTCGCTTCTCGTACGGTCTAATTAAAACAACTGTAATAATTGATGATCAGCGAAATTTCTTATGGAAATTAGAGTACCGTAACGATGAGACTCGAACTTTTTTTTTCCTTTTCCTTTTTCTCTTTTTTTTTTCTCTCTCTCATTTCGGATTCAAAACCTACGCGACAGTTTCTTCTCAGCTCTTTCCCTGTCAAATCGTTCTCCAAATACAATAGAGCTTTCCCATGATGGTTTCGGAATATCCGATTAGTGACGTCTCAGATGGTCAGGCGTTCGTTTCATTCGGGATCTCTAACGGCATTACCTTCCTACCCAGCTAAAACTCTATATGTATGTATGTATGTATGTATGTATGTACGTTTATACATACTTGCCGTTCGGCTCTTTCCTTGGTATATCCCGAGGGAATCGGTAAGCTGCTTGTATTCTCTGATAGATACCGGAAGTATTCTTCCTATTGGAAAGGTTCAGCCTTAGCCTTCGCCTTCGCCTTCGCCTTCTCCTTCTCTTCCCTTTGCTCGGACCCAAGCAGCAACCCCTATATCTCGACTCCTAACTCCCTATTCCCGCAATAAACTACCCATCCTTGCTCATATTGGATCTCGAACTCCATTGTCGCTGTAGCGAAATGGTAACAATTTCCACCTGTCTGCAGTATTGGTTTTCTTTTTCTTTTTTCTTACCCTCTTTCCCCCTTCCCTCTCCTTGGCCCTTTCCCTTTCGTGATGAAAAATACAGCTTATCCCCAGCCTCCGTCATATTACGAAAAAAAAAAGAAAAAAAATACCCCGAATTTGTCCATGCCAATTAATATTACCTCAGCCTAATTAAAAGGTCTACCTCCCCCCCTCCCCCGGCCACCCTGCAGTAGCGATCAGAGTCGCTGTGGCGGTGTCAATCGATTAATCGGCTCAATTCTCTACAACCGTAAATTGCCGCACGATAATAATTAATTAATCTCGGATTTCCGCATCACGGTTTATTCGTGATTTTCACGTTATACGTGGGTGTCGACAATTATCAACCAGAGCAGAGGACGGGTATGTATCTGCCTTTAAAAGACTATATTAATACCTTGCTCAATTTTTTTCTCAACGACCTATACTACCTATGTGCAGATTATTAATTTGGCGCAAAAATCAAAGTAACGATATCGAGGAGTGGTTATTTGAACCTTGTAATAAAAAAAAAACCTTGTGTATATTTTTTCTTTTTTTATACCCAGGATCATTGAAATGTGTGATCAATCTTTCCCGCGTCAGGTAACTCGCGTTGCGATTAATCATCGTCGCGTAAGGATTGAGAATAAATAATTGTATAGGGTATGTATTTATTATTTAAACTTGTATATACGCGTATAGAAAATACGTTGAAATTTTTTTAGCAGAAAAATTTACCAGTCCTGCAGTTTAAAGCGGGTTGAATAGAAAAAAAAAGGAACAAAATAACGAAAACTGACACGAAAGTAGAATAGAATATAAAAAAACAGAAAGAACTCACTGCCTCCTCTTTTTAACGAGCTTTCGTATATAGCCTAGTCCTGTCGAACGTGAAACAGGCGATATATATTACTCAGACACCATCAAAACGGCACGTTTTGCCAGCTACATCCACCTACCCCAAGTGATATTATACGTAATTTACGATGTACCATTCTGCAGTTTAGTTATATACCGTTTACAACCCCGTTACTTCTATTTCTATTTCTATTTCTAGTTTTTGTTTTTCACTTTTCATTTTTCATTTTTCATTTTTCATATTTCATTTTCTCTCTTGTTTTACGCTCCCATTTATCCCCGGCTCCAGATGAGTTTCCCCTGCAGACTAGAATCACCAAGGCAACGGTTCCTGCGAGCCAACGGTTTGCGAATCGCTAGATTTCGATCTCTAATTAGCTGTATATCAAATGAACGCGTGAACGTTGAATCTAGCTATATGGTTACCAACGCGCTACTGCAGCAGGCCAACGGGATTTGACTTTGATTTGTGACTAGTTTCTCCCTTATCCGTACATTTCACCCCTCTTCATTCCATGTTACCTATACCTTTGTCCACCGCTGTAATATCACGTCTCCTATTCGATTGCTACATAGAAATAAACGATAATCTCTCTTAATGCTTTAAGAGCCACCAAAATAAATCGCCCATTTCTTATAACAACTAATCCAAATAATTGTAGAAAAATCGAAGACAGAAGACAGAAAAAAAAAAACAGAAAAATAAAGATACAACATCGTCCACGTAGACATGAAGTGTATATACGTACGGTGAAACTTTTTATTGAATCGATTTTTCAACCCTGTGTGACTTTGAAATTGAATCGTTTTGTTTGATGTCACGTTACACGTTACGTTGAGTTGGATAGAACGAGGATGAAAAGGTTCTTCGTAGCTATATATCTTTTGCGGGAATATAATATCGATGTATAGCTTATAATAATAATATATTTATTATATTTTTCATCCCCTAAGTTATATATGAGATGAAGAATTTCTGAAGTTATTCAAAGTTCCTGCTATTTTTGTTTGTTTTTTTTTTCCTCGGTTTTCTAAATAATAAAAAGGTTGGATTCTTTTATTTTGGTGAAAAATACGCTGAATGATATTGCAATCGGGTTAGCGAAACGGCCATCTTTAAAGTACGCCCGAGATACGCTCTGCGGATACACCCGACGGCCTAATTTAGGCAATTTAGCCAGTTTAAAGCAGAATGGAAAATCTCTAGAGGACGGTTGTCATTTTCCACGTCTTCTCCCGCCTTCGTGAAGCGTTAACGGTCCCGGTATGAGAGACAGAGAGAGAGAGAGTGAGTGAGTGAGTGAGTGAGTCTGGTGTTAGGGTTGGGATGAATATAGGGGCGCGAGAAGGAAAGAAAAAGGATATTACAGACGAAGCGAGTTCGAGGTAGAGAACCGAGGGCTGAAGTAAGCGTAAACCGAAGGCTGTGTTCACACCGAAAATTTAATTTAACAGGAACAAAAAAGAGAGAAAAAAAAAAGAGAGAATAAGGAGATATCCTTTAACGAGCTTGTTTATTCAGCCTTACGCGCGTCTCTCCCTTATACTGCCATTAAAATGACGTGACTATACGTCGACGAAGATGAGTCCTTTAAAAAATCGTATATTATATACGTTCGATATTTAGAACGGTGTGAAAGCAGCCGTTTCTTTCACCACTCGTGGTAGTAGAAGTAGTAGTAGTAGTAGTAGTAGCAGCGTATGGAAAAGAGAGGTAGAAGAAAAGTTATTTCGAAGTACGTCATCAGCTACGAAGGTGAAGTTCTTCTTCTTCTTCGTCTTTCCTTGGATCTGAATATCGACGGGGTGAAATAAGTAGAGAGAGAGAGAGAGAGAGAGAACGAAGAAAGAAAGCAACGAGGGGTGGGTTGGTGGTGAGAGAAAAAAGTTTCAAATGAAAATTGACGCGTCTTGTGAAAAATATGTGAGCTAAGGGAGAGAAAAGGTGGCATCTGGCACCAGGTGGTATATTATTTTTTTGTTTAAAAAACTGAAAACTGTATAAGAAATTAAGAATGAAAGAATATATCAGCTGATATACTTCTCTTCTTGATTTTTTTCTTCTTTTCTTTTCTGATATGGCAAGAAATTCAAGCCTCGTCGATCTTATACACGCGACTCAAAATTCTCACTAGCGATTGATATTGAATACCGATAGCTGATGATATATTGAGTCGAGGATAATATAAGGGAGTTTGAGCTAGAATAACTGCACCCGTTGTTTCAGATGAAGAATAAGGTCAGATATTTTTATAGTCAAGTCTCGTACCTACTACCTCTCTTTCTCTCTCGCCCCCGAGAGTGGAAATAAAAGAAGTATTTTTCGCTCAGAATCTTTTTCCAACTCCGAACCAGCAGCACTACGGTTCATTTGATTCCCGTCAACTTTTTTACAGCTCGCTATGCAGGCAGGCAGGCAGGCAGGCGGGTGGTATACCATTTATTTCAACGTTTATACAAATGTTGGAAGTACGCCTCGGTTATACTGTCATATAATTCCTAAGCTTCGTTATTCCCCTTTTCTTATGTTCATTTTCTTTTTTTTTCTTTTAATTTATTCCAAGTCGAAACAAAAAATCTTTTCATCGGATTTGGAAATCCAAGTAGATGCGCGAGACCCAATTCTAAAAAATGGTCCTTTACACGAACTGTAGTGGTAAACATCCATGCTGGGGAAAATCGTCTGTCTGTCTGATGGGTACACTTATATATCGTTCGACGTAGACGGTCTGGAGTGTCAGAAAAACTCGCAAATAATAATAAAAAATGAAGTAAAAGAAAAAGAAAAGGCAAACGGAAAGAAAAAAAGAAAAAAACAAAAAGAAGAAGGAAAGTAAGAAAAAAGAACAAATCGTTGTGATATTTGAAAGACGTAGATAGAATTGAGACAACGTGAACACAATACATGTGTCTTTTCTTCAGCTGGCAAAAAGGAATGGTATATATATGAGATATACGCGAGTCGCGGGTGAGAAAGAAAGTTGAGAGGCGAGAAACGGGAAACGGGAAGAAAATAAGAAACATAAGAAATACAAGAAATAAGAAAATAAGAAAAGAAGCGGGAATAGATTCGCGGACTTCCGGGCGCCACGAGATGGGCATATGTGTACATATAGGTATATAATGTACATAGATAGCTACATATCTACATATGTGCAGGGTATCTTACGAGATGAAAGCCGCGAAATAAATCTTCCGCCTTGTAGAAAAAAAAAAGTTTTTTCTCTTTCGTAAGATTTTTTACCCATTTTTTTTCTCTCTGTCGATCTTCTCCTAATTTCATTTCACTTATTCCCGAAGTTATATCCCCCTAATTCGTGACGCCACGCGTATTGGGTTTCGCGTTCTGTGTGTGGGTGTGTTTTTTTCCTTTTTATTTTTTCAAATTCTTTTTTAATCGGCCTCCGAGCGAAATAATTGAAATTTTTAATACCCCCGTACCAGAATAAAGATTTTACACTTCGTTCGGCAGCAATGAATCCTTTTGATACTCGAACCCAGCTACACAACGGGGACAAATGACAGCGAGGGGATTACGAAATGAAGGTTTAATAAAATACGAGCGAGTACCTACTCGTGCGGGCGTATAGCTACTGCTGCACCACTACCCCTACCCGTAATACCTCCCCTAGCTTCATCCCTTTCTCGTAATTAACGAATCCAATTTTAATTGCCCTCTCCACCCGATACTCTTTCCCTTCCAATAGATTGTATCTCACCGAGCTAATCGTAATATTCAACCATAAAACTGATTTCCGGTTAATTATACGCTCCGCGATTATCAGTGAATTATTTTCACATATAGCGTAGAATAAGGTGAAAAAATTGGGGAAAAAAATAATAATTAAAAACAATCGATACTATAGGTGAATATGTACATTGTGTTATTTCCGTTTTATCCTGGGGTAGAAAGTCACTTGCTGTGACCCAGTTTTCGGGGTATTTTTTGAAGTACCGAGGCTGTGTCACGTGTTCATCTCTCATGCTGCACCATACCACCTATATATTATACTTGTATGATCATCTCTGAAGAAACTATTGCGTACTATCGCCGGTTAGTATAGGCGAATTGTAGAATATTGTAGTGAACTTATCCCGGAGGTTGCGAAACGTTGCAGCTGCTAACCGGAAGTAACAATCGGGTCATTTATCTTATGTTTCCGGTTTTAGAAATGTATAAGGTATATAGGTGAGCTATGTATGTGTGTAAGCGTTAGGGGTGGGTATTAATGGGGCGAACTTTGAAAGGAGGTGGAAAATCAGATTTTACGCTGACATCAAACTCGGATATCGAATTACAATTGAGCCAATATTATTATAATGACAATCTCGTTATTGCTTCATCTCGCCTGCAACCCGAGACCTGATCACGGCTCGCCCTAACGATATATCCAATTACCTACCGACGCGGACGTCGAGGTGTCGTTACTCGTCAGTTAAGACGCGTTCGACAAACAACAACCTCAGGGAAATAAGTTGACAGCGTTAACGTTTAACTTTGGGGTTCGGGAGGAAATAGATCCACGGATATTAGACCCGTTTTTTTTCTTGTTTTTCTCGCCGGGGGTGAAGTTCCAAAGTCTTCAAGTTCCGAATGGTAAAAATCTCGAATTTGTTTCAAACGATTCAGAATTTTCGGAAACCTTCGCAGTTCTTTTTTCTAAAAATGAATCGGATTTTGAATCCGAAACGTATAATTCAATTTTTTTATTTCTTTCTCTCAACCGGGGAACGATGTTCGCCTCCTATTGTCGGGGTTGAATAACGCGGAGTGGTAGGGTATACCTAATCGTTATACGGCATGTATAATTATGGTGTAATTAAAGTACGCGTCGCTTTATGTCTCGTTTCAGTCGGCGACGTCTCCCGGGGCGAACAATGACGGTTTAACGAAACAACAACTGGAACTTATTCAACAGATTATGCAACAAACGCAACAGCAAGCGTCCCAACAATCCACACAGCAATTATCGCAGCAAAGTACACCCCCGGCGGCTAGTGCAGCCGCTTCGGGACAAACTAAGGCGGCTAAATCGTCGGCTAAAGTAACAACGTCACCTAGTTCAAATACGACATCAACTGCGAACGGATCGACGGCCAGATCCAGTCCAAAACCAAGAACGTGGAATCACTCTCAGGTGAGTAAAATTAAATGGAATTATAATAATCACCCGAATTTTATCTCTATTACCGAATATTGTACGCGATACGAATTTTGGAAGCAACCATTCAACCAGAAATGATATTATCAACGACTAACGAGGGCAGAGGCTGAGTATTTAATGGAAAGCTATACGTTATACTTAACGGGGATTATTAATTGCCAGAGTTTGAGTTTCGAGGTAGAGACGTAGAGCAAGAGGGAGTTAGTTAGTGGGAGTCTGCAGACTGAGACGGGACAAGGTCGAAACCTTTTGGTCTCGACGCAAAGAGGGACTTGAGAACAAGAATTTAATACTTGATCCTTCTTAATTCTATGAAGCAAATACTTTGGAGGAAGAGTAGGTGTCCCGAATTTGAGCAGGGTCGCGTCATGTTTTAGAAATCCCACCACTTTTATACGCGTTATCATCATTATTACTCCTTTGTATCATTTGGTGTAGAAATAATCAGCATAGCTCTACTTTCAAAAAGACAGGGAGAAAAGAAGGGAAGAAGAAGAAAAAAAAAAGTAACATAATTCCTCCCGCGCTACTTTCTCTCCTCCTCATCCTCCGTCTAGCTTCTCCTTTCGTATATCTTCTGATAAAAAGATTCGGTCCTTCGATAACGCGGAGCTACAGCAAAGGGAAGAGACGCAACAGAAGAGCGCCTTGCCTTCCTTTCACGCTTTCATCAAGCTTGATTAATTTTCCCTTTCCTTGAGATCGGGTATTTGCTGGAATACTCGTATTCTGAGATAAGGTGGAAAACAGCTGGCTTCAGTAATGACGAAATACTATATGTAGGTGCTTCAACTCGCGTGGAAATAAGGAAAGAGAAATTCTTCTTTATTTTTCCACTCACTTCTTCGGTGGTATAAACTTCGAGGGTATCTATATGCGTTACACCGTTCTGTTCAATGTGTTCTTTTCGAAAATTTAAAGCGAGCAATTTAAACTTTTTACCCGACTCTTTGACCAGAGTTCCCTTATACTTTTACGTTTTCTCCGTTTCGACTTCTCTACGAGAATTATCTTCAGGTTTCCGCGAACGAAGCAGCTAGTAGTACAGTACCTATGGGTACACACATACATTCTTACATACAAAGACATGTACACGTATTCATAGAGGGAGAAGAGCGAAGGTCCGCTTTGAGCAAATTGCGTCACGCTCGAACGCATCGGTCGCAAAGAAACTCCCTGGGAAAAGGAGAGCAGTCAGCCCTACCCTTATGATCAATGGGGGATGGTAGAGAGTCTCCTCTTCTTCAGTAACGAATAAAACTTGAAGAAGAATAAGAAGAATAAGAAGAAGAGAACCGAGAAGAAGAAGAAGAAGAAGAAGAAGAAGTGTCAGAAAATACGCGAAAAGAAAAATAAAGAAGCCGTTTCTTCGCCGTGAAGAGAAGCCGCGTGGGTGTATGTACAATGGCGAAAGAGTCTCGGTACGCGGAATTTACAATTCGAAATGCACCAGGAGGTTTCCGGCTTACCTAGCCCCGCACTTCAACTTGCAGCTAAGTTCGTCGGACTGCAATTAGACGCGTCTACATATACCGCGACTCGACTCGTACTTACGTTACTAATTGCATCAGTTGTTGGAGGCTCTTTTATTTATTCATATACCTCCATACCGGCGTAGTTATTTCTCACTTTAATTAGAAATTCAAGAAACATACCTACACTATATCTAAACATTATTATTTCTTCTCATTAGCAACATAAATCGACTAAAGAAAATTTACCTACCCGACACGACCCTATATAAAACAAACACATCATATGGAAATCTGTTGCTGCACTGAGCTGGGGTTGGAGTTCCCAGTAGATTTTCTCCGAAAGTCTCGACCCCCGCAAGCCCGCAAGTCCGAAAATCCGAAAATTTTGGTCCATTTCTTAGAATGTGAAGACAAAGAAGAGTTCATTCGATTGAAAGTTTTTTGAATCGGCTGTATAGACTTTCGGGAAAATACCTTCTCGAATTTGAAATTCGGAACTTTGACCGTTCGAGAGTCCGAAAA
Organism: Tenthredo notha; assembly: GCA_914767705.2. NCBI lineage: Eukaryota > Metazoa > Arthropoda > Insecta > Hymenoptera > Tenthredinidae > Tenthredo > Tenthredo notha. The sequence continues at coordinate 521,640 of OU611914.1, read as the reverse complement.
TTCGGAACTTGAACCTGGGCTTGCTGCACGTGCCGTTTGATAATAGTTGGTAGCCACGCGGCTTCCGCCCTAACAAAGCCTATGCAGTAGCTATCTGATGTTATTAATTAAGGATCGGGAGTACAGGAACGGTGTAATAACCTCGCCAGGCTTAATCAGCCCTCGCCCTCTCCCTTCCCACCAACCTTCGCGCTATTCTCTGCCTAACTTCATTAGGTTAATGGTATAATAACCACTGCGGGCGTCGGAGGGCTTATGCAGAAAATCGTCGATGTGTTAGTTCGGAATTCCGAACCAAAGGCTGTTAACTGATCACCATACATCGCGATGTATAAGCAGACTTACCGTTCAATTTTTATCACCCAGTATTAAAAAAAATTGAGGAAATACACCCTGAACAACGAGATTTCACACAATTAGTATTATCGTCGTTTTCCTGATTGAAAAATTACCGCGGCTATGCAGAGGGGGGTCCTCCGCGTAACGCACCCCTTTCACTGCAGGGGAGATCAAGAGTAAAAAAAACTAGTTGACGGGGGGTGCGCCTGTTGGCCTAACTTCTTAGTCCGCTGGACCACAACGTATCTTCTCACAGTAAACTGGACCTGGAACTCGGTTATATCCCCCGACGTCTACGTGGGGTCGATAGAAAGCGAGACGGACCCCCCCTCGAGTAAATTTCGGCGGGAATTTAGCCGACCAATAGAGAGATATGGGTATAACCGTTGCCCAATCAGGAGCGACGATTCGAACGTTAGAATTTTGAGGACGAGAAAATTCTGCTCAAATTTCGATGGGTATGAAAACAGCTGCCGTTTATTCGCCGTCTGGGTACGTGTTCGTACGTTGGACATATCAAGGCTGGTGGCTTCTTTATTTTGGATTTTAAAGATACGCGTTTATTCATCACTACCAGACACCCCATCCATCCATTCCTGCATACATATAGGTATACATACGCATACATACATCTCTGGGGATTTAAACTACGACTAATCTAAGACATGCTGTGGAATGGAAATCCGGAACGTCTCTAGGTCATGGAAACCGTTGCTGACCGACAAAATACGACACGATTAGTTTCGCTCTTGGAAGTAGAGATTTATCCAGATTTGTTGAGAAAGAAAATTTTTTGATTTCACGCGAGTAGAAGAGAGCAATGAAAAAGGAAAACGCAAATATTCATCTTGAGCTCGTGCCTTTGGCTATAATATTTATGATTGAAATGTTGGCTAGGTAGTGGTATAGTGCTACGTCTGTTGATAAAATAAGAAAATATAATATCCAGGACAATTTCCATCATCCTATGCCAGCCGCAGGAATGATCGCGTCTCTGACAGAGACGTGGGGTAGGCAATTACAGTGGGCGTATAAAATGGAACACCATCGGCTGAAAATTTGGTGAAATTCTGGCAAACAGGTGTAAGGGTAAGGTTTGGAAGAGGGGTTTGTACCGTCACACGTAAACACGTTGTTGGGTGGGTACGAGCAGTACCCAGTACCCACCCGCTTGTACCGTTTCACGTTGTACACGAAGCTTCGTTGTTACCGCAAGACGTAATTGGAAAATACTTGGCAAGCCATCCTCAACCCCTACAGGTTTAACCCCCAACCCCTACCCCAGAACCATCCGGTTTCACAGTAGGACAGACGTACGTATATATACCCACTACCTACGTACCCGGTTATCGTTGGTATTGGGAGAATTCGTGTTCAGACTCATCTCGCCTCACCTCACCTTGACCCCTTCTACTTCTTCTTCTTCTTCTTCTTCTTATTCTTTTCCTTTTTCTTCGTCTTTTTTCTTATCAACGTCTGGACGACGCGCGACGTTCTTTACGAACGTAAATGGGTTGGTTAGTCTTCAGTCTATACGGTTTATACGATCGATATTATTTTCTTCTACAGCTTTTGGATCTATTTTCCTTCTTGGGTGAGGTATTAACTTTCCCTCGTTTAATGCGCCAGCCCGGATCCTTTTTTTTTTCTTTATCTTCTGCTTTTTCTTTTTCCATCTCTTATCTTCTCTTTTTGACAGGATCTAGCAGCGTATATAGGTTCGTCTAACGAGTTAACGAGCTTTGAATGCAAAGTAAAAGCTTGTAGGTTTAGGAAAATTAGAAGAAAATAAAGGGGGAATAGCAACATCCGCATATGTTACACTCGCACAGCGAATCGTCGATCGATCTATACCGTGAAAGTAGAATTAATACAACCCTGCGGGGGGGTAGGACGAAAATAATTTCATAATTATTCGTTTTGTTATCAAAACTCGATCAGTTTATTGAACAAAAAAAAATAAAAAAATGAAAAAAACGACCAAATCACCGAGCTGCTAGCATACCGAGGCGACAGAGATATTATTGGAACTCAGCTCATTGATGTTACCGAAATAATGAGTGCCTAATGATTTCCTCATTCTCCTTAGAGCCCCTGGGCGTTCGTGAATTGATAATAACTTGAAACTGGTCCGCTTTGAAATCTTCACCTCTATTTATATAACGGATGAAAAATGAGCAACAAAGAGTATATAGAAGTGTGTCTTCTCTGGTATTCGCTATGTGTGTTCTCTTTGCCGTGGTATTAGCGCGATGCTATCATCGCGGCAGGTAAAATTACAGTCGCGAGGTTCGCCCTTTGAGTGTCACGACGCGAGGCGACACGTTGCTGTCAATTATCTCGAGGAAAACAGGAAAAATAAAAACTAAAAATGGGAAAGAAGGTAAAAGGGGAAAAAATCTCCTCTCTATTTCCTTTTATTTTATCCTTTAATTTTCGCACCTCCTCGCTTCTGCACCCAGTAAATCGTGAAATTAAAAATCCTGTTTGTTCTTCGATAGACAAACGTTAAGTGAAAACTTTTTCTAAGGTAAATCAGCCGGCGAAACACCCTATCCTATTTCTTGACGGTACTATACCTATACTGTCCGTTCACCCAAGTCGTATATCTTCTTATTCTAAAAATTCCCGCGACCCCCCAGGAACAAGATCGGAGAAACTAACCGGTCCAAATATACGAAAGGGATGGTGACAAGGGATCGCGAGAGGGGTTAAGACGGAGCCGCACCGATCTCGGACAATTTAATACAACTTTAGTCGTTGTACGCTCGTCATCTTGTGCAATACGGTATTTTCTCCGACGTGAAAGATAATAACAATCATAGATTTGTATTCCAGATCGTTCCTGAAATATTTTTTTCGATCTCTTCATTTAGTTTTTTTTTTTTTTTTTCTTTAGAAAATTAATTCTTTTTTCAAATTTATTGCCTCTTCTCTCTGGCTGTATAAAACCCGAAGTCTAATCATCGGGAAAAGTCTCTCGTCCGATATACATGTCCTAGGTGTGGGTTTGAGGGAGTGAACCGCTGAGGTGCGTTGATAGGTGATTGATATGTTTACGGTAGCGTCGAGAACACGCGGTTCTAGGGTAGCTGGTACGGTGATACATTAAAAGTGATAAAATAGTGACGTCGGAGTGACATGGATGGATACAACCATGGCTGGTACCAGCCCCAGTATACCCATCATCCACATAATGTGCAACATCCACATCCACATCCACATTCGCATTCGCATTCGCATCAGGCTCAAAATCAACATCAGTTTCAGCACCAGTTTCAACATCAACATCAGCAACATTCTCACGATTATTTGTACCGTCTTTCGCTCCAGGTAAATGAAAATCATTGCAGATGAGAATATTATTCCCTCGATATAATTCCTCCTTGGAGGTGAATCAATCGACGACAGAAAAAGAAAAAAATTGAAAAATAAATAAACAAATCAAATGGAATTAAAAATGGGGTGGAAATCGAAAACTGGAGTATAGAATTTCAGGAGTTTACCTAACCGTACCAGCATACCTGCATATATCTATACTGGCATTGATAAAAGCAATCGTAACCCCATCAATCTACGGTACTAGGGGGAAACGGATCCGTGCCTTATCTGACACACCGGATGTACGCGGGACAGATATGCCTGGGAGTTATGATTAGTTTGAAATTATACTCTCGGGGACCGGACGGCGAGGTTATAACCTGAATCTATAATCTGTACGGAATTATTACGGGGTTGTATTTTAGGGGATGAACGTTGAAGAAAAAAGAAAAATAATACGGTATTAGAGTATTAGGAAATCTTGCGTAGCTGCCGCGTCTCAAGTCTCGCGATAATCGATGATCGAAAATCAACGAGATTTGGATCAAAAAGTACCAATTTCTTAATTTTTTTTCTCGGTTATATTCGTTCCCTCGCGTAGGTTTATTATGTCGTCGAGTTTAAGCACCAGGAACAAATTGGTCATCGCGTGTGAGACAAGTGGAATATCTTGGGAGGAAAGGGGTAGAAGCGAGAGAAGCAGGAAATACCTTGGTCTCTTGTTCTGTCCCCATGAGAGGTAGAAATTCCTGTCAAAATATAAACAAGAGGTAAAGCCTGACGCGGGTGCTTTTGTCCGAGGTAATTAGACGCGTTAGAAATTTTATGGCTGGACGTAAAAGTCAAATTTTAGAAAGACGAGGGCAGAGAGGGAGACACAGGAACTCGTCGTCACTGCTGCTGTTGCTTTTCCTACAGGATATAATTTCGACTATACAACAACGAGGCTCAAGTTTCAAGGCATTATCCTGTACCTCGTTGATGGCAGCATTAACGAACGACAAAGATTTTACCAAATATCATCACCGTTGCAGTGGAGATAAGCTTTAATAATAAAAAAGAAAAATGAAAAAAAAAAAAGGACGAGAACAGGAATCAACAGCTCTCTCCTCCATATAGAGTAGGGACCAAACAGCACAAAAATAAAAAATAAAAGAAAAAAAAAGTAAAATAACGGCTCTGTATAGAAGGGTGGTTCTCTGATCCGTTAAAAGGACCGTGAACGTCCGTCGTGATAAAACGAAACGGTAGCAACAAAGCAAGCGGAGAAACCTACTCCGGGAGGTTTCTTTTTTCTTTTTATTTATTTATTTTATTTTATTTTTCGTTACCACAACGTTATAACATAGCGAACAAAACAACGAAGAGATCCCACGAATCCGTGCAGCAGCGACGGATTTAGCAATCTAGCAGAGGGACAGAAAACACATACACGCTGAGTTTTTACGACCTATTAACGCCAAACTTACTCCGAAATCGTTTGGCTTATCTTCTCTTTCACTGACAAATGATTCTGAACCGCGAAAAACCGACCAAACCCTCCCGCGTTTAATCGACTCGGTATATATTCTTTTTATTCTTTTTATTGTCGTTGTTGTTTTTGTGCGAAGAAAAATATATGATATATGGGGTGAAATTGTTACCTAAAATGGTACGGTATTTATACAATTTATTTTCTCCTCATTTTTCAATATTCTAATAAAGAGTTCCGAAAGTTTACGTTCATTATTCGGTACCTCGTGCCCCTGCAAGCCTACCGAATATCTATGGGGGTAGGTGGGTAGATAGGTACCCGTAATTACCAGAAAGGATAGCGGCGTAAAGACGAGGGGTGGTGGTTACAAGGTACGGTGTTATTGTTCATAAGCTTGGCGCGCCATGTGTTCCACAAATTTATGTGTTAGCCAAGAAACTGAGTAGCGTTAGGGTGAAAGCAGAGGGTAGAGGGTAGAGGGTATAGGGTAGAGGGTAGAGATGTGGAAGGGAACTAGATCCTTGTCGCTTATATTCCTGATATTAATAAATTCGAAGCTCTCACGTCTTCACATGCATGCATACGTACTAACGCTAGCCTATAGTCATATTAGATGTTTGACGATGATTGGCAGGTGTGACAACTCGCATCTAGTTAGTAATTATGGCGAAATTATGTTCTGGATATACAACAGTCCCTCTCTCTTTCCCATTCCTGCAATATACACACATCCCATATATCCCGTACCTCGTCTCTGATTACACGAACAATTCCTCTGCAAGATTTGCGGTTGTGCGAATCCTACATCGACATACATCGACAGCCCGCGGAGACAAATACACGTATATGTATGTTACAGCATTGGTATTCAGGTATAATATTATGCACACATTCGCACACAACCAGCTGGTACCTATAACGATACCCCGTGCAAACCTGTCGCGAGTAATGAACGACTCGGTTTCATCCTTGGAACGGAGAGAGAGTAACAAGAGTTTGGTAACGGAGAGTTTCGAGGCATGTTTCGAGGGCTTGGTATACCTTGTACCCTACCATACCCAACCCTTCGTGTGCTGCATGCTCTAGGCGATAATTACGTTAGAAGTTATTGCGCGAGAAAGCTCAACTTTCTTGTTTTTACCTAGGTAGGAACAATTTTAAGCGACCTCCAAAACTTTACTCGCTTATACATATACATATGTATATGTATATCTACACCATGTATACACATCCACATACGTATGTAGAAGGTGTGGAGGTACCAGCTTACCATACAACGCCGAAGCACTTCTCTACCTCGTAGAATAGTACGGATTATTGCTATCTAGGGAGTCCTGAAAACGTGAGACGCGAAAACTCCGAAAGTGTAGTACTGCAGAGGCGAGAGGAAGCGCCTCATTCAGGTTATCAAATTTTCTTTAATAAAACTTGACGAATAATTTTCCGCAAAAGTTTTATTTCATTTTTCTTTTTTTGCTTCTCATTTCTTCTTTTTCCTCCCTTCCTTTCTTCTACTTCTTCTTCATCTTCTTCATCAAGACGAGTCGGTGTTGGATGGAGAGTTTAATACAGTACCTATATCGTCTTTGTGGAAGCCAGGGGGTATGGGTAGGGGTAGGGGGAGGGGGAGTGTGCAATTAGCAAAATTATCAGTCTTGAGAGAATTTGTCTCCTTGTGAAGACTTCGTCTTATCTCAACGCCCGAGGTATACTAGCTACCAACCAACGTCGACTCTTCTTCGTCGCGGTTGAGGCTTGGGAGAAACTCGCGTCATTCATTTCCCGGCTTTCCTGGTTTAACGGGTAAAATGAAAACAGCCAACGTTTCTGTCTTTGATAAGATGAAAGTGGGTCTTTTTTTTTTTTTTTTCAAAACTAAACATATTATGCTCGATAATACGAGGCTTTCAATTCGGAAAGGGAAGACATGAAGAATTATTTGGGTCGATGATGAAAACCCTCCAGAATTTGATACCGATTTTCGAGGTGCAGGAGCGGCGGCTGCATATACAACTTTATTCGATATTTATTCGTCTGGAAGAACGAGAAATGTTTTCAAATTGAAACTAATTCGAGTTTTACGGGTTTCGGTGTATCGTAAATATATCCTGAAACTCGACTGGCAATTTACGGAAAAAAAAGTTCTAAAACGTTTTTCCTCGCTCTAGCTAGACGCGGGGACTTTCGCCGTTTCTGTAATCGAAAAAAGGGAATTTCTTTGATAAAATTTGATGGGAAAAGAGGAAAGGAGAAAAAGAGAAAAGGGAAAGGGGAGAGAATATACGAACCAAGTTGGAATATGGCGGGTATTCCATCTTCGGTATAACAACGCGTGACAGAGCCTAATACGTCCGCCTACCCGCCCACGCAGACCGCGTTCTGTAGTCAACACATGCGAAAACTCCCTCGGTGTTCAACCGAAAGATATTCGGATCAATCGAACCTAGGTTCAAGTTCGTAACAAAGCAATTCGTTCGACACAGAGCGAATAGACTAGCTGACGGTGAGAAACAACCAACGTGGCCGACGAATGCCTCGTAACGGAACGGAACGGAACGCAATTATTTGCTATTCCGCGTCCGATGGTTGTCGACGAAATTATCCCATCCTGGTTCCATTACTGACCTCCACCTCCACCTAAACCACCCATACAGCGACACCTCGATGATACAATTTACCGATACAAGTATTTATCCAACCCACATGTCATTACTTCGCGTGTTTTCTCTACGAATACACACACATGGACAAGTTTTCAACGATTCGCAATCACGCCTCATCAATCACTTCGCGTCTTTCTATATAGTATATAGGTATATATATATTACCTTCTTTCTTTCTTTCCTTTCTTATTTATTTATTTTTATTTATTTCCTTCCGGACGTATATTACCTACCTACCTACCGCTACCGGCTTCGGATGAGATCTCCAGAACGATCCTTCACGAATGTCTGTTCGTCAGAAGCGTAATACGTCACTGATTAAAGAACCGCGTAAGGCACGTGTGACCCTGGTAAGAATATGGGTAAAAATAAGGAAATGGAGGAGAAAAGAAAAACCGCGAGTTTAAACGGCGGAGATATACACCGGGAATCGTAAAATCCTAATAAATGTGTGAATCGTTCAGATCTCGTCAAGTTGAGGAAAGTACATTATTCTGTTTCCCTACGTGAAAAAAATTAAAATAAATAATGGATCGGTGATCATGCCGTTGAATCGTGGGTGTAATGCAGCAACTTAGGCGTTGACATCGCTCTAATTTTATTCTGACAATTTAGTAACAATCTGAACACGCAGCTAGAATCCTTCCACTTCCATTCCCATTTCCACTTCCCGGTTCCCACTTTCTACTTCCCACTTCCACCCTTTCGTAGTAGGGAATTTCAGTCCCCGTATCACCGTATCATTAGCCTAACCTTCGTCGTCGTTATACAGGGGTAATTTCACGGGGTGTAGAATGCTGAAGAGAGTGAGAGAGATGGAGAGAGGAAGAGAGAGATTCGTTTTGTCTTTGACGAAACAAAGACAGAGAAATTTAGACAGACTTGCTGAAACCCTAGTCGTTATTCCTTCAGAGTTCGCGTGCAATATCAAAGCTATGAAATAGCTACTAATGAATGAGCCAGGCACAAAGTTCCCAAGTATGTACGTACAACGTGGCTAATATATAACTATATATATATACATACATATATGTATGTATCCCGTGTGGTCCACGGCTAATCAAAAGTGAATTAGTTGATTGCAAAAATGTCCGCTGATTATAGGTAGACGTATAGAAAGGTTATTTTTCACATCTGCTTTTGTAAAGTTTTGGAAATTTAACGAATTTCATTTCTCTGTTATCGTTACAGCAACAGCAGCAACAGGCTCAACAACAGGCGAATTCACCTGGTAGTGGAAACGCGGGAAAAAGCAGCCCTTCACCGGCCAATACTTCGTCGCCTGGTCAAAGTCCGAGCCCGAAAACCCAAGCCGAACCAAAACCAGTCGAGTGCAATTTGTGTCATCGAAAGTTCAAGAATATACCGGCGTTGAATGGACACATGAGACTCCACGGGGGTTACTTCAAAAAGGTGAATATTCGACGCGTTGAACTTTTCTCCTTTGTTCATTCATTTTTGAACTAGCAAATTTTCTCCTTCACACAAATTCGGGATTGCTGGAGGTGGTTCTAATTAAGTATTCAACAATTCCGGGCGCAGTACGGCGCACCCTCTTATATACTTTCCCTGATCGAACGACGACGAGGATGAGTACGGCGATCGAATTGAAACGGGGGCCATTAACAGGTTCTTTCCTTCCAGCACTTACCACTAAATCCAAATAAAGGCAGAGCTCCCAGAGCAAACATTGTCTCGAGCTGTCTCCATTATGCAGATTGACTTCGACTCGCCCAGGGTTGGTTTTGCTCTTCGCTACCTCACTCACCTCACCTCACTACCATGCCTAGCCATTTACCCACCAGAACTCGAGCTAGTCAATGTAACTATGAATCAACCAGAGTCTATTTGACGATCTATAGTCATACGTCAGTTTACCCAGAACTATGATATAAGTTCTACCCCTTTGTGAGATTGAAATCGTTTGATATTCAAAAATCTTGGCGACCTCCGTACCGGTGTGGAAAATGCAGAGTATTAACAGTAATAATCCTGCAATCGACGGGAATTGAATTGATGAGTTTCCCCGCATCGGCTCGCAATCAATTCTCGACATTAGGAAACCCGAATCAATATTCATGACGCACGTCCTGAATATACCTAGTATACACGGTGCAGGTCATGGGTACGTCAAAGGCAGCTGAGTTCCATTTTGGCTATTTGACGTACAGGTGTATCGTACATAGTGTATCCTACTCAGGAAGGTGGGATTCAGGACCCGTACGGTATCCGTACACAGATCTCTCACCGGGATCCGATCCCCTATTCCCTTCAACCCTCTAGCTGGTCCCATTACACGCGTATATCTATCACGGGATATTACCACGAAACTGTAACGATCTGGATCGATAATCACGACCACCGTTCACCCGCGTTAATGTCAGTGAAACGTTCGATACCTGAGAAGATTCAAGGACGGTGTCACACACGCCGCTGATTCCATCACGAGATAATCGAATGCATCCCCTCAATTAGTTTCGCTTGGTAATTAGGTAACGCGTGGTTTTCTCTCTCTCTCTCTCTATCTATCTATTTCTCTCCATCTATCTCTATCTATATCTCTACATGAATGACTCTCCTCGCGTTTTCTTCCTCCATTCCAATTCCGAAACCGATTTCTTTTTTCCTTTATCTCTTATCTTATCTCCTTCATTTTCTGCGGATAGCTGCATATCGATGTTCAGTTTCTTTCCGTTCAATCTACGACATTGATTTTTTTTTTCTATTCATTCCCAGGATGCTGAGAACAAGAAATGCGAGAAGAAGGAAGTTGTAGGGCCGCCTCTGCAAACTGCATCTGTAAGCGTAAGGGCATTGATAGAAGAAAAAATCATACAGAAGCGGACGACTGGTAAGAAACAAAAAAAAAGAATATATATATACAGGGTGGTCCATTTTAATTTACGCAGGCGAATATCTCAAAAACTAACAGTTATACAAGAAAAAGTTTCATACAAAACTTGAAGGGTTTCGAGGGGGAAAGATAATGCTGATATGTGTTGACTTGTGGACTTCGCCAATTCCGAGATTTCGCAAGTAACTTCGGATTTTAGATAGGGAACACATGTTTTGGTTGGGGGCAGCTGATAGCGAGATCAAAGACTCATTCAAATACGGAAGCAAAAAAAATTAGAAAAAAAAAAAATTTGCAAAACAAATGGAAAAAAAAAAATTTCGCGAATTTTTTCTTTCAAAAGATTGTTTTCTTGTCCCTAGCCTTCGAACACATTAATTGTTTATCACTCTAGCTTAAAATATTTCTCGCCAATTTTGAAATTGGAAAGTTTGAATGTACCAGATTAGTAAAAAAAATTCGTAGATCAATAACACACAGCTTATTTCGGACTCAAGAGTGATAAACAATTAATGTGTTTGAAAGCTAGAGACAAAAAACAATCTTTTGCAAAAAAAAAAAATTCGCGAAATTTTTGTTTCCAATTTTTTTTGCAAATTTTTTTTTTTTTCTAATTTTTTTTGATTCCGTATTCGAATGAGTCTTTGATCTCGCTATCAGCTGCCCCCAACCAAAACATGTGTTCCCTATCTAAAATCCGAAGTTACTTGCGAAATCTCGGAATTGGCGAAGTCCACAAGTCAACACATATCAGCATTATCTTTCCCCCTCAAAACCCTTCAAGTTTTGTATGAAACTTTTTCTTTTATAACTGTTAGTTTTCGAGATATTCGCCTGCGTAAATTAAAATGGACCACCCTGTATATTTATATATAATCGATCTATTAATAAGATATATATTTCTTTTTCGTTTCTTTTCTTTTTCTTTTCTTTTTTGTCGTTGTTTTATTCTCATCTCCCGATGAATCCATGAACACGATCGTAAACGTGGGTATATAAGCTCAAACTTTGAACGAAGCTTCTACACCGATACTAATTAGAATTTGAAATTTATCTCGTGTCTGTTGTATCGATGGTATAGACAGGGATACGCTATCGTTCCTATGTAACACAACAGCCTTAGCAGGGGTTTAATGTTTATTTTTCATTTGACGGTAGGAAAAACATTTCACCCGGACGTTAAATGAGGTAGAAAAATAAGCCGATACCACGTAGTCTTTCGTTTTCTCTTTGTACTTCTATTTTTCTTTTTTTTTTTTTCTGCTATATTTCCGTTTATTATTTGCTTACTTTTCAACCGCTTTGAAAAGAGGAAAAAAAAAAGAAATACCCCAACACATCCTGATCAGCAACAGTCGAGGTGTATAACGACGTTCAATGTGTGTATGTACGTTCATTTCGCGAAACCGCTGCACAAACAACAGTTGATCGATTTTCTCGTTCATTCTATTAAATCTCTTTACAAGCCATTTAGCGAGAACATCAGAATCCCTTCCCTCAATTTCCCTCCATCTCCACCCCCCATCCCCATACCCATACCCATACCTATACCCATTCTACTTTCAAAAGCCTCGGCATGTCGGCATCCCGCAATACCATAAGATCGATAAATAATTTGCCGCGAACGGCAAAGCTCTACGGGAGAACCCGGAGCTCACTATTGAATGGGATGTTGCTGCTGACACGAGCAACGCCTCTCGTCTCGTCTCCCATCACCTCGCTTTTACCGTGTTATCACACATATATCTATATCTATCCTTTATCCCATCTCTACATGTGTGTATAGGTGTAATATTTATTATACCTTTATACCTATACACCCATATACGTACCCTGTAACGTACTAGCTCCGAGTTTTGTGAAACCAACGGGATATATCCAATCAATTAACTGACCGCAGGTGCAGAACCTTTTTGCCATATCGAAACGAACCGCATGACGATTATAATTTGTATTTTCTATTCGTGTCTGTATCCACAAACGTTTTAACCCAGAGTTTAATCAACTTTTCGTTTAATTTCAAATGATATAGAAAAAAACAATTCACGAAACTAATTTATTTGCAAAATTTATTTCTATCGGGTGGTAAATTTCTTCGAAATATAGGGGAGTCTTTCGTCCTTTTTTTCTTTTGTCGGGAAAGGAGAAGAACAAACAAAGAAGGAAAAATAAGAAAAAAAAATAGATGAAATACGCGACGAATTTACTCTGAATAATTTCATCGGAATAAGAATATAGGGCGGGTGAATTCAGTGCCCTATGTCTTTCTCGCGCGAAATGAACTCGAGATAAATGACGTGGAAGTGTAAATGGCAGCAGCAAAAGCATCGCTACCACTAGCAGCTGCGCAGGATGAGGAGTAGTAGCACCACGTTTTGTTCAGACGAGCCTTTTCTCTCTGGCAATATACCCACCTACCTACCCACCTATCCACCTTTACTCTCTCGTCGTTAACGTTGCTCCGATATTTATTCCACTCTCTGATTTGACGCGCGTTCACGCGCTAATTGAAAAATGAACCAAGGCGAGGCAACGTGCCACTATACGTCTGTACCCTGTACAACACAGCCCTCATACCTCGGTTCTTTATACATTGTTCTCCCTGTCCTCGGTAAATGAACAATCCTTCAGGCGATTGAAAAAAACCTTTTTCTCTATTATATTATTCCGAGAGGGAAGATCCACCCATCCCTTGATCGTTGTAAAAACAAAACAAAAAAACCCGAAACTTTTTATACCCTTATTATATTATTTTCGACGAATTTCTATAGTAATTCAAGCAGCTCTCGGTCTTTTAGCTACCGATGGTGCCAATACCAATCATCAGTCTCGGTCTGGGACAAACACCTTCACGACACAGACCGAACGTGCCAATATCACATCAGGTAAAACCAGCTTCGCTGTACCAGCGCCACCCCCTTTAACCACCGGCGAAAAAGTCAGGAGGCATTCGGATAGCGAACATTTTAGGCAGCCTAATGTTACCGTTGCTAATCATGCAGCGGTACAAAAACAGCTACAAGAAGCCCAGACCCAGGCGCAAGCTCAGGCTTTGGCTGACATGATATTGAAGGTAGCTACTTCGACTCTTCAAGCTTTGATCTAAATGTCCGAACGACATCGGTGATCTCCAATGCCAGTCTATACGGTACTAAAATTATTATTTTATTTCTTTGCTGGAAAATTGATAGGGAACTACGAAGATGGCTGTGAAAAGAACTACTTCCGATCCTGGTCAAAGAGTTCAATTAAACTATCAGCCCACGACCACGCAGCAGCAACAGACCAATAATAATCAGCAACAACAAACACAGACCCAGTTACAGGCTTCTGTAACAGACAGCTTCCCGATGACCGGGTATTCCGAAGACGGAGGATACTTTAGTCCTAGCTTACAAGACGAGGTCTTTCAGCAAGTTACTGCCGTGCCGGATAGTGTACTGCTACACGCTACACAGCTAGACTCTATCCAGGTAAAAGTTATGAACAGTCCTGATTTTTGCTCACCTGGGTGGAAAGAAATGGCCCAACGTGATAATATCATAAAACCGGGTCCTATTTTATCAGAAGTTCGCTAAACGGTCCGAAAAAGGCTCGAGATTACGTCCAACGAATTTACATCTGGATAAAAAGTTTGATATCTCTGTGGGAAAAAATCGTAGCTGAGTGTTCCGAGGAGAAATTCAAAGTAGAAAGAACAAGCTTTAATTTGCTACTTCGTATATTTTTTACAATTTTTCTATACGCTCAAGGGTTCTCTCGGGTATGACACGTTTTATGAAAGCCAAACTTTCGCACGAGTTGAACAACTTTGCGAAAAAAAATCGCACAACAGCTATCAGCACACCAAATTGAAGCTTGTTCCTTCTTCTTCAAAACGTCTGTTTGAAAATTTGTCTACCACCTTTTTTCACTGAGATATCGATCTTTACGTCCAGGTCTAAAACTCTCAGTGTGATCTCAGGCCTTTCTGCGGTAGTTCATATCTCAGAGGTACCTGTTTTCGCCTCGTTTTACTAAATATCTGTATTCTACAAACAGTTTCAGGCCACAAGTCTTCTCCACGAACAATCCTCTGAACAACTGCAGGAAATCTCATTGGAAGATCGTTTCTCAACGCAGCATACAGTCAACCCAGATCTCCAGGCTCTGGTTAATTCTCCGCTGCCAGATTCTCTGGCTGAATTTAGCACCTATGGTGCTCAGTACAGTACAGAAAGTCCGCACACTCTTCCCACCCAATCACCTCTGCCATCGCCTTTGACCCGCCACGATAGTCCAAGCTTCACATATCCTACTCCACCGGCTAGTCAAGAAGGTCTTTTGACCGGAAGTCTGCCGCTTCTAAGTCCTCAGGAAGATCCTGACTCTGTTAGACCAGTTTCTTCACCTCTATCAGCGGCCTTTTACACAACTACAATGTCCTCCGCTGCTGCGGTGGAGGAAGCTCTGAGCGAAGTTCTTCCTGGTGAAACGGAGCCCGATACTGACTTGTACGGTGGATCTCCGAACCCCCATTCACCACTTCCGAGTCCACTTTCAGCCACGCCAGCTCCGTCTCCTCTCTCGTCTCTTCCGCCTTCTTCGGTCTCTTCTCCTGGTCCGGCGACGTTCTCGAGTTCCACTTTTCCGGTCTCTCCACATCACGGACTGCAGAATCAGATGATGCCCAACTCTGAGGATCCGCTACTGTCCTCTAGTCCAAAGGACTTCACTGCAGGTCGCAGAAAATTCGAGTTCTCCGGCTTTCAGTCTTACAAGCTCATCACTAGCCAGAATTTAGTCGACTTTGGACTTGGAAATGGCAGCCTCGCAGGCATCGTTGTCGATAATAACGGAGAATTCAAACTCATACAGACAGCAGGGCTTCAGAAAGCCAACGTTCTTGTTCAGGCTGGATCTCTGAGCCCTCTGACTTTCAGGAAAGAGATCAGGCTCGCTAGTCCTAAAGTCGAACCGGGCGCTAACTCCGGAGGACTTAACGCCGCTCAATATCAAACCAGCCAAATACATCAACCGGCTGCTTTCAATCCAGCAAAGTTTCTCATCCAAACAAACAATTCTACAAAGTATACAATAAAAAGTAAAACATCTAGTAATCTGCCGATCCCCATCGAGCAGATAAAGGAAGAACTTTTGGACGAGGACGTTTTTCTCAGTCCTACAAGCATCCCAGCCAGCCCGATTCGTCAGTGCAGAAAAAGGCCGAGAATCGATGGACACTATTCAAACTCTCATTCGTATCCTTCAAGACTGAGACGGGCTTGCGACAGACATTGGGACAGCAGTTATACACCTCCACCTATCTTGGACCCCTCTCGAACGGGCCCGGGATTATACGCAAGGCTACACCAGCACGAAAGAGACTCGGAATTCAGCTCTGACGATTCGCAAGGGAACGACGGACCTCCGCCGAGAATTAATATCGGAACTAGATACCAGGCTACGATACCTCCGGTGAGATGCGACGGCGAGAGAGGAAGAGGAGGGCCAGAAATTGACCACCTTCTTTGGGATCCTGGCATAAATAACAACTTGACCGACACTGAAAGTAGGTGTAATGACTTCGGAACTCAGACTTGTTCAGGTTTTCGTTTATCTTAGGGTGAATGTAATGCGGAGTTTTCTTATTCCAGTGGAAATGTACCTACAGTTTGCCTGCTGTGCAGCTGTGCCCGGTGGGGGGAGGAATAAGGAGTATGCTCTTCACCTGCTACATATGTGCAGAGGGAATATTCACGTAAGAAAATAACTTTTTGACTTATGAGAGAAGTTCGTTTTAATTAATAACGGGACTCAGTTTTTGGATTTTGAACTCGTTTTCAGGAAGCAATGTTGAAGTTAATGAGACCTACCCCTTCTCTGCCAATGGGACATCCATTGCTTTGCTACGAGTACCACGAATCTGACCGCTGGACAGCCCACGAAATGGATATATTCCATCAAAGTTTGTCTAAACGTAATAAAGATTTTAGAGGAATATCTCGTGACGTCGGCAGCAAGTCTGTTAAACAATGCGTGCAATTCTACTACCTATGGAAAAAACTTTGCCCTGATGAGTACAAAAGAATGAGAGCCAGACACGGAAAACCAAAGATCAAAATTGAGAATAAAGAATTTAAAGATTCTAAAGATACGAAGGAACTTAGAGACGCCATCGCCTCTGTTACGGATATCGACTTCAGTGAAGAAAAATCAATTCTTCATCGCACTCTGGTTAGCTTTAATCTTTTCCTACTATCAAATGAATATGAATAAGTCTTTCATCTTGTGTTTGAAAATACATTTCACACTTTCTTACCACAAATACTCTTCTAGTTGCAGACTAACGAAAGAGAAAGTTCAGCGACTCTTACAACCAGCGAAGGGGAGCTGAGATTATTTGCCTACGAATGTCCCGATGTGAGTTTCCACTCCTAAGTAATATTATTTTATTTCTATTTCCTATCCCTCTGATCATTATATTTAGTTGAATATCTATCTTACTATTTTGCTCCCAACAAGAGTTCTATCATTTAAATCGCACCTTCTAGCAGCTACTTCATTGACGACGACATACATTGATCATTGTCAATATTCATTTATATACTATTACTCGAGGGTGTACTATGAGAGTACAGTTATTCATACTTGAATTATAATACATAAAATCGATATGTAAGTCTGCTCAAATGATCCTGAGAAATTATTCCACTTGTATCATCGGTTTTGTTCAAACATACTGTTGTGTAAATGATTTTACGTTGCTTGATGCCATATTCAGTATAATTTTCAACCACAGCACCAAGAGCGGGTCACCTAAATATACATTTCCTTCTACATGTGAAAATTTAGATGTCGCATGTGGTTCGTTTATTCTGTGAATGCGTTATTATCTTATTGCTTAAACAAAAAAGGATAAAAACCTGAAGATTGTGGGTCAAGTAATGACATTGTTGTTGTTGTCGTTGTTGTTGTTGTTATTGTTATTTTTATTGTTGTTGTTGTCGTTTGGTTGTGTTGTTTATTTTGGCTTTGTGTTTTCTTTGTGTTATCAGAGCTTTAGCGGAAGTGTAACAGTAACGATGGCTGGAAGCACCCAAACTGGCCAAACCGGTCACGTCACAGCCAACACCAACTCACAAACTCACACTAGTTCTGAGCAACTACCACCCGTGCCCACCTTACTTCACTACCCCTGCAAGATTTGCGGGAAGTAAGTCTCTAATCTAATCTAAATCAGTAACATTTCCATACTTACTTACATATTACATTTACATCCAAATTATATATATATATGTATATATCAAAATAGTCTTATTTCATTGAAAATTTAATGCCTATAACATATTATTTCTAATAGGCGTTAAATTTACCATCGTACTTGTTGCATTATATTTACAAATTCCTTTCACACGTATATATGTTTATTGAGAAATAAGAATATCTATAATTGATCAGTCGAATAGAATGAAAGGCTTCCGCTGATATTTTACATAATGAAATTTCGGACTCCCTAGAAGGGAATCCTACAGCTATATATATGAATCCCATGAAGATTTTCAAATTAAGTTATCTGTTTATGGTAGTATGTTAGATGGGTAGCATGGCCATAAGACTGCTATCCCTGTGAATTTCATAATTTATTATACCAGCTGCAATATTATTTGATTTTGGAAATCTACATAATCTCTATTAATTCCTCCTGCGCTTCCTAAAAGATTGGCTAATTCTTATGATTTTATAATACATAAAATAAGTATGCTATTTGATAGCATGCCTTCCATTAATATACATACTATGCCTTGAACATATTTATACTAGCTACTTTAATATTACTTATAAATCTTTTTATTTCTGATTTTCCTTTATGTTTACCCGAAGTATTACCTCTCTTTATCGTCCAATATATTCTCTCATGTGTAATATGAAATAGAGAAGAACGTTTGATATACAAAGTTTTCCATGCCATATATGATCATATATTGCTTAAATAATTGCATATAAATGCGTTATGAGAATTTCTAATAATTGATTGATTTCATGATGAATAGCAAGTGTGCATAATTGTACACAATATCTGCATGTATATAAGTATATTTCATAATATTCTATCTGCTTGTTTACCCGAAGCATTTAGCAGGACGGGAAAGCATAACAATCTTATTGCTATATTGAGAAAGCGATATTTTACGATGAGATGGATGCGGAGAACGATGGGGATTGTAATATAGATTTCAAGTTTTATCAACTGTCTGACAAAAGTATCGTATAATCTTTTTCAGAGTTTTCAACAAAGTGAAAAGCAGAAGTGCACATATGAAATCTCATCGTCCAATGCCATCGCCAGATTCAACGGGTCAAGAATCTAAACGTGCATCACAACAACAACAACAGAATAGTCAACATCAACAACATCAACAACAACAGAATAGTCAACATCATCAACAACAACAACAACAACAACAACAACAATCTAAACAACAGTTGCAGGATTATCAACACACGACGAATAGTGATTCCATTGCTAATAATGGAAGCCATTTATGGCACAATCCTACAAGACTTAGGCCACCATAAAAAGAAAGAGAATAAATAATAATATAATAATATAATAATATAATAAATAAAACAAAGCAAAATAAACTTAACAATCTAAACTTAAGTTACCTAACGAAGGCTGTAATGTATTGAAGAAATGAATGTCACAACTTTATAGTAAGCAGGAAATAGCTAAAAATGGGTGTGAATAATTCAACTCTGCCACGATATTGGAATAATAAGTTTATTAAGTATTTAGGGTGCAGTTTCGTTTTTTCTTTTTTTTTTTTTTGTCTCTTTTAGTTGTTAACGAAACTCAAAAAATATAGATTATAAAGGACAGCAACTCTCATTATAGTAATAAAGAAGAAGAAAGAGAGAAAGAACGAAAGGTAGAAGAAAAAAAAAAATTACTCACATATATTTACGAACATTTTAGGCCTATATAATTCTAGTTTTACTCCCCCCCCCCCCCCCTATCCCCTTGCCCCAAATAAATTGAGATTATTCATATTACACAGATATATAATCTTTTGAATATATAAATCTGTAAAGCGAAATGAAATGTGTGCATTATAAATGATAATTTATAAATCATATGAATTAGACAAGTGCAGATTTATAATAATACATATTATATTCTGTACGTGAAATGTCAGGGCATTTAATATAAATAATGAATCTAACAATAGCATACATACATTCAGAAAAGGAAGGAAGAAAGGAAGCGAATGAATTAGTAGAATAAACGAGAAGAAAATGGGAAAAAAACGAGAAAAAAACCTGAAAAAAATTGTTGTTAAAAGTATTTCTTTAAGAATAACATAACTTTATATTAAAAGAATTAAACGGTTGGATGGAAAGATGTTAAGCTAATAAGAAAATCAATTTATGAATTAGAAGAAAAGTAATTTTTTTTTTTTTTCCAAAGTACACACAAAGATATTGTATCGCATTATGATTATGAATTACCATTGAACGAATGCGCACACTCAACGTTAATATAGAATTACTGTACTATGAGACACTACTGTTACCTGTTCGGGTCTTTTTTTATTGCAAAGTACTCTGTGTTGTTTTTTTTTTTTTAATTATATATATATAACTGCTTTATGCTCAATTATTATGTGCTACGTGACGTAATATATACTATAAATTTGGCAATGTTTCGTATAAATCATATACAAGATTCGATCGATGCTATATAATTCTTTGTTTTTTTTTTTCCATTCAAACCAATTTATTATCACACTTGTTCTTTCTTTTCGTGTTTTTATTTCCATCCGTTTTGAGCCTAATGTTAATCGAGTAGCACAGTTTTCAAATCAATCAATAGCATATCAATAACTAATCAGCTTAAATTTCGTCGCGTAGTATATGCCATTATAGAGCCTCTATGCAGTTTAATCAATTTGTTATATATGTCCGTAGTAGCTGTATGCTTAGTTAAAAACACGAGTTTATACAGGAATAAGTGAGTTGATATTAATTAATCCGGTATTTGCCAATTATAGTAGATTTGTTAAAATCCCAATTCTGTTACCTTTATCTCTTAATAACAAATTGAAATATGATTAAATAGTAGATTATTTAATATATAAATTGATGTAATTTAATATATAATTTCTATAGATTAGGATGATATTAGTTCTATAAGAACATTGTTCAAGTTTCACTCTGCAGGTCTCGGCCTCGCCGACATTGGGTGTATTATAATAATTATGTATATTAAATAGAGAAAGAATTCTTGATAAAAATACCTATTACTTAACTAAAATGATGACTATATGTGTACATATATAACATATGTATACACGCCTGTACATATTCATAAATGTCTCTGTATGTATGTATACAATGAGGAAGATATTAATTCAATTAAGTAAATAATAGTTTTTAGATCATTCTAGGAGGGATATCTACCATTATAGTTATACACTCGACTTCATTAATCATTTTCTACCTTATTGAGGCCTACGTGGTGAGACTCTTGCGTAAACAATATGGGGAGAAACATAAAAGAAAAATATGTTATCTAAAATTTGATATTTTGTTTCATTACATCGGGGTGCCTGACAATGACTACGTTACTCTATTATTATTATTATTGTTATTATTATTATTATTATTATTAATGCGTGTGTGAAAAGGGAGAGTTCTCGGAAATGAAGGTCTAGCGATTAAGTCAAATGTTGACGTTTCGGCCCGAGTTAAGGGCCCTCCTCAAAACGATTCAATAGTAAATCTGTACAGAAAACAGAACAGTCTTACAGAGTTGCTCAAAGGAGCTAGACTAGAAGAGAAATATTTATACATTTCTGGTTTACAAGCAGTGCTAAATTTAAAGAACTAATATTCAACTATATAATAATAATGATAAGATAATTCTTATTGCAGACTTCAAATTTGTTACCACGAACAAGACGTAGTAACATTATTCTCAGGTCCCCTGCATACATGTAACTGATGAAAAACATTTCTAACAAAATATCATTTGCATTTGAATAAAAGATATACAAAAAAGAAGCAAAAAGAAATTCTTAGCTCAAATTTAAGTCATATAATGAATAGTGTAAATAGTAATGAAATGAGATTAGTTTAACAAGCTGTTGTACTTCAAGCGAACTTAATTGTTGATCAAGAAGTTTACCGATCGTAGGTGTTATACTTTTGTCTTACGAACATTGTTATATTCATTGTTAAAGCTCGTCTTCTACTTCTCTTCTTATTCTTATTCTTATTCTTCTACTACTACTACTTATTCTTCTTCTTCTTCTACTTCTTCTTAGACCTCTTCACTTTATTACCAATTAAATAAACCACGTTGTACGTTGTAACATTTTATAAATGAATATTTTTTTTTTCTTCGAATTGTTAGCTGCGAGTGAATTTATATATATATAATTACGCGGATGCTAAAAAAAAAAAAAAAAATTAAAAAAAAAAAACATAATAATCTGTGAATTTAAAAGAGTGATCTTAATATTAATTTTTAAGAGCTATTTCATCGATTTTTCTAATAGGTAACATAATAATATATACGGTGATCAAAATTATCACTAATTATTTAGAAGAAAAAAAAACCAATAATGCGTTATGTATATGGGAATGGTTTACAAAAACTCCGAACACTCTTCATATATAAAAAAAATTCATTTCATAATTTTATATCCTAGGATGAAATGCAGAGCCTTTGATATTCATCTATGTTATATCATGTTTTCCAGTATCAGAATACTAATCAATTACAATCAATAATAGCCATGTGATAATTGAAACTATAACATTATTTCCTGTATTCTTAGAAGATCCTTTTTTTTCTTTTCTATTATTAACTATATCAACAGGGATTGAATAACAAATGTAAATGTAAATCTATTATAAAAGTGAAGGCTCTGTATCCCTAGATATTAAGTGTGCAAGTGTTCAATAGCAGTACAATCGATATGAATTAATATAAACCATTTTCGATTGCATAATTCATTAATATATTATTTCTATTCAGCTAATATACCTGACTAAATTTATTGAACTAGTCAGTTATAATGGAGGTAAGGGAGTTTAGTTTGCAAATATTTTTCTCATCAAATTAAAGAATCTAAAAGCATATAATAAGTACTATATAAAATGAATAAATAGTCCGGCCACTGTAAATCGTTCATTTTCAAATTAGTTACAGATCTTATAAGAAGTATTAAGAGCGCGGAGAGTGCAGCAGAACTTGTGTGTGAACAAAAAAAAAGTTTGTTCAAAATGGTCATAAATAATGTATTATTAATGTGAATTAGTTGACGCTAGTCGAACAATAATCAGTCCCCGAAAACAGGAATAGAAAAACAAAAATATATATATATGAAAAAACTTATATCATTTTTCTTTTTTTTTTTTCTTAATCATTTGACAATTTAATCAGATAAAAATAACAATAATAATAATAATAATAATAATAATAATAATGATAATAATAATAAAGATGGATATGATTTTTTATTGTATTGTTTTTATTTCTTGGACAATAAGATTTTCTTAAATTTAAATATTGTACAACAGTTATTTTACAATATAATCGTGTATTTTTTATTTGTTTCTTTTTCTCTTTTTATAATTAACATAATTAAAAGTATGACCAATTTTGGCAAACTTTTAATTCTCTCCGGTATAAAGACTTCTTTTACGATATGATATATAGGTGATAAAGAAAAATAAATTTGAAAAATTCTCCGCAACAGCTTCCAGCATTTTGAAGAGAAATAAAAATAATGGAAAAGAAAAGAAGAAAATTGAATAAATGAATAAAAAATGTAAAAAAAACAAAAAAAAAAAATGTAGATCTATACGCTACGAATAATAATATCTAGAATCTTACATTTTAAAACTAGTTTATTTAAGAAAAAATAAAATTGTTATCAGCTCTGAATATGGGTTTGAAATAGGTTGAATAAAACGAAAAAAAAAAAGGAAAAAAAAAAAAAATTAGCAAACATATCATTTAAGACAATACACTTGTTACAGAAACTAAGTTTCTACTTACTATTGTAATATTACTATTATGTACGTAATTTAAATTTTAAGCAGAATCGCGGGGGGTTTAATAGAATTTGAATAACTAGTACCTACCCTACATACTAACAATCAATGTGATGTAAGCCTGACGCTTATCTATTTCCAGAAAAAACAAATTTAAATAAACAAAATAAATACTCGCAATAGGATTTACATTTTCTCTAAAATCTCGTAATAGATCGTTATCTGTAATAATTCATTGAACAGTAAAGATCGTAAGTTAAATCCACAATATAAATAATTCGATCGTTCATTCGTATACGAAAAATAGAAAGCAAAAAAATAGAAAATTCGTCTTCACTCTGGATCTAGATGACCTACGGTAATATATAGGCGATGCTCATATTGAAAATCAATTGCTGGAGGCTGTTGACTTGAAAAAAAAAAAAAAAAAAACAAGGTGCGTGAAATATAATACAAAAATAACTAACTAACTAACTAAATAAATTAATTAATTAATTAAAAAAAAAAAAAAAAAACAAAGCAATGCGAAACAGTGACGAAGATATGCATGAATTGTACAATTGAGTCCCTCCACGTCACAAAATCATAATATGTATATATATATGCATATATATACAAGTATACGCGTCTAGGTGTATACATATATTCATATATATGTATATGCGTGTATTTATTAAACTGATAAATATGTGATGTATTTAAATGGTATGTGGTATATGGTGGTATATGGTAATACATATTTGTACATAGGCGGACCCGTGCCATCAACTAGTGGGTTGTACCGATATTATGGAAACTTTAAGATATCAATATATTAGAAAGTTATGAAGTTAATGGATTTAGAGCCACCCCCTCCCTATCAAATTTTTTCTCAGTGGAAATTTTATCTTTACACTTTACCGAATCAATAATCATACCGAAGGGTCGAAATTTTCCACAATTCTTAACATTATTTCCAACGAATTTCCACCGGGAAAATTTACCGCAGCAATATATATATACAGATCATATGATATCTTACATAAATTTGATTTAATTTTTCGAATTTACACGTCTTCGTATATTATTGAAAATAATCGAGCCTGTCTTGAACGCTCGGTGAATGATTTGATCGACTTACAGCTTATTTTGAATTTCGAATTTTGAATCTCTTGGTAAATCGTAGTAATATGATTAATTGCGTTTCGGAAAATCGTTGTAAAACAAATGTCAAAATCAGTGCCAATTACTAATTAATTTCTATACCCGCGGAAAAAAAAAACAAATGGAAATTACTTAAACAAAATATATTGTACAATTTCTCTACATCCAATAACTCTAAAGCTATATAATCGCCGGAGTAAAATTCATTAATTGATTTATCAAACTGCGGAATTATCAGCTTAAGAAATTCCGTCAGTCGTTTATCGTAAAATCAGATGCAAAGAATAATTCGCGGTATCAATCATTTGCACGATATAAATTATCCACGAAGCACGTGGAGTTTGATTTTGTATTTCATTACCTACCCGGATCATATTAAAAATCAATAATTCCCGTTTTATGATATGATGGATAAAAATTGATTACACAATTAAAAACATCAACCCTAATGCCTCTGACGATAAACGAATTATTTATAGCGAAAAAAATATGATAAATTATGACGATCATTATTTTTTTTGATTTTTCTTTCCTTTCATTGATTTAATTTTCATGAAATTGAGGAATTTTTGAATCACAGAATTTTTTTGGGATAATTTATCACGTACTTATGAAACATGCAAGAAGAAAAACAAAAATATATATATACGTGTGTATGTGTATATATTGGTACAACTCGATGAAGAAAGTGTAGCGTGGTTATACACCTGAGGAATGTGCTCAAAATACTGTATTAAAGAGAAAAAAAAGTCTACTAAAAAAAAAAAGAAAAAAAAAAGTGAAAAAAAAAAATCATCATCGTTTACGCAAAATTACTCTTAAAGATTGAAGATTTATTATAAATTATTGATATTGTAATCTATTGTCCTATTATATATTATCTACTTTAATGTCTATCTATACACTAGCATGGATCTTTATACTCCTCTATTCGATGTTATCTCTATTCTCTATTAACTTTTACTATTAAACCTATTGTTAATAGGATTTTTAATAACTTATTAGAGCCTAGCCAGCTGTCGAATAACAAAAACTTATTAATCATCAATTCAATCGTGTATTATTATTATTATAACAAATTTTTGATAATTAATGATGCAGTTTGATCGATGATCTCTCCGTCTCTCCCTGCAGATAGATCGTTGTATTGTACCTGTTCGCACAAATCTATTATACCTATTATAATGTACAGGTTTCGGTTGATTTCATTTATCGTAGTATAAGTACGCTCAAAAACTAAATGGCAATCATTTTTATTATCATTTATAATCATGGTATATGACCGATTGGTAATTCAGTGGGACTTGAAGAAAAAAGAAACAGAAAAAACACCAAAAAGCACATCTAATAAAAATCTTAACATCTTCTATGCGAACAACTGGATTGAAAAGCCTGGAAAAAATCTTATCTGAATTCAGAATAACGATCGATCATCGTTCTAATGATCGGCATTTTCAATGGACTATACCTAAATACATGAGATACCGTATATAGTTATAATACTTTGAATTTCAACAACATTTATGTGATGGGGCGAAGTGTGGAAGCATATATGTATTTGTTCTAAAGATCAAACTTACGAATAGCAATATTCATGGTCGCGGTGTCATGAGTTGTAACTTTCCTGCTCAACTAGTTCTTATTAATACAATAATTGTATTATAAAATAAAAGACTAATAAAGAGAAGAAAAAAGAAAAAACAAAATTAACAAAACTAACTAATTGTTCATTCGAGACTTTGTTATAATCATCTAAAAAAATTCTAACAGCTACGGGATTAATTGTCGTTATATCTTGCTCAATAAAAGCAGCCTGCACTTACACAGGCGATGAGAAAAAAAAAAAAAAAAGTGAGAATGAAAGAAAGAAAAAATAAGAAAAATCTATTTAATTAAACGTAACATTAAAATCGCTCAAAAGTCGGTGCCATATTCTCCGTGTATAATCAATATTATACACGAATATTGTTAATTATATATTTATTAATTTAAATCGCCTCATTAGCTCTGGTATCTACAGCTGGCTAGTAGTATTCTAATTATCTCAGAAGTTGTGTTATACTATATGCATTACAGTTGTTTGTCAATAACATTATGTATATCACTGTAATAATCACACACGAATGGCTGGTTTTTTTTTTTTTAATTTTTCAAATTTCTTCAATGACATTATATTGGAAACGAACGCGGGGCGATAAATTATCATTCAATTTGCAGTTTTTTTTCTCCGATTTTTCTCCGTCTCTTTGATCACATTTTTCTTTCTTTACCTTTTTTTTTTGTATTCAGCTAAACTTCGACGTCTTTTCAAATCTCGTCTTTTATTATGTTCAATTTTCAATTTTCTAATTTTCAATACATCGTACTACATACATATATACGCATATATTTCTTTTCATATAGAATCGATTTGGCTCTGAACTATATGATATATAATATACTATGATAAGTACAGTTGTTTCACTTTTCTATTTTATTTCAAAAATTTCTGACTCTGATTTTAATAATAATAATTGTAAAGCATAAAGAAAAAAAATGAAAAGAAAAATTGTCCCGCCGCACCTCGCTATGGTAAAATTATATTTAAATAATATAATATTACGGTGAGCGAAAATTCTGAATTCATATTAATTAATATATATATATGTTATATATTATACGTGACTGAATGATTTAGTGGCAAACAAGTGTAAAGCATGAGATATGTAAGCCATTCAGTCAATTTCAAGTACGATGTGGTAAAGAGTTGCATAAATAAGACGCGCGCGGGCTTTGATAGATAAATATTTATATATAAATAAATTAAATTATTATATATAGGTAAAATCGTATAGGGTCATATATCTATATATATATGTCATTTGAATAACTAAACTGCAGCAGTGGCCTAAGAAAATTTCATGCAACTCCGCCACATCTGCAGTCTTATGATAAAATAAAATTAATAATAATAATTGAAAAAAAAAAAGAAAAAGCAAGGAAAAAATAATCCAACTTAAAAATGTGAAATCTAAAATAATAATAATAATAATAATAATGATAAAAGAAAAATGAGGAAAATGAAAGATGAAATTATAGCGAGGCCTAAAAAAAAAAAAAAAACAAAAGAGTTAACTAATGAAAAATCTAAATACAAATAATGAATAAATAAATGATAAGAATAAATATTATACAGATCGGTCTAAAGTCTGCAGCCGACTTAGCCTAGGGCAACGAGTATCTGTGCATCAGTATTATATTAGAAACAATACTTATATAAATTAAATTATAGTACCTAAAAACATATATGACATATTATATGTATACATAAATACCCGCTATTTAATATACATGCATATGATAAATATGGAAGCATTATATAGCCGAGATAGATCAACTAAAACTTCTTATACTTTCGACTTGCTAAATAATTTCGATGTTGTCTGTTAAAAAGCAATGCTTTGATTCGTATGGGGATCCGAGGTTTTCGTATTTTATTTATCTTATCTACATTATATATATATATACGTATATGATATGATTGATTTATTCCGAGATCATTATATTATAATATCCGACCGTTTAATATATGAAATATCAATAAATTGGCATATTATACATCGCTATCACTAATTAAATGAAGAAAATATGCAGAACGCGTAATCCTGATCCTATAATATCTGACTGACCTTATAATCGTATACCCTCGCGTATACCTATGACCTAATGTATTATATCCTACCGTAAAAACGTGGAGAAAAAAAAAAAAAAAATTAAAAAATAATGCCATAAGTTTATGATTATGGGTGCAATTTAATCGAGGTGCTACGTATCAATGAATACTATACATACACGAATACATATACTATACATAAATATATAATACAGCGAATCGCTTATAATTAATCGATATGATTTTTCATCAAATTTTTTTTATTTTTCTTCTATTAGAGAAAAATAAAATACGGAAACTCTCGCGTATGCATAAGTATATATAGGTATACGATCCCTATAATAAAAGGATAAAGAACAAATACCATTGAACTATATATATATATATATATATATATATATATATATATATATATATATATATATATATATATATACACACATGCATATATACCTAGATGAAAGAAGTATTAAGTTGTAATACTCAGATATAATGAATAATCTCTAATCGTCGTTTATAAAGAGTATATAAGATTAAAATACTGAATGTATATATGTATATATATATACATACATGCGTATGTACATATAGGTATGTGTGTATATGTCTATACATATATACAAGTAACACGTAATATATTATTATTATTAAATATTAAAAACATAATATATATATGTATAATATAATATAATATATGACTATTTTCTTCTATGGATATTGTGAATGATTGATGCGTGTTATGTCGTCTATGTTAAAGGCATACTGCGATCGGTATATAATTATTATTGATAAAAAAACATATAGAGAAAAAAAAAAGACATAAACGAATGTGTTTGTTTTTTTTTTTTTTTTTATTCCAATTACTGCAGAACGTACTAATTATTCATAAATTTCTTGATAGCAGTGTGCCTTAACGATAGCTATCTCAACACTGAGCTATGCCAAAAACGTGTAAAACAAAAAAAAAAAAAGATAAAAAAAAAAAATATGATGTGTAAGCCAAGTGCCTTGTGTTCTGGTAACTAGTCGTTGACTTTTATCTACGATATTGAAGAAAATGAAAAAGAAAAAAAAAAAAAAACCACTTGAATATAAAACTTGCCAAAATCAGTGTAAGACGTAGATGTGTTTTCAATGAGGAAATATTAGAATATTATATACCTATACTTGTACGAAGATAAATAATTTTGAAAATCTTAAATTAAATTTCATTTAACTATTATTATTATTATTATTATTATTATTATTATTATACTATAAACTGCGTGGTCAAGTTATTTTCCTTTCAATGCGTTTCAGATGTGATATTAACAAATCCACGCCATACAGTATATATCTATTATTATAGCTAACAACGGAATTATATAAAATGATATATAATATAGGTATGTCGAAAAGCCCAGAAGATGAAAACGTTGTATCTCATCTTAAATGCATCGTGAGTTATGTACTTCATATAGTGAAATACATATATATATATATATATGTGTGTGTGTGCATTAAACTCATATATGATATATATGAGTTATCTTCACGGTTAATAAAGATAAGCAATAGAATTTAAATAAATGAGATGTTCAAGGAATTCTGAATCATCGACACTTAACAACTTAACTATACATATATACATATAATATAATATGGAATAATATGATATGTATTATATATATATAGAGAGTGACGTATATGTGAGTATGTGGTTTATTTCTTAACGAATGAATGAGCAGCTGTCTCTATTTATATATATATATATATATATATATATTAGGGTGATCCTTATTTTGGGTTGAAATTTTTTTTCACAAATTCACCTCTCAGTTCTACCCCGAATGGCTGAAAAAGCTATGGCCTGTTAGTTAACGGCAAGGAATACCGGCAATAAGCAAATATCGCAAAGAAATCCTGAACGCTAACAAACGAACTGTTGTGAAAATTAAAAATATTACGTTCAATAATTTTCCTATAGATGTACGTTGATGGAACAATTTTCCATCAATAAATTCAAAAGAATGGCCTTCTTCTGTATCTAATTTTTTAATCAATTTACCCTTGAAATCCGACCGTCTAATCATATGTTTTTGGTAAATCTTTAAATTCTAACATATTTCACTGACGATTCTAATAATTCTGAATGACTATGACGATAATTAAACAATTCGTAAGAGAAAATCCCTCATAAATGGAAAAAAAATATCGCTGCGGCATAAAATGCCCTTTTTTTTTACATTTCGTGCTTTCCGGCACCACTTGCCGTTAACTTACTAGCCACAGCTTTTTCAGATTTTTTTTTTTCCAACCATTTGGGATAGAACTGATGGGTGAATTTGTAAAAAAATGTCAACCCAAAATAAGGACCTCCCTAATATATATATATATAATTTGAATTTTTTCTTCGAAATTTATTTCCCTTCTCTCTTTCAATGAATTATATATAATAAAATGAAAGATAAAAAAAGAAGAAGTGAAATATGTACGTGGGAAAACTCTTTAGACCCTCAGGGGGTCTTTTTCATTCTAAAACAGGAATTGTTTGGTGTTGTGATAAATGAATATTCAATGTGTTTTCTAATGGTTCTATAATAATACTAACTATAAAATTATATAGCTATCTTTACAAGGAATTGATGTAAATAATATGACATTCTGTAGTTGGTTAAGGGTTGCTGCTGGCTTATTACACAGAGCGCAGATTATTATACCTTATACGTGTATTTTGTACTCTATTGCAGATTCATTTTCACTGATTCCATTCAATTACGGAATTCGTTATTATTATTATTGTTATCATTATAATTATAAATATTCTTTGATCTATATATCGAAAGAACTAATGTCGACTTTTCTATCATCGCCTTTCATAATTGCGATATATGGATTGAAACGCACAATAACCGAATTTTAATCTTTTTCTCTTTCTTTCTTTTATATCTTCTCTTCATTATCTTTACGAATACGAAGATCAACGGAAAGAGAAAAAAAAAAGATACTCTCCATCAAAATCGAGCCAATTTAAATAGGTAATGTAATAATCATGCGATAAAAAGACTTTCCTTTAGGGTGGAAGAGGAGGGGGAAAAAAAAAAACTTCAAGAATAAAATTGAAACGTTGTAATATGTGTATAACAGTTGGAAAAATGATTGTAATATATTATTATTATCATTATTATTATTATTATCATTATTATTATCATCATCATTATTATTATTATTATTATTATATGTAATATGGGTACCCGTAAATGGATGAAAAAGGCCCCTACATTGACAATCCTCTGGTTTAGACGACCTACGACGAATATAATCTATGATCTATCAGTGTGTAAGTGCATGAATGATGCCATACTGCAGAAAGTATTAACATGTAAGTATAATTAATATTAGTATATCCGCGTATTTAATAATAGTATTATAGTTCCTCGGTAAGATATTTTCTTGTCATTCTAATACCTATAGATACATGATGCATATGTTATATTATAATTGAAAATATTGTTACTTGTGCGTAGCAAAGAAAAAATAAAAAAAACTATAAGGAAAAAATAAATGAATAAATAAAGAGAAAATAAATAATAATAACAACAACACAATTATAAGCAGACATAATCAAACTCCTGTATTTGTATGAGGATGAGGATTAACAAGATACCTTATAAATATACTCATATATGTACAACCCGTAATTAATTAATTATTTTTTTCTCTCTCTTCTTCATATATCTTAATATTATCTCATTATCTCTACGTATTATGTATACGTGACGTGGATAATTTCTATAATAATTATTTTACTCCGTAAACCCGCGATCGCGCACTAAAATCGCGGGTATTGTATATTGTATATACAATTAAACGACGACATTATATATAATTGTGTAATACCTACCTATCTACCTATCTCGAGTGTGAATTTAAGGAAATTCTGGCAACTTATGTATTGACGTAAACTAAAGAGAGAAAAAATTGCCGCAAAATCAATCTGCGTACAACAAATCTAATTTTACTGTATACCTACCCTATGTGTGATTTTATGAATATTATTATATTTATTATTATATATCCTAGTATATACAATAATGAATAATTTATTGATCCAATTTAAAGAATTGAGCACAATCACTGTAAAAACGAAGAAAAAAAAATCGACACTCATCGCATAAAAAAATCCTCAATGTATATGATGTATATGTTATACTCGTTAATTTTTTCGTTTATGTCTTCATAATCATTATAGCACTTGATACCTACATTACGCCCTAATTAAAGGATTTGATTATTTATTAAATAAAAAATAAAAAAAAAGAAAGCAAAAAAAAAATCTGAATATATATATATATAGCGGTTGAAATTTTCTAAACTTTTTCTTCTATTTAAATATAATACAATAAAAGAAAAACCGCAGCGTGTCGTATCGAGGTAAATTCTTGATATTATATGTAAATTCTAAAATTTTATATATTTAGGTTGATCGTATTGTATTTGAGTTGACGCAGATAAAACCGTTTAACAATAAGCATAGTGCCAATCAATTAAACTAATCAAATTCTTCGATCAAATCTTTGCGATCCTATATATATGTATATATATAATTATATATATATTTATATACATTGACACGGAGAAGGAATTTTAATGGGAAAAAAAAACAAATAATAATGAAATAATGGGAGAATTATGCGATTACTTAAAAACGAATATAATATGGGGTTGGTCGGCGCCTCGCTGCCATTCGTGGTGAACGTGTAGCATGCAATAAATATATACATGTATAAAGAACATGGATTAATATGTGTCATACACTTTGCTGTTATAACAAACTTTCGTTATATGCTTTGTGGCTGAATACATGCATATTAAACCTATATTATGTATAAGGTACGTCAATAATCCTTTAGCAAAACTCTGTACACTTTAACATACACAAGAAGGAAACAGAAATAAAATAAAATAAAATGAAAAAAGAAGACAAAAAAAAAAAAAAAAAACTGGCTGAAGCTTGAATCAAAATGGTGGTATATAGAAAAAAAAGAAATAAAAATATAATACTGAAAATGATAGAAAAATAAAAACACATATTTCAGTAACGATTATATATTATATAAGAAACTAAACAGTATTAAGTAATACTGAAGTATACATACATATACATATATTATATATTGAAGTATACATACTGCAGATATGAATTACCGTTTAATAATGAATAATAACAGATCTTAATTACATATATATTTCAATGAATAATATAAATAATAAAGAGAAAAACGAAAAAAAAATACTTGATGAATACCTATAAAATACGTGTAATAATATCTACTGAAGGGCTGGACATTATTTTCTTATAATATGAATGGTTTCTATACTCTGTACTTTCTTAAATGTAAATATTCAGTGTGGAAGGATAATCATATTTTTTGGTGTGATCAACAAATTATATTTATAACGATTTATCTTCTTCGCGATAATTACTGACGAATTGAAATTTATATTAATTACATACAATATACATAAATAGGAAATTGATGTTAATTGTTCAATGTTAAGTAAGAGAGTTGTGTGTTTGGAAAAGAAATACCAAAAAAATGAAAAATTTAAAAAAACAAAAAGAAACAAAAAAATGAAAAAAAATAAATAAAATAAGAAGATGAACAGGAAAGGCGATCTTCTTGGAAAAAAATTTGAATTATGTACTCGAAGAAAATTTCTTATTTCTGTCCAGCTCTCTGTGCAAACATGTTAAGAAATGTAATTATTTTGAAACTGTCGCTCTACTCTTTTTCTCTCTTCTAGCCTATTCTAAAGTATTTTGATAATGCGTTAAAATGCAGAGGTCGCGAAAAAACATAAGAATTTTCTCGTTAGAGGAAAGAAAAGAAAAAAAGAAAAGTAAAAAATAAATGTCTGACATATCAAACACACGATGCTTCTGACAAGAAACTACAGCAATACCCCCTTCCGCTCAATATGGATAATAAAAGTGTAGAATTTAAAAAAAGAAAAATAAAACTTTACCTTTTTGAAAAGAAATGAACTCTAGATACTAGAAAACTATACCTATAGTAGAGATATACTATATAGAGAACATATGCGCAAGAACATTGAAACGTAATTTGTGAGTCGTTCAAGTATGTATAACACGTACTTTGGTATACTTGATTTTGTTCCAAAGGTTGCAAGGATTTCCAATGATACCTTTTTTTTGCTGCAGACACGAAGAGATTTTAATAAATTATAATACCGAGTCCTGAATCCTGAATCCTCAATTCACTACGATGTTGAATAATCTGTATATCCGAAAAAGTACGTGGTCTAATTCCCTCTTATATCTGTATTAAAATACCAACCATATACAAATAGTATTGATGATTGTTCCGAAATGTTTTCGAATACTTTTCACGATTTATCTATAATTAAATATATTTGTTCAGATTTTTCTATATCCATATACTTATTATACAAGAATAATTGAATTTATATTATACATGTATATCTATGCCTTCCCATCTGTACTTTATTGACTGTGAAGAGTATATCTTTGAGCTACACTGCAGCTGTTCTATAGATATGCGTTTTTATTGCGACAATTGGTTCGATATTAGCGAAATACAAGAAAACAAAAACAAAAAAAAAATCACTCCAACTGCGGTATTTGGATGATAAAAATTCCCGAATGATTGAACATCTGTTTCGGAAAAAATGAGAAACAAAAAAAAAAAAAAACTAATTGCGAACTTTTATTGTCGGGATAAAGAGTACCTAGCTTATACAAAAGTAAGTGCAGGCCGATAATTTTATTTTATTTATTTATTTTATTGATTGTATAAGAGACAATTAAGATCGTTGTAAATTATCCCCGCTCATAATTATCCTCCAAGTTGTTATTTTATGTAAACGAAATAATAATATGTAATTCTTGAGTACTATACTATAGTATATATATATATATATATATATATATGTATATATACTGAATAATGAGAGAAAAAAACGAAACAACAACAACACACAGGCCAGAAATAGTGAATTATTCATAATTATAGTCTGGAAAATGAATTCGTGGTGGTGCAGCGTACGTGTGGGAACGGACAATGCAGTCAGTGCATGAACAATTTGCCTCCTATGGTGTGTGTGTGTGTGTGTGTGTGTGTGTACGTATGGAGAATGATATCCTGTAACTATAATAATATAATAAAATTGCGATTAATAAATTGCAGGAAAAATATGAAGTATAAAATATGAAATATAAAATGAAAATGATCGATTGTGAGTCATTTAAATAATTGTTACATGTATTTTCTATATATTATGGTATAACTAATGAATAATAATATGATATATATGTATATTGAGATGATATTACAAAACTATTGACTAATGTAAGCCTAGTATTTTAGATAACAAAAAAAAAAAAAAAACAAATGAAGAAAAAAATGAATAAAAAAATGGAAAAAAGATACACAAAAAATAACGAAATTCAAAGAGTTTGCGGATAAAGAAATATTGGATTGTTCCAATTTTAATGTGAGTATATTGAATATTGTAAGGGCAGAAAAGCGAGGCTTATTTGAAGTGGCACTCATGATTCTCATGTAGCACTATGAGAATATTATATAGAAGAAAAAATAATATATAATAATAATAATAATCATAATATTAATGAACAAAAATTATATGAAAGTGTCATTTCAAAAAAACACCACACTGCAAAATATTGAGTGAAAAAAAAACAACGCGAAATTTGCAAAACAAAAAATGTATTTTCTCACTCTCACCGCAAGGTGAACGTTCACGCTACATCTTACTTGCTACGAAACTTGAATATAATATTATTATCTAAGATTAACTGTATAATTGTAACGAAAATTGTTTTTCCAAACGATGTGGTATTTTTATTGTAGATATTATTATATATTACAAATAAAGTCATGATTCATTGTATACTTCTCTCGTCTTTATACTATTTCCTCTCACCATCAAAACTATATCTGCAGGATGAAAATAAGGTAAACCGCTAACTATTAATTACGTACAGTATTTTATATACTTGTTGAACTTAAAACAATAATGAATATGTACCCACATCGCAATTAGAGTAGAGGTAGAGTCCTTCAAAAGAGTGCTTCAAATCTCTCGAACGCACAGAGCACCGACAACTCGCTTGCTTCGGAAAATGTCAGGAGTTAAAATTTATGACCACGAATTCATCAGTTACCCACATAAGTTCAGACCCCATTTGGAGAAAATACGTAACGTAAGCGTTAATCTGTCATTAGTCGTGTAGCAAAACAAACAAAAAAATAGGCTCAAATTTTCGAACTATATATCTTTACAGGTGCTTGACCACGATTAATTGGCCTATGGCGAATCGTTGCAGAAACTTTTGCGACAACTCGGTTTCACTCAGCTGCAAGGGGTACGATACCGAGGCGTAATAATATACCCAGAGGTAACATATTGTCCGTCTCGTTGTATAGGGTAAGCCTCGGAGAGAAAGCATACCTAATTCTTGGAAGTAGCAATAAATTCTCTCTTCGTAATGACAAACCTGGAATATCATTGATAGATCTCGAGAGAATATATTTACCTTGGTTGAACATAGTGGACTCACCTCGTCGTAAAGAAATATTTGAATAACGAGGATCAAAATTTGAAGGCTTGAAAATAAATACAAGGGTAGATTGCTGTAGGCCTAATGAGGCATCACATTTATTCTTTAAACATGGAACATAATTCAATATACCAAAGAAAGGTGTAATTGAATGAAGTTTATTACTTTTCAATACCTTTACTTTATAATTACTTTGAATAACTTCTACAATTACTTCAAATAATTCGAGTTCAATTACACATTACCAAAGTATTGGGTAATTGAATAAGTAATTTCATTAAAAATGTAATCACTGATTCGCAACACTGCAAATATCCATGTAATAATAAGATCGTTTATGCAATAAACATGTATTATTATAGTAAATTGACGCATTCTTGAATAAATATCCCTTGAAATTGTAAATCATCGATCGTCGAATCATTTTCCCCTGTCCTTTCCTTGCCTATAAGTCGAAAATCATGAAAATCGCATGATTTCATAAAGCTCCGAACTATTTTTGCAATATTATTAACTACCACGTGTTTTTCGGGACCACGTGTTTTTAGAGTCCAAAACCACGTGTTTTTGGAGCCTTTACCACGTGTTTTACGAGTTGTTTTCGAGTGTTTTCCGATTGCCTATATTCAGGCGTATTGAACTTGGGGAAAAAAATGGTAAAAATCGCTACTATGAATAAGCATAGAGAGACGTGCATGGAGCAACGCATGCATGCATGTATCAATACACTATGCCTTTCCCCCTCCAAAAATTTCAGCACACCTCCTCGGGTCAGATGTTCTCCTGGTACCAGGAGATATTTTTCGAGTTAAAATTCAAAAAATTGTCGAAATAGCTAACATGAATGAACGTAGAGAGACGTGCATGGAGCAACGTATGCATGCATGTATCAATACACTATGCCTTTCCCCCTCCAAAAATTTCAGCACACCTCCTCGGGTCAGATGTTCTCCTGGTACCAGGAGATATTTTTCGAGTTAAAATTCAAAAAATTGTCGAAATAGCTAACATGAATGAACGTAGAGAGACGTGCATGGAGCAACGTATGCATGCATGTATCAATACACTATGCCTTTCCCCCTCCAAAAATTTCAGCACACCTCCTCGGGTCAGATGTTCTCCTGATACCCAGGAGATATTTTTCGAGTTAAAATTCAAAAAATTGTCAAAATAGCTAACATGAATGAACGTAGAGAGACGTGCATGGAGCAACGTATGCATGCATGTATCAATACACTATGCCTTTCCCCCTCCAAAAATTTTAGAACACCTCCTCGGGTCAGATGTTCTCCTGATACCAGGTATCAACTGCCAGACGAAAAGAGTATCAACTGCCAGAAATCCGACTCCTAAAATAAGGTATCAACTGCCAGAAATCCAGAATTTTTCTGATGGCTGGGCTTATGAAGCGCCGTAACTTGATTTAATTTCAGAATCGACCAATCAGGAGGCTCCTTTTCGAGAAATTGAGCCTAAATTGGCTCAAGCAGCCTCCTGATTGGTCGATTTTCTGGCATTTGATATCTCACCTGAAAGCGACTAAAATCGAGGTATCAACTGCCAGAAATCCGACTCCTTAAATAAGGTATCAACTGCCGGAACCTTTTTTTCGACCTTTTTTCTGAATTACTACAATACGCCTGAATATAGGCATTCGGAAAACACCAAATAGGCAACAAAAATTAACATGGGCCCTTCCGTTTACACGTATGGCATGCAGGTTGCATATACTCAGGCGCGTTAATATTTATTTCAAAAGTAGCTCGGGGCTTTTTTAAATTATGCGATTTTCATGATTTTCGACTTATAGGCAAGGAAAGGACAGGGGAAAATGATTCAACGATCGATGATTTACAATTTCAAGAGATATTTATTCAAGAATGCGCCAATCTACTATAATAATACATGTTTATTGCATAAACGATCTTATTATTACATGGATATTTGCAGTGTTGTGAGTCACTGATTACATTTTTAATGAAATTATGTATTCAATTACCCAATACTTTGGTAATGTGTAATTGAACTCGATTCAATTGGTAGAAGTAATTATAAAGTAAAGTAATTTGAAGTAATTATAGAGTAAGAGTAATTATAAAGTCATTACCAAAGTAATATGTAATCAGATGAAAATCCAATTACACATTACGAAAGTATCGAGTATTTAAGAAAAATTTCATTACAATTTTCACAACACTGAATATTTGATTGGAAAAATTGTAGATGTGATCGTAATACGTATAATATATTACGTATATCCAGAGATGGGCACGTCTAATTACTTCATCAAAGATTATTCTCCTGATATATTCGTCGATAATCATTATTTTTTTGTCACAATTCGAAAAATCTGTAGCCTATTGTCTTACCCTTCGGTACCAAACGAAAAAAGACTGATTTCGGTTCGAAAAAGGATGAAAAAAACCAAAAGATTAAAAGTAATTAGGAAAAGTAATTAGCTAATTACTTTTACTAATTACTTTTAATCTTTTGGTTTTTTTCATCCTTTTTCGAACCGAAATCAGTCTTTTTTCGTTTGATACCAAAGGGTAAGACAATAGGCTACAGATTTTTCGAATTGTGATTGGAAAATAATGATTACGGCCGAAGATATTAGAAAAATAATCAAACAATGACTTTGGAAAGTAATTAGACGTGCCCATCTCTGCGTATATCACTGAAAATTACGTACTTGGCACTTTTCAAGTTCGAAGATTAGCTGCAACTATAACATGAGGACGTTTTGGACAGCACCCAGTAGCTGAATGCACTATAATTTATGCGCAAAAACACATTTTCAATAATATACCATTACGAATTTTCATCTATTCTGTAATATTTCGAATATTTCCTTTGTACGATTATAATATGACCATATGAATTAGTCAGGTAAAGTTTGCTGTGAAGTATACCCACGTAGTTCATCTATCCAACTTTATAATATAATTCTTATGATTGATTTTGTAAATGAAATATGAAAAAATGTTCAAATATCGCCTCACCTCGTCTATCAGTCAAGTCAAGTTACGATGGGATCATTTCGGCAGTGACATTTAAATGCGGCTCGCGGTTCTCGCGAACCTGTCACCACATCCCAACCACCTGACTGACACCCTAATTCCTTTCCGTCGTACCTAGCCCATACCTATACTCATACGACTTTATACAGTGCACGTGTTTTCGGGGGAAATCAAAGGCTGAAAGTTGTCGGAACCACGTACTACACACACCTATATTTATACACGTCAAACACATCTCGAATATGAATTGAACAAGGATGAAAGACGCGCGTTATTTTTCCAATTTCATATCAACACGCGTTTAAAATTTACACTAGGCATCCAGATTTCATTATTTAGTATATTCGATGTAGTATATCACTTCTCACATCCAAAAAAAACGAAATGGATAAACGATATCAAATGCTTTATTATGGTATTCACTTTCCGTATAGAGAGATGTCTCTGGGAGACAACTTTCCACAGTGAAAGATGTCTCTGGCAGATATCTTTCTGTAGAGAAAGTGTTTGTTATAGGTAAAACAAATAGATGCATATAGAAACAATATCACCGACTAAACACAAATGAAAAAGTTCGAGTGAAAAGTTTGCCTTGTACGTTTCTACAAGAGTTTAAATCTGAGTTGGACAAATTGAATTGGAAAATACTGCAATGTGAGCTGACACAGTCGTCTGTATTGTTTCGCATCTTTCGTATCTAAAATCGTACATTTCATTTTCTACGATAAACAAATTGAAAGAAAATTGTTACCCACAGTCATTGCTCCGATCATTATTTCAACATTTGGTATTGATCAACGGCTATAATAATGAGAACCTAGTGCCGTAATTATTACTCCCAGCGGTATAGAATCGATGATTTGATCGGATGGTATCATGGGAGCAAAGCTACACGTCAACCGGGCTGAAATTTAAATGAAAATTTCGCGAATTCCCGCGTGACGTTATATGTAGATACCATGCTACGTATAGCTACGCTAGCTGTAAGGGGTTTTCGTAATAGAATCAATCGAATGCTTCGTCATGTGTCACTTAGAACTAGGGATGCAAATGCAAGTTATATTTGACTGGAATCTCTGATGCGCGGCATCAGCACCGATCACTAGGGGTAGTGACAGCTCTTCCCTATATCTCATCCCCCCGATTCCGTGGGTGCATATATACCATCGTTACTAAATATACACGAACACAAATATACGTGTACGTGTACACGTATTCTGTCTTTCACACATGCATATCATACAGACATACATATTAATACATCCTGCAGCATAGTTAGACACATAATATTCATATACATATATTAATTTGTTCCTCATGCTGCAGCAGTATGCAGCATGCGTAGATATGTGGAGTGTACGTCGTGCTCCACCCAGCTTCCGCAACCCAATTGTAACTATGTGTATTCGCACAGTCGCGTGCACAATTTTGGTGATATTGGCTGTATATGGGTATATATAGTAGTCACAGCGAGTGTGAGAGTGCAGAGAGCTTTCGGTGCCAAGCTGCCGGCATTACCAGTACAATTGACAATTTAATTCCAAATCGAGATAACCCGATTCTCTCTCTTCTCTCTCTCTCTCTCTCTCTTGGTATCACCTACATATATTGAACACTTCACACCCCCTGTGTAGTGTAGGCAAAAGCCTCCCGGTTCCAACTATATAGCACGTATAGCAATCAGCCAATTTGTTTGGTGCGAAAAATAGACGAGAAATTTTCATACAGAATAGTTTTTTTTGTCTTTTTTTTCCAGTTATAACTTATTGCATTGTTCACATCTCTGATATACGTTGCTAATTCTTCCGTATTATTCTGCATCCAGATAAAGTTGTATGAAATCTCGTTCTCCGCAGGGTATACCATAAAGATTTTACGATTATCTCCAGGTATACCTACCATATTATACCTAAGAACGGAGTAAAATATCTGATATAAAAATCCCCACGGACGTAGCTGATATAGCAGTTTTCATTTCTCATTGTAGTTTTATTTATGGACCCTTGGTATTGTCATTATTCTTCATTGATGCGATTTACCCATATCTCTGGATTATTTCTCTCGCTACGTCACTTCATCAATGATTAGCAATAAGCAATTAAAGATGCAGCGCTCCAATTGTCATTTTGTACTTCAATTGTTCATCCATTATTCGCAGACTAGATAGCTGATTGTATTCTTTTTATTCTAAATCCAATCAGCTTATAATTATTGTGGTACGGTATGACGGTGATTGGTAGAGGATAGAATTAGGCGATATTATTGTTAGCGTGTAAATGGACGTGCAATCGTAATAATTTATACAATATATACCCTTGCAGTAGGGTAATTAAATTCCAGATCCATTTATCGCGATTGCTCACTGCAACGAGCCCGTCCCATCCTAGTAACTTCTCGAATTCTACAATATCTCTCCCGGAAACCACCCAAGCCTATTTTTCTCGCTTGGAACAAGGTGATAAATGCCCCTCGGCACTGACATCAGAAAAATACAGTCTCCTCTACTGCTTCGCAGTCGTCCAACGTCTCCTTATCTTCTGCCGCGTGAGGTAGGTACCAGCTACTCTTCGTCTGAGAAATAGACCCACTTTGAAAAACTAGACGGATTTTACTTTATTTTGGTTTATTTTTTTTCTTTTCTTTCACCCACTTCGGCACAGTTATCTTCCCTCTTTCTCGGCGTAACGAGCCTCTGAACGAGGGACAGTAGTACAGATGCAGCGGTGGAACTAATCACAGGTCTTCAAAAAGAAGTAATAATTTCCCCCAGAAATTTACGTTTCCCGATACTTCGAGGGAGCGGAAATATCAAGCGAAATTACAGGCTTTTGTATTTCCATTTCGAATGGTTTATACATGAATTAGGTATGGTACCTACAGCATAGCTATACTGGTGCAGCTGAGGAATGTTCACTGCAAGCTGCGTAGTTACCCCATAATTTTCAACCTGTAATGTACCGCGGCTATATTGGGTGGTAAAGTTCGAGGTACGGGTTGATAAATTTACTCCTATAACTATTCGCGGTACCTACTCGAAATCCCGCGCTGCTCGCCCTACTGCTGCAGGGACAATGCTGCAATGAGAACGTGGGATTTCTGCGGAATAGCGTATATAGTACAGTTGAGTTGGTCAACAAGAATCACGTAATTGTTGAAGCTAATGATTTCCCCGATCCTTATTGCAGGGACCTATTTAATTGAATAAGGTAAATTGAATTCCGATTTTTAGACGCCCTTCGTTATTCGTTTCGATGCAGGTTCTGTCGTTTTATGTGACGTTTGATTTATTTCTGGCGCAACGCTATTGAATCCCGAATTTTTCAATTTCAATTAATATTTTGTACAGGAAAAAGCCGATTATTTTTCTTTTCACTATATATCAGTACAAAGAAAGCTAATTAGGAGAATTGGAAAAGGAAAAAGAAATCTTTGTAAAGCTTCTGCCGATTTTGTTAAATTTATTTCCTTTTTTGCTATCGTTATTATTTCGTCTTTTTAGATCTTTCTTCTGTCCCAAACGAACGTATAATTAAAATTCTCGCCGAGCCCTGCTTATTATGCGGTAAAGTCACTGACACGTAAAATCATGCAAAATGTTGAACGCAGAATCTGAACGCGAGCACATCTCCGCATGGCGCACATGCTGGACAGTGGGCGATGCTTAATGCACTGGAAGTGAAATAGCAGCTGTCGCATTTGAATTCTGTTTGCGGACAGAAAGTTTGCCTGACTAATCCTTAAAAATTATACAAAATATCTATGCGGGAAAGTTAGGTATAATATACTGTGTAAATATTATCCCAATAGGATCAATTTTAACATACACTCATACCTGTCTATATTCCGGGACAGAAAAAATTCTGTATTACAGGGCTTTTCGCCAACTGGCATAAATCCCATGAAATAAAGCAAGAGAGAGTCGAAAATATTGATATCGTTAACTCGGGCAATAAATTTTCATCCGGATCTTCTATAAGATGGTCAAAGTACGCTGGTGCGTCACAGGGAAATGTCGAATCAGCAAATTCGCCGGTATAGGGGTTGGGGATCGAAGTTATATCAGTCAGTCCGTTCGTTGGACGGTCGCAAAATCCCGTTAGAAGATTTTCCTTCAAATCTTACTTTGAAACTGACCAAATGAGATTTTCGCAGAAGTCCGCGGTCGTTTTCTATCCGTGGCAGCTCTTCGTCTGTTACCCTCTTTGACGCAATAGATATCTTTGAGTATTTTTCATTAATCGAGATAAATTCCGTCCTTCAAAATTCACTTTGATTCACTCGACTTATTCATCTATCCGGCTAGTATCTGTACGAT
This sequence comes from Tenthredo notha, assembly GCA_914767705.2. Classification (NCBI taxonomy): domain Eukaryota; kingdom Metazoa; phylum Arthropoda; class Insecta; order Hymenoptera; family Tenthredinidae; genus Tenthredo; species Tenthredo notha. The sequence continues at coordinate 477,207 of OU611914.1, read as the reverse complement.
GAAAGGAAATTTGAGGAAGATCAATGAGCCGAGGGGGGTAAAAAAAAATATAAAATTCACATTTAAATAATGACTAGCTGATAATTTTTTTCGTTAGCTCGCTCACTCGTTTGGTTTTGCATTGTCCCTCACTCGCTAGGTTCGCTCGGTTATTAGTGGTTTTTGAGTTGTTCCTCACTCGCCACGCTCGTTCGGTTTTGAGTTGTTTTCGTGCTGTTCAATTGAAAACGGATAGTACACTAAGAAGAAATGTCATCACACTCTTAGACGATAGTACTTCTTTATGCTTGATAGAAAAGGTTTTCAAACTTAGATCTGCATCATTGATATACACGTATCATTGATCATAGAAGTACTATCGCTCAATGTAAACCGACGAAAAGGTGGTGCGGTTTCTTCCATCGGGAAAAATCCATTTTCATTTATTACCTGTATTATTTGAAGCTCAGAATACGCCATATGAAATGGCGATAATGATCTAGAAGAAATCTGAATACCAATTAAAAACATTGTAAAAACTGTAATTAAAAAGGTACTATTTTTTTCCTAATGAATACTATTATTTTCATCGAAGGAAATCTAAAAATCGAACCCAATATCCAACGGGAATATTCATAATTTGAGGGTATACACGTTTATTCATTTGATATATATTCAATTCCTCAATCGCAAATAAATTCGTTTATGAGCCGGGAGTTGCACGCGGGTCGAAATTCGCACCGAAAATGAATTTACGTCCGACTCCTTCGATGGCCAAAATATAATTGAATGTTGGTCCGGGGTCATCTGATGGGAAAACTGTTCAACTTTTTCTTTCGTGGTGGGGGAAATACCGTACTTCTCGATATCGAAAAGATACACGTGAAATAAGAAACCCTTGGTGTAAATTCGCACCTATATGTAATCGCGAGGTCAATTCTTAATAATTCTGGCTATGTTTTGTAAATTATTTATTCGAGTATTTGGTTTTTTAACAGCGTACAGAGGGACGACGACCGGCAGCAGTGCCAGAGGATGGCGGCGAAGGCTGCAGCAGCGGCAGGAGGAGCGGTCGCGAAAAGAGGCCGTGGCCGAAACATTTTCAATTTTTTTAAGAACTCTCATGAAAAAATGAATAAATAAAATATCGTGAGAATAGGTGTTATTATTACTGTCCATACTATACTTTTTTTATAATCTCGAAAACTCATGCATCAACCCTGGAACGTTCTTAATAATGATATCACATCATATGTAACAGCGAAGTCCGAGGTCAGATAGCATGACAGTGAGAAGCACGCAGACATGTACAGTCAAGCTGTACTGCTCTGAAAAAAAAGTGTGACATCCGGACATCCGATTGAACTTTAATATATACCTATAGACTATAGATTATAGATTATACTTTGTTTGTGTCAATCGGTTATCGATTCTTTTTCTTCCACCCATTTTACAAGTGCGGAAGGGCGCAGTATATGGTACACCTGCGCCTCGGTGTCGAGCCTGCTGAGTTGCAATCGTCAATTATTATCACGTATATAGCCGCTCGTGCCCTCTCGAGTGTTCTCACAAAAAAAGACGAGCACGCTGTCTCAAGCGATACTTGACACGGAAGAGAAAAAACAGAGTGAAAATAGGGGGGGAAAAAAAATTGTCCTTTTTGCCTTTTTTTGTCTTGTTTTTTTTTTCTGTTTCTTTTTATACTCTTTTTAGCTAACCCGCGAATACAGAACTTCGCCGACCCTTACAACCGGGTAGGTGGTTCCCAAATTTTCTCTTTTATTCTTCCTGGGTTTCATCAATGGAAGAATGAGAAGTTTCATAAAAGCTGCTAAATATTTTATTCACTGTGCAGAAGTTCTTAGCATAATTGACGATGAAGTTTTAACGATATTCAGTAAAGGCGAGGCTGGCGTGGTGTTCTCTCGGTCAAAGGGAATATAACAATTGTTTTAAATTTTTCGGGCAAATGATCGTCACCCATTTTTCACTTCATAATTCAAAACGGGCGCGAAGGTAGAGCTTTGAATTTTATATCAAGTCGCGGAAAAATGCCATCCTTTTTTTTTTCTTTGTTTTTTCTTCCTTTTCTGTGATCTTTTTTTTTTTTTTTTGTTTCTTTTTTCTTCCTTTATTTTCAACGCCTCCTAAGCCCGGCTTTAGGCATTCTCTTTTCTCCTCGATTTCGATGTGAAAAATGAATACGCCAAAAGTTCGCGGCCTCGAGAGCCCGTCGCGCTTTGTTTGTGGAGGTTGGGGTACCAGCTATACCAGACATTGTCGAAACTGAAAGCAACGCGACCTACCGCTACCACTACCCCTACATAACTACTCAGAGATTTTTATATTTACTTTTAATTAGACAACGTCGGGGAAACAAACTTTTGGTATTACTCAGTTTTTCCACCTTATATACATTCCTTATAGTTCACAGCAGGCTGCGAATATTATTAAACACTTTTTAGTTTTTTGTTTTCTTCTTTTTTTTTCCAAAACTTCATTATTATACAAGTCACAGGTACTTCCTAGACTGATGGACTACCGCTGTTGTAAATTGAAATAAATCTATAATAACAATTTAATTATATGCCTAGGATTGAGTTTGATTAATTTTTCAAAATTATTACCATTATTGAATTTTTCTTAATCGAATTGTATAGAGGCTTGTTACAGTCTGGCTATTTTCATGTACTTACCTAGTGTAACGATCAACGGTTATGCCCTTATTAATCTTTTTTTTTTTTCTTTAATTCTTATAATTCTTGTGTACGTGAATACTCGAATACATAAAGTGGTAAATATTTATCAAATTTCTGGAAGCAGCAAAACCCTTATAATTCCCCGCGCCTCGTTGTTCCTTGTACCATAGCGGGGAAATTATTATCCTTGGTAGAACAAAAAACGGTAAATTTAATTTTAAAAACAAAGCTTTCAATCTCTCGGGTCTCGAGTCTCTTTCACTTTTTCTTCTGCAGCACCGCTCGCGCGTTTTATCACAAAGACAAAGTTTCCCCATAGTTCCCTACCTTCATCCTTTTCTTTTTTTACTTGACGAAAAATTAAGATTATAAATTTAGATAATGAATCGGTTTTCGAGCTTGGCAAAAGAAAATGGGTAAAGCGAAAAAAACAAAAAAATAAAAAAACAGATACTGCAGAAAATGACAAACGACATACGTGTACCTTGCCGCCTCCAGCCTTCATCCGCCAACCCCTTCCCCTGCAGGGATCTTATTATACACGACAATAAGAAAATTCATTATTTAACAGATTTTACCAGAACCGGCTAATTGGCTGACGTTTTCGCCCCTTCTGCCTCGACGTGTAAGAATTATCCAAGCGAATGCTTAAATTAATAAGAATGGTTTCAGATTTTAGAGGAACCACCCGTCTGTCGTTTCCGCAAGATCTTGCAGGAGGAAATTAGGACTGAACCTTGAGATTCATGACGAGACAAAATTCAAACCATTATCCCCCACATCTCACCAACTATTAACAATGTGTAATGAAAAGTGCTCGGCCTTGTTTTACCTCGTTTCATGTAAATGTATATTTTTTTCTTCTTTTTTTTTCTTTATCTCGTCTTTTATATATCTACATCATTTCTCTCGAGACATACACTGTTCCGCACTACCCCGTTATTCCATCTTCATTCGACTGTGGGTAATAAAAATAAAATTCCGAACTATATCTGAGGCAATTTTATGTAAGAAAAAAAAAAAGAAATATCTATAGGGATAGAAATATTGAGATAAAAAAAAAAAAATTCTTCACGCTTCGTCACAGGCCGGGAAGCTTCGCGGTATGGGCTACAGATAGGATTGTGAGAACATGATTTAAGCTTTTTTAAAAAATAAAACTCTTGCTTCGAGTCTAGGGCTCTTCCAATTAACCCGCCACGTTGTACGCGATATTGGATGGATGTTGACAGTGGCTCGGATAAGATCTGTACAGGTTAAACGGACGCCCTTATTATTCATTACACTTTAAATTCTCAACGCTTATAGGTGACGCCTAAAGCTCCTGCAGAGAACAGAGAGAAACAGAGAGAGAGGGATGACCGTGGAGCTTCTGGAGACTGAGAATCTCTTAAAAGCTGCGTTGACTCGAAAAATATTGCTTTTTTGTACCATGAACAAAAAAAAAAAAAAAAAAAAACCGAGAAAGAAATAAAGGAAAAATAAAAAATAAAAAAAATCCAGTCGGTACTATCAGTTTTTTTTTGCCGTATTCCTGTGTTACTCATCGCGCGACAGGCGGCATTATTTCACCACCCCTGGTTTTGTAACCGACACGGTTGGGGTACTGGACTATTTAACAATTGACCGTGTTGTCCAATCGTCGAGGCACTCTAGTCCGCGTCAAACGCACTTCACTCGATCAAAAATATACTCTCGGTAGAATGGCATACATGGTATAGTTGTATCATTCGGTACAGAGCAATTATTACTGTACGTCGAGCGGTTGTTTCGGATGAAATATTGTACCCGCTATCTAGTATTTTCTTCACTCTATTTTTATATAAATCTTTCCCTCAATATTATTATTTTTTCTTTTTCTTTTTCTTTTTTTTATACTTGTGCGTACATATATGGTATATTTCTCGTCCCACGTCTCTCTTCGATCTTGTTATTCACTTGCCGTATATAGGTACCGGTCTCGTGACGTAATCGATCCCTTTAAAAGCTCCCTGAATCTCGGCGTACAAAAGCTCTTCGTTAGGTCCAAGGCAAAGGAGATCTCTCACGGTTTACGGAGCACAACGGCCAGTCTGCTTTTCCTTCTTCTTATTCCTCTTCTTATTCTCCTTATTCTTCTTCTTATCTTCACTCGTGGAGCAACGATTCTTCCAATTTTCCGATCACTGAATTCTACAATTTAGGATTTTATCTGGCTCCTTCAAAAAGCCAGAACTAGGTACTCCTCGTCTCACATAAAGAACTATATACACACTCGTCAGGAACCAGACTTAACACATGTATATAAAGCTGAAAGACTCTTGGCTTCCAAAAATTGGCCAGCGAGCTACAGCAAGAAAACGAAAGTAAGAAGAATAAAATAAAATTACAAACTACAATCTCTCATTGACGTCATTTGCTATCCATATGCACATGTATGCGGTATTTGGATTAACGTTATCCGCGCGTATCCGTAAACAGAACCTGCATTCCTGGATTTTAATTACCACGCAAAAGTGACGATAAAAACTTGACCTGGATATCAATTGCTACGTACGGCTTGGGTGAAATTCATTCGCGCTAATTACGCTGCCTTCTTTTTTATTTTTGCTTTACCATAGGCATGGTGCTACGCACTTTCAAGCGATTCGCCACTGTTGACTCTGTCCTCGGTTTAATTGTAGAACGCAACGAATATAACGTAGATATTCGCTAATCGTGGGAAAATGATGAGAATTTATTTTAACCAATTTTCCGATTTTTCGTCGATATCCGTTTTCAACTATTTCCCTTTGGCTCTTCACCTATTCTGTACCGCTCGCTGAATTTACGCTTGATAGTAATAGGTACGGATTTATTCGCTACACGTCGAAACTTGGGATTAGATTACGGTAGTGGATCCCGTCAACGTCTGTCCGATCGAATTGTTGTACCTACTGGAACCCTATCCCCATCTCGCGATAGTGGTAAAGCGATTTTTTCGTCGCCCCCTACCCCTACCACCCGAAGGGAAGGTGGTTTAGGTGGGTACTTCGGGTCCGTTGGGTCTTGAAAAGGCATGAAACGCGGTTCTATTTAAATTGCTCGTCATCGTAGTAGCACGCGTTTTATCCACTACTGCAAAAGATTGACGTAACGATCTGACGCACGGACGACGATGAAGATTACAACCCAGCAGTAACTTTTCTTTCATCTCGTAAAAAGCCCGGACCTCAGTTAGCTCACGTTTCTGAATAAGTCTGCAGGTATAGCCGGTATAGGCATACGCTCGTTGCGTATAGGTATATACCGGAATTTTCTTCAACCTCGATGGAGAGGGAACCAAAATGAAGAGAGATAAAGTAAAAGAGAAAGAAAGAAGGAAAGATAAAAACGAAATGGTTCTTCAGTTAATCAATCACGTATCATACGCCATGAAAGTCGAAGTCATTTCCGCGTTCAGCTGATCCCGGTGTTTTAAAAGTCCTAATAGAAGCGGTCGTATACCTAGAGCAAGCAATTTGCTGACCAGCCAGAGTTTCTTTGTCCTAATGGAGCGGGGCTTGCTCTCTCTTCTGCAAAGGGAGTCTGAGGCTTTAGCTTTATACCAGGTCCATTATTACAGTTGCAAATAGTTCTCTGGGGGGTTGGTAATAGTAAGATTATTCAGGTAGTAAATGCCCCGGGGTTCCTGCCGCGAAATAGAATGTTATACAGTGCAACGTCTGGGGGCGACGCGCAATGGGGATGATAATCTAGTCTTCGGTATTTCAATGTGAGTGGAATATATCCCAATTCTTCGAGTACCTACATATTATGTGGAATACGGTGGAAGGAGAATGTGAATCACGCGCGTGAAGAACGATATAACTTTTCTTACGGGGTTGAAATATGGGAAGGGGTGCAGGCATGTTATGAAGGTGGGTACCGAGTCGAGGGGTAAGAACGCGTCGGCGTCGAGTCGGGCCAAAGAAGAAGTACAAACAAACGTGATCTAATATGAGGAAGTGTAAATCAAGTACGTGGGTCAAAGAAGGAATCAGACCCCGACCCAGTCGGCTGAGACGGGGGACGCGAGATGAATTCCTAACCACAATAGCGACCGGGAACCTGCAACGTGAGACAGGGCGAAAGAGTGGAACTCGTTTCTTCTTGGACCGTGAAAATAATGAGCTTACATATCATATCCCCCCAGACACGCGAAAACGCGGAGCTAAATCTACCGACGAGAGTCCCTCATATCTTGGCGAACTCCTGATCACGTATCAAAATATTTACGGATTGGGCTTCAAATGAGAAATCATATGCAGTTGATTAAAAAAAAAAGAAAAAGGAAATGTACTACAAAAGCTCCGATGACGTTACTATTTTTAAAGATCGTTATTTATCCCACGCTGGAGATACACTCGCGTTTACATATATATACCTGCTATATGCATGTAGACGCGCGTATTCAAAGCGGTGAATAACTGCAACGTGGAATATTTAATCACCGCAGGGGACGATGCGTTTTGACGGCATTGCAAATTCGTGGATGAAAACGAAAGAAAGAAAGCGAATAAAAAAAGGAAAAAGAAAAAAAGGTAAAAGAGAAAAGAAAAAAAGACCATTTTCAGACGCTGCGAGTGCATTTAGTAATGAAAATATCGAGCTGTGGTAGAACATGCGTGTGGGTGCGAATGTGTTCGTTGGCTAGAGGGTGGTAGAAGGGTGGTACCGGTGACGGTGTACACGAGAGAATGGAATATGCTGCAGGACCCTGACATTGAACAGGCTCGACGTTCGCAGCAACCGCCACCATAGAGTTGAGGGTAACGTAGCGCAACCCTCGAACCTTGGGACACCAGGGGTGCAGAAAAAAACGTTTTGTTTCCCGAGATCGTTTGCGTGGAAATCCCTGCACCAGGTTTATTCAGTCATGCTCGTATGATATTCGAACGTGAATTGATGCGGTAGATTTTGAGTAGAATAATTCCAAACATGTAGCGAAGATACAGATCTTATAATTTATAAAAATGTTGATGCGAGTTTCTCGTAGGGCATGTCAAAATTCGGATGTGCTGGTTGCGTGCAGTCGCGTATTGTCGTTGTTGAAATCTCCGGACGAGATTCGCGACAGTTTTTCAACCCCGAGTGCAGACTGGGACCGAAAATGAGTGAAAAGCTCAAAGGATTAATACGCATTAAGATCGCGAGGCAGCGGGGTGTACGGTGGTGGGATTCTTCTCATAGAAACTGAGACGACAATTCAGTCGGCGACACAATAATGCCTCAGCTGGGATGTTCCACGCCCCACGGCAAATGCGGGTAAATACGGGCTTCGTAGTGCCAGGCAGTCCTCATTAAGAGGAGAACTCGATGAATTCCACAATCTCGTTTTTCAAAAAACTAACCATGCGCCAGATTTTTCCGGTTCTGTCGAAACTTATCTTTCCAGAATTCAAATACAGAGCTTGATTATCTTTGGCCTTCACCGGCCGCAAAACCATCTTTATCACACCTGAATCCCACACGTCACTTGCGTAATATATGATATGATATCGTTAACTACTAGCCAACTAACTGTCCTGAGTAAGTCTTTTCCGTTACGTTAAAAGCATTTAGCATGCACATTGCACATAGCATCATTTAATCATCATAGTTTACACCATCCTTTTTGTATATTCTTTGACGTTCGTCATCGTCAAGTTAGTGGCAGTAGTTGAGAAAATACGAGTTGAAAGATCTCCTCAGACTAAGAAGATTAGGTAAGAGAACGTCTGTTCAATATTATGTCTTCAGCATCAATGTGTGCAATGCCGATCGATTGGGTCGAAGACAATTCAATTACCGACATCATTCAATCTGTCTTTCCACGATCCCTAAGCATTCTCCTAATTGCAGCACGTGCCTGCAATTACTGTATGCCAGGCATCGCATTATACATGAGTCCTTGGTCAGTCGCGATTAGATAGAACTGGAATCGAATGGTACCGATTCAGCTGTAAATGCAAGCATTACAGAAACAGTTATAATTAAAGAGAGACCTTGATGAATTCGATAAATGTGTGAACTAATAAACTGACTATGCGCAAAATTTTCCGATACCTTTATCACCTAATTATTGTTGACCCTCAACCATCGTAGCCTTATCTTTTTCATACGTGTGACAAACTGGTAGAGGAACACTAGAACGGATTAAAGACTCCAGTGTCGCACTACTCGCTCTGACCTAGTAGATTTTTATAAAATGGTAGTGACTTAAATTCACTACGCTCTCGCCCGAATACGATTCGGCTCAATTTCCATTGATTCAATAATTATTGTCAAATAACGAATAGTATCACAGTTACTCTACGGTTAAAGAAAGTATAAGGAAAGTGGCCAGCATGAAAGTGCATTTTTTCACCAGTTTTTTCGCGATTACTTCAATTATATCACCTAGTTCAACATACAGGATATTAGGTATATTTAGCCATACGGGAAGGAGTCACTTCAACATGTACGAGCAGCTGTCGAAAGGATTAGCAAAACGTGGCCACCAGGTAGACGTCGTGAGCCATTTTCCTCTGAAGACACCCTTTCCTAATTATAATCAGATTATAGAATGGGCTGGAACGGTCTCCTCGTTGCAGAACAATGTGACTTATGAATTTATGAACCAATTCAAATCGTTTTCTCCCGTGCCTCAAATCGCAGTCAAGTATGGTGGTGATATGTGTGACTTGATGAATCAGCTACGATTCAAAGAGCTCATAAATAATCCGCCAACAGATCCTTCCTACGATATTCTCATTGTAGATGTGAGTAATGAAGCGCAATTACTATTGTTCAATGAAGCATTACTTGTGGGTGATGGAAGAAATAAGTCTAGCTATACATTGAGACGGTAACAATATCACGGGCTGAGGTCAATGACAATTTGATGAAAATACCTTCAATCTATATACTATCTCTCTTCATTGATCACTGAGTGTTAATTCTGAAGTAATCAGACGAAATGCCGGTTTGCAGATATTTGGTGCAACTTGCTACCTGGCCCTCGGCCAACATCTGAATGTACCGGTTGTGGGTGTTGTCTCGTCTACAATGTGGCCATGGGCAAATAGCATGGTTGCAAATCCCGACAATCCAGCCTATACACCCAGCGTTTTCTCGGGTCTCGGAGGAGAAATGAATTTTTGGGAACGGGTCACAAACACTCTACAGATAATAAAAGAAAAGTGGGAGTTTGACTATTACAGTGCGTATCAAGATGAAAAAATACAGTCGTACATCGGGCCGCATGCGTCAAGTCTTCGAGAAGCCGAGAGAAACGTATCTTTGATTCTGGTGAACTCTCATCACAGCCTAAATGGCGCCAGGCCATATACTACGGCTGTTGTCGAAGTCGGAGGACTTCACATTTCAGAAAATGCAGAGTCCTTGCCAAATGTGAGTTATCAACGTGCCACTATTTTGCTTAAGGTTTCATGTAACTGGTTACGATCGAAAGATGTAGGAACGCGATAAAGTCTGTAATTGTCTGAATTTCCGGAACAGGACCTGGAAAAGTGGCTAAATGACAGCGAAGACGGTTTTGTCTATATATCTTTTGGTGCGATGGTGAAAATAGAGTCCTTTCCTATGGAGTCGCTTAATGCACTTTACACCTCTATCGCAAAATTGTCGCCAGTTCGCGTATTGATGAAGATTGCAAATCCGAAGGAATTGCCACCTGGTCTACCTAATAACGTTCTTACTCGTCCATGGATATCCCAATTAGCCGTGCTTCGTAAGTCTTCACCTTTACGTGGAAAGGATTGAGAATGCATATTGAATCATTCAATCATTAGAGAATCCGTGGAGAACTAATAAGATGTGCAACTCTCACACGATGAGTAAAAATGCGAAATTTCTACACCCATAGGACACAAAAACGTACGCGCGTTCATGACACACGGTGGTCTTATGGGAACTCAAGAAGCTGTCCACTGCGGGGTTCCTATGATAGGTGTTCCTCTTATCTTGGACCAATTTCGAAACATCCAAATTTACGTAGAGAAGCATGTGGCAGTTCTTCTTGAAGTAGACCAGCTAACAGAAGAGAAGCTGGATGATGCTTTCAATACAGTGCTCAATGATCCGTCGTACATGTGAGTCATTCATAAGTTCCCACGACGATTATTTCACTTAATTCATTGATGGATATTTCAGGCTAGCAGTCAAAAAATTATCCTCCGAATTTCGAGATCGTCCGATGAGTGCACTGGACACAGCAGTCTTCTGGGTAGAGTACGTGGTCCGAAACGGCGGGGCGAATCTCAGGTCACCTGCGATGGATTTAACGTGGTGGCAAATCGCACTGCTCGACGTTTACGCAACTTTACTGTTGGCCTCCATTTCCACCATATACTTATCGATATTCATAATTATTAAGTTGGTCAAATGGATTCGGCGAAGTTCCGTTAAAATGGTAGAGTCTAAAAAGCACGAGTAAGAGAATCAGAGCTGGATATAGTGATTCCAGTATTACAGTGTATACAATATCTATAAATCCGTTTGTAGATAATACGAATACCAGATTGCAATGACGTCTTTTAATCTGATCCTCACACCCCACTTAAGCTAATTATCGCACTTACCTCTAATTACCAGGAGCCAGACGCCCTACTACTCGGCGGGAGTCCTTCTCTGCGTTTTTCGTTCAGCTTACACAGTGCCAACTAAATATTTGGCACCCGCATTATGTAAAGTGCTTAACAACTGGAATCCTCGTAGGCGTCTTTTCACAGTCGAAAGTTAAACAAATCCTCAAAGAGTCGACGGCTTTTTCCCTTTTCGAGATATCTTCTCCCCTATATCCGCGTTTACCACAACATAACTATCCCAGAACATGGAATTATATCTGCAGGGAAAGGGATGTCTCAATGTCAATCAATTCCTCTTCGCTCCCATCGATCTGCCATCAGGCGCGGATTAGGCAATAGTATCGGCAGGCCGTATTTTTATTATAGCAAGTGAGCCAAGGGTTAGCCAGTTTTTGGAATTTCGAATTCTTCAGAGTTGCGACAAGGTAGCCACATTGGTAAGGCGGATTGGCCATATAGTGGCCGTATAGCTGCCACTTCAAACTGTTACCCGGGAATGAATATACTTGGAGAGAAAAAAAATTTGTTAATTTTTGTTCGCTCTCGATCCCACGCGATCCCTGATCATATCATGTTCATTCCCATCAACTGATCAAATTTCCGAATAGCGAGCCGTTTGGTCACCGGATCCAAAGTTTACTGCACTATAGCTTGAAAATCAAATGGGTTAGTGATTCCCAATCGGGAATCGGTTCATCACTTTGCTCTACTCCCAGGGGTCCGGCCTGTCGTCGCAATGTGCTTTTGCAGTTCTACGAGTTGCAGTATTTACCTATATGCGTATTACTGGATGAAATTCTTCATTCGCATGGTAACCGGATTATTTGAATTTCATTGCCGCAGGTCAAAATAGCTTTGCGTTTGTTCAAACAAGTGATTCCTCATTGCTTTTATTAGGAAAGAAGAACTGGAATAAAAAAAAGCCGTATCAATATCGATGAAAATTTGTTCTTCGAATTCTTTAGCGTGGTCTTATGCGATTTGTTGTAAACCTGAAATGGTGAAAAAGCGAAGTTTCTATCCGTGAAAATTGAGGCGAACTTTTCATTCGCCAACGCTTTAAAGTTCAACTACGTGCGTGGGACTCGGGTGTATAATTCGTGTCAAAGTTAGATTAAATCAGTCTATATGTATATAGAGTGCGCTGCTTATGTTGGATAACGTAAAGGGAACTTGAAACGAGCCGCGAGTGAAAGTTATTCGTCATACCGTGGTACGTATACAGTTGAGAGGAGATTTTTGTGCGAATATAATTCAAAAACTCACCAATACTAAAGTAAGTAACATTAAGCCGCCGAATCTTCGTCTGCAACCTCCTCGTATATAATTTCGTCAAGTTGTTACCAACGAGTTAAAAATTGACCCGTCGAGCGTGCAAAGTCAACGATTCAGGGCTGAAACGGAAAAGGATTTCCGTCGTTTTAAGGAGCCGAGTATATAGACTGTCTTATCTTGATACTTGGGCGCCTCAAAAGATGTCGTTAAATTTTCAGCCCTAAAGAGAGCCAGGGACACTTGTCCCGCAGTACACCCTCGCCAGACCGTGGTCGCAGAAAAGCTCGACGAGAAATCCACTGCGGGGTCGCAGAAATATCATAGCTTTTGAGGATTCGCGAATACATATACCTAGGTATGTAAAGTTACCGCAGAGGCAGCAATTTGACAATTTCGTTTGGTACTAAACTTCGGAGCGGTTGGAAGAGCGACGAATACATAACCAGGAATTCCTTCGCTGCTTGGACTGATGCAGTTTGAATTTCTATTACTTGAAAAAGAAACTTTACACTCAAGTTTCGTTACGCGATGGGGGACGCCGAGCAGCGCCGTATTGCCGCGTCAAGGAATCACCTTTGTCGAAAATAAAATAAAAAAAAATAAAAAAAGAAATAAGTAAGTAAGAAAATGAAAAACGAACCGCCCCTTTGCAGCCCCTCGAATGTTATATAGGTATAGGTGCTCGCTAAAATCTTGAAGGAACTTTTAACTTCGATTGCTACGAAGAACCTTTGATATCGCTGCATTTTATCGCCTCTGAGAAATCCGGCGGAGGTCAAGCACGTACCTATCAGTGGAAACCGATATCCAGACGAAACTTACAATTAGTTCCGGATTCAATATTGCCGGCAGAGAATTGGGTCAGAGCGTGAAATAAACGCTTGGTAAAATTTCACTATACAGGTAGTTTCGGACTTTGATGATTTTCAGAAAGTCTAGAATCCCCCGAGACAATGATTTTCATAGTTTGGTAAACGCAGTTTTCCGCAGAAATATACGAAGAAATCACGGATCGCGTTGTATAATTAAATTAAAAATACGAAGGATAGCAAAATAAGGGACGTTCGAGTATTATGCTATGGCGATGTCTAGCCGATGTATCGCCTCTTCTAAACTGGCTAAAAAGGCGCTGAAACAAAGCGATCCGATGAGGTGACGGAGGGGTGAAAAAGAATATGAAACGCGGAAGAAAGGGACGTCGATATGTATATGGACACATGCCCTATATACACATATGTGTACACACATTATACATACAGACTGAAATACGTTTTTTATCTGTAAATCTTTGGTAGGTGTACATACCTACGAACCCGGTTGTGTCAGCATATCGTATAGGGGTGTTCGGAAAGGTTGTGCAACTTACGATTCACCGCAACTCGCGTTATACCTACCCTTCGCGAACCAATACGTCAATCCGTTATTCGTTTCTACGTCTAAAAGGCTTTGCTTTATACTTCGGTTCGGGAATCGATTCCCTGTCTGGTGTTTCCTGTTCCAAGGGATCTCCTCTCTCTTCTATTCTTTCATTGAGCTTCTAGTCGCTCTTTAGATTCGCACAGTCGAGGTGTAGGAGAGGAGACATCGAGAACACGAAGTGAAAAAATAAAAAAACCGCAAAACGTTGAACGTTGAACGTTACAGGCTACGCTTGGAAATATTTTTAATGGATCCATTAATTAACCGAGTCATTCTCGTTGATTACAACGTCGTATTTTCCCCCGGCATTCATCACGTCGTCTGCAATTATTACCTACTCGCGTTTACACCGCATTAAAATTTCACTCTTTTTCGTCTTCTTCCATTTCTTCTTAAATTTCTTCTTCTTCCTCTTATTCCAAACTTATCGAACGTATGCCCCATTCTTCTATATCCTTTTCAATGAAGTTTCCCCTCGTTTTACAACCTTGGCGTGTAATAATTCGATTCAGCGATGGGAAATAATGTATTTATCCGCGTTTTTTGTAGCTCTTCCTTAAGGGCCATTCGGCACGACTGAAATATAAATCGAAGTGGGTATATACTTGGCAATAAACCTTATCCAGCATAAAGGGACGGTCGAATTTGTAGACATAGCTGCTGTTATGCGATTCGATTTATCCGCGAATGTGTCATTTTACATGAAAAAAAAAATAAAAAATAAAAAATAATCGTTATACCTATACCTAATCTGTCCTATTTCCTTCACGAGGGTAATAATCGGAATATCGGTATATATACCTATTCCGAGGCATTAGGAAGACAAGAGGAACGGAATAAAAATGAAGGAAAAGGTAGAGGTCTACTCGAGCTTGAAACTTTGCTCGTGACACTCGCGGGGCAGAATAAATATTGTCGGATGTATACGATATGGCACGGTACAAAGCCAGACTAGCTGGAACGACGCTGACAAATCGAACCCTTAGCCAGACCCTTTTCACCTCCGAGTGCCACTGTGTTATTCAAACGTCACGTGAATCGATTGAGAAATACGAATCCTGCTCTGCGGAAGAATCGAGAATGGAATAAAAAAGAAATAGAAGAAGAAGAAAAAACAGAAAAAAAATAAAAAAATAAATGAAACCTATATGGGTACTGACAGACCGTTAAACCGAGGGAAAATTCTATCCATGTTGTTTTTTTTTTTCCTTTCACACCAGAATATATATATATATATATATAGGTATTGTTGAATTGGCCTGCAGCTACAGCCATGAATAATAATTATCTAAAATTTACAATTCGTTTGAATTTCTCTTTGCTTCGAACAGGCATATATATGTACATAGATGGAAACTCGTATCTCTGTATATTACGCTTCGTAAATCTCAACGATAAACCGCGTCCTGCTCGTGGTCATCGTCGTACATTTGAGGGCCTAAAATTTCAATAAACCACCAAAATGATTTCCAGCAGTTGGCGTGGCTTGCACAGTCGTATAACGTTAAAGTCAGCAATTATAACTACCCGGGTAGAAATCTCGTGAGGGCCGTGACGAGGACGCTGTCAGGCTGCCTGACTGCCTTATTACGGCGCTGTTGGGGCAGCCTGACAGCGCCCTGTCATGATCGGTAACGCTGTGCCACCTATGGTCCTGATCAGGCTGCCACGTGCGATCCTGATCAGGCTGCCACGTGCGATCCTGATCAAAGTGCCAAATATTGGCCTGATCAGGCTGTCGTATATGGTCTCTATCAGGCTGCCACATATGGTCGTGATCAGGCTGAATGTAGAGGTGAAGGCTTCACTACAGGAGAGTATCGTGAAGAAAGACGCTTTATAAAAAATAACAAAAGTTAAATAAAATGCTTTATTACATATCATGCTTTCACTTCTTCGTTCAGTTTTGGAGGGTCTATGAGAGTACAATTCGTTGGGGGCGAATGTTTTTCTAACAGGAGGTTTCTTTCCTCCTTAGTGAGGCCCTTCTTCAGGATATCTTCCCACCTTAGTGCGATATCTTTATGAATCGCCGGTGCCAAGATCCTGTCTCTGAGCACTCGTTTTCCTATGATTTCTAGAATTGACGAGTCAGTTATCTCTGAAAATTAATAATTAACGCGTCGATCGCCATCGACTCTGGGTCTCTCTGCCAAGAGACGTATCTTTCGCACTTAGCATTCTTACGCGTTGCAAAAAGATCAATGTCCGGAGTTCCCAGGGTCTTTACGATTCTTTCAAATGCCTCATCCGCTAATTCAAATTCAGTTTCTAGTTCGAGTTAAGTCTTTTATTGTTCTTATGTTTCTAGTTCTTTTTTCTCAGTTTCAGGGCTGTCTGATTATGGCCATTTCAGAGCACACCCTGATCTGGGCAGTTTCAGGGCTGTCTGATTATGGCCATTTCAGAGCACGCCCTGATCTGGGCAGTTTCAGGGCTGTCTGATTATGGCCATTTCAGAGCACGCCCTGATCAGGGCCTGATCACCGTCGGGCAAGCCTGACCAGAATTCTACCCGGGTAACGGTCCCCGTGTAGAAATTTTCTGTGGCATGCCCTAATATCAACATGGGCCATATCGGGTGGATTTGTGTCTTGCCAGACTTGCATCGCTACTCAGGGCCTTAAAGTGGCCCTGTTGTGGCGTGCCTTGATATCAAATTCGGCATGACATGGAAAAATAATCAAAAAATGGATCGATAAAAAAAAATGCGAAAATTCCGTATCTAGATAATTAGATGAGGAGCAAAGAACGTCGTTAAAAGTTTATTCCAGGGACAACGGTGAAGGAGCTACGGTTTGCTAAAGCTGAAATTGTGCGAAATACAGGATCGAAAAAACAAAATCGAAAAATGGATCGATAAAAAAAATCGCGAAAAATGCGTTGCTAGATAATTGAATGAGGAACAAAAAACGTCCTGAGAAGTTTGCTCTAGGGTCAACGGTGAAGGAGTTACGGTTTGCTAAAGCTTGAATTCAGGGAAAACTAGAATGGAAAAAAAAAAAATCGAAAAATGGATCGATAAAAAAAATCGCGAAAAATGCGTTGCTAGATAATTAAATGAGGAACAAAAAACGTCCTGAAAAGTTTACTCTAGGGACAACGGTAAAGGAGCTACGGTTTGCTAAAGCTCAAATCGTGGCGCGAATGGGGTGCGAATGGGGTGCGAGTTTGGCAGCCTGACTAGCCCCCGGCCTGGCGCGGTATCTAAAACGGGAACATCCAGCGGGGTCCCTAATAGGCTGCCACAGCTTAGCCTAACCTGGGCCTCATTTGCACTATGGCACGCATTATTAGGACCCTGCCAGCACCACAGCACAATTTCTACACGGGTCGTATGCTCGTATACCAACGGCACCGTTAATTTCGTGTCGTAGACGGAACGGGGATTTCCTGCTGTCTCGTAATGACGATCTATACACCAATACTTGCCGAAGGATTCAGAATCTCGATCGAAACATCCTCAAATTTTGAACAATTAATCAATAAAACTTATCATAGTACAGCTCACCTTTACAGTTCCAACGAAAAAAAGGCTGTGAATGTCCGCGACATTGCGCACTCGAGTGTCCTGGGTATAAAGAAACGCGGTCTGGCTAGCTTCTGCTAATTCCGAGCTTCATCAATCACATTCGCTTCCATTAGATCCACTAATTTCGTGCGATATCAAATGCTATTTTTCATTGCCTGAAGGAGAAGGATAAGGACGGAAATAACGAACGGGGTTGTGCGGCTTAATTGATATTGGCTTGACGAGACACACACGCGCCTTGTTCAGCCGGTTGTACCTGAAACTCCTCTCCTCATTTAATTGTACCACGGAATTCCTTAGGATCTTTCTATAGGTGAAAAAAGAAGCGCAGGAAAAAATGTGGGCAAGTTCATCGGCTCAACGCGTCTTAAAGTTTCCTTTCGACGGTTTTGCTGCAGCTAGGCCATCGCGCTGAAAAGTATAAGGCGCTTTTCAAAGTAACCGCGTTTCAAGTCGCCGTGAAGCAAAGTGCAGGAAAAAGGAGAATCCGTATGGCTAGTGGCTGCGAATTTCGACTATTGCTCCTTTTCATTTCTCATACCATTTCTCAGCGGGCACGGGGTATAGCCTCGTTGAATTTCAATGCACCAGCTCTTGAAAGGCCTTGATCAGAAGCCTGAGGCTACATTTACTTGCTAACTGAAAAACAGAAAACCGAGTATAAAAGAAGATAAGAAATGGTGAAAGAAAAAAAAAGGAAAAGAACGAAAAGAAAAGGGATTTTCCTAGGCGATGATATTCTCACCCGAATCTAATCCTCGATGTAAATATATCTCTACTTACAAGTTATCTTTACGTGCTTAATTAACTCCAAACTATACTAATTTCCTAGTTGAGTGGAAGTTAAGCTTCGGCCGGTGGTGAGTCGAGGTTATCGCGGTCTGAAGCACTATACGGACGGTTGGTACCGGGCTTCACCTCTTGGTCCTGAACCTATTAACTGCAGAATCTCTAGCCAAACTCTGGGAGCTGCTATTTGGACAACCGGGTCACCGGGTTACATTAATTGCATCGTTAGTCAGGGATTTTGGGTCTATTTCTTCAAAACTTGTTTACATCCATTGGCCCAGTTTTTTGGGCACCTAGAAAGACTCTGAGATTAGCTTGGCGGCTTTGAGGAAGTTGTTCGATTCGTTTGAAATTTCACTTCATCGCAGAATTTGTTAATTAGAAAAAAAATACGAAAAAAAAGAAGACGAGAATATCTGCGGCGACGGTTTTCAGATAGATGTACAGCGAGTGTCTGCATGGATCTGCGGTAAAGATGACGGCCTAACGATTTCAGAGTTTCAGACGCGTAATGACGCCGGAGCCAGGTACCTAGCCACCTCCCGAGTCCCCAGACAGCCACTCGACGTTCCCTTGACGAAAGAATCCGGGCACTACACAGGTATTCCACCTCGTCGTACTTCGCGGTAATAACCATCAACTACTTCGACGTACAATTAAAAAATAAGAGCGAAACAAGGAGGAAAATAAAAGAGAAAAGGATCCGAACAGAAAAAGACTTTTTTCCCACTCGGTCCCGGCTGCGTTGATGACATTTCTACTTCCAAATGAACTTATGTGAACATTTCAAACGAAAAGTAGGAATAAGAGCCGGGAGCTGGGTCAGGCATCGATTAGTTTGACAAATCCTGGCAGTTTTATATCTTCAGGTAAAGTTCGCCGTTCAAAATCCCGTTACAAATAGGTACGTTTTATCAGGAGAATTCAATTGGCGATATTACAGGCGTGCTTTATCACACGTAAGCCGAGCTGAGGCGAGACGCGTTTTCTCTGCTATATGTATATATATATAGTATATATATTATATATTATGCCGAGTTCAGTTCAGTTTCCTCCGTTTCTAGAAGCTATTCGGTTCGTCGCTCGTTCTTGCCACTGTGGTAATCCCTGCTCCATAAAAGACTAATCCTTTCAGATTTCTCGTATTTGTCAAAGAACTCCCCGAAAATAATCCTCCTTCAATTCACTCACCTACCTACCTAACGGGGATCAATTCCTTCGGCTTAAAGTCAACCCCACAATGCATCTAGCTATAACATTTTACTCAGAATCTTTTGCGAAATACAAACGCCCGGAGCCACCCACACCAGAACACTGATAAATATATACGAGTATGAAATACTTTTCAATTTATAAAACCCCAATTTACAAAACCCACGAAAAATGTTAGACGGAATATCACTCGCCCAGCTGTTATATCCCGAGTCCTCGTCTCCGGGGAACGAGGTATGGAATGATACGAGAATGTGTGCACCAGGTAGATTGGTGTGTGGCTCGCTGATATCGTGCGAGAAATGAACCAATTTCGAAAGGATTTAGCCGTCTCAATATTGTCAGTCTCCACGGCACGTTGCTGCCTAGGTATACACCCATTCTCCTCCACACGCAACTATCCTGGATCATTTTACAGCTGAACCTCTCTGCTCTCGACGATGGCCCATAGATTCAGCAGACCGGCCCAAGGAATGAAGGACGTGTAAGTTTTTATCAGAAATTGGAAAACCACGTGCATCCGGTACAACGCCAAATATTCCCGCACATTTCACACTGTATTTTATTTATTTTCATCCCTTTTGTTCAGATATTGAATAGTTAGTTGTGGAAAAAAAGCGTTATCGCGGTTCGACGGGCTCTTCAAAAGTTCGCTAATGCTCTCCTTCTTCTCGGGTTGATAAAACTGACGTTGGATTTCCTCGGGTCTCACTCCCCTCGGTATTCGACTATATACCTGCCTACACGCCTCAATTCTTGACGAGATAAAGAACTTGGGTACTTCGGGTTTTAAATCCAAAAGTCTGAGACGATTATACGCCGATTAAGAAGATAAAGTGACAAAGTATACGCCTCGACGACTACGATGCGAAAGTTTCGCTTATCTCATTCGAAAATTGAAACCCTCCAGTCTCACTGAAATTCAAGAAAATTAAATCCTTCGAGTGTGATTCTGCGTTTTGCCACACGGGTGCAAGGAATAAAAAGAAAAAGAAAAAAGAAAAATGACAACAATTTTGCGCTTCTTTCATCCGAAAACGAAAGCTCGTTAGTATTTGCCTGAACCGATGTAGGTCGAACTATCGAAAAAGGATTAGCGAACGGAAACACTAGGAACGCCTGCCAAGTGTTCTGCAGGAACCAAATGCTCCTGGCTGTACATAGTACCTCCGGCAAATGGTCGCCGTAGAACTACTACATTATTAGGAGCATTAGAGAGTAAGCTGCTCCAACTTGCCAGTTAATTAATTTCACACACGTAAACGGAAAGACGCTCGGTCCTAAGTATACACGTGTGTTTAATTATTGGTGCTAATTGTACGCCCGAGTTACCTTTATAAGGAGCTTTACCCTTTTACCTCTGGACAATTTCTACTTGAAGGATCTTCGACAAGTTTCCTGTGGTACCAAGTCGGTATCGAGTAACTATATCATTTCTATGATATAACAGGGTAAGCGGAAGCCCCTGGGATCTGCAGCGGTGCATCCTTTATTCGTTCGGTCCATATTTGCATAACATATACACTTGGGAAATATCGCGAAAAGCAGAGCCACTGGTGGAGAGCCACCCCACGGTGTTAGTCAATTACTTCCAGCCGCCTATGTGCGGTTGAAACACCTCGAAGCAGCTCCCACAGCTACCAATTACCACTGCACAAACATATCCCTGTCCATCATGGGTACATACACGATTCACGCATAATATACCCGCTCGCTGACATTCCGGCGTAATTGGGGAAATAAGGAGGCACAAACTTCGGAATAGGATGAAATTTCTATAGGTGTATGATTAACGATCAGGACTTGGACAACTTTTGTCTATGTTACCAACATGTTTTGGACCGCTGTTTGTTCCTGGGTGTTTACTGAATTACCGAACGGCTGGGCCTGTAGTTCAATAGACTCTTGACACGGCAAATATAATTATTTATTAACATACACACATGTATGCATAATGTATTACCCGCGGGTAGCGTAAATCGTAAGTCAGGACTTCACCGTTAGCTTTGGAGAACTAATTTATGGGATGTAACATAGCCCCGTGCTATTTCTGTGTTTACCTTCTCTATGGGAAGGTGTTCAATTAACTTTGTCTGACCTTACGTCTTCGATGTGGTCATTTACAGACATCGCCATACCTTCGGGCAAACGAACTTATACGCAAATAAACTAATTACAAGTTCAGTCGCAGCTACGACTCGTTCCATAATCAAAGAGTTCCGAGTTAACGCGAGGTGGTGAATTCGAATTTAAACCTCAAAGTAAATAGGGAAATGCATCGGAACGCGTTAAGCTTGGTGAGGCACTAATTAGCAAACGGCTCACGCGATTATATCAATACCTACTTTATACATATATGCGAAAATGCGGCCACACATTTTGTGCAAATATACACTCGTTAAAATTCATTTTAAAGTGATTTAATCCTGCAGTTAGATTTCTAGCTATTCATTTTTCAGACCAACTTTTCGAGTAATTAACGCCTCGATATAATCAAGACGAACAAACACCGGGTTTCCGACTAATGTGTAGCCTGCCAGACGCATGGAGGTGAGAATGCATTCTGCAGTTTCTGCTGCCACCGCATCTGGGTGATATTAACTTAAATCCACATAACGTTCATTTGCGAAATGCTCGATGCACTATTTCACCGTCTACACCAACCTAACACCTACGACCCTCTGTATATCACGATGCGAAATGTGAAATTCTTGTCCTCCGTTTACGAGGAATGATGAGCTCGCAGTTTCCGAGTCAATTTATGTAGGTAATACCCACCACCTCGAGATCTGAATATCTCCATTTCCAGAAGCAGATATTAACATTAACACGCGGTAATCTTCTACCAGACGAATGCTGACACATGCTGACATATGCTGAGTACAGAAAGTACGGGTCGTCATTATTTAGACATTGACATTAATATAGATTGCGGAAATAGTTAGTTGCGGAAAAATCAACCCGTTTTATTTTATCGCTTCAATTAGCTCTGCACGGAATACCAAAGGCACAAGTTTCAGGTTGTTAACAGTGTCTTTGAAGTGATCAACGTTGCTCGAGGGGCAAGTTACCAGTTAACTTGACTAATTATTGGCTGGTAGTTAACTTGTTGCTTCTAAACTAAACACTGCTATTATTATACCGGCTGTTAATAGTTAAGGAAGTTCCACCCCGTTATTCTGACCCCGAAATGGACATGGTCCGGGCACTGGTTTCGCTATAAGTTAACTTACTTCGCACTGGCTGCAGAGAATAGCGAGGGAGTGGGTATCGAGACCGGGGAAAAGGTAACGAGAGAAAGAGAAGGAGAAAGAGAAAGAAAAAAGAAGAAGGAAGAAAGAGAAGAAAAAAACAGGAATAATTATAAAAAAATAAGAAGCTGGAATCGCTAAGTTATTCGGTGTGCGTTCGTGTACAGTAATCGGGGTGGTTGAAATTTAGATTCGAGGTACCGCAATTTTGCGCACCTCGTTTAATTCGAACGCACCGCAGTACTGGAGAAGTTTGGAAGAGGGACGACCAAGGGATCGTAGTCAAACCACGTTTCGCTAAACAACGAGTCACCACGGTCTGGGATTTTGGGATTTCGGATAATCAGATTCGGAATTTAGGGTTTGCTCTTCCGTGCCAAATGGACGACGCACCACCAACTGACCGCGTCATTCGATTCCTTGTACAAGGATCCCGGAAACTTCTGCCACGTGTACGTCGACGTGATCTCCAATCATCTCCGTCATTTTTCCTCGCCTCTTTTGCTCCCAAATTTGAAAAGAATTACTTTCAACCCTGCAGAACACGGTTTTCCGCTTTTTCCCACCTTTTTTATGCAGCTCGCTGTATGTTTTACGCGGGGGATCATACGCGAACAGATATATGTACGAGTATCTTCCTACCTACCGGGTAGATAAAGCAATTATTGATGACGCCCCCGGCAGAACCGCAGAAAAAGGTATAACGGCCTCGTTCGCGTACGGTAACGAATAATAAAACGATATGCAACGATCCATTATAACCGTGGAGGTAATTAATAATTTCATGCACCATAAAGACTACCGCGCATATATACCTTGGTATGCGAATCGTTAACATATATTAAATGTACATGCCTGACTATGAAAATTACGCAAAGAATACCGACGGACGACCAGAAATTGCACATTTAGCTATTTCAAGAAAACATGTGATAACGTTCGTCTACGTTTCTTTAGGGCTTCCGCGGTTGTTCCCTGACTTCTTTCAACAGCACCCTACTCGCGGAAACGCTAACGGACCCATGGTTCACCCTAATGCCAAGACGGTTTGGAAAAAACGCGTTTCCGATAAAGATAATTTCGCGGTTGGTCAATTTCTATGGGGGTGCCATAGAGAGGGATGAAAATCTCTTACATATGTAATGTTGAACATCAGACTGAAATAATGTCGTTTGCTGTTAAACCTTCCGCGATAACAATGGCCCGGGAATATTTTAATTTGATCATTTCGGCTGTTAGCCACCGGCGAAGTTCATTTTCTGACAAATTTACCTCGCCAATGCAACGCCTATAAGAGGTGGATGGGAAAAGCAGCGGACCTTGAACGCGCTCTTGGAACCTGCTTGCGTGGCCAATATTCTGTTCGTGGTTAGCGGCGCACTTCTCAAGATTTGCGACGAAAATTAGCTCGAAAATTGTAGGACGCGAACTCTCGAAAGCTTAGAATACCAGGAGAGACACAGGAAGCAGCGTCTTGTAAATTATTATTAGATAGAAGATCATGCACGCGGTTTACACGATTCGTCCGATTTGCACGAGTCGTATAACTTATTGCGGGTGATATTCTACAGCTAGTACAATTTGGTACAAAAGGGAGGATCCGAAAATTTCCCAAAATTTAGGAATGTCGTATTCATCAGAATCAGGACATGGCAGCTACATTCGTGAGCCAGGTTGGCTGTATATCGGCCGTATGGATGCCACTTGAAATAGTTACCCGGGTATTTACGAACTTTAAATGGATATCGTTTTATTTGCCTATTACTTAACTGAACCGCAGAGGGAAGAGATTATCCGCGAAGTCAGCTTATCTGCTCGATGTAGCCCGATAACAATGACGGCTTGTCGTCGAAAGTGTGCGTATGCGTGTGTGGGGGGGTTGGGGGATTAGAGGGAGGCTGAGCTCGAGGCTTTATATTAAATCCTGAAGTCTGCCTGACGGAAATTAAGGATCCGGACCTCGGAGAGAGGCGAGCCACGCAGGAATACGGGGACAAGGCAGCTGGATCAAAGACTTGCTGATTCGGTAACTTCTTATGGAAAAGACACTGCGTCGCTTCGTTGTTTCGCGTTGCCTCTGCACGCTCGAGGGTCACTTAATTTGCCGGGCCGAAAAAAGCAAAAAAGAAAGAAAAAAAAAAGATTCAAACCCCTCGCCTTATTTTCTTCGACATAAAGAAATGAAGAAGAAGAGGAAGAAGAGAAGAAAAAAACTCGTTAAACCAATTTTCTTTGTTGCAATAAATCTTCCGCCTCTCTTCCCCTCCCCTATAAATTTTGCCAATTTTCGCAAATAATTTATACCACCGCCAAAAATCTTTTTAAATATATTTTTTTTCTCACCGTTTCTGCGAATTTGCAGAGCCTAGCGATACGTGACACTGGTTACCGCGGCGGTCGGAAGAAGGGTGGTTTGAGGATCCACCCCTAGCCTGGGATGAAGGATAAAGGCTGGCGGCTCCCAGCCGTGGAGGACCATGGTTAACCGCAGTTGGAAACTTGCTACGACTAAGCAGCGAAATGTCATTTGTTATCCTGAAGTTTTGGCTAATGACTGGGCTTCACTTACCGAATAGGCTGCTAGTCTGTGCTCTCATTTCTGCAGTATATCTCCACGATCCCTATATCCCAATGCTGAGGATGTGAAGAATCCGTGATCTTATACCTATATACATCTTGAAATTTAAGGAAATTTCTTATAAATAATTTAAAGAAATAACATTGATAATTAGATGATTGATCATAATTTAGAGGATATAAGGGTTGATTTTCAGGATTTCAAACAGTTGAACATATTTAATTCTTTCGTCATTTATTTCTATTCACAGTCAATAAATTAACAATCATCATTGAAATAATAATAATAATAATAATGATAATATTGAAAGAAAAAAAGAACAGAAATAGAAAAGTAACGAATTGATGAAATTTTCGATATTTTATAATATAATAATCCTCTAGCCCCGTAATTATAATCAATAAATACAAAATCATTATATAAAAAGTTTAGTGACAGACTCGCGCGGCTAGGTCACTAAATTTTTATGTACAAATATGATTATTCTTAATAATGGACTAGACCACTAATTAATGAAATATTACGTTAATTAATTAATGAATTAATTAGCGATTTTATCATAATATATTCTGCAATATGTGAGTTAGATAACAGACTTGTAGCCTCTTTAGGAATAGATTGTATTTCTTTAATTTCGTTACTATTATAATCATCATTTTTATTTACCTAATAAATTACAGCTATATTTTCATTAATTATTCTACACGAAATGAATTTACATTTAATGCTGAATTTATTGTGAGCTAATTAAAATCACTGTTGTGTCTATTTATATTTTATAAACTTGTTATTTCGTTAACATTTTATCCTCTCTCTCTCTCTCTCTCGCCCAATCTCTCTCTTTCTCCTTCTCTTTCTCTCTCTACGTATAACTTTAATAATAAATCGATGGAACGGATAATCTACATACACTTTGGTAGCAAACCTTTCTCACAAATAATTCCACTTTTAATTCACATCTTCGTAGTAGTTTTGTCCCTAGCTCCCTGATGAATTCAACGAAAATTATTTCAATTTATTTATTTAACTTTACTGGCAGTATTATTGTTATGATGAGAAAAATTTACCACCAATATACCTTGTCCCACTATTCATTAATTATATCAATTTTCGATTTGATTTATTTAAAAAATAAAGAAATAAAGGATATATGGAATATGAAACGACCTTTAATTATATTATATATAACAGCATAGAAAATTTTGATATTATATAATATTGTTTTTTTTTTTTTTTCTTCTATAGTAGTTATTCGATGATCAAATTATAGTGTGACAAAGTGTTTGGCAAGCATGATGGTATTCTATATATGTAGATATTAAATAGAAATATGAACATGCACTCTACTTAATTTATTACATAACGATCATTGCTTTGAGAATATACCACGTACGGTTGTTCCTTTTTAGTTTTATTTTTATTTTTATTTTTATTTTTTCAAAACACCGCGTGATCTTATAGTTGAAATTAATAATCACCATAATTATACTATTATGTATACTATATAATATAATATATGTATTATATGTTTAAAAAAAAAAGAATGGTAATAATTTATATACAACAAGAGTACATGCGGCTCGTATTATCATATTCATAATCATTATTATTATTATTATTATTATTATTATTATTATTATTATTACTATTATTATTATATATGTGATAATTTAATAGATAATTACGTTTGTTGGCTCTCTATATATCGTTCTATCATTTACACTATACAAAGATGTACACAAGATCCAACGATTATTGTTATTATTATTACTATTATTATTCATATTAATATTATTATTTGTAATAAATATATCTCGTCTTAAGTTTTGGCAAGGATAGGTTTGATACAAAACAGTGGTTTTTGTTTTTTGTCTTTTTTTTCAAATTTTTTTTCTTTTTTGTTCTCTCTTCTTTCTTCAAAATTGCTAAAATTCTATAATATACGTATTTACAATCCGTTTTTTCTTTTTTTCTTTTTTGCAGAATACTCGCACTCGATCACACGCTCTCCCGCCTCTCCTATATATCAATATACACATTTACAATTTATAGATTCACCATTGTCTCTCATATATAATATAAGTCTATTGACGAAACAGAGTGTTATTATAATTATTATTATTTTTTTCATTGGTGGGGATTGTCGGTCGTTCAATTACAATTTATTTTTTTTATATTTATTTATTTACTGTTTTTTTTTTTCTTTTTGATTATTATTTCTTCTTCTTCTCTTCACTATGCACGAAGCAATAAAAAATCACGTTTATTCATGATGAATAGGAAAAAAATGGAAAAAGAAAATTAACGAAGCTGCCAAATTTAATTGTCACTATGTATAAAATATATATCCCGATTATTAATTGTATGAATAAGCCGCGAGAAGAGATGTTTAGGAAAATAATGAAAAAATTGTCAAGTCTTTTATTTTTCACCCTCCGGCACATTTAGTGTCTGACTAATTAAAATAATCATCTCTGGATGTCTGCGGGATGAAAATATTTCGACCAGTTTAAAAAATAATAACTCGAATTAGGCTCTTTGCTAATAGCTATTATATTACTTACGGGAAAGATGTAATTAGCCAATTATCAAGATAATTCGACTAATCGTATCCCACTCCAATTTCAGCCTATACCCGAACTCTCGTTACCCTAAAGGTTGATATAAAACTGATTCCATCTCTCCACGCGACCATTGAATCAAAGTTTGAATCCCCTACTTCAATTCCCGATCTAATATACTTCTCTCTCTCTCTCTCTCCCTCTCTCGCTCTCAGTCTCTGTACAATTTAAAATGAGATGGAAAACAGCTGACCCAGTCTTAGAACGATCTGATCATTGACTCGCTTTTTTGGGTACGTAGATCGTTACGACGTAAAAATTTTTGCTTTCGGTAGAAATTTTTATGTTGCGTTGAGTAAAGGTGAAAATCGCTAAGCTTCTACCGTTGAAATGTAAGAAATTCGTAACGTAAATCGTATTTCTCAATTATATTTAGCTGAAATATAATTGAGCCAATCAAATGAAGGAAAAACCCGTGGTAAAAAATAGTTCAGTTAATCGGATATCCGACATCATTGGTTTGGTTTTTTCCGCTGGAACCTTGCGAAGTTGGCGAACCGCGACTAAAGTTCGCGAACGTCTTCGTCGGGGATTCGGTTGCGGCAGCTGCAACCAACGCCTTGTCTCTGGGCGGTGGGGCCGAACTTAAACTCGAAGAACTCACCCCTGAGTCGCTGGACTTCTCACTTAAACAACCACGCTGACCAAGGCTGGCCGAAGCGTTTCCACTCTCGCAGCCAAGACCCAAGTCCGAGCTTCCACCCACCACGTATTTTACCATGCTCAGTTTGTGGCTTCCTTCACATGAGTCCTCGATTACCACGGTCTCCCCAAAGTTTGGGCAGTTCCGCTTAGCTATGAATCTGACGTTGCTTCCACCCCGGAGCATCGGCTTTTCAAATTGACCGTGTGACTCCTTTGGACAGGAGGAGCTAACTCCACCGGAAATCGGAATGTTGGGAAGGAAGTCGTCCTTGGCAACTTCCATCAGTGGATTTTCACCGATTTTTACCTGTGACCCGGTCGTTAGGTCCAGATTATTTTCTACCCGTGATAGTTTCTTGCCGTCTGGACTTATCGTACCACGGCGGGTTGAGTTTTTGTGGGCGTCGTAGCAGCCCGAGTCTCGAGGGAATTGACGTCTACTGAACGGCGAGCAATGACCGGATGTCTGCCCCGAGGTTAGAGCCAACCGGGTAACTTCGTCCCCTTCGGAACTCGAGGCCAGGTCGCCTTCGCTACCGGCTTTTCAAATACATCTCGATGTAATTATGATCGGAAATTGAGATGGTCTCAACAGATTTAGGATAATAAATCGAGGAGATACTTACAATGGAGATCGTGGAGCAGTTGGACAGCGGTCAAAATTTTAGCCCGATGTTCAGGCTGCTGGATACCCAAGTAGTCGAGATCTGCTGGTTCGAGTTCCCTGAATAGCTCCAAGTCCTCGTACCCGTTCAGAACGAAAACGGAAATGTGTTCCTGTTCAGTAAAAGTGTTAGAGAATCGTAGTTCCGTTTAACTTTCAATCAAGGCTTAATCATTCGCCAGATTTACCTGTAAATTCATTCTCTGCAATAGTTCCTCGACCGAACCTGGTTTCTGTCGATATCTGTGCCCCCATTTACCTCGTTCGGGTTCACCGCGGCGTTGAACTCTTTCATTTAATATTTCAACGTTTATGAATTTGAAATGACCTAATCGATTGTGAACCACACCTCTCCACAGACCGCTGGTGTTCATTTGGACCACGTCGATGACGTCTCCTTTCTGCACAGAGTAATAAAAGTCGAAAATGATCGGTTGAACGATCGCCGCTATTAGTCTACTTCATTCCATAACTAAATTCAATTCGGACCTTGAACTTTAACGCCTCTTTGTCGTAAGGACTCGGTGTGTAGTCCACCAGGGCTCTCGCTCTGCACAAAACTGGTCCAATTGAAGAGGGACTGACGGCGTCTCGTTCCTCACAAGAAATCGAGCTGTGATTACTACCTGCTCGTACCAGAGCTTGTGTACTTGAACCGCTACCGCTGGGAAGACTTTCCACGCTGCTTGCACTGCATGGAAATGCCTCTGACGATGCTCTGTCTTGGCGAAGGCGAGATATCTTTCGCTGGACATCGTGCCTCAGATTTCTTGCACGTCCTGCTATCCCGGCCCTCGCATCTCCCTCGAGAAGTGCGCTGGCCTCGGACTAGAATTTTAATTGTCAGTTGAGGGGAAAGATTTGTCCATTCGTTCATTAGAGGGGATGAAATTTTACGATCTTTGATATATTTATACCCGATTTCTTTCCTTTCTTTTTTTTTTTGGTTTTTTTCAGGCAAAGAAATCGAATTTAATCAATATTGAAAAAAACTGTAGCCAGAATTTGCTATAGTTAGTATTTTAATTGGCATCCGGTATTCGGACATCGTGGGATAGATGGTGTTTGATATTCGCTCTGAAGATGAAAATTACAATTCGAACAGACTGATTCATTTGGATTTGTTTGTGATTGGAAAATTGCGCGGCGGGAATTGGCGCCATGGAAAAAAAAAACTAGAAGAAAGAATTTGATGGAAGTTTCACGTTTTTTGTGTAGTCGAGAAAATTTCTGTATTCGAAGCTAATATTCGAACCAATTTCTTTTTACTATTCTTCGGGTATATCGCCGGAATAACGGAAATTTAATAAACTGATGAGAAACCCTGAGAAGACGAGAGATGTTCGAGGGTAAACCGATAATCCAATATTTCAATATTCGTATATTTTTCATCCAAACAATCATGCAAACTGAAAAATGAATGTAGAAAAAAAAAATATCTTCAACCCTCGTCGCGGGTTTCGTTCGACCGTGTGCAGAGTCGCCTTTCGATCTTGTTCTGTACACAAAGTACAAATTTCAACATGCGAACAACAAACATGAAACACGAAACACGTAGTTAAGCAGGAAATAAGCTAGGGCGTAAGAAAAAATGGAAAAAAAAAATGGCAAAAAAGTAGTAAATTAACGAAAAATGAAGAAAATGTGAGAAAAAAATGAAAACGGAGTAAGTTTGGAACAAAGCGAGTGGTAAGCCACACTGTGTGATCAAATATATATTATATATGTGGTATAGTATATCATGTATGTATACGTGAACACTGAGGACAAAAAATTGTTTGAAAATTGTAATCAAATCACGTACTGTATGTACAGCGGCCAAATGTTGACTTTCGATCTCTTCTTGATCCTCGTAGTCGCTGCTTTGGCTCGGGGATATTCCCTCCTCTCCGCTACTGCGACTCTACAATTAACACCCGAACGGTTCTAATCTTGAAAACATCCAATGCAAACTACGGATTTAACGTCCTGTTTTGCAGTACCATATATGAATACAATACATATATGAAAACGAAAAATCATAAGAATACGTCGCACGTGCACCACTATTGACAACTATTAATTAAGCTTCAGATATGTTGAGGAAAAAAGAGCGGAGAAATTTAAGATGATTTTTTTTTTTTTTTTTCGAGCTATAAAATGATATTGCATAGTACCTTACTACCAGCCTATAGTATTTGTTTGTTAGTAAAGTTTGCCAGAGTAAATGGTTAGCGAGTTATTCGGTATTGGCGTGTCATACATGTGACGAGGGCAGGGGGTGAAAGAGGCTCGTGACAGAGTGATTTTTCACATTTTCATAAACAATACAGCCAAGTTTTAATGTTAATCACAGTCGTGGGACCAACTGGTTTACAAATTACATCCGGTTCCGGTATCAACCTCACCCGAAAGTTAGAACTAGAAGAGAATTCCGAGATTTTGTCGATCGCTCGCAGGGCAGGTTGCAAAAAGTGGAAAACCGAGGTCCTCGAGAGTTTTGATAAAACGTGTATACATGTATTTCGTTAAGAACGTAAGACGGGAAACTGTTACGAGCAATAAAAGTGGCATGACAAAAGCAGAAAACACGAACAGATTCATTGGAGCGTCTAGGCGCCAGCGATCGCTCACCAGACTCCGTATCTGTAGCCCAAAGAGTTTTGTCCAGAGGGAAGTTCTCGTTCTTCTGAAAGCCGGTAAATGTATCTATCTTCCGACAGCTACAAAGCTCTTATACAGGGTGGTCCAGAATGCGCTACTTTCCTTAATTTCCGGTAGACTCTTCGTAAAAATCTGAGATCAAAATTTTTCATCCCAAAATGTCGAAAGCGAAGCCGTTCTCAGGTATCACACTGGATCACCCTGTATATCCACGTTTCTCTCTGGCATGCTATTATCAAGATTTATCCGACAAATCACTGAAAATTGTTGCGGCGACGAGGTGATACTCTTTCAATCAAAGTAGGTGTAATCCGTTCCAAATTATTTCACGAATGTAACGAAAGAGAGGCCCACGACTTTGAATTTTTATGAAACGAAGAAAATCCCCTCCGTGTATATATGATTGTTTAAAGATGAGTTAGTATAATGGATCAGCGGAAGCGAGCGGTGTCTAAATATCTAATCAAATACGAACGTATCCGTGTACGTGGCGCGGCAGGGTTTTCAGGGGATGCATTGATGGTTGAGGTGCGTTGGTGGTGGTTGTGACGGTGGTGATGGTTGCGGATTCGCGTTGATTGGGTCGGGGTGAGGCTGGTTGGTCACGACGCCTCCTACCCCCTGCCGGACGTAGTTCACCCCTGGTTGTGTCCACCGAAAGGGTCGACAGTCTCGAGGTGATACTCTGCATTTCGAAATGAAATAAATCACGACCACATACCGAATAACCGTATAATAAACGGGAATAAGAAAAAAAGTCAAAGAAAACTAATAAGGGGGCAGTAATCTCTCGGCCATCCTCTACTCCGATGTCTAGACCCTCGAATATAAGCGCCTTGTGTCACATTCTCGAGACGCGTAGAGTTCGGAAAGAGCTTTTGGTCTATTTGCGGAGCAAGTCGGTGTTTGCTCGAGATCCGGAATGTACAGAAGAACTAGGAGGTGCTTCGTAACTTCTCTGTAAATATCGCGTTGGTATATGATACTAGACGCTTGAAAGGACCCGGTGAAAGTTTATAACGTTCAGTTCAGGGAGCCAGGTATAGCTTCTCCCTTTTGTACAGTGGTTACGTTCAAGTGTGGATATGTCGTGGATATAATAGTGGATTTTGTTCTGGCTAGCTGCAGGGGGTGTGATGCGATGTCACGACGACGACGAGGACTTAACGTACTTTTCTAAAGAAAGTTTGATTGGATTGACCACTGACCTGTACATCGCTGCTGGCGTAGTCCCCGCTCTCCCTGGAGGCTCTAGAATGCGTTAGGGGTATGATGGTCGGTGGGTTATTGTGTCCCTGCGGAAGTATGAGTCCCCGCATAGTCGACATGGCCGGTTTCCGGGAGCGATCCCGAGGGAGGCTGATGTCGCCAGCAGTACGAAGCGAGATAACCCCCTCGCCCCTGTTTTCGGGTCGGAGATTCAGCGTGAAGCACACTCTAAAATTCCGGTTCTCTTTAATAACGAAGAGCCCGCGGTGTAGTACATAGGCAGGTACAAAACCTTCGGCGAGCCCTTTACCACCTCAAAATACACTCCGAACGAAATCTATTTTCGCGATTTTTTCCCCCAAAGGTTCGCCCGTTTTGGGGACGGTGAAAAAGTGACGGGAAAAACATTTACCTTCCGTTTTGAATGGTCGCTGTTGGTACCGGTCCCCCGGTTGCACCCATGAGAAAATCCTCTGGGTCAGACTCGTAGGGAGGTTCATCGTACCAGTGATGGCCTCCGGGTCCCCCAGGTCCTACCGGTACAGGGCCTAAGCCACCGCTACCTCCACCACCGACCCCACCGCCTCCGCCTGCACCTCCGCATCTCGCGTCTTCGTCGTACATGTACGTGTCGTCTGCAAGCAGTAAATTAACCTCTGGTTCAGAGCTTCCACGCTCTGGGCTATTCTTTGCTTTCATCAGTGCCAGCTGAGCGGTTACGACCTACGAAGGGCTTTGCGATATACATGTATACATAGTTCAAAGTTCAGAGATTCATACGGTATCAGTATACCGCAAGAAGCTCTGAGGTCGGCTTACATCCGCCAAACGGTCCTAATTTCACTCTTCATTTTCATCCTCATTTTCACGACTTTGGTGGTTCTTTTTTTTTCGCTTTTGCCTTTTTTGTCTGCGCAGGGGTAGAGAAAAAAAAATGAAAAAAAAAAATAGCAGGAAGGCCTCGGCACGGCGGGTGTTTACGATAACGCGATTACCGGCATACGAGGGGTTTCGAGTCGCTCGACGCATGTCTCGTCGTCGCACAATCATGAAGCGAATAAATCCTCACAGTGTATAGAGATAAATCGACAATAAACTGTAAGCCCCTATAGCGGTGCTTAGTGCATAAACACACACACACACACACACACGTGTATAATATATACACACAAGTTCTGTACATGTTAATGTTATCACTCCGATTTTTTTTTACACACGAGTTTTAATCATCGACCGCATTTGTCGAGTAACTTTGTACGATATGCAGAGTTTCAAAAATCTATAGGTATATGTAAACCGGAAGTTGTTTTACCTGCATAAAACACGGTTAAATATCATTCCGTGACGTTTGTAGCGCGCGTGTTTCTGCTTGGTACCTAGAATCTAGATTCTCTTCAGAATTTGAAGGGCCTTCAGGCAAGGCTTGGCAAGTATTTGAATAAGACGTTACAGACTCTATCCGAGAGCAAGCTTCGGTGTAAAGTTGTTGACGGATCGCAAAGTCGAGCGAGAGAATTCTCATCGAAAATCGTAAGTGGGCAGGGCCGGGTATCTGAGATACTTGAATGGAATTAACATCGTCTTCACTTGGTATAATCGCTTATTTCGAACCTAGTTAGGTACATCGGAGTTGATCTTAGTCCTGGGTGAAAAATAACGCTGAACTTTGCTCGATTTCATTTTGTACCTCTAGGAAATAGGAAATGGGAAGTCTACTCGTTAACAATACATGAAAAGTCGGTAGTGACGTCCGGTCGAATAATAAAATACATTTTAAAGTCGCCTCGCGACCTAAGGAGACCGGGCAACAACGTGAGCTCATTTTATTTCCCCGTTCAAACTTTCGCAGGATACATTCCGCTCGTGTACGATCGCTGACGGGTGAACTAAAGGTATATACTGACCTCCTGGGAGCTGACCTCGTCCGTCCCGTCCAAGCTGCATTAAACCTTGCCGGATGTCTCTCAATATCTGAAACAAACCAGCCCCAGCCATTACTCCGTGTCTTGATCTTCGCTGCTGTTCAGAAACCAGGATGTCGATCGTTAACTTGGCACTGAATAGTTCGATGATCGTACGACGATATTCAGAAAAATTGAGGGTCTAGTTCGTATCGTATATATGAGCCTAGAAAATTTGGTGAACTTTGAAACTTGTTTAGCTTTCCGCAACTCAACTTGCGAGCTTGTTATGTCGAGCTGCCTTAGGTACCTTCCTACCTACACCGAAGCCCCTTGGGCATTAACAACTAGGCTTTCGCGAAACGGAAGTTATAATTACAGCTCTCTAACGAGTTGGTTAGTTGGAGGCAGGAGACAGGTGTGGTGGCAAAAAATTCGCAGGTCATATTGGTGACTGTTTTTGATCCAACATGTGGTTCTCCTTTATGAATTCTCCCAAATGAGGGAAGAAAGGGGACGAGACATAAGGACGAACGAAGCGATGAATAGAGGTAAGTATTCTTAGAAGGAACACGATTATTGAGACAGCTAGGGTGGAGGGATGAAATTATAAAAAATAGAACGAAGAAACATGGCGGACAGACGTGGGGTGGTAAGTCGGAGTATTCGCCCCGGGCTTCCTGGTCGACTGTGAGCTCAGGGATGGCGCGACGTGGCCAGGGGGTCGGCGTACGAAAGAGGGTTGCGAGGTGGGGGTGGTTAGCAGGGAGGGAAAGGAGAAAGGAGAAAGGAAAAGGAAAAAGTGGAGGACGAGGGTGAGGGTAGGGGGCAGAGAACCTCTCTCCGTCCCTCGAGGGGACCGTAAACCTGCGGTAGAGTTGACACTAAAACTTTTACAGGGATACCACCCTTTATTTCCATATTGCCTGTAGCCTCAAAGGTAAGTTACGCATGGCGTCTAGTTCGCGCAAATGTACCCCGTTCTCATCGTCGTCTCTCTCTGTCTTCAAGGTGTGCAAAAAAAAAGAATCGGAGAAGACTTGAATGAAGATCGAAATAGGTGACGAAAAAAACGGAAAATAAATTAATGGATTTATCCTCATTCCTTCCTTATTCTTCGTATTTATTTCTTGTTTCGAAGAACCCGTCACAATGAGCTACCATCTGTAGCTCCTGTGTAGCCTAGTCAGTCAACGGAGCATGCTAAGGGTAGGTAGGGTAGGTATATACAACATTATATATATATATATATATATATTTATCGTGTGTACTCGGATACGTGTGCGGGGGTTGATGTAAAAGCTGATGGCGTCGCGGCGGTGGCAGTGGCAGTGGCAGTGGCAGTGGCAGTAAAAGCAGAAGTTCTCTGAGCACTTTTGGTATAAGGTCGGAGAGTACCGGTCAAGACTTAGCGTGGAACATGGACGGAAGGAGATGATCCTGGATTATCCTCGTGAGGGTCTACTGGCGAAGGGTGCCAAACTTTGTGATCCAAGTAGCAAACGTTGGCGAAAAAAAGGAAAGGAAGGGAAAGGAAAAGAAAAGAGAAGAAAAGAGGACAAAATAAAATGAAGGAAATGAAGGAAATACGGAAAACGCAAAACCATACCGGAAATCTTCTGTATACGCGGACATAATATTATACAGGTGCAGCGTTTTCCGGAAGGATTATCTAACGTATCTAACGTGCACTATTATAATATTTCTATTCGTGAAAATTGTATGTTTAAAATAAAGGGTGAAAAATATTCGATTGAAAGTATTACACTACCGATGACGCGCCTGGATGTGGTGTTTCATATTTTTTCTTTCTTTTATTTCCGAGGAAAACAGGGAATATGAAAAAGAAAAAAATAATACGGATGTATGAACCGACTGAAACGTACTAAATGCCACGTTATTGGACTGAAAATGCAAAGGATATTTGAAAGCGCTGTAAAAAAAAAAGAAAAAGATACAAAAAGAGAAAAAAAACCTTGGACGATTATAAACGCGGGTATACATGATAGATAGGAAAATACAAAAATTCGTTTTCAACAAGGCGAGTGCATTTCACCAACTAGCATACGTATACGTGCTCCTAGCCAGCTCAATCAGATTCTCTATAAAGTATATAATAAAAACAATCGACCGGGTACTAATCCTACGATTGAATTTATACAGATACATGTACATGTCGAGGTATATAGGCATATACGTGCATGAAGGTATAACTGCGAAAGCGATATGATAGCTTGGTAATATTGACTTGAAAAAAATAAAAAGAAGAAAATACAGAAATCATTTTATAGAAAAAATTTAAAGCCACGTAACTCCTATCGACGTTTGAAATTCCTCGTTTTTTTTTTATCTTGTTCCTTTTGATTTTTCGGTTTTTCTCACTTTTAACGGTTTAACATTCTTCCTTACTCGGCGTGAGCAACGAGGTGCTGATTTTATGCCTCCACCGACGACGACGAGGACGAGGACGACGACGAGGACGAGGACGAGGATGACGAGGAGGAGTTCTGCAGGGTTTAAACCCCGAGGAAAGGTCAACGTTGAGGTGATAAAATGCGAAGATCCTCGTGCTTTACGACGCAGACGATCGTCCCCAGGAAGTTTGCAAAGTTTCAGGGCGATTCTTAGTGCTTAGGAAGCTAGTAGGTCAGGTCGGGGTCGGTTTTAGAAAAGGTGAACAAGGAATAAGTAACGATCAGAAGACAAGGATTCAAAATTAACGATATATCAACGACCACCGAAATTGGTTACCTTTCTGATCCAATATCTCTCGAACAATAAACTGTCTAGCTGCTAGCTGAGCAAGTCATAAATCTTGGCCATGGATATACCCACGAATTCTTTCCTCCTTTCCATAATCTACTTCGAGAGGAAATTCGTTTCTCTCTCTATAAAATATATATAGATTCGGAGAGAGGGATAGGTACTAAAAAATCATCAGAAAATATTGTCCAGTCATATTCATTCCTTGATTTTCCTGATATTGCGTTAGATATAGGGATGATCACAGATCCGGGTGAAACTAGATGCGCACACTGATCGTCGAACTCAATTTGCATACGATTTCACTTCAGAAATGAATATGCATCTTGTTATGCGCGCATCTAACAGCTGTTCGACCGTTGATATCGAACAGCCACGAGGATTTCCCATTGTCCAGAGGTTTTTTTTTTTTTTTGGTACAGTTAAATCACGTGAAAAAAGGAAAAAAAAAAAAGAAAAAATCAAAAACGAAACATCGATTGGGTTTCGTACATGTAAACGAAATACTATGGGATTTGTTTTCACAAGCCTTTTAACTGCTGAATTATGATTCTCATTTTTTAACCCTCGCGCTTTTGAATTTTTTCCGTTATTCTCTCGAAAGGGTAGTATAATCGAGTGTCGTTTTTCAACGGTCGAAAGCCTGGCATGCCCGGTAGTAAAATTCATATTTTCTAAATGAAATAAATTCTTTCGAATTCATAGTAAATTATTGATATACTTAGGTATTACTCACCTCTTCGTGCTCCTTGTGAAATCTCTCCTTCTTCCTAAGCGCCTCTTGTACCTTGAGCTGAAATATAATGCAACATTATATACATATGTATAAAGTAACTAATCTGGACCATCCCGAATATGCACAGGTTGAAATTTAACAATTATATAACCCCTTTGAAAGCCATATAATATACACGTGTATACCTATAGATATACGCCATTCTAGTCTGCAGATTATTATCTCTGACGTTTATTTATCCCTTCGCTTATTCGCATTAACAAAAGCGTTTCAATTATCATCTCTAAGGGGTTAAACGTAGAGCACTTCGTTGCACGTCGGCCGTTTCATCTACTCGTCACGCGACCCGTTGAGCTAACGGTTAATAACTCATTGCTCTTATAGTAGCTCTGCAGGAGGTATAGGTAGGCGAGGGATGCTTGTATATAGATATGTATGGGAAGTTGGGTATTAGGTAGAAAGAAGAGAGCGAGAGAACGTCTCCTCGGTGGTGTAAAAAGTATATTCAATTTGTTACTTGGCTTATCTAGACGGTAAGAAAACCGTTCTGGAAAAGAATGGGAGAGAATGACTGACGAAATTCGCTAAGGGGTATTGCGGGGGTGGGGGAGGTGAAAGAAGACAGAGCACGAGGGAGAGAGGATACCTAGGTACGGGGATGAAGAGAGGTGCCGAGTTTCGAAGTAAAAGGAAAATTTATGGTAATCGTAAAAAGTGGGGCATTATGTAGCGTGATAAAGGGTCAAGCGACGAAAAACTCGGAAAAACCCCAGTCGAGAAAAAAAAAGGGCATAAACGGGCGCGCGGTGCGGGTCAGTGATAACGAGTGTATGGAAGAGGAGGAAAAAAAATAACAAAAATCGAGGGTTTTAAGCTGATTGCATACCTACCCCCCTCTTGCATCCCGCTATAAATATTTTCCAACCGGAATATTTCGATACACCGATTCCCTGCGTTTTACGGTGTCGCGGGACTTGGTTCAGCCGTAGAACAAACTTTTTTAGGAACGTGTATTTCCGAAGTACAAAAAACTTATTGAAATAATTTTTTTTTCTTTTTCACGCGATGCATAAAACTCCAGTTTTGACACTTCGGAACTAGTTCAACAGCTGGTCAGCCATAAAGCTTTAAAAAAAAAAAATGATTGCTGTCATTAAAAAAATAACGAGCGAACGTGAAGGGACATTTATCTGCCTGTTATTTTGCTTTCTTTTTTTTTTTTAAATTTCTCTGCTGGAATGGGAGACAGGAAATAATGTAGGTATCTCAGGATGTGTTATTGCTCGTAGTACTTAATGAAATACTAATCCCAGTATGTAGCCGAGATACATAGGTACTAAATAGTACTGTGATACTAATCCTCGAAAATACTTCGTGTCAGATTATTGGCAGGTACCTATCTCCCTCGGGGAAAAAAAAAGAGAGAAAAGCAAATTGGCACTCGACTCTGTGCGTACCTATATCAGTTCGAGATATACCTATATGAACGTGATAGGATTCTATGGAAAACATTTTCCTCGCATATATCGGTAAAAATAATAAAAAAAAAAAACAAACCGAAAAGGAAAGAGAAAAACGAAAATACACGTTCAACTTATATTCTAGTAGGTATACAGTGATTGATTCACCGTTTTCACTTCGGGGTTGAACTCCGCGAATTGAACAACTATATACTCCCTTGAGGCTGGATTAGGCTCAAAGTTTATAGACGGATAAGAAGAGAGAAAAAAAAAGACAATCCTGCGTCCGTTGAAGTTTGAGCTTAAATTTTTTTTCCCTTTTTTTTTTTAATAGAATACAAAAACTCACCCTGTGAATTGTTTCTTCGAAGCTGTTAGGCTGTCCTCCGTTCATCTGCAGGTACCTCAGTCTGTCGTAATCTCTTGGGTCCACCATTGATCGAAGAATCGTATGTCCCATTTCCGGTCCCAGACCCAGTCCACTTTGCAAAACGCTGTCAGGTGTGTCAACCTTGAATCAAAAATGAGAAAAGATGAAAAAAAAAGGAGAGAAAGAAAAAATTCTGCAGAAAATTTTTTGCCCACAGATAAATCGAACAAGTTTTCCTTATTTTTCTTCCTGAACTGCATGAAAAGCTTCACTTATAATATAATCCTACATAACTGGACAACAACACTGTGGCGTTTGTCAAAGATTTTTTTTTACTTTTTTATTGTACGTTCGGACGGATCCGATTTCTAGATTAGCCCCCGTAGCCGCAGGGGAAAAAAACGTGGTATATGGGCATAACTAGTAGAGGTAAAGCATCGCATGTTTTAGTATCGTGAGAGGAACCGGTTAAGAGAGATATTCTAATAATTGGTGTGATAAATCGTAACGATTTTATTCTAACAATCGAAATAAGTGGAATTTTAGCAAACAAAGCGAACTACGGCCCATGCCACTCCATTCTCGACAAAGAAAAACACTTCCCTTAAAATGATAAGAAGAAATGAAGAGACCAGAATTGAGACGAAGAGATTTGAGCCGGTAATGTGCCGCGGATGAAATTTCATTGTGTCCCGAACGAAAGAACGAGGGTTTCTTGTAGTATATGGGTAAAAATCTCGGGAACGAGGTAAAAGAAAACCAAAACGCACCGGGCGAACGACAGCCGATAGATTTCTACTCAACCAAACAATAAGGCGACAATTTCTCGCTGTATAACTTATCGGACGATTTATAATTCCGATACAGGATTCCTGTCCGCGGAAAATATATTATTATAGCTTCAGCAGCTAGGGGTAGTAAAATAAATTTGATCATTCGTATGTAAGGCGGTGAGTAAAAATCTGTCAATTTCGTCTTCCGCGGTGAGAATGATAAAGATAAAGAGAGATGGGGTGAGATAGGGAGAGGTAAGGGGTGCTCAGATTCACCGACAATTTAATTAAACATCAGTATTTCTGGGTAACGGATTAAACCGTTTGTTTGCAATCTCGGCGAACACAGCCGGGCGGAATCCACTAAGCTTGAGTAATACGTCGAGGCTGCAGCACCAAAGAGCGGGGAAATTTACGTAGGAAAGTTCTCCCAGGTTTCCTGTTTACACGAGGCGTTCCCGAGCTTTTTCTAAGGCTCAAACCTTAGATACGTCCCATCCGCGTAATTCCAAGAATAAGAATTTCCCTTTTCAACTTTAATTCCTCCGTCAATAAGGCAGACCGTCGACCGAGACCGGGACCAGGGTGGAGAAGGAGGAAAAGCCCAACCAGTGCTTCCTTAAAACGGCAGTGAAAATTTCAACACGAAAGAGTGGTAGAGGCTAAATGTATTCCGGTCCTCGACTTAAACGATCACTTCTTCCGCGTTAGGTGTAAATCACAATAAACTTCGACTGGGGGGTTGAACAGTGATGGAACTGCAGAGGGAGTCGGAGGCGGAGGCGGATAGATAAATTGCCAACTCGTAGTATAGATTCAGATGGCCAAGGAAGCACAGGAAAAGGAAAAGGAAAAGGACGAGGAAAAGGAAGAAGAGGTGAGCAACATATATTTTTAAGGCTAAGCAGCTAACTGGCCACCTGGGGCAGCTTTTCCTTATGGGTTCACTTTATCGCTGCTCTCACTCTCCGCCTACAACTCGATTTATCCATCCATTGTTAGTTGCCTCGGTGGTGTGCGGCATTCAGTCCATTCCGTCTTTCTCGGATGATAATAGCACTTGAGATATAGGCAGTATGCCTGCCTGACAAATGCAATTAAGTGTTGCCGTTTATTCATACTGAGGAATGTTGAATGGTCGTGGCTAGACTAGAATCGCGTGTGCAATATAATATCATATTCTCCGAGATAAGCAACTAACGATAAGTCGAGGGCGTCGTTTTCTCCACATATTTGATACCCAAGTGTTTCAAGGAATTACATTTTTTATGGTTCTGAGGTATAAAGAGGGAAAAAAACAAACCCTTAGCATTACAAGGTTCTTTCGAATACCTTCGGGATCTAGATCCGTAAAAATGTTTATCTTCGGGTAGAATTGGGTCGGAGTTTGTTACACTGTTCAACGTATTTGTTTTCGCACCCCGGAAAAATTTTCAACAGCCTCTCATTCGGGATAAAGTCTGTTCACGTTTGAGTGCACATTATATACGTTCCGACTACCGAATTCATTCACTCAGAATCCCAAGGTTCTCTTATTTTTCTTGCATTTTTCGAAAGAGAAAACAGACAGATTGAGTCTCGGTGCATTTAGCACTGGCCAGTTTCCCGGAGACCGTATTACCTCGAGTGAAGCTATTTCGGGAAGAAATTAGGGTGATTAAAGTCGAGAATAGAGCGAAAGTGTTTTCCGATCATTGGACCAAAATAACGAGAAGTAAAATTAATTCTAAGCTTAACGAGATCCGTCCATTAGCGCCAGCTCCAGGACCCCGAAAGCAAAGAGCGTTTAGTCGTCCTGTTTCCAATAAAACACCCATTTAGAGAAGCAGGGCCGTGAAATGGCAAGGAAACACCCGTATATACTACAGTGGCATTTGCTTTCACCCCTCGGCTCGGCCAGGGGGTACGTTAATTGATAATTAATTCCAATTACAGCCAAGGCTTGAACCTGTTGACTGGAGAGTGACACTTGCGACACTTCTGACAAATCGGTACTCCGCTTTACGCGCCTCTTGCTTTCGGAACTCTAGTGTATTTCAACGGCAACTTAATCGTCCTATGGAAGTAAACCAAAATGAACAAAAAACAAAAAAAGAGAACACAAAATCAACGAATGGAAAAAACGAAGACGAGGCATGTCGCGGAACTCTTTTCCCACTATATACAACGAATGTGCTATCCGAGATAACCGCAGCTGAGTAACGCGTCCATTTTTCTCGAAACTAATGGCTGGGTTGAATCCCGCAAACCACGTACCTAATTTCAGTCTGAAATGGGCCGTAAAAATTTCACAACTTTTCACTTAATTAATTAATTATCCTAGTGGGGTAAAGCCGAGAGCTGTGTCGCATGGCCGCGGGACTTATAAACCCATCTAATTTTCCTCTGCTGCGACCACGAGAAAGGGCTTTTCCCCTTTCCTGGTCGAAAAAAAACTTTCCTCAGTGTTTTATTTTGTCTCATATATGTTTCGAAAAAATTCCAATCCTCTCTCTCTGTTTCTCTGCACGTGTTCTAATACAGCCGGAAAATTTATGAAACCTTTG
Source organism: Tenthredo notha (assembly GCA_914767705.2). Classification (NCBI taxonomy): domain Eukaryota; kingdom Metazoa; phylum Arthropoda; class Insecta; order Hymenoptera; family Tenthredinidae; genus Tenthredo; species Tenthredo notha. The sequence continues at coordinate 433,575 of OU611914.1, read as the reverse complement.
GAAACGGTTCCCCAAGGTTCCCCACCGTTCAACACGGGGCACACACAACGCGTTGATCTCAATAAACCACTTAACCAGAAGTAAACCGAGGGTCAAGTAGCAGGTGCTAGACGTAGCTGGCTAGCCCAGTGCGGCAGCCTTCATTAGGCAATTACTTGGAAGGCTACGTTCGAGGGAATGAGGTGGAGCTGGAAGGCTGCCAAAGTCAAGGGAAAATCGCCTTCGCGTAGAAACCTAATACAGCAACAAGTCCACTTCTCTAGGTGTTCGAGATCGGAGTTTCAACATTCATCGTTATATTGCTTTTCACTTTTCTCACACTCACGCGACACATCGATATTTCCAAAGAAAATCTTTGAATAAAACGCGAAACCCCATCAGACATTCACAATGACATTGACTCTCGGTTACCTACAGTATTCTCGAACACCAGCCCGCCGGCTGTTTGCTTCATTAATTGCGATGAAGACAGCAGACAGCCTGGCATAAGGCTTAAGGGCCGAGGGAAAGATACACCGACTTCAGCCTCCTCTTCGTACAAGAAGTTTCTGTTTCTGTTTCTGTTTCTGTTTCTGTTTCTGTTTCTTAAGGGAGACCAGAGTTTTCCCCGTTCGACTCTATTTGCAAGTTATTAAAGTGCTTTCTTAAAGCTTTGTTCCTTGCCTTTGTCGTTACTCAGATATGGGCATACGTGTATGCGGGTATGTGAGGGTTGTAGATCTATATATACGTAGTTCAATCAACATCTCATAAGGAATTCGACATTCTTGATAAATATTAGGTGGCTATATCCGTCGAGAAAACGCGGCTATTGAATACTGTTCAAACAGCGAAACTCCAAGATCTCGTTCGTCAAGCTGAACCTCGGCTAAACGTAGGTAGTACGTACCTGCGGTAACTCATCCACGGTGAAGGAGAGCTTGCGGATTTATAAGGCAAACACGTTCCGTTCTAAACCGAAGATGAAAGGATCCGATAGTGTCGTTCAAGTTTACCGCGATCCGAACCGGGAAAAGATGGCTTTTCAAACAGGGAATAAACCGGCGTTCAATTTATACCTCGAGGAGTAAATTCGCCTTATCCGTTTTCATTCTGATTCGAATATTGTCTCGTTATTATCATATTTTTCGCTCCTTTGCGAGCAATTATCGCAATACGAAGAGCTGAGAATGGGGTAGGGGCTGCCGCGATTCAATCTCTCGTCTGAAATCACCTGAAATTGGTTCGAAATGTCCAAGAAATCGCGGACGGATTTCTCTACTCCCGAAGAAGCCGAGGGAGAGACACATAGAAACAAGCGCGACGCCGAACCTCTCCAAGGCAATAAAATGCCCGTGTTGCTCGAAAGAACAATAACGAGCTTCTGACCCGCCTGCTACGACCTCCTGCACAACCTCCGCACCTTCGCACCCTTACTTCTTCAGTCCACCCTGCCCGGCCATTAACGGCATACCGAACAGTCCAAACTAATTTTCTCACCCTGATTTCGTTACGCGATGCTCCGAAGGCCTTTGTCGAACCACGGGGGTGTTTTGATACACCTGGGGTGAAAGATGCAATGGGAAGAAGAAAAATCAAAAGAGAGATTTGAAATTTATTGTAAAGAAACGGTGAAGGGAAACGTGTTTGAGACGATCGATACCTAGGTCGGAAGATGAGCGAAGCTCGAAAGCTTTACCGGTCCCTTCTGACTTATCGTTCAGCCATGACAGGCAGTTCAAAATCCTGGGCTGTAGTATACTAGGTGGGTACGTTTCCCGGTGATGAAAGGACGGAGTAAACAAGCGAGTCAACTTTGAACTCTGGATATTCTAGCTTGGTAAATTATTCAGTACTCGTTTAATTTCGCAAACCACTGAATCGAGCAAGTCTGTGCATCAGCAGCAGCAACAGCAGCACCAGCAGCAAGAAGGGATTTAAGGAGAGAGAGGAGTATGAGAACTATTACTTAGCCTCGTTATCCGTTGCAGGAGGCTGAAGCTTCGTTAGTGGTTAACAAAAATTGCCTCTAGCCGTGCTTGCACGGTGGATAATATCTTCCACGAGGAAGAAGAAGAAGAAGAAGACGAAGAAGCGGGAGTAAAAAGACAGAAAAAAAGAAAAAGAGGAAACTTGAATCTTGTATAGGGGAAAAAGAAGGAAAGCAGGAAAGGAATAAATAAAAAATAAACAACAAGTAAAGGGAGCCTTAGATTTGCGATAAAAAAGAATCTGTACTTTGGCGTAGGTTAGGGGGTATGAGGGGGTGTAGGTGAAAATATTCTCGAATAACATCTGCACCATAGTAAATTCAAATATGCGAGGTAGGTAGGCGATACTAGAATTTCATGATTTGTTTATGCAAAATATCGCCGGGGTAGAATGCAGGGGGTTAAAACTGGCGTAGCTATTCCTGCGGCTGAGGTAAGTACCTGCTACAAGCTAGAGGCGGAGATATAGCAGGTGTTAACCTTGGACTCTCGTAGATCTGCTTAACTGCTATACGGCGGTACGTTTTTACGAAAGCTTTTAACGCTACAACGCCACGGTACGCCGTACCGCGTTCGCGTCTATGCAAAGTAGTCCTTTCCCTACTTACTCAGCCAGCTGGGCTCGACTGTTAAACAGGCTTACGTAAACCGCGGTCCAACGGCCCTCTCGAACTGGAGATAAAAACGGAAAGGATCGAGAGTAGCCATAGGTGTTTCTCGTCCTTTGTATATCACCATAGAAATTCGATGAAGTCGGGGTGGACTTTCCTCTACGTTTCATCCATTGATTAACAAACCAGGGGAAAATAGTGGAGAAGAGGGTTCCAGGCTTACGGTTTAGACTTTAGATCATAAGAACGGTGGCTGGTGCAGGCCGAGGATCGCGAGGGTCAGGAGGTTAACAGCTGAGTGTATTTCACGCCCCCCTGACTTAGAAATTAGCATATAAAGCGAGCTGTATGTCTTGTTTATGTTAAGGAATGTTCAAGCCCTTCGTAGTGTTTACCGGATAAATTTTCTTCCGCCCTGATCCTCCTTACCGTCCTTATTATGTATTCAGATAACAATAATTGTTGTTACTGACGTGACTGGGGATTCGATAAAATGAAATAAAAATAAGGAAACTCCTGATGCCGATGATCGAAATCAGGATAATGCCGATAATGGGTGGCAAAGGCTTACTCCTGCTGACAGGAGCGATATTCCGCATGCATGTAACTTGATTTTCATGCTGAAAAGCCTCAGGCGACTTCCCCATACGTAGACATAAGCTTTATCGAGTATAAGCGGTGGTCCCAACCACCATGGTATCGGCGCTCCGAGCTGTTATGCGTTCGACAGGATTTTAGAAGGCGCGGGGGTAGCCCAGGTCCATATACATGAGTTGACACGATCAAAGCACATCTACGTATCAAATTAAACCCTCTGGCCATTCTGGTTCGTGGTAACAGCTGACCAGCTGACCATCTGACTGATTGTGCGGAGATCCCATCGAATTGGTCCCTAAAGCCCAAGGGAGGATAGTCTCTGTAATGTACCGTGGCATCGCCGGAATTTTTTTCTGAGACAGTATCTCGATGCAATTTTATCATTACCGTATATTAACCAGAAGCGACAGAATATGAGTAATGAAAAAAAAAAGAAACGGCTAATTGTCTGAAAAGGGAACAAAAATATCGAAATTGGCGAAAAAAGAACTAAGTTTTAAACGTGATCATTCACGGTTCGAAGCGAATCCCGGATGTATACCATTTCCATCTGTTGGTCAAATAAAATGCGTTTGTTATACTATTTGTTTGAACCCTGCACTGGTTAGCGGTATCATTCGCACAATTAATTGCCACACTTGGTATTCCGCGATATAGCTATGCGTGTGGGTCTTTTTTTTCACAACAAATGTGTTGAAAATGAAAAATTTTTGCAGATCGATGAAATTATTCACTTAACGCGGTTGGCTTGCGTATATTTTTTATTTTCTATTCGTTGTCAGACCCATGGGGCGATGGATCAGACTCGAGAGTGAAAATAACTGGGAATTTAATGTTGGATTTTATTTTTCGGAGTGTCCAATAATGTCAGGAATCATTTGGCCAATTATTAACCGCGTGTAGCAAAGGTTATTATCGGTATGGGATCGGGGTAACAAAGTTCTGCAGGGTATTTTAACCCTGTATTACGCTAGGCTGAACGAATACCGTAGACAAGAGAATGGAGGGACGAGTGGAGGAGAGAAATAGTGGCTATATTTACGAACGCGTCATTGATTTTCATGAATACTCCGTAATTACAAATTGTTCTCTCGACGTCCGCTCGCCCTATCCAATTCCTGTTTCTACCCCAACTTGCAGGGATAATGCAGTTTCACGAACCAACGGGCACTCCGCATAAAGGACGATCAAGAATTCTCTGGAGAAGAATAATAACCGATCTGCTAAACAATTTCTTCCATTGTCCACTCCATACCTGGACCATGGATGCCTCGCGTCGTTATACGTATAGATATTTAAGTACTCTCGCCTGGAATTGCAGCTAGCATCATTTTTCCTTCTTTTCCATTTTTATCCCGGCGTTTTGTCTTTTTTTTTTTTTTCTTTTCATATGCAGAAAGGCACTACGAGAGGGAGATTATTTCATAGCGAAGTATTTTTTTTAGTGGCGAGAACTGATAATGATTGCGGGAGAAAAAAAAAAAAGAATTGTAAAATGAAATAACTTGTATGTATTATACGGTAGGTATACTGGATTTCGAGATATGCGTGTAATATGTACATCGTATCCCGTTTATCGCGTTTACCTAACTGAGCGTAACTCACAATCATTTTGGGTTTAATATTTGATAAATGAGGGTGATACCTTCATCGGCAATTAATTCTCATTTCATGCTCACACTGCAGTATCATACTCGTACAATATACAGTTTCATATCGCCGCTGCGTTTCACCCTTCCCAAGCAGTGATGGCGTAAAGTGGTAAAAGGGTGATGTTGATCGTCCGATTACACGTATATATATATATGTGTCTATGTAAAATGCCCTACCGATAACTTATTAGAAGCTTTATATCATATGGAATACTTGTCAACGGTTTCGTATTTTATTATCTCAAATCTCTTCGAGCTGGGTTGATTAGTTCGAAATTTTTCGAAATTCCGTAAGATCAAAATGCAGACAGCTCGAATCTATGGGAGTCCGTAAATGTCTGTCTGTTCATCATGATGTGAAGATAAAAAATAGTTCATTCTGATCGAGGACCTCTTTAGGACCTCTGTCTAGACTTTCAGGAAAATAGCCTTTCCAAAAACTCTGAGTCGGGATTATCTAAAAATTCGGAATATCAACCCGGCCCAAATTTCTTTCCAATTTTGCGAATAAGGTTTTTGAATCTTTTTCTTTTTTTGTCGACAATTTCTTGATATTTTTCAGCTTTTATTCCCGCATGTGTATCTAGTCGATCTATTATCGAATCATCCGACGTAACTTTAAAGGTAGGGTTTTAGTCTCTTTGACGTTGCGCGTATCTGGTGCAATTTGTGAGCGTAAAGTGAATCGCGCTGTTATCATTAACGAACGCCCTATACCTAGCTACAGCACGTACGTGGACAAAAAGAATTCCTTTTGATCCCGGATCAACCGTAACTAATTTCGAATCCCATAGGTACCAGTTTTCGCTATTTCCTGTCTCACGATTGCATCCATCCTATACAGCCACACAAGCGCAAAGAGAATGCATAGGTTGACCCAGGATCGGAGAAATTATGCAATAGCGTACCGATAAAACGAGCGGAGTTTTACCGAGGGTGAAAAGAAAATGAAAAAGAAAAAGAAGTAGAAGAAAAAACTGGAGAAAAAAAAACACAAAAATTGAGAAAAGATGCGAATAAAATGGAAAAATTGAATAATGAAAAACGCTAGACTACCAAAGGCTGCAATATCGCGTGTCTAACGTTCAGAAGAACGGAATAGATTAATAGCCGCAGGTATGTACGTACGGTGTTACGAATTATACGATGGCACGTACAAAACGACGAGCTGAACTAAGAGCTCCGGTATTTCTCGTGCTCCTTGAAAGTGAATAACGTTATTCAAGAAAATATAATATAATGTATCCGCTATTCTAGCATCGGTTCGAATTTCACATGTGGATTTTCAGACGGAATGCATTATGCCCAGATTTTTCAAGCGGGAAAAAATAATTCTATAATCATAAGTTTTATCAGTTGATGTTCACAGGTACACGTTATACTCACTCTTTGAGGGACACCCATCCTCGCTCTTCCATGCCTCGGCGAGCCTTGTGGTTGGCCTTGTTTTTCTTTTCTGTGTGTTTTCAGTCCCCGAAGCAGCCTTGAGAACGTGGTCTTCTTTTTGCTCGTGTTTTGCCCTTGATCTGCAATCAAAATAATGGACCGTTATGGGCTGCAGTATAGTCGAGGCTGCAACCGCAACAGCAACGTGTATCACCCCGAGGTATGCATAAAACATTGAACATGGTGCTATGGGTACATGTTTTACGCGGATAGCTATACGAGCACCGCGATTTTCCCTGTCCAATTGCGCGATCGGAAACTGAATTTCCATAGGTAGAAGAAAACACGTCAACGGGAGATTCCTTTTCCTCCTGAAATTCAGGGTCAGAATTTATCTTGTGTACCGCGTGGCCGAACTCAACCATATATATGTATATATGTGTGAGTGTGTATGTATATAATAGAGAGGCGGAGAGGAACAGATGCTTTAAAAACAGCAGATGTTACTGGGTATAAAATAAGATGCCTCGTGTTTATCTTGCGGGAATTCACCTTTAAGATCGCGGTTACGTTATTGCGTGCCAGCCTCTTCCTCAAGCATGAAACATTCATAATATTGCTAGCCATCAGCTCTTGGATGAAAATCGCTAGGAGAGGAGCAAGGGAACTGGTCGAATAGCAATGGTATAACTGCAGACCGAGGAGCTGAGGGAGGAGGAACGAGGGATGAGGTATGAGGGATGAGGGATGAAGGGATGAGGAAGGCCAGTGGACAGCGGAAGAGATACTCGGAGAAAACCGCCGAAGCACCAAATCTAAGGAAACCTGAGCGAGGGTTCCTTCCTTCCTTCCTTCCTTCCTCACTATCTATACGCGTCCGTAACATGGGTACACCTAATACATAAGTATACCTATACAGCTACTTTACCCACCCATTATATTACTACGCCCGAGGAAGAGAGTCTAGATCCTTGGTTTGCCTTGTCGAACTGATCTGAGCTGAGCGAAGCCGGTGCGGTGGTTTGATTCCCTGCGATGGATTCTGTGGGTATCTGCGGTTTCCCTAGAGAGTCTAATTCCTCTTCTTGAACGTCCAAACTTTCACTAAAATATTAGCTCTTCTAAACAGCCCGAAGGCCTTGCGGCCGACTATCAATTTCCATCAATTTGTCAGTGCCCGACACAATATCGGAAGATAATACCAAAACTGTTCAACTATTCAGTGCAGACGGAGTAACGATCTATGAGAATGTTGAAAAATTTTCAATAACGGGTACCTACACCCCTAGGTCCGTTTTTTTTCTTTTTTTTTCTTCTTCGCTTTTTCGTGCGTCAATATAACTTTTGAGAAGAGGGCCCCGTACCTCCGGACGAACCTTTCGGAATATATTTCGAAGCGAGAGCGGTAAAATGGCTTTAGTAGAGGTTGGCTTGTCTCCGGAATAGAGCGAATAAATTTGCGATGACCGAGGGCCATCGATATCCATTCGTTGGGCTACCGAGGAGGGCAATTCAGACCGGGGTAGGTGGAAAGGTAGGTAGGTAGGTAGTAGGTAGGTAGGTAGGTAGGTAGGTCCATTCATGCTCACGACTATACATTATATCAGTCTATAGCCCATACACTCCTACGCAGGTCCATTTGTTAGACTTGGCAATGGCATTAGCTCGTTCGTTAGCCGTTGAGGTATAGAATAATAATAATAAAAATACTAAAAATATGAAAAGAAGGGAAAGAAGAAAAAGAATAAGAAAAAGAAAAAGTTGAACTCCGCGAGTATTTTAATGCATCATTAGAAGGCAAAGGGAATTTGATTTTACATCTCCCAGGGTATTATAAAGACGGCTAGGTATATAGTAGGTATAACGCGCAAACAACCGCGTCGCGATTCGATTTACATCTTTCCGCTTGCTGTCCGCTTCTCATAAATAATAAATGAACATTGCACCGGAATGAGGAGGGAATTTTCTTCCTTATTTTCATCACAGGGAAAATCCTGCAACGAATAAGGTCTCATCGGACATAGCCCAGAGTAATCAGAGTAAATATATTATTATTTTATACCATCGATTAGGGAATGGAATGGCCAGAAATCAATGGGTGGGAGGGGAAGGGGGTTTGAAATTGGAACGGGGGTTGAAGACCCCGGATTTCATTACTGCGGTGAATAAATATTCCAATCACACTTTAGCCCCTCTATACTTTTCCACGGGGTTATCATAATCCAATAAAGGATCATCCTCGCGCACCAGAATCACGGTCGAAAACCCTAAACCATATCCGGGACGTAAACCCAACTACGTAATCCATACTTTCACATGGTAATTAGGGGAGCTTGATTATAGTTCACATTATTAACAACTCGTGTGACTATCCATACAGAATTTATTAGCTAGAAACAATGTGTTTTAGGCATATAGTATAGGTATATCATGTGGGGATTATCACACATATCATGTTGCTATATATATTATATATAGTTCATTCCCCGTTATTCGATAAACGAGCTACATGTTTGAATATTTAAATTGTAATAGAACCGCTTCAAGGATCGAAGGTGATGATTAATCAATGATTAAATAAGAGGGGATGATCTACTCGTTGGAACTAATAGCGAATCTATAGATTGTACGAAGCTATGTGAAATGGATGTACCCGGGGGATACCCGGGACCGAAAGTCTTACGTAACAAAGTGAGGAATGGTATTCTAGGTCTGGATTCTAAATCGTGTCTGTCTCGTATCCTAAGGTATAGGTTCCGGTGAGTTAGAGGTGAAGGAGGGCTGGCCCATATGATATCCAGAGAAGAGAATAAAAGAGAAGAGAACCGCGGAGACGAGAAGTGAGGAGAAGAGAGGCAATCGGGTGTGGACCCGTAATATCCGAGATATATTGCCGGCTGTAACCACAAGTCACGTTCAATCGAATGAATCGTATATGGAATAAAAATAAACCTTCTCATACCGGGCGCGATGCGATGCACCAGTCGATACCAAAACGGATAGGGTAGGCGAACGAATGAACGAATGAACGAATGAACGAGTGAACGAATGAACGAATGTACGAATGAACGAGCGAGCGAGCGGCGAACTGGGCATAGAAACCGGCGAACAAATGGTTTCATGGGCCATGTATCAAATCTTTAACTTTACAGCGTCGCGCCAACTCGTGCTGCTCCGATCCGATCCGATCCTCTGCCTTCGGTGGTTGAATTTATTAAATTTTCATACAATAAGAAATACGAGGAATTAGGTTGATCCCTGCGTCGATTTGATCATAAAAATTCAAGGCTTTCTCTCAGCGTTGGACCGATTCCAATAACAATCCTAGCGGCGTTGTTAATTACAGGGAGCCTGATTAAATTTCTTCCAAATCACACGAACAGAGCCACGAAAATGAGAAATTCTGCGAGAGAAAGCTATTTGCCCATTCGTGTTGCATTGGCAAGAATACTCGATAAATTTTACGCGATATTTGGCACAGATTTCGCCTATAGTCGAAGTGCCGTAGTGGAAAGCTGTTTCGTCTGTTTCGTTGAACGGTATAAATCGGATAAACGACGTGAGCAAATACTTCTGGCAATTTTTCTATCCGGTTTTAAGCTGCAGCAGCAGAAATCGAGGAGATGAAAAGACGGTGTGCAAACATATCCGGATTTTTTTGTTATTATATAAGTTTTGAAAGAATTAGCTATGAAAATATTTCCCTAAAAGAGAGAAAGAGAGGGGGAAAAAAATTTTTCCCAAAGATAAACTTAGAACTAACTCTTTCCGCCTTTCGGGATTCACTTCCGATGGATGAACCGTAAAGTCTCTCCTGAAGTTGAATTTTACGATGAAAAATAGAAGATGAAGTATTTCACGTATTCTGCAAGCTCAGGTTTGCTGCTTGCTGCAGCACACCGTCGAGTTATGGGTGCAGCGAAAATCAGGACTTTGTCGGTGAAAATTCTATCTGCACTCATGGAAATATCAAGAATAGAATATGTGACCCGGATATACGTTATATACCGGGAGTATTCGTGGAAACTCTTCATAGAGAAGTGAAAACGCCTGAATACGGGGAATTTAGAAGTCAAGCGATTGGGTTTCATCTCGCATTTCGCGTGCCCATGGGCTACGTGGAAACAAAACCTAATCGTTTGATGTTTGAGTTGCCTGTGTACAGGCGTCCTATGAAACGTTTCCACGAATACTCCCGGCATATAGTATATTATGTGCATGTATAATGCCAACACCCCGGAGTTTACTCCTGTAGATATGCTTTCATAAAATTACAGAGAGTTTGAATTCTCCCAAGCAAATTACTTACCTGCCTTACGTATGTACTACGTATACCTACTATTAAGTCCTGAAATCTTTTACGTTGCCCATAGCTAGCATAGGTATACCAGCTATGACCAGGGTCTGAATTTTTATGAGACCAGAAACCGACCAACGACATGAACAATTAAAATCTTGGAACATAATGCTGGCTCTGTACTGCAGGTGTCGAAGTAATATCACGCTCCGCACGCACGGAGGACAATTAAGGCGAAGCACGGACTCGCTGAGAGGGTTGTGCCACTACTGTATTGTCGCCAGAGTGGTGAACGAGTGTATACTGCAGTTGGATGAGGTGGGTGTAGAGCAAGAGCAAGAACAAGAACAAGAACAAGAACAAGAACAAGAACAAGAACGAGAACGAGAGCAAGAAAAGCAAAAGCAAAAGCAGTAGCTGGTACGGTAAAGGTGTAGGCAAGTGAAAATCCTGGACCAGTTTCGAGGCATGAAGCAGACTGCTCTTCGGACTGGGAAAATCTCTAGGGGCGAAAGCATAGTTGAGGCACCATTTCGAACGGTGTCGCCGTTTCTTTTCAAGAGTTAGACATTGCCGTTATCCATACTTGGTGTCTGTCACGCTTCAGATTATTTCAAAGAGGTACCTAGACGAGAATACGAAGAAGAAGAAGAAGAAGGGTGAATTTCGCCCTCGAATAGGAAAGCGCGTGTCGTGTGGTAGCTGATAGTTTCGAGCTTACGTTGAGTATGTATGAAAGGGTGTTCGAAAGCATTATGTAGCAATGATTGATCATACATCGACGTGTCCTCTGATCCACTCTATCGAGACGCCGATTCAGCGAGTGAGTTTTGCGTATGAAAACGTCTCTTCTTTTTCCCATTCTGTTATGTTTTAATGAAAGGTACCAACGCATTTGTTTAGCCAGCCCCTCCTGGCTCATTTTTTACATACTTGCTTTTTTATTTCATTTTATTTTTCGTGTTTTTTCCTTCTGTTTGCTTCCTCTGGGCTTTCAACGAACCCACCAATTTTCGTACCACGAAAAAAAAAAAAAAAAATGTATTTTCTGTTTAACCCACAACCGCCGGTGTAAACTCTAGGTAAACCAAACCGTGTTCCGGTATCACAGCTGCGAGTGGCGTTCCGTAAAAGTGAATACGAAAAATAAATAAACGAACAAATAAATACGCGATTATTATTATTATTATTATTATTATTAAAATCCCTCGCTTCCAGTTATATGGAGCTTCCATTAGCCACCTCAGAAACTTCTTACGATGCAGTTCGTGGCCTATCTAAACAACAGATTCACTCGTTAGCTTCAGAACTAAGTGACTATTGTCTAGGCGCAAGCGAAACGGTGGATAATGCATTTGTTTCTTTCAATTTTGATCATGGAATTCTACTTCTACTTCTATAGCTTCAATTTTAACTAAGCTTTATTCCGCAGCTCAATGAATGACGATATTTTCGCACGAATTGATGCGATGTGTCGACTTTCCGATGCGTGTAGGCGGAGAAACGTTATCAGTTTATTTTATCGCTGATTCGTGAGCTCGTCATATCGTCTGGTCACGCTCTCTAGGCTTAGTCGGTTGCTCTGTCGTTAAACAATACATTTATGCAAATATCTGGCATTTAATTGCAAATGTTTTGCATACGCGATCGGCAAACGGTACCAGCGAACCTCCGACTGATTGTAAGCCGCTCAGCACCCCACCTGCAAATAGGTGGAGGCTGAAAGCCAGCCAGCTAGTCAATTCCTCCATAAAAGTTTCGCAAATTCTTTCCATGGTAAACGAAGGGGTGGAAATTCACCCCCGAAAATAATCTTGTTATAGATTTTCCGGTAAGATTTGATGTTATCCTTATCGTTGAATTATTATTATTGGAATCGAAGAAATTGCGCAATTCTTGCTCGGGGCTAAAGAGTTTTAAAGTGAGATCGTAAAATTGGCAAGTACCTACCTACCCTACAGCCCGGTTCGACTATGGAGAAAGACGCGGCTCTCGCGTAGGGAGACTACGGCGTTTTACAATTCCCGTGTAGAATTCAGAGTATAGGGGAAGAACGAGCGTGCTACACGCTTTTGCTACAAGCTAACGCAATAAAAGCTAAATAAAACTTCTCGTTGCACAGGTGTCCCCGGGGCACCTATGCCATCGGGAACCAGCGGGAGATAGGGAGCTTGCAGCATCCCCCTAGTACAGCTCCGCGCATTCATCTCGTCGGTATGAAATATTCAATAATTTCGAACCTAGATTTCACCGAATATAATTCACCATGTGCAGAATTATCTAAGCATATATATATACACATACATGTGATACGGTATATAGAAACCGTATAAAAGAATAACCGTGTAATAATAACAGTAGAAAAGAAAATCTCTCGCTCCCCAAAAAGAAAATAAAAAGGTAAAATTGAGGAAAAATATTAGCCTTGGCGACACAGTTTCTTTTTTCAGAAGGCAATCAGCAAATGGGCCAAAGTTACTTGGGGACACCTGCTCCGTCTACTACGATCCACCCTGAGTATGTATCTCGTGGTTGGTCTACGTACACCGGTATGTAATAAAAGCGTATGAAAAAGGTACAAGAGAGAAAAAAAAAAACAGAAAATGGCAAATGGCAAATTTTTAAACCAAGCCCCTCGATAAGTGAAATTTGTTAATTTCTCCTCACTTCTACTTCCTCTTCATCTATCTCTCACTCTATACGCTGGCAACCCTCTCGCGCCCTGTTCGCTTTCGGTTGGATAGACACGGTGCACAAACACAATCAGGACCCGAAGGAGCGGATTCGGGTAAGCGCGGTAAAGCACCGCGTATACCCCTGCCTTGCGGTGTTATGTATGTGTGAGTACAAACCAACGCTACCCCATCGGATGGGTTGGATAAGCACATCCGTGTCTGCAGGTCTCCTCGAGTCTAGACAGACAGCCTGACTCTCCCACAGTAGGTAGCGTTCGCAGCACACCACACCATGCCAGCACCAGCACCAGCACCAGCACCAGCACCAGCACCAGTACCAGTGCCAGTACCATACCATGAAGTGTGTAACATATGTACGTGTATATCTATGTAAGCAGCAGACCCGTTTCCCAACGCGTTCAACGCAAACCGGCTCAAGTACACGTAACAACTGTTAAGTACTACAATAGCATCAACGCCTCTAATTCCGTATTAAAGCTTAAGGTTCTGTCACGTTCATAGTTCTCAATCCTATATGTTAGATGGTTACATGTGCTTTCGGGCTGGATCTCATCATGTATCTCGAAATTCAGAAATTTGGAAACTTGATAGTTCCACCGTTACCGTGTGGCATATTATAATATGGATTTCCTTGTGATTTGGAACAACGTGGAAAAGATGTACCAGATGTATATTTCTTGAGGGTAGGTGGCTTAAACTTTGAGGAATTCTCTACTCGAAGAGATCACCGGAAGGTGCACGAGTGGACTGAATAAGTGGAACAAGACGTCATTCTTGGCGACTTTTTTTTTTTTTGTTTTAGCCAGAGGTTTCCTTTTTCTTGAATTTTCTTTTCTTTTTTTTTTACACGGTCTCGTAGGAAACAGATCGGTATACCTACCATTTCAACGAGATAGGAGAGAAACTACGAGTTCGTCTCAATTACGTATTCATACGCGAACTCGAGTACGTATACGATCTAGAAAGTGCCGGCGGGCGGACGACGGATAGAAAAAGAGAAGAGAAGAGAAGAGAAGACCGAAGGGAAGAAAATAGAAGATGAGATGAGATGAAATGAGAGGAGAAGAGAACAGAAGAGAAGGGAAGAGAAGAGTGGAGGGCCGTGGCCTGCCGTGTACGAGTCAATAGAAATGAAATATCAACGTTGACCCCACTCCATTTCCTCTGCCTCTTTCCTCCGTCTTTCCAATATGGGAGCCAAAGTGCTTTTCGATATCTTGAAAAATTCCTCCTGCTGCATTGCCGCTGGTTTTCCCTCCACCTCCGCCTTCTCCTTATTTTTCTTCTTCTTACGGGAACGATTTTATTTTTGATTTTATTTTAATATTGTATACATACAAATGTATATACGTATTCGAACACGGGTTTCGTATACTCAAATATTCTCTAGAAACGATCGAATCGCAAGCTCGAGCTTTCCGGGGTTTCAGGTAAATAGAAAGTAATTAATATCTAAGACAATGAAATAGTGAATTTTTCGTTTGCGGGGGAAAAAAATATGTTTGCCGAGAACGTTGAACCGCGTATAACGCGACTCGAGGGAATTTTCTTTTTAATCTACACCCCGCGGAGGCTTGAGGCTGTAAGTACGACGCTGATTACGAGGTGACTTCGCGTCTCAACTCTTGACCTCGCGTTTCTTTTTCAGATTTTTTAGTCATACGTATAGTTCTGCGCTAGCCAGACCTCGTTGAAAGTTTTTTCACTCATTGTGTGGGAGATATATACAGGTTCAACACTTTTAGACATTTAGAAAATCCACAGACTTACCATTAGGTGGGAATTCGTAGAAAAACGCTGACCTCGGGCTGAGGCAACTGAAACAAAATGTCAAAGAAAGAGAATTATTATTCGTCTCCTGCAGTTTGAATGTGAATTCAAATTTTCCAAAATTTCATACAAAATCCTTACGAAACTCACCAATCTATTGAGATACACATTTAGAGAGCGATCCTATGCAATAGGCAGAAAAGTTTCTGTCTAATAATTAAACTCCGCAACGGTAAGATCCGCAATTAGACGGATACCTACAGGCCTGTATAATTGCGGAGAGGAAACTAATTACATTAGACGTGACGAATTAATCCTTTCAGGTTCAGAAAAAACTCTCGTCTGATTCAATAAGGAAATACATACGTATATAATATGAAATAATTTTGAAACGGCTGAAAGGGGTAGGTGTATACGATGTACATATATGATGATCAAAAGTCATTAAGGCAAAATGCAATTACACGATCGTCCGGTTATATATTCTGTAATTAATTATTTTGAAAAGGGAAATAAACCGGAAGAGCTGATTTATTGCTCGTTCAATCGTATTTTGGCGCAACATTGTGAGGGTGAGATGATGAACAAACACCTCCAGTACGCGGAATCAGCGAGAACCTGCAACGTGTTTGGCATTCAATACTAATTGGACAGCCGACTGCAGTTTCGCCCCCTTTGACGTGCTTTTCGCGTTTCAATACCAAATTCAATGCCCATTTTCTGCTCCGGATTCCTTGAATTTCCATTTTTTTTTTTCCTCATAGGTACAATTCGTAGGGAAGAATAATAGGGATTGGAATATTTGTATTCAATTTTAATCGAACAGCAAAAATTTGTTGAAAACTGCGACGCTGTTACCTGAAATTGTCGATCGTAAATTCTTTTCTCCGATAATTTAACATCCAGGTAATTATCAGCGAACTGTTAGCGGCAATAAACTTCACCCCGCGATTATTACCATAACAAAATCGCTAATTGTATTCAAGCGTGGGGGCGGAGAATATCCGTGTTAAATATTTGATATAATCGTAAAGAGAGAGAGAGAGAAAAAAAGAAAAAAGATATACACATAAATATATATATTCAACCCTTAACGATCTGGGTTGTTAAAATTGAAACGCTCGTCGGAAATCAAGCCGATAATTTCGGCTAATGTAAAATCGCCTAGAGCACTTTCTGCGCTTAGCTCCATCAGCCCTGTGCAATCTCTGATTCTAATGTACCAGAGTTAATTAGACAGTAAATATCTCGGGAAACGGGAATCGGGAGATAGGCGAAACGCAGATATGTGAACCAGTTACTGTTAGCAATAATAATAGAGCCGAGGTTTAAACGCGTGTATAGTTTAGATCGGTATAGGTACCGTTTTCTCAATCTCAACCAACTCGTCACTGACGTTGAATTATCACATATAGGTATGAGTCTACCTACACACCTACGGTGGATTTTGCCCTGCGGAAATCGCGGTTAAATTTACGATGTTAATTACTCCGTGAAATTGGCGATGTTTTACAAAATTACATCCAGACATCTGTTACCGCTTTAACTTATCACGACTCACATACCGTTATCTCTATTTCCATAACCGTTTTAGTGACAAATAAATTTTTCTCTTCAACGTATGGTCCCTATACTGGAAGCTGCAAAGATTTTCCTTCCTTTTTTTTTAGAAATTTGTTCGATTTCGTTTGATTTTTTAAATTTTTTGTATCAACGACAACTTCTTTGCTTCTCTTACCTTTGGTAAGTTTGTTGATTGGCGCCTGGGGTCGTGGTCGTATTCTGGGTGGCTAGGGCCAGTTTTTGTTGCCTCTGCTGTAGCATCTGACGTCCAAATACTCCGTAACCAAACCCGTAAATTTCGTCCTCTTCCTTGTCGCTCAGACAACTCGAGGGCTATAAAAATCCGGAATTGTTATGTCAAACTTATATACATGTATTTAAATATCTATATCAGATATGTCAGTGTAGGTAATTGAAATCTATTGATGAATAATATATTTTATTACAATTTTTTATTTTTTTTCCCTCATCTTAGCCGAAATAAAAACGGGAGAGCTAGAATAATTACAGAGCAGCTGACTTAGTTGTAAGAACATCAATTATACTCTGTTCTTTTCACGTGAGTTTTATTTTTTGGGTCTTTTGTTTTTTTTTTTCAACATCTTTTCTTTATTTTCTCATTTCATTTTTTCAGACGACAAATCCTTTGTAAAGACTTGCTGGCTTTTGCCTGGAGACAAACTAAACTACTGAAACTCAACTAGTTACAGAAACTTTTTCATTGTATTGGTCACTTCGCAAAAGAGAGCAAAAAAGAGAGATATAGAGAGAGAGAAAAAAAAAGAAAAAACAGGAAAAAAGAAAAACGAAGTTAATCCTTGTTAAACCGTGACTTTGAATTTACAGCTGAGCAGCTTATATACCTACTATGGCTATGGCTCGCGTATGTACTTTCATTTCATTCGAATTCCCACTTTTAAACGTCATTCGCATGCTTTTTCAGTGCCGATAATATTCGGACAACGGCAAAACCGAAACGTTGCTGATAAAAGTAAATAATTATTAAAAATTGAGAACAAAAAAAAAAAAAGAAATCATTAAAACGTTCATCTATTTCCGTATAATCTTTGACGAAAGGAATAGTTTCAATGAGAAGAAGTAGATGTAAAGAATAAATGAATGAATGAATGAATGAATAAATTAATTAATCAATTAATTAATTCACGACGAGACGGCGTGGCGGGTAGAATAAGGTGCCTGGTTCAATATGTGTATGTGTGTGTGTGTGTGTTAGTCCATTTTACGGTGACTTTTCACACGTATACTTACCGAGTATTTTCCCGGCACGTAAATGGGCTGTGAATGACTTGTGGTAAGCTGAGTGTTGGCCATTCTGGGGGATACATTTGTTTCTCGTCGTCGCAGTTCCTCGAGTGGCTCCAGAACGTCCCCGTAATGCGTTCTGAAGAGGTCTGCGTACCTCGAGGCGAGCCCCTCCAAATACCCTCGTTCGCCCTCCTGGAACACATATTCGCGGGACGTCAGACTCGTGAAAAACTACGGAATCACCGCTAACATAAGATCGCGTGTTAAGGGTTGAAGAGAGAAAAAGAGAGGGAGGGAGGGAGGGAGGGTGAAAGGGCGAAAGGGGTCCGGTCAGTTGGCAAGCTTCCCTCGTGAAGGAATAGAAGATCATTGTTTTTCCTTTTTATCCATATAGAAGCGGAAGATAAAAAATAAAAAAGGTGTAAATTTTGGAGTCAAGACACGCGCCTTACCGCATTAATATTTCAAGATTTTAGCATCGATTCAAAGAGCTACGCTTTCCACCTTTTCTCATGCAACTTTATGGCTTCTGGCTTTGTCTGACGTGAACGTTTAGATATTCTCGGTGTTAAGCACCCCTCGTTTACTCTCTTTTGTTAACGGAGGTAATAGTTTAGAGCTGAGAATTAAAAGTAACAAAAACGGTTCCATTACCTACCCCCTACGGTGTACTGGATTTAAATCGCATTTGTTAATACTTCAGCTTTTCGTTTGAATATTAAAGCGCCGAGACGTCTTCGGGTCTCGATTTTAAATCGGAGTAGTAGAGGTCGCCGTCTAGTCAGACAAGAGTGAATACATTACGCTTGTCATTTAGTTCCGTATATACATGTGCGGCGTCGAGCGAAATTAATATTTCAGGAATTATTGAGGGTTGGATTTAAACGAGAGATAATAAAGGGAGAAAAAGGGAAAGGGAGAAAGTTCGACGTAAATTACAGTACGGTGAGAGGTAAAGATTTTCATTACGATAATCAATCTAGAGAATAAGAGAGAAAGAGAGAATTGTAGAAAAGACATTAAAAAAGCATCAGCGATGTCTGAGGCCGAGAAACGGAAGCAATTTTCTACCTCTCAATAACCTACGCGGAGCTATTAATTAGAATTCCAATCTTCAGCGACGCGATTCTACGCCTGCAAGCCTTCCACCTTATACATTAGGGATGAACGTTCAATGGTCAAACTTCGACTTTGGAATAAAGATATCTGGTGCAGCAGGGCAATGAAATATCTGAAAATTGATAAGAAAAAATTTCATACTTGAACAATAATTCGTGAACTTTCATCTAGGAATAATTAAAACTGAACCGGTGCTTTATATTTAATATACCACCTACGTTATACGGTAAAGACTAAAGATGCTGTTTATTCCCTCAGTTGGACATTTTTTTCATTATTTTATACCTACTTGCTTTGAAAAGTTTTGGTAGAACCTTTTTTTCGAGTAGGTATATAGGTATATAAGGTATGCATAACTTTATACGAGGTTCGCTACCCCTAAGTGTGTAGGTAGGGTATAGGTACCTCTACCAGCAACGTTTCTAGTTGACTCGAATTTCTTTACCGTTGAATAATCTTAAGCGGTTATATTACAGACCTGACCAAATCTTTCTCTCCTTCTCCTTCTCTTTCGCTTTCTCTCATTCGAAATGTAAAAATAAAAGATTCGAAACTTTGCCAATTCCATATTTCCTTTGATCTATATAGATATACACGCGATATGCGGGGTTTGGTTTATCCGATACCTACCTACCTACCAACCTACCCCAACCCCCTCGATCCTCCGTTCCCCCTTCTCGCTCTTCGCAAATAATTCAACTCGATTCAATCTTGAGGATTGCTTTGAGCTGCGGCGAGTCGAGATTG
This sequence comes from Tenthredo notha, assembly GCA_914767705.2. NCBI lineage: Eukaryota > Metazoa > Arthropoda > Insecta > Hymenoptera > Tenthredinidae > Tenthredo > Tenthredo notha. The sequence continues at coordinate 413,901 of OU611914.1, read as the reverse complement.
AAAAGAAAATTTATTTTATTTAGATTTCGTACTTTTCTTTTTTCGTTTTTGTTTCGTTTTTTTTTTTCTCTCTCTTTTTCGTCGGTAAATTTTCTTCTTCTCATTTCTAGTTTTTCACTTTTTCACTAATTATCGGGTACAACGACGGCGAAAATATTAACGCAAAACAAGCAGAAAAAAGAAAAGCAAAAAAAAAACAACGTGGAAAAACCTATGTGCGGCTAATAGTAATTGGGCAGTCGACGCGGTTGTTAAGAGGACGGCATTATTTTCGGGTCCAGGGGTCCCTCGATCGGGCGTTGCACCCGCCATTAGCGGTCTACCACTTCACCGGTGCCCACTGTTCATGGGCACCCTCATTATTTACATATATACTTCATCTCGTTTCGCACACCGTCGTCGTCGTCTACCGGCGGGTCTGGGTCCTTTTAAATTTTAGTCATACCTACGCGAAAATTAAATCAGTTCTTGATTCAGACAGAGGCGTAGGTACCCCGTTCCCTTTCGTTGCTTCGGTTTCATGCTGCCTTTAACGTTCATGAAATTGAACCACCCTGACGACAAGCTTACGAGACTTTCGGCTCTCCGCCTTTACCTATATACAGCTATATATATATATTTATATTACATACACGAGGGGTGTATTTCTATAAACGTTGTGGAAAAGTACTTAATTTTACGACGAGTCCTACCCCTTTCCATTTCGCGACCCCCCCAGCAGAGTGACTCCCGTTCTGAGATGGCTGCAGCGCAACCTCCTCGTAAATTTTAACCGTAAATTACCTCCAACTTAATTAAGACGATAAATTACCTAATTTCCAAACATCGATTGAGGTTTACTCGTCTTATATTCCGCAGACAATTTGAAAATACGAGTCCCCAAGAGCCAAGCTCTATCCGTATATATCTGATACCTACATGCAGCCATATCCGAGTTCATTTCTACGCGAAAATAACAGCAGCGTTAATATTCGGTAAGATTTTCGGTATTTTCTCAGCTTTTTTCGGTACGAGTCCTGACTGTCTACTATACGTATAGGTACATTCGTTGCAATTTTCGAAAGTGGTGAACTACTTTGACTGAAATATATCTTTCAACGAAAAAAGCTCGCTGTCTATTTCTTTAGTAAGTATACGACGCAGCGCTATTCTAGGTAGTCAGAAGTGAAGACTAACGGAAGGCATACGGTGTAATAAACAATACGAGACGGAGGAAGTAATGAAACTGAGTATACACTCGAACATATTGTTACAGGCGTTTCATTTTTCCTATCTTTTATTTTTTTATTTTTTTTTACTTCTTTATTCTTCATCCCCCGTGTCTTTAAATATATATCTTTACTTAAATCTCTTCTTGGTATCTAAAAATGAGGAAAGGATCTCCTCACGGTTCGCTGCTTGAAGAATAAATCGAAAAATCGCGTCCCCATACGTATTACGAAACCCGTCTTATACACGGGTTGAAATTTATCCCGACTCGGAAACAATTAAACGCAGTTTCCGTAGTGGGTACGTTGGATGAAACAGCGCGCGGCCATCAGGGTAATGGTCTTCTGCCTTGTCGCATTGTTAAGATCGAGACGCAAAGAAAGGTTTTAGGACTTTAGAGTAAAAACGACGAACGGACGGACGAAGCTGGGGAATCCGCCTGATGCAGAACGCAAATTTCGAGCTTTTAGCTTGCCAGAATTTCGGCGCCAAGCTTAAGAGCGTCACGTTAATCTCTGCTTGTTCGTCCGACCCTCGCCTTCCGGCTTGTTCTCCAGTTCTCCTTTTATCGAGTTCGATAATTCGGAGCTTTTTAATTCACGTGGGTATCGATTTAATTTTCTTTCTTTTTCACACAAATTATCGCGAAAGATGGTTCTCCTTGATAAGCGAAACCATGCTTCTGTCTGGCATAGAAAAAGAATAAGAAAAACTAAATAGTCGCATCAGCAAACCACCCTTAGGAAGTCGTAGTACCGCGTAGTGGTGTGCCGAAGAATAAGCAAGCTCAACTATATTTCGACGGGCTTTTCGAATCCCATTACGAATAATAAGTCGATGGATGCATGCATGAGGATATGTATACATACACATCCACGTGTGTATGTAGGCGAATGTGGAAGGCGGGTGTTTTTCATACGTCCGTTTTTACCGCCGGTATATAGCTGTAGGCTCGGTACAGTACATGGTGGGGTATACATAGAACGATTGTCAAACGGAGCGAGAGCCTCGTGTCTAAAGCTTTTCACTCGAAACAGCTCCTGCAAGTATATTTTAATCGTAAAAGTGCATTTCCCTTTCTATCTATATCTGTATAGCAATGGCCGGCGGGTTGCAGAAATGCAAGGAAATGTACCCTCGCGGGGGATGGCGTAGTCGGGTATTGTCCCTGGCGCGAAAACAGAACAGGAAGCGTGCCATTGTCGGTTCAGTGTCCTTCCCTGCTCGCAAAATCCTCAATATTCAATCCTCAATTCTGAGACCTCTTTTACCGAAGAGCGCAGTTTTTACTTCGTTTTGCTGAAAATTTCGTGCGTTTTTTTATTGACCCGCTTGTATATATCCAGAAAATTGCAGAGGGGCAGAGTTCTAGCTGATATTTTGAAAATTTGAACTGCGAGTCGCCACTTTTGAGGAAAACTTATATGGTCATATGGCTAGGGCATTTTTGTGGCTATATGCCGGTACAGGGGATGAAAAAAAATCCCGTCGCGGCTTATCCACGTGAGCACGATGACCGTGACAAGCTAGATAATTAATCATCAAGCGAGATGAAGGCTTTGAAGACAATTAATTACGCAGGGGTTAAGCATTACGCTCCCTGAGCAAATCCCCGAAGCGTGAAAATTTTTTAATCAACAGTTCTGATTGATTAAGGGGAAAGTAAAGGAAAACTCGCTCTTCAAGTTTTGATAGAAACTGGCTGAAAGTATCGATTTTCAACAAATATATTATAAACTTTTATTTCTTAATTAATAAATCTTCGATCTCTAAGCGAATCATTTTCAGCTGGGCTAAACATCGAAATTCAAAATAGCGATAGAATTGGACGAAAAAATAGACTCCTATGAGAAATCTATCCAGGCTCTTCAAGCTCAATTTGTCCGGTTCTCTTCTGAGCTTATAAATTAATCGACTGCCACATGGTTCCATCCCGAAATCGCACCTAATGCGTGCGTGTTTTTTCTCTTTTTTTTCGTTTTTTCTGGCAGCTGTGAGCAGGTGAACGTCACGACAACTTGGAGCTGATTTTCGCAGGCAACTGCCAGCGTCTGACAGCTTGACGGATCGGTGTCGGCCGGATCTAATTTAAACGAAGCATGCTGACTGACAGACGTGAATTAAAAACAGTCCAGCAGTCGTCACCTGCAGCAAGGCGTAAGACTGTACAGAAATGCGTTTTCCCGTTTTTCATTTCTTCCATTTTTTTACCCCTTCTTATTAAAAATGAAGAAAAAAGAGAAATATGTTACACTCGTTCGATACGCGTTTATTAATTAGTCGCACTATGAAGAAAAATTGGCGAAAAAATTCAATATTCCAATCAAACTTTATCAAATATAATCGAGGTACTGTTTCAATTATCCGCGGATTCGTATAATCTCATTCGAATATCTCTGATCTATTAATTTTTTGTCTTCCTTTATGCGTTTTTGATTTTTCAATAAAATTGGCAGAAAATTATTTCGCCTATTATTCGCATATCCGATATCACCGAGGGTGAAAAATGACACACACTAATTCAGGGAAAGTTTCAGAACCGTCAAAGCACACGGTATAGTGTATCGGTTTTACTCTTGTTCGATCACTTAATGATATTACAGGATGTTGTTTAACGGGTAAATATTACCTCGGCAGAATACGGCGATTAATTGAAAGCCGCATTAATTCATGCGAGCCAATTCCGGGCGGCTGTTCACGTGTTGTTAACTCGTGTGGGTGCGAAATTGCTGTACCTTAAAATTTTAATCGCATGTATATGGATATGTTCGTCGTGCCCGATATGAAAAAATAATTTTGATGAGTCTTTCGTCTTCTTTTCAAAATTTCATCAATTTTCATAAAGTTTTCAAGTAAGCTTTTTGGAATAGACTCCAGAAGCACGGATGTGTGACGCGTTACGAGAAACCGATAATTTTTCATAGTTGTGTATGCGAAACGCGACCGATAAAGGTCGCGGAAAACAATGAGCCCTTGTATTACAAAACTGGAGTTATTGCCGCGTGGTATTTTCGAGAAGATATACCTATAGGTACATATAGGTATGAGTATAATAATGGGGAACCGTTGACGCCGGCATCGTCAAAGCAAAATATCGCACAATGGAACCGCGAAAGCGAACTTCTAGTCTATGTAGTAGTGCGAGTTAGAATTCTATGTGTAAAGCACGTGCTCGTGCAATATATCCTATGTAAGTACCCTCGTATATAAATATACGCATGTGTATATCCTACCCTCGCGAAATCGCAGCTGTCCAACGGCGATACGGTCCTATATGTATGCGATTGCTAATTTTGCAACCAGCGCTGTAGATATCGATGAAAAGTCAAGCACCACATGGCAGAGCGTGTATGGGGTCTACACACGTCGTACACCTTTTATTTGCGAAATCAATCATACCAGGCCGGATTCATACCATAGATTAAAAAACAAAAATTGAAGCAACAAATTCTCGATTATATACCACTGGCATTGGCCAATAATCCCGAAAAATTCTTTACCCCTTCGTGAATATATAGTACATGCTAAATGAGGGCAAGGGTAAAGGTCTCTTTCATAAGGGTGGAAATCCATAACAGGTAAATATACGAGAAGGAGAAAAATACAAGAACGATATCCGTGGGAATTGAGGAAGTATTATGGTGAGTACCGGGTATGGGTAATTAGCCGGAGACATCACCGATGCAGACATCAATTAAGCTAGCTATAGTATATAAGGATTGATTCGAATTGCGTGGAATAATATATGTCAGTGTAGAACGAATCTTATTCTACACCATACATACGTATAGTTGTGTTATTTAATAAATGAAAGAAAAATCGATTTCAAAGAAAGAGGGATCATATGATTAAAGACTGTGCGAGAGATAGGTAGATGATCTCGTCTGCATCAGAGTTTGCCATGTACGAAATATGAATTATGCTCCGTTTTCGCGCAGATGGTCATGTCACCTGTCAAATGTAAGGATAATTAGTTTAGTTTCGAAATACCTGGAGATTCTGTATCACGAATTCATGCGGGGTGTGTAAACCCCATGGAAAGTTAATACCGGCGTGGAGAGTAACGATGGGAAAAAGTGTATCGAGTCAATAGATGTATAAAATATAGGTGATTAAATCAGTAGCGAGGTAGGTATGCAAATACAATGAAATAAAAATACGGGGTACGGAACATCTTCTATTCTTCTTCTTGTTCTTGTTCTTGTTCTTCCTCTTGTTCTTCTTCTTGGTGTTCTTCAGGGTAAAAAGTTTGTGCTTCGGTACGTACCTATACCCGCGGATTCGCGAGAGCCGGATTACTCCGCGAACAAGATAATATATTTATATACAGGAGTGTAAATTGGTAGGAAGAAGAAGCCAATCTGGGAAAATCCGATTACTTGCTTTTACCAGGACTGAACCGTTCCCTCTCGGTGGATCCCTCTTTCTCCATCTCTCAGCAGAGTTCTCAGATTTTGCGGGCCACCCTAAGGTGCTGCTGCTCCTTTGCCACTAATAGAAGAGACCTCGACGCTCTCTTCGTCGAGCAACGTATAGCTTCACCTCGTATATTGATACATATATATATGTATATAGTATATACCCGGGTTCCAGGTACATATACACATATACATAGACATACATGGATAGATACCTACTGCCCACTGAGAGTTGCACCACGAAATCAGTTTCGGTGTCACGTAGATATTCCGCACCACGTTCTACGTCGTCCATGACTGTCTGCAGGGTTGTGCACCACTCGAGATACGATAGGATACATATCGACCCCCGCAAAGCCGTTATTCAATTTGTACTCGGGTGTTGTTGATTGTACACCTAATCCCATTATTGTGGACGTCGACAAGCCGAAGTAAGACCGAAACTCCTATGGGCCAGACACAAAGCTTCCAAATTTATTTCTATCCCTTGCGTCGTACCGTCGTCTCGTCATCCCTTCGCTATAGTCGCAGGGTAGAAAATCTCAACGGGTTATCCGACACAAGCGCATATGACCATTAGATTTCAGAAATGATAATCGATCCGTTATTGATTCGCCCATTTCCTATATTATTCGCAAATCCAAAGGGTGCAGGGGGAGGAAATAATTGATAAAGCCTAGCGAACCAGGGAGATATATACACGACCTGGTATCGGATATACGATACATAAATCTTGAAAGCTTCTAAAATGGTTAATCCTCGGTTGAAGTAAAAAGAAGAAAAATTTCCTTTCCGAAAGAATTACCTGAGCTTTAAGGGCCAGAAAGTGAAAATATGGGGCAGAGCTTTTGTCCGATGTAATGGATTAGGGGAGTATTGAGACCCACTTAGCGAATACTTTTATCAGTTAGTAAGAATTTTTGTGTTCTCTTATCAAAGATGTTGACGTACATAATTAAAAGTCATTTTCATTTTACAGACTTATAACTTTCGGCCGAAGAACGAGAGAATGTTTTCTAATGAGGGGTGTATAATAGTATATCTTTAGCTATATACAGGTATATACATCGTCGTGCTTTTCTTCTCTCAAAGCAATTCAGATACCTAGATGTATCTTATGTCTTATTCTTTTATAAAGAGAATACAAAACCTGGGCTCCTACTTCTACCCCCAAGAGATGAGATATTTGGAGAAAGTTGTAAGTTTCGCGTTTGAAGTTGACGTATCAAATTGAACACGGTATGGTGTGTATATACGTATATAGGACAGGAGTGAGTAGGTATCGTGGGATATTTCCTTAGCTTCTCTTTTGCAACTTAAACGGCATACGAGTGGGTATAGAGGTATGAGGTATAGGTATATATGAGAAAAGAAAAGTGGAGAAATAGCGGGGCAAACTTTCTGATAGAGGTAACTCAAACTTTCACCAACCGATATATCACACGTTCGGGAAATGATTTTAGAACGAAAAACGAGAAAGAAAAAACCAAAAAGAAACAAAAAAAACGACTCGCTCAGAGGCGAGGGAAAAATGTCCAACCTACAAACAACCCTCACCCACTCGACTTTCCTCCATTAAATTATACCCTCTCTCTCTGTGATATTTCTCTCTTACGAAAACTTCCTTCCACATAACCCGGCGGGAAATGAAAAGCGAACCGCAAGAATTACACAAGAATTACACAAGAATTACAACTCATGTACATGAACCCAACTCAAGTTTCGTACGGTTTCGATGATCTATTTAACCGAGGGTGTCTCTTTACGCGAGAACTCGATAAACTTTTCGTTTATTTTTTTTTTTTTCATCTCGAAAACGATTCCGTACAAGGATATCGTACGTAAAGTTATACTTAGGGGATGTGAAAGAAGGTATTTGGCCGACACTTAATCGTTGAGAAGACGGGGAGGCTAAACGAGCGCTGAGGTATAAAATAAAGTAAGAAATAAAGGAAACTAGGTATAAATTTGTCCGCAAGTAGCTTGAATAATAGAAGGAAATCTCGGTTCGGTAATTTCGTTGGTGAAATTTGTAATTTTCTCCTTTAAATTCCATTCTCAGAACCGGCAATGCCAAACGTTTGCAGCGAGAACTGTGGGCCACTTTCCACTATTTTCTCGAAGCGAGTGTGCCTGAAGGTTCATTCGTTACCCTACCCTCCTCCAGCCCCGCGGAGACGTTTAAATGGGTAATTTTTACACCCACGATTTTTACGCGGTTTTTTTTTTCCTTTTTTTTTCTTTTTCCACCGCGCTAGCTTTAATGCGAATTTATGCTTTCGAGTTAATTACGCGACACTAATTTTTGCCCAACTTTGTTCAGAATTGAGCACCATACCACCCCTATTCCCTCTATCTATCTCTCCATCTCTCTTTTTTCGCCCTTTACTCTTGAGATAATTTAAAGATTTTTAAAGTGCTGTCCTTAATTGCCTTATAGTCCTACCGCTGATTGCTACTTCATTTATCAGAGAATGTCGGTACAACATGTTTCGGGTAGGTATATAACAATTCGATCATTATGAAATACTTTCATTCGATGATACGTATACTAGGCTTGTACAGTATATCATATGCCCCGAGGATACGTGTATAACTAATAAAGGGTCCGTAAAATTTTTAATCGCGAAACACAATACAGCAAGCTACCTGTTTGCGAAATTTCTACCGAGTTCAAATACTGGAATTAATTATTAATCACATTCTACCTACTCAGGTTTAATTGAAAAACTTATCCGCGGCTTAATATTTACCCGAGTTTCTAATTGAGAATTAACTACCACTCAATGCACGCGGGTACTTACAACCTAAACATTATTGCATCCGGATGAGAATTCAGTTAAAATTTCATTCAAGGTATGAGCGAGGATCCGGGTTTCTAAGCAATTTGAAGAAAAAAGTACACTAAAAAGTAAAGGACATATCCACGACTAGATTCGAAAGAAGTTTCGTCCACCCCTGATCTAGTCTAGTTCGCTTTTAATAAAAGGGTAGAGAAGAACATCCATCGGGCACAATTCCACTATCCTTGCGTATATATTTTTTAAAGGGTAACTTTTCCCCGCAGAGTAAGACCCCAGACCCAGACGAGAAAAGGGATCTGAGGACGAGAGGGCGTATTGACGATGCCGAGCCTGGTAGTATGGAGCATGCCGAAGAAGGGGCCAAGAGTAGCGATGATACGTGCGTGGAATAGCTTCGGCGGTTTCAACTCCTTGGAGATTTGGGTTTGGGTTTGGGCTCGGGCTTCCAGGGTCCGGGTGCGTCCTAGACGTCGGTGACTTGGGAGGTAGTCGAAAATTCGAGGAAGGAGTAAAGGTGGTACTGAGGGGCGGCTGGCTACCCTCGAGGCAACAATCTTAAAATATCACCCAGCGGTGCCCGGGCGCATGAGTTATCGCGGTATTTAATCATCCCCAATAAGCTCCGTTCCTTCTCCCTGCAGTCTCCCTTATATTCCTCTATTTTACTCCCCTCCTTTTTCACTCCAACATTTATCCCTCTAGCTTATTTTTCTCTCTTATTTTTTACCTTTTTCATTTCTATATTTCTTTTTACTTTTTTTCATTCTTTTTTTTTTCTCGCACCCCCTGCCAAAGATCGACTAGTCTTACATCAAGGCCGATTGCCCCTCCATCATTCCAGCTCCATTCAATGCTGTCTACACATACATGATACTTTATTTTTAAATACTATTTTACATAAAAACTATATCTACTGCTATAGCCACGCATGTATAATAAAGATGCAAATTTCTTCGAACGGAAATGTAATTTAGATTTCGGTTAGGGGTCAAAAGCTTTTCGCAAAGTATGCTAAGTGAAACGGAGATAATCCAAAATTAATACCGGGGTACGGTGAGCGAGACGGTGCCGCTTCAAAAGTTCGGATAAAATTTGTATAGGTCTTTATAACGTTGGCTTCTGTAACACCGTTAAAACGATTCGATGTGCTATTAACGAGGGTAAGGTAGTTGAAGCAATTCCCGCATTACGTAATAATAATAATTCAAAGGTACGTTTCATTATATTATTCAGTTGAACTGAACTCGGATCTAGTCGCGTTTCTGCTATAGCTTTGCGGTTTTATTTTTTTAGACGTAAATAAAAATATAAAAAAATATAGAAACCAAAAAAAGGAGATCGTAGCTCAGAATTATATTCAGACAGTAAATAAATACCCATATAGTGTATAGAAAATTCATCATCCACGACTATAAATTGGCTAATTAAACTTTAGGCGAAATTATTATACACGTATACAAGCTGCACATTCGTTGTTATACAGGCAAACAATTTTCGAGATCGTAAATTTTCATTATTATTTATTAGCAAGAGACATGCGCTGCAGCCTGGTACGTCCAGCGATTAAAATCATAACCAGAGGGTGAAAAAAAAAGAGGAGTAAAAATAGAAAAAAATAAAATAAAAAGCAAAATCGGTCAAGGGTTAGGCACATACTAATACTATTGTTTAATCAGTGAATTATAAACTATTTTGCATCTACTAGCTAGCCCATATTTTCATCTCGTTTCTCTTCATTGTGTGCAGTTTAGCTGTTCATCTCTAACATACATATAGATATACCTATAAGAAGAACAACAGGGGCTGTTAATTTCCTGGGAGAATATCTTGGTGAAATATTCTTGCCATCAAGCGTATTGTAGAACGACACGAGGATCAGGAAGTTGTAGAATGGTGTATGCGTGTGGTTTATGTATATTATATAGTATATACAGAGATATACCAACGATGGACGTAGTGGGCGTATAATAGGTGTATGTATACACGGATGTGCCTAAATTCACTTTGTAGGCACGAGCCATTTGGCGTAGGGGTGAAATCCGGCCATGTAATCTGGGCACATACTCATAATCTCGCCTAGTGCTGCTACTGCTACTCGCTAGTATACATACAGTTGATATATATACTTAATACGATATTACACTCACCGCGGAAGTCCCAATGTACTTGCAACAACTACTCCTCCTTCATCTTCAAGAAACTCTTGTTTTATGCCCGGAAACCCCCAGCTCATTCTGATTTCCATAATCATACTGGCAGAGAAATTATACTAGATTGTATATATATATGCATTTCTACCTATATACACGTATCAGAGTCTGCAGGGAGAAACAGGGTTGGAATATACATATAGGGTAGTTTTCACTAATGATATAAAGTTTGCCATTTCTAATGGACGTTCATTCGAGTAGGGAGATCCGTCTTATAACCATCCGAATTGTGCGTGATAAAAATCTTCTTTTTTTTTCAACTCTTTAAGGAAAGTCCTGCGGGATAGGGTCGTAATTCCAAATTAGGATAATTAAATGAATTAGGAGACGTGGAGATTATGGCCTCCTCGCCTGCTACACACCCTCGCCTTTCGGCTAGCTATATATCTATTTACTACTACTACTTTGGTACCGTTGCGTTGGTTGGGGTCCTTTTCCTTCAACATAGGTACCTTCCTACGTGCCCTTTACAGCCTGGTTTCATGCCACGAACTCGTGACCCGTTCCCCAGTTCCCGTTCCCGTTCCCGTTCCCGTTTACGTCAAGCAATATCCACCTACCTACGAACCTTGGTCCGTAAGTAAAGGAAGGTGGCTAAACTGAAACCACCTAGGGTGCTGAGCTCCCTTTACGTTGCAATTTAGCTGTTCAACTTCGTAATATGTTACGCGATAATTTAGACCCGCGACACATCTTGGTGGCATCAAATTTGCCCAGTCTATTTCTATAAAGGTCGACAGTTTTTGACGGAGGAAAGATCATTTCATTTTTCTTTTTAGGGATGAAAAGAAATTCGACCTCTTTACGTAAGATTGCAGATATTCTGTTCCGTCTCAATTCTACACCTAATACGTATTCGCAACCGCGATATCAGGTAGACGAAGCTTGGAACAAAAAACAAAAAAAACTAAAAGAAAAAATAAAAGTTTAAAAGTTAAATTGGATCTTCAACCGAAAAGTTTCGAACGTGACCGGTGTCGATGACGTTTAACGAGTTCTACGGCCCTTCCTTGGGGCCTAGTTTTGCTAATAACTTAATACCTGCGAAGGTGCTTGCTTTTTACGGGTCAAGTGGCAATTTTTTTTTTTTCCTTTTCCTTTTTTTCTTCGGGGTAATCATTCCTGAGGCTGTAACAGGGTTCGTTACTTATTTCAAGCACGTTCCTCGGCAATATCTATATCCGTATGTTCGTCGTGCCCAAAAATTTCTGAAAAAATTTCATCTTACGATTCTCCTAAATTACATACATGTCCTTAATTAAATATGTGGCCATGTTCAGAACGATATAGTCTAAACTCAAAACTGATTGTCTCGTTTCTTTATTTTTCTTCAAAATTTATCACCTGCAGTGTCAGATATAACAATCTCATATTTTATTCCCTGTGTGTTTATACGTATAATACGTTCCCCTCGAGTTATGCAAATTTTTATTCCGTTTTTTTGGAGAAAACGGATGCTTTAATAACCTACCAAGGCACGTTCGAGGCAGGATACATAGCGTTTTAAAATATTTAGTCGTTTTAATATCAGTAATCATCTTATACACCGGTACTTAATTTTTCATTTTTTTATTTTTTTTCATATTTATTTGGTATTCTATTAAATTTGTTCATCAGTGCAGCAATCGTTGAAAGACGAAACACCCCTACGCCCGAACCAAACGTTCATTTCGGTTTAATCGAATCATATATAAAACATCCACCGTTTTTAATCCTTTTTACAGAAGAGCTACTGTACTCATATAGGTATACAGACACGTAAGCGGATTTAGTTAAAAATTCTCTTTGCTATACCATCACGGGGGGCAGGGGCTCCAAAAAACTCAATTGCACAGAACAAACAAGGGATGTACAACGTACCGCGCACACCTATACCTATATCTATATCTACGTACACATCATAGAACTCGAAGGTGTATGTAGTATGTGGAGAAGAATTGAAGGGCATGCATTATGTCGCCGTTGGAAGCTGCGGAGATAATATCTGCAGAAACTCAATACCGTTGTACATATACCGTTATACGTTATACGGTTGATATAGGCGCCATGGCTGGGGTTGGGAGATTGAACCCTTCTCAGATGTCGAAAGATACCGAATTATTAGAGTTATGCTTTTCGAATGACGAGATCATTTGCATTTAAATACGGGCTCGTGTCTCCTGAGAGGAGGGGCAGGCCATACGCAAAAAGAATAACGTTGCCTTTGGATTATATCACATCCTCGACAAGGTGGCTGTAAGTGACGAACATCAGAGTTTCGAGATGCACGAGCTGCATTTCATGCATATAAATTATTCGTTTATAATAAAAATTCTCAAAATTTCAATGCTCGTTTTATTATCCTGTTTACTTCTATATATACCTATTCGTTTAGTATTCTACGAAACCACCGGCAATATATTCCAGGATAGTTGACTTGAATTACAGACAGGGGATACTTTTTATGGTCGAAATGATTCTTTATTTTATCTTCATTCGTATTTTTATTTATAGCCACCTTTCCACTATATCTGATGCATCTGAAATTGGTTGAAAATTGCTAGATCCTCGATAACGATTTTCGGGAATTTGAAATCACTGATTTTTTCTTGGGAAAAAAGTTCTGCTGTTACATACAGGTTTCGCAAAAATTTTCGTCAATTGAATAGAGTCCTTTCGTTTTAACCAGAGCAATACATAATTAGTCTGGTCAGGGTGAAGATATTCGTATAAATTTGTATCTCGGGCTAAGGGAAGAGAGAAAAGCCGGGAAAATTCGAGGAGAATGAAACGTCCAAAGCCCTAATACAATAAATAACAACGATTCTGAACGAAAATTCGCAGACCTCGAATCCTCAATCTCACGGCTCTGTATTATTGTATTATACGACCTGCGAGGTCTGTTCGTTCTTTCTTTCTACCCCTGGCTCAGTCGACAGTCTAGGGTGACAGTTTAATGCGAATATTTTATAAGAATGGTCAAATGTAGAGGGAGGAAAGAAAATTCCATAAGAAAACGGGGATTCTTCAATCTCAAAGTAACTTCGAGACGCACTTACTTTCCCCACCTTAGATTACAATTTTTTTTTTTTTTTTAACTGTATTACAACGCGGCATGTCCTCTCGTTCTTTTTTCACCTATTTTATTGAAACAAAATGCTTTTTTCTCTTATATATATATCGTTAAATTCTCTTCCTCGCGCCCATTAGGTACACAAGAAAGGGAGCTGGGGGTCTGAGAGACGCTGCAGAGATTCGTATTCTTCAAAAGCAGGATTGCCTTCGTCAGATATATATGTCTTCAACGGGGATAAGTAACGGTTTAAATTTAAGAAACAGCACGTTCCTTCCGGAAGGAATACCCATGTGTGATTGCATGGGTCGACTTGTTCAGTTTTCAAATAAAAATAAGCTGATTGTAAGTATAATACGGGGATATTTATACAGACGGGTTTAACGATCGTTTAATTACGCGTAATAATAGAGTTAACGATCTTTTGAAAGGTGAAACGGTTTTGGAGGACGAGGTAAAAGAGGAGTATTCTCCGTGATATAAAGCGAAACTATAACCGAGTCGATATCTGCCGTTAATACGTTAGTCTTTAGTCTTAATATGGGAAGTAAAGTACCGTAATAAAGTCCGCGACTCTGTTAACGGTCCATTCTTGCAGGGCATAGACCAACGGCCACCTCCTATTTCAACCCCGTAAGTTTATCGCTACAAGAGTGGTGGTCCGCGAGGCGCGTGCTTTAATAACTTTATTAATATCCGACCCCGAAGGAACGACACTGCCATGCCATGCCATGCCATGGGAAATATTACGGCAAATACCTACCTGCGTAACTCCATATCCACCCTTATGAACCAGATTATATATATATATGTATAGAGAGGGAGACAGAGAGAGAGAGAGGCGTATAGTACGATATAACTTACTATATACTTACTTAAAAGCTCGATCAAATGCCTGAGCTCGCACCTTATGGGAGGTTGTTTGTACTTTGAGTAAGTACTATACGGAGTATATTATGTCCTATATCTCGCGTCTTGATAGCGAACGTGTGAGGCATGTTTTAGTCTTATAGTAACACGGATCGTCGAGCACTTAGGAATATTGCCTGCAGGAGGTGACGCGTGACTGTCAACAAGAATCCACGAAGAACCCTGCAGAGTATACATGGGTACCTATGTATGCCCCCCAACTTACCTGTAACGTGGGACAAAACTTGAGGGGAGGAAAAAGGTAAGAAGAGAAATGTGTGGATTACGCAAGAGAGTTTACGAGAACGTTTTTCTTTTTATGAACACCTTCTTTGCTTTTATTTTTCCTTTTTCTCTTTTTTGTTTTTTTGTTTTTTTGTTAGGTTGTTTAAAACGCTCGAAATTCATTGCCGAATTCGCTTTGAACCTTCGGTCATTAACGGCATGAACCCCCCGAGGCGGTGAATTGCACGCCGGATCTATACGCTCCATATATTTAAACTCTGCCAATTACTGAAGGGTGTATATATATGTATAGAGTACAGAGCTTCAAAGAAGGGATGTGCAAATATAGCGGCTGTAAGGGCGCGAAGGAACTGATACGATTCGAGGGGTTTTATGGGGATGAACTCGATGGTGGAACCACAACTTCCGTGTATGCAATTTGAACGGACTCTCACCCCAAGTTCAACGGGTTTAGTTAATTAATACTCTATCAACATTTACGAATTCGCATGAATCGAGGGGCCGAGTTGCTTTTACGTCTTGTAAACCTTTCGACTTACGATTTTCGATCCCCAATTTCAATACCGGAAGAAGTCAGTCCTCGAGTCCTCGATTTAAATTTGGGATTAAGGAGCTTATGTGGGATTTTTCCTTCTTCGCATCTCTGAATCTTCGAATTCGTGATCATCTACAACGAATGTAGACGTACTCGTTGAGGGTAAATCAGACGTCGGAGCGTATTATCATTAATCTGGTTATATGAATCGAGATACGAGGTAGGATGACGTAGACTGTAGGTGGGTCATAGAAATAAGGTATAACGGTTTATGATTGATATGGGAAATTCCGGGATAAGAAATTATTGGTAAAAAGTTATCTCCTTTATTTTTTTTTTTATTTTTTTTTCTGGATAAAGGTCGAATTCAATAAACGATAGCTACCCCGCAGCGAGCTAGTCGTCAGACAATACATACGCTCGGTATGTTTTATCCGTGTTCGAAGTAACGCAAAAAGGTTGTGGTGCCTGAGGAGTCCCTGGTACAGGAAGTACGTAACAAAAGAACAAGGGAAGGCAACCCACAATGAATAATGGATAGGCGAAATATGCTGAATCTCAAACTGTATAACCCTCTCCGCGTAGTATCCAACCCCTCTGGTGGTACCGCTCACAAAAAAAATACCTCTAAAGGACACGACAAAAAGTCACTCATCGATCGGACTTTGTCAAAAAAATAAAAAGAAAAATAAAGAGAAGAAGGTGAAGAAGAAGGGAGAAGAAGGAAAAGAAATTATTCAGACTCTGCACGGGTCTTGAAATTTTACCATAAGTCCCTGCAATTAAACCATAGACGTATAATTAATTATGCAAAGGAGAAATGATAATAATAATAATAACAATAATAATGATAGGGAGAAAAGGAGAAAAGGCGAATATATACCTACCCACCAAAGACATTTCACTAACTGCAGGGAAGGTTGACGGACCCAGGCAAATGAACGCGTCGAATAAAAGGATTGGCTCTTTATAATCGTGAGACTGTCTGGGCAGCATGAATGCCCGGTGAATACTGAATTTAAAAAGTTTTTTGGCTGGCAATGTGCTCGGGGAATGGAATCGAGAATGGTAGTAGTGTTGCCTACCGGCCATTTCTTAATGGAGTAACGAAGTTAACCGAACCCTTAGCCTGGCTACTAGGTACTAACTAATATAGTTCCTCGTTTAATTGTATCAATTATGCAACTCGGTTGATGGACTCGGCTGGAGTTTCACACTTTTATTCCATTTCAAATCATGTGTATGTACAGTTGAATCGAAACGACTCGAGTCTAAGTGGATGAAAGGATGAAGGATGAAGGATGAAGGATGTTGGAAATCGTATGACGATGAAAAAAGACGCGGTATTTCTTTTTAAAAGTCGAGTGGACCGGACAGGAAAGCCGACACTTTAGGTTAAGCGGAAAAAATGTACATATATTTACATAGCGGATGAAGGAAGTAGTGGGGAAGTTAAAAAGGTAAGGAGTAAAAAGTTAGCGGGTAGCGAAGGACGCTTCTGGAAACTCATTCGAAACTTTTACGAGAAAAAATCAACCTCGTACACGGAGTGGGTCGGAATGGTCCTATCCTACTACTACAGCGCGTTATGCTCACTGTTCTCCCTTAAAATTCACCCACCGCATAACCACTTGCGGCTTTTTACTCAGACCGTATAGAAAAATTGTGTATTCTTGAATAAACCTCGGGTACCCTCTGCGACGTTATGGTTGTAGCGTTTAATCAACGATTGAATAAATATCACCTGCCTATGGACCGATAAATCTGCATAAATGTATGCTTCGAGAGATCACGTATGGTACATATACCTATCTATCCATCTATCCAGCTACCTAGCCTGGCTCTGAATATATTGAGCATAGAAGCCGCGGTGTGGACAAGGAGTATACACACATACATGTACATGTACATACCTATATGCCGTGGGCGGGGGATATATCTATATTAACAATGCAGAGAGAAGATAGAGCGAGGAGGTGGGCACCTAACTTGAACGTCCATTTATCTTCCACGCCACTCGAGTTAAGCAGATAAAACGCACTCGTTTCTCTTCTCTCGCACCCTGCAGAGAGAAACTACTACGGTTGCCTCTGTATCAAAGGGAAATCAAGAGCGTATCAAAAGCCGGTATATACATATCATCAAACCCACGTATACTATATCCCGAGTGGCAATTTAAACCTCATTAATATCCCACATTTGTTCTTCTTCTTCTTCTTTTAGATTAAGATAGATTTTACTAGTAAACAATTACCATAGACGTCGTTCACGATTTCGGTGGTCCGATCACTAGATTTCAACTAGAGTTTGATAACTCGATTCCCTTTTTGGAGAAGAAAAACAGTTTCGAAATCCTATCAATTATTTATGACATCGTGAAGTTATCGATTTGAGTGGATGAAATGGTTTTCCGTAAAGAGGGTCTCGATTAGAATGGACCATTTGTTGTCTTCGCATTCTGAAAAATAGACCAAAACTTTCGGTTTTCCGAAATCTAAATCGTTTCAAACGAATTCGGAATTTTGATCGTTCGGAACTTCGACCCAGCCACTGAACACACACGTACGTAGCTGACGGCAATACGACGTGTTTGCTGTTCACTGTTCAATGTTCACTGTTCACTGTTCACCGCTACCAAGTTTGTTGTTTGCCAACACCCAGGCAATTATAGCCTTCGAGCCTCGGCGAGTGCCTCTTGCTCGGTGCTGCTAACAACTTCTACATAGATCACACGTTACCAGCTGCACGTGATCTTAGCTTATGTCGGTGCACCCTCACGTGTATGGACTTCGATATATATATATGTATGTATGTGTTCGTATACGGTGTGTTTGCGCACCGTTTTCCTTCCTGATCACCATCAACGTCGCTGTCGCCGTTGCCGTGGCAGTCACCCTCACCGCGAACAAGACCACGATGATGAGACGTGAACGCGAAAGCTCGCCTTGCCAAATTTATACGAAGTGGCAGCAAAGGGCATATCATACGAGACCTGACATTATGCTGCTTGCCCAATGCGGATCTTCTTCCGTTCTCATCGATTCAACGAATTCCGGTTCGTTATTTATACCCGACGAAATTCGGCCAAGATTAGACTAGAGTCGTGGATATAAGTATAATCGTGATTGGGATACGAAAGTGGAGAGAATTGCTGCATGGGGGTATTCGAGGGACTAGATTCACCGAAATAATCAGACACTGCAAGTCTTGATTTCTAGCCCCGATATTCTCGGATCTCCCTCGTGGTTCTCACCCTTATTGAACGACCCCACTGAATAAACGTTATTAAGTAATTGACTGGTGGGGAGAAGAGTACACCTACGAGTATATATGTGACTTTTTTCCTTTGTTGGTTTGTATTTTGTCAACGGGAAGTAGAAGGGAGAAGGAAGAGGAGGATCATTGCTATTTAGGGTTTATAGTCAATCCCCGAATTCCCCGATTTCCCTGATATCTGGTAATACCTAGGGTGGTAAAGTTCGGTGTAGAGTTTGAGTAAAGTTAAGTTAAGGTTGGAACGCGCGACCGCTGAAAACTAAAATTATTCAATTAGCTTAAAATCCGAGTTCCGGAAGAGCGGGCCGCTCATTAAGACTGGCTAAGAGGATTCCCTTAGCTAGACGACCCGTTGAACCAACGACCCCAGTAGCACTTCCACGTACTGCCGCACCTGTACCACCCCAGAAAATTCAACCAACCAACCATCGAGATTCCTTATGTAAATGGTTATCACAATAGATGCAAATGCACCGGCAGATAAGAATAAGAAGCGTAGAGATTTTCTACGGGCTTTCCGAGGTCTCCAAACTTCTCGAAAGAGATCCCGCAGAATTTCTCCGCAGAACCCCTGCAGGACTAGGTACGTACTGCAGGGCCGACTGTTATCGCAAACTTTTAGGAGGGCGTTAAAGTTTATTAGCTATACCACTTAGTGATAGGAGCTTGCCTCAATTTGCCGAACAAACTACTCGTCCAGTTTTACCTATAATATAGATTGTTTTTAGCTTTTCTGTTTCTTCTTTCCTGGTATGGGTACCGTGTCAAACTTTATTTCCTCCACACGCGTAGATATACCTTGCAATTCAATCCTATAAAAATTTCACGATTACAACGTACAGGAAAGGGGAGTATATAGGAGTATATATACACACGTATATGCGCAGGTGCATACCGCATAGTTCGAGTTTCTAGTAACTTGATACGATTGATGTGGTCGGATGGAGTCTGTCGCATCAAAAGATCAGCGGTGTAGTGCAGCAATGCATGGGGACTGCAGGCTGGAATACAGTATTCCATTCGTTGTTGGGATGCATGAAAATTCATAAAGAGGTTCGCCTTGAATTATTCAGGGTAACGCAGTCGCCTCCACGAACCAACGTGTACGTACATGTGTACACGTACCTGGCTATCCACCCACGAAAGGATAACGCGAACAGCAGTTGAAAGCAGAGGGAATCATTATAATTTTTTATGGGGTTTGGTGTTCGTGAGCGAGACTGCCTTCCCCCCCATTCTCTCTATCCCATTTATATCTGCGTGACTTCACTCTCCATCTCGCCAAGTCGAAATAATTTCACCATCACTATGCGTCAGGGTGATGTAACGTACGTAGGTACAAGAAAGGGTTCTAGGGTATTGTTCGAGGTAATGTAACTAACCGAGGGTTACCTTGGAATTAATCTTATCGAATTCTCGAACCCTTTCGTACTCCGGACTCCGCGTGTTCGTATACCCAGAACTACAAGCGGGAGAAAAGTTTTATTAAGCGGACAAATTGGACGAGTGACGTGCACACGTATACGGATGTATCCATACCTACTACTGTCAAAGGGAGTGATAAAAGGGGAATATAAGATAACGGGGAGGATGAAGGAACCGACGCAACGTTTTGACAGCATCATTTGTCAGAGGAGTTCAGATTATTAGGTTTACGTGTCGCTAGGATAGGGAATAAGATACATACGTTGCGTTGGACCGCGGGGAATCCACAAACCACTCGAAGATTTCCTGTCGACGGGAAGTCCCCGACACTCGGATGTATCTGGCAATATGGAAGCTTTTTTTCTCTTATTTTCTTCTTCCTGTTTCTTCTCGCATTTTTTTCTTATTTTTTTTTTTATTTTCATATTTCATTTTGTTTTTTTCTCTTCTTTCTTCGCTCTACACCACGACTAAGAAGTTTCTGTCAGGCTTCGCCCGACCACCCCCGTAAACCCGATTAGCGTCTACCACCTGTCGACCGGGGATAAAAATAAAAAGAATTTTCAAACCCGGGTCAAATAACGCGATTGACCAAAATATTAGCCGCGTCTTGCGGACGTCTACCCACGGAGGCGGAGGGTTCCAATTTACTTGACTAACCCTTGATTCGTTTCTATTACCTATAGAACGTCAGCTTTCCAAGACTGTTGAGGAATTCTGAAAATGAAGTGAGGATAAAGGAGAAACTGCAACAGTATGTTCCGGGGGTGTATAGCTGTAGCCTTTAGCCTTTAGCCAAGTTCGCAGTCGGGAAAACGGTTGAGAAATAGGGCGTAGGGCGCGTTGAGTGCTCAGGCACCCTCTCGGCGTAAAGCTGAATAACCGGTGCCCACGGAATCTTGCGCAGCAGTAGATACTTTAATTTACTCAGTGAAATGTGAAATTACTTCGCGGCAACTTTTATTGCACCATTAACTTAAATTTCTATTTTCCTCCCTCCCTATCTCCGTTCGCCTTTCATCCCTACGATTTCTTTCCCTCTTTTTCCTTCCGCTTTTTTCTTCTCTTTTCTACTTCCCTTACTGCACTAGGCGAACCCCAACACGCTCACCGCACGCTTTTATCAAACTATCCTAATTCCACCCCTCGGGTTCGCTCGTCGTCGTCACGGACCACACGCACCGCCATCATCACACCCCTCGCGATCTTTTTCCTCAGTATCCACAAAGAGTTTTCTTGAAAGCTGCTCTTGCTGGTAGTGGAGAATCGAAGAATGATACGAGGGAGGAAGGGAGAGGACTCTCCTCTTTCGAATTAACACCCCGAATCAACTTTCGACTACAAATTATTCGAATTACGTACTTTAGAGGGTTACAATCTTCGAAGAAAATGACTTGTTGCGATAGTAGAGTTGCTACGGAGTATACCTACAACGGCAATTTATTTCAGGATTGACTAGTCGTTTCAGAGGATAGGTATACGGATGTATATTTAAATCCGTTCGTAAAGAGGGATAAATATTAAGTAGATAGAGAGAGAGAGAGAGAGAGAGAGAGAGAGGTGGAGTTGGGTAATTTATTTGCATAAATTATTATTCAACAGATGTATAATAAAGCTGGATGTAATCAGTTTAATTGCCATCTGCAGCAGAGTAGCTATAAGGTATATAGGTACAGAAGGAGAGAAATAACTGTCTGCATCCCATTGTAAAACTCGTATATATATATATAGATATTTGTGTGTATTCAAAAGTGTCAAACGATTAAATTTAATTACCTATACCTACCCCTTATATCTACCCTTTAATTAATATCAAGTGGGGTAATTGAATCGTCGAAATATTCCACCTGATTATTACGGGAAATCATTATCGTCAAAGAACAACATTACCCTGTGATATAGGGTTATTCCCAAAACTCCTCAAGTTTATAACGGTGCGGATGTTGTGTCTTCGAAATTGCCCTCAGGGTCGATCAACGAAGGGGTTAAGACTCGGCGGGTGGTACGAGGTATTAACTATGAGGACTACACGTATGAGGAAATTAAGAGAAGATGACTTAACACTGCCTAGAGGTGGGCTTAGGGATGTAATGAGAAGGTTTTGCGAAAATAATCACCTCGTGATTGACATTTTTGTAAAATAACTTCTCACGGTTAAGATGGTGATGGAAACTTTTCCACGTATTTCTTTTTCTCTACCAATTTTGTAGTTCGTCGCAGGACTTTCCTTGCAGGCCTTTAATGAGGAATGAAGAATAAGTGAAGTGAAGTAGAGGGTGGCTTGAAGATTAGAGTAAAGAGTTGCATGCTGGGTATAAAGTAGCCTGTAATTTTCTTTCTGCTTTCGTTATTTTTTTCTTTTTCTCTCTTTCTTCTTCAGCTAACGAGGAAACGAAAGAGGGACTGTTTACAATTAGAGGATACTGACAGCTGGCTGTTATACGTTTTTTTTATTTTCTCGAATTTAACATTCTTTCTATTTTTTTCTGACGAACCGCGTATCGGTTTTATTATGAATGTTAAGTTTTTCTCATGTTGCAGAGCAGCACAGTAGTGGCTATCATGTCGGTCGAGCTCACGCACCTCTTGGTATCTTTATAGGCGCTATAAACCCGCGGGTAATTGTGAAATATTACCATTCGCGCAATGCGGCGATAAAAGAATGTGGAAATGCAAAAAAGTCAGCTATCCGATCCGCGAAGGGTGTAAATAAGGGCTGGAGGGTGAAGCCGCATTTAGATCGCGTATATCGTGAGACCGATCGCCATATGCAGCGTGGTTCAAAAACGAGAAATAAAATGAAAACATAAAAAGAAAGGGGGAAGAAAAAAATGCAACACGTGAAAAATGTCTGTATCGAGAATTATTTTAAGCTGCTGTAATGCCGGTGGGCTGGTGACGTCCGGGAAAGATAAACACTCTGAAGAATTGAGATATAGATAAAAGTTGACGTTGTACAGCCGAAGTAAATTATTTTTAGAACTTACTTTGAACTGAAAATATACGAAACGTTACCAGATGCATTTTGAAGTTGGGGCTTTCCTCTTTTTCATATCCGGTGATAGAATCGGTAAAATGATCACCGATCGGCTTTCACTTAATACAACGTACGATCGGTTACGGTAGGATATTGTTGTCTATTTCAACGGTTCAACCCCGCAAAACAGAAACGTCGATAAAATTGTTGGGGTAGAAATAAAGGTGGACAGCCATAAAGCCATTGATAGAATGTCGTTGCGGGATTTTGTCCCTGGTCGAGGTTCAATGGGATGGAAAGAATTGCAAGTATCGCATAGAGTAACCGATCTGACGATCGAACCTACCGCGACGCGACGTTTTGCCTTGAGAATTTCTGAATTGGGTAGTTAAATTGATGAAAATAATATCGCGTATCGTTGTATGATTGACGTGTCGTAATGAGTAATAAACCTCGTACGAGATATCTCGATCTCTACGGAATAAAAATCACGCACGAAACGTACACGTAACTCGAATCGGTGGTGCACACGCGGTGTAATGAGAGGTTTCTAGGTAGAGTTAGTCGGTTTTACGTCCTGTCGTGCTATACGTAATACGTACGGTCTGGTCTGCCTCCCTATCCCTATATCTTGTTTTATCTAAGCAATTTCAGACCTCGGAATACTCAACATGCAACTCACTCTCTATAGTTACAAATTACAATTTACTAGTGGCAGATCGCGTGCCGGTGCCATTTGGATTCGGGAGAAACTCGACCATCCTAGGTTTTTTTCAATTTTCATTTCATTTTTCATTTTTCGCTTTCTTCAATATTGGAATAAGAAATAAAAAATTCCTAGTCAAATTTACGTATAAAACGCATACGTGCAGCCAATCTTCTTTTCATTTCAGAGAACAAGTGTCAAAGTAAATGACATTATTGTATATACATGAGCTCTATATAATATATACGCGATCCCATTACAACCGTGTTTCGCTTTCGTCTCCAATTTCCGTTTAGTCTATACATAGTAGGTATACAGCTACCTTGGCCTTATTTTAATTAGGGAATTAATTAAAAAGGGAATGTCTAGCGGGATGTTTCATTTCATCGGTGAAATTTCTCCGTTTCCCCCATCCGCGTTGAGTGAGAGGAAAAAGGTCAAACTAAAGTAGGATGCCATTGTCGTTGTACCTTTATGCTGTATGAAAGTGCATATTAATTACTCTTTGAGACGTTGCACGGCACCAGCAATGTCATAAGATTTTTCCCATAAATATTCGACTTTGTAACGGATCGAATTTTCCCCGCATTATTTCGAGCTCTCTGTCAGCGGAGGTCTTGGTCTAATTGCCAGGCGAGGAAAACGGAAGATCAAAAAATTTCTAATTCTAGAGATCTTTCAACGAATAATTTGGAGAAAAAATAAATATACATGTATATACATACATATATATGTGTGTGTGGGATAGAATTCGGGGCCAAAATAGCCCCTGAAATCAATGAGGGACCTGCATCGATGCGCTGTCTATAAATAGTTTTTTTTTTTTCGATTTTTTTTTTCAGTCTGGAAGTAACGACTGCCAATAAGCCCGGAACGAGTCTGGAAGAGCTTTTCTGCATACGCCTGCAGCAGTACCTAGCCGGATCACCGAATTTTTTTCACATATTAAACCAGCAGCTTGCCCAAAATATAGCGGAAACTAGAAAATAGAAAAAAAAAAGAAAAATAAAATGAGAAAAAAGGAAATGAAAATTTCATCGAACGCAATAGGATATCGGGATCGCGTCATTAAGCCTCGCCGATATTGAAGGGTGGCTACCTATACTAGACAGGGGCAGGAAAATTGTCGAGAGTGGCTGCAGTCAGGGAATGAGTTCGTAACGGGATGGGAGTGAGTAGTGTCTGCTACGCGGTTCGAATAAAACAATACCGTTCATAGAAGATGCTTCCACTGGCATGGCATATCCATCCCCAGTCTCGAGGAAACGAAGACAAGGGAAAAGAAAGAAAGAAAAAGTAAAGAAGAGCGAAAAAGAGAAGAATAGGAAAAGGAAAGGGCGGAGTGGCTGCTTGAGACAGCTGATAGCCCTGCAGACTTGTCTGTGTCATAATTCAACACGGACTAATCTGATAAACAATAATCTAGGTATAAATTTCTCAACAATTTTACAACCCGACATTTTAATTTATTATATCGCTCGACAAAACTTTTATATCCCGAGTCGAATTGAACCGCTCGCTATACAGGGGTGCTCGGGATGCTTGTTTAACCGGGATCTTTCCCCTAGCTCGAATATAAGCGGGGTGATGTTTGACAATAAGAAGCTTACATGTTTCTATCTATTCGAATGAAATTTTCGAGCCAATTTCGTGTATACGAGTACGAATTTCCTTACCTAGGACATCGCGGTTCGAAGTCTGATCACATCGATTACCTGTTTTCTCTTCTTTTCTCTTTTTTCATTCGTCATTTTTTCATTTTCAACATATTTAGAACATTTGAATATCATCATCCCCTAAATCGCGTTCTCGTTTTGTGTTCAAGTGATTACCGAGCCTCGGCCGTAGTTGATCAATTTTACAATTAGTCTAATTCCCTATATTATGTTCTAGCCGGTGAAATTACCCCGGGGGTGCACCGAAGACCTCGAGTAGTCCCTGCTATTAATTTGGATTTAACTGGCTCAGCTACTAACCAATCGGGTCTAACACGGCAGAAGAGAATTGCGGATCGTAGCAAAGAGCTGTTTGCTCCAGCTCCATCCCCAGGGCCAACCTCAACCTCGAGCTAGGCTATTGTCAAAATCACTAATAGCTTGCGGCTTTTTTTTTATTCGCACACTTTTTTGCACACGCCGATCCGCGTAATACGTATACTCGTGAAAATTTCGCGTTTATAATTATCATCGGTTTTCCCAAGTATAATGTACACGAAAAAGCTTTTAGCCAAAAATTCTACATCAACGACGTCGAGGGCTCGTCTATCGATAACTACTACACGAGCAATCGTCAATTACTCGATTTATTTCTATCCGGAAAATGATGTACGTATATAATGCCTCCGTTTTTAATCGGTTTTATACGGTTTTTAGTGGTTTTATTTAATTCGCGGAAAAAAACCTACAGACCTTCTTTAGTCTCGCTTCGAAGCTTCAAGTCCTGGATATATATATATATACATAGGTAGCTACATGATTATAGAGGCAAGAAAGAGCCAAGACCCAAGGATGAAGTTGAACCGCATTTGTGGTTTTCCTGACAACCGCAAAAATTCACAGTTGATATTTTATACACTGTTGCAGATGGGGTTCTGTTTGCGGTATCCGCAGATTGGTACCTACCGTGGGTGAAAACCACCGATGAGAGACGGACAGGCAGGCATAGATCGATTGCCTCGTGTCTAGGTATGGCCATTATCCTTGCGTAAAGGATGCGATGTTTGTAGGCTGCAAGTATCCGTGAAATTGGTTAAATTGCAACCGATATCCTTGTTACATGATACAAGCGTCGAGCCAAAACCCATTCCATATATATATATACGAGTATATTTCGCGGGTCCAAATCCACGGGCAAGGAATGTTAAGCCGAAAAGATGAACGCGTGGCGAGTGTCAAAATTGCCCACATAAAACCACCTCCCTTCTTTTCACTCTCTAGATTTTTCCCTCTTCTGCCAGAGATTCAACCCTAGGACTGCCACTGAAACGGGGTGAAATGTTTTTGTTCAAAATTCCAGTTATCCAACGTCCTGGGGTCCCTCACGAGTCTGAACAACGCTGTACCACCGTCAAATATATTCGTTTTTAAATAGAGGATTATGGTTTTTTTGTTTTTTCTTTTTCTACCAAAGAAGGCTTCTTCCATTATTTTTATTTTTTCCCCTAAACCCGTTGGAGACAAAAATTAATTTGAATTAATTATACGAGCCGGTTAATTATTGTAAATTCATTTTCACTCGTATGATAGTTTCTAGTATCTATAGGAATAAATTGATAAATAATATCTCGGAGTATGTGTACATGGGTACACCTACGTGTAGGTATGTAACGTAACCTACCGCGTTATCGAAACTCGTTGAAGTAAAATTGAAAAATTCAAATTTACCTGCAGGGGCGCACTCGACCCCGGAGATCGTTTGTAATATTAAAGCTGACGGAATCAGATATACCCACCCTACCCTCTCCATTGGTTCTACCCTTCGGTTTTATTCTCAGACGATTTTTTCTTCTTTTCTTATCCCTTTTTTTTCTCTTCTTCTTCTTCTTCCGTTCTTTTTTTCTGAGCCGAGTAAATTCCTCGTTTCTTCAAATCGGCTCTGTGTGCGAATGCAGGGCGTTGCCTGTTTCCCCATGTATATATATATATATATATATTCTATATAGGTATTATACACATGTGTGTGTAGGTACACAGATATATATGTACATACTAGCGAAATATAGGCCGGTAGATTTATCTTCTTCCCCAACCCCAACCCCAACCCCGACCCCGAGTTGCCCCTCACCCCGTAGCCTTTAGCCCGTGTGCCGCGCGTGTTGAATTTCAGACAAATTACTCAGCGCTCTTGGCACGCAACGTGTACCACGCGCGACCTGCACCCCGTAGAGCCTCGCGAAACCCACCCGATGGAGAATTGGAGAATTAAACTGTCTAACGAGGGTTTCCAACACCCAACCACCTACCCTGATGTACCCGGTCTCAATCAGTTTGCCCGCAAATTCGCAGGACTGTCGGCCAAATACTCTATCTCGCTTTCTTTCTCTTCATCCCTTATAAGCGATATATACTACATGTACATACAGATGTATGTATCCATACGAATTCAAATTTGAGAAAATTTCTTCTCTTATGAAAAGCTGTGAGCATAATTGTGTTCAGCCAGTTTTCCCCATTGATACGAAATTTCTCTGGACAGGGGGTTAATAACGGTATCAAGAAGTGACCAGGGTTCCCTGTGTTGTGGCTGTACCAGCATGGCTATTAATCGAAATAGGGTCGAGTCGTGGACCACTGGTAGAAATCTGTGCGAAGGAAGCAGTTTAGTTTCTGTATCCCTTCTTCAATTGTCCTGGAGTTAAATCGTCGCATCTGTTTTTAGCCGGATGTTGGTAATTCGGTACCTAAATTGCTTAAGGGTTGAAAACAATTTTTGTTCTTTGCATTTTATCATTCTTCCAAATTGTCATTGAGGGTTGAAACTTTGAAAAATATGTATATATCACGAGGCTCGAAAATTATGGTTAATTTTTATAACTTTCTACTCCACGAGTGAGCGATGCTAGATTAATCGAGGAAACGCGAACCAGGGCTTGAGGTGTTAATTTCAGATTATAGATAGGCGGCATACCGTATGTAAATTAATCTCACGCGAGCACGCACGTGTCCGTGCAAATTTTGACGGATAAATAATAAGCTCTGCAATTTTTATACAAAGAATATCGGATACCTACACGAAGGATTCCCACTTCCGGTGTCTGCAGGAGGATTAATAATTAACAAAGAAACGAGAAGGGTTCAACAAAGTCTTCTTTTACAATTATTATCAATTTTCGTAGTTTTTTGTGATTTTTGTTTTTTCTACATATCGCGAAAACAGTGCCAAGAAATAAATTCGTCGCGTTGTTCCCTCATTTTTGTTGCAACTTTTTTTTTGTCTTTTTTCTCTTCTTTTTTTTTCTCTTCACACCCTGCGTCGCGTCGTCGTAGTCGCCGCCGCGACGGCAATTAATTCCCGTTCCCCGAGCTGCCCTATAAATCAGATGATGTTTGCGCTCCGACGCTTGCCTGTCGTTTGTCGAGTTCACTGGTCCCACGGACTCTACCTACGCTATACATACAAATATCCAAACGACCGCAGTTTTCCCGGTGTTTTTAACCACCACCCTGCACCCTCTTTCCGACTTACTCCGCAAAAGTGCGTTTCGTTAAATGTCAAATACGACAGACGAAATTAGCGAAAGGGTCCTGGTCAGAGTGGGCAGAAATACACGAATTTGAGTGAACGTGCGCCAATGCGGTACGCATAAAGGGTTCGTTTATAGGCGAAAGAAAAAAGGAGACATTGATGGATCGATATAGACTAGACATTTTGTTTGTTCAATCTGAAATAATTTTTTTCGTACAAAGAAAATTTAAAATTCAAATCGTAATATTAAAGACCGAGTTAACGGTCCAGTTAGTACCGCGCGTGTAGATCCTTCGAGGGAAGTGAACGGAAAAAAAAAAAGAAAAAAAAAAACCAGAAAAGAGAAAAAAACCGGGACGAGGCGAGGTGATGACTACTGTCACGTTAACTCAGTCAGACATGAAATGGACTCCCTGCAGCCAGTTCAGTATATTTCATCTCACGTAGTATTTTTCTGCACCCCAATTTCAGAGCGCCTCAATTTTCAGATACATGAATGCCAATTAGGGGTAGAACGAGTGCAAGGTAGCAGTGTTTATAAAAAGAGATTAATTAGCCAGACTTCTGCCCCTGGGTCTAGGCCCTCGATCCGCTTGCCTGGCAAGTGTTGGCAGAATCTCCTCGTTTCTTTATTCTTCACCTTTTTACTTTTTTCTCTTTTTTCATCGCGTTTCTTTTCGCGCCAAGTACAGGTATTTCATTTCCATAAGTGACGCGTCGAGCAGTTTTTTCTGAACGAGATCTGGATTTACATGTAGTAGGTATGCACGTGGGTAGGTGTACGTTTACACATACCTACATACGTATAGGTGCAGAGGCAAACGGTTCGTTAAATTTCATGAATCCTTATATGAGAATATTACTCAGCTATGCATACCATACGATATAGAGCATTTTTTTAAAAACCAATTTGTTTAAATTAGGCGTCATGCCTCGAGGAACTAGATTTCCTTCATCCACAGGTATAATCCGTACATATGCGTGTGTTCCTTTTCAAAAAAGAAAAAAGAAAAAAGAAAAAAAAACAGAATAGAAAGGGGAAAATCGAAGATCTATTCGTTCTCGAGGAGGGTCAACCCGGTAAGCACGAAGAAATTTATATGATTCTAAAAAAGGATCGTTGGATTACCACTTCCCTTTCAATGGCCCGTGAACTTGGTGAGCTGGATCTGGGGCTCTGGCACTCTAAACTCTAGAGGACAGAGTTCAGCCCTATTCGAGGATCGAAGAAAGGGAAAGGGTTGGATATTATCGATTTGACGTAAATTAAAAAAATCTGTATACAGGTATAATATATAGCCTTTTGTTATTATTATCATTATTTTTTTTTTGATCCTGCAGGCGAATATATCAAGCATGTGGTGGAAAATTTGAGTTCTGATCCTTTCTGTTTTTGTTTTTCATTCATACCTACGGGGAGGAGGAATAGACACGTGCAGGCTATATTAATCACGTAAACGTTAATTAAAATTGTTTTGAAATACCACATCCCAGTACGCGGGTGGACCGGGCCCGCACGTTTTTATCCGAATTTTACGCTTCGTGAAAATATATGAAAAGTAATATACTTGTTCGGGGTGCAGACGGACCGAAACCCGGCTCGTCTGTCTTCTTGAGTATAAAAAATGACGGACTTCTTCTCCCTTCTTGAATAAATAATAATTCCACGGATAAAGACACCTGAAGTTCTCTCTTCCCGCACACCTTTATACAAACCAGACCCATTTCCCATTTCCCATCTGGAATCAGGAATCTTAAATCTCGATTCTCGCATCTGAAATCGCGAATCGCGAATCTCGAATCTCAACTCCACTCCGTTTGTCCGCTAGATATTGGATTCGCGGGACACGAAGCAAATTTCATTCAAACTTCGAATCGTTCAGCCCCCAAGCTTGGGGGCACCGTATTATATTGGCTCTAGGCTAGACTAGACCACGATAGTCGAGGACTTCTAACGTTTCTCAGAACATAATAGAAATAGGCACTTCGGCTAGCCTGTATAGGTTTACATCGTTTTCGATTTTCGATTTTCATTTTACTTTTTTCTTTTCTCTTTTATTCAAACAAAATACATTCCTCATTCCTCATATCGAAGATTATACGTCTCCCGATATATGTATGATAAATCGGAGTGCAGTTCTCTTCCACATTTACTTTTACTTATTCTTTACTTTTCTTCCTTCGCAATTTGTCTTACATGTAGCTGCAGTAACTGTATAGGTATGTACGTACGGAACGAGTTATAGCCACGTTGGCTATCGTTCTGTAAAAAGTTTTAATTGGGTGCGAAATTGCTCGTCGAAAAATACACGCCCTTACTCATAACGCTTCGTAATCAATCCCGCAATCAAATATAATTAAAAAATAACCGTTACAAGTTATATATATATACATACATGTATAAGCCAGGTGCATTACGTCAATTCGGGGACATTTTTTCATAATTGGTTTTTCTTTTTTCTTCTTTATTTTCTTGTGGAAAATAATATTTTGTCGTGAGTTTGAATGCGACTTGAATGAAACGACAAGTATTCTTGGAGTTAATTTTTTTATTTTTATTTTATTTTTCGTTTCTCCTCTTTTCTTTTTATTCTGGTATTCGTTGAACCTTTGCGTAAAGTTAGAAACTTGTTCCTCTCGGTGAACAATTATTTGGTTAGCGCATTCGAGATGGATTAAAAGCCCCGAGGTATATAGGTACAAAGCTGAAAAGTTGGATTGAAACTTTAGTCTGCAGGGGTTGGAACCTGGCTAACCTTTTTAGACTCCACGCTTCTCCGTTTAGATGCAGACTAATGCCAGGTCTCTGACAAATAAGATACTTTCAGCTACGTTTAGATAAAGATGAGAAATATCAGATCAGATAAATAGAAAAAAATAAAATAAAATAGGAAAAAAAACTGAGCGTTTCGAATTTTCCTTATAAAATTCAAGAAACCGCGTATACTAGGCAGAGAAACTGGTAGAGGAAACGCTTCGTGCCGCACGTTTTTCGCCTTATATTCTCTTTCTCTCGGATTTACATATTTTCACGAGGGAGGAGAACGAAAAAAAGAACGAGAGAGAGAAAGGAAGAGAAAAGTGAAATAATAATCTATTACTATATACGCTTTGATCAGTCTCGAAAAAAGAAACGACCTTTTTTTCCCTCCTTTTCAACGTAACAACAAGAGGAGAAAAAATAAGAAAAAATGAGATAAAAAAATAAGGGAAAAATTGAAATTTTGGTGAAAAATAAATACGGCTATGATTAAATCGGGGGATTTTGGTGGACCCGATTTTCCCGGGCTGTGGGCGCGAATTCTTTAGTGAATAAATTTCCTCTGTATATATATATATGGTACCTGGTTTTATTCGGGCATAAAACTATCACCTGACAAATTTCACCTCGTTTAGGTATATCCAAAGAGAGAGAGAGAGAGAGAAATGAACCGGTAAAAAAAACTTTTTCATCGTCAAGCCAATCGATAGTTTAAATTAGTTTAGTTTAGGAAAATTTCCTATGCGAGGTAGGGAACACCTCGCGGTCCCATTTGAAACGTTAATTTTCTGCTGTTCAGTAGTAGTATAGGTACCGAGTTTTATGTCCAAACTTTATATGTGTACTGAAACTACCTAATAGTTTATGGCTAAATAATATATGGGCCATTATTCAACCCTTTCTCAGTCCGAGACTTTGCCTCCTCTAAAGCCACCCCGTGATTCTTGATTTTCGTAGCTACTTGCCCATAAATAAAAATCCCTCTCAAAGGTGGTGCCTTTTCACTCTTCGCAAGTTTCAATCCAAAGCCACACCTCTTCTAAGCCCGACACTTTAAACTCACTTTACACCGTATGGAGGGGCCGTGAACAAAGCGACTTTTACACTCAATTCTAACAACCCGGCGACCCGACGACCCCGGGAATGGCTATAAGAAAAAATCTTAATGCTAAACCGCAGCATCGTGGGTGCGGAGTCTAAGAATAAGACGTTTTACTTATTTCCCAAATTTTAAACTCGCGTAATCCGCGACTTCCTCTACCGCGAAAAATCACCACTCGTACTATACGTAGCGTATTTTAATTAAGGCCGTTTTTCAACTTGACGATGTCCCATTCACCGATTATGTTAAAGACGATATACACGTTGTGCTACCTATATAATATATACATATTTTATAAGCGGGTGGTCCGTCGTCATATCATCGTGGAACCTGATGTCTGCGTGTAACATACCCAACAGGAAGAGCGTGGGGCTGTCTCGCCAATTAGGCTACGAGGTAGGTTCATTGGTTAATGAGCTAATATCGGCTTAATGAGGCGCGATTACCTGCAACTACGGAGGGGCGATTCATGCGTCATAGTTCTATATAACCAAGGGTGTTTCGAAACAACTGTTTAATCAATCAGATACGCTGTGCATATGATATGGCTATTTAAGAGTAATCGAATACGTATTCATAGATATCTTGAGAAAATCTCGGGGGGAAATGAATTCTGTTAATAGGTATGAATCAGCCCTTAATTTCTTATTGCTTCCGCTTCTTTCTTCACTTTTGTAACTCTGGTTAACGACCCAAAGAAAACCATAGGTCGTTAGTTTGGCCAGATATTAACACTCGTGTGTCACGAACGTGCTAAATGATCGTATGTACGTACGTACGTGTGTCTGTGGTCACGCCTTACATTCTCATTATTTTTTCTTTCTAACCCCAAGTGCACTAAGATAAGAGAGAAAGAAATGAGAGTACAAGATTGTAGCCGAAATGGAATATCGGGGGCAAGAGCTCCGAGGAATTATATATAAGTGAGAAAAGAGGTGAAACAGCCTCGCGAGACTTTTGGAATGAGAAGAAAAAAAGTCGCGAAAGCTCGAAATTAATTGTCTTTGAATATACAGGGTGAACCAGAATGACTGGCCGAGCCAGTCTTGTATCTGCCCTCGTATTAGCTCCCTTTAAACGGCTCCTACCTGAAAACGGCTTCGCTTTCGACATTTTAGAATGAATAATTTTGGTCTCAGTCTTTTATGAGAAGTCCACCGAAAATTATCAAAGCAAGGACTACCCCAATACATATACTGCTACCCTTCATATGCGGTATAATTCTCTATCATAAGCCTGATATCAACGCAGGGTACTTAATCTGTATTTCCGTGTCACAGGTCACACAGTCGGTTGCGGTTGGACGGCGTGTCGAGAGCCGGATGGAAGTGATATCACAGCGGGGTGTTACAGCTCCAGCTGAGATCCTTGCCCGTTGAGAATTTCGCATCGAAGAATATACTGCACGTATATGGGGACCGTGAGATAAATGTCCGATCGTAATACCGCGATTTTATTTCATTTTGAATCAATTTTCACAACGATGTGATAAGGAACGGAATTTTCCCGGTTAAAAAATGATCGAAATAGGTCAAATACGGAGTTCAGATAACGCGGATGAGAAATACGCAATTAAGATCATTAATTAAGATACAAGATCGGAACAAAGGGGTTTTCGATCCGCGAGATAAACGCGAAGAAATTTTATTCCCTTTATCAAATACTGTTCTGTGATTAATAATCATCTTGGAGCTCATCATTGCTTAGAAAATTTCAAATCAGGGTCATATATGCACGAGGATGTTGAACTTACAGCTGGCATGAAAAACAGAACGATAGATTTACGTGACATTAGAAATGTGTAGCTTTGATATAGTCTTCTCGTATGGTTGTGTCGGTAAATTTAATGTAAATGGTGTTGGATGCGGCTGGATACGAGGCGTCTATTATAAACGCATTTATAACTGATCACGATCAACCTTAATTATAGCGTGTCTCTCCCGAGGCACAGTTATTTTCACTACGAAGTAGGTAGGCACCGCCACCACCAACGGGAGTCTTTGAGCCAGTGGTGTTTGTGCGTGTAAAATAAATATATATATACGTAAAACATGTATAAGCAACTAAGCAAGCCAGACGCACACATAGATGGACCGTGTCTCACTGATTGTGAGAGGACATCTGCTTCACTGAATTACAAAAGATATCGATCCTTATCTACTAATTAAGGCATTTCTGTTAATTAAAATTTCATGCTAGCGACGCCGCATTTTGTCCTTATTCCAACAAACGATGTACCGATCTTCCCACTCTTTTTATCCCTCTCGACAGTCATCCCACTTCAATTGATTTGATAAATTACAAGTAGGTAAAGCGTTATTCAACAACTACACCCGGTCGCTCGTCCCTACGGATTCCTTTTCAATCGATGTAAATTTCTACTTCAGATCGTAGACGATTTGTTCTACTCGTTTCGAATCTGATTTTTTAGTATTTTTTTTCATTAATTGGATATAAATTTTTTCTGTTTTTTGATTATTATTTATTTCTTCTACCTCTGGTATATAGAGCGATGTTTTTTTCGACGATAACGCGATGACTGATATAACGAGACACGGATCTGTTCGAAAGCGTTAATTGCAGCGTGGGTCTATCTATGGCAGAGAATTAGACGGAATTAATCACGAAGATATTTCGTATCCAGTTTCATTCCGTTTCGTCGCTTCCAGATACGCGTATCCCTACAAACTTGCTTCTGCCATCGTGGTTTTATCCTCTTTGCTTTAGCACCGACCCCGAACCCCGAGCCCCGAACTCCCTTACAACTACTATTCAAGCCAGGTGCTTTATTTTTTTCCATCCGGATACACGCGCCGCCTAGCAGGTAGCGAGCGTGATAATAGGAAGCCAGGAAGCTGGCTCCAGCTCGCTCTCTTTCTCTTCCTCTCTTCGGAGATAAATGAACCAATTTTCCCTGGCTTTAGTCAGTCGCAATATCGCAGCCGCCTCCTCCTTGTACACATACCCCACGAATCCTGCAGGGGGATGGTAGCGAGGGATCATTTTAAACTGAATTCGCTAGCCTGCAAAATCTTTTCAACGAGTATCTCGTATCAAAAGATTTCAATCTTTCTCTTTATTTTTTCGTTTTTCTGTTTCTTTCCTTCTCCTTCTTCTTCTTCTTCTCCTTTTATTTTTCTATCTACATACACCTTGCATTCACACCGAAAATTATACCGGATTACTCATTCAAGAATATAGCTTGACTCGGTATAGTTGCATATGTAACTACACGTGGGTTGAATATATCATCCACATCCATACCCTCGAGGCTTATTTAAATCTGATCAAACAGAGTGACTCATCGTTTGATATTCAAATTACGTTAGACTCACTTCTAGTCAATTTTGTCTTGTTTTTTTGCATTGGTTCCACCTTCTCCTTAAAATTTGTCGGAACCGGTATAGCTGAGCCGTATTTTATACAGAATCCTGTTTGTTGAATTGGCCAGAACTTACCTGAAACAGAAATAATATAACGACGAGTAAGTATAAGGTAGAATTATTATTGTTGGTGATTAGAATGAAAAACTCTCTAAAAATTTTACATCAATTCTTTTTTCTGTTCTTCTGGTCCCCTCTCGTTTTCGGTGGAGGAAAAATAACTTTTTCCCCATTTTTAGATGAGAAAGAAAATTCTCTGACGACAAGACTCGCGCTGCTTTGTTAGCGCGAAATCGCGAAGTGCGCGGACTCTGAGGTCTGCTTCTTCATGTCGGGGGTTAAGGAGACCGCAGCACGAAGAGACTTGAAAGCAAAGCGTTTTCGCTATCCTAAGGGCACGTTTGTTTGTCGGCGCAAGAGTTTCTCCTACATTTCTGTAGAAACAAAACAAACTAAGCAGCAGACAGCGAAGTTCTCAACTCCTGAGTCTCAACCGTTTTTAAATTAGATGACAGAACCAAGACGCATCTAAAATCCGACTTTGCAATCTTGGTTTAAGAAAATCGTGTTTATTTAGTTTCTTTTTTTTCTTTCTTTCTCGTTTTCCTCCCCCGGGTTTGAAGTACAAATGATCATTTATTTACGGATGATAATTTTCGCAAATAACAATCACACGCGGTAAATAGATGATGTGGGTTTTGGGAAAATATCAAATTAAGAGAGATCTACATGTGCAATATACATGTAAAGCGTAGTTTATTACTAATGCTGTGCACCACTACAGAGCACTATACTCCAGAGAGCCGTTTTCACTTTACGACTGCTGTTAGAAAGGGAATCGTTCCTCTTGATTAGAAAATCCTAATGGCAGTAGCACGCGACTGGTGACCTTACCTCTCGTCGTATAAGTTTCAAGTCCTTATATTCCTGACGAGACGCTATTTCAGTCGAATGATATCCTTCCGTTGGATAATCAGCGAAGATTTTCCTATACGTAACTACAATATCAACATGATAATGGTACTCGTATATACCAGTGCAACGGGACTTTTATTCAATTCCGGTATATCTGGTGCAGTGTGAATTACTCATCCAAACCTCGTACCTCCATTGTCACTAATTTAACTCGTTGACGTATGAATAATATATAATAATCAACCAAGCACTAGGGACATGATCATTAAGTTTCAACAAGTTTCGTTTCTACCAGTGACATTCATAATCCTGAATACATAATTGAAAATTCTAATTATGCTATACGCAGCTGTCGTATTTCGTATTCTATACGTAGTCATTCCGCAAATTTTACCCGTTATTCAACCCTTTCTGTACGAGAATATACTCATTATGGCAACATATAATGACAAGCAAAGTTTTGTCATTTATCAGCAATTTTTTTAACCAAACAGAATCAACTACGAACCCTAGCTGCTCGATTATCTACTGGCACAGCACTATTTCTCGATCAGTAGTAATGCCCGGTCAATGGTCGGGCGTAATGGACGGACTAAGTGCGGCCCCTGTAGTTTAAACTGGGCTTTAAATGGAAGTAATTTATTTATTTATTTATTTATTTGTTGATTTATTCATTTCATTGAAAGGCTTTTATTATTTCTGTTAAAATCGGAAATACGAGTGCTCGTTGGCGTGAGCACAATAAGGTATAACGTAGCTGTGATATAAAAGGGACTAATAAGGTTCGTGACATCTCGTAATATCCATCCATCGCCGGTTTTATTTGAGTAGTAAAGTTTAATGCCGTCTAATCCTATTGGCATCGTAAATATATTCTTATGGATATAATGCCCGTAATCCGGTGGAAAATATATAAAACCGCCATTAAGTTATTGAAGGCTAGCGGATTTCTTCTATAGACGGTGGTTATAAGTGTATAGATACGGTCCCAGTAGGTAGTGTCGTAAATTTCACGACTCTCAGATGATGTAGGTACCTAACAGAATCTCTCACCTATAATGACGATCAACCTTGAAGAGAATAAGGGAGATTAAATAAGAAAGAACAAAAAAAAAAAAGAAAAGAAGTAAATAAGATGAACGTGCGATGAAAGAAGAAGTGAATGAATCAACCGACGAGTACGAGATATAATAAAGGAAATTTCCGCACAAGAAAAATAATAGTAAAAAAAAGAAA
Organism: Tenthredo notha; assembly: GCA_914767705.2. NCBI lineage: Eukaryota > Metazoa > Arthropoda > Insecta > Hymenoptera > Tenthredinidae > Tenthredo > Tenthredo notha. The sequence goes on along the minus strand of OU611914.1, from coordinate 375,553 downwards.
AAAGAGAAAAAAAAAAGGCAGTAGGTATCCGATCGTGTAAAAATAAAACTGGATATAATGAAGTTGTCTACATTCTACTTTAGCGAAACTTTCCACCACCTGGTAGGAAACCAAAGAGGTTGGATCCTCGCCGGTATCACTACCTTCCTTGATTTTATTATTTCCAACCACGTCTGCAGCAATGCGCATCGAAATAACCTATAGCCGATCATATTTCACGATATGGTATAGAATTTATCAGATAAAATATCTACCGGAGTGAATTATACTCGATTTATAGGAAAAAAAAACAAAAAAAAAAAAACTAAGAAAATAAAAAAAAACAGAAATATCCTCGTCATTTTGACTAACGATTTTCTACACCTTGCTGTATCACCTGCGGGTTGAGAAACTGTGTTCATTATATTCACTGTTACATCATATACACGCCTCCTTTTTTCTTTCTTTTTCACCTTTGTCATTGAAGTTGCGTAGAAAGTTGTTATTCAGTTTTGTACCACAGACTGGCATTAGACGTCAATTAGTTACCCAAGCGTCTGATTATTATCTCATACTGGACACGGTGGCCTGCCTTTCCGGTTGTTCAGCATTACTGATATCTCATTTCATATGAAAGATGATATTCAATGGTTATAATTATTCAGGCATATAGGTATATAATACATATATATGGTTTGAGTCGACTTTTATTATACTCGGTGAGAATTCCATCAGGCAATTATTATTCAAGGACCAACCCATGTCAGATGAGGAAGAGGGAGACTCCTGAGATTCGCGGATGGCAGGGACACCTTTCTTCCTATTACTTCGGTTATTCTATTGTCCCGAGTACCTAAAGAGGATAAAACAGTCTTCGTGGACCCCCCGTGGAGCGGGGCATTTCATTTGTTTGAATTGGTGCGCATCGCTGACCCGTTTTATACACTCGACCCGTTAGTCGACTCGAGAAACCCGGCATAAACAAAACCGTAAATGCGAGACCCGACCGGGTCCTGTCAAGGGGTTGTCCCGCTCTTCTCATCCCTTGGTATACTAGCCAACGCAACGCCGTGACAGGACTCGTCGCCCCACAGTCCCATAACTTTTACCCAAAAACAAGAAACATATAACTTCCCCGTTGGTACGCACCAACGGACGACCTGACGTAATGAGATCAGGAGAAATGTGATGGCTCGATTAGTTTCTATTAGAATCTAATTGACCACCTGATATTTAGTGATGTTTAGAATGCAGGTGTTGCCATTTTCTCAAAGTATTTCTATGAAATTTTGGGAAAAAGAAAAAAATTCACAATATAAGTTAAGACTGGTTTGGATTTAAATCGGAGAGAAAAGTGTGTCAGTAGATTCAGCCCGGAGTAGGTATACGGCAAATAATGTCGTTATTCTATGGGACTGGATAAAACTCGAGCAAAGGAACAAGAGTGCAGGATAAAGGAAGGGAAAAAGAAAGAAATAAGGAAATAAAGAACGAAAGAAAGATAGAAGTAGAAGTCAACTCGAGGGTCTCGGGTGTCCTTGAATTCTCTCGCTCGCGCCCGCGACCTTTCGCGCATTTATACGGGGTAGGTATGTAGTATCGTGCCAGAGAAACTCAGCGGGGACCAACTTTATCCAAGAGCAAGGAAATAGGAACTGTGATAAAAGAGCCAGGATTGGAAAAACCGGGCAATACATCTCTCTGACAATGAGTAAAGGTTTTTCTTTTTTTTTTTCTTGTCCTTTTTTCTAATTCCCTTGATCCTGGGGTACTGGATATCCCGAGAATTAGTATTTAAGGACCTGCTGTTAAAGGGGCGACAAATCTTCGGCGAAATTTTCCAACCAAAATCTCTTTGCCTGATCAGAAAAGCCAATATAAACCCTAAAAACAAGGAGTCAGGCTGGTCCAAGGTTCAGTAGAACTTGAAGAGGGTGATTTCAATCGGACGTCAGGACGAATGGCCCAATCGAGGCGACTTAAGAACCGTCCGGGTTTCCAATCAGAGGGGCGGGCTTTTACTCGAGAAGATCTTGTCTGGTACAAGGCCTAGGGCAAGACTTTCCCTCGTGTTTCTCTAAGGTACCTTCGTAAGGACATTCACGTAGCTCCGTGCACCTTTAGACCATAGCTAAAAGTATTTTCCATGCGTTTACACATGTGCTTGAACTTTCAGATTTCCTCTTTGAAAAATATTAAAATTGGTCCATTCAAGGTATTCGAATAAGGTTTAGGAGAAAACAAACCCTTTGAACCTTTGGGAAGAGTAGAGGATATCTAAGAAGCTAATTTCCGTTGATAAATAGGTGGGAATGAATCAGGGTAAGTAAACAGTTGAATAATGGTATTCGATTTCATCGAATGAGGGCGGTTTTTTCTTTTCTTTTTTTTTTCATTTTCCTCTTTCTCTCTTTTTCTACTCTTTTCCTGTCTTTTTTCCCCATCGTGTAGGCGGTAGTTGTGCCACCTGATTCCGAGGTTAGAGCCAGGTATCTGTCGAGCAAATGGGCCGATTAGTTATATTCCTAGTGTACGTTGGGCAGATTCTAAGCCGAGCTTTTCCACCGATCGAATACAGCCTAACCCGACCCACTCTCACGAGGATTGAACATTGACTGCCTGGCTACGGTTTCGATAAATTTACCAGGATCGGTTTACCGGGATGGTATAATAAAACCAGTTCCATTCGATAGCGAACTCTCACTCCGGTCTGAAAGCAAAAACAGCCGATCGTCTTGGCTTTAAATAAATTCAAAGAGGGCGCAATGTGTTCACTCGAATCTTCGAAGGAACTATCGATGCTTTATTTTTTTGTTCCGAATCAATCTCACATAGAATTTATCCCATCGAAGGCAGCGATGAGATTTTATTATTCTATATATTCCGTAAATGGTAGGACTAGCCCGTCAAGCTATGTACTCCGAAAGCGAAAAACGTAGGGAATACCGGAGACGATTTAAGCGAAAATATGCTCTTGGTGAATTCTGCAGCAGCGCCCGTGCCGTTCCTGTCTGACGAGAGAGAAAACGCCTAAAAGTTATACGGTCTCGTATGTACGTGTACCATGTGTATAAAATTTAGCTCCGTACTGCAGTATACATATCCACCGAGTGAAATTTCTCCTCTACACCACCTGCCACCCATATCAATTTTATTCACCCTTTGACGAGTTTTATCCAGGAGTTTAAGACCCCCGCAAGCGCAGTCTGCGAAGTCAAGTGAATTTCCTAGTTCAGAAATTGAAAATCTATCCTAGACGGTGAGAGACCGATTGGAAATGAGCAACGTCCGTCTTACTTACTTGCGAATGACCAGTGTCCGGCTGATCGAGTGGGCGAGTGGGCGAGTATAAAACCGAGAAATCGCTGCAGTCACAAGCATTACAAGACCTTGAGGGAAGAGGAGGATCCGGGTGTACAGTTATTACCATCAATAATGCCAATTTGGATTGCAAATCAGCGGCCGAGGAGCGACATGGCTGGTGCCTACAATTTCCTCCGATTTCACGGCGAGACTATAGCTGCCAGCCTGCGGTCTCCTTTATGCATGTCTATACCTAGGTATAATGTATATCTAACTCCGTGCGGAGATAATTTGATCAGTAAAATTCAAGACGCAATTATTTTCACTCGGTTTTTGACTACGCTTTTCATTCGCGGACATAGACCGTGAACATGGTGCATCCATGTGTGTTTGGAGGTTCGATTTTATCGGACAATGGGTAACGCGTCCCTATTTTTTGTAATTCGATATCCGTATTCCCTCAGCTTTAGAATAGCTGACTTTTAACGGCTTCCATGTGAAACCGCGACGGTTCGAGGTCATGCGATTATTCTCTAAATTCAGGGGGTGCTGAGCCACCTAGTAGATTGATAAATTTGATATTTTAAGGCCCCAGAGTTTCGGTATGATTTCGAAGTATGGACTGATTTCGGAGAGTTATCCGACCAGCGAGAGGGGAGAAAGTTTCACGAAGTTAGTCAGTCGTTGGGTGGATGTCAGGGGTGTATATATCCTCGGAAGAGTTTTTTTACCTGAATTTATCTCACGTGTTAGAAATAAAGTTAGCGACGAGCGAACCGAACCCGTCGGGGTCTAAGCGAGTTACTCTAGCTACCGTTTTTACCTCCCTTTATTGCTACGTAGAGGTGTGCGTGTGTGTGTGTGTGTGTTTGCGAATTAACTAATACCTTACCACACGGAGCGAATAACGAAAACCGAGAAACGGTACCGGCTAATAAATAGCGCGGACATTCGCGGGAGGAATCGCGATTAGTATTAGTATAATGACGGCTGATTAAAAGCGGAGATTTACTCTTCTCGGCCCAGTTTCTGTAGCTACCAGGCGAGAAGAGAGAATTAAACGAATCCCAGGATCTGGTGCAGTCCAAACATTTATACTCGAGACACTCGAAAGTTCCAACCCTTGAGTACGCGCTGGGTGAAGAGAGAGAAAGAGAAAGAAGAGAGAAAAGAGAACTCCTCGAAACGGATTTATTTCTTTGGGTAGCTCGGGGTGAGTCTTTCTCCCCATTTCCTCGCCCTGCAGCCTTTAGGGTTCGAGGATGGAGCCTGGAGGTCCGGGTGGGAAGCAGAGAAGAAAAAAGAAGAGAAGGGATGAGAAGAGAAGAGAAGAGAAGGGAAGAGAAGAGAACCCTTACAGGGTCAGCGCGGGACTCTTTCATTCTTTGGAGAAAATTGGCTCCAAGAAGGATTTTCCGAGGTACCCCATACCTATATCTACACCTACATCTACACCTACACCTACTACCGTTTGGAAATTCGGACCAGATAGTCTGGGCAGTCACCTCCGCCTAGCCTGGCCTCCCGGCTTGACAGCCATTGATGTTTTGTTGCGTGTGAACGAACCGGAACAAAGTAAAAAAGGCGAGAAAAAAGAAAAGAAGAGAGAAAGACGAGAAAAAAAGAAAAGTAACAGTAAAAAAGCGAAAGGCTTCGGGTAAATCCGGGGCGAAATTCACTCCTGCCATAGCGTAGCGGGGTGGCACACCACCGGATGGTAATTTGAATTCCTGAATTTTATGTGGCAATCGACCGCCGCCCGTGCGCCTAAGTGCGAACGAAGCAATCCAGGGATCACTCGACCAGAAAATGAATTCCTTCCAACTAAAGGCCTAAAAGCATATGACGAGATAAAAAAAACAAGCTAAAGGTCTGCGCTAATTGTGAGCTCGGTATCCCGAAAAGAGATGTAAATTTCTCATCATGCTTTTGGCTTTTCACTAAATTTAGGCGAGTTTTAAATTCAATATCAGCTATGGGGACCTGCGGGATCAAATCTTTTACAATTTTTTAATATGTTCAACTAAATAAATTAGCTGAGGTAATTTTATGGATTTTTATCAGCAGTTCTACATTCAGAATCCAGCGTTTGACTTTTTCAAAATGCTTTCGTTGAAACCCCAATTTTTGTCAGTCTTTTTGTTTTTTTTTTTTGTCAAATATATGACGTCCGGACTCGAGTGGAGGTAAAAATGGTTTTTTATCGAAATTTATTCACCAGCATCTAGTTGACAATCAACGAAACATTTCCCAGTGGGTATACCTCGTAATAAAGTCTGGGCGAGGGTGTTGGCGGGCGATTCCTGTCAACGAAAAAATAAATAACGTCGGTGGCTCGGGAAAGAAGAAAGAAGAGGAGAAGAAGGAGTAGGTACCTACCACCAGCTGAGTAAAGTAGGTAGGTATATTATGCCTCATCTGGAGGCTGGCAGACACTCGAGGGATTCATTATAATAAAATTTGCGAAAGAAGCCGCCACCCGGGAAAAGGCGAAGAAGCGGGGAGGAATTAGAATGTAAGAGATGGGCTAGGCCCGGGGTTGCGGGACCAAACCGAATATCAGAGAAAAGAGAAGACAGAAGAAGGGAAGACGGGAAGAAAGGAAGGAAAGACGAAAGAAGAGAAGGGACCGAGTCTAAGAGACCGAGAGGGTGGATCTCTTAAGAGTTACGTGATAAACCGCGGTTTTCGAGGGTACGCGGGGACAGTGAAAACCCTTCGGAGATGCTGGTGACGAGGGCTAAAACTCCCGGAGGAATCCCTGGCAATAAGACTTTCCATAAATGGTAGGAGGCCGAATATCTAGAAGGTGTTTTCATACTTATTCGTCGAATGGGAGCCGATAAACGGTGTGAAGGAGTCAAAGAAATCTTCACATACCACATGGCAGGGCTACGATCAAGTGTCGATCCATGGAAACCGAAATTTCTGGAGCTTGTGAGTTTTTGGCAATTAGGGATGATCGATTTATTCGTCTTTTCAGTTCTCGTTAATTTCGAACGCCACATTTCTGCTGTATTCAAGCGCTAGATGCAGAGCTTCTGTAGTTGGAGCTTGTCTCGGTTTAACTGCGGGCAAAACTATATACGAAATAGGAAGCCCTGAAGGGAAGAGGGACGAGGGACAAGGGACAGATCCGAAGACGAAGTAGGGAGCTATCAGTCTCTCCGTCTCACTCGGAATACCACAGGACTTCTACAGGACTTGAGCTTCCATGCTGGTACATTGTTCGACTCTATGTAATACCTATAGATATTATAAACCGGAGATAAGTTGGTCGTAGAACCGCGACGAAGTGGAATACGCCCAGAGCTCAAAGTTGAAGATATCGAAAAGATCGGATTGACATTTTTGTTTTTCTCGCCGGTTCCTCCTGTTTTATGCCTGATGCACGAATCTGTCGTTTATAATAACTCGGGTGTTGGACCCGTCGGGATAAATTATCACGGTTTATCCAACGCTGGACGTCTAGCTAACAATAAGTCACTGCGAAATACGAGGGAGGATTTAGTTGTGGAATCAAGACGCGCCTGCGTTTGCTTCGTAGTGAGTAGGTATACCGAGTAAACTTTGAAGGGATTGCCTAGATCGAGGATGAAGGAATACGGGAGAAAGGGGGAGCGAACGGGAGGAGACCTGGGTTTCGCAGTAATTACCAATTTGGTTATTATGGTAATCTCGGGGCGAAGATACCGCATGATTCTGTTCACTGCGCGTGGATTACACGCGCGAGCTTCTCGTCCTGAAGGAGATAGGTAAATTTGATACTAGGTTGTATAAGACGGTGGTGTTTAACCGATTATAAACAGTCCACGGATGGATGTACACCATATTTTACCAGTCTACTGTGGAATTAAAATAGAAGTGTATAGGTGCGCTGTACGTTTACGTATATGTAGGTACGCACCCGGAATACAAACGCAATACAATATCTCACGGTATGAAATATTGCGGAACAAATAACTGGGCATTATTTAGAGAACAGGCGATGAAATTAACCGCGGAATCTCCTGATCCCAACTGCCACCACTATACTACCTACTACTCCCCAGGATTCACTACACGAGGAAGCAAGTTGCCCGATTAATACCAGGCATTGTTTAAACGAGAACAAGCGGCCTATAAACCACTCGCATTATTATTTCCCTCGAGGGTGAAAATTTAATGCCCCGGGAAAACGTCGGTGCCTGTGTCTACTCGTGGTTCAAAATTCGACTGACAAAATAATATATTCTGAAACGTGAAAATTTCCGAGCCTTTGTGGCTACTGCTGCCGCTGCTGTTGCTGCTGCTCCTGCAAAAAAAGAAAACACCCCCGCAGGACTACATGGTTCTGATAACGCGTCAATTTTTTTATCAAAGATTCGCCAATTCTTCGGATATATTTAACCCACCTCTCAAAGTTCGCCACGATTACATCGAAGCTGTTGTAACACGCGACGGATTTTACTCTCATACTATACCCTTTCACTGGGCCTTCTTGAGCTAAGCCGTGTCAGAGGCCTAACGCCTTTTGACGCCATTTGACTCGGCGTTAATGGCAGCTACGAGGATCTTCTCTTTGTTAAGAGAAGGGCCAGGCGTCTCCTCCTCGTCCTTTTCTTTTTATTCCAGTGCTTCTTCTCCAGGAAAATTTTTGCGAGATTCAACGCGATCCATGTGAAATACCTTCACCGATGACAAACGGTATACTGCAGTAGTATGTTTCTGGTTTGGTATGCGCATAAATTAACGATCGGTTTTACTTATCAGTTCGGGACATGCGGAACGTAATCCGGCATCAGAAACGCATTAACGAGTGTCGTGTCTATCGCCTGCGCTCTTGCGGTAGGAATGCCACGTAACGTAACGCACTTTCGATCCCGTGGCTACAAATCAAGCTGTTAAAATCCGATCGGCAACAAAACCTGAACGCGGTGAATAACTCTTATCTATAAACCGACTAGTGCAGACCATAATACTTTGCCAGAAAGCTATATTCAACGACAACTGTCAACCGTACCACCGTGTCGTCGAGGTTTTTAAACCCGCGGGATTTTCGGCTTCGAAATCTACAGCCGACTCCCTCCGGTCCTCAAGATCACCCCTTAAATCGGTCGACAAGAGGTAGGGGCTCCGCGATACACCCGCATTCGATTACATATCTCGATTGGAATCTATCCCAGCGACCGGTTTCTTTACGCGCGTTTCCCGCACGACGCGACGATCTCTTCAGATCCGCTGATTTAGGGATGCCTCCTACTCCAACCAAGTATAAACCTGAATACGTTACGGAGATTAAAACGCGAGGCGGAAACCGATTTCCCAACAACAATGCCTCTAGGGTTGAAAACGGCTGCGGCGCGTCTAGACACGATGAAAACAATTGGATTGATCGCACATTTCGTTTCAGAGAAACCTCCACCATTCGTTCGTTGGTATGTTCTTCCTCTCCGAGGGTCACTCAGAGTAATTGGAATTTGATTAGCGACCATTTTACGGAGAGGGGAGTTGTTGTATTTTCCGGAGAGCTCGTCAAGGTGATTGCCGATTGCAGTAATTGGGGAGATTAAACGTTAAACTCTTCTTCTAGTTCCTCGTCCTCCTCTTCCTCGTTCTCGTCCTGGTCGTTCAGAGTAAATAAGCAAGAGGCGAAACCTCGAGTTGGTGGCTTTGGATGACTGGGTGGCTGCAGGTCGGTTGGTTGGTTCGTTGAAAGTTGAAATTGATTATTGGCAAAGTAAGCAATCACCGTTTGCCGCGAGTTGTCGTTACCAGAGCCCAGAGCCAGCGCGACAAGACTTTCACGAGAACAAATTGACGGTTGATCGACTCGATCCCCACGCCTGCACGTTCCCTGTATACTGTTCCATTTATAAACTAGAATTACAACCTCACAGAGATAACAGAGCGACAATCGTGCTTTCTAATCCCATTTTTAACGCCTCATTATTATAACAACAAAACTCCTGCATCGCGACGAAAGAAAATGACTAGAATTTACAGAACTCGAATGAGGGGGAGCCGAGTATCGGTCTTATCAGTCAGACCAGACGGGAATATAAGCCTCCCTAAAAGATGAGGCAACTTTTGAACGTTTGAAATATCACCATTTCCATAAAGCCTTCATCCACGATTCCCTATTTTGCACCAATGTATACGTCTATGAACATACAGGCGCGAGAGAAAAGGCGAAAAGGTGAATCGATTGAACACGGCACTCGGGTATAAAGGGGACGTGTAGTGTAGAAAAATGCCAATACTAATTCACGGGGTTTAGTTGGGAAGCTGGTTGAGAGAGACCAGCCAAGAGCGGAAAACATGCTAAAACAGACGCGAAACAAGATAATAACCAATTCTCTTTCGTCATGTTTTGGATCAGACTCTAGGGTGCAGGAACAAAGCGTCCGCTAAATACCCTTATGGTGGCTCGAGGGAATATTCATGCATGTGTACCTCGTTTTCGAGAATTGAATGCAGATTTCGCGTGTTTATAAGATGGGTACTGGCTTGTTACGTGCCTGGTGGAGGCATAGGTACCCAGGGTACCCTGCAACCAGAGTCAAACTATGACATTATGGATTCCCTTTGTACAGACAGGAATTAGTTGAATACTCCTGTCGTTTATCATTATAATAACAGCGACTGTGTATCAAGTTGAGTTTGGCGGTAAGAGACGTTAATCAATTTTATCGGCAAAGATAATCCGGACGCGTTTCCTTCCGTCCCATTCGTGAACCGAACGTTTCCCCATAATAAATCAAAACGGTTTAATTCGCAAAACTAAACGTTGTTACACGCTGATCCATGCAGCCTGTCTAGCCACACGCAGGTCTCGAAAATTTGGCCTAGTTTTTGGACACGAATACTTCGCGAGCTCGAATCGATGTCAGAAGAATAAGAGAAATCGAAATAGACAAATTCATTCGCATCGTTGCCATTATTGTTTTAATTATTGCTAATTCGTGTCGCTGTTATTTCGCACGTAGGTACTCGTTGACTCACGCATTACTCGCGGGCTAATGCGTTTAGAAATTGCAGTTAATTTCCGAGTGCACAGGTATCGCTCGACGGCAGCTGACAGAGACCTGATTGGCGCCGTCTGATAAGACGCCTCGTAATGCCCCCGCACTCCCTTGTGTTACTATATCCATCCCCCGGCCACCCCCGTTATCTTTATTGCTCAGTCTCCGGTGGGAGTCTTGCACACTGCCGCTTGTTGGCTTCCTGCAATTATCAACTTACTCCTAGTCGTTCTTGCAGTACTATTAAACAATATTTTCACATGTAGATCTAGACTTCCGGGGAGATACCCTTTCAGAAAACTGTGAATCGGTAGGATGCGAGACTCGGTGCGTTAAGAAAGAGCTGCGGTTGGCTCTTCGATTGGGTAAACTTGAGAGAATAATGGGTATTATTTATAGGTTTTTAACGTATACCGTATTTTATAGGTGTTTCGCGGTTATTTGATCGGGCCGTTTAAACCAAACCTGTATAAGAGTAGTCGTTAAATATCATATGGCGACTGCATTGTGTACATAAATATATCATAAATATTTGGAGGGACACAAAGCGCAGGTGGAATCGTTCATAAAATGTAAAATCAAATGGAACCCATATAGAACGGTGGTAATAAAATAAAACGCGCCAATTTCCTACCCTGGTGCAGATACGCCATTTATACCTACTGCTAATATTGGTTTTGCTAGCTCGAATCTATGCAAGGGTATAAATTCAAACATTATATCTATTCTATCCCGACAGCGGCATACCTACCCCGTTTCTATTTCGCATGATATTATTTGCTTGTTGTTTCTTTGTTTTTATAATTTTTCATTTTTCCCCCCTTTATTCCTTCTCTTCAACCCCATAGCTCGATCGAAATTAAAAGCAGAATTTTAAGTGTCTTTGAAACGAATCTTGAAATGGCGTAAAATTAAGACTTGCCTTTAACGCTTCGGCCCGAATGTTTTGTCGCGTTTATACCCAGATTACTGAAATTAAAAAGCTTTTGAACCCTCGCTTCTGCTGGTAGCTCGAAGAGCTTAGACGGGACGGGCAGCACCCACCGTCCCCTTTTCTCCCTCTGCCATCCTTCGCCATCCGCTAGGCTGTGATCCTGCCAGTTTATTAAGTAATTAAATCACTGGTGCTCCCAGCCAACACAAATTAACTTTCTTATAACAAAGTAAAACTTGTTTAAAAAAGTTTGGGTAAAAATGATTTTTATGCTCTTCCATATCTATAGGCTCACCACCTCCTCCAGCATCTGAGAGCATCTTGAAATAATCATTGAAACATCTACGACCCATCCGCGTACAGGATGTACTCACTGTTCCTTAGGTAAACTACTTCTACCCTTTTACTTAGTTTAGAAACGCTGCAAGTATAAACAATGAGAATTAAGTTTAACCCAAAGACTACTATGGAGGCAGCTCATCGAGGATCCTCAGCAAACTGTGAACGTCATACAAACGTAATGCTAATTCGAGGAAATGGGCGAGATGTCCCAAGTAAACAAAGTCTAACAAACCACACGGTGAACTGTGATTGAAGCGGAGACTGACGGAAACGGGAACTGTAGACAGTAGACTGTAGTTCGAGTACTCCTCGCATCTGCCGCAAGAGAGCCCGAAGACCCTTCACCTAGTTCGAAAGCTTCAACAGATGGAAAGCCTTGCAGTCGCAAAGTTTAACCCGATCAAACCTTCCGAGGAGTGATATTTTTCCTGAAGCATTTGTCACAGATTCATAATGTTGATGTACTCTTTATGAATACGGGATAGAGCCGGATGTCCCGATGATGGAATCGCAGGATGACTCACAGCGTGACTTCGTAACATCGAGCAATTAGTTTTAAGCGACAGCTTTGAGCCCAGTGCCATTTGCATTGTCAGCCAACGCACGTACCACTGCTTCCTTTGGTTTCCACTGACAATTGAGATTGTCAGACTGGAGTCCTAGTCCCGGGTAGGTATCCGCAATGGCGAACCGAGACGAGACGAGACGAGGCGAGGCGAGGCGAGGCAAGGCGTGGGCGAACCATGGCAACGTGTAAACCGAGTTGTGGGTGTAGGACGACACCAAAGTCACATGGGAAATACCTATTCCATGCATATCGGTACTACTCAACGAGATGCCCCCAAGGAAAGACCGGACGGGACCAAGGATCAGGACAGGGGAGGACAGAACAGGACGGACAACCACTCTCAGCCTCCGCACACATCAATCATCTCGGGCTTTACTGGTCGCACCAGAGATTCCCTTATTACTTATTCCTCTGATTTCTTGATGAAGCTAATGTTCGGATCACGAGAGGGGGCCAGGTCTAAGTTCCAGGGGGTGAAAATTCCGTAAGGTCGAAGTGCAGATAGCTAAAAAATCCGAGAGTCAATATGGATTAGAATGTGAAGACGAAAAACAGTTCATTCTGATCGGGACCCTCTCTTTACGAAAGCTGATAGGATTTTTTACATCGGCTATGTGGACTTCCGGGTAAAGGCCCTTGCAAAAAACCTGTGAGTCGGTTATATTAAATTTCGGAATTTTTACCGTTCGGTACTATTGACATTTCGAACTCGAGCCCGGTTCCGATGAGAGAATAATCGATGGTCCAACGGCTTTTAGAAACTTTTACAACAACTGGGAACAATACCTAGTGAATAATAAAGAAGATGTATAGACCAGTCTTCCAACTGACATGAGGTCGAAGTGTATAGAGTCTGCTTTTCTATACCTACCAAAGCGACTATCGTCTAGAGAGACAGACCGAAGGAGGACACTGAGGTGAACGCGATCGGGATGCTGCTGGGTAGAATAAGCGAAGCCAGGGTACCAACCCGGCTCCCTTTTTCTCGGGACATTGGGAGATGAATTATTGAGTGGGAAAAGAAGAAAACGAATGTGTCTTTGGGATGAACCTACCCTTCAAACAGCACGCGTCTACGTTCTATTCAAATATACAACCTGCAGTAACAGGAGCAGCGATATGTTCCTGCGAACTTTAAGTCATCGTCTTTCCCCGACGATAACCGCACAGTAATTTCGTTAGATTTATATCGAGTCCAGGTTAACGAAATGGAAAATAATACGTGATGAATGGTCGGGCTGAAAGGTGAGTTCCGGAAATCGGTCGAATCTATTTTTACTCCGATTTCACCGGGCGATTTTTTCCTCATTTATTCATCGTCGCCAGCTTCTATAGCGTACGAGTATTTTAACCGCTGATTGATTATTTAGTAGATTCCCTGATATGGCGAGGGTGGACTAAACGTGGGACGATTTATTATATACAGAAGATAAATTAGTTTTGTTATTTTCGATGACTCGAAATTTTCCAATATTACTTCAGTGCTGAATTTCTGATCCGTTGAATTCACTTTTTACGTGAAACTTTCCACCAGATGACATGTTCTCTTTGCATATTTCGTTCCGTATAAAGCGTCGAAACGAGATCGCGCGGTGCGACTGTGTTTCATAAAAGATGATTCGTCACTGCACGGCTGTACCGAGGTATATACATATACATAGCAAGCTTTGAAATTCATGGCTAGAAACTTTCGCAGCGTGTCGCGAACCCAAACCCTTGACTTTTTTTTGTCTTTTACATTTTACCTGTGCAGCAGCAGACAGCAGGTCGAAAAATGAAGAAAAAAGAAAAAGAATGAAATTAGAAAAAAAAGCACAAAATAGAAGAGGGACTGCCATCAAGGATATGCTTTGCTGCGAAGAGACTGCGCACCCACATTTACTTTCTAGGTACAAGTTATAGTAGTGAGCCTCGTAGTTGTTGGACAAAATTTTGCTCGTTCGACGGAAAATTTTCTCATCGCCTTATAAGTAAATTTCACATAAAAAAAGTAGTGGCTGGTTTGAAATTATTCAAAAAACTATAATAATAATAGCAAGTGCTCCTATATATAAGATGTTGCGACGAGATTCTTTTCGGTTTTTCTGAATGGATCCGGTCACCTGGTCGGATGGAGTAAATATAAGAGCGGGTCGTGACTCGTGATAAAATCAGCGTTTGCCTCAACCCTCGGCAAATACTCAACTTCGAGGCGTGAAAAATAAAAAGGAGAAAAAGAATGAAGAGAATCTCGACTTGTTTGCCTAGCCTGGTGAGGCCCCCGTGAGGATGGTACTGGGGGATGCGGTTCCCTGGTAGGTAGGGCGTATGTTTGTTTCCAAGCATTTGGCAGCCGGGTTGGTTAATTTTAATCCAGGCCAAGTTTTTGATCCACGCGTATAATTGAATTTCTAAAAGCTGGCCGCCCGCGTCCGCGTATTCTTCTTACATCTTGTATACGACGGAGCCAAATTTTCGTTTCTTTATCATATTTTCCCATCTTCTACACACGCCGCGAAACACATTCGGGAGATAATCGCCCTCGAGAGGTGTATCCCGTATGGGTATAGGTATATATCCTCGGAAATATCTTTTGACAAGCAATTTAAATCCTACGGTTAAATTTTTACAGGCACGATACGCACGTACACGCATATTCCTATGAGATAAAAAACAGAGGTAAGGGGTACTGGTTCAGGGGGTGAGAAGAGTATTCTTAAGCAATTTACATACATCAGCTTTGTACAGGTGAGTGTGTATTTCTATATCCACACAAAAGTATATAAGCAGCATCTTTTCCCTGATACAGAGCTAACTTTTGACTCAATACTCTGAAATTACGGCGTGTGGAAGAACCACGCGGACTCTCATGGATAAACATAAATATAAAGGGGGTATTCAAATGAAAGGTAAAAATTTTCATTCCACCTACAATCCATCTCGAGAGAAGTTTGTTAGCGTAAGGATGGCACCTTTCGGTATCATAAAGCACCGAGCACAGGGCAACGTTTAAAGGTAGAATAGAGGTGGGCATCGCCATTAACTTGTCTGACACCCCAGTAACATTCATCCCCGACAGTGCTTTAGCCGCCCCACTAACGTCCCTGGAATGCCTCCCTTGTCACGATGAAGTCGACCCTCAATACGTCCGGCAAATTTATCGCGGATCCCTATCCCGCGTCCATAAACTGAAGAACCTGAACGTTTTGCGTCTCGGATTTCCTCTGCTTCTCTAAGTAATGTTTGCAATTTTTTTTTCTTCCTTTTTTCTCTCTTATTTTCATATTCCTTTCTGAAATTGAGGCAATTGCTCGTCAGAGAAATCCTCGAGTGAAGAATCTCGAGGCCAGTATCTACGCAAGGTTTGACGATAGCTGTATGAAATAAGGGTTCGGGGTGCGTCGAGGAAGGAGCTAATTAGAGGGATAATAAAGGCATAAATATCCAAGCGTGTAACATCTGGTGGCTTACAAGCCGAGTGCTTAACGAGGTGTTGAAATTACGTAGCTATACTACCGGGCACCTATTTATGAATTCTGGTCGGCTCTCGACCCCGCGTTACGGGTCTACAGTGGGCCCCCTTTCGCGAGGCTCGTGACTATAATCTAAAGTTTAAACGGGGGGTTGGACAGGGAGGGATGAAAGAAAGAGAGATGAAGATAGAGGACAGAAAGTGAGAAGAGAAAATAAAAAATGAATGATATTGCATTGTAATTAATAAACCAAACGGAATGCTTGTGGGTGTTTTGACGAAGACACGTTCCTTGACAGTTTCGGTAATTACTGTCATTCTTCACCCTTTGAATGCTCGAGACGATGTCGTACGCAGTTTCGTTCATATTTAACGGGACCGGGTTATCAAGACGATAACGTAGTTAACTCTGCTAAATTGACATAACGCTTAACGTTATGATCGTGGATACGATAAGGGTATAATTTAACCCGAGGTACGTACCTCATCTACCCTAAATCCATCCGACGATGTTTACTGTCAATATTTTAACGAGATATCTGATCTTGATGCTATCGTCATAAATTAAAGCGACATTTTTTATCAATTAACAGTGTCGATCCTTGGATACAGGTCAACCGTATTAATAATGATCCTGAATGATGGAAGGGTACGAGGTATCGCAGTCCTGCCCTCAATGGCCTACGATCAGTAGCACGAAGGGATTATAAACCGCGTTAATTCCCGGGTATCAATAGCAGCAATAATTGAACTCTGTGTAATTGAAAGGTCGATGAATAGGGTAAAAGTTATGATACATGTTTTTTCTGTTTCTTTTTTTCTTTTTTCTTGAACCCTGAGTATCGCGAATCACTTCATTTCATAACGTTATAGGTATTCGTATGGAAAAGCTATTTCGTAATGGAAATATGAAACATGAATTTTGTTTAACATTCTGATACCAGAATATGTTACTTCGCTTGTATTATATTTTCACGGCAATTATTACAACAATATCCATTGCGCCACGTGGGTGGTGTATGAGGGTGGAATCAGGACCGAGGAAAATCAGGAGGCAAGACAATTGGGACGTGGGTGTATATTATATTCATTCGTGTTGTTATACAGGGTGGTCCATTTTAATTTACGCAGGCGAATATCTCGAAAACTAACAGTTATAATAGAAAAAGTTTCATACAAAACTTGAAGGGTTTGGAGGGGGAAAGATAATGCTGATATGTGTTGACTTGTGGACTTCGCCAATTCCGAGATTTCGCAAGTAACTTCGGATTTTAGATAGGGAACACATGTTTTGGTTGGGGGCAGCTGATAGCGAGATCAAAGACTCATTCAAATACGGAAGCAAAAAAAATTAGAAAAAAAAAAAATTTGCAAAAAAAATTGGAAACAAAAATTTCGCGAATTTTTTTTTTTTGCAAAAGATTGTTTTTTGTCTCTAGCTTTCAAACACATTCATTGTTTATCACTCTTGAGTCCGAAATAAGCTGTGTGTTATTGATCTACGAATTTTTTTTACTAATCTGGTACATTCAAACTTTCCAATTTCAAAATTGGCGAGAAATATTTTAAGCTAGAGTGATAAACAATTAATGTGTTCGAAGGCTAGGGACAAGAAAACAATCTTTTGAAAGAAAAAATTCGCGAAATTTTTTTTTTTCCATTTGTTTTGCAAATTTTTTTTTTTTTCTAATTTTTTTTGCTTCCGTATTTGAATGAGTCTTTGATCTCGCTATCAGCTGCCCCCAACCAAAACATGTGTTCCCTATCTAAAATCGGAAGTTACTTGCGAAATCTCGGAATTGGCGAAGTCCACAAGTCAACACATATCAACATTATCTTTCCCCCTCGAAACCCTTCAAGTTTTGTATGAAACTTTTTCTTGTATAACTGTTAGTTTTTGAGATATTCGCCTGCGTAAATTAAAATGGACCACCCTGTACAATAATGGGGAAACGGTTGGCTTTATTGTAACGTATTGACGATTATTTTGAAGAGTATGTACATTTTTTTGCACAATATGTCATATACTATATCAGTGTATAATAATTTGTGTAAAAAAAAAGTTTACTTGAGCAAAGTGTAATATCCAGTCTCTCTACTATCCGTCCCATATGGCTCAAGAACATTAAAATTTCTTCATACATATGTATAAACTGGAGAGTGAACCCTGAGGTAATATTAAACACAGTAGAAAAGAAAAATAATAAAAATTTTCAACCCTGGCTATACCCGACGCCAGGCGACGCTACGTGGCACCGGCTGGATTCAATTCTTTCCGGCGCGGGCGTCGCCTCGCGTAGGTAGCGTCGAGATAAAACTGTTTAGGCTCCTGGTATTAATATTGATGAAATCGAGAGATTGGAGAATGGAGAATAGAGAAATACGCTGAAATTCAAGCCTGAAAATAAAAAGGAACCCAACCATAATAAGGAAAGGAAGGAAGTGTCTTTCCTTGTCCTCGTAGTATTTTGATTATACTCCAGAGCCACGTGTATATAAATTTTCGGAAAACCTTCACCCGAAAGAAGAAACCTCTCCTTTCCATTTTTCTCCGAAAAATCTGAACAAGGTAGACGTAGGTATATCAAATTTTACCCTCGACGAGCTCGTAGCTGGTACATCGGAACCCGAAAATTAAACAGAGACGTGTCTTTGATCCGCGGTACGTTGTACAAGGTAGGTACCTACCTTGTACAAGGACCACTTCAAGGATACATTCAAGTGGGCACACCTGGCCCTGCAGCGAGAACGGAAGCGGGTTAAAAACTGCCGGTCGAATTCCCCTCAAGTATCACCGATAGACAATAGCTACTCTTGGGACTCGGGTGCTATCGATGGTAAATTATGCCTCCACCCCGCGATAGCGATACTGGCTTGATAATAAATCAAAAATGTGAAGAAAAAGGAAAAATATGAAACGGAGGAGTGGAGAAGTGGATTAGATTTTTTTTATTTATGAGAGAAAAAAAAAGAGGTTCCACTCGTTCAATTTCTGAACGTTTTATAAAGGGAAGAAATCCGTCAACTGGCGCCAGTTAGTCAACCCTCGTTTCCGCAAACAACGTCCATTCTTTTTCCTAAACACGCGATACTTATCTGACACGTCCTTTTCCACGTCCGCAATCGCCTATCGTATACACACACACACACACATCTGTGGCTGTACGGTAGTATATGGGACCATGTACATACATGATACATTACACCCACTACCATCCAGGAACTGGGAAACCCACCGATAACGAGGTATTGCCAGAGGATTTCGAAGAGCAGACAACCGCGACGGATCCAGGCCAAGAAGATGGACCCTTCATAGACTCATGCATCAATCTGACTAGGCGGAACTAGTGCGTGAGATTTATGGGATTTAGGGAATTTCCGTGGCTTTCTATCCGGCGCGTCGCATCGGCTATAATTTTCGGCGTTGCCGTTTAGATCGGGATATCAATATTCGATTTAAAATCTGTGGGATGAATTTCTTTGAGGTATAAACGGGGACGGTGACCCCCGCGATCCCTGGGGATTTTGAGCGGGAATATTCCCTGGTTTGGTAGTCCAGAGGAGCATGAGCGACGATGCAGACTAATGCTTGCAAACATGCAAGCTGCGACGGTGCGGTCCAGGACCACAATTCCTTAGCATAGCTGCTCCGACGAACCAGAGATGCAACCCTGTTGGTACCCAACGCTCTCTCGCCCTCTTGTAGCTAGATACTGTTCTACCACGTCCAGGATAACGTACGTCCTCGTAACTTACGCGGCAGGACTGTGTAGAGCCACCAACGTTACATTATGGGCTTTGTAAAATAGGACAATGCACTAAATATGCTCGATCCCTTCTAACGCTACGAGAAAACAGATATATGTATATGGGTGTATGGGTGTATGTATACGTGCACTTTTTATCCCCTTTATTTATTTCCTCATCCTTTTCTCGCCTACTCCTCCAGGAAGAGACCCGTACATTAGGTCCCAATTTTTCAGCCTGAACCCTCGCGGAATGGGCTTTCGCTAAAGTAGGACTTTTTTTTAATATTCTTATTCTATTATTCCAACAACGAGACCCAAGGACTAGCTTTCATGTATCGCTTGGACGTCTTGCCGGGATGAAAGATAAATCAATTGTCATTATCATGTTATTCGCAGAACGATGTGCTAGGTGGATGAGTCTCGTGCCTTTCTGAGGAAGAAGCAATTGGGTAAAGCAGCTTGATTCTTACGCTTCACCCAACCCCGTATACTTACCAAGAGTTTTTCGTAGGGGCGCTCGCTCGCAAAATGAAGTTATTACGAGGCAGGACGATTCCGGACGACCCTTTCGGAATAAAAACGTAACCGTACGTGGAATAAGTATGTACGTTTACACTGAGCCACCTAGAGGCCATACCGAGGTATCGTATGGTATGGTATGGCATGGTATGGTATGGCATGGTATGCTATGCTATGGTATAGACATTAAGTTGGCTCGGTAATAACCATTCGTTCCGCTTATAAAGGCATACGTCAAGGAGGCAATAACGCCGGGTAATATATATATGTGTGTATATAGAGCTGGTTGTACGTATGTATCTATGTATAGGGAAAGTATTTGTTTTCATTTGCATGGGCGTGCGGCCAAAATGGAACCTCCAAATCCAGCACACTATTTATGGAACGGTTATTGAAATGTAACGTCAAGCCTACTACGAGGAGGCGACTCTCAAGCAAAAACATGTTTTTAGAGAAAAAGATCGAGGGCAGGTTTTGCAACCCCTGGAGAGAAGTATGAGGTATGTTCTTTTCTTCATATTATTTGACTTTATTTCGGATGAAGGATACACACCACCCTGACAATAGATACAGAGCTTGTCGAGGATAACGTAAATTATAACGTGAGACTGGGAAAAGATTGAATCGAACAATTGGCATGTTGAGAGGAATTCAAGCAGAGGCATATTTATTTATTTTCATATCCTTGTAACATCTTGGAGGGAGGAATTTAATCATTAAACTCTCTACAAATGCTGTGCTTGTCTAAACTGTTCCCTGGGCAACTCTGTTCAAACATTCGAAACTTTTTCCCCAAAGCTCTATAGGAAAGCTATTGAATTCTATCTCATCCTCCCTCCCTCTCTCTCTCTCTCTCTTTTCTTCTTTGCTGTTAATTTCAAACGAGCAAGTATAATGAAAAAAAAAAAGAAAAAAAAATCGAAGAGTACATCGAGTGAGGCGAGGAGAGAAGGAAAGAAGAGAAAAGAAGAGGAAAAATAAAACTGTTAACTTCCGTGCCTCGGGATGGATCCTATCGAGGCTAAGGGGTATGGGGCCGTAACATGCTATTGTAAAAGTGTCATTTGCCATTGTCGAGCCGCGTGAGGGGTCGGGATTCCCAGGAACTCTCTATCCGCTTGCAATCCTAAAATCACTGGGGCGGTAGATCGATCCGTAGTATACGATGGGTCTCTTCTTCTCATGGGCGAAGGGAAGGACGTACGATATGTCCGTCTCGGGATGAGAGGCGCCGGGATCAAGGAAGAGGAAAAATCACGGCATCCCGTGGGTCACGTGACCCAACATTCTACTACCCTATGTCCTTTTCATTTTATCTTCTTCCCATTCACTCATTCTACTCCATCTACCTATGTATCCCACTCAAATGTGATTCTGACACATAGCTGCTAACCGATAGGTAAACTGGTAGCTATAGGTATACAACCATACATGCTCCTTGCTTTTACCAGGACATAGGTCTGTCAACAATTCAAATACCGGGTCCGTTTTACCTTCGGATATTTTCACACCGGGGCGTCAATCCCGCAGGAAAATATTTTCATTCAACAAACGCACACCATAGAAGTCTCCTCCACATCTCGCACGATGATGCCAGAACATAGAACTTCACTTCCATTGCTTCGGCGAGTTTCTGACTTTACAATGATTTCACGAAATGGGGAAAACCAGCTGCAGCTGCCGCAGCTTCAAGCCAAGGCAAACGTTAATCGGGAACTTCGAGGTAATTAGCAGCTTTGAGTATGGTCATTTGCGCGACTAATACGCGACACAGTAAGGAGTTGCCCCTGCAGCGCGATCGTTGACGTAAATTAACAAGTTCATATTATCATGATGACTAATTAAAATTTGGACTCGAATTAGTTTCGGTAATTATATGGAAAGTTTTTTCAATACCCAGGCGATTTTACCATCGAGTTTTAAACTCGTGCCGGCATCTTTTTTGCCTGATCGAACACCCGTACCCGGTAGCTCAGGGTGCTGGCCAGTTTTTCGTCAAAGAACAAGGCGGCAGCGGGAAACGAACAGAAAATGAAAAGGAAAGATGAATTCAGCCTTAGCAACGGGAAGCTGGAAGACGAGGAAGTAAGGGATCGTGATATAATTATAAAGGTAAGGATTTACTCTGTGAGTCAAACGAAGGAATATTTAAACTCGAGTTTTCCTAAGCCAATGTATACCTATATGCAAAGGAAAAGATTTTTACTTCGACTTCATGTCCTGCAACGCTCTGCCTAACTTCAGTCCTGATAAAGTTTAATTAATAACTTTCTTTTTATATCCTACCCTTAGCTTTGAACGAGAATTCAAACTCGAAACGGTATTAGCTACATCTCTTTAACAAAACTCTTACGGATGCATGCTTACAGCTGAAGAGGTCCTACCTCCAGTCACCTTTAATTGAATGGCACTAAAGTCGAGTCCGAGTTAAGTTGAGTTGAAAAAAAAAAAAATACATGTACGTATATATATTAATGAATTTGATCAACTTTATTTGTTCAAATCTTCAATGAAGCCTGTATAGGGACGCGATTGAATATAATATCTCGTTTAAGTTTTCTCCTCGCTCTACATACACAGCGAAGGTACATAGTATACTTTTTTCTCCCTGACACAATCTGCCTCTGATCTTTTCCACGACACGGCATATTATTCACATGCAAAAAGATAGCCGTAGCCATACCTATACCTACGACCTGGATATCAATAGCCGACGTACCTACCCACCTACCAGTCAACGTGGTGGTACATATATACATACATACATACATATATATGTACAAGAGAACTCGACGAAGCGTTCTAAGGTGCCTAGGGTACGGTATCGCGTCCCCCATCCATTGGGGTAAAGTTTTAAGTGTCAAACGTAGATGGGGAGGGTATGGTTTTTCGATGTAAGTATACGTGTTATGAAAGGCTGTTGAAAGGTTCGTCAAAGAAAGTTCAATCAGTTCAGAATTACTGACGCGAGTACGCGTGGATACACAGAGAATAGAATGGGACGAGAGAGAAGAAGAAAAAGAAGAAGAATAGGGGAGCTGACGTGCTTAATTTTCTTTCTTTTTTTCTTATCCTTTCTTTTTCTATCCCCCTTGGCTTTGTCGGCAAACACAATTGTTTATACGGATCCCATATCTTGTAAAATAACGGAGTGACGAATTTTTAATCATTTTTTATTTCTCCTCTCTCGTTGTATCCACCCTTCGACGAAATTTCGTCCGATTTGTACGCACGTGCGTTACTACGAAGCCTGAAGAATCGCGTCTGCACGCCTATACCGGTGTGCAATAGTTGTAAGAATGAAGGGAGGTTTTGCACGGGTATTCCCCTCGTGTCGGCTCGCTCGGAGGGGACTTACCCTTAGTCTTGCTATTGATTTCCGAGGACCGTTGCAGGATGCCGGTTGGGTAGGTTGGTTGGCTGGCTGGATGGCTGGATGGCTGGATGGTTGGATGGCTGGATGGTTGGATGGCTGGTGCGAAACGTGGCCCGAGGGTGAGTTACCGGAGGGTAAAAACCACGCCAAGTGCCTCCGTGCCGTAGGAGATCGCCGCCCTCCGGTCGACTGGGCGTAAAGCCTGAGAGAGGAACTCGGAAATCAGCTGTTTCTCGCACAATAGCAGCTGCCACACTAGTCGTAATAAGCTTGAGGCCCGTATCCCATCGATTGATTCCATCCCCCGCTTAACTGACTAATAAAAACCGACCCGGATCATCCCTCAAAGGGTTATATACACACCTAAGGGGACCATCGTTTCAAAGGCTACCAGCTATCTGGTGAAGGAATTTTTCAATAACCCGTGACTTTTATCACACCATTTAATTTTCCAATTACGGGATCATCGTCGAGGAAGTAGCTACCTAGATTCTTCATGGTCGTATAAAAACAAGATTCGGATGAACCGTTGCATCGATTTCACATCTTGGATCTCCGTCGTACGAACAGACAACTTTTTCCTCCATGCCACCGGGGTGGGTAACAGGTACCAGAATAACGGTGGAGGGTCAGTAGGGACTTAGGAAGGGTTGTGAAACAGGTTGCTCACGAAGATCGTAAACCTGTCGTAGACGTACGACCCTAAACGGACGTGGCACGTTTGTGCTGTGGCCAAAAAACGAGGAAAAAGACAAAAATACGAGGAAGAGGGAAAAGGGAAAAGGGAAAAGGGGAAAGAGACAACTCAGTTCGTACAAGTCTACGACACGGGGATAGAAAAGTAAAGGTGTTCCTGCGTTCTTTCCTCCACTATTCGATTAATTAGCAATTCATCATTCTAATCGATACCTAGCCTTGTACCTACCCTCGTAGGTAATTGCCTGGTGCAGCAGTTGAGGTGATAAAATTTCACGGTTTAATCCGTGGCACTCGGTGGGGCCGTTATGATGCGAACTCTTCTGATCCTGATGATCATCGTATCGCTAATAAGAGTCGAGATCCAATCACCCCTGTGCCCATATAATCTATACAACGTAGTTATCGTATATTATATGTACGTAGACCTATATCTATGGTATCGATCAACCTGATATCATTTCGGCTTCCGCCTATTCTGTGCCTTATATACCTTATGGCGATATTTATTGCTCCATAATACAGCGAGCTACTTCGCTCGGTGATATCAGAGGTAAGGGTATAAAGAAATAGTGGAATACGAATGGAATCGGATGGAAAGAGAAGACGAACGGTTGCAGTGGTCAGGATGAGGCTGGAGTCCTTATCCTTTTCCGTTTTATGACTTACCACCGACCGCACAACATTGTCCTTTTATTTAACATCATTTTAGTGCCACGGTATGGTTGACAAAAAGCTCAGACGCGAGCCAAGATTATTATTCCACCACAGCACCAGGGCAAAAGCGTATAAAAATAAGGGTAATACGCTCCGGCGAGTTTTGAGCCTTGGCCAAAGTCTGTGACGACTCGATTGTCCGCTCGACGGCATCAGGACGCAGGGTCCAGAAATCGAGGGCTCCTGCAGGCATGGCCGGGGAGAAAAATGAAGAGAAAAAAAAATTGGAACTGGTCATCAATTATTTAGAAGGCTAACCGGAAGAATGAAAATCTTCTAGACTCTATCTCTCTTCGCCTTTCTACTCGCTCAGGACTGTCTCCGGTAAAGCACCCTATGCAATATTAATAAACCGCGTCTGAAACCGCGAAATTATACTTGGGGGACCGCGGGGCTCACGGTTTTCTAAAATTCTAAAAAGTTTTTAAATATTCGTGGCCGAAAATTGAGACAAAAGGAAGGAGGAGGACATCTATACGTGTATTGCGGCGACCCAGGTGTTGTCGAAGGATTAACGTATATCCTAGTAATAATTGAGGAGGTTTAATCCGGGGAGATGGGGAACCTCGTGCCTCGTGCCTCGGATGCGGAACGGAAGAAGAAGAAGAGCGATCGGGTAAAGTTGCCCTTTTCGAGATATTAATAGACTCGTTCGAAGCTTCACTCTAGATCCGCTTAGCCAATCCTTACAAGCTGGGCTTCAGAGCCACAGGAAATCCAGCCAGCCGCCTTCTCATCCGAGATTTATATCCTAACTCAGCGAACAAAATCGCCGCGATAAGCGACGCCAGGTTGAATGCCGCTACCCCCTTTCCACAGGTTTTCAGGATATCACGGCCTCTCCTAGCCAGGATAAAACCGCATGAATAGAAGGTGTTTGCGACTGATGTGAAAAACTCTTTCTCATCTGTATCGTGTTGAGCTACTCCTTGGCTCGGATATTACCGTATCCGAAACCGATCTACGAAACTGGTTTCCCACCAAAGACCGAAAACCATTACCTCATTTCCATATCGATACTAAATCGCGTATTTTCTCCTTCGTATTATATCGGCAACTGCTCGTTGCCCGTTGCCCGTTGCCCGTTGCCCGTTGCCCGTTGCACATATGTATGTATAATATGTAGGTCCAGCAGACCCCCAAGTATTGGTGAACCATTTAGGAGAGAAATGCTCCGAATTAATTCATCACGTAAATACACTTTGGTCCGAATCCTACGAGGCGTGTTCGTAATTCCTGATTTATCAACGTTCAATTGATTTCTAACTGTAATTAGTCATTTCTCTATACTATACTATGCCATGATTACACGCAGGCTATTCTAATTTACCAATTAGCCAGCCAGCGTGCTCGATTCGGGATCACGATCCTAAATTCGATATCGAACATCAAATCAGTTCCACGTTTTCATAATTCGATGGATTATTCACATCACACCTAGATGACGGTTCGTACGGACTCTCAGCTGCCGCCCACGCACACAAGCACTCCTTCTTCTCCGAATTTTCTCCTGACGTTGACGTATGAGATTGAAATTAAAGAATAGCCTAGGAGACGCGGGCGTCGTAGCTCGTAACTAGCTGTTATTACGCATTTCCAACCGGGGTAAGAGAAAGGAAAGGGCTACCCGAGTAGCTCTGGAGCTACACGAGTGCGCCGCGGTTATTGTCTTGGGTTAATTGATTTTAAACTGGTGTCATTGTCACGCGGGAATTGCGACGAGCTGTTCACAGGGAACAACGCAACGTATAACAAAACGCATAACGCCCGCACAAAGTTTAGAAAGTAATTCTTCCCAGGCACCAGCCATCTCTTATACCGGATTGTTCAACCGTTGAGAGATATTCTCAACTGTGATAAGCCTAGGAGTCATCCCGGTACGGGTCTTGTATAATAATCAACACCCTCAACAATTACACGACCTCAGAACTGTCATTCATTCGTTGGGTATTTGATCCCCTTATTGTTACAGAAATTTCTAACTCACCGTGATCCGCGACTTAGAATCGTCGAATTCAGTTGTGATAAAGAAGTCGGTATACTCACCTGGAAGAAGTAAAAAAACAAATTGTAATCAGAGATAAGAGACGAATTGAAGGGACTTTGAATGATTGTTCCACGGAATGGTGAATTACCTGATCCCTAGGAAATCTGAACCTGTGCTATGACTAGTCGACCGCGATGCCTGTGTCCGTATAGAAACCCGTTGCCTGACCCAATCACTGTGTCTACTAATTGTCCGCGTTGTTTCATAGGATAGATTCAATAGACTGATTTATACAAAATTGCATATATAATTACGCAGTGCACGCGGGGTTGAGGCGGAACAAAGGTTCAATAGTTCAAGATCGAACGACGGTATTTTTGGAATTTGTTATCATCCCTACGATGATGAGATTAGTGAGGTGAGAATTGAATCCAAAGAAAAGGAAATAAGGATAAAAATGTATATTAGCATAAAGACTGGCAGATAGGTATTTTAATTTACTCGAAGACGGGGTCGTCGGAGGAATCAATTAACGAGATAAGCGGAAACCATTTAAGAAATACGGGATCGAGTTCCTCGTCATCCGCATATTCCACATTTCTCCGTCTCCAGGAACTGCGGGTTATACTGCAGGAATCGGGGGTATATAGGGGAGGATGAAAACCTTCGTCAAAAAGTCATCTCGCGCAATCGATCAAACTGCCTCTTCTTCGCTCGGCCTTTGCGAGGATCAAGGCTCATATACAAATAAAATACGTGTGTAGGTATATATATGTATAAGGTGTTTTATCTGCCGTGAACAAAATATCGCAGAAGCCGTTGCTTCTTTTTTCTTCTGATTTCCCTGTTAAACAAAAAAAAATAAAAATGAAAATAAAAAAAAAAGTTCCGACGAGAGCGTGGCATCGAGATTTTCTTTGTCGGGGATGAACGGGTCCAGAATTTCAATGAAACCCGTAGGTAGGTACAGACAGATATGTTTTTTCAATTAATGAAATTCCGATCAGATTCGAGCCCCAATCAAACGAAAGCGGATTGAGGAAATTGACGATCTTGCGGAGGGATCGCCTCGACACAAAGGAAAGCCTTTCCGCGCTTTATAATCCTGCACCCTGGCTGCTGTATACCCTTTGAAAAAATCAAATCCGACGATACACGTCGACCGTTCGGAGCTTTTGAAATTCAAAACTTCGATCCTGGATTCGGAATTTTGAGAAAAATAAAATCAAGACGAATTCGGTGTGGGTGGTATCGAATGAAAAAGAGAAACCGTTTTGAAACCGCGAGAAATTCACTCCTATACGTACCAATAACGATCAGGTCTCGATTTAATCAAGTGAAACTACTTTGGTCGTAGATCAGCTAGCCCCGAGCTAGGCTGTTACATCGATAGGGTTAATAAAACACGAGCACTATAAATCGAGCTTGTTACATAAATCCGTGTCCCAATATATGGTCTATATAGGTACCCGTTCGTATATCGGTATTTGATCCCAGGATTGACCTCGATAATGTTTACAGAATGAAACTGATTGGTCAACTGCACAGCTGCAGGTTATTGAGTTGCAAGTTGTGTAGTGTAATTAGTGGGTCTCTGCCGGATCATACATACATACCTATGTATGGGAAAATAATGAATGTCGGATTATGAAATGCAGGGAGATCGTTAATACTTGAATGAAATCTGTAGCAATATGATCGAGAAACGGCAGCGAAATAATATGAATAGATAGAGTGGCTCAGTTCCAAACACAGAACACATTATAGCGAAGCATTTCCGAAACGATGGGGTCCCGTCACTCGGGGTTAGATATTAAACCCGGATGACTGGCACGGGATGGTAGCCGAGCGAAGAGGCGGCAGCAAGGCGACCATATGGAGCTGACGTGGTGAGTGACGTCGGATGAAAATACGCGCGCCGACGCCTAGTAGTAGGCGCCGTTGAACGTCGCCTCGGTTTACTTCAAGAAACAACATTTGCTTGTCGTCGTGGTCTCGGTTATACCTACGTCGTACGAACCCCGCTTCTTCTCATCATCTGCAATCTTAACGTACTCTTTCATCTCTACAATGAGACCAGCGCGAAATGGCAAGGCGGTTGCTTCTTTAATGGAAACTTGCATTTCTTATGCTCCTAGCATCCGTCGTGAGAAATAACGGGTCAAGAGATCATCATCTTCCCGGGATCATCAAGTTACTTCGTATACCAGCAAGGCGTCAAGATACTCAAAGACGATCGGAGTTTGAAAATAAATGGGAACGAGTCATTCATACATTTTCCGAGGGGTGAACCAGCCGATGACAGGGTCGCGCCTCGGTTCAATACACGTATGACAATACTGCACTGTGTGTATACCTACCCCTACAGATTTTACCATCTCCAAACTCGAATGACTCACCGAATTTTCACCCTCCGAGATAAATTTATGCGATTATTTATTATATTGTCAAAAATCGGGGTTCCAAATCCCCGTACAATTCTTACAATTGATCTGCTGCACGCAGGAGGTATGTGTGGACGTCCTCGTATGTGTGCGAGAGCTAATCTCATTACGTTCGCCACGAACGTATAGGAGGATTTAGATTTATACTTAAATGCGAGGGATGGGGAGGATCGAGACACATACGTTCCAAACTTTTCCTTCACTTTTTCCGAAAATTCTTTCATCCGTATTCCGTGCATTTTGATAACTTGACTCGATCTGGTAGCTGTCCGTATCTAGATATCATTTGACAAAAATCTATATCAAATTGCCTGCATAACCAGAATGGGCACGTCCGTGCACACGCATACGTGGAGGCGGGTGCTGGACGGTTACACGGTTAGCTGAAGCCGGGATTGATTGCTGGGCACGAGACCGTAATAAGCCGTTAAAATAAATTGTAGACACGCGCCAGGACGACGTCGAACCAGGAGGTGGTGGAAGAAACGTGAACGAACTGATCGGCGAAACCCACCCTTGCGTAAGGACGATGTGCAAAGTACATTAGGGTGTTTAGAAAAAGAATGAAAAGAAAATCAGTTTTCCTCTCTTTCTTTTCTTTCGCTACTTCCTTTTCACGAATCGTCGTCCTGACATACAATCGTTCGCGAAAACATTTTTCATGAAATAAAAAGATGAAGAGAAGAAATGAAAATAAAAATAAAAAATACGGGGATGGTATGAGGGCGAGAAGTGTGTGCCAGCTTAACGCGGTTTTTAAATGTTGATTTAGGCACCTCTTCGAGCATTTTCGTTCGAGTCAAGACTTTAAAATATTTAATCTTGGAACAGAAACAACAGATTTAAGCGCTTGGAGGTAAAAATAAAATGAAAAAAGAGGCTGATTCTCTCTCGTACATTTACACGTATACATATACTATATGATATTACTATATGCCAGGTTATACCTACAAGACGCGCTTCTTTTCTAATGATGGATTAACCCTCCCACGTATCCGACACGTATAGTTATATCTTTATGATTATAATTGATGCATGCGAAGAAACTCCGCAGAAACTAGCGCGAGGAATTTATTCAGTTTAACAAATTTTCTATACTTGACAAGTGATAAGTCTGACAACGAATCTATATGATTCGATTTAGTTATTCCTGCAACTCGTTGAATAAATAATTATCACCCTACTACATATATATATCTTGTGTGATTAAATTCTCTCGGAGAAACGTCACTTCTCCTTCTTTAATCTCGTTCTATTAAGATTAACGGAATACTAAATCGCAATTAAAACCGCACCTTATATATCATTTATATATATATATATAAATATATATGTATATAATATAGTATGCGTGAATAGCGCAGCTGTCTCGTCCGATGTTAATTATACGGTTAAAGTCTCCTCATCTTGGAGTTCGCGGTGTTGGATAGATTTTAATAAAATAAATTCCGTCTGGTGAATATCTTATCCGATAGCGAGAACAGTACAATGATTGCTGTATAAATGAAATTTATTTCCTTAGAAATTATTAAAGATAAGATAATATAAGAACGAGTTAAATGATATATACGTGCACGATACCGCAGCGTACTTCTCCGTTTCCACTTATACTACCGTTTCTGATTCTGGACTTGATCCGAAATTATTTCATTCGAATCAGTTCCCACGAGAATTGCCTGAGAGTTTCTGATAAATTCGCTACTCAGCTCGATCCGAGTGAGTCATAACATGATATCACTTTCAGACTTCTCTTCGGACACTGCGCGGATACACGGAGATTGCGTTGCAAAATTTAAGAGAAAAATAACGGAGGAAAATAAAGGAAATGATAATAATTCATCGTGCATTGTATAGTATTACCTAAATTGCGCCCCTAAAAATAAAAATAGAAAAAACTAAAGAGATAAAATAAAATAAATAAATGAAGTTGGCTAGCGTTGACAATGGTCGGTAACTGCCCTAACTGTGGTTCATTTCACATATTGTTAGAAAACAACCCCTGCTCGCTGCTACAGACGTGACAGAAGAGGGGCTGCCACAAGAATAGGGTCAGGTTGGGGATGTATAAAAAGCTAGCTAGCCTGCTAGCACTTGCCTCGGGGTGAAGTTCTATAAGGGAAAGTAAAGGAGAGGAGAGCGAAGAGAAGGGGATGATCTTCCCTGCTAGCTAGCTGACTGGCTTCAATCCTCCGCAGGTATTTATATACCTATATATATATACAGATAGATACGTATATAGACATAGGGGTGATCGTGCGCCATCAAATAGGGGAAATAGATTCACTACTGCAGCCGGTGTAACAAGGGTGAGTCGTGATTGACAGCTCTCTCCCTCTCTCTCTCTGTCTCCTTTTCTTTCATCCCCTATTATAGCTATTAAAATAATATTCCTCAGAGGAGCGTGTGCCAAATTGATTGGCTTCAGACCCGATTATGAAGGTTTAAAGATTGCTTAAACGCGTTGAGAAAAATTTCGCTGATTTTCTTTAATGCTTTAATTCTTTAATTTTTATTATTTCTACTTTTTCTACTTTTTTCTTCTTCCTTTTTCCTCCTTCTTACTGCCTCGCGCAATAAGTCGCAAACTTTATGAATTATTACCTGTAATCACGAACCGACCGAGATAGTATTAGTGCATGTACCTATGTATGTATCCAGATACCTGCGTAACATAGCTTTTGAGGCAAGATATTCGAAAGCTAACGAAACTTTACTTTAAGTTAGATAGATTTATCACGCGCTTAGCGAGTTTCAAATTAAATAAAGAGGCTAGGTCATTCATTTGTCCCCTCTACTGCAGAAGTATTTTCAAGACTCGCATTTATCTGCCCGAGGACTTAATGCCTTCGAGGCTTCCGAACTCGCGAGTATACGTAACTCGTTCAAAGTTTCGTTTGACATTTAAAAATAAAAATTCATTCCTGTATATGTGTATGTATATGTATATTTATGTACGTATATATAAATCGTTTCATTTTCCTTGAAATAAATTAAAATCCCGGTGTATATACCCAGTCAGTTTAATTTCTATCGGATGGAAGGATTTTGAACGCGGACTTTTACCTCAACATTTTTTGGTTTAATGCCAAAACCCCTGGCTGGGTGGGTACCTCGTACCCATAGCCTCGAGCTAGAAACGGTGAAAAAGGTATAAAGGAACATGCCCGGTTGAGGCAGGCATGGGCAATGGAAAATCTACGGTACACGATTATTCCTCTCTGTGAAAAATAACCAGTTGTACCAGGTATAGGTATAATCGTAAAATCTACCCAGTTCCTATTGTTCTACAGAGAGGATTACAAATCGAGGTATCCAAAGCGTCAGCGAATAACGCTCGCCATGTCACACACCTCAAAAGAAGTGATGAAAAAAAAGGTAACGAGGAAAAAGACACGAGTCGCGATTCATATAAATCAAAGAAACGCTCGTATCTGAGAGTAGGATCAGAGAGCGAGTGAAGATTTCGTTTCGAACAAGCGAAATAATTCATAAACATATTTTCAAACTCTTCGTCTAATCTTATTTTCGCAAATTATTTAAACGAGTGCAGAATGAAGAAAATTGTCGATGTATTTTTTCATCAGCCTAAATGAACAGTGTAAGTTAAGATCCTGGGACTTTCGAAATACGTCAGATTAAACCAATTTTCAAGAGACAATAAATCGCGAAGAAGGAGGAAACCAGAGGCCTTGGCTTTCGTTTTCTCAATGGCGATTTGGCCTCCGTGTAGCCTACAGTCGCGAAACTCGTAAATTTTCTATCCGATGGTTTTTACCAACTCTCAGTCCACCGCGTTGTGCTATGCTAGAATGAGATACGAAATTCTTCTTTAACGTATACGCAAGCAAAGCAAACGAAAGCATTTTCGATATCGCAGATAGTATCGAGTGGTATGTGGCTGTGGCTCTCATTGAGAAAAAGTTGTGAAATATATAAGGAGATTTCAATGAAATAAAAAAACGGAAGAAGAAAAAAGAGGGGGAGGAGGGTGAATTTGAAGAAAATTGAGGAAACGTAGAAGAAAGAAGAAGAAAAAGAAAAATTAAATGAAAGGTAAAAGAGAAGGAAAGAAAAGAAATGAAAGTCTGAAACGGGTGGTAAGCATCTATACATGAGTTTAAATTCAATGAAACGGAAGTTTTCCAAGAGCCCATACGTTCCCGGGGAGAACGTATCATAAGTGTAGGTGTACGTAACCTGGAGCTACCACGAAACGTGATAAATCTAGATCTGGGCGAGGGCGTTAGTCCGCTTCGAGGTGTTACTATACGTATACCATGAGCTCGCGAGTCGGTCAATAATTCGAGTATGAAAGGGCTCCAGGTCCCTCAAAGGAGAAACTTGCTGGAATACCTACTCGAGATCGTTGGAAAAGCACCACCTTTACCAAACCCCGAAACCAAAGACACTTTCGCACGACATACGATACCCCAGGACTATAACACCATACATCGACTACCGAGTCCCCGATATTTTACCTCATATCACGTTTACCAAAAGACGAATCAATATGTGAATAAATAAATGAATAAATTAGTGAGCGAATGGAGGGATGAATAAATCTTAATCCACCTGTAATTATTCATTAGTGCAATTAGCTGCGAGACACAAACTTTCGCACTTAAATCTACACGCGCATATATAGGTATACATGAATATGAATAAAGTATGGGTATATACATCAGAGGGTATAGCCCGACTTCCGTTAACCATCACTTTGAAAGGGTGCACGGGGTTTGGTCTGGTAGGTATTCGCCCTATCCTCATAGTATCATATTTCATAGCATGATGCATGCATAGTATGGCTTATTAATTCGATTTAATGGTCTCAAGTCTGCAGGGCTGTCGGCTAAGTGGAATAGATTCAGGTTGTTGGGTGCATGCTAGGTGGCAAGGTGGCAAGGTGGCAAGGTGGGAAGGTGGGAAGGTATATATCTATCCATGTCCTGGAGCATAACGCGTTTTTATCAGGGATAGATGCGTGGTGGACTACGTCTTCTTGGACGTAACACGATATACCGAAGGAACGGACACTAAGCTCCTCGTAGAATTACCAGGAATTATGGGTAATTATCAGAGCTTAACACACCTGGGTCGTTTCCTTTTATTAGTTTAGCACCAAGCTCATTTTATTGAAAAAGAGCTTTAAAGTATCGATTATGCACCTTTTCTCTAGTTTAAGGTGTCGACTTCAACTCTGACCCAAATAACGTATATCCCACCTATGTTCCGAAAACCGATGAAATG
Organism: Tenthredo notha; assembly: GCA_914767705.2. Taxonomy (NCBI): domain Eukaryota; kingdom Metazoa; phylum Arthropoda; class Insecta; order Hymenoptera; family Tenthredinidae; genus Tenthredo; species Tenthredo notha. The sequence goes on along the minus strand of OU611914.1, from coordinate 341,237 downwards.
GGGCAAAAAGTTCGGCGTCGAGAAAGCCGGAATTCATATAGCAGGTGGAATTCTGGGAGCAATTAAAATCCCGTGGTAAAAGTGGAGGGGTAGCAAAAAAAATTGCAGCAAAAATTAAAAACGTACAATGTGATCTACGTTACGTCTTAAATACCATTATTGCAAAAGTATGTAGCGGATTCTTTGCTCCTCTGGGATATAGTCTCGGATCTCGCGGTTTATCTCGACCGCTTTGTTTTGTCACACATTCTTCGCGAGGTTTCCTGACGGTAGGACATTTCGCCGCACTCTCGTGTATCTCGTGTCCTCCTTCCCTGTCTCTAAACCTCGACTTTCGCTCTTCGAAATAAGGTTTTTTTTAATCCTCGGAATGTTCGAACGGCGCACCGTTCACCGTACCACCGCGATAAATACTTCGCAAAAGGGTTCGTTGATCCCTACCTACAGTTGGATTCTTCGATTTTGGTGAATCACTTCTATTTCAGTTTCATTCATTTCGTATGGGTTTTTACTTTTTTCGAACGAAAAAAAGAAATAAAAAATAAAAATAAAAACCATTCCGAAATCCTCTCGTCGAAATTCCATGAAATAAATTAAACAGAATCAAACTCTGGGCTAAAAGAGGAACGTACGTTCATTCGAATGAATGCATGATTAATTATACGCGAAACCCTGCTTCCCACCAACTTTTCATGAATTATTAATTCTGATTCATTCACAATAACCGATTATTTTCTGGGCGTTGAAAAGAGCGCAGCTTCGCCCCGTGTTGCGCTCACTCGCGGTAGTATGTATAATAGCTCTAATTACAAAAGTTGCATCAATATGCAAATAAAACAATATATGATCGAATTTCGATCCAATTAAGTCGATATCAGTTTTTTTGTTTTTTTTTTCCAATACTAAACAATATGACGATGATCATGTACCAGCGAAATACTGTATAGAAATCCTCGCGGTCGTCAGATTTTTCGCGTTAGTTTGTAAAAAAAAGGTAAAAAATAACGTTTATTTCAACTCTGATCCTCCTCGTCGTAAATCTCACCGAAACCGCGATGGCAGTGTGTAATTTTATTGCACTGCTGCTGAGTTTGCAAATATATACGTGAAAATGGGTTTTACGGGTAGGGGTAGGCATTTATGCGTTTTTAAATTACAAATCTATGTCCTAGGCACTCGTGAATGTAATCTATGGCTAGTATAAAAAAATCGGATCGAAATTTGATTGGGAAATGAAATATTTTTGACGAACGATTCAATTGATTGTCATAATATTTTTTACTTCCCTATCCAGTTATATGCCGATTTTATATAATAGGGGAATGCGATGCGACCCAATTCATATTGGAACACCGATACTCCCGCAATAATCGTTGTCAGCTGCGGCGCGGAACCGCCAACTTCCTGTGGCACCGCAAACCCACCGGTCTGTCCTTTTCATTGCTCGATCTCTTGCCGGAAACGTGATAGAAATAGAATAGAAAAGAAATCAGGGCAACTAGCAGCACCACCCCTAGATTTTCGATACCCAATTATTACCACCTACCCTCTCTCTCTTCCTCTCTTTCTCTATTTTCCGATTTCTATGTTATTTAATTTTTTTGAACCCTCGATGAATTCTCTGCGTCGTTAAATCCTTTCAGGAAGTGAACCGACGACGACGACGACGTTTCAAGAAAGAGCCCGCTATCGATTAGGAAGGAAAACGTTCGATTTTACTACTAGGGTTAAAAATAGTTTATACGGGTTGTAAATTCGGCCTGAGAATGACAATTTATATTCTCTGGTTCCATGTTTATTCTACATTTGTTATAGCTAGAGACGTGGGTACCTACTACTGCAGGGGTAAGAGATAACGGGGACAGTAAAACCTTGATGATTCTCGATTTTTCTTCTTCCTCTTCTCCTTATTCTTTTTCTTATATTTTTTCCCTAAAATGAAATAAAAAGGCACCATGGCATCGCGGTGGCGTGATTCTAAAAATAATAACAATAAATCAAACCCAGAGACAACCAATTGGTTTCTATAAAAATTACTGGCTATTATGGTATACGTACACGTATACAATGCGTGTATACATATATACATATATATCATTTCTACGCAATGACACGCAAAGCGACAAGACAACCCTGTCACGTTTAAGTAGTAAAATCGATCGGCAATGTTATAATTTTTGTTCAGATGGAATGGAATAGAATAGAATAGAATAGAATAGAATAAAAGCTGGGGAAGAGGGTGAGAAGAAGAAAATTTGAAAAAGTGTCCAATCGATGTTCAAACTCTCTTCTCGAAAGCTCGTTAGCCTTAATTAGTTAGCCGACGATCCTGCGATCTCTTCTTCTCTCCTCGTCGCAACCGAACCGAAAGATTTGTATCTTTGGACCAATTTATTAGCAGGTGAAGAGAATGGAGGACGAAGGAGAGCGCGACATGATAACTGAGGCGTGATGAGACAGACGGTGGTGTCCTTTTGGTTTCTCCCTGCGACCGCGTGGGACCATGGAACCAAAGAACCCAAAAAGAAGAAGAAGAAGACGAGGGCGAAGAAGGGACAAGGAGACGATAGCTCGAAGTATGATTTAATTAGAGTGATCTGCCCGGCTCGTCTTCAGAATCAGTATATCCGTGCGGCATCTTTCTAAAGTAACCATCCAGAGGAGACAACCCGCTGTGCAAAGACCGTGGAACTCTCACGCGAACCCTTACGTCTCTCTTTATCTCTCTTCTGCGTGCAGGTCTTCTTATTTCGCAGGGGAGATTACCTCGCAGCGGGAGAAACTTTCGACTTTATCTTACGGCTTAGGGATTAGTTTCCTATACCTAACAATAAGTCTAACCCTCTACGGGGTATATCTCCTTCCTAAATACACATACATCTATACAACATCAATAAAATCATCTGTTTTTTATTTCCGCCTTTTCTCTTATAAACTAATAAATCTAGGTGATTCAAGAAGGAGACGCAATGATACCTAGGTATATACCTGACGATGGAATTTCTGCACTCGTTTACCCCACACGCAGGGGCTGAACGTAATATAACGTCGCAAAGTCAGACGTACAGAAATATATACGATGGCTCTACTTCTTTCCTTCGTAGATTTATGGGCGCTGAAGTAAGAGGCCGGAATTGATAGCGAGATGGAAATGATTCTATACCAAGGCACGTGGAATTAACCCTGAGTTAAAATTTCTACTAGACCAGAGACAGACGACGAAATAAGCCCTGACCTTAGGACCTCAGGACCTTAGGACCCTCACCTTCCCCAGTTTGGTTGTATAATAAAATCGTGGAGGGTTTTAAACATCCAACATCTTTTTTTCGTGTCTCTTTGCAGACCCTTTTGTCCCTAATTATAGGAGCCAAAGGTTTTAACTTGAACAAAGGTACCTAATACCAGCTACCTCATGGCACATTCGTTTGAGACCGGATTTTCTCTCTTTGCAGGCGATTGTCAGACACAAATTCTAAACTATATACCTACGTATATTTATAAGAACGAAACTTGATACTACATAGACGGGTCCTTCCCAAGGGGACAGATATTTATTAGGCCCTACCCCATATCCAACTGGATTTAAAAATTATACTCCAAGATCGGAGTCGAAGAATAATTTGAAGAAAATCTTCGTTTCTGTTTCTAACGTTTCCCTTTTCCTTTCTTCTCATTTTTTCTTTTTCACGCAGGTGAGCCACGCGCCCATATATTACGCGAAGTTTAACGGTGCAAGAACCATACCAGTAGGTAAAAAGTGGCTACTTTCGCGTGGGATTCAGTGACTAAAGAGCAAAGGGAGAGACCGTAGCTGTGGCTGTGCGGAGGCTAAGACCATAAATCTTTAGTCGATATGCTAATAACCCTCGAGCCAACGCAACGGACAACTGGGAACGAAGTTGAACGCTTATATAGAGGCAATTTTCTTTCTTCGGGAACGATTCCACCCCAAGTCCTCGTCTTACTTTCCTAATGCGGGTCTCATTCCTTTCTGCAAATGTTTCTACAACACCGATGTTGATACCACCAACCACCAACGCGGTAGGTATGTTCATGATGATCTGTGGTTTTAATAAACGCCAGGAAACGGCGAACCAAGAACTATAAAGGGATCTAACAGCCCGAAGAAATAGCTTCTCAATCGTCATCAGAGAGGCAGACTTCCAGGGGATGATCGATGTCGAAGTGTAGGAAACGATGAGATATGAGGAGGCTGGTCCCAAGTTGCAAATTTCTAGAGCTCCGTACGGTGAAAAAAAAAAAGAAAAAATAATAATAGGAGGGGGTTGAGGATAGGGAAACAAGAGAATCGGTTTGAGGAAAGGAACTTTAATGAGACGTTGTACGAGATCTTAATTAAACTTCTTAATTTCAGGTTTCCAACTCGCTCGCTTTGTCGAGGAGAAATGCGTAGGCCAGGAAAGAGATCGTAAACCCTAATCATACTGGAAATGTTGAATGAAAAAATTGTGTGTATACAAATGTTTGAGGGTAAAATTCTTCCGTATTAATTTTCTTCTTTGAAAATATCTCTCGGAATCTTTGCAGCAATTCGAAAGGTAGGTACTCTTAATACCTCGTTACTCTGACTGACTGACTTAATACTTACTTACTTACTTACTTTCTTACTTACTGACTGACTAACAAAACAAATATTTCACTTCGTTATTTCAGTCAAGTACTATAATTGGCTCGCGGCTGCCTTTGACATTCGATTAGATTAAGAATTTTAATCAGATAACATCAATGCGTAGGTACTTACCCACCTATCCAACTTCAAACTCACAAAATAACCAACCAAAGTATGTAGACGAAACGTGTAATTTGGAACACGCGAGTAAGCCAAGAATAGAATATTTCCACGATAATGGTGAAACACTTCTAGCTCCGACAATAAAAGAAAAAAAAAAAGGAAAAGGAAAAAACGGAAAGAAAAATAATTCCCTTCACATATGTATAGAATATCTCGGAATCACACCGGTATATGCATCGGATTGTAGAGTCTGACCAGTACTTATGAATCAGATGATATCTGTCGGGTCTCTTATCTATCTTTATTACGCAGTACATGATATCCACACGAAGACGTACGTGGGTATGTGTACCATGTGTACCATTTCCACTTGGACGTATGAAAGCCTTCTTCCTTTACGAGGTGGTCACGAGGTCACGTGGCTGTGTAATCATTAGCGAGGAAGACAGATGGGCTAATGGCGTTCAGCTCTCTGCTAGTCGGCTAGTTCGCCCTTCGGTTTCATTCCGCTCCATCGCTTCAATGGATGGATATATTCCCTTCAGAATAGGTATAAGAGAGAGAAGGTTTCACTCTCGTTCTATGTATTTTTCCCCGACGTTCTGGTTTCCCAGCAGCCAATTGATCAAGTTTCTACATTCGTCCTATAAATAGTAATTATCGCTGGCAGCCCGATGGTTCTCTCCTTCCGTTTCTCGCTCCCATAGCCCACCCGGGAAGACCATTTCTTTTGATTAGATTGTCATTCGTTAATTAAGCTACACGCGTTGGGTTTGTAATTCGATCGACACCCGGCGTAATCAGAACTATCCTTAATTACCTAGGGTGCGAAAATTTCTCGCAGACAAAAATCCGCCCGGGAATTACACTTCGAGAAAAATGGATACCAAAAGGAACGGAAGGAACAAAAATTAAGGAACAATAAGCGAACGTTGAATGTCCTATACGTGGGAACCCGATGGGTTTCTACTTCCGTTATCGCTCCGAGACCATTTCTTTTGATTAGATTGTCATTCGTTAATTAAGCTTGTTCGGTTTAGGTTCGTAATTCGGTAATCCAGAGCGAGCCTTAATTACCTTGAAAACGAAAAATTTCCTCCGAAACGGTAATGAAAAATAAAAATCTAAAAAACTGTACATACATGGTGGTGGTAGAGAATTGCACTTCGTATGTGCGCAGGGTATAGCGCGTACGAAAGCGTAAACGAAAATTAAAGAGAATTAAACGACGGTACACTGCGGGAGAGACAAATATGCTACAGTATTTTGGCATCGAGTCAATTTCCATACGACAGTGGTATAACACCGTTATTATTATTTGCGCTAAGATACGGAAAAGCGGGTTTTATCAGTATCACATACACACATTGTTCCTTGCTGTTTGTCGTCCTAGCTAGTCGTAGACCTTGATGAGAGAAAACGGAGTACCTGCACCATGAGTTTGGTAAAGTTCTGGGTCATATCTCTCGTTTCTGTGACAGCTGTGTCATTAGTCATTCGGGTCTAAGGACGGGCCCTCTGCCCCTCCACATCGGTTCCTTATCTCAACCTTACCCTTACCCTTAACCTTCGCTCAACTCCTCCTCGAATCCTTTACGACTGCTGTCTGACGAGAGGACCAGGCGAAGAACAGCTTTGTCAAATATCTGTGAAATGATCCCACATTGTATCATCAATTGTCCCGAAAATTAATTCGCTCGTGAATCATCCTTTCGCAATCACATCGACGGGATCATTACTCGTCAATATATATTAACATTCATTCATTTCATTATTCCCCCGGTGATATTGAAGGAGAGTTCAAACTCGTGGAGGAAGTTCACCACCGAACTAACAAACCGGCGCAATAAACAGGGAGAGAAACCGAGTGCTTCCGGCATGGAAATTATTATAATTTGCATCAGTTAGCTCTGTAATTACCGCGGGCTACGCAAGGGTTAAGAGACTATGGCTTGGACCCACCACTACACGTAGAGGACACGTACGTTTTACTCCGCTAATACCGTGATGCACCATGCACACGAGATTTTGTACCACATGCAGCACCTGCACGTACAACTAGGATTGCACTTGTTTGTTCTTATTCGTCGACGATATTACGGCGAAAATTAACGTACCATTTAAGGACAAAGGTGATATGGTATAGAGGCTGAATTCCAAGGACTAAATATTATACGGGATACATAAAAGTGTCCATAAACGGCAGGCAGATTGACCGCATAAAGTTTATCGAAGGGAAAGACGTGGTGGCCAGCTGTTCCCATCAGCTGTCACGTTTCCTCGAGGGGAGATGGAGCCGTAAGGGTTAGTGGAATGCCTTGGCTGTTAATTAGTCAATTTTCACGCGGTAGATGTTAATTGGAGCCGATTATCTGTATCCCAGATGAAAGTTTTTTCAATTCTCTTTGCCAACGGCGGTGGTTTTCAAACTTCCGACAAAAGATAACCGCGACGATATTCTTTTTTCTTTTTTCGTTTTTCTGCCAGCCCGGGGCCATTTTCATCCCTTAAATTTCACCTCATTCAGAGATTAACCAAGGTCTTCGTTCTTCCGAGCAACCAATCCGTGCCACGATTTCACAGTTCCCATTCCTACGGTCTTGTTAGCAAGCGTTTGAAAGCGGCCTAACTACCGAGGAGGCAAAGTCGCCTCTTCCCTTTCGAGATCCCTGCAGTTCCCAGGTCAACGTGGGAACCGGGATCCGTGTTTCCTCTCCCGCTTTATCCCACGAAATCTTTGCGCAAAGAATAGCTGCACGAAAATGCGGACATTTCCTCATCCCGAGACTCGAAGCTCCTATAAAATTAGTTGAAATATTTTCAGCCGGCTACTTGACTCCAACTTACTCGAGAGATACGCTAGCCTCTCATTAGTCATTTCACTACTTCCTACCTGCGTGTGTAGAAAGTCCTTAGTAGGTATAACTATGTATCCGTATACGAGCATAAAGTCAGGGACAGTGGAATGAGAACCTACCCAAGGTATCCTAATGTTCCCTAAGTACTTTCCCAGGTATGTATACGTATAATGTCCGTAAATAGGAACATGCGAGAAAAGCGAGTAAGTAAGTAAGCTGCAGCGAGGTGGTCCTTCCCCTGGAACGCTGTGAAACCCGTAGGTACCCGGTGAGGAAATATGTCGCCTTCAGAATCACCAGACATTGAAATATCACCGACAGTCTACATAGCTGATTTCAGAAACTTTGAAACAAAAATTACCAAGTGTTTACAAAAATTGAGTTCAGAACAGTCTGCCTTTCGGAATTTTGATGTCTGAAAGTTTTAACGTTTGGAACTTCGACCCGGCTCCATTTCTGACAGTTGTACATAGAGGTGGGTATGTGAGGTATAATTCACACCGTCACATGATATCGTGATACTTGATTCATGATTTTCTTCGTGTTTAATTTTTTTATTTCAATTTTAATGCTATAAGCTATAAGTCCGTCATAAAAGGTATTCTCTTTCTCAACCGATTACGAATTGGATATATGGTCATACGCGAGTGTGGGCATACACCTAGCAGTAGTTTGCTCCTCTCGTCGTTTTGACTGATATCAAGATAGGGTTTAGTACCCGTGGCGGTTTTATCACGCGTAAATATCTCGAGGACGAAGACGAGGAGGAGGAGGAGGAGGAGGAGGAGGTGAAGGAGGATGAGAAAGAGGGGAAGAACCAGCCAAGAACTAAGAACTAAGAAAGAAGAAGCAGACAACGTCTTAGCTACACTGAGAGGACAGGCAGGGTCTCACGCAGCGAAGGAATGTGAGCGGAGAACGACGACGATCGGGTTCGGTGATCGTCGGTAGTCTTCGGTCACCTTTTAGAGAGAGAAAAATAAAGAGAGAGAGACTTAGAGAGCGGAAGATGAGAGAGGAAAAGTCGAGATCCAGACGAAGACCTGCAATGGACCATGGGTCCATCGAAGAGACCAGCTCTCTCTCTCTCTCTATCTCTCTTCGCTACTTCGGGCACCGATGCGCGAACATTTTGCCTCTGCTCCGACCGACCATATCGTTATTATAATTCCAAGTGCTTCCATCCCGGGCCTGCCTGGTCCATGATACCAGCTTCCACCTACCAGACTACCTTGTCTCGTAATATCCTTGAAATTTGAACGCTGGTCAAGCGGAGAGGTTCACAATTATCTTACCTCCTCCGTTCCTCGATTCAGGATTATTTAACTTGTCGCAATTCGGAGTTCGAGCATAAGTCGACAGTAATTCAATCAAGTATTGTTTGAAAGCTGGAAGTTCAGAGGTCCGAATGGTCAGACCGACGTACGACAGGTAGACGTAAATAAAGATAAAAGTAAAGAACAGAGCTGATCGCAGGCAGGGAAGGCAATAATAATTATGGCGAGTGCCGGAGACCATAAATAGCATAGCATAGAGTTCGCCGTTTCAGGGTAAAGAGGCAACGAACCCTAGCTGCTACATTATTCTGACTATTTATTGTACCGCTGGTAAAAACGAGACTAATTTACTGCCTTTTCAGTTCAGATGCGTTGACTCCAATTTGCGAGTGTAAAGCTAATTCCAAAGCCACCGAAGACCGATATCGCAATTTCGGTAACCGAATGGGGAAGCGGATATTTCATTATTTATTTTCCACCCTAGTGCATTATTGCCGAAGATTTTCCGAGGGCATGTGTGGTATAGGCACATTAGAGGACAATATCTTTCTTCGAGAATAGAAAAATTTCATTCCCTACGTTTGATATTTCATGAAACGTTGCTCGAGCAGCAAGGAAATATCGATTGCACATTCGCTCAAATATTTAAACGCTATTACGGGGGAAGTATGTGGGTCTATAGCTGGCTACGAAGCTGAGGGGCAATTCGCCACCGACGAACCTACCAACTCCAACCAACATCGGTAAGTCGTATACCACACTTGCACAGAATCTATTTTATGCGGTTTACGTATATACACGAGTTTAGGTGGACCTCAAAATCACCTCTTTTCTCTCTCTCTCTCTCCCTCAGTTTCGGCTCGTAAAAGAAGTCAGTCCTGGATCTCCAGAGCGGAAAACGATCCCCCGGATAAGATCTGTGGGTATTTCGGCGAGGGGAGTAAAGGAACTGATTCAAAAATCGTCCAGAATGTCCGTCGTGTGAGGTATCCGAAAATCTTCGGAGGGATGGGTTCCTCGATGAAGTATCCAAAAAATTGATGGGGCTTAAATATCCTCGAGAAACTAATCGTTAGTCGAGGAAATCCGAGCGCTGATTTGTATACGATTCAAGATTGGATCTCGGGCCTCGGATCTATCCTAGAATCGAGTTTCATTTAGGAACTGATAAACCAACGAGAAGAAGGATTCTCGCTCTTATCCTCAACGCGTGTGATCCTCAGGTATACTCATACATATACATGAGACACCGCGAGCTGCCGCGCAGTTATTTAAGCAAATTTGATTCTCCCATGCTACGCAAGCTCGTACTGCGGATGAATCAACTAGAATATTCTAAGCCCGGTAACATCGCGTACTCAAACACAGTTTCTGCACGGTACTAACGTACCAAATTATCTTGTTGCCGTTCTCGAAGCGATTTCAATAGACGAAGGAGCTGTATATGGTTTCTTCCCCATATCATCCCTCTCGAGTAGCATCTAAAAACATTGAGAGAACGGCATACGAGTCGGATAAAACCTGTAGCAAATCTGATGTGTCCATCACTTCGACACTCTAGTGTTTCCCTAATCGATAGGACTGGCGGCTGTTAGAAAAATGAAGAGTAAAGAACTCCCGAAGCAAGTCTCGGCGAGGATGAGTGACGCCAATAAGAAGGGATGATAATATAATCACACCTCATTGAGACCCGCTGTGCAAATAAATGCGTAGGTGTTATAGTTTAGGTGTCTTCGTATTATACATGAAGGCACGTAACGTGGCGGGAGCAACTCGCGTGGGGTAGTCGGGTAAGAATGATTGACTGGACCACCGGCCGCTGCGTCGAGAGAAACAAGATTTCGTACGTGGTTGGTGCAGGTAGTTCTCAGTGGGAAGACTCGAACGCCGCTTAACCACCGCTTGACCAGGCGATGCGGTGCGTGGGCTTCTCCTTCGACTTCTTCTTCTTCTTATTATCTTCCTTCCTTACTGTCATTGGAAATTCATTTATTCAAACCGATCATGGCCCTGAGACGTCTCTTAATCTGGCTCGGATCATATTATGATCGATAAAAATGATCCATAAACCACGAGGAAACGATACGGGATCCAGGGATATCCGTGGATACCGAAAATCCTCCACCTTGTCGTCATCCTTCCTCAATTCCCTCTCCTTAGATGTGAAAACGTTTTCTACAGGAGTCAGGGAGTTTGTCGCAAGTGAGCGTTAATTCGTTCGCGAGACTCGTGTAATTTCGAGGCACGCCGGAGGCTGCAGGCTCGGAGGATTCGAGGGGTCCGATCGGGAGATCGTTATCTCAGGATGTTATTAGACGGGAACCGGTTTAACGGTTCACGCTAAATTAGCGTATAACGCTATCGTCATTTGTTCCTTACCTATCATAGGACCTGGCAACCCGCGGGTGGGAATCGAAATTTCCTAAAATGAGCCGATTAAGTCGAGCCCTTAACAAAAATTGCTCATCACAATTCGTTGGTTCTTAAACCTTTCACTTTTACGCAGGACTTTTAAAGGCGCGACCTTGTTCTCTCCGCGTTGACTCGTACAGGCAACAATCACTGGACGACCTCGCGGCCTCGCACCCATATACGCTCTCAGATATCCTACAGCCTTCGACCATTGTTCAAAATAATGAAATCTATCCATAATTAGAACACGCGAGATAATAATATCCGCAAAGTTATACCACGAGCCACCAATCATTTTCCCCCCAAGACGATATGCTGCAGATGCGAAGAGAGGGGGTTGATACGGACTTAGGACAACCGGGTGATAAATCGCCGAGGGACAGTGGACACTCTCATAAATAGTGTAAGAAAAAACCTCATCAAATTATACCACTGGGTCATTCTCACGAAGGCGGGGACGGCGATTAATTCATCATCGTTAAAAGAGGAGACAATCCCCGCGCAGGATGACCAAGAAATTTAGGTACTGCGTCGATTGATGAATTCATATCAGTTCCATGGTCCATGGCTCAAGTTCAAGGTCTACGTGCGTATAAAGGGGGGGCCCCGGCTGGGTTTAAGATCCGAATTTCGAATTCGTTTGAAACGATTCCGAATTTCCACAAACGTTCAAGCTTGGAACATTGAAACTCCGAAGGCCTAAGAATCCGAAAATTTTGATCAACTTGTCAGGATGTGAAGACAAAGAATAGTTCATTCTAATCGAGACCGATTCTTTTTTCTTTCCGTTTTGCGGAAACCCATTTCATCTACTCCAATCGACTCATGATGTCACGAATAGTCGATAGGATTTTAAAAGTTCTTTATTCGAAAAAGTAAATCTCGAGACGATTGATTTGACACTTATTGGTTTCGATACGATCAATACAGCTCGAGTTTCTAAACGATGAATGAATGCATGCATGCGTAAATTTCAAGGTGTTCTTCGTTTCGATTAAGTTTTACTTTTTGTATCTGCAATGTAGACTTACGGGGGAATACCCTTCCTGAAAACTGTGAGACGGTAATATGGAAATTCATCGGCGTGGCAGAGGGTCAATCTATGAACTCACCGGTGTTGTGTAGGGCTGACAAGCAAGGCGTATGCCATCGTGCCGTAGTTTTTCTTGTATGAGAATCCGCAGCTGGATTCTGGGGATCCTGACCAGCTCGGCCTTGCCCTCTTCATACTCGTCCGTGAACTTGGTAAGCTCTTGTCCACCGCTAGAAGAACTTGCAGTTGGAGAGGCGCGCTGTTGAGCTTCTTTCTCGCTCGGCGGCCTCTCCGACGATGTCCTCGATGATTTTGAGCTGATATTATCGCAGAGACAATCGGTAGTTTCTTCCAATGTGAAATAGACGCTCGCTGCTCCTTCCTCGCGCAGTGTTTTAACAGACTGCAAAAGTCGCCCACGATGAGACTGGTTGAATACACCTATAGCATCCAAATCAGGGTCCCCGATCTGCTTGCAGATCTCCAAGTCGTCGTAGCCGTTGTCTATAAACGATTCCGAGTACTGGCCCAGGTGCAGTGACCTGAGCCATTCCACCACTATGTTACTCGCTATCGTCATCTTCGGCTATTCAACTATCTAACTCCGCACTACACACTGGGGGACAAAATTGGAGGCCGATATCCTGAGACCGACATTTCTCTTTACCGATTCCCTCCTCTCTATCGTTTCGGTATACAATCCGGTTCCGGTATATAATACGGTAGTAGGTATATGCACTTCACTTCACAGACCGGTATAACTTACCCTGAATAATGTATAAACACTTTTTCTCGAATTTCATGATCGATATCATTTGCATAATATCGGTATGGACGATCGTTGCGCGTTGTGGGAACCGGTACTTTTCAATCCTCCACTTTTCACCTGAAATACCTATATTACGTGTGTTCTCGATAAAGCCACGTGGCAGGCCGAGTTCTGGCTCATTTTTAAACTCCTTCAAAACCTAATGCCTTAATCCATGTGTCTTGTACGTAACCGATGAACACCCACGAACGTTTATCATGGTGAATATGTTAAATTACAAAACCCCGAAGATCACGATAAACTCAACGAGCTGCCGGCGCAACTCGGAAACACAGCACTGCCGCGGACGAGGCGCACGGCTCGACTGACGCGATGTAGTTGCCAGACTCGAATCCGCTCTCCCACTCTTCTGCGATCACCCTCTCCCTTTTGCCTCGGGGTATCCGACCTGAGTGAAGTCTACACGCTACGCCATCCTCGTGGGTTCATCGTTTTTGGTTGGGGAATTTTTTTTCGATTTTATATTTCATTCACCGCGATTAAATAGCTATCTCGAGTCCTGCACGGATGTAAACGCATCTATCTGCACGGATGAAGAAAGTTAATGGAAACGTGTATTATGGGTATATCTACACAGATCCTAGAATACGGTTGAGACGTGGCTTTTCCAGGATTGTTCTAAATTCATGGAAGTCCGCTCCGCTTCTATCAGACATACAATATGGATGTGGCTTATAACCCGGGGCCTATTATTTTTACCGCATCACCGATTCCGGGTCTTCTTCTTATTCTTCTTCTCCTCCTCTGCACGCTACTCACACCACTTTCACATGGTCCTGTGATGCCGCTGTATATCCAGAGCCCCGGACCCCTTTGACTGGAACGTCACATCCGGTGTGTATCATCTAGGTGTGAACGTCCGGAGGTTCACCTGGTCGATGAAAATCCCTTTTCTCTTTACCCGTGCACGCGATTATTCGCAACGTATTCACCTGGTCAAGAGAAAAATCAAAAATATCTACACATACCTGGTATTTACGTCGAAAATATATCCAAAGAGCGAAGGAAATTGGTTGGAAGACCAGAGGGGACTTTAGAGGGGTCCTTGGTGTCCAGGACACGCGACGTCACATCCCGTTGTTGAGAGGGACTCGTCACTCGACGTACGTACTCTCGACACGTCACTAGTGGACGTATGTACGTACATCAGGGTGAATTTATTTAATTAATTCCACATACCGTTGCTTTGCTATCGGTTACCCACGTCAGAAGGATAGGTATGGTAGCCTTTTGTGTCGAGACCTTCTTCTGAACATCTTTGCTACGTATGGGTTGTTATAAATTCGGAGTCAGGTGGCTGAAACTACCATTGTTTGTCACGACTTCGTCTTTATTGTTCATTGTACGTGTATGTAGGTATGTTACGTACCTACGTAGCACCCTACACCTCGATTATGGAAATTCTCTGCGGTATACATACCTCGTGTGGATATAGGGTAGATACGTAGGTTTGTAACTATGAACAAAGAGCGAAGTGCACTAGTGACAGAATCGAACCGCTAACGAACCGCAATAATAAACCAGCGACAAAAGCCACCAGACAAAAGGCGCCCTTTCCACGAGGGGTAGAAAAAAAAACCTACAAGTGATAATTAGGGTGTCAGGTGTTTCGGGTTCAGTGGACAACGAGTCTATGAGTCCGTATTGCATATCCACTGACAATTCAACATGCATTTCGTTGTCCTGGTGAAGGAATGGGAATCACTCCGCATGCGAAAAGTTCCTGCGAGTCCTGAATCGTTCCTCAAGTGAATGATAATCATCGATTATATACTGTCATTTGGGAATAACGGCTCTGAACGAGGAGATCTGATAACAGTTTGGTGCAGATGTAGATACATCGAGCGTTTAGGAGAACCAATCTTCTTCCCACTCTCGATCGTCGCATAAATGGAAACGGAAACCGGTACGATTAACAGGGGAAGGAAAATGCGTTGAAACCCGTTGCCGAAATGAGAGTAGGGAGGTGCAGAACGAGGTTGTAGACTGTTTCCGGTGTTGCGAATCGGTATAAACTCTTACATTTCGAGAAAGACGATTTTAACAAACTTCGAACCTCCCTATGAATTTCATATTCCATATACCTACCTACCATCAAACCTACACAATTTCCGAAAGATATTAACACAACCGTCACGAACAATGCCTTTCACTTTTCTCCCGAATGACAATGATACCCAGCCCACCATACGAAGTGAAGATACATTTAAGTGGGCCACGATTTTATAGGTAGACGGATATTAAAGTACCTCGTTATACCCCGATAAGACACTTCAAACTGCATACAAATTGACGTGGATAAGATTTAGGTGAATCCTAAACATGTTTATGTCTGTCATTTGCTTCCTCAACTAGGGAAGTTTGATACTTTATTGCCATGGTAGGTACCATGGTACGAGACGTGGTGCCACGGGGTCGTTTACCCTTTAAAATTTCTATCGAGCACAAGTCCCCCGTACCTCTTTTGGCGAGAGAAAATCTTCGTCCATAATCGGCATCGGTTTTGTATTTCTCGTCCTAATTATAGAAGGACGAGTTTCAGCACGAATAATAGGATAATTCGTGTCTAGGTGCACCGAATGATGGATTATGAGCTGGACGAACACGTCCTGTATCGAT
Organism: Tenthredo notha; assembly: GCA_914767705.2. Lineage (NCBI taxonomy): Eukaryota > Metazoa > Arthropoda > Insecta > Hymenoptera > Tenthredinidae > Tenthredo > Tenthredo notha. The sequence goes on along the minus strand of OU611914.1, from coordinate 325,456 downwards.
TTGATATCCGGTTTAGTTGACGCGATGTATTGCGCGGGGTGACGTGAGACTGGGTGGCCAAGAACCGACAGATACCAGCGAATAACGATCTACTATATTTCGTTTTATCGACGCGTTCGCAGTTGGCCGACAGTGGAACCCCAAACTAAACTGTAGTCGTCCCTATCGAATATATCCCATAGGAAATAACATAACCGTTTGCCACGACAAGCCAGGCTCCGTTTAATCTCGTCAATACCACGAGGACGGGGGCTCGTTCGTTCTCCTGGAGCTCCTGCGATTCCATTTTATTATCTGTTTAACTATTTTAAAACAACTAATAAAACGAATTATGGCATCCTGTCTGGTACCTTACTCTGTTTCCTGCTGTCTTGCAACACCCGAGGAAAACCTCCGCAGAACTTTCAGCGATGAACCGTCATTACATATTCATAGCCTTCTACCACGAGCACTGCTTTTACACGTCCAGGCAAAACCACTCTATACATGGATTGGGTCGTTAGTAGATATGCCGATGATTATAATCGATGGATAAAGTCGTTTGATAACTTACTCGGCGATACGAGGATGTCCTTTATCATGATTGATACGACTGTACTGTCTGTACTCTACGGAGTTTTAATAATTCAGATTCAGTTCTTTACGATTTTCTCATTTCTCCTCTTCGCCATCCTCCCGATGTTGAACTGTGTAATAATTGATGAAAAGGCGATGTATACAAACAGCGGAGGAAACAACGTACTGTCGAGAGAAAAATGTTAGAATCTGTGCCAGCCGAAGGAGTAGGTAGGTACATAGGTATACATACCTATCGAAGACTCATCCACTCGTTACGACGCGAATTTTTTGGCAAAGTGTTCAGCTGGCAGGAGAAAAGAATCCTTGCATAATGCGATGGCTACGAGGAAATTTTTGCAATACTTTAGGAGCAGGCTGGGAGTTGGGAGTTCGGGACTTCACTCTCGAATGTGAGATCGAAGGAATAATAATTTATCCCTCAGGCAGAAATGCCAGAATCATGGAGACCGCGTCCTGACCAACGCAAGTGTAGGTAATATATATAATATACACCTGTATAGGGGAGAGTAGGATATATATATATATGAGAGCGTCGAAAACGCCTCCAGGTACGAATATCAATTCAATAATACTGGCCTTCGAGCAGTATTTGCTCTTCTGATCAAAAAAGATAAGTTGTACCCTCCGGATGCGTCCGAGAATGAGAATGAGGATCAATACTCTACCAGGGATTTGTTTATTGTGTAGCAGGGATCAAAGCGCTTTATTATATCCTCCCGTTACTCTCTTCTGCCAAATTCCAAAGGGATAATTATTATTGCATCAATGTTTCACGAGTGCCTATATTAGACGGGATCGAATCGTTCCGATGTATCCATCACTCAGCTGCTTAAGGTTCCACTATATGTTAAATATGCCTAGTAGACACAATTAGGAATTCGATTTCATAAATCTTCACGTTCAACGGGCGGGTTTAACCGATGTGCTAAGAACACGCTGGAATGTTCGTAATTAAGCAGATATCTTCGAATAAATTTACACCACTTATAAATCCTTCCAATTAGATTAACGATCGCAATTACCTAGCTCAAGTATAATGATCTACAATATAGCTTAGTCTACTATCTGAAGACGTTTTCCTTTTTCCTTTTCGTTTCTTGTTTTCTTTTTTTTTTTCTGTTGTCGTAAGATACCTTTCACTGCAAGAGAGACGAAGGATATCGTCTTAGAAACGGGATGAGAGATGAAGGATAATGTAGTATATCCTTGAGAAAAGCGAAGAGAGTCGTCTGTAAGATGGGGAGGAGAAAAGCGAGTAGAAGAGGCAAAGAGGTTTCGGACTAATTCGACGCCTACCGAAACTCGTAAAATAGTGCGTGACTCGAAGGCTGCGGATCCTGGAGTAGGTTCCCGGTTCCCGGTGTAAGCCAGAGTCCCGAATACAGGGAATGGGCACGTACATCTTCTACGGCTACGGATACGATTACGCGGAGATGGCGGTCGGAAACTGGAGGAGTACAGAACTGTAGGAAAGTCATATCCGGTCTGGCCAGAGCTGGCTGACCCAACTCGAAACCGTCTAACCACCCGGAGTCGCCACTCCGCCAAAACTAAATTAAAACTTTTAAGTTTTAACTCAACTTCGCCCCAGCTCTCGATAAAAGCGAAGTGGAAGTGCTGGGTAATACTTGAGCACGTCCGTTTATCTTTCTAACATTTTTTTTTTTCTTCCTTTTTTACTCCACTTTTTTGACCTCAAAAATTTTACGACACTTCAAATTGCCACCTTGTCAAAATGTAATTTGGGATAAAGAACGAGAGAGGATTGTCATGAGTTGAACATCGGAATTAAAAAAATAATCATTTTCATTTATTACTGCATGGTGTGGAGTTCCACATATTTGTCATAATTTGTTACTATACTATTTGGCTGTTCCTTCAACGTTGTTTAGCCTTTCCTATAACTAGTTATTATTTTCCTACCATTTCTTGCTCGATTCGCCGTGCGAGTATCCTTCATTGCTAGCAGAGGCGATCGGAGTGTAAGAATGAGCTGTGGGGTAGTTAGATCCAGACCATTGTTGGTAGTTATTGTAGCCGTTGCCATTAGAGTATCCGAGAGATCCAGAAGATTGTCCGATACCGCCGGTTTGGATACCGTAGGATCCGATATGGCTTTGGCTGGGGTAGTGCAGGGAAGATGACGATCCGTAGTTACCAGATCCTAAACCGAGGGACGAAGACGAGCCGTAGCTACCAGATCCCAAAGTCAGGGAAGAAGACGAGCCGTGGCTACCAGATCCCAAACCCAAGGAAGAAGAAGAACCGTAGCTACCGGAGCCCAAACCCAGAGAAGAAGAAGATCCGTAGCTACCAGATCCCAAACCCAGAGAATAAGAAGATCCGTAGCTAGTAGATCCCGAACCCAGGGAGGAAGAAGATCCGTAGGTACCACTTGCCGAATTCAGAGAAGTAGCGGATGATTGCAGTGGCACTACGTAAGCCTGAGGTACTTGTACTGGTACAGCAACGCGAGGATAAGTTACGCGGACTACCTGAGGTACTAGAACAGGAACAGGTCGGTCAACGTGGACAGGATATGGTTTGCTGATGTGAACAGGATACGGTTGAGGAACGCGGACAGCAACAGGACGTTTGTGTTCGATCTGGATCAGCTGAGGAACGTGGACTGGAACTGAACGAGTCACTTCAATGGGCTGAGGAACAGCCACTGCAACTTGGACTAGACGGTTTATCACGGTTCCGGAAATTGGCTGATTGCTGCTAATGAGTTGACGTCCTCCGATTAATCCACTGCTCAATCCGTTGCTGTAGCCGCTGTTCAATCCACTGCCGTAGCTGCTGCTCAATCCACTGCTCAACCCAGAGTTCAATTCGCTGCCATAGCTGCTAGTCAATCCACTGGTCAATCCACTGCCATAGCTGCTGTAGCCACTGGTCAATCCGCTGGAATGTCCAGTGTTCAATTCGCTGCCATAGCTGTTAGTCAATCCACTGGTCAATCCACTGCTGTAGCCACTGTTCAATCCGCTGGTGTGTCCAGTGTTCAATTCGCTGCCATAGCTGCCAGTCAATCCACTGGTCAATCCGCTGGTCAATCCACTGTGTAAGCCGCTGCTGTAGCCGCTGTTCAATCCGCTGATATGTCCAGTGTTCAATTCGCTGCCATAGCTGCCAGTCAATCCACTGCTCAATCCGCTGCTGTAGCCGCTGGATAGTTCAGAGTCAGAGTAGCTGCTAGCCGAATAGTCGTCTGAAGCATGTTCATCGTTGGTGATTATGGCCTCGCTTGCGTCAGAGTCCTCTTCCAAAGCCCCACGTGTGGTTTTTTTCTTCTCATCTTTGACTTCCGTAGCTATGGCATATGCAACCAATAGGCAGATCTGAAATAAAGAAAGAGTTTAGGTTTGAGAAGAGATTGAGAAAATATTCCTAATCGTTGAGAGGTAACGAGATCGAGCTTTTTTCGGTTACAAAATAATTAGTCTAGTGTTAATTTATTTCGACTCACTAGCAAGGCACGCATCTTGCACTTGATTCGACGAACGTTGGGAGATGAGTATGTCTTCTGTGATCGGTTTCCCGGTTTTTATACGTTTCCTGACGTTAGATGAGCGCCACTTTCACTAGCACACGCCCTGTAAACTATGCTAAATAATATCCCACAAAATTCTGTTGACATAACCGCTAGTCACGTCCGAAAACTGTTTCCAGTCTAGGACCGGTTGTCAATTCCTAAACTCTGACCACACGCCGTTTCTATTTCACTATTTGTCTCTCTCCTCCTCAATCCGAGCTCCAGCCTCCGTCCGAGCTGCAGATAGTTGAAATTTGAGCTGTTTGATCAAAGGACTGATCCCAGCCCACGGAGAACATTGCGAGGAAGTGAAACCGAGTGCATCGTGAACGTCGTAAAGCTAACTGCACGGATGTGTATGTACATGTATCCACGTGTAAAGATGCACGCTCGTGGTGTGCACCGGCCTGCAGTAAAACGGGCGGATGGTCTACCATGCGGGATGCTTGTTAATTTGATTTACTTATTCAGAGTGCAGCCTGGGCTGGTTGGGGTGAATAGTTTATTGAGATACGCTAGCGGATATGGGCGCATGTAGCGCAACTCGCGTCTCTTCACTTTATCGCTGTTATTGTGTTCGTATATCTACTTGTTGTTATCGGTTACAAGGCTTTTAGCGACCGTTGGATAAACGCGTTGCTGCGAGATGATAAATTCGTTCAAGATATTCCAGAGCCGTTGTTTTTCATCAAACTTTGTTCATGGGATGTTTCGTTAACCGTCAGACCCCTGCGCCAGCATATAGATTATGGGGAATCTATGGGCTATGACGCAAATTCAGGGCATTAATTCACTCAGTTCTCTCTCCGTTTCAACGGCTATGAGATTATCGGAATTTGTGTCCCGCGGAACACTAATAATACGATTCACTGCCTGTCGATCCTCACCAATGTCAACGCTATGCCCCAGTGCCGTTAAATCAACGGGATTCACCCGCTTCTTTTGTCTATAGATCCTCGAACTCCAGCCCTAACTTTGGCTCGCGGTATTTCAGCTGGAGCCTTCGGATTTCTCACCCTGGTGAGTATACAAAACAGCGGAGGGAAATAAGGGCCAATATATCCGGAACTGTATCTATACAGATAGATTTTTAGATACCCTCGCCTTGAGTCAAGCATTGAGTTTAAAATTTATACATCGTTCGTTCGAAGAAACGTGAGAAATTTATTGAGATATAAGAGAGAGAAACGAGGATTCAGTTTTCGGGTATTATGTGCACGAGGTCAGCAAGCGGAGCTTTTAATTCCCGATATGTTTGCGGACCGCAGAGCTTAGGTCCGTGAGAAAATTTTCTTCTTTTTTTTGTTCTTTCTTTATCTCATCGAACCAGCTATCGAGGAAAAAACGTCATAAGATTTATTGAAAAATTCTAATATTCATAAATCGTAGGGATTTAATATCAGCTTGTCTCGGGCTTGGGGCGACAGATTCTATTCGAAGGTTTAAAGCGTCTCGTCGCCCACGTTTTTCAAGTGGAACAACCGACGTTTTAACATTTTTTCTTTCTCTCTCGTTTTCTTCTTTTTATTTTTACAATTTTTAAACGGTGGAGAAGATACCTCCGATCACAACGACGACGGCGACGAGTTTTCAAGATTGTCAATTCGAATAGCTGCGCGCGTAAGTAAGGCAGAGAAAGGAAGAAAGAGATTGAGTGAGTTGTAATTCAAATTTGACTTTGATTCGTTTATTCAACGCGTATCTTAACCGCTAAAGAAATAAGTTCAGAAAGAGAACAACAAAAAAAAGAAACAGCGAAGAAGAAGGAGAAGATAAGAAAAAGAAAAAAAAGTAAAAAGAAAAAAGAAAAGAAAAGGAAATCTGGAAGCTAGGTTTGATGCCAGGATATAAAATAATTCGCCCTCGCTCAGGGTCAGCTCTCTGCAAACCACATCGTAAATGTAAGTTTACGAGTTATTTCTACGGTACACCACTGCCATGGCGACAGAATTACAAAGGTAATTTATTAAAAGTTTAACAATAAATCGTGGGCCCAACGATGAACAACTTTTCTCCCCATCCACTGACGGATTTCTCATGAACACGTAGATTCTGCTTTTAAATTAGGCAACAAAAACCACATCTGTTACAGCCCGTAATAATGTGTGCGTGGACTACCTATACGTGATAAATATTAACATATACATACTTTTATTTTCGTACGAAAGAAAAGTTTTCATGAGTAATTAATTATCGGCGTAAGTTAATTAACTAGGAAATTTAAAAGTATACGGTAAAGAAAATTGACAGTCCGCGCTGATAGTTTTAGGTACGAAACTTTGAACCGAGTTCAACTTCTTTCGCGGTTTAGAGCCTCGAGTTTCGAACCCATTAAAAAGTCAATTTAAGTAATCAAGATGATGATCGATTAATTATTATGTAATTCAAAGCCACGCCGTTGGGATCATCGCTTCATTCATTCCGAAAATTTTATTTCAATTAATAGCCAATCTTCCGGACAGCCTGTAACCGGCAATCCTTACCCGCCTAACACTGAAAACTAAGGAAAGTAGCACTAAGTCGGTTTCGCGACGCCTCGACTAACCCCCGCACCATTCGACGTGCCTTGGGGGTCCTTTGGCCCCAGAAATCGATATAGGTACGAGGCTACGTGGCACGTGGCCTCCAGCCCTTCCAGTAAAATAACTAGTGCAATGCTAGTACTGCTTGGCAAAGATACTTCCGAATTCCAAAACGCTATCATTTTTATTCTTTCTTTTTTCCACGTCTCGGACTCGCGATTCCTAAAATATGAGAATTTCATCCCAGTATAACCGCAAGTCGTTTTCCTCTTTTCTTGCAAATCGCGATTCATTAATGGGTGAAGTGTCTCTCGAACCATCTATCTGTATCTTCCTACTCTAGTTTCGATCTTGAATCATCGGAGCGTCTTGTCAAGTAGGATTGGAAAGCGGTTCCAACGGTGTAGATAGGTATATATATACCTATATACACCTTTGAATTTGCTGACTACTGTCAATGATGTAATTATTCGAGGTAGGGATCGATGAGGCGAGGCACTCAAAGGGATCTCGAACTCCCTAATTGCGTCAGATTGATATCATCGGTGCCTGATAGACGGCCCACGTCACTCAATTTGTGAAACGATCAAAAAGTTGAGTGACCTGTTTGCGAAATTGGCGTATAATTTGACGTCCGCACAACCAGGAAACCCAGCTGTCCAAACTCCGAAGCTTCCCTCTCTCGGTTCCCTAGCTGTCAAATTATTGCGGATTAATTTGACCCGAAATACAGGACCGCATCATACGATAAATACGCAAACGCCTAAATAACAATTAATACTCCCATCGATTCCTCACACAACTTTCATTTTCTTGAAAGTATATCGAACATTCCGCTATACCTATTAGTATACTTATTGCAAATTACTCTCTAATGCGTATTAACAGCCTAATGACACAACGACGTCTTCGCTTTATCCTCTTCCCTCTTCCACCCTTCTAATAAATGTCTCACCCTAATTTGGCCCCCCGTCTTTAGAAACTAATTGATACATACCTACGTGGTGCCAGTGGGTGTAGAGTGTTGGTGCTCACTTACCGAGGGGAACCTACTACCTGAATATAATAAATAATATATAATTATTATAGCACTCCATTAGCGCTCGTAGTTATGGGTAAGGGTGTGCTACTGCACCTTTCGACTTGCTGAGATTCTGCTTGTTAACAGATATAATACGTATGTATGGAAACTAGGAAACGGTTGGTTCGCTTACTTCTCATCATTTCAACGGTTATAGTATACCTAATAGCTATACGTCATTTTGTTAAATAATTCATTTATTTATCACCTTAAAAATTCAAATTCAACTCGCGAGGCAGTAAATCAATTGTTGATTTATTTTGTCGTGCATGTTAATTCAATTGCTGGCTGCACGCCACAAGAAACGTATGTCAGGTATATACGTATAGTACGTGTTACGGTAATACGGCTACGGAGTTAATTGTTACTGATTTATCGTCCGAGGTAAAGAAAATAAAAAATGAAATATATACAAGGTGATCCAGAATGCGGTACTTTCCTTACACCGGAGGATTCCTCGTGAAAATCTAAGACCAAAATTATTCATCCTAAAATATCGAAAGCGAAGTCGTTTTCAGGTAGGACCTTGCGTCCGTTTGAGGTCGATTTTGAGGTGTACGGAAAGTACCGCATTCTAGATCACCCTGTACATATACATACATACATAAGCACTGATTTATTTCTGCTGCAGTATAGAACGAGGTGGAAGTGAAGGCCGGATGGGTAGGGCGCATGTGCGAAAGTGCGAGAAAAATGAGGAAAAAAAAGAAAAAATATTTTTATAGAAGTACCCCGGTCGAGAGGGTGCAGTAGTAATTAGTGGAAAATGCAATTAGGAACACTTAATTAAAACGACTTGTCGGCCGCAGCCTCGCGCTAGTTGGTAGCTACCAAAATTTCAATGTTTTTTGGAAACTGGGGAATAACCAGACGTGCAAATGCGAGTGAATATCAGAACAGAATTTAATTATCCAAGAATTACGGTACACCTTTTTTCTTTTTTTTATCCGTATATAAATTTACATCTAATACCTGTAACACGTATGGTTCGCTATGAAATTGATGGCACATTCAGTTCTGTGTAGAGATCCTTCACGAAATATATTTCGTTTCCTCCTGAATCAAATCATCCACAGTTCTATACACACACCCATACGTGTGAGTTTACAAAGTGTGATAGGTAGCTATCTTATCTCATCTCACAGCTCATTAAATCTGTCTTATTCGCATCACATGGTATACTATATACAAGTCGAATATATACGTAAACGAAAGTAGATTTTTCGAGCGTGAATATCTTCCGGTTTAGGTTGTTCGAATTATTTTTTAACCGGGTTCGATGCAGCTAGGTATGGCTATACGCGATCTTTTAATGACGACAAATTTATAGAACAGAAAAAGAAAGTTGACAGCGTGTATATCGGCCGAAAAAATCAAATGAGGAGGTCTTTAAATCGTTAGAAAACGAATCTTGCCTCGGAATTTCAATCTTTTACCTAATCAATCAGCGATTTATTCACTTCTACTTTTACCGCAGACGATTAACTCAGAAATTTACGATAATGGATAAACAGACGGATATACCGCGATGTACGATAAATTCTATGCCTTTGTTCAGATCGTGATTTGCATCGTTAATTTATAGAAGAAAATAAAGTTAAAAAATTCATAATTATTATCAAATATCAGTGTCGGTGTGAAAAATGAAACGATTCTAATAAGTTAAGCTGCGAAGCGGAATCACGGCAGCATCTTTAACAGCTTTTCGAATTTGATTCTGGCACCCTGCCTACGAGTATTAAATCGGAGAAGATCATGGACCCGCAAATCAGCTCGGGGATACCAAGCAGGGATTCGACTGTCGCATATTTGCTGGAGAAGTGGGTATACCTAATCCCCAATCCCTAATCCCTATAATTCGTGGAATCTCTGTTTCGACCACAGTCCTGGCTTTCCTTGCTCTCGAAATTGGTCGCTGGTTTGTGTACCATATATTTTCTGGAAAAATGATTTCAGGAAAATCGGCTTTTTCCAAACTTCAATATCTACGATGGAAACGCTAGAGTTTTGAATGAATCTCGATCGGTTTTAGGGATTCATAAAACTTGTTTAAAAGTTAATCTCGATAGCACAGGATCCCGTGTCGTGTAATCAAGCTCTTTGGTAATTAGATAGTTGATTAATTAGCCGGAAGAAGAGCGGTTCTCCTTTTGAGAAACGAGCCTCAACTTTGGTATCAACAAAATTGCCAATCCCAACGATTTTGATTGTACGAAATTGGGAATTTACGACGGATCAAATTACGCGATTATAATAACCGCGATTCGTGTATTGGTGACTTATTCAGGATCGTATTTCATCCAAGGAATTAAAATGATCGATCAAGCTATCATACCGTGTGATAATACTAAAACGCTGACATAGAATACGAACGGAACGTTCATCAATCAGTCAAATTCCCTGCCGATTACCAAACTGACATAATCAAAACATAACAAAAAGTGTTTTCTAAACTTGGCAATTACTCACAATACTTGAGACCGTGTCTTAACGCTAACGGAACCCAATACAAAAAAAAAAAAACCCTTCACTGCCTACGCAATCAATAGACTTATGGTCAAAGTATAATATTTATGTTAAACGGAGTCCGAGCCAAGGTCCGGTCTCTGTTTACCAACTGAACTATTGTTGGCACTTCATCGTCAAATCGTCGGATTTATTGAATTTCGATCAGCGATTGTCGCGAGTATTACAGCGACCGAATCAGAACTTTGTGAACCCCGTTTTTACCCGTAATGTCTGTACAGTTGTAGTTTACTCAATAAATATGAAAAGAAGTAACGATTTTTATTCATTCTCGCTCCAGAAAATTGTCGAGAAAAGTATCGGTAAGAATGATCGATTTGTGAACGATTGATAAAAGGTTTGCGAATTATGTGTGAGAAAATTCATTTTCGATATTATAATTGAAAATTAATCACCCTGTTGTTTCACCGTGGGGATAAAAAGTAGGAAAAAAATTGTTGCGTTAAAGGGATGAAATACGGTCGTCAAGGAGTCTTTTCGCCCGAATAAATTGCATTCCTTTCCGTATACCCGTAGTTTTTGTGGCGGCGTTGATTCCGTTGATAAAGCCAAGGAGTAGTCGTTGGTAGGTAGGCAGGCAGGTTATTTAATTGCATAATAAAGAGAAAAAATTTACGAGCAAAGCGCAAGGTCCCATTCGCTCGTCTAAACCGAGACTAAAAAATAAGTACTACAAGTATTTTAATTTTAAAATTCGCACAAGCCCGGCGCGTACGACAAGGGTAAAATATCGCCATATACTCTCATCCTACTCCAGGCTGGTGCACAGACACAGGATTTTCAGGAATGCTTACAGCTCGCTGGTATGAAGACCACCCAGGCATATTTCAATTCTCAATATCTCGTGGAGTTAAATTACGCAGAAGATGACTTTGACGAGTGATCAGTTATTGAAAGAGGACAATAATTTTTATAACTATAATAATAATTCGAATAAAGGATCATCAGGTACGATTCAGGGCTTAAGTGTACCGATTACTCAGCCCCTGAACACCTCGTCGCAATTTATGGCTGAATAACTCTGGTCTAATTGCAGAAAGAACAGGCCAGCTTTATTAAAGCCATCAAGTCATGGAACTGTGGTTGGAAATTTCTTCGAATACCGCCCCGATCCTTGCACCCTTTCTTTCTCGAATCATCAGACGTCGAGGTCCTTTATTTCGTTATTCCGTTATTTGAAGGCGCCAAATTGAAAACAGTAGATTTCATACCCTCGACGAAATGAAAATCAACCGCGATCTCATATTTCGTTGAGAGCACGATCGTGACACTCGAAAGTTATACAGAAACGAATAACTTCGAAGGAGATGAGAAAATATTGACTCTAGTTAATACGAGAGTCCTTTTCCGAAGGATGGAAAAACTCCCTTCTTATTTCTCTATACACTTGGCTAATTTCTCAGCAGAAAAGTTTCGCTCCTCGAGTACTCCTCTCTCAAGTCCAAGGTAAACATCAATATAGCAATCCACCTGGCCTGTGACGGTTAATGCCATTCGACATAGAAAATATTTATCATCATACGTATTATTGTTGCAGAATAACTGGTAGCGTAATATAAACGGCGGAATGGCCTCTGCATACCAGCTCAAACTATCCAGAAACAAGAAGGAACATTCTATTTAAGTTATCAAGAAATTTCCCGAGAAAGTTTCTCTTGGCAAAGTCGTTTTTCAACCACATCTACCAGAAAGTTACTCCTGCGAAGAAGTAAACCTTGCTTAACGCAAACCTACGCTTGTTATACCGAATTAGTTTACCCGTTTTCATTGTTAGCTACGCTAACTGTTTAGTCATTGTTACCCCTCTTATTTAATGGGAATGAAAAATACATCGCGGATACAAACGTACGTGGCTCGTTTTCTAAAGCCAACAAGTGTGCAGCGGGGTCAAAGAGCCCCTGAAACTTAATATTGGGCTCTAAATTAACGGGTAGTTTTTGAATTCCCGTTCAGGGGTTGATACCTGTTCAGATTTATCGTTCGATTTCTATCGGGCCTAGGTAAGCAAGGAACAAAGTGAAAAAATCATCGGCATCTGCTCGGAAAAAGGAAAAGGTGTGCAAATAAATTGAAAAGGTTAAAGTTACAGTAACGTTCTGGGGATAAATCAAAGCCGTAGTTCATAGAGGGAAGGGGGATGAAAAATGAAATAAAAAAATATTGTATAGCCGAAGTATTTTAAGTTTGGAAAAGGAATAAAAGTGAACTAACGTTCGGCCGGCTTTAATAATGTAGTAGCAAAGTCTCGGAAGGTATAGAATGGGATTCCCTTAGCTCGTAGGAACGGCGGCTGGGCTCCACGCTCTCATCCCCACAATTCACAAATCTCTTTCCTTGCTTGAACGGAGTAAGAAATGCAACTCCCCACAGGGAATTAATTGCACCGTAAAACGTGCGGGATTCAAATCCGCGACTCAAAGAACCGCTCCGGCTCTTTTACTCCCTTATACTAGCCTCACCTCCTTATTTCTTATCCCAAAGGGAGAAACCGTTTTCCTAAGATGCTCGTCTCGCTTCGGCTGACGATGTGCCAGATTATTTCCAATCAGATTCTGTAATTGATTTTAGATCATCTCTGAATGCCACTGCAGCGTATTTCTCATCAGGAAATTTTTTTCACCGAGTCTCATTTTCTGGTGTGTATCATTTCCCGGGATATTATAATATCGAGTCGCGGAAAATAAGGAGTGGGTACAGATCCCTTTAATCGCTCTTTATCCAGCTTCTTCTACCCCCGTTTTCTTTTTTTCTATCATTTCCGCGATGCAACGAAATCCTGACTTCGGATCCACCGAACTAGACGCCGAAACTTTTGCATCAGAAAATTCTTTCCTCAGGGTCCGTAAAATATCCGTGATAAACTTGTAAACTTTCGCCGAAGCATTCCACTTCTGGCGAGAGGAGGCTATACCTATCAAATATCTACGTCTCTCGAGTTCAACGATGTACCTAGCTATGGTGGAAGCTGAGCTGGTTCTTCCGAAAACTCGTCGTGCGTGGTAAATCGTTTCGAACCTTACTAAATTTCACCTATACAGACGCACACGCACACGTGTCACGAACTTGACTCTTCGAAATTTTTCACGTGGCTAATTTCCGTTAATCCCGAATATGAATGAAAGTGGGCGATATGCTAATCGCAAAAATTAATGAGAAATAGAAACTTTGAGTTGGGTAAGTATCGATGGGTCAGAAAATGAACTCGGAGTATTTATGCATTCGTTAATTTCCTTTTCACTTGCCTCGCCCTTTCTCTCTTTGCTTCTATTTCTTCCTTTTCAAATCTGCAAGGAATTTAGGTCGAGACTCGATAAATCCCGATCACGATAGCGTAGCAATGTTGCGTCTTAGGGATGGGATTGAAGGAGGTGCCTACCAGCGACCTTTTACGACGTCAATATCTGCGACGAGCTGAAGGTGGCTCTCTTACCATCCGTCGTAAATCACGTTTCAGTGGGGTCCATCCCTAGGCATCACTCGACCTTACTCTACGACCTCCAACTTTGGATCCATACTTCCCTGTTGTATATGTATACGTGTCTAAGGTAGAACCACCGAATTCACTGATTTCAAAAGGATTTCCTCTTCCCCTTCATCTCGCCTTTTCTCTCCTCTCGGTTTCGCCAGAGTCCAGTCTACCACGCGACAGCCAATCATTCCTCCAAGTAAAAAGTCTTATTTACGAGAAATGGTAGATAAGCTAAAAGCTCCTTGGAGGAATCGCTCGTCATCTCCACTGTTCACCCCTTGTTTCAAACGAAACGAAACGATTACAATATATCGTTCTATCAATGCTACCTATTTTCCCCAAACGGTTCAATTCAGTTGCGGATATTAAAACCGGTTCATTATACCCAAATCTGTAAAAGTCCTACACACAGGCCATAAAGATTCCGTGTGAAAGGCTCAGATTATTAACCAAGCGATAATTTAAACTAGCGTCATTTGTGAAAGTGTTTCGATTTCATTTCCTATTCTGAATGACTATCTTCCTCTTTTAGGATCGAATTATTTACCATAATTTTCACATGATATTTCTCATAATTTGACTGGAAAGAAATCAACGTTTTTTTTATTATAACGCTATGTCACCGTTTAAACGTACTTTCGACTTCCTCTCGATTACTCAATCCCCCGAATATATTCATCACACTTTCCCACATCATTTTTTACACGCAATGTAAACGAGAGGAAGAGAGAGAGGGGGGGGGTCATAGTTCAAATGTGATCGGGGTTAATTCGCCAGCCCAAACAACCATGGGCCAGAGTATTTCGCGAGCTTGCAAGTACTTGCGTAAGCATATATATAAGACGATATTTCATCCGCCTCAAGCAACGTAGGTACGAAGGTATGAAGTACATACACGTGTACTATAAATATACCTATGTGCGTGTGTATGTATAATATATACATGTATAAACGAACAAGTTTCCCAGCAGAACGCAAAAGTAAAATATCAAGTGACTCAAACAGACTTCTCAAATTGCCTACCACAATCGTACCTTGCGGTCGGGCAGCATGTAGGTATCCCTGGGTACATGGGTTATGCTTCGCAGCAGTTCTCGCAGAGTCGTTGAAATACTTAGGATCCACCTCCCGTATTCCATTCAACCTTTTCCAATTTTTTTTTTCTTTTTTTTTTTTACTCTCTTTCCCCGTTTTTCCTTTTCCTTTTTCCGTTTCATTTTCCCTTCTTCTTGGTCTTTAGATCCCTGCGATGTGTAGCCATGTATTATACCTGGACATATGTATACATATACGTACATTATGAAATACGTAAACCCTCGTTTGCACATAGTAGGTATATTTGCGAGACATGTTTAAAGAGGGTGAAGTGGGCGTATGAGTATTTCGGCGATTATAATTTAGGCACTTTAGAATTCCCTCTGCTTTTCAGAGTTTAATCATTCGAACTACCGCGCACGCAACTCTTAATCAAAAAATTTCGTTTTTCTGAAACGAGTACCTGCCCCCTCGCTACCTACACCGTATACCTATACCAACAACCTGGTTTTATGATTATTATAATTAAAAAGAATAAAGCTCGCTAATTACTTTGCGATGGGAGTAAAGAAACGGCCTTTTACAACCCCACGACACGACTGTTAAAACTTTTCATTGCTAGTCTCTGGCTGAGCATAAAAAGACACAACTAGATACTCCAATCTCTCCCACGAGTTTACGTTTTTCTAACACAATTACACCTTTTTTCTAATAGGTGAATGACCTCGGTCAGATTGATTTAACCCGGGGTATACTATACCATACCCAAGACTCGCGTACCGAGGACAATGAAGTCATTTAGAGCTCCAGAGTTCGCGTGTTCGGATCGTAATCGTTTCTTAAAGTAGAATTAGGCATCGTACCATTAATTATTCAATTTACTCGGAGAGTCGGTAGGTAACCAGATATAGACAGGTATAGCTAGAGCCACCCGCCATTTTCGACTGTCACCCTTTTCGAGAATTGGTAATTACCTTTTATCCGGCTACAATCAGAGTTGGAATCAGCCAGTTTTTGTGTACGTACCTCCTGTATTTGGGGTCGGTTGGAAATTTGTGTAAACCCTTTGGGGTGATCAATCTGTTGAATAACTAATGATTTTTTTTTTTCTTTTTATGTATTTTCTTTTTTTTTCGCCCCCCCGAAGCAGCAGGGCGAATGGGGCTAGGCGACGCGCCCAACTCACGGGGAAAGTACAAGCCAGGCCATGGAGGGGTGAGAGTGCGTTATAAAGCTGCCATTTCACCTCGGGCTGGTGACTTTGTCAGGGTTTTGCAATCCCGAGTAACTAGAACGGTAATTTGAACGGTTGTCGTTTTCTGACATTTCCCTGTGGAGTGCTTCCGCAGCTCGACGACGCGACGAGAAGTTGAGTCACGTGACGACGCGCCACCGCGGACGCTACATGACCAGACCACGGTTGTACATTTCCAATTTCCTTCAACCAGGGAAACCACTTTTGATATTCGTCGCGTGAGGCCAGTTCTCTATTTTCTATCTTTTTTGCTCCCTTACTTCGTCCTTCTCATTCTCCAACCCGCAGATACAGAAACAGTTTCGCAATACGGACAGATCCGCAACCACCATTTGCTCCGAAACATTAAAGCGGGTAATGAAAGCTCCCAAGTTTATACAGACGCTATTAAAAAATATCTTGCCAAATATATACCCCGGCTTCAAATAAGGGAAGGATACAGGTACCACCCACCCACCCCACTCGGCCCAGAAGATCAACCTGCAAGTTTAGCTCGAAAACTTTTCACAACTGTTGAATTATTAACCCTTTCCCAAATTTGTGTAGCCGCCCAACTCGGATCGACTCATTTTCCCCCGAGTCATCGAGTCGTTCGACGAGGGGATCGAGCCGTGTACTAGATTGCGGTAAGTAAGGTTTTCCACGGTTAATCAGGGATCAATGGCTCATGTCTATAACCACGACCTGTAAAGCTTTTGCGTGGGTGTAAATGGGTACAGTTTTCGTGTCTGGAATCGTTGGTCACAATACCTCTCTCTCCCATTATCAATTACACCTGATGCATGAATTTTAACACAATTTCATAAGCCCTCCAAGCCGACTGTTTCAATTAAAAAACCACCCGGATGCTAAAAGAAAACTTAACAGTTGGACAGTGCCAAGTGGCCGTGCGATAAAAGAGCTAAAAGAACCGGTGGCTTGAAGTGTTTTTCGTATAAGGTTGCCTTAAGCACCTTGAGAGTATAAACAGGTGAAAAGTGCAGCTGGCTCATGCACATCCCCATATGACGTTCTGTTAACGAAAATTTTGCTGCACGGTGGTTGGTGAACGTAGCATAGCTGCACGGTTAATTAATCAAGCTTTTATGCCTGTCGTGGAAAGAGGGCGATCATCTATCTCCCTCTATATCAGTCGGTGCACCTGCCTTGGCCCTTTTTCATGATCGCTTGTATGCGTATTACCTGCATAGGTGTAATCTGTAAGGCGAGTCATATCGCACACACGCGTGCACATGGTCGATTCGTAAAAGGGAGGGACTGTACGAAACGGTCCCTGAGGGTAGTCGGACTACATCGAGGAGTGTGAGCCCCTTTGAAGTTGGTTTACCGCGCTTCGAGTGCGACTAAATCAACTCTACCGCCAACTAGGTGTTCCCTGTGTAACACAACTTTCGATCTTCGACGGGGTTTGATTGCTTCCCTAAGTAGTCCTCTGCGGTTGAACATGTGTCGCGTATTTAATGATCGGTGGAAAAGGAGGAGATGTGACATACGTCGGACGATCTATAAGCTGATATCCCTCCGGGTATTATCTTCATGGATCGCTGGGAATTCCATAATTTATTTTTAGCGAGAATAAATCAAACCCAAGGTCCGAAGATACCCTCTCATCCTTAGATTCGGACTGTAATCTAATCGAGAAACTTGACTGGCGGAGCACCTGTACAAGAAATGGACGAAGGTATAGCTAGTTCGGTTCGTATATTCACTTATAGTTCTAAATGTACTCTAAAGTTAACGCTCGTACCTAGGTATACCTACCTACTGGCTTTCTGGTGAAATTCAATCAGTCTTCGAAGGGGCGGAGATAATAAGATAAAAACGATAATTAAAGATATATATATATATATATTGGAACGTTTCACTGTGGTACAGGAGAACTACCAGCTGATGTTAATGTGCAGCAACACGACGGCGAAATGGTGGTATAAGGAAGTTTCGTTTCGTTTCGTTTCGTTTTTCCTTCTATTTCCTTTTCTTATTTTTTCTTATTGGCAGAGGGTGAATACGGGCGTAAAAATCTACCGCCATAAAAATTAGGCGATCCCTTTATACCAAAGAACCAAGAAGGGAGGAAAATCTGGTGCAACTTTATATGAGGTTTTTCTTCCCGACCCAGGGAAACGGGGGTTGGTGGTTCGGCGGTCGGTGGCCAGTGGGTAGTGGGTACATATAGGGAAAAAGCTACCCTGCCAAATTCTTGCAGAGGGGACAATAAGCCACGACACAAAAGGGGGCACGGTGTTAAAGGACGTAAAGAACTGACCACGTGCTAATACACTCTCGGTTCGCGTTTACAACAAACGGCCACATCGTCACATTTTTATACCTCATACCCGAGGGCCTATATCAACGGTTTATGAATTCATGAGGGACAGGATGGAGGGAAAAAATTCACCATTCAACATTCGTTTTTTTCTTTTTTTTTCGTCCTCCCTTATTTTTTCTTCTCTTATCCCTCGCAGAAATGAAAAGTAAGTCCATTACTTGGTCGACATTCGTGCACCTAAAAGTTGTTCGGTTTACTTGGGGTTTTTTCGTTCCCATTTAGCCGGGGCTCACGAAACTTGCAGACCAACAACGCTTCGGGTTTCAAACATTGTTTAGGGGGAAATTCTCCGAGGAGCAGTGCGGACGCTGAACGTCGCCCTTGTAATGCAGGGCGCACCAGACCGCAGGAGCACCTAGGACCACTTTCACTTCATCGAGGGTCCCCGACTCCGCACCCTCACCCTGCCTTATACCCTTTGCTAATAATATATCTGTCCCGGGGGCGTCGCTAAGCGTCGCCGTACCGGCGTCTAGCCTTCGTTGATGGAGGTGATACCATTATCTTGGGCCTCCAGCTTTACTACAACTTTCGTCCAACTTTCTAGCTACTGCTACGGCTCCTCGACACCAACTTTACACTTCAATTGAAGTATGGGTCATCCGGTGATGTTATCTTCCAAATTACAGGACCTTACGAGGATCATAGAAATGCGAATTAACCTGCTTAGGTACACTTAGGGAAAGTATTTTCGGAAGGAATCGATTGACGCATCGATCTCACTTCGAAGGATACCAGGATTTTCTTCTGCGTCCGGTTTTATTTCAGCGAAAAAAACGAGCGTTGAAATTTTCTGAAACTGGTACGGCAACGCGATGAGCAAGGAGTGAAATCCGGCGCTGCCCGCTTGGGAAATTCAAAGACTATATTCAACGGGCGTATATTTGCGAAGAGCTACCATTGCCATGCTTTCCTGGTGCAGAAGTAGGAAAAGTGTAAAGTGTGGCCCCGGCTCAGGCTCAGGCTCCTAACCGTCTCATCTTCTCGTCCCAAGGCGAAACCTTGAATTGTAAACAGATTCGTGCCGCGTCCGCGAATTTGTGATCTTATTTCCGAAGTGTGTAACGGGGATACGAAGTGCAGACCCTTAGACTGTAAATTCGAAAACTGGTACGCAGTCGCGGAGAGGTGTAAGGCGTACCTTATAGCTGAAGATTAGAAATTCAATTCCAAAGCTTCTGAATGGCAGAATAATTTTCATATTTCCCGCTGAGCGAGTCCTGAAACGTAGATCGATTGCCTACTTCCTTAGAATAGGTACATAGCCGGTATACCCGTCTCTTACCTTTTGCCCACCCTCTCCTCATCGAGATGACAAATGCGAATACATTTAGAAGAGAAACGTATCCCGCGACGTTATCTGCTTAATTAGTGTCATTTCTGTGCACCTCCCACGAATTCCGTTAAGGTTTGACAAATGACGCCGGCTTCTATCACACAACCATCTTACATCCTGCCATTACCATCGCCTCGGATAACATTTTTAATTAAGTGACACACCCCGCGGTACGCGACGTTTCTCCCTCGCCCCTATTCTGCACTGCGTAGGGTGATGCTTGATATTAATGAACTGTAGCAGAAAACTTGCCGCAGTGTACAGCGACAAGACTTTGTGACAGATTTTCAGCGAGTATAAGGTTCAAGAGACAGAAAGAGAAAACAGGGAGAGAGGGAGAAAAGGAAGAAAAAAATAATCACCTGGCAATGTTTTACGTGAGGTTTTCCTTCGTTAGATGGACACCGCGGTTTACAAGACTTAAAGATTCCTGTTTTAGGGCTTATCCTGAGGGATATCGTGCTTAGTAGGTTGAGCAGACTTTGTCTCATGAACTGTTAATTGCTTTCCCTAACTACTGTTTTCGCACCGCGTTGAGGAATGCGCAAGCAATGGAACGAGGCTGCTCTGTATTCCAGGAGCAGAACTGGGGTTTCAGGACCCAACGCTGCCCCGGTGAATCTCCTTTCCCATTCACCCCGCCAGTCACTAGCGTAAAGTAATTTTACACCTGGGTGCCTCGCGGCTCATAGCTTATTATTATGGCGTCTAGAACTCCATACTTTGCCACAAGGGAGGATGAAGGGAGGAGGCGGAAGAAGAGAAGTACCCCCCAACCTACCGACAACTTACTTCTCTGCCCCTTGACCGTATTCTCAGTCTACGTATAAATTAATCACGCCAAGAGAATAAATTTCAAAGATATATATCTTGAACGAAGGAAGAAAAAGGAAGGAAGGAAGGAAGGAAAAAAAAAGAAAATATATCTCAACTCCACCCAGGAAAGTCTATTACCTCATCGCGCCCCGATTATACAGCTACTCGGCTGCTCAGTTACCCTGCACATTCGTGAGCTTTACTCAAATCCAATTACTCTAAGCTATAACCAGCTGCAGTCTTTAGGCACTATCAATGTCCCCGCTACTCAGCCAGGATGGGGTTTGCGTCTTTATCGAATGGCCGAGGAATTCATACGAAAGAACGAAGTAAATTACGAAGTATGGTCAAGAGAGTCCAATCCCTAGGATTCCCTGTGGTCGAGAGAGTCAGGAGTTGCACAAGGTAACGTTTCATTACATTACATTCAAATTCTCGAAAGTCCTGAATGAAATAGGTGAGATTTGTCCATACTGGATTCAAGCTCGGGTGGCAAGTTAACTTGACCATCGCGATCGGTGGACCGCGGGTATTCGCCGTGATAATTTCGACTTGGTCAACGTAGCGGTATAGTCCATAACCACGTAGAGTAGCTTGAAACTAGTTGCAGTAGCTGGGTAGGTATAGTATAATGGGAAACTTAGTTGGCGCGTGCATGGAAACCCGACATACGGAGGCGGTGGTCGTCGTCTGGTCTTCTTGTTCTCCAGTTCCTGCTAGCTGGTGCGGAGTCGGCGAATCCTGGACGGAGTCCCTGGTCCCTGGTCCCCGGTCCCCGGTCCCCGGGCGCGTTACCGTTATGCGGTTATGCGGTTCGGTAATTTAGCTCGCAACCGAGAACAGGACGAGGAGGCGGAATCTACGTCCGCGGAATCTCTATCCCGAGGGAAACGAGACGCGAGGTTGGAGCCACTTCGTATTACAGGTAGCAGCTCACAATCAGCCGCAGCTTATACCTAGACACAGATACGCATATGTGGACAGAAATTTATACCGCAATGCACGTTCTGTCTAATTGCAATTGAAATACCATACGGGGTAGTTTAAACGCCGACACACAATGCTGTATTCATCCACTAAAGTATAGGAACTCAAGTTAGTTATGCAGTTCATTTTGCTTTAGTCAAGTAACAAGTTTATGGAATAATTATTCGGTTTAGCTGCAAGGAGTAAACTCGGCCGAAAATTTTACCCATACTTGTTGTTTATCTCTCCCACGTTGGTCGCGCGTTACGGCAGCTGGATACAAGACCTATTTCCGAGGTCCGATGTTAAAACCCGTTGTTTTCAACACCCACTAATTTAACCCCGAGAGGCAGAGAGAGAGAGAGAGAGAGAAGGGAGTCCGCCGGTGCAGTTGTAATGGATAGTTTCACACCGTAGGCAAACAAGTTAATTGGGATGCGCTATCGAGAAAATTTATCAGCTGCGGTAAATGTGCGAATCGTGAATAATATATTTCGAGGGGATGCTGGAGGTGCACTTATCGAGCCTGACCGACCTACGTGTTGGCAATATATCGCATCGATCAAATCGTTATTCTTGAAATAATTAATGTGCTAAGTTCTTCGAGATATGGAAGAATTTCTATTTTTTATTTTTTTAATTTTTCTCTTTTTTGTTTTTTGCTTTAACGACACTTTTAACCGAGTTCTCCGACTGATTTACTGCGACTCGGTTGTCGATGCCAGACGAAATCAGAGTTTCTTTAATGGTCCAAAGTATTAAGGGGCTTTCGCCAGTTTGATCAGTTTAATCGTTAGCCAAAGCAGAGTGCCTGTTAAGTGAATCCCTATTTGCTTTCGCCACTGTTTTGACTTTGGCTTAGACAAAGAGATTTGTGTTCGCCCTCGTCTTCCGGGATCCCGGGGTACGGTAAACCACCTATAATTCAGTATCGATTAAGACCGAGGAGGAAATACAAGGAACGTGACTTGGTCTTCTAAACGGTTCTCATAATCGTTTATCGTAATCGCTTAAAATGTGTGTTTTGACACGTATAACATGCGAATTAAAAATTCAAAGGACACGGAAAACGAGGCGAAAGTGAAATAAAGTTTTTATTTCCGAAATTTGAGGAAACCGAGTACCGAGTACGTCGAGGTAATTTCGGTGACACGAGGAAGAGCTTCATTGGGATTTGAATTTATTAGATTGAATGCGGATCCGATGGCCATTTGGTTGTGCTTTTTCAGGCGAAGTGTCCCTTTGATATGCAAAACATTACCACCCCACTTCACGCCGATAATGTTGCATTTCAAACATCCATTAAGCACTTAAAAGTAAACTCGTTATCGACTCGCCTGATATGCAAATCCCAATACATTTGCCCAGAATAAACTTGATGGATTTGAAAATTGATTTAATTTTTCTACCCACTACGTATTCTCTCCGATGAGTTATATCCTTTGTACGTTATATACGTTTCTATATCCGCCTTGTATTCTCTACTTCATCGAATCACTGTAGTTATTTGATCAGGAATTCTTAAAGGCTGAAAAGTTTCGAACTCGTAGATGATGTTTTTCTCCGATAGAAACTAAACGGCGTATAGGTACGTACGTTTCGCGATGAAAGTTCTCCGGCGATTCCGTGGAGACCACAATTTCTCCACTAGTCTTTGAGCAATTATTTATGATAACAACTTTGAATTAATCCCCAGCGTTGTTGTAAGTAAATAAGCTGGTTCGAAATCAACGCCTGCCTTACTCGTAGTCCAGTTGCTTAGAGGCGGTGGCTACCCTGGCTGACGAGGGTCCTGGATTACCTACGCATAGAGGCACCAGACGATATAAATTAACTAGTTGCCTAGCCTAACCCAGAGCAGAGCAACCTAGCCAAACCCATAGACGTACAATTTGCTTGGGCTCGAATGCTGGCCACTGATAAACAGTAATTTGCATTGCAACTGAGGTCTGAACTGGGTATAACTACCAACATAAATATCAGAGAAATCTTCGTGGGATTTGTACAAACATTCCGCTGTGGAATTCACAGAGTACAGAATAATGATCAGCCCGATGTACCGGCGAAACCTCTTGTTAATCATGTTGCTTTAAATCCGTTCGATAGATTGAAGAGTATCGCTCGGCTTATGGGTAAGACGAGTTTTAAACAAAACGGATTAGCTTCCTCCTCGTTATTGTCAATGATCGTGAAAAATGGATGAATGAAGGATGATCCTCGCGGATAGAATGACTCGAATGAAGAAACGGACCAGCCTCTTTTCGGCGTCGCTAAATATTCCTTTC
Organism: Tenthredo notha; assembly: GCA_914767705.2. Lineage (NCBI taxonomy): Eukaryota > Metazoa > Arthropoda > Insecta > Hymenoptera > Tenthredinidae > Tenthredo > Tenthredo notha. The sequence goes on along the minus strand of OU611914.1, from coordinate 301,719 downwards.
ATTTAATCGAGCTAGTTCTGATACCTCGGGAACACGAGGACCCGCAAGTGGACTCCTAGCACGCGACTAGGACGAAATATAATGGAGAAAAAAATGTTAAAATAAGGCGAGAACCGCGAGGGCGGGTAATTTCATTAAAATTGTATAATCAAGCGGCTCTTTGTCATTAATGCAAATTAAATGTTACTTTTCTCAGATGGCAGATCTGCATTCTTACGACCCATAAACTTGAATGATGTAGAATTTTAAGAATACTGGAAAAATACGAAGACATTTTTTCACCCCCTTGTCCTACGGGTTGGAGAAAATGAATCAACGCTCGCGGATCTCGGGTCTATAAATTTTGACGATCGCAGACTTTCCCATGTCGGACCGATAACGATACAATTTCATCGAACATATATATACAGGCAGGGCACCCTCCTCTGCTCTCGGATAGATTAACTCCTACGGTTTCTAGGTCCTCGATCGTAGATGTGGCGTGTAATTGGGTGACCCAGATCCGTTATGGCAAACCGAACACCGCCATGCCAAGTGGACCGTGATCGCCTCCTGATGGGGTGCTGCATAATTACCCGGACGTTATGCAAGGCCAATAGTTCCGTCTCGATGCGATACTAGATATACAATAAACCCGATAAACCTGGCATTATACTATGCGGCTAAGCACAGAGCCGTGATAGGATCGGAATTTAAGTTTTTTTTCAAAAACAAGAGGACCCGATTTCGAGGAGTTCCGCCTTCTGTTAGCAATTATTGCTACCATATCTGCGGGCTCATATTTGCCGGGTTTCACTGTAATGTTAAATATAGTAGCAGAGAACCGCCGCGTACGTGTGCAAGCAAGGGTCGCGGGGATATCGCGACAGCCAGGATAAGCCGCGATCCCGACCTGACTAAACACCGATTACATCTTCGACTTCGATCCTCGCCCGGGGCGGACATCTACATACATACACCTATGGGTGCAGCTGGGGGGATGTTGGTTTTCTGGTATTTTGATAACGGGTAAAGACGTGAATATTTATCATGTAAGCGAGCGAGAGGGTGAGGGAGAGGAAAAGGGAAAGGGAGAAGTTAAATAAATGAACGGTAAGAGTAAAAACAGCTTGTTTGATGATTTTAATCAGGCGTTAAGTACCGGGAGTTGGCATCCTGCCGGAATAAGAAACGCAGCGACGTTTTTACCGTAATATCAGGATCGCGCAGAAGCAAAACGTCTCGTTTCATACGATTATGCATATTTATTGCAGTCTTGCCGCGAGCCGCAGCATTACACAAAAGCCAGTAAATAACGGTTTTGAACTACTATGTGCTCGCTCCAGTTACCCAACCAGAATAACAAATAAATACGTCGGGAAAAAGTAGTTGTTCTTAACTTATGGTACACTATAAATAACAAAAGTTCTGGCATTTATGGGGCGCGCATACGCTTGTGCGAAGAACGCAGACCTGCACGGTGTTACCTCCCTGCGTCCAGAAGGACCCTCAAAAATAATCTTCCCCGGTCCTTCGCGTTGACCGAATTCGTAAATCTGGTCGTATCAAAAAATTCAATAACATACCTCATCCCCTTCCCCGTCTCATCCATTTTTCAAGAGTTTCAACCGCGATTGGGGAAAATCCTCTCCTCGACGATCGGCTATTTAAGGGTTTAAGTTCAGCCTGTTCACTCCCGCGTAACATCCGGCATTATAGAAGTAGACTAACGTTTCAGGGAAATTCGATTCCTCTTTACGTAACATTCGAGTTGAAAATTCGCCCGGGAACTCTGCGGGGTAAACAACGAGTCCGGTTATGGAAGGGGCCCTAGCTGATATTGTGGAACAGGAACTCATCGGAATAACTTAGGAAACCGATATACTATATATATACGGCACTTTCGAGGTAGACTAAATGAACCCTAAGTTAAGTGAAAAGTTTGCTCTCGCCGCGCCCGCAACGATATACCTATATATATACGGCAGTGCGAATTTATTGAAATCTTCATCGTTCCTCGTAGCTTGGTACTTACCGCACCCACTCTCTCAATTTGGCTATATACTCGAAAAGAGAATACGAGACTCTTCGCAGTACGTAAACCAAACAAATTAGACCATGAAATGTTGGCTAAATCTGCATGTAGTACATGCATACGGCCTCGTAAAGTCCATCGTAAATACTAAATCCGGCTCGTTATCCGCGGCACACAATCCGAAAGGTAAATCGTCGTATTATAAGTTTGCAGCAAGTGGTCGCGAAAGGGGATGAGATTTGGGAGGTAGTAATCTCCGGGTAACTCTATACCGTTCGTTAAGCGAGCTCACTGATGGTTTTGGTCTTCCATTTGGCTCAACGAACGCCGGCTTCACTGGTTCAATGCATCGTCACGAGGTATTCAAGTGTTAAGCGTATAGGTATGCCACGGTGTCTTATCCATGGTTAAATCGCCTCTTCCTCGCGTCTTCCTCGCGTCTTCCTCGCGTCTTCCTCGCGTGCCACGTACTTATTCGATCTTCGATCTTGGATCTATCCTGGAACTATTTCGAAGAGCCGGGTATATACCACCGTCTGACTTGATCGGAGAATCTATTTATCTATCCGACGATGGTTTACACCACACTGGCTAATACGTTGCAAATGATACGTCTTGTTTCATGGGCCGTCACCCTGTTTGGATAAGGTTTAACAATCCCCATAGCTCCGCAGTTCACCCTCTCGGACAGTTCGTCCAGGTGAGCAAACTAAGACGTTGACAGAGGCCTCGGGTATACCGAAATGTATAACGGTACAAGTAATCTAGTCTATATGTATACCTATATTATAGATCTCGTAACACTTTCGATATATAAATCAAGCCCATCGGAAGCGTAAACTTTATTTCAAACTACCATACCAGTCGGAGATTTAAGGCTGTAGACAAAAATAATATGAATAAAGTTTAGTGCACGTAGATGCATAGTAGAGACACTCTCGTAAAAATCAATATTTAAGTCATCGGTCGTACTTTCACGACTTTGCTGGTGCTGCTGCTTTTTCTGTCGCTGTTGCTGTTACTCTAACGGACGCATAACTCCTCGATTAGATCTTACTAGTACATTCTATATTATAGAGCAACGCGGAACACGCGATATCTGGCTCGGATAACACACACGGCGTATCTGGTGCAGGAAAAGGGCGGCCACTCTAATCTATGATATTCAAATGAATATTTGACTGAATTATTTTGGATTTGATGTTCAGTAGGCACTGCTACACATCGCGGCTGCATAGTTTATGGATCAAAGGTTTTAGCCTGACATTCTCGCCTCTGGTATGACAGCATAACTCTTCATCAGTCGCCCTATTCGGACCGTAATCACACTCTCTCTACCCCTACAGAATCCGGAGCCCCATCCCTCTACATGTGCATCCTGTAGCGAGGGGTTCGTCGCTCTGTAGGTGAGTCGTGAAATCACTTTTGTACGGCTTGTGAAATTTTGCGAACAATCTTCTGGTGATATTTATCAACGTTTCTTTAAACCTACGGAATATTTGCGAAAATATTTTCGAGGTATGGGTACAAACATCAGATCTCACAAAGTCACGAACGTGCGTTGAAAACAAGCCCAGGAGTTTGTCGCCGCTAATGGCTGTCCCGCAGGAGAAACCACAACTCCCAGATCCATCAACGAATCAGACCGCTATCTACTCGAAACTTGCCGCAAATTCTACTCTTCGCGAATTCCTACTGAATATTTAAGCCGCACGTGGGGGCATCCAACTTTAATATAATCGAGCTGTCTCTCCCTCTCTTTCTTCATCGAGCATAAACTCATACAGACCAAATACGTACGTACAGACCGTTTCACCATATCATATTCTCGTTGACTCGACGTCTTATCGAAGCAAAAAACTTATACGATAACGTATTCGCAAATAGCCGAGATAATTACGGTCGTATGTTACATCCCGGTTTCTTGTTTCCCGTTTCCCGCTTCCCGTTTCTTGTTTCTTGTATCTTGTTTCCCTGCTATTCTCTGGACCCACTGTTTGTAACGACATTCAAACCTGGTATTGCCCTGCTAAGTGACAGGCAAGGCCGTTGCCATTGAGATCTACCCTGGCTTCTGAGAAGGGTTCGTTAGGCCCGTGCATGATGGCATCGCACACCCAATCCACAAACGACGAGGATATCGGATCTGTCTCTTTCACCTGTCACGAGCTTTTATACTGCCTGCTTATTAGCCGGACACTCGTTAAATCCCCATCCTATATCCTAACGTAAGACACGATTGTTACATGGGGTAAGATTTGCTGTGAATGAATTATTATTCGTCTTCTTTTTCTTTTTCTTTTTTTTGGGGAAAAAGGAAAATCACAATTTTCGAGTATGATTTGATGATTTATTATGCGGAATTACATGTATTTGGAAAATCTGAGAATCGAAAGCTGAATTCATTTCATCCCATTTCTGTCGGGATATTAGATATACGTATACCAAGATGTTGGTCCGGTACCGAGGACTTTTGGGGTTCGGAATATCCCGAGGGGTAGCGATATCGGAGACTACGTAATCCTGGATCAGAAAGGCATTAACTAAAGTCCTTCCTTGATGTGATCCCAATTCCTACGGCAATCCCCCAATCCGGTAGCAGTCCCACAAATCAATCCACTCGTCTAACCGTCGCTTCTCCTATGTCGGACTGATCTTCGAAAAGTGTTCACTCAAGGCGTATATATACCTATAACCATGCACGTCAAAGAAAAGGGTATAAAAATCTTTTAGGGATCAAGAAATTGCGATGGAAGGAAGAAGGGCCCGTGGCTGTTGCGTCGTTTGGGATAACAAAAAGTAGCCATTGCCATTTTTGAGCACATTTTACGCCGTCTCATAGATGACAAATTTGGAGATTTGCACATTTTTTTCTGTTATCTGCGAATATAGTAGAATAACGTAGAGTTGGGAAAAGTTCCGCCGGGGTAGTTTAATAGGGTTAACCGAGTTCTCGCTTTTTTCTACATCTTTCACCACCTCTTTGCCTTGTTTCTCGGCCAAATAAAGTTTCGCCGGGTGTTGGGCCCCCCCACGAAGTTATCCTCATTACTCAGCGACTCTTTCTCCCGCGAACACCGATAGCGATACTCGAGTCTAGCTCGTTGCCAGTATAGGTATAACCGATAATGAGCTACCGGTAAACGATGATCGTATCGAGAGGTAATTAACACCAGCTGAAAGTGAGCACCGGGTGTCAGAGGTCGTTAAAAAGGGTTAAATAATCAGGAGCTCGTTGACCTCAAAAACGATAATTTTTTATTTTTTCCTTCTCTCCCTCATACCTTGCGGGAAACAGACAATTTCTTTCCGATACTTACGGGACGATATACCGAATGACGGATCAAAACTAGAAGAGGGAAGTAAGCTTTATTCGCTAGAACCAACGAAGAGAAATTCTTTTCTTCGTCTCCCTATTCCCGTTCGGAAAAAAAAGTCTAATTCCCTTATAGCCACCCTTTCGTAACTTTTCACTTAAACACACCTACAAAAGAATCGTAAAAACACCTTCTCTCAGCTGCTAATTGAGGATAAAGAAAATTTATCGATTGGCTCATCGCCATCCCTTGATCACGTTTCGCAACGTGCTGCACCCTCGCTATACGTATACGACTCTGACTTTTCAAGACGAGGAATTATTTCCAGGATTAGGGAATGGGCTGGTTTAAACTTCGATGGTAATGCGACGTGAATCCAAGTGCCATGTGGATGATAGAAGGAGTTTGAGGGTGATTTACGCCAACTCGGTCTAGGTTTGGATTTCGGGGGTGTTGTTCTCTGTCTTGGGGAGTTGGATGCGCGATGTCACAGCTGCTAAGTTTCGGCGGTCCAACTTTGATTACGACGTAAAGTTAGTTTTGATTAGCATTACGACTTTGGTAACAGAACCATGTGACGTCTGAGCGATCCGGTACTACCTACTATTGCAAGTTTTCATCTATACAGTATCTTTAATTCCTGGCCAACTTAAGAGTGATAGTATGGTACTCGTTCAAACTCGGAGGATCGTGTCGCGCGACGTTTTGTATAATCAAAAATTAAAGGGATCCCAGGCACCCGGCGCCCGCGTCCACCCTCAACCCGAATACGTGCTTGAAGCAATTTTAGCCTCGTTACTCGGCTGCGTTTTACGACCGGAATGCTTACAGTCATTAATATTAATTGTGCCTTGGTGCAGTTTACATCGCCGAGTCCTTGATCCGCCCGCTTGTCAGTTATGCCAAAGATCTGTACAATTCGCCGGTCTCACAGACGTGTCTAAGCATCGAGGCTTCTGTCTCCATTAATTTCCCCTTTCAAGAATCATTCCGAAGCCGAAATTTGAATGGTGACTATCTGACGGCAACGTTTCCCGTAAATCTGTTATAATAATCCTCCTTAATGGCCACTGCCTCCTGCCTCCTGCCCCCGGTATCCAGGTACTGGGACACCGAGCTTGTAACGGATGTAAAGTCGTTATCGAAAAGTACAGCAGTTATATGAATCTCACTTATACCAATGAGCCAACATTTCGCTGACGTTTATTACACCTTGTTATAGAATCTTGATTAATTATTACAAGTTAAACATTCGGTCTCGCGAGTGCCGACCGAAATTTCATCCCTTTCAGAATTGACTTTAATTTTTTGTTTATTTTATTTTTTTCCCCTTCCCGCTGATAATAGCAGTGCATGTTCATGGTTATAGGGCATACATATAGATAGAAAAGTGGATGAGAGGAGTTTACTTCTGATATTGCTTCGGAAACAGAAATACTTAGGGATATGGAGTGATATTATCAAAGGGAAGGGATTTTTTGATGGATGTTCTGCACATAAGAGTTGCTGCGCGTCCATGGTTCGCTGATAAAAACTAAACTCGGATATTCACATTTTCATAACTTTTATGGCCCTGCCCGGCATTAAAAGCATCCCCGTTTTTGGCTGCAGAAGCTGAATATACATACAGCTTTGCGGCTCAGCTAAAGTTTTCGGCAATTTCAACGTGACCGAGAAACCCTCTGTGAGACCACATCAAACGTTATTCCCTGCCCTTTAACCACTATATCCCCACGTGCTCGCAGCCCTCTCTAACATTACCCTTGCATCAGCTACTATTACCTATGTTCAAATCTTACTCAGCTTTGAAGACGAAAAAAATTGAAGAAAAAAAGATGAAAAGAAAAATGGTAAAGCTAACTGTTTCAAAAGTTCCGGAGAATAATTTCTAAATTTTATCTCAATTTTCCGAGCCCCCACATGACCCGTGAATCGAACCTCTACTCGATGAGGGTTTAGGTCAGCGATTCTAGAGCCATGGTATATGTTTTCAGGCAAAGTAAAGGTGGGCTAGGTCCGCGACCCGCAGGTAGACGCTACTTAAAACTCTCAGAGCGACGCCTAGCGTCCCGGCGCCTCTGGAGAGATCTCGACGTTAGACCTCTCGAGACTCGCGAGCTTTTCTCGCGGGATTATTAACAAGTCACAGACACCCGCGTAAAGAGTGATCGATATTTCTGTTAAAATAATTCTCAACCCTTTCTGCGTGGGTGTGAAAATGATTGAAATTCAACTTCCATCCGCGCCGATATCTGCATAGAAATGAAACGCCGAGATTTAGGCACGCCGATATTTTAAGACCAAAGGAATATAAAACCACAAGATAGTTTTATTCCCATTTCTCTCTCCTTACTCCAGATACTTGATGGTATATTGCCAAGTCTGGGTGCCCCAGCTCCAACAATTTTGGCCGCAGTTATTACGACGTGATTGTTAACTTTACCACGTTAAATCCCACGAAATTTTCACACAATCTGATCTCGAGCCACGCTTCGCGTGCCAAAACGGATATCAATTTTCTTCATCCGATTAGTTTCGCCTTATAGTTATCGGGAATAATTAAGATCTGTAAACTTGACCACGAACTCGTTACATACCCATTATATAACGACAATTTCGAGTTCCACCACTTGGCTAACGCTATTTTGGATAAAGGAGTGCAATTTTCATCCTAGAAACTCTTCTCTCGCCAATATAAGTTCTTCCAGCTCCTTTATCCGCGTAGGGGCGTGCGAGCACGTTGGAAAGGGTTTACCGCCATGAAACGAGCTTAGTCTAGTAGGTAATGAAACTATCAGGTGGCCTGAGTTATACCTAGCTTTGGCAGGGCAGCCTGCTAGCCAATACCTCGTACGAACTATTTGTCTGCCTGCCTGCCTGCCTGCCTGCCTGCCCTGGTCTACTATACGATTAAGACACTTACGCGATTAAATCCCACCGCCGGACGTGCGTTCGTGTTTGTTGGTGCAGATCGATTTGCACACGTTTCTATGTGCAGACAGGCGTGGCCTGGTCTTTGAAGGAAGTGAAAAATTCACCCAGACACACCACGGGGGTGGAAAGACCGATTATCGCCGCGGGATTGAATGGCAATTAAATCAGACCAGCAAAAAACTCTTACGCTTCGAGGATATAGCTGTATTCGCGAATGGCAATCAAAGGCTTATGAATGTAGTGGAGAAATGTTCGATCGAGATTATCCTACCTAGTCGATGCAGTGTCGTCGGAGTTGGGGGTTGAGGGTTGGGGTTTAATATAGCAACGTCACTACCGGATATACGAAATGCCGTAGATTTTAGACGAAATCGTTCCTCGCCACATAAACTGTCTTAAAGATAAGGAAGGCGGTTGGATACGGTACACGGTGCACTACTATACGCGGTTTAAGATATCTTTCAAAACCCCTCTGCTCGACTTGCCGCCGCTCTGAACACAAAGATATTAAATTTCATTTCGGAAGGATACGGGCCGTCGGGAATCGCGTCAACGCTTAGATAACCATAGAGACCCGGCTCGTTCCGGTCCCGACCTCATCCTAGTCCTCTTCAAGGTAGAGGGGTTCACATTTCTCCACGTATCCAGACACCGTGCACCATACTGTCAAAAGACACCGCGCGAACGAGAAATTCCGTTCCGTTCTGCATACGCCTATATATTATATTTGCAAAATGCTCTATTCCTAACTCGAGGATTTCGCACGACAGAAAAAAGCTCACCTGGGTTAAGGACCGTTTGTTCGGTGCTCAAAACTGTTTTCAACTTGTTCTAGTTTGTCGGAAAAGTTCGTCCCCAAGTTGAACCTCACTCTCTCGCAGAATTCTGCGAAAGCTTTTAGGACAAGTATTTGCCAACAACAACGCCAGCTATAGGAGACTAGGTTTGCATGTGGGTTAATGTCGCGTAAGACTCACTAACTGCATTCCGCAACTACCTGAACCTTATCAAACCCACGCAATGGCATATATACCGGTTGCATGGGTTAGTTAGATTGCTTCGTTATTGCCTGGACGTGAACTGGTCTACTCTTAATTCGTCTAATCTGTTAAACTTGCGGTCCTCTGTATATGAAGTTAAGCGATGAGTAGGATCTCCGGTCATCCGTTCATTGTGGCTTAAACTTTAGATCAAAAGAATAATACGGGTACGAAACATCCGAGGCATGTTCTTTCTATGTCAACAACTTACTCGGAAAAAAAAAATCCAATAAATCCTGGCTTTAATGGTGCACAATCAGAGCTTTTAGATGTCGCTTACTTCTGTTACGGTCGAGTGATTCCTTTTATCCTCGGTGACCCCAACGGCCAAAAGATAGGGTAGACCGGGGGCGAGACGAGGATGGATATATAGATATACTATATAAGTCTGTGAAGACGCTGTCCGCAATTTATATTCACAAAATACCAACCCACCTTATACCCTATACCTACCCCTTACAGTTATTTTCCACTGGAGAGAATTTGAATAGAAAACATTTACCCGCGGCATAAACTTTTTGCGTATAACTTACCCTGCGGAATTAATATATATCTATATAACTCAATTTATATTCCTACAGGATTTATATACCATTTATGACTCAAGAATATCCAAAGAGCTTATTAATATTATTACTTTAAAAAAACCAGTCATACATGTCGTTTCGTCAAGTTCAGAAATTTTTTTGCCATCCCTGGTAATCTATTCAACTATTTGCTTCGGAAGATTCGGTTTAAATTTTTCTATAAATTTACCAAATGCCGATTACTTTGTGCAAAAATTCGGGAGCGATAGCTTCTCCTATTTTGTTTGAAAGATGATTTCTCTGTGGAGGAAGAACCCTGGTGCAGAAACTGTACGGATCGTCAAACAGAATAGAATATTTTCTTTGCACAGAATTCCCATAGCAACTTATTATTGTCTGTCCAGGTTTGCGGTCTCGTCGTTTCTGCACACAACGATAACTCACGATACCTAGTTTTGGAATAAAAAAAAAAACATAAGGAATAACGTAGGTAGGTAGGTAGGTACGCGACGTCCCCAGCGAATCTTCTCCTGCAACGGGCATGCAAATACTTTTAGAACGTGTTTGCGGATAAACAAAACGGGTCCTCGCGTAATCCCAGCAGAGCGTTCACGTGTGTATTCGCTTTGTTGTCGAAGGGAAAAAAGGAATAGGAATAAATAAAGGAAAAAAGAGGAAGAAATATGTATATACTTATAGAAAAAAGGAGAGAAAAAAAATATATATTAAATAAAAGAAGAAATGAGGAAAGAATCGTCGTTACTGTTTCAATATATAAAAGCCTACAAACTAAACGAGATCCCAAAGGATTTCTACTAGCTTTCTTCAACCTGACAGCTCGCTGAAAGCCAAAGGCATTTTAAAACGATGGAAGTAATTGAGGCGAACATTTTTCTCGACCATCATCGTTCTTCTTCACGCTACTAAACGCGAATTGAATACCAAGCAGCAATTAATTAAACCATGGTTGCAACTCTACGATCTACCTAATCAATCATTATCCCGCTGAAAAAAGTATATAGTTACGTTGGAATGGAGTAGAGTTTCCGGAAATGATAATAAATAAGGATTTTTTTATATTTTTTTATTTTTATTTTTCATTTTCTTATACAAGGGATTCCCTTTATCCTTCGCTCAAGTCGCTAGTGAGAAACTGAGCCATATTTTAAGAGATTAGAACAGTATAGGTGGTTGCCTCGGATTGTGACCCTTGCAGCAACCGTATAGGTATGGATTATTGTGCACGAGGGAATAATACACGCGTGAGGGTGGCGCAGCAGCAAAGTTGCGAAGAGTACGACCTGGCCCTTTTATCCGTTGATAAACCCGTACCGGACGTGACGTCATATGTCCCACGATCGTAATAAAACGAGCCATTGTTTGCAGCGCGATGATAAAACCACGCAATTCGCGGGAACGGTAACGATGATTGCTTTAGCTGACGATATCTCTGGACAGGCATACCGGGCAGAAATTATCACCGTGCATACCTCCAGCTCTGAGAACTGCGTAAGTATCGTTTTAATCGCAGCTAATCTATTAATTATTATTGAATAATTATCTCCGAGTGATTTTATGCGTGTCCCCACGCTCTATTTCAATAATTATATATCTCCACGTAGATTCAGAGGTGATTTCAGAATATTTGAACCAATACCTATATGGGTATACGTATTGTGTAGGTGATAAATGTAATTGCAGGGATAATTGACTATAGTAATACAACTCGAGTTCGGAGCGTCGCGTAATTGCAGAGTATTCAAGAAATTTCTTAATGAAATTTCGTACGATTAACTTCTGGCAATCTTTCAGGAATCTTACGGGAAGTTTATATGTAATAAAAGCTCGGGGAGGTGCAGCGAGCTATTTCGCGTGAACGTGAAATATTTCTTTTTGGGTGAAAGGTGGGAAAAGTATTTATTCATGCAAGACGTGAGTATCGAGGGTTGCGATAATTCGTTTTACATAACTTATTAGAAACGTACGCAGCTGGGACTCTCCGAACGATCACTACAAAGGCCTTATATAGCGCGAACGAGAAAGTGAAAAGTGCGGCGCAACCTCTTCAGCAATAGCCATCAATTGAAACAGTCCTCGATGCGTACGCACGTACGAGTCGAAATTGCGTAGAACTGGAAAATAAAAAGGCATTTAAATATCTACCGGACCAAATAAGCGAGCGGAACGCGATCCAGCCCCGAAACACAGAAATTCTTCTCCCTCGATAATGTATCTTCGCAAAACGGTGCCATAGCACTTTTGTACACCAATGTCCGAACACGGGATGAAATGAAATAAAACGAAATAAAATAATGCTAATCCCATTTTGATGGGAAGCTTACGTGAATAAATCACCCCTAGAAGTGCGGCGTGAACGTTGAAATAAAAATGTGGAAAAATTCAGCAGCATTTTGGAATCGCAGATGACGCTTGGAAATCAATGGGCAATTATACTAAGCTCAAAAAGTTCAAGGAACATGATATCTCCTATGGTTACGCCAATGGTACCTATCTACCTGCGGGAAACGTGGGTCGATATCTGGGTAGAAATTGCAGAGCTTGCAGTGCGGCGTTGGCGATAATTGTAGCATCCCGCTTTGACACGGCGTCTTTGTTAATTCCTCGACACCCTGGGTGCAACGGTAGCAACAGCAGCAGCAGAAGCAGCAGCAGAAGCAGCGGGCTTGTTGTTAGACTTCTTGTTGGTTTCCGAAAGCTGAAGGCATTGCTAACGAGGAATACGAGGGAGGGATGCACATTGGTTAGGTACACAGTGCTAGAATGTATTTCGCACATATATAGTTATCTCTACATCAGAACCTCGGTTTCGTCTCACTCAGCTCGGCTATAAACTTGAGGGCCAAGACTCGCACAGTTTGAAAACTCGTTCAAGTTGTCCAGATTTTAATAAATTTCATTCCAAACTTATAGGATAGGTGAAAAGTTCGGGAGAGGGGGAAGGCTTTTCCTTCAACAGACGAGTAAAACTAAACGCCCTAGGCGCGTCGTTAAAAACTTGATCCGTACCCCAGAAGTTACGTTGTTAAAAGTACCCACTTATGTGGTAGCTATCCGTTTATCTATATATTAACCGAGAGAGTCCATACCACGTAGGTAATATTTTTGCGAAATAAAATCGGAGAGGGAAATAAGATTAAAAAAAAAACTGTACAGACGAATTCTTCGTGCTGCTACTTCCGATGGGGTTTCTTAAAGCAGTCGATCTACTGCTTCGATTTAGTGCTCCACTATCCGAGCCACTCCTCTTCTAGCTTTCTCGTCGAAATTGTTTTCGTATCTAGCTAAGCCAGGTGTAGGTTTCCCTTGCATTTCACCGCGTGACATTTTTACAACAGGAGATACGTCTGAGTTTGCGAATTTCTTTCAGCTCAGCATTGGACATCGCGTTGGTACCGTTGCATTTGCAGCCTCCGGCCGAGCTATTCACGGTCATAAACTGTTAGCTTGGAAATGAAAATTTATATTCTACTCTCTCGCAACGTCCCTACAACTGAGAACCTTTTCCCATACGAGATAAGCATAATACAGGTTCGGAAAGTGAAACTATATACGTATATGCAGTATATATCCTAAAAACGATTCCCTCCATTCGCTCGTAGCCCAAGGTGACATCCTTCGGTAAAAGTGGATGCAAAATTGACGAATAGCAGACAGAACCATACACCTTTTCGAAATTCGGGATTGAAGGAAGAAGTCTTTCCAGCCTTGGTCTGAATTCGTTATTGGTCGACGCCTGGGGACGCCTAGGACGTCGCGGAACAATGTATGTATCCGGAATAAGGTAGAGAGCTAGGCGGAACTTGGAAGGGTAGATGGAAGAGGATGAGGTAGTAGAAAGAAGGGCGCAGGGGGACACACTTTGGGCTGTTATGGCGCGACGCGAGTCCCGGCTTATACGTTTCGTTCTATCCTGCGAGACATGAATTTAACATCGTCGTGAATTGAATTACGCGTTGAACGCAGTCGGTTTCTTTTTTTTTCTTCTTCTTCTTCTTCTTCCTCCTCCGCCTCCTCCTCCTCCTCCTCCTCTTCTTCTCTTTCCTGTTTCTTCCTTCTACCTCCCCCGAACCTCCCTTCCTCGTGGCTCTTCCTCGGAGTTCTTCTCGGCTCCCGGTGTCTCCAGGCTTCTCTGATTTCCTTGGGGTCGCAGTATTTAAGCATCGGATATGAGACACTTTCATTTTTCTTCCTTATCCCATAGCCGGCTCGGCTTGCGCAGAAGAATAAAAAACAACGAGAAAAAAAAAAAAAAATGTACACCCGATAATAATTCCTCACAGTTCTCTTTCCGGCTCGAATAGAGGACCGGCTAAACTCCTCATGGTACCAAACGAACTCCCGTCTCTAGTTGTAATTAAACACGTCCAAGATAGAGCCGGGGTTATGGGGTCAACGAGATAACCGTGAGTCGTAGAATCGTACAGAGCATTCGCTCATGGTTTCATCCATTTTAGTTTCTCGGAATGAGCAGATACGTCTCGTGGAGTTGTTTCTTGCTAGCCTTACTCGAGTTCGCTGTGCCGACTACGCAGCAAACGAATGGCGAGGCTACACCGGTCCTTGGATACAAGTTAAACGTAGACAGAGGTGTTTTGAGAAGCGTAACAGACGCGAGAGCTAGGATATTGGACCTCAGGTATGAGCCCTTGACCGGTATCCAGGACGGGGCGTTTTCCGAGTGCGGAAATGTCGCGGAGCTGATCATTTCCGATGTCCACATCGAGCGACAATTGAGAGAAGCGGATCTTCGAGGGCTGAGAAATCTTAAGAAGCTGGTTATCGAGAATAGCTCTGTGACCGGGATAGATACGGACGCATTCTCGCCGACTATAGAACTCGAGGAACTTCATCTCGCTCAAAACAGGATACCATATCTGAGAAGGAATAATTTTCGAGGACTGACCAGCCTCCTGCATCTTGATGTGTCGAGGAATTTGATCAGGCAAATTGAAGACGGAACGTTCGACGGACTGACCGAATTAAGGGAACTTTATCTGAGGGAAAATCGAGTCCGGCGTATAACTCGCTCGACATTTCGTGGACTGAGAAATTTGCAGTGGCTGCATCTCGGGAAAAACGATATCGTGCACATTGAGGAACGAGCCTTTGCGGTCCTACCGAAAATAGAGGGGATTTATCTCGCCGGCAACGAGATCTCCGTCGTACCTGAACGTGCATTCCTCGATCTACCTCATCTCAGAGATCTATTCTTCGCCCACAACAAACTTGTCCGTTTACCTAAGGACGGATTCGCCGGTGTTGGTACCCTGAGGAAACTAGACCTAGGCAATAATTCGATCGAGGCCATAGACGACGGCGCCTTTTCGGGACTTGGTTCCCTCCAGACTTTGCGCCTGTCGGGAAATCGGATTTCAACGATTTATGTCAATCTCTCAATCGAAGCTGTTACCGCGCTTCAAGAGCACAACGCGAACGTTGTTTCCCAGGGATCTTTCAGAGGATTAAATAACTTACGAACTCTACTACTCGCTCGTAATCAAATCACTGTCTTGCCATTTTCAGCATTCGTCGAACTCCCTGCTATTAGATTTCTTGACTTGTCGAAAAATCGAATACACACTATTGAAAAAGGTGCTCTAAACGGTATAGATCGATACGTCCAAGTCAACCTGACGGGAAATAACGTAACGAGAATAAACTCTCTGAGAAGTTGACTTACTGATACCTACACACATATGCATGTCGTTTTGAGGAAAAAGGAGAAGAAGAAAAAAGGAAAAAGAAAAACTTCATAAAACTACAAAACGAAAGGGATGTGTTGTATACGGTGGTGATTCGGTGTTCCAAAAGCGACGAATAATGAGAGCGAAAAAGAATACAACACGAAGTGGATACGTGATCTGGGTGGGTTTCTAGCCACGTGACGTGCTTTAATGTGTTTCTTGGAAAGAAAAAAAAATAAAACAAATATATATATATATAAAAACGGGACAAATTTATGGGACAAGTTCTGACACTGGTAATTGCACACTCGCGATACGAACGGTCGGGAGTACGTGTGTGGTAGTTTAAAAGATAAAATACACAGACAGGAAAGCATGTAAAGATAGAATATATTTGTGTACATAGATGATTGTGTATTTAATAATAAAACGACGAAAACGTAAACAGCTAGAAAGTTATCGTTAGTTCATATCATACCTATAACATTTGCGGAGATAACATATAGGCGTTTGAAAAAAAAAAAGAAAAAAAAAAGAATTTAATTTGATAATGAAGAGAAAAAACGAAGGAGAGATTAGAAAGACGAAATTAACTGCAGACTGCGTTCTTGTAACCTTGTTGACCCACTACTTGAGCCAAACTCGATGATTGGCTGACGCTTTGAAACTCGTATTGACACAGTCGACAACCACCACCAACAACTGAACACGATTGCTGAAACCTCGGTCAGCGAATCCGTATCTCAAGCTCCTCTTGCTCTCGAGAAATCACGAGATTCGACCACTATTTGTAAACCACTATTCGTTACTGACTGATCTCAATTCTGTTAACGTTTATTGATAATGAGGAGCAAAGGTCGGGTAGATTTTTCACATAGCAACAAATATTTCGAAAATTCATCAGGAACATAATACCCCGATAATATTCGCGAAATATATAACGTCCGGAGGCACCGGATCCGAGGAGTAGTCGAAAAATATTTTCACTTGCTAAAATTTTCTTTCGATTTATTGACATCGCTGAAATATTTCAATAATCTCACATAATGGGATATGCCACGTCGTAATATTGCACGAATATTTAAGCAACATTATATAACGTCATTATTTCGTTGTAATGTCCCAAGAGGATATCTGCAATATCGCTGAAACATTCATGCGATATTGTTTCGCGATCGAGTACAGAAGTTGTGATATCCCTGTAATGCTGTTGCGGTGTCCGATGTCGTGTGGGGATCACATGCATATGGAATTGCCTTATTTAGTCATCTCGAAGTTGTTCTATGAAAGGAAGATATTTTTGTGAAATTCTAACAAAATTAACCAACTACAGTTCGATCATCGCCGATGCAATATGTACGTTCCTGAGTCGTTGATCAATTTCCTATTGTAAGCAACTGTCTATTGAAAACATGAAGTACCCTGTATTCTTCGTTGTGTTTCTCCTCTCCGCTTCAACTTTATAAAACAGCTGATCTCTTTTCCACACGATCGTATATTCTGAATAAATTATTCGCGATTCAATGATCGCTAGACTTTGATAAGAATAAGTTAATGCGAGGAAAGGTCGCGCTTAGTTCAAATGTGCTTTCATTCGATGCGTGATTCTTTGCTAAGGCAGTTATTTTTCGGCAAGAAAACGACTCTATGAAATTCCCCCCGTCGCTATCTTCGACCTAAAATTCTTGTCAGTATAAATAACGACCGTATATATATCGGGTCATCGACAGTATACGATTGTGAACCATTGGTCAAGTTTCTAGTGCGAGCAGCCCTCTTGCAGATATGAAGTCCGTTGCATTATTTACTGTGTTTCTAATATCCGCGGTAAATCTGTCATTGCAAATTGCTGAACTGAGTGAGTAGTCGATTGATTTTCGTCTCCCACGTTTTATTGCATCATTTCTGGCTGAGGAAAGTGATGACAATCAATTACTCAAATTTCTAGGAAACTGCCCACCAGATTTTGCGCTTGGGATATCCATCGCCGAAATATGCTCAGTTATTACGTGTGACGGACCAGACTCTATCAGTGAAATAGGGTAAGGTATCGAGTCATCGTATTTGCAATAGACCCACAGTCTTATTTTTTTTTATTTTTTCATTCCTTTTTCTTTCATAATAAATTTTACTTTGAAGATGTGCGCCCTGGGTGTGTATGCCAGGGAAACAAATCGGGTACGAGGGAGTTAACAATTCTAGAATATATCCAGACTGCTGTGATGGACCCATTTGTGCGGACTAAATGCATGCCGATGACATTAATACGGATGCTGGACCGAATAGAACGAATATTTTGGAGTATACTATTATGTAGTGATATAGAAATTGAATTGAAACAAGCAAATTTTTTGTGGACAACTTTGGCAAAATAATATTACTGTACGGATTAATCAATGAATTTTGTTTGGATATTGGAATGTATATTCTATAATGATAAAACTTAATTCAACGAAAACAAGGAGATTGTAAATAATCTGTTATCTGTTTGGACACCGAAAACATTCTGTCATAAATACGTGGTATACATGTAATTAGGTAAATGAATGACAATTCGTAAAAGATTATCAGTGTACTTTGGAAATGAATGATAAATAAATAATCCTGGCAAGCAGCGAATTAATTACAACGAAAAATCATCAACTCGCAGTGCGTGTCAAAAGATATGCCTAATCAGCATATTCTGAAAAAATTCTGCTATGGTGATAACAGCTAATTATTGAACTTTTATATAGATAGAAGTTCCTACGTTTCGAACAAAGGTCGTGATTTATTTCGAATCCCCTCTCCTTCAACATATGATTTAACGCCATTATTTTTGGGCAACAGAAAAAATCGCCTCCTCGCTATCTTTGACCTCAAATTCTTGTCAGTATAAATAACGATGGTACGGTCATCGGCAATACAGTATACGATCGTGAGCCATTGATCAAATAACTCTTGTTAGCAGTCCTATCCAACAGACATGAAGTCCATTGCATTATTTACTGTGCTTCTAATCTGCGTGCATCTATCTCTACAGATTCCCCAGCTAAGTAAGTGCATTCGTCAATTAAGTGAGGACTTCTGTATTTTGGTATTATACATTCTTGGCTGACCCTTAATTCGGTAATTTAAATTTTTAGTAAACTGTCCGCCTGATTTTGTCATGTCACCATCAATGGCAGACTCGTGTGGTGTTACTACGTGTCACGGAGCAAACTCTATCAGTGGAGTATCGTGAGTATCGAGGAATTCTACTTGCGGCTATCCTCTACCCAAATACACCCCACATTTTTTCTCATATTATATTACATTTTTAAGATGCGGCGTCTGGGCATGTCAGCCAGGAAAACAAATTGGGTACAAACAGAATGACAATTCCAAAGTATATCCAGACTGCTGTGGGGGACCCATTTGTGGAAAATGAATACGCGTCGATGACATGAGTACAGATACGAAATGAATATTTTATAGAAGTGTGCATATTGTGTAGTAAAAATAAAATGATAATAGAAACAAGTCCTATTTAAGGGTAAACTTCGGATGAATAATTTCTCTGCGTATAACCGTATATATTCTGTGAAAAATAATTTGCTATTTTTCCTGCATTGTTCAAGCTCATTGTTCAGGTCTGATAGACTTAGAGATTTTCTGCTTTGTTTTCTGCAAAGTCTCACGTTTCCAGCGATGGTCGATTTCATTCTACGTGCTTCAATGCATCGAATACCTCGTTTGTTGTTGAATCAGTAATTCTATGAGAAACAAAACACTGTGTGTAATCTTCGAGCTCGAATTCCCGTCAGTATAAAAGGCAAAGGTGTAACGATCGGGGATACCATTCACAAGTCCACAAGTGATCATTGAGTAGGTTCATCTCATATAAACTGCAGACCTCTTGCAAACATGAAGTACGTTGCATTCTTCGCTATATTTTTGATCTACGTGGATTTATCTCTTCAGCTTGCCAAACTAGGTAATTAAATAACTCGTTCATTATTTCCTGTCAGAGTAGTGTTGAAACGAAGTGTTTGAAAATATTCCAATTCGGTCATTTCGATTTTCAGTACACTGCCCGGAAAATTACGAGCCTCAAAGCTGGATCGCGGAAAGTTGCGGTGTTTTTACCTGTATTGGTCCAAATAAAATCGTTGGAGTCGGGTGAGCAACAATATCCGTAACCAACCTTGGTTTTTTTCTTCAACTATCTCGATTTTCAGGTGTTCCACTTATGAGTGTCCCCCAGGAAAGTATCTGGGATATATTGATTCGAATAATTCTGCTCCGTATCCAGAGTGCTGTGGTGGACAACTGTGTGCAGATTAGATAAACATGTGCGAGATAACTTGGACAGAAATTCCTTAGGTCCTAAATTGAATATTATATAAAGCTGTGAATGTTTCGTTGGATATTTTGTAAAATTAAGAAAAAATAATGAGGTAAATTATAATAAACGAAAAATGATCACCGCGTGAAAGATCACTATGACAAAATGATATCCTATCGTGGCTGTGCAAACGCGAAAAACATATCGTACCATAAATCTATGTTACGTGATTTACCGAATGAATACAGAAATACGACAGTATGCTGTTGCATATCAAAGGATACGAGTTGAAATGGAAAAACACGAGCTACGTTTCCCATTAAGGTAATGTTAATAAAAAGAGAAAAAAAAAAAGTATCGCGGGTTCATTCTAGCTGATTGTTCAGGTTTGATATAGAGAGGTTCTACTCCGTTTGTTAGGCGAGCTGGTCCCACGTTCTGAACATCCCGATTCACTGGGGAAACGAATTGCTCGGTTTGACCGTCGCATACAATCGGCCAGGTAACATCAGCCTTACAAATCTTGTTTAAATGTAAAGTGAGGATACTCGTGCGGACACACTACACGCCAGGCGAGGAAGGACCATGGGAACAGGTTCGCGAAGGAGCGATAGAGACAGGGGAGAGCAAGATAGGCGACCACAAGCATTTGCATGTCCCTCTGCAGAGATGCCACCGCTAAATATGCACAGCTCGTTACCCAACCAACCTGCACCAAGCAGTCTCATGACCCAGCGAAACCCAACTCCAACTATAACCGCACTGCTTCACTTTGTAAAATTTCACATTAAAGTCTCCTCAATTTACTCCGCGTTTCAATCGCTGTCGTACCTCAGACGAGTTATTTCCCCACACATTGCACCCTGGAATGGTGAGTTGATGAAAAACTAGTGTAGTTCGGCTGGTTGACTGAATTTTACCACCAAGTCTTCCTTTATCGTCATAACTAATTTGCATCACAGATTTAAGCGCGATCGTATTTCATGCTGAGTTTTGAAAATCTGCTTCACCGAGATAAAGAGATGAAAATTTCAACCTACTCGCATAGCTGCAGGTCTAAGCTGCTGTGAATATATTTCCATATACTATTTCGACGATACCGTATCTATTTTGTTCCTGATTATTTTCCTCGCCTATTACTCTTACCCGTACCCTGACCGGGCAAAAGTTTTGATCTGGGTTCACGAGTTCCCGTCAAATTCGTTCGCGGATGATGGAACGTTGAAGAACTCGAGCGGGGACTTAGGCAACAAACCCATACCGAGGTATATGATGAAGAATGCTGTGCGGAGGCGAGAAATTCCGCAAAACATAAAGACTAATTGCCTCCTGAGAGGATGACGAGCTAGAAAGAGCAGCGAGTAAAATGGGGTGGTTGCAGCTTGATTACGTACAACTATAACTACATACATATTATACTATACGTGGGGCAGAAGAGTTGAGCACATATCGTGGGGTATGATAGCCAACTACCAAACTCCGTTTGCATTGTTATCCCGTTAACTAACTAAGTTATTTCATTCTGTTAGCGATGTTACATACAACTGCTCGGCGTTAGAGGTGCGAGGATATGTTACCAGTGGTATAAACTGAGTGATGAAGGAGTAATTGGGATGGCGGATAATAGATATCCTCGATGTTACATCAGGACTTAGAGAATTTATCGCTGTTTGTTAAATGCGCGGTTTCAAAACTAGATATTCCATCAAACTATACAGATTCGGTTCGAACTATACGTACTATACGTTTTGCTTACCGATCTTTCCACTCTCACGACATAGATATTGTCAGAGTTCAACTACGATAAGCGAAAAACAGTTCTGAGTGAGTGCAAAATCAATTGTTATGAAAATTTGTTAAAAATAGGGCAATGTTCGATGATCTCATTATCGGCGATTCATGATCCGTGATTTAAACTGTAAATTAGAACCGTGGGCTCCCAATCTTCGGACAATAATTCTGATCGTACACCAGCTCGATATGTTCTGCACGGAATCTCGTTAAAACGTACAAATTGTAGAACACAGCTGATCATACTTTTTCAACCCCGTAATTATATTTTTAAGCCGCGGCACTTGGGACTATGTCGGTCAGATAAGCACCTGGGATACACCAAGGTGGACAATTCTAAACCGTATACAGATTGCCGTGAAAGAGCCGTATGGTCAGGTATATGTATACATATGTATGTGCGAAATAAATAAAACCTTAATGGCACGCTGTCTGGATGAGGCAATAAGAGCTTGATAAAGCTGTAGATACATTGGATGTACGCTTATCTGCTCGTTTGCCTCTTTCGAAACTCTTAATGAGGAAAGAGATGATTATTACATGCCACACATCACGTACATCGCGTTACAATGAAAGAGGAAATAATGGTGATTCTTATACGTATAAAATGAAAAAATGATATCTGCACGACCTAGAGAAGTGTATATTAAAACATACACTCGTTTGAAAAATGTGTATCCACAAAAGCGGAGAATTAATTCAACGTCGTAGATTCACCCGTCGTCAGGATGTTCCTACATGCGGAAGACAAAAGCCGAGCTTTATTTGAGCCGGCCGTTAAATTGCCTTGCATGTATTATGACCTTGTAGTCCAGGAAATTATAACTTAATCCGCTTTTCCGCTGAACTTTGGCTGACCAGGAAACGCGACTACCACATGGTGGCTCGGATACTTGTTATTTCTCTGTGCTAGCTGCAAAGTACGGCTAGGTAAGCTGGTGGGCGAACCGCATTTGCGGAAATGATTCGCGAGATATTTATAATTCAATATAATCGGAGTCAGAATTGAAGAGTCAAGATAAAGCGGATCAATAATTTCAGGTATCTTATTGGCTCGGGTAAATAAAATCGTTTTAATAACGCAATCAATGTGCGCTTGTGGCTCTTCGATCGCATTCGTTCGGGCAAACTGATGAGAGAAATTCCAGGACGGAGGTAGGTAGGTAGGTATACAAGGGCTGCCTGGGGCGGCGTTCATTGCCTACCGTCCAATCCTTGATTAAATATCCTGCAGGGACTCGCTCGTCGATCGGTCTGCTTAAAATTCTGCCTTCGAAAGCTTTAGGCAACTTGCCTGAGCTTTTGAACGATCGGGAAAGGGTGCCGTTTGCCACTGTTGTTACAGTACAATTTTATACGAAGTAATTAACTCCATTCAGACAGAAAATAAAATAGCTATGCGAATAGGATCGCTCCCCTAATTGATATCTGGCCAATTTTTGCTCATTCGTGTTTTTCTTTTTTTCTCCTTTTTTTATTTTGCAACAGTTAATTGTGGCGAATGGAAGGCGCATCCGATAAAATTTTTCACCAGTCAAAATATCACCATTCATATCAATAATTCCACAACTCCTGGTACAGGTGCAGCAGCTTTCATTATGAATAGATTTTTCCCCGTGCCCCTAGGCCCTCGTAAATACCTACGGTATACCTGTACCAATGTTGAAAAAACGCAACGAGTTATTGTCTTTTCATTGCAGGAATTATCGGAGAAACCGCAAAAGCCGATTCATTTACATTCATCGACTACACGCGTGATTTCATTTGTTAAATACAACAAATCATCCGACGCTATACCTCTCGGCGCCACCACTACCCTCAACAGATATACCCTAATAATCGAGCCACCCTATCGAACGCACGGAATTATTATTCGGCACGTATAGCGAGAAATGATGAGAAACAATATGTGTGCCTGTATGCGGAAAAAAAGCATAATCTATACCGTTAGAAATCCACTCTGTTCACAAAATATCCCACGATATAGTTACAACCATTTTCATTAGAATTTTTAATAGATCTTGATTTTCGGCTGAGCTATCCGTCCGCAGCATTGACTCTTCGGTCGAGATATGACTGCGGGCATCGTTTTATTGACGACACACTTTTCGTCTTTGCAAATGTTTTGCAACGGTGATTTATCCTCTCCTTGTCCGAGGCAGTGTCCATCGCAGTTACATTGGTACCGGACGATTCGTATCACGTGGAGATCGCAGACACTGGTGTAAGTGTATCCAAGATTGAGAAGTTCGTCGCCGTCGTTGATATTCATAAACATAAAATTCGTATTATGATCCCTGAGGACTCGGTCGGGAAGGATGACGGAAACTCTCGCGATTTCATCCCGCAGGGCATTGTGCCTTTCGACCGCTTCCTGCGACCAGAGTGGAGGAAAGAAAAAAATCATTACCTATTTATGTACCTTCTAGTATAAAACCCGGGTGAGGTTCATGAAAGATTTACCCGAGTCTCTTTGCTGTCTGGGTCCGTTCGGACCAGGCCACGTAGTTTTAGGTCCAGCTTTACTTCTTCCTCTGTTATGTCTTTGTAATGCTTGAAAATACCGGGTCCAAGATTACCGTATCCATAAGCGCCGGCCACGTCACTGTTCCCGTCAACACCGCTTGTGCTTCCGCCCAGAAACCAGACCACGTATTTCCTCAGAATTGGATTTTCTTTCACCTTGAGGTACCAGTCCAGCGAGAAGTACAAGGCCAGTTCTTGGTTGGCCCCAGTCTTGTTACACTCGCTAATATCAACCGTCGGAGTGCCCCCCAAGAGCAGGCATAAGCCCAGGCCCCAATTATCCGCGGACGGGAATATTTCCCTGACCTTATCCTCGCTCAGGGGTAAAACTCTGTTAAACTTCATGGCCTCGTACATTTCTATCTTACTCATCTTTCCCTCCACGGCCAATATCATCAACGCTACAATCTGGCTGTAAGCCTGACTGACCTCGCGGACCTTACCCACTATCGTCGAGCTCAAAACCACAGGCACCAAGCCCAGCCTGAACGCGGCATCGGTCATCCCTTGTACCGCATCGTCAGAACCTGCTACAACGTGGTAATCGACGAATTTGAAATTCTTTTTGTCATCCACAAGCGGGTCTTTATCCACTATGGGCTTTTCGTGTTCTAAGACGTCTTGCACACTGGATGGCACCCGGCCTTCCATATTATACTTCTTCAGTATCGCAAAAGCCGCTTCTCTATTCGGATTGTTGACCGTTGGGGCACCGGCTATAAGATGAGGTGGGTCTCCTGGAACGTCCGACATCACCAGGGTGATCACTTTCGCCGGATATGCTAGCCTAGCTAGTTCCCCGCCAAAAACAGCCGAGAGCTTTGACTCCACTATGGTAATTTCCGGGGGTGTAGCCCCCGCGGATTTGAGCCTCGCTAAGACTTCCTGGAATTCTTCTAATCTAATCGCACCCTTAGGACAGAAGAGGAGATCCTCAGTCCCGCCCGAAAGCACCACAACCAAGATATCACGCTTTCTAAGCTTTCGGCAATAGTCTACGATCCTGCGAGTCGCGTCTACCGAACTTTCATCCGGAAGACCAAGGGTGCCTGCCTCGAGGTAAGTGATGCGGGTGTTCAGACTCGGGAACCAGAGCGGAGTGTCCCACATACCGGAAACCGATCCTCTTGGGACAACCAGAAAACCTTTTTTCATGTGCTTTCCGATCACTTTTTCAAACGCTGCGCCTAACATCAGTGATTCGCGACCCCAACCGACCATGTGGACGTTGTTCTTGAGTTTATATTTCAGACCACCGACTTTCATCGTGGAACCATCTAGCTTGACTCTATCCGCGATGACCGTTAACGCGTTTACCTTCCTGACTCCAGCTAGTAGGACCGATTTCATATCCTTACGGATCTGAAATACAATTTTCTGATCAATTCTCTGACAATGATTGAACTTTGATTTAGGACTATTCATTTTTGGTCTTGGTAGAAACCCTGCCTCTATCATTTTCTTCTCTTGTATTGTTTTTCCCCGACTTCTTACTTCCGCCTGGTAGAGTCTTATCTTTTCGTCTCGGATTGCATTCTTTTTAGCCAATCGATCAGCCCTCCTCCTGTTCAAGATGCTTTCCATTATTTCCAGCATAGTTTCTCGTTTTCGGGAGTTTTCTTCCCTCTTCAAACGTCTCGCTGACTCTTCTGCAAGATCCACAGCGTTCGCTACGGATTTTTTTGATCTTTTAAGCTTTTTTCGCGGCATTTTTTTCAACAAATTCTTTATTCGTGCATTATTATCTGAAAATCGTTTCCTGCAGCTTATTCAAAACCGGATTATATACTTGATTTCGTTTGCTTATGAGTTTCCAACTGATAGGTTAGATCATGACAATAAATTTAACGATCGTATTTTAGAAAGTGAAATTGCCGAATAAACTATCGAGCATTGATTTTCAGAAAATCGAAGAGCGGCAAAAGAGGTTCTTGAATTCGGCACAAAGATAGCAGAGACACCATCTCCCGGATCGAATCAATTCATTCGAATCAATCTTGCACATGATTCAATAATCGTTGGTTATTAGAATCCGATATTACCCGAATCGTCACACGTCCCTAATGTGATGTGACAAGTTACTAATAGGAATACTATGCATACGCAGATAACTTGTTTCGAAGTAGAAAACGTACTCAGTGACGAAGAAGGATTCCGTCTTCCATATTTTTGAGTAATTGACTGAATAGAAGTGACGTTATACTACTTGTGTTTCTGTTACAGTTTGAGGAACTTGCATCAGAGCCCGAACATATCTGTCCAGAAGGGAATCTGTTCCAATTGCAACGAACCAAAAAATTTATTATAAATCATTGTAAAAAGAAATTAAGTTGTGGGCTAATCTCGCATCTTTTACCAGATGCAGGAAGAAGGCACACGCCTTATTATACGCAACCCGCAGATCTTTTGTGCATTTTTAGTTCTATAGTTGCCTAACAACGTTAGGCGTTACAGTTACCGACAGCGCTCCCGGCGTAAGCTGACCTACGACAATGGCGTCCCCCTCCCCGCGACGCTTGAATATAGCCCGAGGACGCCGTGCGCAGAGTTCAGTTTCTTGCGCGGCATCTTCGAGTGACCATCAGTGACACGTGTCGAGGAGATTTGCGGCTCAGGAAGGCTAACATCAACGGAGGAACGTTAGACATGAGTGAGTTTGTAATATTTCGATCAATATTTTACGGGGGCAATAAATAATCGACAATTTTCAAAGCTTGTTGAAAACGAGTGAAATTGTATTCAATACTTTTCCGACAGATTTCACGCGTCTCGTATTTTAATCGTCGAATAAGTAACCGTTGAATTGCTACCGGCAGACTTTGATTATAATTGCAGATATTGTTCATTTTCAACTACATTCTATTCATAGCAGCGAATAAATGTGCGAAAATCGGACCTGTTTTGAATACAAATATAATGGGCGAAAGAGTTTCGTTTGATAACTTCGCGATAATTATTTCGAGTTGACAAGTATTTTTCGGGTAAATACTCGTTCCCCGATTTATCCTTTTATTTTATTCTTTGACAGCATTATCGGTCGACGGGGATTGGAATGAACATCGCTGATACTGGAACTGCATAGATCCTGCGTGCCACTTGGTCGGAGATGAACGCCAACCAACACTGCCCGGCTAGTCCCGGATTCACGGTCGACCAAGATAATGGTGAGCTTTGTATTATATTAGCCAAAGACCCAATTTAAATATAAATGTACGTCCGCGAAACAATCATTGCTAAAACATACTTCGCGATCCGACACAGATCTCGGACAGATTACTTTTTCAAGTCTATGTACCACAACCCTCATCGGCCAAGTAACCGTGACGCTCACCCTGTATCTTCGACTCGATACCGGGGCCTCCGGCTTACCTCTGTCTCCCTGTATACGCCAGAGACTTTCACGACAACTCGGTTTCACTAAGCTGCAAGGAATACGATACCGATGCGTAATCATATACCCAAAGGTAACATAAAATAGTAGACTCACCTCCTAGTATAGAAGTATTTGAATAACAAGGATCAAAATTTAAAGGTTCGAAAATAAATACAAGGGTAGATTGCTGTGGGCCTAATTAGGCATCACATTTATTTTTTAAACTTGGAACATAATTCAATATTGGTGATAAATTACACCAGAGTCTCAAGTATTAGTCATAACAATTCGAAGATTGAAAAATCTATTCATGCATGCACCAGTAATACTAAGCTTATTGACATTCTTGATTCTGTTCAAAATAGTTAAAAGTTTATATCAAATTTAAAAATGGTTCAGGCAGGCTTACAAAATCAATCATAAGAAATATATTATAATAAATTTCATACAGATGTATAATCACAATTAGAAATTCTTTGGTACTTAGTTGAGAATGTTTGCTTGAAAAACACATAAACTTAATCTATCGAATGTACCCTATGCTTATCTAGTTTTTATCTTCACAGGCGTTGTTCACCGAGGGAAACTAGCTCCTGCCTATCCTCAACAAAACCTCTTCAATATTCATCAGGACAGGGGATTCACACCAGGGAGTGAAGCAGTCCAAGCACCGGGGGAATGACCGCGAGACAACTCTGCACCGAGGAGTATTAATAAAGTAGCATCAGCGAATGGTTCGTAATTACAATTCCTTTTGAATCAGTTTTGATAAAATCTCGCATCTGGTCTATAATTATTTTAAATTACTTTACTTTATAATTACTTTTACTAATTAAATCGAGTTCAATTACACATTACCAAACTATTGGGTAATTGAATAAGTAATTTCATTAAAAATGTAATCAGTGACTCGTAACACTGCATATATCCATGTAATAATGAGATCGTTTATGCAATAAACATGTATTATTATAGTAAATTGGCGAATTCTTGAATAAATATCTCTTGAAATTGTAAATAATCGATCGTTGAATCATTTTCCCCTGTCCTTTCCTTGCCTATAAGTCGGAAATCATGAAAATCGCATGATTTCATAAAGCCAAGAACTATTTTTGCAAATATATTAATATATTAATATATTAATAATAATATATTAATATATTAATATTAATATATTAATATTTTTAATATTAAGCTGCCTTACCATATGCAACCCGCATGCCATTCGTGTAAACGACAGGGCCCATGTTAATTTTTGTTGCCTATTTGGTGTTTTCCGATTGCCTATATTCAGGCGTATTGAACTCAGAAAAAAAAGCCAGAATTCTCGGAATTCAGGTCGAAAAAAACGGCAAAAAAAATTCATTCAAATAACTTCTGGCAGCTGATACCTTATTTTAGCAGTCGGATTTCTGGCAGTTGATACCTCGATTTTAGTCGCTTTAAGGTGAAATATCAAATGCCAGAAAATCGACCAATCAGGAGGCTGCTTGAGCCAATTTAGGCTCAATTTCTCGAAAAGGAGCCTCCTGATTGGTCGATTTCGAAATTAAATCAAGTTACGGCGCTACAGAGGCTAGCCATCAGCAAAATTCTGGATTTCTGAATGAGGTATCAACTGCCAGAAGAAAAAGGTATCAACTGCCAGAAATCCAGAATTTTGCTGATGGCTAGCCTCTGTAGCGCCGTAACTTGATTTAATTTCGAAATCGACCAATCAGGAGGCTCCTTTTCGAGAAATTGAGCCTAAATTGGCTCAAACAGCCTCCTGATTGGTCGATTTTCTGGCATTTGATATTTCACCTTAAAGCGACTAAAATCGAGGTATCAACTGCCAGAAATCCGACTGCTAAAATAAGGTATCAGCTGCCAGAAGTTATTTGAATGAATTTTTTTTGCCGTTTTTTTCGACCTGAATTCCGAGAATTCTGGCTTTTTTTTCTGAGTTCAATACGCCTGAATATAGGCAATCGGAAAACACCAAATAGGCAACAAAAATTAACATGGGCCCTGTCGTTTACACGAATGGCATGCGGGTTGCATATGGTAAGGCAGCTTAATATTAAAAATATTAATATATTAATATTAATATATTAATATATTATTATTAATATATTAATATATTAATATATTTGCAAAAATAGTTCTTGGCTTTATGAAATCATGCGATTTTCATGATTTCCGACTTATAGGCAAGGAAAGGACAGGGGAAAATGATTCAACGATCGATTATTTACAATTTCAAGAGATATTTATTCAAGAATTCGCCAATTTACTATAATAATACATGTTTATTGCATAAACGATCTCATTATTACATGGATATATGCAGTGTTACGAGTCACTGATTACATTTTTAATGAAATTACTTATTCAATTACCCAATAGTTTGGTAATGTGTAATTGAACTCGATTTAATTAGTAAAAGTAATTATAAAGTAAAGTAATTTAAAATAATTATAGACCAGATGCGAGATTTTATCAAAACTGATTCAAAAGGAATTGTAATTACGAACCATTCGCTGATGCTACTTTATTAATACTCCTCGGTGCAGAGTTGTCTCGCGGTCATTCCCCCGGTGCTTGGACTGCTTCACTCCCTGGTGTGAATCCCCTGTCCTGATGAATATTGAAGAGGTTTTGTTGAGGATAGGCAGGAGCTAGTTTCCCTCGGTGAACAACGCCTGTGAAGATAAAAACTAGATAAGCATAGGGTACATTCGATAGATTAAGTTTATGTGTTTTTCAAGCAAACATTCTCAACTAAGTACCAAAGAATTTCTAATTGTGATTATACATCTGTATGAAATTTATTATAATATATTTCTTATGATTGATTTTGTAAGCCTGCCTGAACCATTTTTAAATTTGATATAAACTTTTAACTATTTTGAACAGAATCAAGAATGTCAATAAGCTTAGTATTACTGGTGCATGCATGAATAGATTTTTCAATCTTCGAATTGTTATGACTAATACTTGAGACTCTGGTGTAATTTATCACCAATATTGAATTATGTTCCAAGTTTAAAAAATAAATGTGATGCCTAATTAGGCCCACAGCAATCTACCCTTGTATTTATTTTCGAACCTTTAAATTTTGATCCTTGTTATTCAAATACTTCTATACTAGGAGGTGAGTCTACTATTTTATGTTACCTTTGGGTATATGATTACGCATCGGTATCGTATTCCTTGCAGCTTAGTGAAACCGAGTTGTCGTGAAAGTCTCTGGCGTATACAGGGAGACAGAGGTAAGCCGGAGGCCCCGGTATCGAGTCGAAGATACAGGGTGAGCGTCACGGTTACTTGGCCGATGAGGGTTGTGGTACATAGACTTGAAAAAGTAATCTGTCCGAGATCTGTGTCGGATCGCGAAGTATGTTTTAGCAATGATTGTTTCGCGGACGTACATTTATATTTAAATTGGGTCTTTGGCTAATATAATACAAAGCTCACCATTATCTTGGTCGACCGTGAATCCGGGACTAGCCGGGCAGTGTTGGTTGGCGTTCATCTCCGACCAAGTGGCACGCAGGATCTATGCAGTTCCAGTATCAGCGATGTTCATTCCAATCCCCGTCGACCGATAATGCTGTCAAAGAATAAAATAAAAAGATAAATCGGGGAACGAGTATTCTCCCGGAAAACATTCGTACACTCAAAATAAGACTAGAAATTATTTTACCCTCGAAGTCGCAAAATATGAGTAAAAAAAAAAACTCGGATAAAAAATGTATAATAAAATATGAATAAAAGTATGAGGAGATTGATAAAATATGTTGAAAAAGTATCGAATACTATTTTCAGTATGAAACGAATCAGCAAGATTCTGACTGTCACAAACAAGCATTGAAAATTCACAATTCTTTTTGTTCATGGTAAAATAGTGATCGGAATATTTGAAACTCACTTATATCCGACGTGCTTTCGTTGATGTCAGTTTCTTCTATTTGGAAATCTCCTCAAACGTATAATGACGCAGCGTACCGAATGTCGAACATTTTCTCGCACTTTGTTTAATTCGCCGCGTAAGTTTCTGTATGTCGTAGGAGCTTCTGCTACACCCCACCCGTGTTCACTCGTTGGCGCCGCGAGGCCTACTGAAACCGGTTAGACCGGTTAGCTTATGTAACCCACCCTTGACGGCCTTGAGGGGAATGCGGGGTGGAAGAAGAGGGAAGGACGCTGTTGTCGTAGGTCAGTTAACGCGTACTGCGCTGTCGGGTGTTAAACTATGGAACTAAAGAGACCGTAAAATTACATATGGATTGCATATCCCATGACGCAACTACCGCACCGATTATTTCTACACTATAATACATCATTTTCTAAATGCATTTTTATTCGAATTTACGAGTCGCAATGCGATGAAAAACGATGAATATTATTGAAAGGACTCAACAACAAGCTGATAGATATCATTTCCATCCATCGTTTACAGATCCCTGATGTTAATACATGTTTATTGCATAAACGATCTTATTATTACATGGATATTTGCAGTGTTGCGAGTTACTGATTACATTTTTAATGAAATTACTTATTCAATTACCCAATACTTTGGTAATGTGTAATTGAACTCAATTTATTTGAAGTAATTGTAGAAGTTATTCAAAGTAATTATAAAGTAAAGGTATTGAAAAGTAATAAACTTCATTCAATTACACCTTCCTTTGGTATATTGAATCATGTTCCGTGTTTAAAGAATAAATGTGATGCCTAACTAGGCCTACAGCAATCTACCCTTGTATTTATTCTCAAACCTTCAAATTTTGATCCTCGTTATTCAAATATTTCTTTACGACGAGGTGAGTCTACTATGTTCAACCAAGGTAAACATATCGTCTCGAGATCTATCAATGATATTCCAGGTTTGTCATTACGAAGAGAGAATTTATTGCTATTTCCAAGGATTGGGTGTGCTTTCTCTCCTAGGCTTACCCTATATAACGAGACGGACAATATGTTACCTCTGGGTATATTATTATGCGTCGGTATCGTACCCCTTGCCGCTGAGTGAAACCAAGTCCTCGCAAAAGTTTCTACAACGATTCGCCATAGGCCAATTAATCGTGGTCAAGCACCTGTAAAGATATAGCTCGAAAATTTGAGCCTATTTTTTTGTTTGTTACTCTAATTGCGATGTGGGTACATATTGATTATTGTTTCAAGTTTAACAAGTATACAAAATACTGTACGTAATTAATAGTTAGCGGTTTACCTTATTTTCATCCTGCAGATATAGTTTTGATGGTGAGAGGAAATAGTATAAAGACGAGAGAAATAGACAATGAATCATGACTTTTTCGTAATATATAATAATATCTACAATAAAAATACCACATCGTTTGGAAAAACAATTTTCGTTACAATTATACAGTTAATCTTAGATAATAATATTATATTCAAGTTTCGTAGCAAGTAAGATGTAGCGTGAACGTTCACCTTGCGGTGAGATTGAGAAAATACATTTTTTGTTTTGCAAATTTCGCGTTGTTTTTGTTTCACTCAATATTAATTTAATTATCAAGTAACGAAAGAAGATACGTAGATCATAGTTTTATCTATCACAGATTAAAATAAATATTCAAAAGATAAAAATCGGCATAACATTAGAAACCTTAATGAGCACTCTTCATTAAAAAAGTCAAAAATAATTCGAGTATTTTAACAACCTGTATCACAATAAGAGCGTATAAAATAAGTACAATTATTTCGATCTTGTACATATGCTGCAATCTCTCCATAACAGCAAAATATATCCTCCTAGAAGCCCTGGTGCTGAATTCGCTCAACCTCAGCATAGTATGATGCAGATTGTCGTGTTCGCTGCAATCTTCGTCTGTAAATAAATTGCCAAATGGTAAAAATGGGAGATTACTACCCAATTCACGGATCTAATAACAAACAACAAGTCTCATTTCTCCCCCAGCATACCCAAGTCGCAATAATCTTCCTCTTCAACCGCGGGCAAATATTTATCCAACAATATCTCAGCCTGTTCCGTAGTACTGTCAACCGTCTTGAGTATAGTGACTCCGGTCTCAGTCGACATCACTCTGTCGGCTTGCTGCCAACTATACAGTCTCAAGTAATGAACTTTGTAGTAAGTTCGGATCTTCATAACGCTAACATACTCCTCAGTCTCCTCCTTCAAATCCCTCAGAGTCTTCACAGCGGGCTCAAGTCTCGCCAGTACATTCAGCTTCGTCCGATCAAGGATCTATATAAATAAGCAAATAATATGAAGATCAAACGTTGTTATAATCTTTTAAATTCCAGCTAAGCACAAAGGGAGAGAAAACCATGGTGATAAAACTCACATGCTGTGGCTCTTCTTTAATTATGGGTAATTTTGATTGAACAAAATCAATACCCTGGCACAGGGTTCTGTCCAAAGTAAATATCGGCTTTTGTATAAGTCTGGCTACAGGTATTGGAGTCTTCTCTACAACCAGACTGACCATATTTTCAATGGTGTCAAAAGCGCGGTGGATAACTCCATTAGTTCCTTTAACCCGGCTGTAAACTTCCGCTGATTTATCCCAGAGATAATGGACACTCGGTATTTCTAAGGCTTTGTCAAACGACTGAATCCTGTATCTTTCCTCAGCGGATAAAGACCCTTTTTTCAAACTAACAAAATCCATCTCTACTTTTGATCAGCCGTTTAAATATGAGTAAATAATTTCGGCGTCCTGATGAGAAGATCAATTAAAATTCAATCAAAACGATCGATACTCTCTATTCTTTATTTTTTGTAATACTCACCAGTGTTTTGCACAACCAACAGTCAGCGACTGTTTATCAAACGTTGTCGTACCTTGATCCCTGGATCATCTGATCGTAGATAGAGAATTGATTTTTCACGTACGAGGTTTAGTTTAGCGGCGTCTATAACCTCAAAAATATTTGGTCAACGGTCGAGGATTTAGCCTCAAATCGATGCAGTTTATGCTTCAACGATGAGCTAAAATCGCAACGTTTTAACGGTAGGAAATAAACCAAAGATATTCATGTTATTTATTAGCTTTATATTTATCTACGGATGAACTAGGTTAACCAACAGTCTGACAGTTTGCGTCTAGTCTCAAAATAACAGAGACAACATGACACGTGATCGTTACACCAGTTTCGCCATCCGCGACATTGTGGATGCGTGAAGAACTATACTCTGAAAGAGAGAGAGGAGACAGCTTATTCCTTAGCGAGAAGAAGATAGAGGGATGAAATTCTTGGGAGCTTTAAATTTCATTCATCATCGTTTGTTAAATAGTTCTTTACACTCAGCCAATCAGACGGCGCGCTTTTTACTACGAGTTTAAAGGGTGTTAGGGAAGGTCGGGAGACTATGAGAACCGTAAGTGCGTATGCACTCATTCATAGAGATGAAAAGAGCGATAAATATGACGCGTATTAGTCTATAAGTATAGAGGCTGTATTTTCGACATAAGTAAATATAGATTATTAGAGGCAGGGACTATTTTTATAAAGAATTTCATGAAATAGTTGAAATATTATAACTTATTATATTCCCCGTTAAAATATATTATTCGTTTTAAGATTAGCAATACATCTTCCTTGTTATAAGCGTCTTGTAATAATTACAGAAATTTAATGAGAAGATATATTTTTGTCGAATCCTTGAAAAAAATAATTAATGAAATAATCCAAAAATACTGTACGGAATTTTGATTTTACAACAATTTTTTGGGTAAATTTTGATAAGAAACTTTTAAATAAAATTATCGAGGGTACGAAAATGAGTTTTTAATATCTTAATGCATCCGTGTACGCGATTATGTTCACGCTCTAATTATCTCGTTAGTACACCGCGAACAATATTTTTCTACGTACGATTCCACGGGAGTCATTTCACTCGTAACAGTCTTTGTTCGTTGTCGGCTCGATCCCTAGCGTTTGACCCCTGTGTCTACGGCGAAGAATATCGCAATATTATAACTGCGTAGTATTGAGACGGCGGGTATCCTCGACCCCCAGCTTTAAGCGCGACGAACGAGGGATGTGCCTAAAATTTATCATACCCATAAATTAACAAATTTTACCACTTTCTATTTTCCTACAGAGTTTGGGTCTAGATTAGAGATATTATAACTTGTTTGGTGAAATTTGGACTATCTTAACAACCTGACGATTAGATCTGAAGACAGATCTGCTGGTAGACAGCGTGGATACAATAGGCTCGCGTAATTCTTATAATTGTAAAAAATGATGAAGGATGAAAAATCGGAACCCGATCTCATCGGACTACAGGCACGGCTCTGACATATCTGCGGTGCGCCGGAGAAGCTAAAATAGCACGACGTGGAGTTTGAGAGGATCGTCGACTCACGGTCTACAGCAGGTTGACAAAACGGATCGAACTATTCCCGAAGAGTCAGTACGCGCCCGCTAGTGAACGAAGACAGTCGAAAAACTTTCATCTGAAATTAAAACCGCTCAACTTCTTAATCAAATTAGTTCCACGTTTCGCAGTATTTATACAATCGTGAGTATCATACATTCAACCAGCATTAGATTTAATTGTAAAGAAATTTACATTATTAGGGGACCGATTAACACCACATATTACACTATATTTATTCACCCCTTTGATCTTACCCTGACCATTTATTAGAAGTCCACTTCTAGCCATAAGCAGACTGAAGAACAAGACATCGTTAAATTTTACCGGTTTCTATTTAACATCGAAAAATAGTGGATAAATCGAAGATACCTATGCGTGTTCACTTGGTAATAGAATTAGGAATCATCCTAATTCAGGCGTTCGACGAACTTTCTAAAATATACATGAAGAGGTTCAAAACAATTTGATAATTTATCACTGCGAATACTTCAAAAATTATATATTTGGTAATCAAAATTAATTTTTCTGTCGAGCGCCGGGGCCCCCTGAGAGACAGGGCCCCGTGGGCCCGTTCCCATAGACGGCAGTGGTTGCGAATTAATCACCGCTAATCTGAAATTTGACCTTGTTATGCCCGTTATATTCCGTTATTCATTAATCACTTTCACCACAGACGTGGCAAGGTCCAACTGCAAGTCGGTCCATATCAGGGAGGCTATTATAATTTATCATATTCGTTTAAAAATAAATCTGGAATTAAACGTAACACCAGACCTCGGCTGATTACAATACGATAATTACTTCTATAAACGATAATTACCCTTATTTGCATACAAGATATCATTCTACACAGAGATGATACATAATCATTTATTTCTTCATTTTTTCGATATTTTTCAGTAAAAATGGGAGATGCCGCAGACATAGTATCAGACACCGCAACCAAGGCAGGAGACGCTGTCAAAGACGCGGGTAAGAAGACGTCATCCTTCACCGGAGGACTAATCGACTCGACAGGGAACGCTCTCGGAAGCGCTGCAGATTCGACCTGGAACGCTATGGGTTCAGCCAAGGATTCCGTAGGCAATGCTTTCGGTTCCGCCACAAGTGCGACAGGAAACGCTTTCGTTTCCGCAAAGGATTCGACATGGAACGCTATGGGCTCCGTCAAGGATTCGGCAGGGAACACTGTGGGTTCTGCTGTAGATGCTACAGGAAGGGGATTGACTTCGGCCAAGGATTCCGTAGGGAATGTTTTCACCTCTGCTAAGAATTCTACCAGCGGAGCTTTGGGATCGGCCGCAGATGCCACAGGACGTGGGTTGGATTCCGTTAAGAATTCCATTACCAACGTTTTTGGTTCCGCTAAGGACGCGACGAGCGACGCCTTGGGATCCGCTGCGGACGCTGTTGGAAAATAATAAAATAAGCGATCTAATATCAGGACGATTCAGAGCTCCGACTACATCGGAGTCTGACTATTTTCTGAGCCGTCTTCCATATTTCGGCTGATTTAATAGTCTCGAGCTCTGTTGTCCTTCACGTGACGTCACTTGATCTGAAACGATTAGCTGGGCTCATGGATTTCTCTGATTTTCACATACATCAATG
Organism: Tenthredo notha; assembly: GCA_914767705.2. Taxonomy (NCBI): domain Eukaryota; kingdom Metazoa; phylum Arthropoda; class Insecta; order Hymenoptera; family Tenthredinidae; genus Tenthredo; species Tenthredo notha. The sequence goes on along the minus strand of OU611914.1, from coordinate 264,204 downwards.
CGGCGATATCATATTATATATAATACATGTATAATATAATTTAGTTATTTATTTTAGTTCCTTCAGACATAGTATACAAAATGGCAAATATTGCTTGTAAATTTACAAAAATCTTCCAAATTTCGTTAGACACACATCGATGTATTATAAATTCTATAAAAAAAAATGTAAATGCACAATCAAATTCAGTTGTAACATAAATTCTTCGATATACGAACATCTAGTTTCACCGATAGTCCATCACAATTTTTTTTTCTCGTTTTTTATTCAAAATAACAGCTTCATTGAGCTATTATCTTGTATAGATATGAAAATATTGGTCCTATGGTTACATGTGCGATATCAGTCGTATTTTATCTGTGGCTATACGTTTCATTTGGAAATTGGCCACTGACGGTGCTGATTTCTCTCTCTTTCTTTTTAATTTTTTTATCGCCTCATATTATCCCTATTTTTCCATGCAGACAAATATTCTTCGCCTCCTATAATAATATGATGGGAAAATAGCTGCGAGAATTACTTCTTTTCCTTGATCTCCTTTTCGTCGTCCTTCTTCTCTACTTCAGTGTCAATCTTCTGTTTATCGCTTCCTAATAGCTGGGTGAGATGCAGGATCGACATTACGTTGTTCATGTAAGCAGATACGTCCTCTTTATTAATTGTCTTTAACTGAGCTGAAATCGAGTGATAAACACGTCTCGCAGTCTTCGTGGATAGCTGACCAACGGTCTGAACGGTGTGAAGGACCTTATTTTCCTCGGCAGAAATCGGGGCTGAAATCGTACCATAAGTTAAACAGATTAGAATATTTCTTAGCACGAAATACGAGAAATGTAATGAAATGTTTGACGTGATTCTATCGAAATTGGGATGTCATTTTTGAATCCTAATTAGTAATTACCAGGTACGACATCTTCCTCGCCAACAACGACTGGGAAATATTTATCCAGAAGACGACTAACTGCGGCACTAGTATTGTCGACACCCTGAACAGCCAGGCTTCCAAATTGCGTGTTCAGGAGTTCGTTAGCTTTCACAAGGGCGGAATCCTTCAACGACGAGGCTTGCTGAGTGGCCGAATCCTTGGCCGCACTTATTTTTTCTAGGGTTGGAGTTAGTCTCGGACTGTTCATTACGGCTTTAGCTGCATCGATGATCTGGAAAGATGATCATAATTTCAATAAGGTATTAAAATATGGGAGAAATCTGCTTCAAGTCCCCATGGAATCCTTGTCAAGTTCCTCGGAGCATTTCCCACCTTGAAATTTTCATTGAATAATTAAACCAACTTACGTGTTGTGGCTGTTCCCTGACGCTCGATACTTTGGACTCGACGATGTCAAGACCCTTGCACAAAGTCTGATCGACAGCGTTTATCGGTCCTTCAAATTTCTTTACAATTGGTGTTGCAATGGGAGCTGCAGTTGCTGAAGCATACTGTAGTCCGGATTCAACGTAGCTTAAAGCCCAGCTGAGAAGATCGCTCGATTCCTTAACGTAGGTGTAAGTCGATCCTGTCTTTTCGAGCGCCGAATGGACCACCGGGATGTTGCACATTCGATCGAAAACCTCGAGATGAGGTCCGCCTTCAACGTTCACTGGCTTTTCCGCGGGCTCAGATCCTTGGCTCAATGCGTCTGCCATTTCAACTCTATGGAAATTAGAAGAGTTTAATTTATAGCTGATTTTATATAAGATGCGGTTAAAATACGTAATTGGTAAAATGTTGTTCGATATTCGCTAGTATCACTGCATGCGATAAGGGTTTTTAATTCAGCGGAGAAATAGACACATGATTGTTAAATTTGAGTAAGCTATTATTATAATTCTGAGTTGAGGTACGGTCATTCTGAATGACTAATTATAGTATCGCGCGATATTTGTGAAAAAAAATAGAATTCCAGTTAGTCGCTAACGAAGTACGATAACGTGGAGATAAAAATTAGATGTCACGATCCGATGACTCACCCACGAAGTAGGTAGCGTGTCGTTAAGTTATTGCGATGGCTGAACGGAATTGAAATAAGTAAATTAATAATCAGGGCAAATTTTTGGTTTTTCGATAACTAAACGAACTATTTTTAACATGATTATCGTGTTAAATCGTCAAAGACGCTGGAACTTTGTTCAGAATAAATTAGAGAAAATCTTGAGTCTACGAAGGAGTAAATAATCCTATACATACATTTATGCAATCAACTCTTAAGGAAATGAATATTCAAAGATAAACACGAACCGCCGAGGTAATGAAGCAACAGATGTAAGTTCATATTAAATCGGACTTTGTTCTGTGTACTTACGTGCTAGCCGTCACAAATAACACAATACGAGATTGACGCAATACACCTTGAGCCCTGAGAAACACAATCCGGTCTTTACTCAGTTAAGAAAAATTCAAAACGAGAATTTATCACCGATCATAAAAGAATGAACGATTCGAAACCGATAAATCGGTCCGAATATCTTCACTGAGGCATAAATTGATTGACTATGCAACTTATCCAAAATTCAGATGATCGGTAAAAATTTGAGGAATGGAGTAAATTCCCGGCAAGGAACAACAGGTGGAAATTACGGAGGAATGGAATAAAAATCGGTACTCACGATTGTATAAAGCGCTGTAAAGTCCAGATAAACACAGAATAAAGTGGAAGTCTATTCGCTTTTCGCTTGCTATAGAAGAGATTGAAATTTGAAATGCTGCTTGACTGGCCACGACGACGCGCTATAGCTGACTGCCTTTTTTCAGAACAGGTTGACGCGTTTTGCTTGTTGATCGTGGAACGTGATCCAGCACTTCTTCCAAGCCTCTTCGTATATATAGTACATACAATGCCTCGACGCGTCGCGGCGCAGCTTACGTGGGGCGTTGGCGTCAGTGCTGTATCTAGTTATCAGAAAATCGGGTAACTACATCTGACTTTAATCGGCAGTCAATTTCCGCTCGGCAATAAAAAGTTCACGGTTTCGTATCCTCAGCTGAAATCTTAATGAATGAAAATCAGCTCCAGGTTGAATCGCGCACCTGAAATGAGCGACTTTTTTTTATACCATTTCGTGTATCTGAGGGCCCGAGAAATTCTAGACACGTCTATGACCCGTAATTCGGTTGACAGACAGGGGGACCCTCAACCACAACGCTATGCAACGAACAGAATGATCGTCTCGAACATAGACGTGGGGGTCATTTAGATGGACCCGAGAACAACCTTCGACTCCAATTCACAGAATGCGTACTATATTGACAGTGAATCACGCGTTTTCTGTTAGTTTAATTTCAACTGCAATCGTGAAACTTATTACTGTCTATAGTGACGTGGTGAGAACTTTGGATGGGAAAATCGAGGGAATTAATTATAGATGATGAAAAACTTGCCGGCCATTCACGCACTGTATAAAACAGCGTTTGATAAATGATTAGCCGGTTTTTAATACCGAGAAAATTTACAGTAATGAATCAGTAGTTGATATTAATCGCAGGCAGGGTAAAATGCCAAATTTTCTTTTCATATTCCCATCTTTTTAGACCCCAATGGTAGCTACGCTGTTGTAAAGATTTGGATCCATAGATTCTTCGTAAGTTCTAGCATGTTTGGAAACAGAGCTATAGAAACAAATAACGGATTTCGATCTATTTTTGAGCTGCTTGTAACATGTTACCATTGGAAATGTTTTCTGACGAATTCTCAAGCTATGAGATTATGAAGATTCTGAAGATGATTCTGACTCGTAGTGCAAAGGCTAGCAGAGCCCGATCCACGATTGTCATATTCTACAAGATCTACGAGCTTTTCCTTATAGGCATACTTCCAACTTCTCCCTGCATTGATATTGGACATTAATTTTAAATAGCAAAATATTGAATATAATTACAACAGAATCCAATTACAGCTTAGGTACTGAAGTATAGATACTGAGGTATGATGACGTGAAATAATATATCTGGTAAAATTCTTATACACAAATTTATTTTTCTTCTTTTGAAAAAAGACTCCTTATAATTATGGTAGAAATTTAATATAATGTTCGCGAGTCTTATTTACATTATGATTAAAGGCGAGTTAATGAGGGATTTGTTAATTGATATTGAAGCGTACTTAAGAACATACATAGAGGATTAAAAACACGAAAAATTATACGAGAAAAACGAAATACATCTTAAACCTAGATCAGTTCCATAGCCTTTATTATTCCATCTCCTATAAAACCCCTCCTAAGCAGCTGGACTCTGGTTTGGACTCTGGTTTGGATTCTCCTTCGGTCTCGTCAGGGCTTGAACCTTATCATTTATGGCATGAAGGTACTGTGTGAGATGAAGAACAGCAACAATGTGACTGACGTATTCCTTCAAATCATCAGTACTGATGGTCTTCAAATTCTGGCTAATGCTTCCGTAAACACGACGAGCAGCTTTGTTCGACAAACGTCCGACCGTCTGCACGGTGTGCAACAATTTGTCGTCCTCGACGGATACTGGTACTGAAAATTGTAAAAAAATGAAGAAGGAAATTAAAGAAGAAGAAAAAATAAATAACAGTAATATACCTCTATACATTATAGGCACGCGAATAAGACCAACCTGTGTCGTCCTCTGCTCCAGAAGCTGGAAAATATTTATCGATCAGTTGATCGGCGATCGCAGCCGTGCTGTCGAGTCCTTGAAGAGCAACACTTCCGACCTGAGTCCCCAGAATATCGTTCGCGGTGTTCCAGCTGAAATTTTTCAGACACGCTGCTTGAGAGGATAACAGTTCGTTGGCATATGCGATTTTTGAAACAGCTGGCCGTACGGTCTGCATGGCAAGGCTATAAGCGCTTTCGAAAATCTGTTGATGAGAAAATCGCTTTAGATACTCGTTTAAATCGATTCATAAAATCTTGAGATTAATTTTATTGATTTTTCTCACCTGCTCTGGCGTCTCCTTGACCATTGGTACTTTCTCCTCAATTTTATCTAGCCCCTTGCACAGGGTGTGGTCGACGAGATGGATCGAGCTTTCTAGTCTCTTTGCGATCGGAGCAGCAATCGGTACTGCCTGTTTTGTCGCATTGCTCAAAGATGCCTCGGCGCTTGATAATACCCAATAGACCAGCTGGTGAGAATCCTTCACTCTTGAGTAAGTTGACGCGGATTTGGAAACCGCCAACTCTACCATAGGCAGCCCCATCACTCGATGGAACAATTCGATTTGGGGTAGTTGAACAGCCTCGGAAGCCATGGCAATGCTAAGGGTGAAAATGAAATTAGAAACTCTGAAAATAGTTTGGCTACATCTTAATCTTACAGTTTTCAGACTTTGGTAGATACTTTGAAAACTTTCTATAACCAGTTTCTGATCTTTTTATTTTCTATTATCAGCATCCTCTTCACTTATGGCTGTATAATATTATGAAGTTCAGCAGAAAATTTGAGAACGCGGATTATACTTGACCAAATCTTGGTAGCTGGCCAAAATATTTATATATATATACTCTTGAAATTGACAACACAGAGATTAAGAGAAGACTTTCAGACAACCTTTGGCTTCTACACTGACAAATCTTATTCTTTTATTCGAATCGTTTTCAAGTTAAATAATAAAAACAATTTAAGAATCCGGAGAATTTCGTTAATTATTAAAATAATCAACCGTATCGATGTAAGATGGTGAAAATTATCGATGAGATATGAAGAAAAAGACGAGTCCTGATCGGCGAGACTGCTAATACGAAATCTGGCATTTAATCTGAAGATAATTAATTCGAGACTGAATAATTTGTGCGATAAATTGACGAAATATCAGAAATAAGATCATGAAATGATTTATCCAACGAGGAAAATGAATAACAAAAAGATAAGATAGGAGCGAGTAGGGGAAAAGATTCACGTTAAATACGTATGTCTACTTACGTAAGATGTATGGATGGACTTGTAAGCAGGACGAAGAAACACGTGAACGGTATCGCGACAGTAATACGAATAAGAGATTCTCTGTATAGTCTCTACGTTTATAAGATGCAACGAGCATGCGCAGCTTTTAAAATTTGAATCAACTAATCAGAGCTATTCTCACAAAAGGTCGTTCACGTCGGATGTATGTACATACGGAGCCACGACTGGGTTCAAAGTCCAATAATGGAAAAACCTCGAGGCTAGTATTGTCGTCATATTACATATAGACAGATAAAGGTGAGTCTCGAAATAGGAAACGACTCATCAAGATCATCGACGTCGTTGTAACCAATTAAATATACCTTGATGAAATTTGACGAACCGCCTATATAGCCAAATACACTATTTCCAATATCTATGAAAATACGACTAAAGTTTATAAAATTAAGCCCGAATCACAAGCCTTTGATATTTTTAAGTAAGATCGTCGATCATCAAACAGCGCGATATCAGCTACGGTCATGTCACCAGCGATAAGCCTTAAGTTAGACCAGTCTACTCTTATCGAACTTTGAAGCCTCTCTATAGCCAGTAGGAAAAAACTCAACTGCATATACTTATTTTATAAACTCTTTAAATTTACGGCTGAGATCGATCATCGAAATGAAATTTACTTTCAGGTTTAAATTCACCTGTGGGAGAATATTAATCAATAGCTGACGATTTTCTCTTCACTGATCGAAGCCTTCTATACATTCTAGAATGCACAGTTTTCATAATCTATTGCATTGCTGCATCAGTTTATTCCGGATTTTCAAATGTACCTATGACATGCATGTGAAATCATGTCAGTAGTATAACTATGTGTGACGGAAAGTTTTCCTGTCAATGGAGCAAAGTCCGATCCCTGATCGACAAGATTTGATAGATATAAATACACTTGTTGATCGTACCTGAGGAATTTGAACCCAAAGATTACACTCGTTTCTATGATGAGTGTGTGGTGCGAAGGTCGATACATTAATTACATATTATTAGCCTATATTAGAATTCCACCCACTTCTACGACTAACATATCTGGTCCTCTCAGTGTGGACGTAGAATATTTTTGAAAAAATAAACGAGTCGTACGAATAATATGAAAAATGATTTGAGTTGAAAAATATTTTAAATGAGTATTTATTTATCGTTTGTCATTATTTGCGAGTTGATAACTCTATATAAACTTATGGAGATAGGTATGCCTCCTCTTTTCAAGTACATATGTATTTAAATTTCTCCTTCATCGATAAGTTTCGCATCATTTTTTTCGTTACTATTCAAGCTTCGTTCATCGTGGTCCTAATAGTCTGTATGCTACTCGATGCTATTCGGCACCATTGGCTAAAACATCGGTAGTAACGATCACGTGATTGTTGTGATTTTGCTGTCGGTTTTGGGCATTAACATCCTTCGCTGGAGCAGGACGACCGGCAAGGAACGCTGCGAATTGTTCCTGTCGAAAAATCACCAATAAGTATAAAACGATCGACGTGATGAGACACGAAGAAGACACGAATGATTGGAACTTGAAAAAATCATCAGCGACCAAACTTACCAGTATAATGTTTGTCGTGGAACCAAGCCTCAGGATGGCAGCACGAATCATGGAAACTTGAGACACAGCCTTGTCCCAAGTATCGGCAACTAGTAACATCTGTGAAAAAAAATAAATCCATATACTCTGATAATATTTATGAACGAGTGATAAAACAGGCCCGCGGTTTGCAGCCATCGTTCTCTCGCTATCAGCATTCTTATCTTGTTTTGATGATAAGTATCAAACCCAACTTCTCCCGTCAATTTTATAATTGCTTTTTCATATTCTGTTAACGAATGATTACCAATCACTCGTATTAATCCTCATTCATTTGAGTGAATCTGGTAACCTTTTAACTCACCTTTAACGTGGCCGAAACCACATCCAAAAGCTGATGCGAAGTGAGTACCAAAACTCTGGCGAGACGTCTGGGAGCTCTGGATGCGATCGTCGTAGCACCGTTTACGAGATGGACAATTCGCCGAGCAGATTCTCTGGTCAAAAGGACCAGGAGTTGTTCGAGCGTCGCTGGACGCTCCTGATTTTCTGGCTCGGGTAGACTGAGCGTCCCCCACAATTCTCGGGCCTTTTGTAAAGCCAGTTTTGGGTCAGTTGCGATCTGAAAAACGATAATGATCGGTGAAAAAATTCACCATGAATCGTATAAGATATACGATATTTCCTGAACTCACCAGCTCCGCAACGTATAGAAGCACGTGAATGCACTCAGTGCCCTGTTCTTTCAAAGCACGAGCTTCGGCAACGGTGCGACGTGTTAATCGACGCTGAAGCTTTCTTGAAAATCTAGCCCCATGGTGAATTGTTCTTGCCGTTTTGCTGACCCCTTCTGTAGGCTTGGGGTCCGAATTTGCTTGATAAAATAAATGAAATATCGACTTAGAGTCAGGCGAAAAAACCGGCCAAATGTTTCCTCAATTACTTCTAAATAAATACAGAAATGATCATTACTTGTCTCAGTATTGTCGGAAACCTTATCTGCTGGGTCGGGGGGTAAGTATCGGTCAACGTACTCTTCGGCGACGGTCAGGGCTCCGTCGAGTCTATCTGCAGCCAAGTCTGCGGCGTCGCTACCCATTTGCTTGACACTACCAGCTCGCATTAGAACCGAGTTAACGAGTCGTTTGCTGACAAATTCCCTTGTGTTGGAGTACATCTAGCGATATTTATAATAATTACATACGTTAGGTGGTTTCGGTTTTATTAAAAATTCTTTGGCTATACTTTCGCGAGTGAAATAAAACTCTTCGAAACACGCATGGGAGACCGCAGATAAGATATATGATCGCTATTATGCGGTCGGTGGTCAACTAGGCTTGAGAGAATATCGCGAATATACTGAGAAATTGACTTATTACAATATTAATTATGAAGAAAGAAATTTCTGGCTGATATAATGCATGTATATTGTATATATCTTACGAGCTGAGGGGGAAGATTTAAGGCAGGAACTCTTTCCTCGACTATGTTTATCCCCTTGCAGAGAATCTGGTCCACGGTGGTGATCGGTCCGTTAAATACTAGCAGAGCTGGTTTAGCGGCAGCTGTTGCCGCGGCAAGAGATTGCTCCGCAGTATCGAGGCTCCAGTTCACGAGGGAATTCGATCGCTTTATTTACAGAGAGTTGCGAAATGCGAAATGCGAAATGAGATAACAATTGAATGAATTCGTATAGACATCACGTGGCATTCATTGTTTTCAGCTCTCCATAATGAGACTTCATTAATTTATTAATCCGCATCGAGAAGCGTGTGTGTTATAAACGGAGCTTTTTACATCGCAATATCTTCTCGACGGGTCAAAGCACAGCACATGCTTATATGCCGCGTTGCAGTCTTTTATTATTTTTAACTTCTACGTATAAATTAATATAATATATGGGGCATTGCGTGTCTAATCGAACGTTCAATTTATCTGACCCCTCCAGATTTCCTCACCATAATTCACGGCCGAACTACCACTTTGGAAGATATCGTTCATGATTTTTGTTCTTTGGATTTTTTTTATTCGAACCTTATCGTTTTCATAACCATTGGGAAAATCGGGTCTCTTTATTCATTCATTTTTTGGATTCACTTAGGCCGCACATCAATGCTCTGAGATAAAAGTTTTCGTCTTTTTACAAACAATTTACTGTGTTTATTTAATCAATGCCGATTATGGCTGACTACGTCATCTCGACATTCGCGAGCGATTATGAACAGACTAGTTTTAGTGTGAATCTGAAGCTTTGCCAATCGTGCCTTTTCCTGCGATCTCTTGAAACAGAAATTTGAAATGAATCCCCGTGATCGCTCGATGTATACCCCTGTGAATAATTGTTACTCCTAAACTACTCCGCAGCCCATGAAAAAATCTGCAAACAATATTCGGGGCTGAGAATGAAATTTCCTAGGTAAGACGCTTTTTGCTACGAGCGATTTTACTTCAAAATTTTGGGTAAAACTGCAATTGAATGCGCAGGATAATTCACAAAAAATTCACCCGACCGAAGTTCATTCAAAGCAAAGTACTTTTTGCATTGGTGACTTGGTCGTCGAGCTACGTGAATCTGTAAAATAAATGATTGACAAAGATCTGACTTTCGCGATGGTTGTAATAAAATCATGAATGGTATTTCGGGTGTGAAAAATTGTAAGGAAATCGGCACGGAATACCTCATACATATTCAAATGAAGAATAAATTACGCATATTGTGCTCACAAATGAGTCGTCCGTTAGTGACATTAAATTAATGATGATAATTATACGTGACCGCAGATGGTTACGCAACTGCATAAGATCAAAGTTTAAATGTGGAATACGAAGACGAACTTCTTACGAAAGATATGTCTCGGTGGGGAACGGCAAGGAGAAATAATATTAGAAAAAAATAAGTGAATAAATAAAAGAGTACTAGGGCGAGAAATAACGTACCTTGATCTTCTCGTAAACATTTCCAGCTACGTTTATCCCACTCTCAACAATCGGCAGACTAGAAATTCGTGCGACACACTCGAATTGTTGGACCTCAGAGTGCCTCCTCCTAGCGTTTGATCTTGTCATCCTGGGAAAAAAACTGTCGAGTCAGCTGAATGATTAGTAAATAAAATAATGAATGCAGTTGAGATGCATGGTGGATATTAGACAGAAGCGTTTTCCACCATCCCAATTAATCAACGCTTTACACTAAACTCTACCCAACCCACTTTCTCAACTTTATGCTATTCGTTGGTCGGGCCCTTATCAATCAATCCTTACCTGATCAATTCGCGAGTGCGAAAATCTATTGGTGACTCGCTGATCGCGGAGTGGTGGAAGAAAGGCGTCTGTGTTTCGCTCGAAGACTTGCGGACAACTGCACGACGCAGCTACGTCGAGCATAATACAGATATCTCTTTGGTCTGACCTGTGACCGTTGTCGATTAAATGGTCCAGCGAGTAAAATGTACCACGAGATGAACACGGACTGCAATCTAACTCCATGAGAGCGGGGTATCAGGCTCTATAGGTGTCGCGGATCGCAACCTCAGCTATAAGAGTCGTTCCATTCTAATGATGAACACGTAGCATGAAATCCGAACTCTTGTAAATTGATATATGTATAGACACGCTGAGAAAGTCTGTTGCCGATTTTCACCGAGTAATTATCGAGTTAGCGCAGAAAAATGTATAGGATTTCATTCAGCCCTGACCATCGGTGACATGGCATCATTTGTAATGCATCGATCATAGCAACTGTATTGTTCTCATAGATTAGATAGTAAAGATTTCAGGCGATTCTCGAAGTTGAAGATCGCGTTTTATTGGTGAAAAATATTATCGGTTCAAAACAAACTCCCGGTTCAAGTGATGACTAACGAGTAGGTACTTAGAGAATTGATACTGTAGCACCGGGGTGACTTCATATGTTGAATCGTAGAGGCAGAAAGATTCAGCGATTTCGGATTTCTGATTTCTGATACCGCGGGAAATTCCCTGGGGAGAATTCGGCGAAATTTCCGATAAAATATTCACCCTACCTGAATAAATGGAGATGATGCCATTCCCCAGAAATATAAGATGATATTCCATGTGGCAGACATGTAATTTAGCGTGTGAAAAGAATAGGAAAAACGGAAGCTATCAGAACCAGACATTTTAATAGCATTCAAAGTCCAGATTATTGTCGATACTACTTTTCTGTGCAATCTAGCATACCATATAGTAGACACACTCATTATTATGAAAATTAACAAAGAAGATTCATCGCGCTAATTAGCTCTAGATATTTCCACTAATTAGCAGCTTCATTTTCAATATTATTCCTATATTAGTACTTAATCGCAGATTACAACTCGGTCAGAGGCATGAGAGAGATGATCGAGAATAGAGATTCTCGATTCCATTGTCAAGAATCTTCTGACATCTCTTGAATATGCATGATTTTTTTTCCTCCCTTCAGGAATTCTGCAACAGTTGTCTTGCAGAAAAAGCGCGAAATGCACACCGGAACTGGCTGATGATAAGATAAACGACATTCCTACGTTCCGTGTCGCCTTTCGATATATCTAGATAACCCCCGAATAATTCCCCGTCGCCTTGAGGCGATATCATCGATATCAATAGCCGGTGAAACCATTATCAAAGCTTTGTTTTACGTAGGAGAATCGTTATCGCTGCGTCCTGTGACCATTTGCGATAACATTGCTAGTCAGATTTATTGTGTCAAGGTGTATGGTGTTCGCAATTTTCTCTACCATTTCCTCTATTTGGATACGTAATTACAAAGGTGAGAAATCATAGTTTCAGCCGATTTTCTATAAAAATAATATTCATCGCTCGATTCTAGTCGGGACAGAAACTTTTTTGAGATAAGATAACAAGTCGACTTGCCATTTATTGGACAAATGTAATTTGTCGAAATTTTTACTACGTCGAAGACGATAATTGTATCTAGACATTTTCTTCCCGTTACTAACTCTGCGTATATTTTTACACTATTTTATCGTTCCTCTGATAACGAATTTTCATTCTACACAATTATAGCGATTGATTGATCAGGCAGGAAGCGAGAGTCCATCACATGTGATTATTTCTGATAATAAAATACACCGTTTCGAAAAATAGATACAGCATTTCCAATATTTTTCAACCGGAGGAATCACGCAAGGGTTGCATATAACACAATCACCAACACCATGGAGGCCGAAGTATATCTCGGTCTGTTTTTAACCCTTGCTTTCTGCATCGGTACCAGTACAGCGGGTGAGTTTTTTCTTTGTTTTTTTGTCTAACATTATGTTATCGCTGAATCCACTATCGACTTCATAACACTTACTACGTGTTATCGTTTCGTTTTTGAGAAAGTAAAAAAAAAATTAAATTAGAAAAAAAACCCTTGATTAGAACAGCTTGAACAGAGTTAAGTATCACAATGCAGTTATCCCTCAATTTCAATACTTGGAGGATTATTCCATGGACGAAACTCTCCTTTCATCTACACAGGCGAGAGGATAGAAGAAAAATGACGATTTTATAATTCGTGGATTTTTTTTTAACAGATTGGAGTACACCGCCATTCATAGCCCCGGATCCCATCGACGACACGGTACAGTTCCTAGGATACAGCGTGCCCCTTGAGCAAACTAACATCGAATTGGATGAAGAAGTCACCTACAACGTCATCATTGCACAGCTTGCTTACAACGGTTGATACTTTATCACACAGTTACTTATACGACCAAAGATTAATGGATATTTGAAATGTATATTATAAACGGTTTACTCAATATAGGAACGGATACTCCGTACTTGGGTGGCTTCAGCGATAGTGGACAATCGAACTTGCTCCTCGGAGCTACATTCGAAGAAAATGATTTGGGGGTCTGGCAGCTGGTGATCACCCAGCCCCAGGATTATGAGACAGCGGCAATGAAGGCATACAGGTTCATGGTTGCGGCCGGCGATCGAAGCCACAGAATCGCACTGAACATTATAAACATCGATGATAATGCCCCAGTCATTCAAGCGGATAGCCCAAGCTGTTCTGTCGAGGTATAATATACTTATTTGCAATACATGCATAGATACCTATCCACACGTAAGCATCAGGCGATGAGATTAGTGATATTCTTCGCAATAACAGCGATTGTATCATTCGTGATATGCTTTATAGCTGCGCAATATTGTCCACAATGTTACGCGATTCGAAGCTTCGTATATTTTCTCGTTTTTTCGAGACTTGATCGGATTTTGAATTTCAGGAAAACTGGAGCGGACTAACGAATTGCTCCTTCTTAATCTCGGACGCAGACGGTTGGATCGACCAGGTTACACTCGCGATAACCGCGACTGTGAGTCTCACATTCGATTCTGTTGGGAGAAAGTTTTAAAAAATGTGCAATGATTCGATTCTATTTCACAGCCGACGAGTGGCACTGGTAAATTCAGCATGGTGACCGAGGAGATCGCAGGTACCACGATGCAAAAAAGAGCATATCTACAAATTGACGAAGAACTTGATTACGAAACGATAAGTATGTACTTGCTGAGCATCGTGGCGACGGTGAGTGTTTAGAAAAATTCACAAATTTCGCCCAATCACCTACGCCCTGAAAATTATAGATTAATTAATACCAATACCAGTGTCAACGGTATATCGAAGAACATTCAGACATTTTGATTAATGGAAAATCTGATTAGTAATTCGTATCTATACCTGTCGCGCTATTTTTAACAACTCTGAGCCTTGATTATCATCGGTAAATTGATCGTCGTCGTACCTCTATTTTACGATTCAATAAAAGTATCATTTTCGGTGGTATTTTCGATGCGCAAAAAATATCGCAATGTTTTTTAAAGGATGGAGCCGGGAACCAAGGAAATACATCGTACCTTGTACAAGTTATCGATATGCCAGACGAGCCACCGAGATGGACTAACATATTTTCGGCTGAAAATATTCTGGAGAAATCGACGAACGTAAGTGTCATGGGCAAAGCAATGATTACTGTAAATTAAGCATCGGTTCTGACCTCTTGATTTTCACAGTATTTCGAGGTCTCAGCAATCGATGGTGACATTGGAATCAACGCAGAGATTAGCTACAAGATTATCGCATCTGACGGTAAGTGACATAATTAATGAAAAAATTTGGAGTCTGACCATTGCGATTTTGCGTACCCCTGGGGACCAATGAATCATCTTTGTTACAGGGGAGGAAGAATACTTCGTAGTGGATTCCTCGACGGGTGCAATCACGATAAATCCAATTGACCGGGACACCTTGGCCAAGGAAGTTTTCAGGTTCATCATAGTGGCGTATGAAACTCTGGACGAAGAGTCCGCGATCAATTCAACGATCATTATCATCGTTGAAGACATAAATGATCACATACCCGAAGTCTCGCCAGATGTACTGGCCATTTCAATGCTTGAGGAAACTTACATGACGTTATCGTTCAACGAGTCAATTATGATCACAGATCCAGATCTCGTGAGTGTTGTTCCAAATTTTACGTTCTAATAATATAGGTGTGAGTATGAGGATTCAATTTTGTGATTGATAAGCGATAATAAGTACAGGAATAGACGCAGAGTATGAATGTCTTTGGTGAAAGTTTCTCTTTCTCCTTCTATTTTTCGTTGATAATCCAATTTCCGTGCAGGCCGAGAACGCTCAATTCAATGTAAAACTGACAGACAATTCAGAGTTCGGATGGAGTTCAGCCTTTTTAATCATACCAAGCAGCGGCTACCAATCCGGCACCTTTACAATATCTGTGATAAACTCTTCTGTGTTGGACTACGAGGATGAAAACTGGAGGAGCATGACTATTCAGGTGAAAATCGAACAGTATTTTTGCCCAGAAATGAGGTAAAAAAAGAAAACTAACATTCTCTATCCTAAATATCTCATCAGATCGTTGCAACGGAAGCAGCAAACACCTCGCACATCGGGACAAGGGATATCACAATCGATCTGATCAATTGGAACGACGAAATGCCAATTTTCGAAAATTCCGCGCTGGTAGTAGAAGTCCCAGAAGACGTTGAGATCGATTATCTAATCGCGACAATGCTCGCAACCGATCGTGACATCGATGACGAAGTGACGTTAGTATATCGAGTTATTTAAACCAAGGACTGATTTAACTCTGCTGAAATTTTCGCCAATTTTCATCAACGCTTTGAACCTTCCCAATTGAACAGACACGCGATAGTATCCCAAAGAACGTTAACTATCGACGCAGTGACCGGCGACATCACAACAGCCCAGGATGGAGCACTAGACTACGAAACCATCCCCGTAGTAATTGTCCAAGTTACAGCGACTGATCTGGGAGGTCACGTTTCGTATGCCACCCTAACGATAAATGTTATTGACGTGAACGACGTTCCACCGACGCTGACAATGGTGAGTTTACAATCCATTTGCAATATATTATTCGATGAATTTCCTTCTCCTTGTCAGTCTACACGTAATCCTGAAATTTTTCTTTCGTTATACGACTAGCCACGAATCAACCCATCGATCTTCGAGGAGGGAGTCACTGGGGAGGAAGTGAACACGACGATATATGGAACGGATGTCGACACCGACGCTTATCTCACCTTCAGCATCGACTGGGCTAGTTCGTACGCGTACAAGAGTGGTGTAATCGTAGACGAACACGTGTACACGGGGTGAGTATCAATAAATTGTTATCCGGGTCTCGTTCACTGAACATAGAGTATGCGGAAATTTTGATTCCCGGACTGTAACCCGTGCGGAAAATTGATACGTGTGTAAATCTTCCGCAGTACTTTGGACGTGGTGACTTCATACCCAGAAGATAACACTTTGTACGCTGAAGCGACATTAGTGGTGACTGGAAGACTCGACTTTGAGCAATTCGACATGGTTTACCTCACGATTGTGGTTACAGATGAGACAACTGTTCACAACGATAATAGCACTTCTGGTAAGTACTAAAACTCAATCTGGAAATCGGCCAGCTCATTATTCCTACCCTACATTTGCATGACCTACTAATTGATCTCGGCATTCCTGATTAACGATATACTGACTCTTCCAGCTCTACTAACTCTTCTCATCCTCGATATAAACGATAATGCGCCGATATTCGAGGCACATACTGCAATGAGTGTTACTGAAAACCAGGTATCTGATATACTGATTGGAAATGTGCAAGCGACTGACGCTGATGGTCCTGGATACAATGACGTAACATATTCTATAAAGTAAGTGTATGTACCATGTATGTACCAGCTGCGACGTGGTCTCTACTCTGCACACTTGTTACAAATTCGGATTCGTGATGTGCAATACTTAATACGCTATTGAATGATTGCATGACACTCCAGGCCAGTAAATGATACCATCAGTGACCTGGTATGGATAAATTCAACCACCGGAGTGATAAGGACGTGTACAAGTGGCGCCATTGACGCTGAGGTCTACGAATATTTGTATTATAACGTTACTGCCTCGGACGGGACTTGGGACACTGTATTGCAGGTGAATTTGCGATGATCTTTCAACACCGGGTTTAATTTCTTATTTTTTTTTTTCAATAAATTATTGCGACTCTTCTAGCTCGAGATTTTTGTCACTGATCAAAACGACGAGATACCTTATTTGCTGACTGACGAGTTCAACTCGACAGTTTACTTGAGGGAAAAATCAGAGGACGGAACTTCGATAGTGACCGTATCTGCACGCGACAACGACCGGACGTGTGGGTAGAAAATTCGGGAATTTTTTTTTTCGGTGCAAAGACATACCGATCAAGAAATGAAAACTGATTAACGATTAACGAATGATTCCAGCTCCCTACAACAACGTATCGTATCTGATCAACACAGACTATGGTTCACTCTTCTCATACTTCAGTATGGGGAAATATACGGGGTTATTGGAGGTGGCATTATCTGACGGATACACCCTCGACCGTGATCTTGGAACCCCGACTTTCACGGTGTTCTTGACACTCAGAGACAATTTCTTAGACGAAGGTGTAACATGTAGGTATTGAAATTCATTATCGGTCGGAAATTGATTTGATCAAATAAACTATGTCACAGGGAACAGCAATGCGATTGCCACAAGCGTCACCGTCATTCTTCTCGATATTAATGACCAAATTCCAAAACTCCCTGAACTATCTAATCCTGCTGCGAGTGTTTCAGAAAACAGTCAAGCTGTGAGTATACTTCCGACGAATAATCTCATTTGGTAATCAAATTTTACCAAGCATTTTCCATTCTCAGGGCATTCTTGTCCTGACGGTAGTCGCAACAGACCTCGATGAACCGAACACTAATAACACCAGAGTATTCTATGAAATACTCAGCGTCACACCTAGCGACACTACCACAGTTCTCGACGAGGATTGCACAACACCTTTCATAGTTGAAACGCAGAATCAAACCGATGCATTGATATACACAAACTGCAATTTGAAAGGCTACTATGGTACCTGGGCAATTGAATTATACGTGAGTTGAATAAGACCATGGGGTGAAACGATTTTCAAAAATCATGTCTGTCGCTACTCGTTGAATTTTAAATCTTCATCCGCTCCAGGCTCAAGATTTGGGGACAGATCCTTCATCACAGAACGATACCAAGACCTACAACATATTCATCGAGGACTACAACTACAATGACCCAGTGATAATTAGCCCAGTTTCTGGACGAAGTGTTCGTCTAAGTCGGGTACGTGACCAAATTAAGCAGCTGTACCGAGTTTATTCTCACGAATGGATAAACTTGTCATAGGAGAATGTAACTGACGTCAAATGAGTTTCTTTTCAACTTTTCCAGGCTCAAACCGCGAACTCACAACTTTACTCTTACGATCTGACTCTCCTAAGTGACTTCGAAGCTACAGACGAAGACAGTGGGGATAGTGGAACCGTAACGTTCGCTCTCACCGGTCCAGGTAATTATAAGAATCCATGAATTGACTGTTCGGGATAATCGTGTCTCTGGATGTCAAAGTTTAATCTATTTCAGAGTCTGCTCTTGAGTACTTTACCCTCGTATCAACCGGATCCGGTACGGCTCAGCTCCAACTTTCGACGGTACCAACCGACCTGGAAGATAATTACATATATCAGGTGAGTGGCCTTGATTCTGAAAGGCGACCATGGTATGGTAAAAAATGAACGGAAATTTATTCCATCCATGCTCACGGCTGGTTTCAGATCGAGATAACGGTGACTGATGGTGGAACACCTAGCCGTACAACGACGCAAACGAACACAGTCATCTTCATCTCAACTGAAGGTCCTGAATTCGAAGACAACGAGTGGACTGCTTGGTTCCAAGAGAACACTACTGGATTAGGAAGTTCGGTTACCATACCAGAAGCTGTAGACATGGTGAACATTGACGTCGACGAAACAGACTTGGTCCCAACTTACTACTACTTCACTAGCACCGGTGATTTAAATTTCACGTATTTTCATAGCCATGTTTGGAGGTCGATTTTCGCTTCTCAACATTCTATTCAATTCCAATCCACAGATGGTGATATGTCGCACTTCAGTCTGGACAAAGAAACGAGAGAACTTACTTTGGTCAGCATGTTGGACAGAGAAGCACAAGAAACGCTTACGTTGTACGTCGTTGCTACAATAAGCGGGGAAGGCGCCCCAGAGAGTCCTCGAGCCAAAGCTACTTTGACCATCACCATTATAGTACGTTTCACTAATTCACCCATAAAAATATTCCATGAAAAAAGTTGACTTTTAACATCCGTAACATAATCATTCGTAGGTAGTTGACGTGAACGACAATCCTCCTACTTTTAACAGCAGTGCATATTACGGAGGTATTTCCCCGGAGGATACTATCGACAAAGAAATTCTCACGGTTGCTGTAAGTATCGGGTCTCCTCCAGAAATTTAATTCCCAACTTTTAAACACTTAAACTTACTAATCAGGCCACTGATCCTGATCTGAACGAGACCCTGACGTACTACATCGTGGACGACAGCATGGCCTATTCGGACAGTTCAATTGCATCCATACAAAATCCGTTCACATTAGATTCGGAAACTGGAAGTTTGACGCTCCGGTTCGTCCCGCTTTCCACTATGGCGGGTTTCTTCAACTTCAGTATCGTCGTTTTAGACGCAGGTGAGTAACGAGGATCGATTCATGACTTGGTGTGAAAGAAAAAAAAAGTATTCCTTATTCATGGGGATAATAATTTCAGTCAATCATACGGACACGGCTAATGTGAAGGTGTACGTTATCGCAGAGAGCAATCGCGTCGAATTCACATTCCAAAATACCCTCACAGAAGTAACCGGGGAAAACGCTTTCGTAAGTGATCTTGGGCTCCAGGAAGAAATAAAATTACTACCATTTTTATCTATCAAATCAAACTTTCAGGTAATCTCTTCGTTCACAAACGCCTTTGGGTATCAATGCAACGTCGACTACGTGCTAAAGGCTTTCGACACCGATGGTGTAACGAGTCTTGACAACGAGACAATTGTTACCACTCATTTCATAAACGGGGATACGAACCTTCCCGTCACTTCCGACGTTATTATTCTGTAAGTTTATCCTGTGTCTTTTGAACCTTGACAAAATACCTTATGAATCTAAGTCCTGAAAGGTATATGGTACTCTTTACAGAGCATCAAGCGATTTGCAGACTGTTACCGATCTAAAAGTCACTCTGCTGACCAGATCTTTGAGACTAGTTGACCTACCCACGTCTGGTTCCTCTGCAACCAGCAGTGTGGAGAGCATTTTGCAATCTGTTCTCATAATTCTTTGTGTGCTTCTCTTCATATGCTGCATCGCTCTTCTCACGGCTTACATTATCAAGACCAAACGGTAAGTAAGAATATGAAAGCTCGGTGAAAGGACTTGTTTCTTGTTATTGTATCGATACTTGCAATTTATTTCTTTCTTTTCCATCATTCACAATTCCAGGCTAAACGATCGCCTGGACAGATTGGCGGTTACCAAATTTGGCTCTCAGAGTTCCGGCTTGAACCGAATCGGAGTCGTACCAACGACTAACAAATTTGCTATCGAGGGATCCAACCCGATGTGGAATACGCAGGAGAAAGTCCCAGAGGATGGGATCAGGTATACAAATTGAATCATATTCAAATCTCTGTTTGTCACATTTTCCATGATAATTTCACGGTTTATTTTACAGTCAGTACAGCAACGACTCGGATTTAATTGGTATTGAAAATCACCCAAATTTCTCCTTCTCTAACAACGCGTTCCCAGAAGCTAATGACTGGCAGAACGAACGGAGGGTAAGTTTTCTATCCAGCCCTTTGAAAATTTCGACTTTTTCTCTCGTTTTTTTTTTCTTTTTTAATCGTTGTACGAATGAGAAGTGTTTGTTAAATTTTTTGATACTTTACAGGGTAGTATAAATCCAGTGATGGCTAATCACCTGGACCCAAGACGACCAAGTCGTAATCCAATGGCGTTAGGGCAAACCGACAGAACTGTACCAACAACGGAGTTGTGAGGGTATTTGAAATAGGAATGTAATTAGATTTGAAAAATGATTGGACTAGAGGTGAATTAGTTGGGTAGAATATTATGTTTAACGAATAAGTGTATAGCCTCCTCCCCATCTAATTATACACAATAAATAATTAGATTATTGGGAAGCAGCAATATAATACTCTCTATACCGTTGATTTTTCTCCTAAGTACCTATATAGTCGTTAATAATATATATGATACCTAAATATGTATATTCATAATCTTTACGGAGTCTATAAACAATAAATATGACTGCAGCAGGCGTTGGTAAACGTGATATATGTATATAGTCAGTTAAGAGAATAAATATCGTTGTAAATATAAATTTGAAAACATTCATGTAAATATTATATTTTATTAATAAAATGAAGAGAAAGGGTTTTGTCGAAATACCAAGGTATAACTAACGTCTCTAGAATAAAAAGAGAGGAATAATAAAAGAGAATATAATTCTATAATATTGCGTCTGAGAATTAAAACCGAATAAGATATTCACTATTTTTCAACGGTATGCATGGATGGTTAAAGATCGTGATATCGTGAGGAAGTTTTGATAAATGATTACAAATTCGTTTTGCTTTTTTTCTTGTTTTTTTTTTTTTTGTTTTTCTCTTTCATTTATGTATATAATTATTTATATCATCAATTATAATGAATATATAGTTATGTACAATATTGAATCTCATTCTTTAACAATAACATCAACAACATGATTAAACAACGTTCCTCATTGGTACACAAATTGTAAATGTACAGATAAAAAAGCATTAGATGAGGTCAATGAGGCATTGAAGGTGCAGGCAAGCACGCCGCGCGCCTTATTATTTTTAATGTATTTTTTTTTGGTTTTTTTAATTTTTTTTTTTCCCCTTACTTCTCTCTTTCCTCTTTGTTTTATACATTATATAATATAATGACCATATAATTTATATTCAAATCATTTTCATTTTCATTTTCGTTATCATTTTTCTTTTTTCCTTTTTGTTTTAGATACATACGTCATACATACACGCAATTATATATATATATATATATATGTATATGCCCCACGAGCGCATGTTATATATATATATATATATATATGTATATATAATATACACGAGAATGTGATAATTAGGGTGATGAATTTGATTGGATTCGGTGCATGAATTAATTATTTTTAAGATAGTGCACGAATAAATTGTATTTCACAAGGAGCCAATAAAGCTTCACTTCACAGTTTTAACCAACGATTCTAACATCAGTATCTAGGTATATTATTATTAAATCCGAATAGTTATTCTCATATAGTATTTAGTATATATATTATTATATATACCATATTTAGTGTACGCTGCAGGAATTAGTATACAACTGTATAAACAATTATAATTCCTACCTCATCTTACATAATTCGAATAGATATTTTGTTATTTAATTTTTTAATTTTTTATTCTTTTTTCATTAATTTTTTTGCTTATTTCACTTTTAAGGAAGTGCTTGTTAACTAAATTGACACGAGACAATCAATATATTAAACTTAACAGACTAAGTTTGAGTAATAATTTTGATAGAAAAAAAGAAAGAAAATAAAGTGATTCTATGTAAAATCAAATCTTTGTTGTACTTGAATTAAAAAATGGAAAAAGAATATATAATACATATAAAAGATGGATATATATTTTTTTTTCTTCTCTTTTTTTCTTGTCTTGTCGTTATACTAGCCGGGCACACGTAACAGTATAATTATTAAGCCATGTATGGACGTTTTTAGATGTGACCAATTTTGACTCGTTGTAACATACAATATTGTTCATTATGTAAAATACTACACGTATAATGGGCATTGGCAATTTAATGAACGATTTGCGTAACACTAATGCATGGAGTAAGATAATTCGATCGAGATAAGAGAATTTAATTAATTGATCAATTAATTAATTCTTATCAAAATAAAACGAAAATAAAAGATAAAATAAAAAAAACGCGATATAGGTGAAAAATAATGGGTATTATTTTAATCAAGGGCGGCAGGGGGGAGACAAAACGACCGTGGATTATTAATTTGTATTTTTTTTTGTAGTAACACACTATGAAAAAATAAAATAAAATAAAAACTAGCAGAATAAGGACGAAATAAATCGATCTCTTATGCACAGATATATATGTATGATATATATATACGTATTACAGCTGTTATAATAAATGATACATACAGTCGTTCTGTTTCCTCCAATTTTTATTTTTTTTTCTCAATAATAAATCGATTGCGTTATGTATGAAAAATTGATTGTAAATCGTCAATTTTCTCTTATCTCAATAAAATTACTTTCTAACTATATAATATCATACAATGATAACACGAACTGCAGTGGCAGTGAACAGTGCACGTGGATATTGCAGCAGTAGCAGCGCGGGTAGCGGCAGCAGCAGCAGTTTATACACGTTATACATATACGAACACGGCAGCGTCTACCACAGCTAGTTTGTCTTTAATCAATTTTCATTTTTTTTTCTTTTTTTTTTTTAATTTTTCTTCATCAAGTTAATATTTAGAACAGTGACCGAGCACAAATTTGGCTCCGTGTCGATAACACATGCGTTTTGAATTTCTCTTATATATAATATATGTATATGCATATGCATATGCATACGGTATAGCCGTGTATGTCTGTATACGTAAGTGGGTTTTATTCATTTCTATTTCTGTTCTTATTTTTTATGTCTGTCCGTATGTGTGTGTGTGTGTGTGTGTGTGTATGTGCATATATAGGTATATATATTTATATATAGTATATGTCTTTCTATGTTTTTTATACATATATCCATTCGTGAGTTTCACAAAAATATATAAAAGAGAAAATGTCTTGATGAGGGTTTTTTTTTGTTTGTTTATTTTAATTATTATTATTATTATTATTATTATTATTATTATTAATATTATTTTTTTTTGTCATTTTTCTTCCTTTTTTCTTCTTCTTTTTCTTTCTTCTCTTTTAATTATCGTTATTATTTGTGATTAGTAAGTATATCGATTTACTAAAAATTGTGTGGAAAAGGGTGTTTTTTTTTTTTTTTTTGTTTTTGGTTTTTATATAATATTTTTTTTTTTTTTCAATTTTTTTCTTTTTTTTTTTCTTTAATCGTACTTAATTATTTATATAATCCTGTACAAAGTGCTTGATTGAGAGAGTATTTTTAGTTAGTCGTAAACAAGACACACGAGGTAAGATTGCATTTAGTCCCGCACTTGAGTTCACTTTTAACTTTTGCTTTTTTTTTCTTTCTTTCTTTTTTCTTCATTTATTTATTTGTTTATTTATTTATTTATTTATTCCTTCTTGTATGCTTTCGTTTTTGCTTTGTGGCACATTTAATATATATTAATGTATATTTATACATATATCTATATATATGTTACACATATACACACATATATATATATATATATATAAGTATAAATCTCGTTTTTTTTTTTTCTACTCTTTTTCTTTCCCCATTTGCTTTATCGCAATATTCTGCGCTTGCACACTTATCTACAATATCGCATCGGAACTATTATATCTTTAAATCTCTTTTAGATAATGGCAACTTACTTCTTATCACTATACATACACATATTATGTAAAGTGTATATAGTATACGTCGCATGATTAACAGTAGTCAAATAATCGGATATACTACACAATATAGAGAACAGAAGTGAAACTAGAAAAGAAAAAGAAAAAAGAAAATACGTAATCCCACCTATCACCGCGGGTAAATGGAAAAATGAAAAATTCCTTTTTATTCGTTAAAAGCTTGCAACGAAAAAAAAAATAATAAAAAAAAGTATATACATATATAGTCTCGAAAAATTGTGCACGTTTTCTGACAGGTTTTATTATTTGTTGATTATTTTTATTTTTTTTTGCTATTTCTACTATATATATAAATATATATATAGTAATTATTTATTTATTTGTCTATATTCAAATTTGTTCATTTTTCAATGAAATAATCACGTCTGTATTATATCCTGCAGTATATATATCATCCTTATACCGTTAATGCAAATACGATCGTTCGATAGATTCAGTAAATTGCCAATTCTCTATGATCATATATATTACCATAATATAATATATATATATAAATCATTCCTACAGTGTTTAACTAACTTTCAATTCATTTTTTTCTTTTCTTTTTTTTTCCTTTTTCTCGATACTATATATCTTATTCTCTCATTTTTATTTTCATTTTCATTTTCTTTATCCCGTCAGACATTTAAACCTCCAGCCTTTCCCCCGAAAATCACCAATTCCTCAGCATTACATCCTCATTCTTCTCTTTCAATTTCTCTTTCTTTCTTCGCCTCTTTCTATTTCGGGTAATTATTTAATAGAATTTTACTTTTTACACTGTCCATAGTCAACCTATTAATTATATATATATATATGTATATATATATACATACATACATATATATCTATATATATATATATATGTATTTTATCTTTTTATTATTAATATTCTATATAAGCTGTCCATAGAATCTCGTTCAGAGACACTTAGCAGCGTGTAGCAGCCCTCGGACTTATCGGTCTATCATGCCATATTCCCAGCATCTTTAATATATTTTTGAAAAAAACAGCAACAAAAAAAAAACAAAAAGAGGTAAGAAAAAAGAGAACCAAAAAAAGAAAATCAAGAAAAAAAATTCGACAAATCCAAAAAATAAAATAAAAATAAAAATAGATAATTATGCTGACGAGTGATGAACCAAAAAATAAAATAAAATAAAAAATTTGTATAACTTTTGACGATTGACGTGTTTGCAGACGCACGTATACCGGGGGGTTGGGTGTTGTCTATTACATGTATATGCGGTGTAACGAAACGTTGCAAAATGATGAATTTTCATGAAAAAATAAAAACAAGTCATTTTTCACTTGACCAACTATAGATGAAAATTCATGTGATAACGTAGGTATAATATAATAATGTGCGGTAAAGAAAATAAAAAAGAAAAGAAAAACGAAAGTATTTAATAATAATATAAGGGAAAGATTTTTCGGCATGATCTTAATCATTTTCGATTAGATGTAGGAGTAAGGTCCATCGGTGAGGGCGCTACACAGCAACAGTCAGGAGGCGTCATCTTTACCTCGTGCACCTCTGCTGGGTCTGTATTCCAGACCAGGGTCGAACTGCATTAAAACGAATACCTTTCGTCGAGAGAATGAGAAGAAATAATATCCGTCATTTTGTCATTTTTCAAGCTTTTTAATTAT
Source organism: Tenthredo notha (assembly GCA_914767705.2). Lineage (NCBI taxonomy): Eukaryota > Metazoa > Arthropoda > Insecta > Hymenoptera > Tenthredinidae > Tenthredo > Tenthredo notha. The sequence goes on along the minus strand of OU611914.1, from coordinate 237,985 downwards.
TTTTTTCCAATTTCAATCAATTTACCTGATCCGTAGGCAGTAGAGTGAAGTCATCAGGGGGATTGGTGATCACGTATCTTTTCGACGATGCATCGCACGATGAACTAGTGTCGCGAAACCTGTATTTTTTTTTGGTGAAGAAAAAAAATATTAGATAGCGTTCTTTTTTCAATCTTATTTTATTGTTTTTTTTTTCTTTAAGCTAACTAAAAATAACTAATAACAATAAGTATAATAATAATAATAATAATAATAATAATAATAATAATAATAATAGTAATAAACGTAATAGTAATAATAATAATAATAATAATAGCTGCAGAAACTAAAGACTAAATAAATCGGTGATCAAAATTCAAAAATGATATTTTTTGGATGGGCCAACTTACAATTTTCATTGTGTTGAATATAGATGCAAATTAACGCAAAATACAAAAACTGTGCGTGAAGAAAAATGAAAAGAGCAATTATATAGTATATAGATCATATAGTATATGTATATAATGTATATATATATATGCGTACATGTAGTAATAATAGAAAATCCAATAAATACCATCGAGGAAAATAAAGTCCGGTACCTGTACCTGTACAGACCAATGCACAGCATTCCATATGATTTTAATGCTGCGACAAAGAGGTCACCGTACTTGCCACCTTCGCCATACTGAGCCAATGGACCATCGTACAACGATATTTGTCCCACTCTGCACCGATCTCGATTAGATAAACTGTCCGCCGTGCTAAATTGACGGAGATTTCAAACAATTGAGGAAATTCGTTCTATTCACGTATTTGATTTCATGATTTTTCAATCTTTCGAAAAACTTGCCTGTATCCACCTCTCAGACCGGCACCTTCGGCTAGAATTAATTCCAATTCGGGTGTCGCACCTCCGGTGATGAGCGACCTGATTAACGTCAGCGCGTTTTGGTTGAAGTAAGTCTGGAACGATTTGCGATTCATTGATCACTCGATTATCATTGACCGCGATGACAGACATTATTTTCTCAATAAACTAACCGTCGACATGAGCGAATCCAAAACGCTTACTGCGAAGGCAGTACCACATGCGAATGGCTGGGTGAGATAAAGCTCCGTGTCCGGATCGTCGTCGTCGTCTTGATCGAGGAACTGTACATTGCTGTCATTGACCAGTTCTGAAATTGAAACGATGCGACGTGCGAGAATAGTAGAAAAATGATGAGGAAATGCAAAGGTGGACATTACTTGTTTCTTTATACTGTAACCTGGCCTCCACATTCACGCATAAGACGGTGGATAAAATTTGTTATTTAAACAGTTAACGAGGTAAGTAAAAAAATGTCAACCAGACCTGTTATCATCGGCACGTTAGCCCCGTAGACAGATCCTCGTCTCTGAAGAACAATCGGACTGCCAACTGCCGTGTGAATGAAAGAAACTCGTCAGATCGTCATCATCGTAAATAGGTAAGCAAACTTGGAATCTTTCTAATACATTACTATCAGATGGCTGAGGATTACCTTGGCTGAGGACGCCGATCGTATCGTCAAACGTCATTGCTTTAATATTTAAAGATGCGAGGATGGCCTCCTTGTCGGCGAGGGTAGGGTCATCGTTGCTAGGCACTTTAGCCGACAAAATGCAGCACATGTCGCAGAGATTAACATTTACGGCACGTAAGTCTGCCCTACTTAACGGCGAACCCTGAAAGGATGGGGAATAACGTGAGAGATCTGGTCGAGATCCTTCGAAGCCTGCGGATTTGATCTTCGACTCACGTTTAGAACTGATATTTTTGGTAAATTCTGCAGCATCTTCCATTCCCTACGAATGTAATCCACAGCACCAACTATGACTACGTGTTTAAGCTCGTGATAGTGAAAATTGGAAGCTCTTAATGGCATGACAAGGTTTCTCAGTCCGATTAGGGGTGAGTCTGGATCGGCGAATAGGCAGACAACCACGTGGCCGTTCAGGACCGTCATTGCCGCCTGGTTCCGATCGAGGATGCAGTCTTCGAGGTTTCGTGCCGGACTCCAATGAAACATCCCGGTCGAGTCGTACTTCATTTCCGTCTTTTCAAAGTCGAAATCTTTCGCCTGGTCATCGGCTATTCCTACCTGAAGTCCACCGTTGTTATTCACGTTGTTACCACCCGATCCTCGCGACGTTGGCCTGAAATATGTACGAGATTATCAGATCGGTAGAGAAAACTGATTCAAATAAATTTTGGAAAAAATTTCACTTTGCGATTTTCTTTCTTTCAACGCCAGACCACGTATCGCTATTTGGACCCAGCTGGTCGTGTGCTTGCAACCATCGGCAAATAAATACTCTGGCATTACTCATTTAATTATTGCACGATCGATTGCAATTCATTCAGTCTATTCGAATATGTCTTTAATTGATGAGAAAATATTTCATTATATTTGTACTATTTATGCAAAGATTCCTGATATGTTTGAAAAAATGGAACAGGTCCTTCAATGCAACAGGATTTTACGTTTTATACGTGTTAACGTTCAAACAGAGCAAATTCAATTACGTCTTTCGTCAATTTCCACAAACATAATTCCCGCATCGGGAAGACAGACGAGAAATTTATACGCGAAATGATGAATGTAGTCGTGCAGAAAGTGAGATTCGAGTCATCTGCCGTGTGGTGAAACTGTGATCTGTTCATTTTTTTAACTTCTTTCTTTTAAATGATTGTCATTAATATTTGACGGTAGAAATTTCTTTCGCATTAAAGCAGTAGCAAAGTTCTCAAAGCAGCTGACATGCGAAATAGCCATACTAGCGGTCATGCTAGTTTCTAATAGACTTAATTAGGGTAGCAATAATAATTATATCACATTTTATAATACAGTATACACAATAAAAAACAGTGTTAACAGCAGAAGCGTACATGAGTTTTTTGACTTCGTAGGCGAGATGGTAACCAGAGTATGCAGACTCCTCTTGCGGTCTGGAATCAGAAGGTGAGTGTACGTTGGCCCATCCTAAGTGACCACAGCTCTCTCTGTGATATCGAATTATTAAATTTATATTTATATATGCGGATATAGATAATCAATTGCGATCAATTTTCGAATATTTATTCTACGAACCTATCATTTCCAATCGATCATTATTATTCCTTGGGGAAAATATCGATTTATTATGTATATGGTTCAAGTTCCTTTTTCTGATTGAAGAAAAATAAAATAAGCTCATCATGCAGCTTCGCAATTTGGAAAATTCATTTGCTATTAATTTTGAATGTAAAATTTTTGCCATTAACAATAATCAAATAACTGATCGGCTCACTTTTGAGTAAATTAATGATGAAAAAAACTTTTGATTCTTTTGCTTCTCATTTGGCTTCGATTTATGAAACCGAGATTGTTGCTTTAGTCATAATTAAAGACATGGTATAGGAAGATGAAAAAAGAAAAAAAAATGATTCTGGATCGCGGCAAAGCTGTATATACCATTAGTGAGCTCCAAAGTATAAAACGCATAAAATATATTTGTGATTCGAAGTAGGTATTATCGCATGCTTTTATAATAGGTGCGATTAAGAATATAAGTGAGTTTGGCTGTTCGGTGCAGCAAATCGATATAGTGCACTCGTCGAAAATACGAAATTATTTTATAGGTCAAGGATTCGAGTAGATATATATTATAGTTAAGTATGGAAGAGTTTTAAAAGTAGATTATAACAGGTATGTATGTACATGTATATTCGTCTGTACAATTAGTTAGGATAGATCATCGTAGCTATATCCGTATGATATTACGGATAATAATCTATAGGGAGTGAGTAGAGAATCCAACGTGCACTAGATCAAGCATAATATTCGAGTTAGAAAATGTCGTATAACGATAGTAATAATATACAATATATATCCGCATCGAGGTAAAAGTCTCTATAAAAATGACGGGGGTTTCGTGTCAGGAGAAAATTAATCAAATATCATTTTACAGTTAATTTCAATTTAGTCGCAATTTTATTGACTGACTTATTTGCAAATTCGCACACGTATAGTTTAATCGAGTGTTACGACACAGGTGATTGGATAAAAAAAAATGGAAAAAGAATCAATTTTATTAAACACGTAGGTGAGTATGTACCGAATAATGCGATCCATCGTCACGTGTAAATTCATCTTGTGGTGTGAAGAAAAAAAAAACAAATATATACCTATATATTAACGTTTATGGTGACGAATGGGATAATTAATGAGTTATGTAACTGAATTGGAATGTGAAAATCGTGGATTGATTTACAAATCTCATACCTCTGATTGTACGGCTGATTTGGACTAGCCAGGCTATCGTTTGCTGTTCTGTTCACATTCGGCTTCACTTTGTTCACCTGCTTGGTCGAGTTCATCAGCGTCATTCCCACGGAATTTCGATGATTTCTCATCGCTGAAATACGGATGATGTTGGATTATATCGATTTATTCCGCGTAAATTATTGGAATGAAATTCCATAAGATCGTTTAAGGACTTTTAACGATACTCCAAAATCTTACCGTTAAGATCATCTCGTTCTCGGCTGATCTCACCTATAAAATGCACATACTGTATTAGCATGGAAACGGCAAATCCCCAATAATTTGACCAGCTAATTAATAACGAGCGACAATATCTTTAGCAGGCTTTAAAATAAGGGTGCGCCATTTCATCCCCCCGAAACGAACACACGCACACGCACACATAGAAATGCTGCTTAATGTGTATCCCTACAGTCCCATGCCAATCCTAGAAATTTGTGCTAAATAGTCATGATTATAGGGCACAGAATCAGGGGTAGGTACAGTTAAGCGAACCCAAGAAAATAATTTCAAGGTAACCAAAAGATAAAATGATATAAATATCTATGGCGCGGATGATATAATGACGGTGGTTTTAGGTGATTGTTTGAAAAAAAAATTAAGGTGGCCCCAAATTATAAACGAACTTGTCAAATATATCTCCTCCAATCTACCTATAATATACTCTAATTGGAATGCAAAACTAAATTCACAGTGTTTAATTGATTAATGACAATGAATTTTTACACCCAGGCTGATCGCGAACATGCATACAAGGTTTATCAATGATTATAAAATACAAATGAACATATTGGCATGCGTTGCACGAGCTTGAATATAACTGACTCTAATACAGTCGACGATTGATTGATTAATTAGGTAATAAATAAATTATTTATTCATTTATTTATTTATTGTCTACGATTCATGTCAGAATTTCATATCGACAAACAAATCTTCCGATCGAAAAATGTTGATAGTGTAAAAAATGAAAGAATATAAAAAGGAAAATGTAAGAGAGATTCGAAAAGTGATAATAAAGAAAAGAAGAAAAAGCTCGTGCAGTGATCTATACCAGTGCTTGTGAGCCAGGGAATAGGCAGGTGTGTCTCGAAATGTGATTATACATGTGACACACAAAATGAATCATAATACATTAATCGTATTTGGCATAACTGGCAGATTGCTAAAAAATTAATCATTTTTGACTGAGGTGTGACTGTACCTCGCACGTGAACCATCTTGGGTAGTTCTGGCGGAGTGAATGTAGGGGGAGGATGGTGGTCGTCTGTAACAAACCACTACACATATTAGCTACCCTATCTATTTATCTACGAGTTAATTTCTATTTCTAGAAAAGAGAAAAAGTAATGAAAAAAAAACAGAATTCAGATTCTCGATTTTACTGTATCTTTAATTGAGGGGAGAAGAAAAAATAATAATCAAATGCCTATAGCAGCGTTTTCACGATCATCGTTTCAGGGTGATTTACTCGTAGAAGAATTTTTTTTTACCTTTTGTTTCTTTAATCGAACCACGAATTTTAATAATCGTATGATTTTTGAACCAATTCATCACACCGAAACTCTCTTCAATTATAGACACAGAGATTTACGTCGATCTCAAAAGATTTGAAATTAATCACAAGCTGCTTATGAAGATAACTAATTACACAAAACGAATATCAAATATATCTAATTTACATATCGCATTGATTCGATATGAAATTAGGTAAATTTGTCAAATTGGGCGATTATAAATTTTGCTACTCGTGTTATGTGGAAAAAATCTAAATCTTAATTAATCGATATAACTCTAACATTTGGATATACAAACGATAATAATTTTACCATCATGCTTCGTGCAAGTCAAACCACTAAAATTCGATCAGAAAATAGAATCCAAAATTTATATTCATCGATATTTCGAATATTTCATTATTTCATTATATTCTACCATCTGTTTTTCTACGCGAGGTGATCAATAATGAATCAAATCTGCACCACTGATCACGTTATCAAATCAACCTTATTCAAATACTTTCTCTTCTACTTTCGTTTCTCGATTTACGAATAATATTAATTATAATAATTGTTCATGCCAAAGTTTTGAAATAACGAACAATAATCTTTAACATCAATCAATAATATATATATACTATATATAGGTATATAGGTATAGTGTGCAGTTAATTTGTGTTCGAAGAAAGCATGCTTCAGGGAAATGTGCGAAAGCTTGGAAATTTGAAAGTGCAAAGTGCCTTGAAATTTATCATCTACCGTGTAGCACGAAAGGCTAGTTAGCAGTTTTTGGAAAATATCAACAATATTAATGTAGGGAAAGTTAGTGCAGTTGTTAATGACGCATTAGTGAGGTTCATAATCGGGTTGGAGCGGGTTACGGTTACTTTTACTTTTATTCTGAGTTCTGTGCATTTACCAGTAACTCAAGATTCTCAAAACGCAACTCTGCCGTATAGAAAGGAAAAGGAAACCGAATAAATTTAAAAAAAAAAGAAATTTCTATATCGACTCAAAGCTCACTCAAATTAAACTGCATTATTAAAATACAAGCCTGACGACTTAATATTACAATAATTATAATTTCACGTACGGTAATAAGAATAACTAAAAGAAAATTAGAAAACGAAAAAAAAAACGACATGCATTTGCTTATTGCAGAATAGAAAATCTTTGGTGTGTAACAAAAAAAAAAAAAATATATATATATTCATTCATTTAAGATTACTTTCAAATTATCTGATTCAGTAATATATGGATAATTAATTACTTCGATGATAGCGTAATTTGAGCTGACGTTAACAATGCGAATGTGTATTCAAGTTCTCTAGTAAATGTACAAAACTTCTTATTCTCATGTAATAATAATAACAATAACGTAATAATAATAATAATAATAATAATAATCATAGTAAATTTATATATATATACTCAATGAGTTACATAGCGTTGTACTGTAATTGATGATGATCAATAATATAATCCTAGCCAATAATATATATAAATATTTATACTGTGACAAGATTTTCATTCTTATATATATATAGGTATATATAAGTTATATATAATATGTGATTTTATATTTCAATAATATAAAAAAACACATAGATTAGCCTCTTCAAACTTACTTGTATATGAGAAGTCCTCACCTACGTAGTAGAGGACGGAAGGATACAGGCAAATAGATAGACATACAGACAGTTAGTACATAAGTTCACGATAAAGTCTTTGGTACATGTAATTTGTATGAGCATATGAATATTATGTGTATGGGGAAAATAAGTATATTGACTAATGAAAACTATGAACTATATACATATATGCCAATATACGTATATAATTTGTGTTTTAATGCATCTGCACATGTGTTTGAGTTTACGTGTGTAATGAGATGCGGTGAAGAATTATCTCTCCATGTGTGTGTGTGTATATATGTATATATAAATTATTCTCTCAATTTTCTAACATTAATCTAACATCATTAATGCTAATATATGTATGCTCGTTCTATTTGAATTGAGAAAAAAAGAAAAAAAAATCCTGAGCTGTTAGTGATGTGATAGTATAGTTGTTGAAAATTGTAGAAAATATTTTTATCTAGGTATATATTACCTGAATTTATACTAACCGCAATCAAAATTTCATCAGTCTTTCAATCCTGAATCATAAAACGCGTGTTTTTGATGCATCGGTGCGATAGAAATAATTTGGAAAAAAAATTTTTTGTAAACTGTAAACGATATACTGATCAACTCCAAATTTTTTTATGTGTTTCTTTTTTCTATTTATTAATTTTTTTTATTAATTTTATTTTGTTCGACAACGATAAAAAAAAACCATTTAAAACACTTACAAACCTGGAGAATAGAAAAAAAAAACTACATTCCAACAACAGTTATTATAAACCAAGTTGCAGAAATCAAAAGAACACCACATCAATACGGTGCAAACACTAACGTATATTAATTCTACGCTGGGGCCAATTTTTTTTTTTTTTTTCGCTTTTTGTTTTTTTTGTATTTCATATATATATATATACCTAATCTATATGAACTTGCCACGTTAACACAACATTTAGAATATTTTATTTAAATAAATTTATGTTGCTATTATCGAAAATCTGGAAAGGAAGAAAAAAACGAAGAGAAAAAAAATAATATAAAATATATACAAATAAATAAAGATATAAATAAATAGCACCCTCTTCGTGTCAGCCAATTGTAGATTTTTTTTGTTTGTTGTGTTAACTTTGCAATGGCATTCGAGTTTCTGTACAAATATATGTATGCCAATATTAGGTATATAATTAGACTTACATAATTATATTTCGATTTCATTTTCATATATTATTTTTCATTGACTATTGTACGATATAATTATGAAACCGTGTGAGCAGCTGCGTTTATATTTATATCCCGTAGAAGGAGAGGAAAAAAAAGACAGAAAAAATGGTCGAATTTTGGTGGAAAAAAAAAAATACCGCGTTGAATCTAACACTTCCCCGTGTCGCATGGATATTTAATAAACAATTATCAAGACCTTAGGTGTTCCTGGCTTAATGATGAATGTTAGTTTGCGTTCTGTTAGTATATAGATGAGGATGAGTGTAATTAAAACTAGACCTGCCCTTAACCCTTAATCCCTACGAAAAAAAATACGAAATAAATAAAAATAATGTAATTAATGTACAGCTCGAAGATTGTCCGAAAACGCGATGCTGTAATTTGATTAGACCGAAGTAGGGCTTAAGGATTAATAATTGGCTGATTGAAATCATGGGAACGATCGTAGACAAATTATGGTGGTTTGAAAAAAGAATTCTTAATAAATGAATCAATTAATTATGAATTGTGTCATAATGACGATAGAACGGTCGTTGATATAGGACATATATATATATATATATATAGGTATATAGTATAATATATTATGGTATTCGCGTAAACGCGATATATATGACGGGAAATTCATTTTCTGTATAGTTTTGTCTGCGATCCGACCACGTGCTGCGACTACAATCTTGGGTTTCCCTTATTCAGGATTAACCCCGGGTTAACAGAGTTACGAGTAATACACCGGGAACACACGAGACACAATCTACTCTCGGGGATACGTACTTGCTCTTCCGACCATCTGAACAGCCCTCACGCCCTTCCGGAATGTGGCCACTGCCCGAAGGGAGAGAACCAGAGCTGTTAGTCTTCACATCAATATAATTTCAACGTTCAAGAGATTCGGGGCTTTATAAGGGTTCTGGGTCTTTGGCCTTTGGTCTTTTTGGTCTTTACTCCCCTGCCACTATTTCTATCAAAGTTCTCAGCATTTAACGATCACTCGCTATCAATTACATATTTGTACATGTGTATTTAAAAATAATATAAAAAAACTAACTACGACGAGATCCACAATTTTCCGATTGTAAATCGAGTCAAATCTTAAAATACTACGACCTTTGACAGAGTGGCTATAATATAGGTATATCGTGTCCGCGTACATATATTACCATAATAGCGGATAATTATTATATACGAGTATATATAGTGTAACGGAACTTATGGTGACTGTATATCGGGGAGAATTTCTGTTCACTGGTTTCGCATCGATTTCCTCGAGGGGTGGTTCAGAGAGAGAAAAAAAAAAAAAATCATTCGTGTAAGTACGTGGCTTTTCGAAATAATATTTCAATGTCTTTAGGGCCTCGAGTGAGTATTATGTCAATGTGGTGATGATACTGCCGCGGTTTTGTCATTTTTTTTTATTCTTTGATGACGCTGGTAAACCCTGGGCATCGAACAAATCATTTTCTCCAACCGGTAGGTCAACACATACCCATATATTGTGTACATTCATCGGTTGGCTGTAATGATTGAAAATCAGTAATATCAAGGGTCGTATTTTCTGTTTAGGTGTATGAATTTCTATCTACCTATACTATAGAGACTAATTAACTATAATAAGCTACTCGGTGTGGACAGTTACTCCTTTCTCATATCACTGTGGCACCCAGAAATTAAAATTTACCACTAAATCTGAATCAGTCTATGAATGCAAGTAATGCATATTGATATAAGTTTCAAATATATAAGTGATATAGTAGAAATAAAATAATTTGCGTAATTCTGCGTTGATCTGCACATACTTATTTATACATATATATGATATATCATATGTGAAAATACCTTATCGTTGCTTGCGTGTTACTGATCGTCGATAAACTGTGAATCAATATACCTTATACTATTATTTAAATATGCATGCGGTTTTAGATGATACTAAATTTGAAACAGATAATGATAATTATCGATATTTGATAGAATTTTTTCAATCTACAGCATTATAGCCTTGATATAGTCTGAAACTTTGACTACTCTTTTTTTTTTTTTTCATACAATGATGATGTTAGATTGATTTATTGGATAATGACCTTTGGGTAAATTATCAAATCCTCTATTTTACCTGGAAACTCGTTTTGTATGCTGATCATTTGATAATTTCTTAATTTCTTCCTAATAAATGATATAACAATCGTGGATATAGTGCAGTGAATGCTTAGGATGGGTATGTATACTGCGTTGCTGCTGCAGTTATACAGTGAAATTCGAAAGCTAAGTATATGAAATAGGTAAAGATCTGGTACGAACGCTATATACACCGCGCTTTTATACGCCAGCTCTAATAACAGCTAGCAATTCACGCAAGCACACTGATAACAACAATCAATTATTTACAAGCTTTTATCGTGTTTTAGTATTATATATAAACAATTTCTGCTGCAGTGTTATAAATATCGAGGTGTACTCAGTACCACAGTGACAACAATATGAAACGGGGACAAACAGCGATTTGAAATCATTCGGGGTTCCATTTGTTATATTTATGTAAGCAATGTGTAGTACGGAGTGATATGAAATTATTATATTTATATTGGCACGCTGTTTAGCCCCGTTTCAAATATTCAATATGTATTTCATAGGCAGATGCGCTCACTATAATACTATAGATTTTTTGGTACCGGGTTGAAGTTCCGAAATTTTGAAAGCTCCGGATGGTCAAAACTTCCGAATTCGTTTCAGACGATTTTTCATTCTCAGAAACGTTCAATTTCCGGACATTAGAACTCCGGAATCGGTACTTTTCGAATTTCGAACCTCACCCCGACCCAGATTTTGGAAGAGTACACACGATATTGCGATCGGTACTCTTTAGCTGCTCAATTACATTTTTTGGCGAAAGCTACGAAGGTGAATAATATAAGCCTCAATAGAAAAAGCTATAAAGAACAAGTTAAAAAGAAGGAAAAAACGAAAAAAACACATGAAGTTTGTCGTTAGATCGATCGTTGGGGTAGAAGGATTTGCAGTATTGTTAGAGTGACTAGTCTAGGCGTAATCAAAAGTCAAAAAACCAAAAAGCAAAAATTTTGCTACCACTGCTAAACTTCTCAACCTACCTAGAGTAGATGTAACATTTTCTCTCATTAAATGTCAAATGAAATCTACTCACTCCAACAAAATGGTAAGATCGCTATAAGTTATAGGGATATAATAATCGATAAAATCGGATCGGAAAAATGTTTGGGTTGGAAAGAGGCGTACCGTCAAGGTAACTGTGGTAGGCAGAGCCACCCTTCACCATGCCAGTCTGCATCATCATCATCCCCACATCTGGAAAAAGCCAGTTGTCAACCTGACACAGGTATATCTACTGGTGAACATAAATATTACATGAAAGAGACTGCAGGTCACGGTTGAAAAAGGAAAAAAATAAAGAATCATTAAATAATCTTCGAATTGGTCTCGCGATAAAAATAAATTCAATTTTATGGACGGGTCAAAGTTAGTTACAATTCATACGTTAATTCACATTTCTTTATCTTCTATAATTTTTTTTTTTTTCCTAACAGGCAGTCTGTGAAATTTTCTATAACAAATTGAAGATCATGCCCTTCCACGTTTCAATCCTCAATAATAAAGTGTAACGATTCTCGAGTGTGTGAGAGATACGTGTACACAATTAAAAGTAAATAGTAAAAATTAGCGAAACACACTCGCACACACACACACACCCTGTGACATAGATACGTGGTGTATTTATTGGACAAAAATAATGATAATTTCATTATATTTATCAAAATATATTACAAAAATACTGTATTAGAATAGTTTTTTTTCTTTTGCAATTCTCATTTTGCAGTCTCTATAAAAGCGTAAGTTCATCATATAGTATATAAGTTTATATATATACATATCTCCTATACGTAGGTATGCATAAGTGTGACGGTGTATTTGATGGAATTTGAGGAACAAAAATTTGCTTTATCAAACTTTCTTCGTTTGCCCAGGGTTTAAAGTTAGAGTCTGCGATTAAAATAGTGAGCTGTGACGCGGTGTTATTGGCGGGCAAAATTGGTAATAAGTATAAGTATAAAGTGAAATTAATAATGATAATGATGATAATAATGATAATAATAGAATCAGGTAATCATGTTCAGAGTTTTAGGAAATGAATTTCATGAATTTCAATACCAAATGATGTTTAATATTGAAAATTCGAAACTTTAACTGTATATATGTGTCTAGTTAGGGTTTTCTCGAGGGGGTGTTATATATCAGCAAGAAATGGAGGGTTGAAAAATTACTACGACGGTTTGGCATCTTCTTCATACTCTACCTTGAATCAATTCACCTTTCAATATACCTAATAGTTTATAGTTTTGTCATCGTCTATAAATATACCTATAATATTAGTAATAAAGTAGGATTAAAGTATCTTCACCTATATACTGAACTTTTGACTGTACATTATTGATTGAGATTTAAAATAAACTGAAACTCGTCAGATATTAATATATTCGTACATAGTATAAATACATCAAACGCTATAGTAAATCAATGCGTTTTTTTTTTTTTTTTTGGTCTTTGTTTTTTTTTCATCAATGACAGCTCATACACGCTGACAATAATTGTTTCAAAAATATAAATATATACTCAAATCATTTTGAGCTGCTTCGAAATTTCCGCATAATAGAATTTTAAACCCGATCTAGTTTCATGCAGGCAAGGCGGACGTAGGGCACATAACAAAGTGCAAGCTAGTTATATCATATTCGTCAGTCAGACCGAGATGCACCAGCTGACTTTAATACTATCGGGGTACATGTCAATTGTTAGCAATATTCCATTTTTTATTTTCTTTTTAAATTTTTCTCTTATTCTCACGGTACCTAATGATTCCGTGATTTTCAAAAATTTCCAAATTTATATCAAAAACAATTTTCTCAATTATCATTACCCTCAAGTTGGAATATATTTATTTGCAGGCTAAGTTTTACGAATAAAATGGAATATTACTCAACCAGCATTTGCAATCGGTACAAAATATGTTAAAAAAAAAAAATGGGAATAAAATGCAATTATTATTTTAATAATAATAATTTTGTATAATGTTTCATTTCTTTTTTTTTTTTCATTTTCATCACCTTATGGAATGCATAAAAATAGATCAAAATTTTGAGGCACGTTAAGGGTATATAGAAGAAAAAAATATATATATATATAGATGACGAAAGATAGACATAGGTCGTATTATATATATATACAAATATAATATATACGTATGTATATTGTATATAAATATATATATATTTAAGGGTGAAGATAGAAAATATAGATATAGATATAGAAAATAGATAGATAGAGACAGAGAGATATAGAGGCATAGGTAGTAGGTACTTATTGTTAGAATAGAAAAGTTCGAGAGTAAGCGAGCGAGTAGAGACCAAGAGACGTTACCTAGGTCACGGCCCCAGGAGCGCTGCTGTTGCCCCACTAGATCATATATCACAAGAGCATTGTCACAACCATGTTAATTTGTTTGTTTGTTTTTTTTTTCTGATTTTTTTTGATTTTAATTCATCGATATGATATATATTTTGTATGTTTAAGATATTGTAAATAGAAATAACGGTGCGAACATGAGTAACCCTAGGGTGGAGAATTATTTTATTATGGCTGTAAAATTATCAGCGAGCTAGAAAATTAACTCTGATTAATCTGGAATAGAAAATAGGACGAAATGCATAAATGAAACAAGAATAATTTAAGTTTCGCAAAAAAGGTATCAAGATATTCTTTGTAAATGTGACCAAAAGGAACGATGTGATATATAGTAGTATAATATAATTGATATACGAAAATCGGAGATATAAAAATGAGATCATTAAGTGAGGGCATATATCTGGTCGGAGGTTTTTGTTAATGGGGGAAAGAAAAAAAAAGAACACACTTTTTTACGGTATATGGTAGACGGCAGTAGATGGGAATACTAATTGTGAATAGAATGACTTACAGTTTTTGCATTTGCATTTCTTGATTAAAGTCTCATCTTTGATGTCGTCGTGGCAAGCTTTGCAGTAAAACCACGCTCTGTAAGGGAGATAAGTATAAGAAAGAAAAAAAAGAACGGATGAATATTTTCATAAAGAAAGAGGATAATATTATATTATGTATACGTTGGGCTAAATTGAATTGATTTTTAAAAAATGTCTCGATATCGTAACTAGCCTTGTAATTAAATCCCGAAAATTATTGTAAATTTTTGACTCACCGCTTCACCTCGTCGGCTGATTGAGCAATAAAAAATCCCTGAGTGTTCGCCGCGATCTTGGCACCGCGTGGGTTGATCGAAATCTTGCTGTCGTTTCCGGCGTCCCCCTTTATTTCGATTGCCAACAGCAATAGCTTCAGTTTCGTGAAGCACAACCTAAGACGAATTCGTGCATAACATCCGGATCCTGAAGTACTCGAGGATCAATATAGTATGTGGGTGGAATATAAGAGTGCGTTTTTAGTACCGTAGGTATACTAAAGTTCTTCACCCGATATTTCGGGGTGAAATAAAACGGAGCTAAACTTTTGCCTCTTTGATTTTTATAACAAAATTTTGTATCGCGATTCATTCATCGGTTATATACGGCTCAAAAAAACGGGCTCTTATTTTCATTCAATGTCGGTGGATTGAAAACTGTGTATAAACAAAGGTGAAGGGATCAAGGGAAATACATAATACAGTATAATCACACAAACAACACTAACAATAAACATCACAATGGTAAGGTATAATGAATATATGTCCGACGCACGAACTGATTAAATAAAGAAATTCAACTACTGACAGGTATAAGCATAATCAACACGGCAAGCGTGTTCTAATGAAAATTATTGATCAAGTCATCTCTACGTGTGATATAATGATATAATAATCGTTTTATCACTAAATTAAACCAATACGATAACCACGTCGTGCGTTTACTACAATTTTATCTATTATGTGCAGTGCTGTAATTATATGTGCGTTATTCTGGATGATGAAAATTCTATGTAGGCATAAGTATGAGGGACATCAATTACCTTTTAAAGAGTATTAAGTTTGACCATTTTGACTTGTAATGTGGATTCGAATATCCCAATACTCTCTGTATACCTGCATAGAATTGTAGTGATGAAATTGAACCAACAATTACAGTAGTACAATTGGATTACAATGAAGTCGATGATATTGTGCGAAGATAATTGCCAAGGATAAGGAAATGAAATAGAAGAAACGTTCTCGAACAAGAGACCGAAATTATTGTCATTTGGAAATTGATGACGATTAATTTTCGGTCAATTCCTCGTCGTCCGTGTGATTCTTCGATATATAGTTACATATCAGATATCAAACAGTCATGCATTAGGCGGATGCAAGTGCCGTATAGCTTTATTCGTGATAGTGAGAAAAAAAAAGTGATAGAAATAAAAATAGAAATAGAGAGAGAGAAAGTAAAAGCGTGAAAAGTTTGAGATGTTTTTCTTTTATCGCCTAAGCTAGCAGAGCATGACAAGTAAATGCGAAATTCTAACGTGATCTAAGCCAACGCCTGAGTACCCCATTCTCTTAATAGCTACTCAAATTCTATATAGCATTCAATCATAAGTCGCATCATTTCTATGATAAATAAACCTTAATCAAGATCAGTTATCTATGTAACGAGGGGTCCACTGCTTTAATTGGGTAATCCCACACACGGAAACTAGTAAGCAATTATTTGGTGGTTAAATATAGGTACGTGTATAGAAACTAGACTAAAATGCGGGTACCTGCGTTTGATAATGTATAATAAAGACAAGGTGGTGGATCACTGCATTGCGTGATAGTAATTATAGTGCGTAAATAAAGTATAGTTTTCATATTCTAATATTTATATATTTATATGATCTATATGTATCTGATATATTAACACTCGAGGAGGAGACATACGCAATATGCACCTTCTAATTATTATAGCAATGAGTAATAGCCAGAAAAACTGTGATTGGATTTTAATTAGTGCTGGTTCGACAGAATAATAATTATCAATTAAATATCACGTCTAATAAAAGTGCCTAAAATATTTGTGACAGCGTAGCAGCAGATCTAAGTCGTTACCCTTGACTAAAAGAACGGCTTTTCCCCGTACAGGGCGTTCCGAGTTGAAAATTTCACAAAATAATAATTTTTTAATTTTTTTTATCAATAAAAATACATTATTTTTTCAATGTCGCTATAGCCGAGATCAAGACGAATCCAACGATGTATAATAAAGCTAGTTTTCGAGTAGCGAATCGTCAGATATCGTCCCTCAAAGTCCCGCAGTAGTCGAGCTCCGAATATGGTCAGACCAAGCCAAGGCACTGCGAAATCATACTACTACGCTCGAAGCACTCTGTACGATAGACGATTTCGAAAGTTAGTTAATTTATACGTGTAGGTGTATGTCCAATGCCCAAATAAAATCTCTCTATATACTTTGTTGTATATACTTATGCCTTATGTACGAATATGTGTTGTATACAGTATATATGTGTAAATTGTGTAAATGTTGTATAATCTGCCTGATCCCCGGACGCTATTTTCTCCTCGGTCTTTTTTGTACATTCTCATTATTTGAAAAATCTCGATAACTTTTTATTTTGGCTAGGTGTTGGGTTTTCCAATTGTAATTCGAACTCCATCCGTTCCTTCAATTATTTATTTCTAAAATTACCCCATGCCATATGCAACACTACAATATGCTTCTTGGTATATCTTTTCTTTTCTTTATAGTATTAGGTTTTAGTTAACGAAATATGAAATGATCTGCGTATAAAATGGCAGCTCCAAGCAAATCGTTTCCCTTTTCATTTTACCCTGCAGTTTTTTTGTTTTCTTTTTCATATGTGTTTGTGAGTTTGATTGTGAGTGTAAGTTGTTCCTCAGAATATGTCGGTTCTTCATCTATGACAATATACATTTAAGAGCAGCGGGCATGCGAGTACAAAATTTAAACGTTATTAAGTATATAAGGTTTTATGCTATATCTATTAGCACACATCGTCACAATATAGGGGGACGGGCATAAAAATATATAAATTCAAAATACGAACAAAAAATGATCTTACAAAATTCAAAATCAGTTCTTAGCACCCTTTTTTTATTTCCTTTACTTTTTTTATCTTTCGCGAAAGCAGTTAGATGAATTTTCTTATGTATCAACATCTCTACATGCTTTTTATAATTAATCAAGTTACGTATATAGGTATATATAGGTAAAGGTACCATCAAACAGCTTTGTAACGATACAAAAAGGCACAGTTCAAACGCGACGCAGAGTCATCGCGGATGATATATCACCAGGTTTTTCAAAATTTTCATAGTTTTTCAATTAGACGACGAAAAAAATGAAATCAAAATAAGAAAATAAACAAAATGGGCGTTGAACATGGCATCTTAATTTTACTTACTCTCTTCGACTAACTTCTGAAAATTCACGGACAAAAAATTGACCATCTAAAATCCTACTTGACTGTTGGATAGAGATACGCGATGACTCTGTGTCTATTGATAAATCGAAAAAAGTGCATGTAAAGTGCGTGGGTATAATGATAATATATATATAAAATAATATAATATGTTAAAAAACGAAAATAAATAATAAATAATCAAAACTCTGCATCAAATCTGAAGAAGGGTATATATAAGACAATAAGAGGTATATGAATATATAATATATGCCGAAATCTACATAAAATATAAAATTTATATACCATACGTAGAAAAGTAGAAGAGATAAAAGAAGAAAAAGTAAAAAAAAAGAAACGAAAAAGTTAAAGAAAAAGAAAAGGAAATGAGAAAATAAGACTATAAAAAAACTATAAAAACAAAAAAAAAAAAAACATGAACAGTTTGCATGTGTGGCAGGCCGTGGCAGCGAGAACTTACTCGCTGGCTTGGGGGAATGTCATCCCGGTAAAGGACGGGGAGAGGGTTTCCGTGTACATCTCGCAGCCCGTGCCTTGCAGGTAATCGTTCTGCCACGCTTGAGTATCCGGCGACTGAAACACCAACCAACCAACTCCACGTCAAACCTCCTATTTCGAGCCCGCCACGAGAAGTTTGTCTTTATCTTTTTTTCGAAAAAAAAATAAAAAAAAAATTCTCCAATCCTGCACGGGGCTATTTTTGATTATTGTTTTTTTATTTCTTTCCAGCTCTTTCCTTCTTCTCGTGGAGGACGTGTTTTACGCTATTATTCGCGAATCATGGCGTCAATCTTCTACTCTATTTAATATTAATAATAAAATGATCAAATTTCCTATTTCATTGATCACTCATTAATCTGTAAATTATTGGCACCGAATTATGTACGCTATAATGATAATATACTAACCATTGGCATATTATATATTGGTACTCCGTTGAACACTAGCTCCCCATATTTCGTAGCGAATATATAATACTATATTATATTATACATATAGGAATAATCTAATGGGACAAAATAATCACTTACTCGCTCTCTTAATTAATGAATAATTTTCTCTACCGCATGTATATATAGTATATATACATATATGTATTAATTATATATGAATCACGCTCTTTTAGATACCCATAATGAGGAATAATTATGCGCTGTTGCTGAAAATATGACTTTTCTATAATATCCGGCTTTTGATGAATATATGGATGGATGTATGTATGTCGTTACTGAAGCAATGAAAGGTGGTTTCACATTGATTAGGTGTAGCACAGATACAGTTTTTACATGTTGAAACATTTAAGTAGGTTTTGGTAGCAGAGTGGAGCGTAGTGAGAGACATAGGCGAGGCGAAGCTTCATCCCTTTATTCTGATTCAAGAGACTGACCAAATTTTCCACTCTATCAAAATCTCTCTAATTATTTCGTTGGATGATTAGTCTTTCGATAAAAGGTCCAAAACTCACGAGTAAAAGAGAGAAGAAAAAAGAACAAACAAACAAAAATGTAACACACACACACACATTTTCTCAAAAATTGTCGAGTCGTTCGCCTTTGACCACGCTACTCGGCGTCAACATATCGACACTGTACATACGAAGCAGGATTTCAGCTGGGTGAACCCCGTAATAAAAATATCTTCATCAAGTGACAGGACAGCTGAAGAAGGTAAAACACAAAAATGGAAGTCAATTTCGAGGATGTCATTCGTTAATTTGACAAAAATTGTCTCTTTTCATTTTTATGCAGATATTTTTATTCGGGGATGATATTGCGGTTCGAGGATATAGTATATTATATAATATATAAGTGAGCTATAACGGTATCAAGAACCAGTCTCCGTGTAATCAGTCCATAGACCAATTTGCGAGCTTTTACCACTCAAATACACCCAAGCAAATAAAATGCCCGCGTTTGCAAATAATTAGATAGTTATTCCGTTTTTGGTCTATTTTTTGTTTTTTTTTCCTTTTTTTTCATTTTATCTTACAAAAGCGTGGAAAAATGATGCCGGTCAAGTCTCTTGTATCAGAGCTGAACTGTTTTGGCTTGAGGACTGTGTGGTCGTCGACTGACTTACTCAGTGGCTTTGGCAAAGGGCATTCCAATGAAGGTAGGGCTCAGTGTCTCGGTGTACATCTCCATTCCGGTTCCCCGAAGGTAGTCATTCTGCCAAGCCTGCATATCAGGCGACTGGTTCCAATCAACCAACCATTTCTAAATTACATGTGTACATTTGCATGTACATATGGAGTTTACAGTGATGCACCAATATCCATGTATTTCGCTGAGGGCTGTGACTTGTCTAATTGTTTTTTTAAAATATATAATTATCTACAAAAATAATGAAAAATTTGGTTTTCCTTTTTTTTTTTTCTTTTTGTTTGAATCATTTTTGTTGGTTCTACTTACTAGAAATAATGACTTTGGATATCCGAGACGGGAAACGATGTCTGCAGGATGTGATGCTAGACTAGACGTTGATGTGGGATGAAATGATATGTGATTGATTTGAGGTGATTTGATATTAGTTAACCGCGTGATTTTTTTAATTTTTTGTCCATCACTGTAAACGTTCGAATAAAGAACCCGAGACAATTTGGTAATATTGACGCGCGCTAAAATGAGAAGGAACAGGAATACTGACCGTCTTAAAGGAGCGCATGGCGAAGAGGTTGGCCATCATAGTGCTGAAACCTGGGGCTAGGCAGGATTGAGCAATGAAACCCAACTTCAATTCGGCCAAGCAGATAACGTCGTCACCCTGCTTCCAATCCCATGATGGAATGTTGAGTAAATAGGCCTACAACAAGTCCACCATAGAATTCATTTCAGAGATGAACAACAGGCTTAAAAACATGGAAACAGGTAACGAGGCCTTCCGAAACATCAGAAATCATCGAAACGATGTTTTTTGATGCCAAGGAATATTGAAGATTTAATTTTGACTCTTTTTTGGTTTTCTTTTTCTTTTTTTTTCTTTCACTTGCTTTCTGTCTTTTTTTGTTTTTTTTTTATTCGTTCTTTTTGAATTTGGAAGTTCGAGGGTTCGCAGACCGTACCGAAACTTGATATTTCTTGATTGTTCTTTCGATGATTCAACGTTACTGATCGCGTTTATCGATTCTGATGTTAATTTTCCGGATTAAGTTCATGAATGGTTTTATGAGATGCTCATGTGGTTCCTCACCTTATTGTGATATTGCATAAGTTGAATAATGACGCGGATATCGTCGGAGTAATTCTTGATAGAGATGACTCGCATGATGTTGGCAGCATCTTCGGCGTCTGGATCCTGGCAGTATTTGTTCGCCAAAACCAGGCACGCATCCGCCTCGTGCACCTAAAATTTATCACCGTCCAATTCTCAAACCGTCCTATCTTATCCACTTAAATAAATATATTTGGGAGAAAAGTGAGAAAAATCAGTAGAAAGTTAATTTGTTAAGTTATCAAAATTCAATTCATTTTTTCTCTTTGCTTTTATCTCTAACTTTTTTGATTTCTTATATTATTATCAAAAATACTGGATATAGAAAATTGCGACAAGGCTGTCTCTCGATTTGCATGTGAAACACAAAAAAATACTATCTTCCGGCATATTCTAACGATGCATCTGTATTGTATGAGTAAGAAATTGAAGGCAATCGACGAATATCAACTGCAGCCTTGATGAATAATTTGTGTTTGACATGCAGATTTTTTTGTGTATTCGTTAATCTGTATATGAATGTATGTTTGTCCGATTGCTTGACGGCAATAGATAATATATAGAAAATAAAGGAAAGATAATATGTAGATTTGACAATTATTACTTAAATATATAGAAATAGAAAAGCACGAAGATGAGCAGGGTGTGGAGACCGGGAGCGGTATAATCATAATGTCAGCGATCGTTTGATTTTCAAAATTATTGACTCTTTTCTTTCGTTCTTTTCGTTTTCTTTTTTTCTTTCTTTCGTTTTCAGGGTCCCTCATCTTCACGCAACTCCATATAATATTAATAACGACAAGTTTTTATCTGGGTACTGTCAACAATTATCAGCTCATGCTCCGAGCATATAATCAAGACGTTCACATTACTCTTCATTAAATACCACGCCTCGAAGACATGCTCTATAATCTTTTTTTTTTTTCTTTATGTCTCTTTTCAAAATTTGAAACAAAGAATTGTTAAAAAATAAAAAATGATCGATTATTTCTCTACATAATCTCATAGCAGGAAACTAAATTATATATATATATATATATATATATCTCCGAGCCGGAGTAAAATAATTACGAATAAGGATGTATAACATTCATTACTACGGTTCAAATAACTATACGAGCGTTTTAATGTCTTCAAAGTTACTGCAGGAATGATTCCTAGCAAACGATTGCAAATTAAACTACATATATATAGTATATATAGGTAATACCGAATGTGCAAGTAATTCTAATATCAATTTTAATTAATCACATGCAGTAATAATGATAATGATAGTAATGATAATAATGATAATAATAACAACAATAATACTCTACATCTATGTATATATATATATAGTAATAATATTTCTAAAAGACAAATAAAGGTGAGAAATGTATATATATGAAGTATATATACCGATGTGTCCTTCGTTTCATAGGGACTGCTCTA
Organism: Tenthredo notha; assembly: GCA_914767705.2. Taxonomy (NCBI): domain Eukaryota; kingdom Metazoa; phylum Arthropoda; class Insecta; order Hymenoptera; family Tenthredinidae; genus Tenthredo; species Tenthredo notha. The sequence goes on along the minus strand of OU611914.1, from coordinate 215,218 downwards.
AATGTCTAATCTAAGAAATTATGTCTACATTTCTAAAATTGGTAATATATAGTATTTACTAGCTTCGAGAAAACACGGGCACTTACCCACCTGGGTCATCAGCAGGCATGGGTCTATCCACAGGTAACCTAGCTTTGTCAGGGTATATCACATATCGTGTATAACAGTTTAATGGATGTGTATAATAGTTTAGAGGATTTGTATATGAATGAATATATCCATATATATATCCATGTATATATATATGGCTTTGGTGCTCGTGTGTATATGATTGTAAGATGTATCATTATTGTCAAATATTTGAATGAAAAAAAAAAAAATCACCGAAGAATATCCCAAATTTATGACACAACATAATGACTCTATTTTTCATCACGTATAGATATCTATCGAATTTTCCTGAAAATATGATTGCGCTGCAGTGGTTTTTTTTATTTTTTCTTCATCTGATCGTGGATATAAATGGTATCGTATCGAATACGATATAATAATGGTATAGAGTATATATATATATATATATATATATATATATATGGGGTATAAGTGAGATAAGATGACACGTTAATTAACTCTTTATAAAACATAAATGCTAAAAAGTAGCAGGAAGTTTTTAGAAGGGAAACACACAGGCAACAACCATATCCTGGTACACCAGCATTATATATTTTGTTTTTTTTTTGTTCTGCAATATAATGATTTCTGGATATCTACAACATCGCCACGAGTAGTGATCATGACCTTTTTTCTTTCTTTTTTCTTCAGCATTTGACAGGTGGTTCAGAAAAGTAGAAAAAAAAAAACCAACAAACAGGTGTAGTGATAATATATCGAGAGAAAACGTGGATGGAGCCCGTTCCAGGATTTCTTCCACGTTTCCTTTCGGTATAATATATATACTTGTATATGAGGAAACGATAAGACACACAAAGAGAAGTATACATATAATGTATGTACAAAATTGGATGGGATTTATTGTTTTCAAAACCGAAAAGCCTACATCGACGATGGGCGGAGGGGGCGAAGAATAAGGAGGATGGTATATAAAATCTGTAAATATGGGTTATATTCGTCGTGAAAACTACTACGAGGCGATTCGGAAAGTCAGGGGCGGAGGGGTGGAAAGAGGGCAAAAGTCAGAGGCTAACATTAACAGTCGTTAGTATTCAAAATGTCGGTGTGCGGTTTGATAGTGTGAACTGGTGAGGGCTCACCTTGACCCGTTGAAGGTCAATGGGGTTCATGATGGTCCCCTGAAAGAACTCGACGGTGGTGAAGTGTCGTTTGAACAGTCCCTCCAGCTCAAGGTCCGGCGGTTTCCTGCTCGGCCAACCCGACAAACCATACGTTTTATGATAACATTCACTTCTAATAATTCATATGCCTTTACAGAATATAATAATAATAATAATAATAATAATAATAATAATAATAATAACAATAATAATAATGAATATCATAAATATAATATAAATAAATATGATAACGTATCTCTAAGTATCTACTGCACGCTGATCCTGCCCCATTAGCCCAATACAGCATGCCATGCAGATTTTTGCAGGCGGTTGCTTCTACCTTGCTGCCTTTTGCTACATGGCTATAGGTATAATCATTTTATTCGTATAATAAATATATAGAGATATATAATATATTATTTCAATCTATTCATTCAGTCATTTATTTTTTCAATCATATTATCAACGCCCAATATTTCGGGGTTGAGGATTGTGATCCGATGAACCAGCCGACCAGATATACCTATGCCTATCATTCAGTTATACCCATATAAACGTATATAGCAATAGCCAGCGTCGCTTCAACTCTAAAATATTGAGCATATATATGTATATAATGTATGTATATTATATTTATACATATATATATTATATATGTGGCTGTATATATCGCGTGTCTAATGCCAAAAAGGCTCAAATCAATATATCTACTCTAAAAGCCAAAAAGGCAACAATATAAAAAATAAAAAATCGACCAGTCGCATTGGAATAATTCTAAATGAATATTTTGATAAAAAAAATAAAAATAATCCAAACCAAAAAAAGGTCCATTATTATACACATGCTCATTTGGTATTGGAGACGCGATATATATACAAGGTGATCCAGAATGCGATACTCTCCTTACACCGATGGATTCCTCGTAAAGATCTAAGATCAAAATTTTTCAACCTAAAACGTCGAAAGCGAAGCCGTTTAAAGTAAGCCAATACGAGGGCAGATTTTCACCCCAAAATCGACCTCGAACGGACGCTAGATCCTTCAATTCACCGTTGAATATAATTCGGATTGACGAAAAGTATCGATCTTCGGCCTTTTCTTTAAGGGCGTGAGACGCTCTTTCGTTCGATAACAAATTCATACCCCTAGGACTAATAAATCGCGAAATTTGAGCCTAGAAAGAGACGTCCATCTCAAAATCGACCTCAAACGGACGCAAGATTTATTGATCACTCCTTACACGGTGTCAGATTGACGAAAAGTATCGAAGTGCGGTCTTTTTTTGAACGGCATGAGATGCTCTGTCGTTTGATATCAAATTTATACCCCCAGGACCGTCACCGTCGCCGTCGCCGTCGCCGTCGCCATCGCTTAGGATGAATAATTTTGGTCTTAGATTTCACGAGGAATCCACCGGCGATAGGAAAGTACCGCATTCTGGATCACCCTGTATACACAATAGGGTGCTTCAAAAAAAAATTTAAATTTTTTTTTCCAACTCTTACCCTCCCAAATGCTTGCGATGGATAAGAAAGAAGTCCTTGCGAAAGTCGGTTGCTGTAGCTCAACTCTAAGAGGTCGCTATTTTCATTTTAGTTTCCCATTCATTTAACATGGGAATTTCCGTTTTTTTATTCAAACTGAAATTACACCTATTCTTTTTAACTTTTTTCAGATAACCATTGTATATTCAGAAAGCTGGTGTTTTAAGCTTTCCAAACCTATATAATAAAACTCGATTACCTTAATTAGAAGATTGAATAAAGTCATGTAAAATCTAGAGATTTTATTGCTACAGAAAAATAGTTGAAATAATTTTTTATTCATTTATTCCAAGTTTTTTTTTTTTCTACCTACAGTAGACTCTACAGTAGACTCTACAATAGGTAAAAAAAAAAAAAAAACTCAGAATAAATTAATAAAAAATTATTTCAACTATTTTTCTGTAGCAATCAAATCTCTAGATTTTAAATGACTTTACTTAATCTTCTAATTAAGGTAATCGAGTTTTATTATATAGGTTTGGAAAGCTTAAAACACCAGCTTTCTGAATATACAATGGTTATCTGAAAAAAGTTAAAAAGAATAGGTGTAATTTCAGTTTGAATAAAAAAACGAAAATTCCCATGTTAAATGAATGGGAAACTAAAATGAAAATAGCGACCTCTTAGAGTTGAGCTACAGCAACCAACTTTCGCGAGGACTTCTTTCTTAACCATCGCAAGCATTTGGGAGGGTAAGGGTTGAAAAAAAAAATTCAAAATTTTTTTTGAAGCACCCTAATACACAATATACATATATGTATACATATATTATATAAGTATAAATCAAAGTATAATGTAATAATAAAGTTCTATTATGCGCCTATATATGCATATGTAAGGTATAATAATAATAATAATAATGACAAGAAGAGCGTATTATATTAACAGTCGTCGGACCCAGATGAATACTGTAAGAACCTAAAAAGGTGAGTATAAAGAAGTGCGACGATTTGGCGTGGACGGTAACCGGATTTTCATTTTCATTTTCATTTTCATTGTCATTTCCTTTTTTCTTTCTCTTTTTTTTTCTCTTATTTTTTTCTTTTTTTTTTCTTTGGGTAAGGGTGAGGCAAGGGTAGGTAGGTTAAGGTTCGGGGTACCTTAACGCGCTCCAGGTCCACCGCGTTCATCATAGTTCCCTGAAAAAACTCCACGGTCGTGTAATGCCTCTTCAGGAGACCCTCGAGCTCCAAATCCGGCTCCTTCCTGCAAGCATAGGCCACTCCTTACATCTCAGGTAACCCCCCCAACCTTTATTTTGGCCCCAATGACAATTTTTATGCATATATCTATATACTTACCGGGCCCCTGCTGTTTTGCGAAAATTCATTCATTAGACACTAAACACATTTTTCATCATTATTATCAATTTCATATTTAAACATCATTCAAATTAATAAGAGAAAGATAACGCCGGATGTGAATCCAAATACACATACCCATAGGTATAATCCCCATATAATATAGTCGTCATCATTTTTGATAATCAAATTTTATTTAACACGATATTTGTGAATTAATTATGGGGAACTTGATTACATTCATATACATGTATGCAGTTATGCACTCACATCTACCGTTTATCTTCATACCTAATTTTTATTGGGCTTATTATGTTTCTGCTGCAGTTATAGACAGGAAATATATATATATATAGGTTCTTAAACTCTGTAATCGAGTTGTTTGATCTAGTCGTGAAGTAGGTACTTACTTATACAAACCGTACATTCAATGGTGCTGCTTAATTAAAGAAATTCAAGGTTCTTGCGATACTAACGAGATTTTCGTTGTAGGTAATGAAAAAAAAAAAAAAGGTAAAAAAAAAACAAGAACAGGAAAAAACTTCTTGTTGAAAAAATGAATGCATAATTCTATACATCATATACGTTATAGGTACATGGCTATAATTGTATATATATGTTATAGCTAATATGATTGACTATACATATTTCACCCTAATCATTGTTCGAAATTGATTTAATTCTTTATATTCTATGTATAAAATATATAATATATATATGCGAGATAGATTGAGAATTTCTAAACAGAACTAGGGCTATTGAGGAAGAAATTTTCTAGTCCTTTATATCTACGTATACATGGTGAAATTTTGATTAAGAAAAAATAGAAAAAACAATTCTTCCTTTTTTTTTCCAAAGCAACAAACTACCAAAATTGACGTAATTCTGTTTTCTGAAACTATCATCGCTTTATTGAAATCAAGTTCCTTCCATACCTGTGCAAAAAGACAACCTCAACGTCGACATCCTCGCGATCCTCGTGCAGAAAATCTTTGAGGAAGTGGGACACTGACTCGTAGGTGATGTGACCGCAAACAACAATGTGTCTGCCAACACAACACACATGTTAGATCGATCTTTGATTTAATTATTACATAATTATATAATATATAATATATATTTATATATTACACAATTAATCGATAATCATTAAACAACTGACTACTACAGTTGCTAATTATGTATTTGTATAGGTATTTCATGTATACTACATCGATATATCAACCAGCTAGCAATATTCTATTGGTTTTTCTATTTATAGGAGAAAATTAATAATCAATTTTCTCTAATCAAATTTTTCCTTCAATTTAATACAACCGAATATTATTCGTCGATTGATTTATACTTCGTTAACGTCATTTTTCTTCTGGGTTTTTTCTTATTTTTTTCTCTCCCTCTCTCTCTCTCCCTTTCTCTTTCTCTTTCTCTTTCTTTCTTTCCTTCTTTCATTCCTCCCCTTTGACTTTTTTCTTTATTGATTTTTTCTTTTTTCTCTTTGATTTCGATACCATTTTAGTCTGCTGCCACAATAATTATTTTTATAGAATTTCTCTCCTTCGTAATTAACTATAGCCAGTTCAATAAATCGCACAACTCAAAGCTCTCGTATTATAGGTATGTATACGACTATACGACGACTCTAGCTCCCTGCTCTTGCAATGAAATATAGCGAAGAAGAGAAAAAGATTAAAAGGGAAATAGAAAAAAAAAATTGTTCTTTGTAGTCTGTTTCTGGTCCGCAAATATACTTATTATGCAAGTCCTACTACTGTACTTGTATAACTTTTGTTGAAAGAGGGTAAAACACATTTCTCTTCAGCAAACGTGGGTACCGCTTTGAGTTGAGGGAGGATTGAACTACGGCTTTCATAACTCAGAAGTGGTTACACAATTATTAGAAATTGTATTATTCCATTGAATATTCATATCTGACTCATCACTACGATATCAAACTGCTTGGGAATTGTCAACTTTTATCAACTTACCGGGGCTGTATACTATGAAAAAAAAAAAGAAAAAAAAAAAAACTTTCCACTATAAACTTCATCTAGTGATAATGTGTTAATATATCTAATAATATTTACAAAAATAAATCTAATCATATAATAATTGTTTATTCGTGAGTGCAGGCTTATTGTTATTTAATTATTATTATTATTTATTAATAATATTATTTATGTGACAATTTGCAGAAGAAAACAAGCACGAAGGATATAGTATATATATATATTTTTTCTTTTCCTTTCTTTTTCATTATTTTTTCTGTTTTTTAGATTTTTCATCTGTATAATTTTGTCATCCAAATAAAGTAATGAAAATGAAAGAAAAATTTTCCATTTTATAAATACTACAAAGAAAAATTATATTTTTTTATATCTGTTTTCGAACGTATGATATAAAAATAAAGAAAAAAAATGAAAACTAATAAATCAAGGAAACGAAAGAACAAAAATTGTAACAATAACTTTCACCTACGTGAGGTAAAAAAGAAAAATGAAAATCATATTATATAAATGGCAATAGGGTGGGACATATTATAGTCATTACATGCTGTCTTAACGAATTGTTAGGTCATTCTGGATTTGGAATTTTCGCAAGCTCTGTCAATAATTGTATGTTGAAAATAGCTGTACATCATAGGTCTGGTGATTTGAAAAAAGGATAAAAGAAAAAATGAGAATGGAGAAAATTTAACTCTGCGCTTGCTGGGCTACCAAATCCATCCTGAGCTTTTAAATGACCGTCCACAACCCTGTACTGTGAAAATTTCAGTGTTGATAAGTATTACGAGGCGAGTTGCTTCTGTGTGTAATTTAATTCATCTATAATATATGTATATGCGTGTCAAGTGTGCGTGTGTGCGTGTGACTTTTCAAAATTCGTCTAACACCGACCTAATTGCGTTACGCGAAAATTTCAACAACACGATTTTAATTTATGTACACAGAAAACCAGAGAATTGGTCATTTTTTTTCATTTTTTCATTTGCGAACTTTACATATTCGTACGATTCGTCGTATTCTTTTCGCGACTAGCCTAGCGGGCTGTACAGTTACGTACATATAAATGATAGCTGTGAATGGCCCCACAGTCCTGGAGTGAGGATATTATTTTTACTTCGTATGGGATAATAATAATTAGTATTTGCTTCTTGTGCGAACAATTTATGAATGTTATTTATGAAAGTGCAGTGTGATTGTATTTCGATTCAATATGCGTCTGTACATCGACCCTAAAATGTTAATCAATTTGAACCAAATTTCAAACCCGACCCGGTCGTTATAAGGGTACAATATAACGGCTTTAATATCACCACCGACCATTTTTCGATCCCCCAGAGGCATTTATTCTCCGAATAATCCGTAAAAATGAAGAAAATAAACTGAGAACTGGAAATAGAAGAAAAGGAAAAAAGAACAAGATAGAAAATCGACAAGAAAAATTGACACCTCCCTCCGGCGTTATAATCCCGCTAATAATTCTATATCAGCCAATACACGTCAGTTCACGTCGCCTCTAAAAGTGTAAAAAAAGAAATAATTATTATTACATCACCCGAGAAAAATATAAAGCAGAACTTATTAAATTAATACCAAAAAGATCATTTTTCGATCGGTGAATTTGATTCTTGTACGGGTCTACCTGATGCAGACGTTAACTTCCGGTTATGGTGCATTCAGTGTCGAAGTAGTGGATGCGAGGGTGTGGGAAACATCATGCTAGGAATCGATTAGTCCCGTATTGCTTTTCGATCGAATTTGCAAAATCTACATGCCATAGGAAGAACATTTTGAAGAATGAAGAAAAAACAAAAAAATATATATAATTAACAATTTTTTGGTCATTCGCTTTTCGTTTATGAAAATTCGATACGATTCACCGAAACTAGATTGGCATTCTAACATAGTATAATGCCAACCCGGACTATATATTATTTAACTCATCAATAATATACGATATATCATATGATATTTATGGTGTCCGGATATAAAAAGAGCTTGTATAGCAATTCCACGTCTGCAGCGATGCTAGCTTAATTCGCTAACTGAAGAACGTGATTTTTGGGGTGTATGATCAGAGGGTTGTGCGGTGCTGTAAGGTGCGATACGTTATGACTCGTAATGTGACGGGGGTGAAAAAACAGGTACATTAGGTCTCGAGGTTTTGGGTCTCGAATACATACGTGAGGCTGAGGGAAAGGACAATGGGTCGAGGGTGGACCTCGGTGTATTCAGCAATAGTGTCAGGATACGAACAGCAGGGAGGTATATAAGTATAATATAATATATTGGTATGAAAAAAAAAGACAATTACACTCTTTGGTTATTAATTGATGTTCTCTTATTGCGGGAGGGGATGTGTGTTGTTTTTCATTTTCTTTTTTTGTATTTCTTGTACTTTTGTATTTTTTTTTCAGTTTTTCGTATTCTTTTTTTTGATTTTTTTTTTATAGTGTCTCACCTGCGACCTCGCTCGTTCTTCAAAGTCCCGCCATACTTGTTTCGCGTCCCGATCAGGTCAATTATCTCTGGGATACAACTGGCGAATATGGCCTATACCACGATGATAGAAAAAAAAGCACAACACTCGCGTCAGTAAAAACACTTTTCATAAGATATCCTCTATCTGGGATTAATCATTTCTGGTTTCTTTTTTCAATGTTTTTTCTTTTTTTTTTGCATTCGGGCAGAGGGTTGACGGGTGGAATTGAGGGTAGGTTCTGTGAGGGGTTTCGAGGGCGTATAATATAATTAAGGGAATTTTCAAACACACAATACAATCGGAAGAATTTGGCTCAGCTACCGTGCGGGCATCGCTGCCTCGTATAGGGAACACGCCTAAACAGTGCGATATACCGCTATAAGAGACGCGGCCCAATTTAATTATATCTGGCGAACGGGCTTTTTCGTTTTTTTTTTTCATTTTTCATTTTTTTCACAGCTTTTTTCATAGATATCAAGGGCAGGGTGGATAGGCTACCTACCTACGCCTATTCCTACACACCTACACCTAGACCTAGGCCTAGGAATTATATGTATATATATATATATATATATATATGTATAATGTATATATATGCGTATTAATAGACCTAGGACGCTCTAAGCGTGCCATTCACACGTTTACCTAACTCTTTTCCAAGGGGAAAGAGTTCGTTTAAATATGTTTTTATTTTTAAAACTAAATTTTTTTTTGCAATTTTTTTACTCCAATTTTATTATTAATTCTGTCGATATTATTTTCGAGTATTTTTCGTACTATATATATTATACATACATAGGTATATAATCTATATAGTTCGCATAAATATTTATCATATAATATCGTATAGGTGTAACATACACCATATATGTATAATAGATTTATGTATGAGAATTTGAATAAATGATCATCACAGATCGATCATAGATATAGGTATATGCGTATACGTCAATTACGATTTAGGTATATACCTATGGGTTGGCTGTAATTCTCATATGGCTATCAGGCTCGTTTTAATAGTAAATATACTATATATAATATATATATATAACAAATTCATAGCTATTATTTAGCCAATATAGTATATATACATAGTGATCTATGTTAGTGTCTGGTTCAACTATATGTATATATATTATATAATAGATAATAATTATATAGTCACTCGTTCATACTAGCGCTCGACGACACAGCCAAAGTATAATACGAGTAATCAGCACAACGATTAACATAACTGACGGGGGTGGGTTTGTGAGGAAAAAAAAGAAAAAAAAAATGAAACTTAGACATGAAGAAAAGTAAATAATAAAAATATATCCACGTATATATACTAGTTCGCTTCAGCTCACACCAACGTTAAATAATTAATTTTTACTACTAGTATGTGGTATCATTTTTACAATTCAATATCACAATTATATTTAAACAACAACACCGATCATCAATATAACAAACAAACATATAAATATATATATATCAGACCTGCATCCCTGAGGAGGGTGAAATCGAATTTTGATGGTCGCACCCCTCAACGTCGTCCAAAATAATTTGAAAGAAATGTAAAGAAAAAGTTTCAATTTTTTTCCTCCATATTTACCCACCCCTAAGGAGCCTTATATTTTCTCATACGAAAAGTAATGATTTTTCGTGGTACTGAATCTTTTTTTCTTTTCTTTTTACCGTTTTTCTAATTATTAGCTGAAGAATCTCAAACTCTTCTTTGAAATTATTTCGAACCACCTTGAGGGGTGCGACCATCAAAATTCGATTTCACCCTCCCTAAGGACAGGTCTAACATACATGTGTACATATATATTTTTTTTTCTGGTTTTCTTTTCAACAAATTTCGAACGAAAAGTATAGGAAACGAAAAGAGAGAAAAGAACTGAATGATAATAATTCTTTCCTATCGATATTCGCCAACGTAGTTTTATTTTTGTATCTTTTTTTTTTCTTCCGATGATTATATACGTAATTTGGGAAAACGACACGTCAACGAATATCCTAGATAATTCCACGTTCGGAAATAGTGGAAAGTCGTTGTATATATCAATTCGCGACTATAGTATCGCTATGCGAAAAAAATTCAATTGAAAAGCAGTGCGTCTGCGGCAACGAGATATATGTGAGCGTAATGCGTGTTTCTTGGGGGACATGGGCTAGTGTGTCTATATTTATATGTATATATGATAATATAATATGATATATATATGGATATATAATATTATACATAGGTGATCTACGTGTGGTAATTAATATTTTTAATTCCGCTTTGCCTGGCGTGGTGTGACGTGTTAGCATTGTGATGGCTGTGATGTTCATTTCTCGTGTTAATCAATTGGATATAATATACCTATATAAAAAACTGTCATCGTCTAGCTATACATGTATGTGATTCTACAAAAATAGTGGAATAAGGGAAAAAAAAATGGAAAGAAACGCTAATCGATGAAAAGAAAATTAGAAAAAAAAAAAACGATAACATAAAGTATTGCGAAAAAATGTATAGTATATGTTGTATACCTAATACTATAGTATATTGGTGGATTTTGAGAGAAAACAATCAAAAAGTAGAATAATAAAAAGAAAGAAAAAAAACACAAAAAATTAACTTCTAGTCTACTTCAATGCCTCAGCGATAAAATATTGCCATTCAAACCAACAGGGGACGTTTTGCTAATTTATTATCTAAAGCGCCCGGTCTGTCTCCGCGATCCGATCACTAGATAGCTGTACTATATAATTGTTAAAAAAAACATTGAAAACAGGCGAAAAACTTGATTCACATATGAATTCGAAATTATATCTGCTATGCACAGGTCAAAGATTCGACACATTACTTTCAAATTATTTGTACTGTTCGTTTTTTTTTTTTATTCATTTATTTAGCGAACGAAGATCCAACCGTGCGCTTTTTTTCCATTGACGTAACGTTCTCTGTTAGTTTATAGATATATATATATATATATATATATATATGAATATAATTAATGTATGTAATAATATAGTATATTATATATCAATTCATTTAGAGACGTGCAGTGCTACCTATGGTATTAGCTGTTGTGCCTACGCCTGCACCCCGCTACTGTATTAATAAGGTATTATTAAAAATGTAAAATGCGCATTTCTCCAACCTATTAACGTTCAATATTAATTTGCAAAATCCATTTCATTCCCTTTTTATTTCTTCATCTTTATATACTATATATATTACTTGATTAGAAAAAAGAAATGAATAAATCAAAAAATTAACAAAAATTGTAGAAAATGAACAAAAAATACCGAAAATAATTAAATATATAAATATATAAGTACATATTTTATAATCCTTCAGCGAATATGAATATCTAGCGATTCAAAGAACACTAACGCATGCCGCCAAGAAACTCAACAGGTATAGAATATATTAGCAATTATTCAATGGTTTTTTTTTTCAATTTTTCTTTTCAATGTGTACATCGAGCTTCCATGGTGTTCGACAATCGAGCTGTACGAAGGTGGTGTATATATATATAGGGATGATAAATGAACGAAATTAGGTGGAAGAAACTGTTTATATAAAACACACACGCTATAAATAAACGAATATTGAATAATATTTTTCCAATTTTTCTTTATCCATTCTTACATAATATATAGAATATATAGAATATAAGTGCTATAACAACAGTTTCAAGTACTTTTCAATCTACCAATATAGTGCTTTTCACTTGAGGGCGGGGGTGAAAAAATAAAGAAAAATAATAATAATAATTGCAAGACCGTCTATATTAATATACGGGATTCCTTTTTTTTTTTCTCTTTTTTTTTTCCGCCTCTCACAACATTAATCCGGGGCGGTTTTATATATCCATCACAACTAACAGCACCGTGCCACGTTAAGGGGTTGTTTTTCAGGATGCAAATATGAGGACTATTATGTTTATTTTGTTTCGTTTTTGGGGTAAAGTTGCAATCAGACGGTATTAAAATAAAAATTCACGGTAGGTAGGTATGCTATAAATATAATCAATCATATAACTATAATATAGAAAAAGTATTCCATATAGGTATGTGGGAATCAATGGTATAGCTCCGTTATAAAAGGCTAACCAAATGCAATAGGTCATTCAAAAAATGTCTATGGTATAAATTACGAAGTATTCGTGCCAAGCATAATAATTTAACGTATTTCAATTGCACTTATATAACAATTAACAGGTATATGTATTACATGGGCAGATATAAATATATGACGAGGAAAATATCGTTTTCAAAATATAATCACGCGACAATAACATAGCTGGTAGGTATAACATACACGTTTTACCATAAAGCACGATTCTTATTTCAATTAATTTTCATCGTTGCTGTGTGTCGATCGACGGACGCCTTATTCTTTATCGAGATAATCTATTTTTTTTTTTTTCTTCTTTCTCATTAACGCCATGATGTAGAATTTTTTTTTCCAAAAACTGCATTACAGCTTATACCTATGTAGTACGTGAACAATACTTGAGAAAACTATACCTCTGCGTACGGTCGTCGAGATAAATCGCGAAAAATTTTAACAGGTATAGAGATAGATTATATATATATAGGTATATACATAAAGAAAAGTTTATCGCCGTTTCATCTTATACGTATTTTCCAAGTTATAGCAAGTCAATATCCGCTCCCCAATATACAACTTTATAAACCTAACTATTTCCCAAGTATAATAATGGCATCTAACATCTCGCGATAAGTATATTGTTAGAGTAATTTCCGGTGCGAAAGATGAGGGAGGTATGAAATATAATGTTCGTTTCCAAAATTTGCAAAAAAAAAACAAGAAACAGTGACAATTTATATATAGGGATACGACTGACGCGTGGAAAGTTACATAATCATCCATATATTCATCCACGAGATTATTTTGAGAATCGACACCCCTTTTTCCTTCGAAGGGTTGAAGGACGCCGACGTCCTTCTGGCCTATGATCAGAAAATAGGTTACCTCGACGAAGGGACAGGACCCTTTTGGATGGAATCACACAGCTAAAGGTACGAGCGATCGATAAGTTCTATGGTTTATTTTAGCCAAAAATAAAAAATAAGAAGAAAATAGAAGGAAAATTTTTGATGGTACAAAAATAATTCTTTGTCTGTTGGTTTTTCCTTCTCTTTCAGACAAAAGGATAAATAAAAAAAAGAATCATACGATAATAATAATTATACGTATGCTAATAATCATGTATAGTGAATTATTATTTATAAAATATCAGACGTGATGAATATATACTATATAAGCTGTTGATTGTCAAATTCCAAAAATGCAATTATTATTCTCTTAACTACGATCAAAATTTATATGGGATTTTCTTTATATATATATACATATATATATATATAAGAAAAAAAAGGAACAAGAACAACAATAACCGAAAGTTCAAGCATATATAAATAAATATATATATATATATATATAACTATGATATGTGTATATTTTGGGGACAGCGACTTTTTGGGAGCCTAGTCACGGTCCTGCCACAACCACCGGGTGTTAGCTAGCATTTTTTGGTGTGTGGTATGGTCTCCGTAGTTAGCGATCAGTATACAAAGTAATTAGTGGCCCCAGTGCCGTATTTGTTGGGAGCGTCCTCAAACGATACATTAGATATATGGATACTTTGAGGACAGTCCCCAAAGAATACTCATGTCCCTAAAGTATACATTATATACATAAATTTCTATAACCTCTGTCCCGGAAGGATCCAATAGATATGAATATATATATATATATATGCGTGTATATGTATGTAAGCATTACAAGACTTTTGCTAATTGGTAATTAAGTATATGGTGGTAATTAATAAGCGTTAGGTAATTATAAGTGAATGACACAAGCACAGCTCTCTGGCAGGATTTAACAATATATTAACGATAAGTTAATATATATTTAATCGAGGGGGGATGCGTGTTACGATCTCTAAGTTAATATAGTTAATGGATTATAAAATACTGAATCAAGATATATAGGTATATAGTTAGGAATTTTGCTAAGAGCATTATTACGGACGGCAAAACACTACGAGCTGGTAACACCCCTTCGCACAACTCGAACATGAAAGTGAATAAATTTGGAGAACGAAAAAAAACTACCCTCGCATGTCGCTTTGGAAAAAAAACAAAACAATCCAATCCACTTCATCCCTTGTACGATTCTAAATCCCGGCGAGAAGAGGAAGAAGATGAAAAAAAGTTCAAGCTCTTTCCGTAATTCAAAACAGAAACGATTCCGAATTGAAATATTGAAAATAAGAGGGGCGCGTGTTAAACGAAAGGAAAATGATGGAATAAATAAAAAATTGAAATTCGATTCGGGGGATGAACCAGTCGACGGTTTTACCGCCGTTCAAACTCTTTTCTTTTTTTTTTATTCCCTATTTTATTTAATTTCTTTCTCTACTTGGGGATGGTTAATATAAGGGCTAGGTGTCCACGTAGATGAATGGTACGCCCACCTTCGTCCTCGCTCGCGCTTGTACTGTCCACCGTACTTGCATCGGTTCGCGGCGAGCTCGGTGATCTCTGGGATCCAGCTGGCAAACACCGCCTACACACCCACAATGATCCGTTGCCGTCAGAACAATACCCCTATCCTTCATAATTGCGTTAATTACCGCTTAAGCGTGCCTTAAGCGTGCCTTATAAAGCTCTCCTCTTAATTATACTAATCTATCCGGTTAATATAAGTATGCATACATACATACATAAATATACATTTATTTATATATATATATATATATATATATATGTATGTGTGTATATTATGTATATACTGGTATAAAAACTAAACAATTGTAATTACGTATAAACACCACCGCAATTTTGGTTAGTCTATTAGCATTTCCTAATTGTTATACCGCAGTCACACTTTAATTAACACACGATTCTCTCTTTTCTCCTAATTTAGTATTGTTTTAATTCTTTTTTTATTTTTTTCTCTTCTGTTGTTGGTTTTTTAGTCATTTGCTACAGCTTTACGCGTCCGTCCTTTAAACTTTAAAATCTACCTACCCAAGACTTAGGATTTAAGACGTAAGACCTATCTGAGACCTAAGATATCGTCGTCTATTATTCCCCTACATATCTAGTTTTTTTTTCCCCCCTAATCTATCCATACTTTTATTATCTCCGATTAACTCCTAATGCGATTCATTTTTTTCTTCCTTTTTTTCAAATAAATCAGCCAATTCCGTCACACACGTACAGTCCTTTTCATTCTATGACACAATATTATTTAACAATTCCGAAATGTGTACGATGACCTGATCATGTTCATGTGCAATAGTACCATATAGCCCTACTATATTGCATTTCATCGTAAACATTTCGTTATATTAGATAAATTTCTGGCACAATATTTGAGAACGAAAAATAAGTAAAATCAATGTTAAATCAATCATAAATTCCCGATCTTCCAATAATATCAAAGTTTGCTCTCTACTGCTCTATTTGCTGTATATGGCTATCTATATATCTATAAATATATATGTATAATAAATTCACTACTCTATTATATTCTATGCGAATAAAAATGTCCTATTTTACCTAAAAGCGTTAACGAACCTCAATTATATATGACCAAGATCATCTCCTGCAGCTATTATATATATGCAGCTAATTATACATTGGGGACACTGAGGCAAGCTGAGTAGCTGAGTTGAAAATTGATGAAAAAAAAGCAAGGAAACTTTTTCCCCGAAAAATCTTTACTCTTCGAAATTTTATTTACACTTTATCGATAAGATAAAGATCAATGTTAGGGGGGGGGGGGGAGAAAAAAGAAAAAGAAAATTGATATATTTTTCAATATTCATCTGAGCGGCGTCCCACTTTACCCTAGTCACCCCTATATCTAGATATAACGAATAAAGAAGAAAAATCATTTCTTGCGTGTGTTCAAAAGCCTGCAGTGTATATAGGTATAAAATATTAGTACGTAATAGTATACAATATATATATGTATTATATGAGAATAAATATATATATGTTTTTTTTTTTTTTTTTCAATATATAATATCAACCATCACAAATTTTCGGTAGCAGACTAAAGTGGTATTGTGCATTTCATTATAAAGACTATTGTTAGCTAAATATATTAACTACACATAATAATAATAATAATAATGGTAATAATAATGATAATAATAATAATTATGTAATTATATTGTGTCAAAAGACAAATGATATATGTAATTATTAATTATTGTGGATATATTTCATATCTACATAGGATATCTTGGATGCTGTCTAATATAGTGATAATAATGCGTGCTATTATTCGTGCCACACATATACAATAATAATTAGGGGTATATTTATTTACATATTACAACTATATCATGCCGTGTTATATATGTATATATATATATATAGATATATAGATATACACATATATAATAACGGCACTTTATTTTAAAACCAACAATCATTTTAGTTATTATTTTGTTTATTTAGTTTTGCTTTTTTTTTTCTTATCGCTGTTGCCATTATAATTGTTAACTCAGATTCGCATGCAGGAACGTAAGAAAAAATTAAAAATTAAAAATTATTACAAAGCTGAAGTGCGGTTTTATGTTATGCAGTACCCTCGCGAATATTCTTTCAATGCGCGAGGACCTTGGATAAAATTTTCTTTCTCATATCCACGTTATGTGAAATTATATTAAGAGGAAATTAACGCCAGGAACGAGGTAATCTATATAGAAATTCGAATTTCGCGACTCATGTGGCTTTCGTGCAACAAATTCGATATTTTTTTTCTGTTTAGGGGAAATTCACTTTTTTTTGTATATCCTCATGAAAAACACAGCATAGCAATACCTCTACTGTATGGAATGAATAATTTGACTTTTCTTGTTCTGTTTTTTCGTAATACACGCGTATGCATATATACGTGTATAGATTATATGAATTGCCAAAAATTGTAAGTTGAACGAATTCTCTTCTTCAACTCGCAATATGATCGCGTATCAAGTCGTAAGAAGTTCTACATCCATGACATGAGAGTTGACAATAATAATTACAAAGGTGAGCATAACTATGGTAGAATTGATGAAATTACTGGGTTGATAGGTAGACAGTATATAGGTAGATATGTATATTAACAAAGAGATGATTTATGCATTATAATACCTCTTTCCATGTTCCCGCTTGTATTCGCCGCTGTACTTGGACCTACTGCCTACGAGCTCTATAATCTCTGGTATGCTACTGGCAAAAATTGCCTGCAAATAGAAATCAAACATGGAAAACACTACGCCGCTATATGCATTACTATCCAGCTAATTATGCTTGCAATTTACAGCAGGATTTCATTAATCGTTCAAATTTTCTTTCTTCCTTCCTTTCTTTCTTTCTTTCTTTCATATAAACAAGAACAATATTATACATGATAATTTATACGTTATATACATATTGTATGTATGTATATAGGATATATAGTATATATATGTATTGTGGGTGGAACACGTGTATTGATAATTAATCAGATTGATGAATGATTGGATTAGAAATCGTTGATATGCGATAAATTTCTCTGTTTCACGTTTCATCTATTTTTTTTTTTCTTCCTTTATTTTATTTTATTTATATTTTTCTTCGTGTACTGCGCAAGTGAAATAACGTGTTAATTATTATTGATTATGTATATTAATTGGTTTTTATATAGAATAAGATATAGAGTAGAGTGAAGTTCACAGATGCAAACGATCAGGAGTCTAGTTAGAAGTTTATAAGCAAAGCGTATAGAAGCTGCGAAAAGGGTACAAAGCTCTATATAATATGTATACGGCTAAAGCTCGTGCATTTGCAAGCAAAAGAGGTATAAATTTGAATATTGATTTTTAGGTATAACTTGGTACATAGGTATAATATAAGCGACATGATTGACTAGACGTAGAATCAGATTTTCAAGCAACGAGAATTCCCCAACTTCTGAAATTCTTAAAAATACTCAACAGATCGATAACGAATAACAATTTGTAAAATTATTAAATCGATAGCTAAACACGCGATCATGTATAGAAATAATAAACGGGTTTTATTTGTTGCTCGAAAAGCTGATACTTCAAGCTTAATTATAAAATAATTCATGCAGCGCGAAATTTCAATATAGGTACGCGTAGTAATTATAATTATCATACGTTATCACAGGTGTATATATTTATTATATGTGTTAATTGTCACGTCACATGAGCAACATACAGAAGAAGAAAAAAATCGATGATTTCAAAAAAATCTCTCTCTTTTCCTCGACTACTAATCACCTGGTATCGACTTCTCTACTGATCTCTACGTAAAAATCGGATTATCAAATTTATTAGATTACTGGGACTGAATGTCTAGCTAAGAAATCGGGGGTGCGGGATATCCCTTTGCAATTGATTCATTTCTTTTTCTTTTTTCATCCCGAGCACGTTGAGTGACCAGTGGATTCCCGTATTAAATGTAATTTCAAATCATCCCCCTCCGGGATGTTATAATAATTGTGGGACAATCGTCCGAGCACCCATACCTATATATAACGTAGTATGCGTGAGGTAATAAGAAATTGTTTCGCACGTTTTTCTACCTATATATCGGTATCAGAGAATTGGTTAATTCGTATGTACATTTTACATACCTCATCTATATGTATTCCTGATTTGGGAAATCGGTAGGCCCCACGTCACCACGTGCCGAAAATTAATCAGTCACCCGCAACGCGCCTATACGTATATATAACCGCGCATTGGTACGACGTGCGAATTGCTAATGGGAAATTTCGCGAGGGAAAATACTGTCTAATGCTAAGATGACCTGAGGTAATCGATAGTTGAAATACCTACTATAAAAGCTCACCTAGTTACGAGAAGACGTTAATTTCAACAGATTTGTAACTTTATTGTTAATCAAAAAATCTATCGTTTAGATTTTTTTTTTTTTCTTTTCTTTTTCTTCGAAATTTTCAATCACGAATCGAAGAGAGCGTGCTCGAAAACATACCTAGATGCATTTATTGATCGATCGATCGATCGATATGTATACGTGATCAGAAACGAGTGACTATTGATTTTAATAAAATTATTTATACACCTTATACAGGTGATTTATATTCAAGCGTGCCATATCTCGAACGAGAACTCATGCTTGGTAACGAGAAAATTAAAAATTAAAAAAAACAAGACTAAAACTAGCTAAGATGCTATAAAATATGAGAAAAACTTTTGATCGTCATATTATACATTAATTAAATTAAGTACACAACTTATTTGGTGTATATAATATAGATACTACGATTACAAAACAATCAACCGTATTATAAGCTGTACATATAGGTACAACGTTCATCATTATATTATGAACCAAGAACGAGAAACTAATTGAAATAATTTAGCAATTGATAGATCTATATGATTATGTCTAGATAAATATATATATACAGTATATGATTGAAAATAACTAATATTCAATATATTCGTATCTTGCAGAAATAATTAATTTTAATTAATTGATGAAAAATTAATATCGACTAAGTTAAATAAATATATATACTAAGCGATAGCATAATATAATACACTATATATGCAGTAGATTCAAACTGTAATTAAAATTTCTCTATATAGATACATATTTACGTCTGGTATGATATACACATACGTATATATTCCTCCTCTGCTAAAATCAGCATACTAATTTTGTTTTTTTCTTTTTACCAAAAATGATTGATCGTAAGTTAGTTAATAATATTAGAAGAAAGAGACGACAACGACGAGTAGAGATGATGAAAAAATTCATATATGAGGTAAAAATAAAATAGGTGTTTAAGCGCCAGATGATTATCAAGTTTACACAGTATTTTATCTATAAAAATAAAAATTGTATATATATACAGGGTGATCCAGAATGCGGTGAATCGTCGCGAGATCCGGCAGGCCTTACTTTAAACGGCTTCGCTTTCGACTTTTTAGAATTAATAATTTTGGTCTTGGATTATTTTACAAGGAATCCACCGATGTGAGGAGAATACCGCATTCTGGATCATCCTGTGTATACATATTTTTATATATATACAATTGTCAGCAGCTTTCAGCATATAATACGCAAACACACACAGCAAACAACATTTTATATACGTAACATATATCACATAGGTACATATATATTACGGACGACATACGCAGTCAAAAATCAAGCTCGCACAGACACCAACACGTCACTGAACCGCATGGCCCCGTATTTCCCTATATTATATGATAACACGAGGTGATTCAATATTTCAATATATATATACAATATAGAACATTTTAGGGTCAATAATTGGGGTCATTATAATATATATGTATAATATATATTACGGGGGAAAATTGATTTAACGATCTGATTTTAGATAAACGCGATCTAATTGTCAATTATTTATCGCCGACTCGTCTAGTATATATAATATATATATATATATATACATATATGATCTTATGTAGTTCTAACAGCTGGATATAGTATATATATAATATATAGGTATGTATATAATCGCGGTCTGCAGGCAATGAGATATTAGAAATAAGTATATAGGTATATATTAATTAGGCATTGTGCACGAATATGCATATATAGGTATAGATTATGCCGAGAGACGTTGAGCGAACAAAAATATAGAAGAAACTATATAGGGAAAATACTCTTTTCTCTACTTCATATGACTTAAGCCGTAAGATAGTATACAGTAGATTTACATATATATATTTATGAATATATACGTGTATTATAGGCGCTACATGCACAGTCGAAATAATAAGCATCTATCATTTAGGGGCCAGGTAAGAAACGGAAGTGAAAATGATTAGACACGATTTCGAATCCGGACCTGGTTGACGTTACGAATTATCAAAATTCAGAACGGTCAAAAACATTCAGAATATTTCACTCTAATCGATACCAGCTCCTTACGGAAATCCACTTCATCTTATACTTGAATCGATAACTTTATTTTTCCAAAGACTAAATCTCGAGCCGATTGATTCGACCATAACTTATATTGGTTTCGAATGCTCGTTCTAAAAATTGTGAATCGGCGATATTCAAATTCTGAATTTTGGAACTCGGGACATCAACCTGTCCCCTTGTCATATTGTAGGAAAAGACTTTTGAACAATCGAACAAGATCAGTCTAATTAATAAAAATAAGACATGAGAATAGACCCGGGTCTTCTTATCATTATACGCCATAAATACTTACTTGGCCAAATTTTGTGATACGAAAATTATTTAGACTGGGCATCGCGCTTATTGACGCTCGTCAGTAGGTAGCTACTGCAGTTATATAGTATTGGCAGTATAGAATATAGTATATAGTATTTAATATCGAAGAATTTACGACAAGAATAATAATCTTTGCTATGCCAGCTATAATAATAAATATATACGCTTTTTCATGGTATAGAGTGAGGCGTGTAGGTTCGAGTACAATATCAGTCGCCGTTGGTACCTGTCATTTTTCATTCTCTCATTCAATAAATATAAATAATTAATGTCAATCGTTTCATCGTCGTTTCGACTATATTTATGCTTCGTCAATCATACACGACAGATGCCAAATGCGACCTAATAGAGATATATAGGCATAAGGCAGAGGTAGCCAGCCGGTCACACTAATATAGAATCGAGAAAAGTAGTTATCTATTTTGATTTTTTCTTTTTCTTTTGGACAGTAATAATCTTCTGAAACCTTTTTTTTTTTCTTTGTACAGTAATGATTAATAAGTTCACTTCAATAGCTGACGGAATTTCAACCGGATGTAATGCAAAGGGAAACGGAGATATTAGAAATAAGGTGAAGCTGTCTGTTAAGCTGCAATTATTACTTTATAAAGACTTGATTCGTGGATAATTAATCAATTCACCGCACCCATTGTAATGATTGTAATCAAACTATCAAAGTCCACTAATGTGCCTTTGTTATGTTCAATTATTGTATATGAAATATTTAGTACCGAACAAAGTCTTTATCAGAGCAATCATATAGCTTTATTTAACTATATAGTACATATAATCTGCCAAAGAATATATATTTATTGTTTATGCAATTTTCTTATTTCTGTTCGATTCATTTCTTCAATTTTATGATAATAGATGAACAAATATTTTCATCATCAATCTTGTTATTTTCATTGGCAAATGACATATGTACTGATGAGAGCTTTCGTTTGAACGGTGATACTGTGGTTAGGAAAAAAAGAATAAAAGAAAAGCTTCTGTTTCAGCAGCTTCTATTATGTAATATATGAATATAATATTAATGTTACATAGATTTAAAGACTATAGATATTGGAAACGAAAAAAAAAAAGACAATTCATAATCCTACGTTAATAACTTCAGTAATTTATTCATAGTTGGATTTTATAGGACGAACACGCGGAGTGGTACTGTATTTTTTGTTTTTTTTTGGCAGTATAATCGTGCATAATACACCATGCATCACCATTCAAACAAAGTGGGTATTCGTTAGGAACTATTTAGCCATCCTGTGGTAAAAATAAATTTTTTTTAAACATTTGAAATGATGTAACCTTCCCTTTTTCCTCTTTACGATCCATTTTACCAAGGGATGACTGTTGTTCATGAGGTAATATTTATATTCGGGCTGCAAGAGATCGGGTTTACCAGTATTACTCAACATTGCAACTAATCACGGCCTTAGATTTTACCAAGGCTTTATAAACGGTAAAAAGAAATGTATATATTGATACGTCAACAGTAATTATCAGTCGATATGTTGTAATACTAGAAAACGCGTTCTTCTTTCTGTTCATAGTATATTCATTTTCTTTTCATCAGGCACTTGGCGAGAAGAGCGTAAAAACGAATGGAAGAAGTGAATAAGAGTGAAAACGATCAGAGTAGCTAGTAATTATCTGCAAGGATATAAGCGAATGAGTTTCTTTTTTCCCCCATGTCTCTCTGCAGATATAATATACCCATAGGTATACATGAAATGAAGATTAATTGACGATCATCTGGGTTCAAGAGAAAAAACCAAAGGAAAATTTAGAAAAAAGAACAACAGGTGAAAAGTAAAATTTCTTCAACCTCTGCGCAGTACAGTTTAGATAAGGCTATATATGTGAAAATAATTTGAAGAAAAAGATTGAAAAAAAATAATAATCATCGAACTAAACTGTCTTTCTTTCATATCTTTGAATCGCTTAAAGCTCTTCGAAGAAGCTATCATCACTGTCTCCCGTCGTTGAAACAATACCCTCGATAATATAGCCGCGCGATCGATGGCAAATTGATTGAAAATGAAAAGATTTCTCATGATTGACATAAGAGTGGCGAATGATGGAGATTAACGTTTATAGTAGGTACATAATTATTGTCGGAGAGACAGAGGATAATCGCTTCCCCCCCTGACAAATAGACAGGTGTATTATATCGAGGGATGGATATATAGAGGTTCTTGGACAAACATATATTATATTATATTATATTATATTATATTATTTTATTGAAAAAGTGCAATAAGGTGAAAAGAATCGCTTACCAAACCGACGAGTAGAAAAAAGACTAGGAATGTGCGCCCAAGTATCGTCTGGCAATAGACGTCGCCGTAACCAACCGTCGACATTGTCACGATCAAGAAGTAAACGCATGTCCAGTAAGACAAATGCTGTGGATTTGTAAACTCGAACGGATCTCCGGAGTTTTCGAGCTTGAAATTATAAGATAAGAATTTGGTTGGTCGGTCATCGTATAATTGTATCGAATAATTCTACACCCCCGACTCTTACCAGATGTATGATCCCCGCAGCGGTCAGCCAAACTGATATAAAGATGGATACGAGTTGGGCTAAACGAATGGAGCTTGAGGTCTTTAAAATGTTTAGGTACTGTAGGATGTCGGGAACTGTCATAAGTCGAAGGGCTCGAAGGAACCTCAGTCCTATCCACGTCCGGTCCAGATAAATCGACACGAAAGACGGTGGTATCGTAAAGTAGTCGACGAACGAGTACATCTCTAGCATGAACCACAGCTTGTCACTGGCGGCGATAAACTGTGTAGAAAAGGGAGAAGAAAAATCGAAAGAACAACAAGAACGACAACTTTTTTTTCAGCGAAGGGAAAAAAATAGAAAAAGTATGTACATAATATGAACGTCTTTTGATGAATTTACGTGATAAATTTTTCGCAACTCTGAATCGTGATCGTGATCGTCACCGCGAATTGCACCAGAATCTGGAAACTGCCTCAGACCGCGAGCGCGAGGCTCGTTACGCTCATCCCTAAAGAGAATCTCGCGTATGCTAGCTCGGGCCGGGGTTAAGTTAAAAGCTTAAAGAGGCGTGCATAGGTAACTCCCAAGAGCTCGTCAGCAGCCAGTTTGTTTATCAAATGAAAAAGGCACTGCCTTGATATTCACCGCGGCTGCAACGAACGCAACGGTTCTCAAATAGAAAATGTAAATTTATTCGCCAAGTTTTTCCCGTTCCTTTTTCTCTTTCTTTTTGTTGGGCTTTTTTCGTCTTCATCTTCGTTTTTTATCTTCATTCTTTTTCTAGTTTCTACGCAAATTTTATATAGCTGACGATGTAGTACTTACGCGTATAAAAAAGTAGACCATAAAAAATATATTGAAAGCTAAGTCTATCTGCTGAGTAATGTTGTTACTCCACTTCTGGCACCGTTCCACCTTCTCGCTGCAACAGTTCGAATCAATCTTGACGTTAATTCAAACAGTCATTGGTTTTGACCCATGGATCAGCACTTGATGCGAGACTCGAACAACGGTGAGAAATATTGAGTTCGACATATTGATTCAAGTCTTACGAATCAGTGATAAAATTCATTAAAACATGCAACAAAAAAAAACTCATTTCTAATGAATAAAAGCTGAAATCTCCTCTCCAGAATCATCGAGAAATGCAATTGTCGATTCGTTCGTCAGCTCCCATAGTTGATTGAACAATTATTATCTTCATACTCAACCGGCACATTATACCCACCAATATAGTCTCACCAGTAGCAAAGAACCGCGATAAATAATCTCGGATTTGATACTTACTTGGAAGCATCGATGAAGTATATTATAAGCGATGCTATACTAAGAATGAAGACCAGGACCACCTGAAAATTAGAAAATCACGAATTAGAAGTTTGCCGATGCGTGAATTGGCGAAAGAATTTAACAGCCATGAGTAATAAATATCGCGATAAATCTTCGAGCCTCTTCTCGGTCGTTTGAAAGAAGAAAAAAAGAGGTGAATAATTTAATAAACGCGTAGATGTATACGAGGCAGCTAATTAATTAAATGAAACATGTATATTTGCACATATGTGCAGAAGATAAGCGGTGCGTGTCAACGTGTCGCGTATACCCAGAACTGCGCGAGCAATTAGCGCCTTTTTATCGTGCGTTATTATTTCCGTTTCTCCGTGGTTTGGGACAAACGTGTATATCCTTTGGTTAATTTTAATAACCCAAGTCCTCGATGGTATCTGAAATCCGTTTCCGTCTAGCTGCAATTAAATCTTATCGCTATTCAGCCGCGGTCAGACGATAATTATCGCCTCAGTTCTACAAAGCGAATTTCGCGTTTATTCGGTTCAACGTAAGAATGAATCGCGCGTCGAGGACTCAATCCGGAAATTTATCGTTCTTTAAACTCAATTCGTTGATCCGTCGAGAAGAGCTAACACAAGCGAATGCCCCGTGACGTGTGACTGGCGTAAATCTGTCCTCGGGAAAAACCTATCCGCAGATAATTTCGTGTAGGATTGATATAAGAATGAGAAGGGGGGGGGGGGGGGGGGAATGAATTCCGCGAATTTCTGAAGAGGTGATAAATTTCAATATCCGAATAATGAACGGGAATTTTCTCGCTTCTTTTACCTCATCTCGACCTGCACCAGCGAATAAGAAATCCCCCGGCAGTCTAATGAAACGTTTGAAACGATAAAATGTAAAGGAACACGATTTCCCATCTGTAAAACTCTCGTTTCATCCGTATATACGTTATTGTTGCGGTGTTTTCCGCGAATGCGAACGCGGTCTTTAATCATTCATAAAATCCAGATAGCGAACTAGCATAGAGCGACGTCGGCTCTTCGCTTCGCGTCCGCCTCGCCGATGGCCACGACGGCGCAGAGTTAGTTTCTAAAATCGTGTGGTTCTGGTTCTGGGTCGACTTATCGTTCAGGGGTCGAGGTCAGGTCGGGTCATGACGCCAGGGCTTCTTCTGATCTTTCCAACGGAAATTTACAGGCTGAAATATGACCAATTATTAAGTTACACGACTATAATTGATCGACGCTGTTCCCATTCGGGGTAAAAATTTTACACGAAAACTTGGATAAACTATTGTCAAATATTTCGGGGCTCTTCATTTATTTAGGGTCTGACCTAGAACCGAGTAGGTATCTATCTCTTGGCACGGTAGCAAGACTATAAAGTCTTTTCAGTGCCGGATTCTACAGGCACAATAATAAATGGTAGAGAATATTTCCTGTTCCCGGCATAGAAATATACCAACTTTGGTACACGTCTCTATAGGTATACGTTTCTTAATATACATTATACACCTAAACCTATACCCGAAACGTGGTTGAATAAATGGTCGAATTAAATTCTATATCGTTTGATTATATCCACCGAGGAACAATGACTGTCAGTGTAAGATTATAAATAATCTTCATCCAGTAGCATGAAGTAATGATTTTTCTTCAAATAGGATTTACCGAGCAATCTATCACCCCCGTTATTCGCGTGTCTTGATGGAAACGGCGGATTTGGCATTAGCGAGCCTCCTTCCACCCTCTGCAACTAATTCCAAAAGTTATCAACTAGTCCGTGTCTTTCGTGATTGTTTTTTATAGTTTCCCCGTACCAATTGGTGAACATGCCTAAACCAGAGATATAGACCCGTACAAATCCCTGAACATCGATCTAACTCTGGTTTATTTATCATCAAACCTCGATGTATGCAACGAATTTGCCAAATCGATTTGCTGCAGTATTCCGAAATAATGCCTCTGTCGTCGTAAACCGCTTATAGAATATCAATTGATGGGGGGAAATGAACCGACGTTAATATTTTACATATCTCTCGATTTCCTCGATACAGGGCTATTCCTCCTTTCTCAATCTTGCCAAATCCTTGCTGCACCTATAGGGGTGGGAACAGGGAAGGTGATCGGTATATACGCTATAAAGTTTTGATCGACGTGCCAGCAGCAGCAGCAGTTATCTTCGGTAACCTATTTAAACTCGTTGTATGTGAATTGTATAGATTGTCCGTACGTGATCCGTGGCTAGAAAGGTTTGAGGGATCGGATCGGGTTGTATTTTGGCATCGATGCTGGAGCAAAAGCTTGTAGCTTTCCATCGTATAGCTATATAGGCTTGCACGCGACCTGAACATATAATAGATGGAGTGATTTTGTTCTATCTACCTGTTGATAAAGTGCAGGATGGTGGATGGGCAGTGATCGGCACCATATCAACGAATTTCTCCAATTCGTTTCCGAAATCCCACGCAAAATTATTGTAACGACAGATCGATAGATCCAAGGCTTACTTATCGGTCCATAAGTATTATACATAGAATTATAAGTGTTTAACCATTGAACAAGAGAGAGAGGAGGAGAGAGGGAGAGGGAGAGAATTAAGAGTCACTTGAGACATTAGCCGCGGTTTGATCATCGATTGAAACGCCGAAATTCGACGTTTTAACAACTCCTGGGAAATTTACGAGATTGTAAAACGCCAAATTGGGGCACTTGTACCTCGGGTAATGAATAATGATCGTTTTCGACGAAGCGAGGCAATGCAAGTTCGGTTGTATGATCTGTGTTTAATTTATTCAGATATCAAACCTTAATTCCTGATCAATTATTACAGTTTTTATGTTTTTATCATCCCTTTACTCATCTTTGGCCCTGCGGGGGTCCTGTGAACGGACCTTAATCGGAGAGGGAGGTCTGTGCGTGCGCGTCGTCATGTCAGATCAATACGTGTCTGGTAGGGGCCGTCGGCAGCGTCGGCAGCGTCGGCGACGGCGACGGCGACGGCGACGGCGTCGTCACCCGTTTTATGAACACTGCAGAAAGACGTCGACCGTAACGTATAACGGAACGAAACGGAATGGGACGGGCAGGGTATACGATCGCACGAGTTCAAGTATATGTAAATTATTCCTCTAATTAAGGTTTAATATCTAGGCTAGGTAGATTTTACGGACGTTTATATTAGTTAGAATTTAGCTGCACCAGCGACTCGAGGTTTTCGAAATATCAAATCAAATCAAATGCATGTATAAAAGTTTGAAGAAGAAACAAATGTATTATACCGAAGACACACCAAGCGATTCCTCTGTTTTTCATTCGGATTCGGATTCGGATTCGGATTCTGCTGCAAGCTCGCGGTATTCCGAAAGGTGTGACAATAATAAATGCGATTAACGACTAAAATACACTCAGACTTTCAGGGTACCGAGGAGCAGAAGGAGGAGTTGGAATCAAGTTGGCGATTACTTCGTGCTGCATTTACTGCAAGCTTATGTACACACGGTATAGATATATGCATGTATTTATATATCATGTATATCAACCTACGTATAAACGTGGCCGCGTCAGCCAAGCAAATAGCATAACCGACATGCCCTGCGATATATTTTTGGCTGACGGGTTACGGTCTCATGAAAATAACCCTATAAATATAATAAACAGAATACACGTCTCTATGTGTATACATCTGAAGAGAGTATAAATAGGGAGACAGGAAAGGAAGAGAAGAAAAGAGAAGAATGTTTTTCCATTTCCCAATGTTTCTGCATCGCCATCGTATCACTACTATTATTATTATCGTTACTATTATTATCGTAGCGGGAAAGTTCGATGCTACGTTTTTCTCTGCCACGTGGTCTCCGGTCCGCAGACAGCTGAGATAGTGAAAAAACGTTGAAAAAGTCTGGTAGATCGCCAGAGGGGGAAGTATCTCCGAAATTTCACATAGCATACCGACGATCTTTGACTGTTCACCGAGTGCTTATAGCCGGAAGAAGGAAAAAGAAGGACAAGAGAACATACTTTTCCCGATTTCAAGATTCTCCTAGCTCGTCCCGCAATCGTGATCATTATTATTTTCGACGCGCTCATCTCCCGCGAATGAATCTCTGCACCAGGATGGACATTGGGTATAAATGTGATACGCGTAGCTTCGGAGCTGTATGTATATACGAACATGTGTATGTATACGTGTGTACGGTGACGGGGAAATCGATATCGGTAGTCTGCCAAGAGCAGGAGATCTTCTCAAAGGCTCGGTGCACCCCCGGGTCCAAGTACGACGGCTTAGAGTGGCACGGAGAGTGCAGAAGATAAGCCTTCGACCGAGAACGCGAACACCACCCGCACATGCTATATAACCCGCGAAAGGAATGCTGACGAACAACGCTTCGCTTCGGTCTCTTGATGACCTCGATCGCTCAACCTAAAGACCCCCACGTTTAGGTATGTAGGTGTACATACCCTCCACCTGACATGTATATTAGGAAAAGAAAAGAAAAGCGAAAATAGGGATCAACTTTTGGGTTCATTAAGAAAATCCACGAATTCTCTGATTTTCGTACATTTCTTTTTTTTTTCTTCTCTCTCTCTCTCTCTCTCTCTCTCTCACTATCAACGAAAGTTTGTCAATTAATTATCTTCGTTATGTTGTAGACAGAAATTTAGTTGTCTTTTTTATTCATAAATCGCGATTCGAGTTTGAAATAATTGAGATTTTTTCGTTTTTTCTTATACCGAAAGTTTGGCAAACTTTGATAATTAGAGAGCCAAAAAAAGTTTCCCTGTATTTGTACGGATGTGAAAATTGCATATTCAATTGGGAATGGATTTTCATAATAAGGAATCGTGGAATCGAGGCTAAGTACCTCCAGAATTATAGTATGAGGTAATAATAGAAACGCGAGGGTAAATAAATGGCATACAAGCCTGTATACCTAATAAGCGTATAGTTTAATTAGCGGATAATTTCCCAGGGTTTTTAGTCGATCCGTTATAAACACCGTCCAGGAATAAGAAACTGAACTAATCCGGAGGAAAATAGAGGATAAAGAATAAGAAAAGAAAAAAACGATGAAATTTTTTGGCTCGAAACCAAATGGTCAGCATATAGATATTATTCCGCGGTCGTCTGTACAGCTTGGGGCGGGGGTTATTACACGGTTATTTTTCCACGATCTTTAAACTTTTCTCTTTCCCCCGTTGACAGTAATTAATTGTTTTCTAAATCGACTCAGGTATAGACAAACTGGTAAATTGTTTTGCGAAACAAGGATTAGAAGAAAACAAAATCAAAAAAAAAAATAAAGAACGAGCTGTATGATTGATCGAAGAATATGATAATGAAAATTCAACCCTGAAGTCGGATTCGCGATGATTCTTATTTACTCTATCGAGATGAATATATATGAAAACTAGTGACAGATCTTGGTATATATTTACATATTCAATATATATATTATACATATATATTATTTGAAAAGAATAGAAACGCGGGAAACGAGTAGAAATTTTGGCATTCCATTTACTGGAGGTTCGCCAAGTTGAAATCGATCGCGGGACGACGTACAGACGGAGAGGTATAAGGTAGATAGGTAGATAGGTAGATGGGTAGGTACCCAACGTAAGTTGTTGGTAGATTGGTAGGCTCCTATACAACCTCTTCATTTTTTATTTACGTATATACATTAACATGTGTATGTATTTCGATCTCGATACTACGTACGCTGATAATGTCACGATCGGTTCTCGCATATATATAGGTGTACGTATATGCGTTGATCGATTGATTATTCGACAATAATTATTCACGGCTCTGGGTCATGAAAGTTTGAGAATATTTGCTTTTTTTCACACACTAATACCCGATTGCCAACATATTATTTTCGTACAATCTCTACATCCGTTCATTTATTTTTCTGCTCACGAAAGTGCTGACGTCGCTTTTTCTCTATCCGAGCTCTCGTGGCCTTCTTAATCACGGATCACCTACCCCTAGCTCTTTTCCCTGTTGACCTAGGGCAGTCAATTTTCGGTCTTATTGAATGTTTGCCGAAGTCAAACATAGTAAAAATCACTCGTTAAATTCGTCCGATCGATCGAGGTTTACGCGAGAACGTAGCGAAATCGTAAGCCTTTAACGAATGAAGAAAAAGCTTCGTATGTATACCATACACGATACCTCCCGCAACTTCTTCAACACAATCCGTTGGACAGTTTCATCCGAACGTTTGCTCTACCTAAATACATATACCTATATGCATTCCGGAAAATAAAAAAAATAAAGACATATTCACGTAGAAGCTCCTTTTTGTATCTTATCTTCTTATTTTAGTCAAGCACGCAATATTTTGGTACCAAAACTCAACCCAAATATCCAACTAAACTGACCTAAAAATCGTACCAGCCAAAAACTGTGTCATTCAAGATGATCGCACACGAACTGTAACTTCAGATAACTATAATAGCGAGAATAATTGGCAAATATTTTACTCGTTTCTTTCCGCATTTTGATTTAAATCACTATTATGCGAGATAATTAGGCCAATTTTCGAGCAGCTGCAGGCCCGTACCTCGTTTTTTCGTAAATCGTTGGGAATGAATTATGAAGGTAAAAAACTACATGGGTCGCTAATAAAATGTTTAATAAAAGAAAACCAATTGAAAAGGGCCAACGATAAAGTCGACAGAAGCGTATTGCAGGTAGCAATAGTAACAGGCCGAGGTATAGTAGCTCGTGTGTGACGGTCTACCAGTCGCGGCAAATCACTCTCATCGTCGTCGAGTCTCGGGAACTGCGGCTAAACCAAGTCAAGGCCTTGGCTGCTCACCATTTACCATTCCGATACTGTTTGGCCCAAATTTTCCGCTCTTATCTGTGTCAGCTTTTCCCACAGCAAAGTTCGACGTCTTGTCGTACGTGTTTCCCTGTTTCTTCAATTTTCTTCAAATTTTACCAAAAATTGAATCTTCGTTTTGTTTTGTCTTTTTTATTTCTCTTTTTTACTATCTGCTGGATTTCGCACCGTGGTACCTTTTTTGTTTTTTTATCTGTTTTTGCAAAGGCTTCGGACTATAAAAAGAACACCCTATATTTTTACTATTACGACTCCTCTTAGGCCCTTAAGTGATTTTTTTTTTTTCTACCGCGTCTGCGCGAGACAACAAATGTTAAAAATACCGCAAGTTGCGCAACGGTGTTTCTATTAGCTACTGGTGTTCTTAGAACGTTTCATTGCCTCGTTTGATAAAGCAAAGGTCACCTCTCAAGAAAATTAACATACATGTAGATATGATTCCCTAATCCACGTTTGAAAGTCCGAATCGACGAGAGAGGAAATGGAATGACTGACGTCCTTTCAATAATTTAATAACTTTTTTGGCCAATTTTGTGGAAAAACAAAAAGAAAAAATGATGAAACTCGGTATACTCGTGTGAAAGCTGCGTGTAAGGCTGCTTTGTACGCCAAATAAAAAAAGTCCAAGATCCAAATATAATGCAATGTGAAAAAGAAGCTGGCGAGAGTCGTGAGCTAAGAGTCACGTGCGGGTCGCCGCGCGACATCATCGGCCGCATTTACCCGCGTGTGTATGCGCGTATTCCAAGAGTGAGCCATCCTTGAAATATCGTGGGCGTGCTAAATGATACGCGCATAAATTTCAACTCACGCGGGGTCTACGCCCGGTGACAAAAATACACATTTACCCAATGGAAAATAATCATCGAACAGAAGAGCAGGATAAGAAGAACGGGAGGAACGAGAGGAACGAGAGGAACGAGAAGAAGTACACCCAACCCGCTGAATTGGCACGTGCTTTCTCGCGAATTGCATTTCTCTTCTTTATTTTTATTACCTATTCATTTTTCTTTTCTTCTCCTTTCTCTTGTGGACAATAAAATTGATCTTATAGGTACCAAATCGCGTATGGAGATGGTAAAATAGAAGCCAGACGTACGGCTGGCTCTAGAAATACATCGAGATATTTCTGTTTAATTATAGTTTATTAAACGGCCCAGAGATTTCCTATTCTAGACCCCGCGTGATCCTGGCACTTACTTTAGTTAGTAAAACTTTCGCGATATAACTATACCTATATACCCAGCGATGCCCGATGACGTACCTACTCGAACCCCAATCACATTTCACTATAAATAAAACATAGTGGTCTCTATTTAGCGTGTGAATTAGTGGGGGTCTCCGACAACACGACTAACCGCAAGCTGTTACAGCTATTTATAAAACCCGCCCGACCAAACAGATCCTAGGCCAAGACTCCGGGGTTTCTGGTCCGGAGCGAGGATGAGTCCCCTGCTCGACTGTGCGTGTCCGATGCCCCTATGATTCTATACGAAGTATGGAGTTTACGCGTATGTTTGAATATAGCTTGAAATAAATAACCGACAAAATAAGAAACTAACGATGTATATAGAATTTTGGTGATCAAAATTTTATTTTCCAAAATTAAGACGCATACAGCGAGAGCACATGAGATCCACGCGATCTCTTAGCTTTGATCCAGTTTGTTCCGACTCTTATAAGTAAGCGCCCATCCCCCCGAACTTCTGCCTAAAATAATACACAGAGAGAAAAATAAAGATTTAAGTATGGCACGCGTTTCACTGTTTGTTTTTTGTTACTTTATACACTCGCAGACTCCGGACCCGGCACGATAGATGGTTAGACACCTGTTTCTTATACACAGGCAGAGCTATGAGGCGCCGAAACGGCAGCCAAACATCTTTCGAACTGTTTATTATTTCAGTTCAAGTTTCATTACCGCCAATATAGTTTCTTGTAAATTTTATAATTGCCTCCTTTCGGTTTTTTTCTTTTTTTCATTCACTTTTTTCCCTCCCGGCTTCTATCAGATGGTCGAACAGACCGATATATCTGTCCCGCGAGTGAAACGATATTTTTTATAAAAATCGAGGAACTTGAAAAACGTCGATGAATAAAAAGCGGTAAATCTTCATCTCGCGCCAAGCTGGTCGCAATATGTTACAGATAGGACAGACGCCATCAGAGTGTCGTGGAATAAGACGTCTACAGACTGAAGGCGCCGGTCGACGTCGACGTAGCTCGTACATCTTATGATTAACGTCATTTGTGACCGCAACTATAGCTGGTATTCGCGTGACAATAAACACGCGGTTTCTTAGTTGGCTTTCGAACACGGAAGCTGGCTTCGCTATCCGGACGATTTTCTCATCTGATATTCGTATACGAAGCATTATGCGTGTAGGTATACGAAATTCCCCAAACATCTCGCTACTTTTGCAGTCGAGACTCCGACCAGACGAAAAGAACCTCTTAAATTGCTTCTCCTCCTATCTTTTCCCAGACACGAACAAAATGCTAGAACTCTGAACTCCGTGCCCTTGGTTCTTGGGACGTTCTCCTATAACGCGCCCTAAAACAAAGGTCGTATATTCTTCACGTGTCTAGTTTCCCCGATTCTCTGCAGTGGTGCTGCAGACATAGATATCCCCTGCCCGACTACCTACCTACCTGCCCACCACGTAAACCCATTCCCCAAATACTCGTAAATGTACATAACTGAAGCAGACCTTTTTGGCTTGTCGCATTTTCTTAGTCCCTCACGGGTTGTAAAAATTGACACTTTTTCAACGACGTATACGGGTATGTGTGCATGCAACGATTGGCGATTCAGCTACACCCCTACGTCTAGATATGAACAACGAATGAACGAACAAATTGTCTTCTCGTATTTTCCCAACCCCATCAGAAAAATATCAAACTAAAGATAACCAGACGAACGTTACGTATATCTGGGTATAAATGGAAATCTTTCCTCCGGGTGGGATTTCAACCGAATAAATTAGAGCGCGGGCAATCATGTCCCCGCGCCTTGGGACTCGGGACTTGGGACTATTTCAAGAATAGAAGTTTTTTTTTTCTGTTTTTCCTTTTTTCCCCCCCCCCCCCCCCCCCCCCAACGGGCAATCTAGACTCCCTAAATTCGTTGAAAGGTGGTCGACGAGCCGTAAACCCTTTCGTCAAATTTCTGTGAATTTATGGAGCTGCAAATTCCCCCGTTTTCTTCATTTTTTTCCTGTTTTTTTTTTTTTTTTCGAGTCTGTCTAATACCAGTCTGCAGAATGTGTCGGAGTTATCAACTCGTGTTTTAAAACAATGAAATTAGTCGTTAGATATTTGAAATTCAATTACAAACCACGAGTTCGTATCAGATAGCTACATAGGTGCATTCGGATAAAACGTTTACCCGTATGAATTAAGACAGGGAGGTCTTTTTTCAATTTGATAAAAGTTAATGGATTTCTGAACGAAATGTAATTAGAAATTCCTTCTGCTGCACTTAGCCTCCATGTATAAGGTATGGTAACAGGACAAATTCGTTATAGTTAGTTTAGAACCGAGGACTGGCGCTTGGCCAAACTCGTTAACGACATTCTGCTTCCAAATATGATCTATATACCCTCCGAATTCATATCCAACTCTATCTGTAAAATTTCACAAATTACGAAACTAACTGATTGACGTCGAATTAGAAATGAGATACAAAAAATCTAGCTACTAACTCGTCTCTGATCTCGAAAAATGACAAGGAAAAAAACAAATGTAAAGAAAAAAGGGGAGAAAAAAAAAGAACCTTGCCAACCTGACCTTAATTCATCTTCCCAAATGAATGAAATAAATTCTACGGATAGCCGAACGAGAGGGGAGGTAAAGAGCAACTGGAGTGAATTATTGAATGAAGGTGACAGAGGACGAGGCGAGGGTTGGTTATGTAGGTCGACTCACGGCTGTCGGGTCACCTGGTTGGACGACTAGTAAAGGTTAAATTCCAATTATAGCGGGCAGCTAAATAGGCACGATTACGGCTATAAGCACTAATCCCTTGCACCAGCTGCCCGCGGTTGGTAGCGGCTGTTGTAACTAGAGAATGGCGCAGTCGGGGTTGCATTTATTTATTTATTTTTTTCATCATTCACCCTCGTTTCATTCTATCTTCTGTTAAACTGAGGACGTCGCATCGAGACCACGTGCTACCGGAAACATTGCGATTTCGAAAGATCGAAATAATCGGTCGGCCCTCGCGCCCCCAAAGACGACCCGAACTTGTTGCACTCCGTCTTCATATGATCAAAGAGCATTTTTCTTCTACCCTTAAATCCAAACGCGGAAACCCATGTAACTTGATCTCAACTCTGGGGGGTTGGCGTGCCGTCGTGTACTGCATCGACAATCGCTGGGAGAACCTTCGCCCTTTATGGTCCGGAAAGAATTGGCGCGAATTCCGCAAGGGTGTATTTTTCCGTTCCGTGTAATCTAAGAATTCAAGGCAATGGTCAGGACCCCCAGCTTATAATTCTCTGAAAACTCCGAACTTGAACGCTTTAAGGGATCGTACGTATACATAACATCGATCTGTATCTTATCAGCTCTGCGGCACGTGCTTACGAAACCAAACAGCATCTTCTGTTCTTGGGATATAACTCTGAAGCCGGTACACGAGCGGCGTACCTTACGGCTTACGAATTCTACGACCTCTGCTACGTCCCGGTTCACCCCTTTCGAGAAAATGGCAAAAATCCAACCCCCGACTGATTAGAAACTATCGCGAGCCAGTGTTTCCTGAAAAAGTACAAAGATAGGAGAGTTTCCCTCGCCACTTTCTACTTTATTTAACAGAAATAATAAAACGACCTCATATATAGAAGTTGCGGAATTTTACTCGCGAGTGATAAAGAGGGTTACGAGTCGCCTCGGCCGAGTATCCATCGTATCGAACCGTCAGCTTTGATAGTCGGAAAAATTCCTACCAAGTGTAATAAATTTGAGGAATTGAATTTTGTAAAAAAATCTACATACTCGTATAGGTATGTATACGAGCGTCCCACTATGCGCAATGGTGCTTTCGACTCTTCTGTGCAGACTTTCCAATAAATGAAGAAACTCAAACAAATTTTCGATGAAATTCTTCGGCGGTGCATCTGACAGGCGAATCTAAAATGAAAATTATGCTGGAATAAGAGTCAGGTTTCTGGCTAAACCCACCACCCTTCCTCCTTCTCTGTCTCTGTCTCTCTTGCCTCTACGATATTCCCTCGGCCTTTTTCTCCCTGGCTTTTATCGTTCGTACGTGGTTCCGTAGCGAGACGAAAGCTCCGTCCACATTTTGCGTTTTTAATAAACCTAGAAACTTTCGTTTTATATCTCGTATTTTTATCCCCCTCTAGCGCGCATTCATTTCTTAATACATGCTTCGTAGGTAGTAACGATATACTTATACAAACGGTAGGGGTGCGACTAAATTTCACCCTCCCTCGCCGTGTACTACCTAGAAGCCAAACTCCAATTAAGATTATCAAAGAACGTTTCCCAGTAATGAGATCTCCGCCCCGAGAGTTTCCTTTCCTTTCGTTTCGTTTCGTTTCGTCTCACTTGCCCGAAATTTCTTCGTTTCAAATAGAAATCACAAATTGTCGAGAGACAGATATTCGCACCAATTCTTTAGCAGGGATGACTCAAAGTCTTAGCAACTAGTAGTTGGGCACGCTCGTCGGTTGGTGCAAATTTCGTATACTTTTCTATTTCCCTATTTTCCCACTTTCCCATTCTCCCATTTTCCTATTTTCCTTATTTCCTACTTTCATATCGCTAATTCGATTCCACCCTAACGTCCCGGATTACAAGATCGCGAATAACGTGGGATTATAGCTTATACTCGCGCCTCGAGCCTGCATCAATTGAGACTCTGTCATCTACGATCTAAATCTCGTTACTCCATAACGTAAAACCGAGGAACCGAGAAGTAAACGGTTTACGTATTAGATAATATGCGGCCACACAAACTCGCTCACTCATTCGTGCCACTTTCCACCTCCCAGAGCCGATCCATAGGCATAACATGTGTGTATCATCCATGTATCCACGTATTCACGTGCCTATGTATTACCTGGCACATTGTGCCTCGCCTAGACTCCAGAGTCTCGTCGTCTATACACGAATATTATATTATTATTGGTCGATATCTAAACGGTCGTTTCCATGTCAACCTTGACGGCCATATATACCAACTAGGACACATGCGTGTCTGGAAAACGCTGTTCTTTTTCCCCTATCAACGATACAAATCAAGAGTATTGCGATACGGTTTGCTATCGCCGTTGTAAAACGGCTGAAATTCTACGCCAACAATTTTTTTCCCTTTTTTCCCTTTTTTTCCTTTTTTTCCTTTTTTTCCTTTTTTCGTTCCAAGACCTGGATAAGCGAATCCGTCTCTCGATCGAACAGAGCTACGACGGACGAAACGGACGCCGTATATACTGCAAGGGATCAAAAGTTTTCCACGGATCAGAGCGCCGGCGTTGACGGACACTTCGTGTTTCTGTTAGCTAGGCGGGCAGGTAGATACATACCTACATACATACCTACGTTGCGCTCTAGATTCTCGAGGACGCAAATGTAGCTAGCAACCTCGCGCCTTGGTACTCGACGAGGGTCGTTCGATCGTCGTCCGCGTCATGGCAATTGGAATCGGCAGCTAGGGCGTCGAGCCAAAGCTACGTATCGCGTCGTATACCGACGTATCTATCCTACAGCGATGGTGAAAGACCCTCGATCGGGGCTCGATAGTTCGAATAAACAAGGTACTGTGCCACAGCACCCATCCCGGAAGTATGTACCTAGGTGCAGGGAGTAAGGTGTAGGGAATATATCGCCTACGTGGCACTATACGTCTACGTATAGAGGCACTACGACGTAGCTCACCGTCGCGACGTCACATCATATATTGACTCGACGAGACAGACGCTTCCGTTGCAGAGAACGTTTTTTAAATCGTTAGAGCTACTTCAGAGATACTCGAGGGTGACAACCCCTTCTTGAAAATTAACTAACCATCTGACCGAACCGGGGATGCAAATCGATATTCATCGGTATCATGCATTGTACGGATACGTGGTTCGCTCGTGTTTTGGGTAATTTTAAAGCCGAAACCCATAGTGGCGTACACGCATATCGTACACGCGTATATAATACACGGTAAACGACCCTTTTCAACGCTCGTTAATTAACGACCCGCGCGGCTTAGCTTTTCGCAAGCAGTACGACGAGGACCACAGGATTTCCTTTTCTTTGCGGTGAAAAATGAAAAAAAATGAATTTCTTATTCTTCCTCATCCGCAACACTGGCAAGTGTCGCGAGGTGGGTATTCCGAAGCTCGTAATTAGCTGACGCTTTCGCTATACGATATTGAGGATATAGGACGTTGGATGAGAAAGGAGAATCGATATTTATACTCATTTTTTCCTCCGTTTTTATCCCTTTCTGTTTTTTCATCTTCTTTATGGTTAATCATTTTGCTTCATCATATGCACTGCAGTTTACAATGAACTACATCCCATACCGAGCCGGGAATATTTCCAGACGAGAAATTTCATACAAGAAATCTCTAAGCTGTGTAGGTATGGGCATGTATACCCGTGTAGGTATACGGGTCGAGGACTGATTAAGGGAAGGGTAAACAATGCTTCGTCGAACGTTACGTACGAAAACAATAATGCGAACATATTATCGATGCGAAATACTCGTCGATATACATCTGCTAAAGTCCTGAGAGTATGGAGAAACAGTTTTTGTCTTGATTTCAAGATAACGATGTCTTGTATTATCTTTCATCGAATGCGTATTACACATTCTCGAGTTCCCATTTTTTTTCTTTTTTCATTTTCGATTCCTTTCTCGGTTCAATATCAGATATAGTTGAAGAAAAATCGAATGAATTTACTGTTCAAGTACAAAAGACACGGACTAGGATGAATGTTAATTATTTTGACTAAATCAGCGAGCGAAGAACCGCGGTATTACATGTTGGGCAGGTATATACATTATACATATATGGCTACAAAGAATTCACATTGTGTAATAAAACCGTTCCAAGCAATTAGGCCGACAGTTTAATCGATGATGTCCGTATGATTCCAATTTACCTAAATATATCTATACAACGAAATGTAGTCGGAGCGTTGTTACATACCGAATTACGTAAAATTAATAAACCTAGTGGTGGTAAAACTGTATATACTCTATAAAGAATATGATGGGAATTTGAAACGTGGCGATGTATGTACCGAATATTTAACTCTTAGCGGTACGTCAGCCCTGACACCTGTTCAGCATAGATCAAATTTTCTGTAACACGACGGTTTGAACTTTTTATATATTAATAGTTTCACCGCGCGTGATGTAATATCGCGAGTCGTCGAATGACGTGGTAATACGGCTGAGGTAGAAGAAGAAGAAGAAGAAGAAGAAGATTATTGGCAGAGTAGATGTCACCTTCGGAAATTAACAAGGAAAAATATAGGTATAGAAATATGGGAAGAAAAACAGAAAAATATTTCCCGCGGTCTAAGTAAAACGTGAGAACCACCCGATGCAAGATAATCTTTTTTCCATTTCCCCTAATTTCCAAATTTTCTCGTTATTCATCTTCGGCGAAGATCTCCCGCGCCGCTGCGTTCTTGAAGAACAAAGGTGCTTGTAGAGCATCTATGAGATTGGGGAATTGTCTTATCCGCGTGTTCTATCAGCAAAGATCGGAACCTCTTCTCTTCTCCTGTTTTAGGCAATATACGACGTAACTGACTGTCCTACGTCCCTCTATAACAATACCCTTCACGATATCTCGGGGGGTTGAAAGCCGCCACGTCGCGCCGAGCCGCGTACGCAGTGCGTAGAAGATATCTGCGAACGCCGACAACGTGTCTGGCTACGTGG
This sequence comes from Tenthredo notha, assembly GCA_914767705.2. Taxonomy (NCBI): domain Eukaryota; kingdom Metazoa; phylum Arthropoda; class Insecta; order Hymenoptera; family Tenthredinidae; genus Tenthredo; species Tenthredo notha. The sequence goes on along the minus strand of OU611914.1, from coordinate 173,822 downwards.
AATGAAACTAGGTCACCAATCAGCCATCAGCATGAAAACTCGCTCCTTCTCTAAAGACGGACACGAAAAACCCCTAAAGAAGAAACTGGAGAACCAAAAAGGTCGCGAACTTGTACGCTGTCTTTGATCTCTGTGTTGAACAAAAATGCACATTTGCTCTAAAAGCGAGCTTAAACGCGGTTTTTCATGATTTTCAGCCGCAGACCTTGCCAGAAATGTTCGTTTACAGTTAATTAAGATAGCTCAACGATCTTGGCGGGGGCTAAAATTGAAATCGAATCAAGAGACGGTGAAATATAGACGTAGTAAATAAATACGCGAATTACTGGTATTCCCAGCCATTCGTTGATACCATTGTCTATAGCGAGTTCGGGTTCATGCGTTAGGGAAAAAGACTCTGACATATGTCAACAAGTATCTATGTGCTCGATCGCGTCCTAGCAAAGTATATAACTGGACGATTTATAGCCTGAAACGCGGTCATCAATCCATTGAAAAAAGCAAGGAAATGAGCCTCTTCGGTATACTGAGTATAACTTACGAGAATTCGTCCTGTCGTTGTCTGTCCAGATATCAGCTCACCGGCCCAGTCTTTGGCCTCTGTCATAAACGTGCCCTCGAACTCCTTGCCCTGGCGGGCCGCCTTCTGCTCTTTCTGTTTCGGGTCATTTGGAGCGAACTCTGGCTCCTTTCGACAGCAGAGGAAGGCAAAGGCCCGCCAAAGTAAGACGATGAGGAGCCCCGCTAGGAAGGTGAAGATGCTGGACAGGACGAAGCACCACCATTTCCGTACCTTGAGGCACTCGTCGACCGGAGGCGGCTCGGTGGCCGCGTCGCACGTCATACCGGCAGAACTCTGCCTCCTGGCGACACATTCACCGGCACTGAACAGCCAAATGTCTGCAGCATTTGATGCGCTTCATTATACTCGTACGAACCAATGTTTCCCCAATTATATTGAGCCTCGTTATAGATGAATAAATAAATAAATAAACAGCGGAGGTTGCGGGCTGATCGTGCGGTCGGTTTTTTCCCCTATTTTCTTCTCCTTTGCTTTCCTCTTTACCTTTTTATTATTATTATTAAGTTAAATATTCGGAAGGGTGGATACGGGCGGGTGAAATTCTCTTTTTTTTTTCCTCCTCTTCTTCGTCTTTTTTTTCTTCAGTTTTATCAGAATATCGTGGATAAATTTATTTGTCGCACAAGAACGACGACGACGACGACGATTATTTTTTCACTAACACACTACGGGAGCACAGAAATCGCGCTAACCTTGCTTCTCAGCACGGCAACGGCCACCGACGACCAAATGTCTCACCACCGACAACCATACCACTCCGCAGCAATCAATACGCAACAATGGACTGGGACCAATAAGCAGGGAGCTTTTCCTGACGTAAATGGTCGCCCCCGCTAGCCCCGGAGTGTCGTCCGAGGCCGTCGCGGCGCCAGCTCGCGGCATCGCGACGCTTACGTAGCGGCGTCATAGCGGCGCAGGCGTTCCGAAGACCCAGGAAAACCAAATTCCTGAGGAAACTTCTTCTTCGGACTCTACGTCGTTACTGTTTTTCGCTAGAATAATTCAAACTAACCAGCTGCAATCGCTATTGTCTAATCTTGGTCATCTTTCATTGTTAGTAGGACAACGTTTAATTATGGGAATTTCATTTATATGTACAACTTTCTATTCATGACTTGTCTCTTCCGCAATCGAGAAGCACATTTTCTATTATATTCATTTATTTCATTTAGTTCTTGTATACCACAACGGTATTCATTTTCTGAATATTGTCATGATAAAGTCAGGAGATTGAACATCCGTTGAGGCAATCAATAAAAAAAGACAAAAAAACAGAACGGAGGAACCCTAGTCTTGTAATTTCATCGAGTTTCCTATAAAGAACTCCAAAATTCTAATACTAATCAATCAACTAGAATCAATATTTCTCTGAGAACAACAAGCTTGCAGATTTCAAAGACCGAGACTCTTCGGAGCATGTAAAATGATTTTCATAAAATTCGCGCCGGCTAGAAAAGCGCTCTTCTTAGTTCACCTATATGCCGTTAGAACTGGCAGATGGCGTAGCGCTTCAGTCCGGCCGATGACGCAAATTTCGGCAAAAGTGCGCCGGTAGTGTTCAAAGCGTTGTTTACAGATGGAAATGTTCGATCAAAAGATAGAAGGGTTAGTAATAGATAAGCGAAGAGAATATATCGCTGTGTTGAGTGTCGTTATACGATTAATTTCACGCTGACGCTCAGTTTAAATAGCCGTCAAAATCCCTGAGACATAAGTCATACAGATCTAATTTATAGGTTAAGCTCGGCTTAATTCATGCTAGTTTATAGGTTAAGCCGCCTTGATTCATAGAAAAAACATAACAAACCACGTATACTTACGGTTTATTAAATCTGTACAGTATTTCGGAGAGGCTTGAGGGCGGTATAGCGAATTTTCTGGACGAAAAGCCGAACGTTAAGATCGAGGATAAGCCGAAGCCGAAAATAACGAAGCTCGAAGAGTCAGTCGATAAATCAAACAAAGCGAACAATCCTGACAGTGGGAACTGTTACTGGTATGTTATTCTCGTATTTAAAGCTAATCATCTTCCCCTCCCCCGTCATTCACTCGTCTTTTAATTCACTCTTCAATTTCCCAGCGGCAAGGAGCGTAATCTCAACATTGTAGAACTACTATGCGCAAGCTGTTCGCGATGGTATCACGAATCTTGCATCGGATATCAGCTGGGAAAGCTGGTACCATTTATGATGAACTATGTATTCATGTGCAAAAACTGTTCACCTACTGGGCTCGAGAGTTTCAAGAAGAATCAAGCCCGTGAGTAGACACGGCCTTTCTCTGATGGTCGAGAAAGTTTGAGGAAGAAGAAGACACCCAAGATCACTGATCTGACACTTTATAACATATCTTTGATTTTTATTCAATATAGCCTTTCCGCAAATGTGCGCAACAGCTATAGCCAACCTTTTACAAACTAGCATGAAGGACAGGGAACAGAGAGTCTCTTTTCACAAGGATAAGGACATTATTCCTTTCATAGAATGCCATTGGGAAAGTATGACTACTATGCCACGAAGGGTGACACAGTCTTGGCACGCTACTGTTAGTTGAGTTTTAAATGGAATACGATAAATTTTTATTACAGTGAAATAAGATAACGATTATTGATGTCTTTTTCAGATTCATAGAGCCCTGATGAAAGACGTTGGCAGCTTGTTTACTGTGGATGAGAACAACACCGATGGTCAAATGTTCGGGCTGTTAGTTCCTGATCTGACTTTAATGAAACCGAATTATGAAGCTATGATCAAAGGGGGACATCTGAAAGTCACTGAAATGGGTGTACAGCATGTTGGTAAGAAAATTTGGGACTCATTTATCATATTCTTGGATGAAAGGAGGATGGATTTAGACTTTATGATAACTCATACACCTCACATGAATTTTGGAGTCATACGAATTATTGAATTGATGAAAGGCAGGCTTTCCATCTGTCAATTCCCTTATAATTCCTCACTTCAGGAGAATCTTCATCTTCTTTTGTATAGAAATTTTGCAGAGACAGCAGACAATTTTTTTTCCCTCATCTAGAAGTCTCACTATATCGTTACACTGATTCGGTTCAGAAATTGAAACTAAATTCTACATTAATTGACCTTACTCACATGACTAAGACAGATTCAACTGAATACGTAGTTACACCTTGATACTTGTGTCTCCTTATCTTATCAGAGAAATAAATACCTCCACATTATTATCTAAGACTTGTCTTGATTGATGAAAATGTTGAAGTCGGGTGTGTTGGTCCATTCAATATATTATATTAACATGTATTTATCAATTAATTTTATTACGTTAATATTGTTGCATTTTTAAAACAGACTATTATCAGAATGGACAGCGTTGTTCTTTTAAAAAATCATTTAGTTTCAATAAATTCAGTTCTCTATTGCTATAATACCAATCACTAAGCATTGAAGCAACTTATTCTGCTCAAAATATAGAAACTTACTCGTAAAAATTTATAATGCAACATTAGTGTAGGTAATATAAATATGCAATTAATTATTCATCACTCATTACCGATAACTATCACGAACTTTACCATGCCCAGTGCCATTAACCAGCGGACTTCGAGGCAGAAATGCCAAACGCAAATTTCCTGGAGAAGGGGCAGGGACTGGGCCAGGAAAAAAGGGTCGTGGATCGGACATGACCACCCCTAAACTACCCGCTCACGGTTATCCCCTCGAACATCCCTTTAACAAAGATGGATATAGATATATTCTAGCAGAACCAGACCCTCACGCTCCCTTCAGACAGGTAAATCGCCTACAAATCGCAGAATTATTTCAATGTGACAAACACAGTGAGTATAAAATCATTAATCACTATTTAACACAGGAATTCGATGAAAGCAGCGACTGGGCAGGAAAACCAATACCTGGTTGGCTCTACCGAGCCCTCAGTCCAAGCACCGTTCTTCTTGCTTTACATGACCGAGCGCCGCAACTCAGAGTTTCCGAAGATCGATTGGCTGTGACTGGGGAAAAGGGCTACTGCATGGTTCGAGCTACTCATTGTGAGTATGAAAACCTGCAGTGAATTTAAAAAAGTTTTTAAAAAACGTCTTTGATTTTATTTATGGTCCTTGTGATCAGCTGTGAGCCGAGGTACTTGGTACTGGGAAGCAACCATTGAAGAAATGCCGGAAGGATCTGCGACCAGGATTGGATGGGGACAAGAATATGCAAATCTACAGGCACCCCTTGGCTACGACAAATTTGGATACTCGTGGAGATCTAGGTAAAATAAAGATAGAACAATTCCTGCAGATTGCTTTACTCAATGAATGCTTTTACCTCGTCTTTCGATAGGAAAGGGACCAAATTCCACGAGAGCAGAGGAAAGCACTTTAGTCCGGCTTACGGCGAGGGAGATACTCTCGGATTTCTTATTACTTTGCCAGATTCGTCCTATGTAACGCACATTCCAAACACTTATAAAGACAGGGTGAGAAAATGATTCGGTTTATCGATCACGGATTTAAATGCTTTTCGAACTGTGTAATGTTACATCAACTGTATTACAGCCTCTCGTGAAATTCAAGAGCCATTTATACTACGAAGAAAAAGACCAAGTACCGGAGGCTCTGAAGGCCCTGAAATCCCTGAAAGGTAGTAGGATCATATTTTACAAAAACGGAATCTCTCAGGGTGAAGCTTTCTCCGAGATAAACTCAGGCGCCTATTTCCCCACGGTTTCTATCCACAAAAGTGCTACAGTGTCCGTTAACTTTGGTCCAAATTTCAAGAATCCGCCTACCGACGTGTCTTACAGAGGGGTAAGATCTAATCATCTTCCCCCTTTATTGATAGTCTTTTATTCTTGTTTATTGATTTTTATTAATACATTCGATCAACAGATGACCGACAAGGCGGAAGAAGCTATATCAGAACAATCAATGGCAGACATGCTCTACCTGGCTGAAAACGAGGGAAAATTACGACTGGACACATTCTCGTTGTGACATTAATGAAACCTCTTTATTTCTCTATCATTAAATTGTACATTGATCGTAATATTGATTTGAATTCCAACTCTTTAGTGTAATTATATAAATAAATTTCTCATAATATCAGTGATTAAGGACTTTTGAATCTTCTCTTAGCCCATTGCAAAACAATTCTTCGTCGACTCGAATATGTTTTGATTATTTTCCAAAACCACCCCGACACGCGGGACTAGGTTCTACGACTTTCGAACTCTCCTCCCACTGCGCTGGTGTTTTTGCCTGTAAAAAACATGCGTTTCATTACTTTCTCGAAGAGTTTTAGAATCAAAATTTCCTCACCACGATAGAAAGCGCATGAACCGATGTTTGCAATTCGTTCTTTAGTAAATCATTAACGATTCTGTGCCGCTAGAAAAATAAATTTCAATATCACGAAGAGCGTTAAGTAGTTCGTTCCTAGCGGGGAAAGTCTATTCATTCACCTTGATGAGAGGCTGGTCGTTAAACTTTTCAGAAACTACAATGACTTTGAAGTGCGTTTCGGACCCTTGGGGAACGTTATGCATATAGGATTCGTTGAGTATTTCAATGAAAGCCGGGCTTAAAGCGTTCGTCAATTTAGATCTGATCGACGACTCGACGGGCTTTGCATCGACGATACTAGTCATGTTTTTAATATGACTATAGACGCGTGGATAACCTGCAAAATCTTCGGTTTTTAATTCCGACAATGATAGAAGGGATTCGATTAGACTGCTTACTCTGTTTTTGTAACGAGAATAGGGTATACATTGATCTCAAAAATTTGATTTTCATCGAATTATAACAGCAGATATATAATAAGAAGACTACGCAGGTAGGTTAGGTTAGGTTTAATAAGGGAGATGAAACACGCCGAGATTCTAGACGGTCGGATACTCGTGCTGCCACTAAAGCGGCTGCCCCATAAAGCAAACAGACAATCGCGTGGTAACAGCAACAAGGCATCATTATTCCAATTTTTCCCGAAATTCTGCCTTTACTGCGACAGCTATAGCGCCGACAAAGGCGCTAGTAGAAAGAGAAGCTACTTCATCTTTATCGCGATTATTCATAACAGGTAAAAACGTTCGGAGAAATGGAAGCGTTCCCAAATACGAGGAACTGAATGAGGGTGAAGACGAGGAAAAAAAAAAAAACAATTTGAATTACGCGGTAAATAAACTACTGGACTATTTACTACCTTGGCCACCTAAAGAATCTATTGTTTATCAGTAAGTCGATTATGCGGCTTGTCGTTGTGAAATAAAAATAATTCAGCTTTCTAGTAATATAATTCTGTGAATAAACATGTCTTTCGTTTATTATTTTGTCATTCAGGATCGCTAATCAGTATATATTATTTATGCAAATGAGTAGATAATTTGACTATGACGTCTCGTAAAAATAAAAGCGCGGTAATCTGTCCAATGCATCCCGTGAGCACCCACGGCGCACCAATCAACGGTTAGTTATCTTCGCGAAGGGGGGAAGCTACCGGTCCGTGCTTACTCCCTTCGCGCGGGTCGTAATATTGAAGCGTTTTGTCTATAATTATACTAAATATTCGGGCTTAGAGTGAGTTTGAGTAATCCGTGTCTCGATTTAAGTCAGTAAGATCGGTCGTCGAGCATATGTGTAATATATTATACTCGGATGTGGGCGACAACGAGTGGACTCGTCCTCCAAGTACCGCCGAAAATTTTCTCTCGTTTGTTTTTTCTCCGGAACCCGGGCTCGTCTAACGTGAAAAACAGTGCATAGTGTGGAATATCGAGGCTATACAGCGTATCAGTGCAGCAACGTAACCCATACGTTTCACCGGTCAGTTGCATTTCGCCAAGTGGTATCAACAGCCTAGCCGTGCTTCTTCTTACGCGATTTCAGGTCGGAGACGACCTATCTGTAAAGAAGTATTCGGGTTGTCGTGAGTTCGACTAATTCGCTTGTTGGTTAAAGTCAGTGAGCATAGAGTGAGTACAAAAATCGCGATATTCGCCTGTTCGGCCATTGTTTCTCTTCTCACTTCAGCTGAATTTTTAATACAAGCCCCCTGATTGGTTGTAGGATTTTTGAACCAGTCGATAGTTGACGATCGTTTCACCAGAGTCCGTCTAACCGTCGGCCACCCCACCCCCCGCGTATCATTTTCTCTCATTTATTGTTGTCGCAAATTTTTTCGGAGACATACGATTGTGTAAAAGTGTAATTCTCTGCCGTGACGTGACTAATTTCTGTTCATAATTATTACCTACCATGTTTTCCGTATTAAATTCGTGGTTAATTCTCATACGACATGATCAGACGGTCGCCCGCCCCCGTCATTCGGTATCGTATTGCGGCTCCAATCGTGCGGAATGATTTTACCCCGTTCTTTTCGTTTTCCGCCATACCCATACGTATATAATAGGTTATAGAACGTTTGTTGTGAATTCTCGCCAAGTTAGCCATGATAGCATAATATACTTCGATTCCAAACCGTCTTCATGAATGATAAACAGATTAGGAACTCCAGGTACAATATTTTCATTCGATGTTCAACCTTTTTTTTACTCTCAGCTATGCATACTGACAAAAAAACCCACGTATTATTGTTTTTTTTTTCTCCTTTTTTCTTTTTTCTTTTTTCTTTTTTTCCGAACTTATCGAATAACATCTCCTTTCCGTCTCTGCAGATATTCGAAATCGCGTCAGTATAAGAACGGATTAACGGTCTTATGTATATACATATATATATTTTTTTAACTCTACTACGTTATGTTGGAAAATGATAAAGTGCTTTCTGGAAATCCGACCCCACCCCCCGCAAGTGGAATACATCCATAATATGATCATAATGTGCGGTAATAAAAATACAGTGTTTTAAAAACCTATTCGCAGTATGGACATCCATAAATATAATATATTCACAGTGAAGTGTAATTCTTCCAGTTTTCAACCCAACTAAACGAAGTGCAAAGGAGTGACATCTCCTCTAAATCAAACCCCCCATATGTGAAATACACATATTTATAATATGATCAGAATGTGATGGTGAAGTTATACAGTTCTTTATAAATTTTCCCCGAGTATGGATAACCATACGTATAATATATTTACAGTGAAGTGTATTTTTTTCTAGCTCTCATCGCCAATTGGGATTTTTATACATATATTCATCATAAAAAACCGTGAGTCTTTGTATAAAATACGCTATAATTAAGTCCGACTCATCTACCGATTTATATTACGATTTGCGTTAGCGATTGATGTATATACGCCTGTATGTGCCTTTATTTGTTCCCCTATCTATTTTTTAAGATTAACCGTAAACGAAACGTAAGAATTTTTTCTCCTCATATATGAAGCATACAGGTACCGCGTCTCTTTACAATTTCAGGTACATTATGGCATACGTATTTTTTCGTATCTCTAAACGGTAGTCTTAATTTTTAACTTTGCAATTGCTGCGATCTTCATCAACGACTAATAAACCATCACGGTAAAACTGTGCATGCGACCACTCTTACCATTCGATTGCTAAGTCGGTAATGCCTCCGTTCTTACCGACGAAAAACTGCCGCGATGAATCAGACGGTAGATAATACATCGCGCTTACCATGCGATCGTCACACCCAGGTTATTAAAACATCCGCTACGAGGCGCTACGTTTACGCGATCGCCCAACACTCCGTCGCAGTCCGTCTCCCTCCATATATCTGATCTCGCTATTTCACCGATGACGGTGTAATCATTATTTCTCGCTATACTCTTTGATAAAAAAAAAAAATCTATATGATGACGGCGTATCATTATCAACGAAATTACATCAGTATATAATCGATCTGAATGGAAATATATTATTTATCCTAATATATCTGACGTGCCAGTTAGAAATACGTGAATTACAACCCAGGTAGTGAGATGGCAGTATATTCTAGGCCGTTCAGTGGCGCCGCTTGGTACAATTAACACTTTTTTATATGGTCTACGGGTTGCAGGTAATCAGGCGTATTTCGTCCTATAATGTGATGCGGCGATTAATATTGAAATATATTGATGTACGGTAAAAATGTATATAGTCGATCCTTTTCCACCCGAGTTTCGCATAGGTACGGTTTCATTAATGGTCTCAGAATTCCTGGCCTTAGAACTAAACGTAATATTATAGTTACGAAATAGTAATTCTCAGATCAGTATTAGATCGATTCGGACAGTTTAACTGTAAGAAAAGTAACGCTAACTCTTCGCTATGTTTAGGTAAAATTATTCTACAAAATTTGTTAGGTAAATGAGCGCCAAAAGTTCTGCTGATATGGACGTGCATAATGATTGATGTGATCTAGACTATCCTAGTTATTATATTTCAGCATATAATGAGTGATGGATGGAGAGGGTGGGGTAATAAATCTGTGAAATAATCCAATGCATTGTTATATATAGAATAATACTCTTTATTGTTTTGATAGTTCTTGTTGTCCATATTGTTTGTTTCTTTTTCTTCAAGTATTCGTTCTGCACCTCCGGTTATTTTGGTAAAGCGGTATACACGACGTACGATTTCTATATCGAACAATATCCAACCATCTGTTTTTTTATTCATTATATATTTTTCGTACAATTTGCGACTAGAGTTATTTCTTCGTGGGAAATTGACGTGTTTAAAAAGTATCATTATCATCGTCATAATTAATATTAATATTGTTACTGTATTTCGAAAAAATGTTGTTCACAACTTTTACTTTTCTTTTATATATTTTCGATTCTTGTTTTTTTTTTTTTTTCTATTATTTTTCATTTTTTATCTACAATACGCTATGTTGTACATCGGTTGAAAAACTACAACACTAAATGAATAAAAATCTAATCATCAAGTTCAGATGGTTGGTCCCCGGTCAAGAGATCCTACGTCACGTTTCGAAACATTTTTGTTTTCTGTATTTTATATAATATTCACGCTCTGTCCATGAAATGATATAGCGCGGAAATCTGTATTAACGAAAATTGAAATAAAACCGACATTGCTACGTCTGAAATGTTGCTTGGCGATTAAAATTCCATATACGAATGTAAAACGTTCATATTGTTCACGGTACTATCGCTTTTCGACTATAATTTATATCTATGTAGGTATGTATAATTGGATTTAATCGAAAAGTGATTGAAAATCAAATCGATCCACATGCTTGGTGGTTGGAAAGGAATTGTAAATATATATATATTAAAAAAAAAAAAAAAAAAAAAACGAGAGATAATAGAAATCTGTTCATTTAAAAATCCATCGTATTATCATTTAATGCTCAGAGCGTGATTCCGGAATAATTGTAACTCTGTCTTTCTGTAACCATCGTCGTCTGCTCTAGTATTTACAATGTACAGTGTTTTTTTTTCCTGCCCTAAATTTTGGCAACAGCCGGACTCGCTTTACTTATACACCCATATAGAGCCGCGTAAAAAATAGTATATGTATTTATTTATTTATTTTCATTTCATTTCATTTATTTATTTATTTATTTATGTATACGGGGGGAAAGAAATGAATCAATGAATCAATGAATCAAAGATATGGGTAAAATGCTGCCGACTATTGTGTAGGTATGTATAACTACGTTTAGGCCGGCGTATACGTTACGCTCCGGTTTAATCCAGACAACGGATAATAATTCTTGATTAGATACAATAATAGGAACTTAATCGTACAAATAGTCACACCAGCCAACGAGCTTTTAAAACTTGTCGATTGGAGAAGGGATGGCGCCTGTACATCCAGTTTTCTCAGAGTTAGTTGAAAAAACTAGTCATCGAAAGCGATCTGTAAGATCTACTGATCAATAAGTCCGAGTAGTGAAATTTCATTCGATCGAAATGATAACAGAAGTAAATGCATCGTTGTGGGCTCGCGTATAATGTGTATAATCAAATAATATATTAATTTGTTTCATTTTTTTTTTTTTTTTCTTTTTTCTTTTTTCCTTTCTTTTTGGTTAAATACGTGAAACCGGTAAAATAATTGTTCTTTTTTTCTTCGTTCTTTCCTTCTTTCTTTCTTTCAACAGAATGAATGTTGGTATAAGAAACTCTATTGGGTGTAAAGGAAGCGAAACCATAGCTGCCTTGTATCACTTACCAAGGTAAATATATAATAATCTTATATATATACTTCTTGTTTATATATAATATATAATAATATCTTATGTATATTTCATTTTATACCTATTCTCATTATTTAAATGTACTTTGTGTACTATTTATACTATGTACAATGTTCTTTTTTGTTTGTATATATTCACCAATTACCCAAAATCACTCAGACATTTGTTTGTTTGTTTGTTTATTATTATTATTATTATTATTATTATTATTATTATTTTTCTCCTGTTTATGCAATCGAATGCACAATAATAACCACAATTACACATTCTCACACGTTCGCATTTTCTATATATTACAATAGTTTTTTTTTTAATTTTTTTTATTTTTTTTTATTTTATTTTTTTTGTTATTTTTAATTTTTATTTTTCTTCTCATTAAATATATTCTTTGTGCCGATGAATTTTTTTTATCTTCTCTGTTTTTCCATTTCGTTTGATTTTTCTTTTTTTTTTCTATTTTTTCTGTGTTTATTTTCATTCATTTATTTGTTTATTAATGTTATTGTTGTTGTTGTTGTTGTTGTTCCTTTGTTCTTGTTGGTTTCGTATTTCTTTTTTTTTTTTTCTGGAGAGGATTCATTTTCTGCATTCTCAATCAAAAATATGTCTTGTGTTTTCATTTTCTCAACTCTCGCGGAGTATATTGCTAACGCATGATTTAAACAATCAAACATACAGAGATGTTCTGTGGAAAGTGGTCAGTCTAATGGCGGCACAATTATTTTTTTTCGCGAATGACAACGCTGCCGCTCGATCACAGACAATCGATCTACTGATATTTTATATGTCTGTGACTGATAATAGACGACGTAGCGGTAGCTGTCACGGTTAAAATGAACTGTCATATTACAATATTGTGTAATTAAATTGTAATATCGTTCATAATACAACGGTATACGATACTATTTCATAAATAAGTTGTACTGAATTGTTAAATTAATTACAGATATCAATTTCTGTTTATTTATAACATTAGGTTATAAATAACTATCTTGGTGAAATTTACGCATCTCGGAGTGATAAAGTTAATTAGGCAATAGCATACGAAATTGATTCTTTATGAATTCATTTCAGGTGTGAATTTCTGTTTATTTGCTACACTATTTACATCCGTGAATTTCTTCGATGACTGACTGACCCGTTGCATCTCTTCGACAAGTAGGCTTACGAACAAAGCGATGTGAATATCATTCAACGAGCAATATTCGCCTTGATTCAGTGAGAGTGTTCCATCCTACGAGGCATCTTTGCTGAATAAAACAATACTCTACATGTCTTCTCAGCCTAATAAGTACGAAAATAGTCCTGCGTAGGTGATGTGTTAGTCCATCAATGCGTGTTGAGGTTTCATCGAGTAATAAATTAATTGAAATTATTGTTCTTATTGTAAATCTATTTAATTGTGTATTTGATTGCTGTGTATAAGTGAATAAAGCAAAAATTCATGACTACTTATTTATGAAATAGATAACTGTTGTATTAGGAACGATATCACAATTCAATTACACAATATTGTATATTATATTGCTCGATGAATGATTTTCACATCGCTATGTTCGTAACCCTCCTTGTCCAAGGGATGCAGCGGATCAGTCAGTCACCGACGAAATGCACGGTTGTAAATAATTTAGCAAATAAACAGAAATCCACACCTGCAATGAATTCATAAAGAATCAATTTCGTATGCTATTGCCTAATTAACTTTATCACTCCGAGATGCGTAAATTTCACCAAGATAGTTATTTATAACCTAATGTTATAAATAAACAGAAATTGATATCTGTAATTAATTTAACAATTCAGTACAACTTATTTATGAAATAGTATCGTATACCGTTGTATTATGAACGATATTACAATTTAATTACACAATATTGTAATATGACAGTTCATTTTAACCTACGACGTGACAGCTACCGCTACGTCGTCTATTATCAGTCACAGACATATAAAATATCAGTAGATCGATTGTCTGTGATCGAGCGGCAGCGTTGTCATTCGCGAAAAAAATTAATTGTGCCGCCATTAGACTGACCACTTTCCACAGAACATCTCTGTATATCTACGATACGCATAACCGTCGTGATATATCTTTGCAGCAGGATATTTTTAAGTGTCTTCTTCCCCGAGCCGAGACGCGCACAAGACATATTTCATACTAGCAAAAAAGTAGTCAATAATTCTCGCCGAAAAAAATCGAAAAGAAATTTATCAAGCAGGCGCTATGGACGAAGTTAAGTTTATCTAACAATAAACGTAGGTATTATATGGTATGCCACTACCGGTGCAGCCCGTTCGATTCTTCAAGTTTCGAATATCTATAGAATAAAACAACACCACGATGCGGTACGCGCGGTATAATAACTGCAGTTTTGTTTTTTAATTTTATTTTAATTTTTTTCTCTCATTATTCGTACCTATAGACGCGTATATTATTCAACCGCTCGTCGTTGCTAAAAGTAATATTGCTCGTCATTTCGTGTGAAACAAAAAAAAAACAAAAAAAAAAAAACGAAATAGTTTTCTTTCTTTCTTTCTCTTTCTCTTTCTCTCGCTCTCTCTTTTCTTTTCTTTTCTTTTATCTGAGATTTGAAGAAAGAGTCGATGCTACGACAATATATAGAAAAGAAAAAAGAAAAGGAAAAGAAAAAGAAGAAAAAAAAAACAATATCTAAATTTTTCTTCTTCTGAATTTACATATTAATTATAGACCTAATTATATAGAAATGTATTTATTTACAAGAAGTACCTAGCATCTTTTTCTTTTTATAATATGCAATTAATTACATCTTTTTTCCCCTTCTCTTTTCTTTAAATAGACTTAAATTTTATTAGTTACGTTGTTTTGTTTTTTTTTTTTTTATGTTTTTTTTTTCTTTTTAAGTAATCAGTCAAGTCCATTAATTAGCTTTTACCGTATTAAATTTGTTTGTTTATTTATTAGATTTTTCTGTTGTTCTTTTTTTCTTCGTTTTTTTTTTGTTCCTTATTCATTTCATTAAGTATAGCTGCGCTTCTGGAAAACTATGGACATGAAGTGTCGCCGTACTAAAATTTCCCATATACTCCCATTATCCAGGACGCAATCGATTTTTCCGATTAAAGAATTGAGAAAACCAGCAGAGAAAAATCCTCATTCCTTGTTCAACGAGGTTAAATGATTATTGAAACTGCTCCTCTTTATGTTACTTTATTTAAACATTATAATCGGAAACCGCAGACCATTAAAATTTGAAAAGGACCTGCATTATTATTTATGTTTATCGTTTGCCTTGTTCTGTTTTTTTCTTTTTTCATTTTTTTTAACTTTTTGTCGTAAAAAATCATCGCCTGGGATCCTCGATAATATAATATATGTATATACTTGGAGGGTGGGAAACAAGCACGACGTACGCACGGTTTTTGAAACAACTGTCACAAGCACCAGGTTTAAATATCCTAGCACCATATGTGTTTGTGTGTGTGTGTGTGTGTGTCTATGTAATACAGATATATGTGTATATCTTGTGTATTTGCCAGGGCATATTTAGTCGCTTAACTGTCGTATAAGAAATGAAAAGATTGATTTCTTACCCGACGTTTGCGCTGCAGTATTCGGGCTTTCAACACTAACCAGCTAGACCAGCAATGCCTCGTCGATTAAACTATATAAGGATTTGATAATTGATACTAAGGACTTGGGCATTATTTCTCTTATCTACCACATTGCCGGCCCGGGGGCCAAAGTCTTAAAAGCACCAGGGTATATTCATATGTATGTATATATATACACACATATATGTCTTATATATACATACATATAAATATATATATATATATATATATATACACCATACACATATATATCAGCCAATGGCAATCGATAGTCAAAACCCAACGTCTCGCGTCGGTTGTATTATAACAATAACTGACATATTACATATTATCGTCCTCAAAAACACGCCCTACCACATCGCACGGCTCTTTAAACCCGATTTGATCGAAACAAGAAATATAATTCGAATTGAGAGAGAAAAAAAAAAGAAAGAAAAAAGAAAAGTAAAGAAATATTTTCATTTCACAAAATCGAACAGCCTTTTTACATATGCTTGGCAGTCTTTACGTAAATATAATGCTTAATTATTATTTTTTTTTCTTTTTTTTCTTTTTTTTCTCGAAAAATCAGTTGTTTCGCATTTACTTCTAGGTGTATAAAAAATTGACCAAATTTCTTTTATATACGAGCGCCGTAGGTTGTGGCGGCGTACAAACTCGTCTCACAATTTTCTGAATTATGACGACGAATATGAATTTATGATGACGACCAATGATGCAGTTTATTTAAACTTGTGATTTTTATATATTATATATATATATAAAACAAAGAGAAAAAAAAAACGAAAAAAAAAAGAAACTATAATAAAATTTAATGGATAATTGACATGAATATAATAAACTATAAATTCCGCCGATCGATCGATTGATTGATTGATTGATTGATTGAATTGAATCGGATTGGATTGGGTTGGGTTGGATTGGGTTGGATTACCTCCTCGTATATATATATATATATATATATATATATATAATACAATAGATTGGAAATATCTAAGAAGGTATTAAAGACTTTGGGAGATTAGTTATTTGGGGACTCAAGGGATAAAAATCGATGAGATGACTCAACGACGTCAATATCGGAGGCTATGAACCAACGCACATCAACGACTCGTGGTTACTGCTGGCACCGTTCGTCGAGGCCTGCTCTTGTATTCCGTTTGTACTCCTAAGAATATCGTCGGCCGAAAGAGGCGTGAGCTTCCAACCGGGCATAAAGTCTTCTAGATCGGGGCCGATGTCCACATCGAGAAGTTCGTTGTTGTTCAAAGGGTCCAACGGCGACTGACTCGACAACGATAGTACGCTGCCCCAGTTAATGGATCTGCTATCGTCGCTGTCGCCGATACCAGAATCGGCGTCGGTTTCACCCGACGATGTAGGTGGCAGAGGGAAGGGTGTCAACCGCCCCTGTTCCGGGGCTTGTAATTGAGCAATAGGAGCTGGAATAACTGGTTCCATTGGGGGCGGACTTCTGTCTCTTTCCATTTCTCTTTCTAGGTGCCTAAGCGTGTTGCAGATCAGTACAGACCGGTGTAAACTTGGATCTGGGAACTGTCTATACCTAGCTAGTTTGCACATTGATATATTAAGGACGGCGAGCCTCCTCTGCCTGTAGCAGGCCCTGCCCCTCCGGCACCAGCTCGTCCTCGATCCCTCGCAGCACCGTTCATTCGCGCGATAACTCGATCCAAGCTCCAAGTAACTTTTCCCATTTTCCTCCCTCCTTATCGTTGGCGGTTCGTAGTGATGCTGCGGCGTACCCCACTGTGGCTGGGGCCTAGAAAGTTGATTGTAACCGTTGTTGCCTGCAGCAGGACCGCGGTAATAATGTTGCGGATGATGCAGCTGAGGCGGGGGTGGACTCGGCGCAGGTTGACAGGGGTTACTACCCTGTACGCAGGGCGACGATATTTCCATCTCGTAATAAGACGGTGGATTCTGACTCAAAGGCGGTGTGTAACCGTCCTCCATTGCCCACCAGCTACCTTCGACACGTCCCAATTTTGACGGGCTCTCACCCACGTCCATATCGAACTCGGTGCAGCCCACGCTTCCCTCTAGCTTTCGTTTTCCTGCTGTGGCCTGCAGACCCATCATTGCACAACTCTGAAACGAGAAAATATTTCAAATTCATTATCTTTTTATTCGGCACACTTTCGTTTGTCATAGCTTTTCGAGGGATGATCGTATAATGATGATGCGATACGTATACGTTTCTCAATTTGCTCAAAGCAGACTCTAAAGTCTTCACCGTATCCTATATATATATATATGTACGCCTTGTTAGCTATTGCTGCACACTATCTGTTAGCGTAAGAGTCGCGTCAGTAGCATTGGCATGACTCACTGGGTCGGCTCGCTGACAGCGTTGTGGCAATGACGTCACCCCCCTCCCCCTTCCCCTTAGCCATCGCTCCTCTTCTCTTTACTTCTCTTCTCTTCTCTTCCCTTCCCTCCCTCGGCAATTCCCCTTAATCATAGAAGAAGCCACCACCGGAATAGTTTGGTAGGGGAGTTATACCACTCACTCGGTTACTCATGGGTTCAATCATACACCATGCGGGTTGCTCGCCCGGCACATAAAATTCTCGACATGAAATTTCCAACTTTTTTTGTCCTTTTCGTTCTTTCGTTATTCTTTTTTTTGTTTTTTTCTGCCCCTCGTTTATAGTATAAAAATCAAAAGAGTCATTCTTCGAATAACTGCGTTTAATATAGCGAATAAGTTGAAGAAAAAAAACATCCCGTTTGCGTCTTATTAAAATTATTATTGTCATTGTTGTTATTTAAAAAACAAAAAAAAACTTAAATTACTAGAAAATTATAGGGACTACAAGGCGCGGGGCCACGAGTGTCACGGCCTCGTTGGTTTTTGAACAAAGGAATCATCGCGTGTGCCAGAGTCGAGCAGGATGATAGACGGGAATAACAATAGTAAAAATCCGAAAAATGTTATCGAATAAACTTACTTATAAGTATAATATACAAAAAAAATTATCAAACCGCGTGTTTACAAAGGCTCGAAATTTCTCTCTAATAAACTGAGTAGGTAGATTTCACGTTCGAAACTACCAGATATCGTCCTTGATGTCCTGACACTAGTATCCATGCCTATACGTATTATATTCGCCGTACCTCAAGGCTGTCCATAAAACCGGGGCAAATTGTAGGAAATTTTTGGTAAGGATAAAGTTTCCTTTTAGTTTTGCTTTTTTCATTATTACTTCTTGTCTTTTCATTTATTTATTTTTTTCTTCACATCATTTCCCAAAGTCGCGCAGTATATAATCTCCGCGAATAGATATTTTAAATGTAAAAATTTGCTAATGTCAAAGCGTCAGAAATGTGCATAATGAAGCACTCAATTTGAATAAACATATAGTTTTTTGGTTCGAAAAGTAAAAAAGTGATCTAAGACACTTAAAATTGTAATGATAGGAGAGAAAGAGATAGATAGAGGGAGGGAGAGGGAGAGAAAAGAGAGAGAGAGAGAGAGAGAGAGAGAGAGAGAGAGAGAGAGAGAGAGAGAGAAAGATCAGATCATTCGATCACATTATACGATGAGGTAATGTTGTTTGTAGACGTCGATCAGGTATCCGGCTGCTGGAAGAGTTGGCTCTGGAGGTAAAGTAAGGTTCAGGAAGATAAAAGTTCTAGGTTCGTGTTGGTAGACCGGTTAGTTAGTATTTTAGTAACACTATACTATACACTCTCCGCCGAGAGATATACTCAGCTATACGTGGTGTCGTATGGATATACCGATATATGTATATAACGTATATATATGCATAAGAATGTCTCTAACACACATACACATGTATCTAAATATCTCGCAACTCCGCTGCTCTCAGCGCAGTGTGCGATTGCGATTGCGTCCGTGTGTCTGTTCGTGTTCATTTTCGTATTCGTGTTCTCTGAAAGCGTCGTGCCGCGAGCGCGTATGGTTTGTTACAACAACTCTGCGACTGTCGCGCCCGCTGGCCGAGGTCTTATCTAGCGGGTAGATCCCGAAACTTAAAATCTGGAGATAGCGACGGTGGTAATAATCTTATCCCGCGCGAAAACCGTTTGACGTATAAATAATACATACGTATAGGTACATATAGGGAGCAAGTAAGAAGTAAAACGCGATTGCCACGGCTATCGTATATGTATAAGATCCGCGGAACCGTATTTACGTAATTCAAATTATATGTATACAGCGAATATTTATTCTCAACGTCATAATTCTATCTCCAAAAGTTATTCTCTAAAATAAATAGGAAAATTTCAAGATTCCCAGACATTTAGACAACTATGCAGAAGCTCATTTTATGTTTGTCTCTTTTGCTTTTTTTTGTTTTTTCTTTTCCCTCTCTGCAATCGCTGAACACACACACACACGGAAAAACGCATTTATAATCGATTGAAAAAAATCGTAACTGAAGGCTTCGAGCGCGCGGCAAGATTAGCGATAAATTAACCCACGCTATCTAACTCAGCGGATAAGATTGCCGCTGAAACTGCGATCGTCATTTAGGTAGACGAGAAATACGAGTTTGTCAAGTATTAGGCGAAATCTACTCCTTCCAACTGCACTGTTCACTGTGTGATTAAAGGATCTACCCATGTATACAAATGCGCCACTCGGACGGACCTCGATTTTAGAATGAAATCTAAGCAACGTGCGTGACGACGTACGTCATAACTCAAGATCACACGTGGTCACACTATGTCATACGATCATACTATCATACTGCTGACTATACCGCATCGGCACATAACGCGGGGTAGAGTTTTTTTTTTCTTAAATCAATTTTTTGGCCATCGACTATTTTTTATTTTTTTTTCAATAATCTTCGATCAATTCAGTCGGCCATAATTATACGGGGGTTCCAGTTTGCGGATTCATTAATTAAGATGGTTCATTTCCTTATATGAATATTAAAGCACGTTTGAATTGTGACAAATGCTGTGCATTATATCCGGCGAAAAGATATATACAGATTAATTGTGTGTACCGCGTAACCGCATTTCTTTGTGGAAAGCCGATGACGTATACCGAGTACAGCGTAATACACGTGTCACGATGACGCAGAGGCAATATTTCTTCAGTACCTATTGTGGTATAGCCGAACAACCCCCGCATAAATGACCTAAACAAATACAGAATTAATTTAACCGAAACTTTGGATTGGTTAGGAAATTTTCAACCAAGTTTATGCCTCCTCTGCTAAGACCCCAAAAAGTTTTAATCCACATTTTCGATTCTTAACTCGGGTCCGCCGGGCCCCACGAGGGACGAGAATAGTACAGGACGGCTAGGATCCTACCTGGACGTTTCGGGGACCCAGGTAGAAACGGGCCCGAGTCCTTACCCTTGACGAGGGTCCGACGTCGGTTCCCTAGACCCTCGTTTCGGGCCCATCCGTTTCGGAATAACTGACAGTGGTTCTCTGACTTTCCTGGCCATTCACGTACCCCAAAAAACAATACGAAACAAAGAAAGGATATTGAGGTCAGTGCCTTCTTGATTGGGTATTTACTTGATAATTAGAACCTCGTGTATCCTCCTCTCTTCCTTACATCTGTCTTTGCGAAAGTTTCAACTTATATACGGTATATGAAAAGTGACAACGAATTATTCGAGCGTCCAAAAAATTTCTGAAAATAGAAAACGAGATTCACGATTTAATACGCAACGAGGTGAAAAAAAGTGTCGCCCGTTGTTTCTTCGACTCGATGTTTTAGGAAGAAAATCTCACAAAAATTGTGCCGATCGAAAAAATCATCGTCCTTCCTAATATGACTAACAACACAGCGTTCAAAGTCGCGTCGGTTGCGAGCCCTAAGGCCTAAAAGAGGGATCCCTGAAAGTTGAAGGGACCACCCCATCGTTGTATTGTTGAAATCGGGGGTAGACGACGAGGGTTGGAACCTTTCAGGCAGAGGTTGCCAGGCTGCCAGGCTGCCAGGCTGCCAAGCTGCCATGCGGGAACCGGCAAAGCATGGCTGTGCGGACGGTCTCCCTTCGTCTCTTTGTGTGGGCGACCGGGGTCGACCGGTTAGCGGGGAGATCGACGTTGCTGGAGGAAAATCCGTGGGTTATATGCCGCAGTGGTAGTCATCGAGAAATAGTCTCTGATTACCGAACAAGGAAAAAGAGATGGAGATGGAGATTTGGAAAAATTCAATTAAATTCATTCCGCGGTTATGTTATGTTGTAGTTATTATAATGGTGCGCGCTCATTTTCCCAACTAGTCGAGGTGAGGAACGGTAGAGACCAACCTACTAAGAGGGATATTGCTGCAGCCGGAGAATTCTCATTTCTTGTAGACTCCGTCAAGCCACACCTTTCACCAACACCCAGTCCATGGTATGGTAGCAGGAGCCAAAGCCCTGAACCAGGCCCTGGGTAGAGCGAGCGGCCGCGGCGTACGTACGTACGGCGCCGCGGTGCGGCGCGGCGCGTCGTGCGGCTCTAGACAACGCGAGAAACTAACAGTAAACTGTTCTTGTAAGGTACCGCGTAGAATAACGACATAGTTTCGAAGAAGGTAAATCCACTAGCATGTTCGGAGGGATAAGAAAAGGGCTGGTTAGTATCAGGTCCGAAATAATTAGTGAACAGAGATCCTGCTCTTAAAAGAACTCGACTTTTTCTCGAGCCTATAAGACAGATATAAGAGAGAGAGAGAGAGAGATAGAGATAGAGATAGAGATAGATATGCCTTTTCTAAACACGGAGTTTCTCCTTTGCAGAAACGTTCAGTTTTGTTTTACCATCAAATATTTTTTCTATACGAAAGAAAAGTGCTTGAGGAATAATAGACCGGCATATAAGAAGCGTGCGGTTTTCCGTAACGGGTAAAGAAAATATACGACAATTTTCATACACGCTGGTGAACGCGAAGCCGATACCGAAATCGTAGAAGCAACGAAATATGTGTGCCAGAGGTAGTCGCGCAGTCAGGCAAGCAACCAGGCAGTAGCCGAGCGCTCACGTAAGGACAGTCCCGCTAGTTACGGAGATTTCTCATTTCACTCCTACTATACTCCTCTTGGTGCTTATTCGAGTCAACGTATAGGCATCGGATCGTGTATACAACGAATAAAACGTATCGGAGAGAGAAAAAGAGATGAGGATAAATTTTCGAACATCATTTAAAAGAATCGCGTAAGATATCGTCAGGACTTTTCCCTTTCCTCTTCCCCCTTTTCCTCTTTTTCCTTTTCCCTTTGCCAAGGCTTGCTAATACCGCGTATCATATAATCCGTTAAGAATTACGAAGGAGGTCCTGGGGCGGTGTGAGGTTAGGGTTAGGTATATATACCTAGGTATATCTGTGCAAGACAAATGGCACGTCTCGGCTGCTGCAGAACCACTTGACGAAAACTCGGGATAATCTTTACCCGTCATGTTTCTATTTTGGTTCTTCTTGCGAACGTAGTATGTACCCATATAAGAAACGGAACCGGTAGCATTTCCCAAATATTTCAACGTGCGTTACGATTACCGAATATGTATTTCTCTTCTCGCATCTATTCTATTCGATATTATAAATCATACGACGATTCGACTCTTATACTCTAACCGCTGATCTAAATGGATAAAACTATATTATATAGTTGAAAATCGAATCGGCGTCCAACGGCGGTAGCGTCGGTTGGCAAAGACGTTTTGGACGTCGTCTTTTCTCAACTCGACATCGTGAACCATACTCAAGGCTAGCGAGCAGTAACTATCAGAGTTGGTACGTGTAGCTGCCAGCTAGCTAGCAGCTAGCACACACAGGGACGGGCGGCTGGATTGCTGACTGGTCGGGCGGTCGGACGGCCGGCTGTACTGTTATTTTTAACTCGACGCCGACGCGCCGCCCGAAGTCTAAAACCGTACGTTCCCTCCGTCCTACCTCTTTCCCTGTCGCCCCTCAGCTCTGCTGCTTTTGCTTCACTGCCGCCGCCACCGCCGCCACCGCCGCCACCGCCGCCTCCTCCGCCTCCACCTCCTCCTCACTTCACTCCTCCCGCCATTCTCGCAGCTCCGTAGCTTCGCCGGTACGACGCAACTACGGCGCTGCTGCTCTCTCTACCTTGCAGACGCCGGGGGCGACGGGCGCATATTTCGGTGCCTATTTTCAAAGTACCCACCGCCCCACCCCACTAGCCGCTGCACCCGACGCCCTTCTATTTTCAAAGTTCCATGCTATACGTTTATTTATTTTTTACTTGATATTATTTTTTTCTTCAATTTATTAAAACTCGTACGAGAAATCGTATCATAAATAACGCAGCGTTTTCCTCTTTCACATATCAGGTCGAAACTTCATTTACTTCTGTTTTCACTCTTTGGACATCGATAATACCTAAACTTGATAGAAATTTTCAAAGCGTATAGTTCTTCTGTTCAATTCAGTCGATTTCACGCAGTTCCAAAGTCCCGGTATATCATACATCTTTTTATATATATAGATATATATATATGTATACTTCATCCGCGTTCTATAGGATATAGAGAGAAATATTTTATTTCGAAACCTAGATTTCCCGCCAGTCGAACGCTAGTGGCAACGTTGGCTGTATTCTCTGGCATATATGAGTAAGAGAGGTATTAAAAGTGGCAACACCGCGCGCAAATGCGTTGTAGACGGTTCCGTGCTGATACCCACGTTCCCAGCTTCGCCTGCTGCCACTCTACCACTACCACTGATGCTGCTCTTGCTGTTGCTTGCTGCTGCTGCTGCTCTTGCTGTTGCTGTTGTTCTTACTATTGCTCTTGCTCTTGTTTTTGCTTCTGCTTTTGCTGCCGATCTCAAATGTACAAATGTACAAATATTCCTTGATAGCATTTTCATAAAAATATATATTTTCATCCAACATATCGATGATAGATACTAGATTTGTACAAAATATGACGAACAAAAAAGAAAAAAGAAAAAAAAACCAGTAACTAGATATAGTATATAGTATCTAGATATAGAATTAATTGTGAAAGAAAATATAATTCCCGGTTGAAATTTGAAAGGCTCGCTTGAGATCGGGGCTTCAGCTTAGTATACGATGTTTCTTCTGTTCGCCGGGCAACTTTCTAGTTTAGCTGACGTGCGGTGCGCGGTGTGCCATAGCATAGCATAGCACAGCATAGCATAGCATAGCATAGCACAGCACAGCATAGCACGGCGTAGCTGGTATCTTGAGGCGCGCGCGTCGTGTGCGTGCATGGTTTTGCTGTGTGGCAGGCCAGGCAGGCAGGCAAGCAGCGGCCAGCAAGCAGCGAGCAACATCGTCCAGCAAACAGCAGCAGCAGCAGCAGCAGCAGCAAACTGGTTTCTGTATAGAATAGAGCAACTGCTCGTTTCTTACTAGCAATATCCCCGAGAGAGGCTTGTGAGAGTATGTAGATATACTGAAGAAATTCTCCCTCTCGCAGAGCCAACCCACCCATCGTCTAACGCGTACATATATATATATATATATGTATATGTACATGTATATAAGCGTAGGCAGTAGTTACACGCATGAGGAAAATGAAACGAACCTCTGCATTCAATTCCATATACATACATACCCACATTCGATAATTAAATAATATTTTTTTTCTTCCTTTCGAATTTTTTTGCTTCATCTATAGAGCTAAATTATATCCCAGATAGGTATAAAGAAGCTAGGGTGTCTCTCATTACTGCAGGACGTTCGCATCTAATCTCTCTTGTAATTCTGTCCGTTTTTCCCATCTCTCTCCTATATCTATATATACTATATTATATACTATATATACACGTATACACGTATACACGTATACGGATATATGCGTGTGTGTATGTGTCTGGGTGTGTGGGTAGCTATATCCTCGCTGAACACCCTCCGCAATATATCTGTCCCTGTCTTACTTCAGGGGGTAGTTTCGCCCCGGCTTTGGGGGTGAGGGTGAGGGTGAGGGTGAGGGTGAGGGTGAGGGTGAGGATGAGGATGAGGATGAAGAGGATGAGGAGGAGGAGGAGGGGGGGGGGGAGGTTGATAGAGGGAAGGAGGGAGAAATGGGTTGATTGCACTAGCGGCGCCGTGCCTTCCTCTATCTCGTTCCCTTTCTCTTTTAGCCCCGTACACCCCACCGACGTAGCTGTCGATCCTTTTTTCTCTCTCTCTCTCTTTCTCTCTCATTCGCTCTCTCGTTATCTCTTTCTCTCTCTCTCACTCGCCCTCTAGTTATAGAGAACTGCGCGAGCGCACGAAGCGAACGACGCAAAGGCCCCACTTCCACATCGCTCGTCTACACGCACTTGCACACATACAACCCCGACTCTATACCGTTTGTGTTTCTCTCCCTCGTTGAGTGTACGGAGTATGAGAGAGGGTGAAACGAGTAGGGGTTGCCATGGCAACGCCCCATGCAGGAGTTATATGCCTTTCCTTGTCTGACCCCTTCTATATACGTATGTACGTGTATACACATACACATACCCATGCGCATGCATACATACATGCATACATATATATATATAATATAAAATATATACGTATATATAATATCGCTCTCTATATCTGTACAGGGTGTTCCATCTTTGGTATTAGATTTCAAATTATTTTCCAAGCCTGGCTATGATCATAGGTGTATTTCATAGCGAACTCTATATACATACAGATATTACTCGTCAAAATCTCTCTTATATCGGACTGATTTTCTTTGTCGTGAAAAAACTGAAGGTACTTAGAATCATCGCTGTTCATAAGTTTTGCTAATTTCGTTATCACGAGCTGGTGGCTAATGATATCTAATAAAACTCGCTGGACCGTTATGAAAGAAATTCAACTCATATAATTTCCTCCTATATGTAGTACAAGTACGTATGTACTTACGTATGTTACAAGTGCGTATCTATATAGTTTAAATACGTAATATATGATATTGTCCCTGGTCAGTTATACGATAGATTTGATTCGCAACTGTTGCAGCTACGCAGTTTTGTTCACCCATATTACACGTTATAATTAATTATACTTGTTATTTCTGTATACAGATAGAGAGTTTAAAGAAAAGAATATCCCCCCGTGGTAGGGATAGGGTGAGGAGGAATCGCTTACGTATATATAAAAGCGGGAATA
The DNA here is from genome assembly GCA_914767705.2 of Tenthredo notha. NCBI lineage: Eukaryota > Metazoa > Arthropoda > Insecta > Hymenoptera > Tenthredinidae > Tenthredo > Tenthredo notha. The sequence continues at coordinate 147,453 of OU611914.1, read as the reverse complement.
CCCAACCCCTGAAATAATCAGCCGCGTTGAATAATATCGTTGATTAGTGTGTATGAAATGACCTGTAGCGTACCGGCGTGCTCGGTCTCTCCCCTCCTCGTATAGATTTTCCGTTGGCGCTCTGTGGCTCGGTAGAGAGACAGAGATAGAAATAGGAGAAAGAGAAAGAGAGAGAGAGAGAGAGAGAGAGCAAGGGAGAAGGTAGGTTGAGAAAAGTTCAGTTTCGGGCGCCCCAAAAACGCACCTTCCCTACCCGTCCCGCGATTCGAGGTGGGGTGAACCGCTTATACGCACTGCGTAGCTCCGCGAGATGGGTGCAAAAATTTTGCAACGGACGAGAGGACAAAATTTTCCAAGATTTTATGGTCATTTTTTTTTTTTTTTCGTTTATTGATATGTTATTTATTTATTTTTGTTCTCCAAAATTTGACATATTCATTCATTAACACGATTCTTATACATTTTGAAAGAGGAATACATATATTCCCGTCATGTTTCAAGTAACATATGATTTGTTTTCTTCTCCCCAATTTATTAAACGCATCATAAATAATACCTGAATTTGGTTTTCGTCTGAAAACGAGGCTTCCTTCGTCTAGTTTTATATATTATATATATATATATAATAATCGAATGGCAGTATCTTTGAGAAGCAAATCCGCGGGTTGAGTAAATGAGAAAAAGAATAATAAAAAAAAAAAAAAGAAATAGAGAGAGAAGAGCGACGATCGTGGAGAACGGAGAACGGAGAACGGAGAACGGAGGCTCAGAGTTGCGTCCCTGTGAAACTGGTTTCGGAGGATGTGGCGTCCACGCATGCGCGCGCGCGTTTCTAAGGAATTTCTTGGTGCTCGGAGGAACTCGACGCTATGTCCTTTCTCTCTCTCGCTCTCTTAATACACGATCTACGAATTCGTATAATACGTAGCTAGAAATATATTATCCATAGGTTTAACAATCTACGATACCGTAATGGTAGTCCGCTGCAAAAAAAAACAAAAAAGAACAAAGAAGCTGCAGCTAGCCTGAACCCATAGCGAAAGAAAAAGAAAAAAAGCCGACTCCGCGATATTACAAGAGAATTTTCCTGCGCGCGTAGCGCGAGGTTGGCTACGGCGACAGAGACGGCGGTGTAACTCAAATCGATATTTGCGATTCGATCGATAGTAGAATAATTCGTCGAGCCTAGGTATACAGTTATCCCCGCATTTGGCGGTTTCCCGCGGCGTGTTGTTCCACGTCGTACATTTACAAACGCGCAATCTATTCGGATAATTCCAAGGCATGGTCGCATATATCGCATGTATAGGCTTCTAAGTATATGACGTCACCGTGGAATGGTGGCTCGTTGGTAGTGGTAGGGAGAGGCGGTGGAGGCAGAGGAGAAGGTGGAGGTGGAGGGATCAGTGGTTGGCGTATCCGCGAGGGGTGAGTTTCGTCGTTCGATATCAGGCGCACGTGGCCCCACTTCGTCGAGCCGCCGTAGCGGCGCCAGCGTCCAATTAACCCCTACGCTAGGCGCTCTAGTTTCAGAGTACCCATCGCGCATGCGTTTCATCCTCCTCCCCTGCCCCTGCTCCATTCCCCAACCGACGAACGAAAAAAAAATGAATAAAAAAACGAAAAGAAAAAGAAACAAAAAAAAAAAGTGCCAGCGCGGGGAGAGGTTCGCTTAATATTTTAAGGTAGGTGTATAATGAGGCGAGAGAGCAAAGAAGAGAATATAAAGAAAGAAAAAAACTGCAAAAAGATCGATGCGATTTCTGAATTTCCTCACCCTCTCGCTTTTTTTCTGATCTTTGCAACACTTGGGTATATTTGTACCTAATTTCGAACACACACACACACACACCTACGCCAAGAGATTTCGCGTAAACAAATATAAGCTATGAGTATGAGAAATGAAGAGAGAAAATGAAATATCAGGAGCATTTCTTTTGTTCATTATTATAACCAGTTATCGCGGTGCAGTCGCAGCCAATGTAAGAATGAATGAATGCCTAGCTAGTATACGGGTGAAAAAGGCGGCTTTCTCAAATTTGCATAAGTATCATAACAACTTGCTCCGCTATACACAATCATTCCCAAGTATAAGTCTTATAATCGTAGGTATAATATGGGAGAGAGAGAAGGAAAAACGAGAGAGGAATGGGCCGCAGTGCCACCTGTGTGGAAACGCGGGAATTCTTCAAGAGAAAGAAAGAGAGAGAGAGACGAAGAAGAAGAATACAGAGATCCGTGCGAAGCACGTGGTGACTAATTTGTCAGACACGGAGGGCGTCGGGTACCAAATGGTTTCAATGTACGGGAGGCTTACGCTTGTATACGAGATTTGGGTATAGCACGGTCCTCGCCTTGATCAAATGCATCGGGTCTCTTGTGGCTGTGCGATAAGTTCTTCTCGGGATGTGCAGAAATGAAAAATAAAAAATAAAAACTAAAAAAAACCTCCAGCAGATCTTGAGCCAGCTATTATTTATCTTATTCAGCGAAAACGGTGTTCTCCAGCAACTGGAACGAGCTCCGTCAGAAGATGAGATCACTGCTAAAGATCGATCCGCGAACGCGAACGTAGCGGACGAGAGAGGGAAAAATCATTGAATCATAAACCGCGCAGTCTGCGGTACGAAATACATATGATGATAATATTAATAATAATAATGTTAAATCAAGCTGATATATATAAATATATAGAACTATAGTTTTCCCAATGAAAGAAAATTATCAGCTGAAAATTACGTAAGGATTAAGAACACGTGCGTATGACGCGATGAATAGTATATTTCGAAGAGCGAGTAAATCGACCCACGTGCGTGTTTGTTCCCATACGTCGAATGCGCGACCCTTTCTTTGATTTTATTATTTTACCTTTCATTTTGCCTAAAAATGTGCGAATTATAAAATTGTTATTCTTATCTAAAAATCTGTAAGCCTCTGAGTATAATCTATATGGTATATAGAAAGATTAATAGACAGAAATCGTTCGTATATGACAAAGTAGTACATCGGAGTACGTTATCATAGCATCGAGGCTTGATGAGGAAAAGAAGCATAAGAAGAGGAGAACCTCGTCGGTATCCGAACCGAATCCGACTGAACTGCATGCGTCTGTACGAAGCGCATGGAAGCAAGCGACAAAGTGCATCGTCCGTTGCGTTCAGCGTTTGCTGCTGCACCACTACCACCACCACCACCACCACCGCCACCACTACTACTACTACTACTACTACTACTACTACTACTACTACTACTACTACGACTAGGTGAGGTGAACGCGGGCGCACAAGGGGGATTGGCGAGTGTTGAACAGAGAGAGAAATAAAGACCGGGATAGGGTGTAGCGGGGTACGGTGGAAAAGTGGAAAGAGGGTATATTCTATCTCTACCTATGCCTATATCTGACCCAGCCTTACGCGTGTTACATATGCATTCATATCAATGTGTGTTTATCCATGCTACTCTACGATACACACATATGCATGTATAAAGTATAAAGTACATGATATGATATGATATGATATACCTATACCTATACCTATAGACCCATGTATTATATTTATGGGTGCGTATGGGTTAGAGCGTCCGTCAACTTTCCCCCCTGCCACCCTGATACGTCGGTATCGTCAGCTGTTGCTTCTGTCTCCTCTTCCCCCCGAGTCCACCCCTTTGGCCATCTCTCGTCCCTTGCCGCGACGAAGAGCTCTCTTTCTGCGCGCGCGAGTATATATGTATATATGTGCATGTGTGCATGTGTGCATGTATGCGTGTATGTGTGTGTGTGTGTGTGCGTGTGCGAGGGGGTATTGTCGCGGTAGAAATGTGACTGGCACGTGTGCAGCTGAAGGTGCACGTGCTTGTGCCTCTGAGGTTCAGAGAGACGACTGACAGTAGTAGTCACTTGGGCGGAACGGATAACTTCAAGATCGCATAGGATGGAATATACTACGGGTAGATGCAGGACAGGTGGATGTTGGAGAAAATCTCATATTTCAATCCGTATACACCTATACCGTAGAAAACCTCGATGATAACATTGCGTACACGTAGGTATGCGAATGAAATCATTCCAACACGAGTCAAGACAGAGGAGTGAGAATAGAACGAAAAAAGATTTCATCAATTTTCTTATTTCGCTAAATTTCAACGATTGGTTTGTAGAAAACCGAAATACGTATTCCATAATTATTATTATTATTTCTTTTTTTCCGCATTAGCATTTTTTCTTTCTCTTTTCAAAACATGTTTTCGATACATTTACGCATACGTTGATTGTGCGAGTTGTCTGACGAATGGGACGTACTTTGGCGCGGGTCAGTTGAAGTTTTAAAAACTTTTCAACCAGCGGACCATCCCGCAGCGCCTCGATGTCCGTTGTAACGCGTCGTCGTTCGTACGATTGCGTAGTACTACTAAACGTACACGCACGTTTACGGGAGGCTCGCAACCTCTCGCAACCTCGACGAATGGCCACGGTGTCGCGCCGTGCGTGGTCGGTTCTACACACACGACTTTACATAGATGCGAGGTATTTGCATATATATATTATACCTGTACTCGAAGGATAAAAATAATATATACCCATATGTGATTAAAATTTAATTTTTTTTTTTTTTCTAATTTTTGTTTCCTCGAAACAAAGAATTGTCTCGCAGCTACACGGAATCTGGCAAGACTCTGTAACATGTATATTACGATATACTTGACTGACTAACGCACGCGACAGTAGTGTTTATCCTTCGAAAGGCTAAAGCTAACTGGCACCGCGGCGCCTCGCTACTATATTATCGGTCTCGTATAAGTTAGGTTGCTGGTGCACCGCACACGCTTAACGTATACCGTCCCGTCCCGTACCGTACCGCACCGCACCGCACCGTAACGTAACGTAACGCGGGCAAACTTGTAACAAGTATTAAGCATATATATAGTATAACGCGCGTAAATAAAGGCCACGTGTTTACCCGCAAAACGCTGCTTATATACGTCTGGCCAATTTATGAATGGGGGGAAATGGGGGGGCGGAGGAGGGGGGAAGGAGGTCTATTGACAGATCGTGTGTCGATAACTCTCATTAATGGGCTTTCGGTTTACTACACGTAGATATATATATATACACATATGTATATTCATAACTTGCAGCACGACTCGCTCTTTCTGAGACATGGGGTGGTATAAAGATAGTGTATGACCGTCAGTGCAGCGTCTTTCCTTTTCTATCGTTTATCGCCTGTAGCGAATCGTACAAAATCACGTTTCATCAAAATGCGTATCAAAGTTGAAGAGAGAAACGTAAATCTCTTACATATTATATATATATATATATCATTGCTCGAAGATTTTTTTTACAGAACAATAGAAAAACTGATTATTGATCAGATCGTTTCGATTCGATGTAAAATTCAAAACGTGTACTAAAATTTTTCAATTTTTGTCAATAATAATGATAAAACTTGTCAAAGTTTTTCAGAAATTATAAATCCTGTATCATAACGTTTGAGAACCGCGGTTCTGAATTGATTACGTAACTATTATACATATATGTATGTATATATATAATACAAAGAAAAAAGGAGGAGTATTGCGAGTGCCTATAGACATAAATCTTGCCTACGCATCAGTATCTTCAGTGAAACAATAATTTTCATGCTGCACTTATTTACTAAAATGTATTAGCAGGTTGAAAAAAAAAAGAAAATCTTTGAAATAATGAATCCAGGAAAAAAAAAATATATATATTTATATATATTATACATATTTTTCATATGTAGTATACATAATAATGGTTGTATGCTATTTAAATTTCTCAACAATTTAAACTATACGCTTTCTTTATCTCGAAACTGAAAAACCAGATATTCCCCTGTATAATAATAATCATGATAATGATGATAATAATAATAATGAGAGGAAAAAAAATCAAATAAAAAGAACGAGCCCGAAGGAATTGTGGAATTGTTGTTGTTCCCGTTCCCATGGCGACGTCGACTCGATGGCTGGTCATAACTACCGTCTCCCCTATCCCCTCAGCGGCCCTCGCCATGGGTTGCGGAGCTCGTCGACGCGCGTTAAGTTTCCTCTATGGCCAGCCAAGTAAAGAAGAGACTACTGACTTCGGCCTCTGTCTCCTCTCCGTCCCCCCAACACCGCGACGCCTCACCCCTCCGACCCATTGGGCGCCCGACGACCTGCAGCCGCCTCGCCTCGCCCGCTGCCCGCCAAGGAAACGCGGGATCGCTCGAATTCAAACAACTGCACACGAGGTTACCACGCGTCAAATCTGACGTTCATCGCGAGTGGACTAAACTACGGCCAAGAGACTACCAAATGGCTTGTCATTAGTTTTTACATTTTTTTTTCCCCCATTTTTATATCGCATATCACACGTTATAGCGACTGCAGTACGTAGTTCTTCGAATACACCCGTACAACTAATACTTTTACCCATGCCCGTGGGCAATTTCTTCGATAATATACAAAACTACGCTCGCAGGCTTGATATTATGACGCTCCTAACGCATAGCTAGGCTATATTGTACGAATAAGTATCAGAATATTTGACTGACCAAAGTCGTGGACTTATTCAACGTTCGAAAGTATTATTATATCGGAAATACTATGTTGTTTCGTTATCTGTATCGTGCCATGTGTATACAGAGATGATTCGTGCCTAAAACTAGACTTTTCTCTCCTTTAAGCTGAGATTTATTCGTTGATTGACTAAGAATTTCTATCAGGGTATTAGGCGGACGATATGTAGCGACACTTTGAGCACACGCGAACAACGTATCATCATCATCATCATCATCATCATCATCACGGTATGAGGATATTTAATTGATACGTGAAATATGATGTCAAACGTATGCGTATATAAATATAGCGAGAAAAATGTAAAAGAAACGAAATTTTCTTTTTTTTTTCCCAAATCTAAGGAAAAAGGAAGAAGAAAAGAATAAATTCCTAATAAGTAATTAGGGGGGTTTCTTTTATCTCACAAATAAACTCACCTGGTTAACGTCGCACCACATTATTATTTCGCTAGCACTGGTGACAGCATCTTGGACTGTTCGTTAACCATATACGTAACAGAATTTTGGGAAATTTTCAGTGATAAATAGCCCGGATAAAGTCTTAGTTTTTAGGCGGTATCTTCGACAGCGTCACGGTCACAGTAGACAACAACCAGAATTGTTATTATTATTATGGTGGTAGTCGTGGTGGTGGTGGTGGTGGTGGTGGTTGTGACGGCTCAAATAAGAATAAGAACAACAACGACGACGACGACGGCGACGACGGTACGCAAACACCACACGATCACTTCGCGACTGAAAAACAACTCTCACCGACCCTACTACTGGCGAGCCAGCCATGCAAAGCATTACTGAATACTGACAACAGTCTCTCTCCGCCGAGTAGCAGCAGCGCGGAGGCGACGCTAGCGGCAGCAACGGCAGCGACGGCTCGGTTTTCCCCCGGAGCCGGTTCGGGGATTTCCGTTCTTTGTCGGCCCACCTGCACTCCGACACGACGCCGCGACGCTGCCCGTTCGGGTCTATACGTTGGTAAATCTATGCTTCGAGCTCACGGCCAGCATTCACAGACAACTCGGGTGTTCTCTCGCCCGCCAGCCTTTACTGTCACGTCACATACACGGCGAACAACCAAAGAAAATTCATCGGAAACATTTTTATTATTTACGGGTTAAACGGCGCCCCGTTTACAGATATTATTATTCACCTCAAAAACGGATATCTTTTTTTTCTCCAATTATTTAACATTGTTATTTCCTTTATTTTTTCTTTCCTATCCTCGTCAATTATTTCTGTCGTATGTTGTTTTCTTTTCTTTTTTTTTTCAATTTAAATTTTTTCTGTTTTTCTTTTCTTATTCTCTTTATTCTCGCGGTTGAATATCTACGCGAGATACAGCGTATTCGAGCTATACTCGGAACGACGACGACGACGACGACGCGACCATGAGTTCGGCAACGCCTCGAAACGAACGTATATATATTTCTATATCTTATATATATATACCCACTCGATGCGGGAATATGTACGACTAGACTATAAGAGAATAGTTGAAATAATGAAGAGAATGTGATACAGCGTCGTTGCTTTTTATCCGTATACATACCTACATATCCCGTTCTTCTTGGTTATTCGCCTGGCACAGGGGGTCGGGACCCAAAGCTTCGAGAGTTTGAAAATATTCTTTAGTTTTGCGGGCTTTGGATGTATGGGGGAACGGTCGGTCGTACAGAGACCGTTCATTCCTTGGTGAAACTTATGAGTCGCGGCAAACCAGACTAAAGATACCGGCGTTACCACGGACGAGAGCGACTACGTCATTCCCTTACTCGAGCTGACTCGATCTGACTTCGCTAAAAGCAACCGGCCCGCTTATTGCCAACAGCGCAGCAAACAATCCTGTTTTCTTGAACTGTACTCTGCAAGTCAGCCGCGGTAACATACAATTCTTTACTTTAATATACAAACCGTACGCGCGAATTGTTCTGGTAATAACTTTTCGACATATCCAACCCGCGTAATCGAGGAGGAAGAAATTTGAATTTTCCTCATCCACGTCGTTGTCGGATTCGCTTGAAAAATACGCACGATGACGTGCCCGTTATTTTTAAAACACTTTCCTTTCGTTTTTATTTCGCGCTGTAAAAATTATCCCCATATTTTTTCCATCTCCATCTTTACTTTATCATTTTTCATATTCATTTCTTCTCAGATTCTCAACTCTTGCGTTTAATTCAGCCGCCTCATTTTGCCGTCGACAGAATTCTAGCCGACAATGAGTCTTGCTTGTCGCAGTAACGACCTTCAGCAGTTCTTGACTGCGCAGTAGCTTCGGAGTGTTCGGTTTAGTCCGCCGTACGATTTTCATTGGTCGATCCGAACTCTGGGGGAAAAGAAAAATTGAACAAAAAATGAATAAAAATTTTTCGTTTCATTTTTTTCCTTCATCTTTTAGAAATTATTTTCCATCTCCTTTTAACCCACGTGGATATTATATATGCAGATCACTTTCGTGACCCCGAACGATCCTATATACTCGCAATCTTCTTACTTATCATATCGACACTCACGTCCCTCGAACGACAAAGCGCGATGATTTTTCTTTTTCTTTCTTCAAATTTTGGATTTCATCTCTTGTAACTCGAAGTCAACCATATAGCTATATTATCAAATTTAACCCCTTTCTCTGCGGTTGAATAAAGAAACGAATAATATTTTTCTACAAATTATCTCGTTTACACGTTTATTTATGAACGATACGATGATCAGAATTTGTGAAATCGAATTAGGATCGGTTGATTTGACCATTGACCGATAACGATCAAAACAAAACCTTACGTAGCCGCGCGTCAGTGTATGTATATTTAAGTGGGTTGATTGTCGCGTTGCATGGGTCATATTCGTCGTCGTCGTCGTCGTCGTCGTCTGTAATCGGACTTATTGTTAAATGGTCCTGCAGAAACTGGTAATCTTATATATTTACATAATAAACACCGTCTGTCCGTATAATAATTTGCAATTTGTTCTCTAAGGTCTTTCTAGTCTTCTGACTGACGTCTTCTTATCGTATATATCGTCGACACCGATAAGACCATCTTTATCAGCGATAAATTGCCTTCAACATTCTGCTTATCTCTGAAGCTAACGTACAAGTATACGAGCTTGCAGAGAAATTCAATCTACCCGATTTCCGCTTTATTTTTCATTTCTTCATTCTATTCTATATATAGTTCCAGATTATTCAACTTTCCAAAAACAACGGAAAGAAAGAAATAAAAAATGAAATAATGCCAAAAGAATAAAAATTAAATAATAAACGTAAAAGTCTCTGTATGGCAAAGACCGTTCTCATTATTTTAAAATACCCGCGCGAAATACCGCGCGTACGTTGCTGTACGCAGATAATGCGGCAATGAAAGTACACACCAACACGCGTACATGAGTCACGGATATCGTTACAGTAAACAGAACGTACAAATACGAACGAGCGGCGTGCAATCTCGTCTTTGCTTATTTTTGGCTTTAGTATCACCGAGAGGTCAGAACTCGATCAAGCTCTGTAAACTTTTTAGTTTTAACGGCAAACGCGTTCTATATTACGCGTATGTGTATTGAATCTGCAGAGTATCCCAATGTCTTAATAAACGAGGGAGAAAAAGCGGACGAGATCAATTCATCCGTTTTCCATAGCCAGTCTCGGAACACGGAACCTATATACGGAACTTGATTAAACGAGTTCTCCGATCTTGCGAGGAAGTAGTGAGAAGGAGATAAGAGCCGAGAGCTAAGAGCTAAGAGCCTTGTAACGCATGGTTGGACGTATGCCACAGCGAAAAGAGACGATGACAGAGATATTGGGGCAGGTCCGGTACAAACGAGCAAGCGACCGTGAGAGATGGTTACGCAATTTATGTTTGGAAGATTAGCCTCGATCTTCCCTCGAGTTTCCTCCTTGTTAGATCTTAATCCTTGCAGTAGCTTAGGTACGCGATTTACGGAATATCTATACATATACCTACACGATCTTTGAATGAACGGGAGAGGCCGAGAGATGCTTATTTCTTCTCTCTCAACTTTATGCAGAAGAGAGAAGAAACAAGAAGAAACAAGAAAAAACAAAAAAAAAAAAGAGAACGGCAAAAACATTTCTCCAATTCTTCGCTCCTCCTTACTCGTCGTCGTCTTATTTGCTTCGCATCCTCGATATACCCGTTAATCGATATTCCAATGTACTCGACTCTTTCTCAGCTGACTACTTGTTGCGGGACCGGTGCCTGCAGCGGTCACACAACATAATACACAACTTGAATACGCAATAATAATTCGCTGGGGTGTCTTTCGGTAACTTCTGTCTCTGGGTATATAATACGTATATATCTTATGTATACGTTCGCATATATGGAAAAGTTTCACCCTCCCTTCCTTTCTTCCTTAATTTCTTTATATTTTTCCTTCTGAGAAGAATGAGAAGAATGAGAAGAAGAAGAAGAAGAAGAAGAAGAAGAAGAAGAAGAAGAAGAAGAAGAAGAAGAAGAAGAAGAAGTAGTATAAACAACAACAACAAAAAGACCAAAAAAGGTTTCAGAGTAGCTTGTAGCTCGGTAACTTCATCTCGATATTTCGTAACCAATACCTAGGCTTATTCGTTCGTTTTTTCCCAATCTTCAAGTATCTAATAAATGTTTAATTTCTGCCCTTGACAGGAACGCGGTCGGCAAAACAGAGTGATATCCATCGAGCACGAGGCTCTCCGCTTCTTCCTCGGACCGGTTGTTCAAATGGTAAGTTTGTCTGACCACGCAGCGTGGTTATACCACTAGAATGTATCGCCTATCTTTTAGTCGACCACTAAACTGAACGGCGTTACGTATGCACACGTAGATACGTCACGTTGTAATAAGGCATTGGTGTGTGTGCCTGCAGTAGTTCTGTATAGGCATATGTGAGGCTGAGTCGCACTACTGGGCAGCTCAAGGCTGCCTGGCTCGGCCGCATTCCAACTTCCAGTCAGTACGCCACTTCTATGCCTCAACTCGCCAGAGCCAGGCACCACAACGACGCCGACTACGACTACGACTACGACTACGACGGCGACGACGACTATAGGTCCCGCGCTCACGCTCACGCTCCCTGCCCACCTATAATACATAACTCACTACTTAGACCGGACTTGGTGCAGCCTCTCTCGCTGCTCAGGCTAATTCCAACTCTTCGAGTATATACGTATATGCTTCTTCTAGCCGATGCTTTTTTCGCCTTAGTTTGATGAAAAAAAAAAAAAAAGCATATACATATGCACGTATATTTATTATGCAAAATTATAGTTAAATGCTGCAGTTTTCTTTAAAGTTGCTAAAAGTTATCGTCAAATTGATCTTCGTCCTGTTATCAAGTATTGTGATTTTTTCCGCCTGAACGTAAGTTTATATCACGAGGCAGCGGCAGCAGCACCACCACCCGTATACGTAGTCGTTGCAACTCGTTTTACGAAACCATTTCTCGCACGATGAAAAATAAATCCGACGCGATAGATAAGAACGGCGACTTATTATATACGAGCGCACGACGGTGTAGTATATACTTGTGTCATTTTATCTAATCATACATTATACTTAGGGGACTCGAAATATCATACCTGAAATGAATTTCTTGATGAAAAAAAAAATAAAAATATATATATATATTATAACGCTTATTTCTCGGCGCTAAAGAGACGAAAGATTTAAGAAACGGCTAAAGTTCTCTCGTCGGGATATAGTCGTGGTAGAGAGATAAATGGGACGATGGGACTCGATCGTCGATTGGTGGGCCAAGGTTATCGATGAAAACAACCAATCCGACGGAATAATCTGTGCGTACTCCTGCTGCTGGTGGTGCTGCACCACCACCACCACCACCAACAACGCCAGAGTAGCACGCAAACCGTTAACTTTCATTGATGGTCGGATTTCCGCTGGTGCAGGTTTGTTTATAGCGGTACAGCAGCAGCCCGTCCGCATATACTCGCATTTCCGACGGCCTGTGTCTACTTCCGGGGTGCCCCGGCATTAACCCGTTGCAGGCTATTTTTCCTATTCTCGGTGCTAATTATTCCGACTAGTAATTTTTCTTATGCCTTCTTTATCCCGCGGCTATTCTTATCGGGGTACAATATTTGGGTAAAATATATTTCATATTATTACGGAATGAAATTTTTTATTTTATTTTTTTTCCTATACACCCTGTTACAAATAATACAGATACATATACGCGTACGTGTATAACGTAGCATGAATATAATATCGCGCTCGATCTTCTTCGTGCGATTTCTTGGGAGCCGCTTTCTCACTGGCGTAAGAGCTGCTCGGAGCTACGACGCAGGGAAGGAACATTTGTGGCACACTTACGAGTGAGTCGAAGACTGACTGAGTCATAGTCAGCAGTAACAGCGACACACTTTGCTCAAGACTCAAGAGTAGCCACTCCCTGTACTCTGGACTTATCGCAGCGCGCTGTTCTTCTTTCGTCTATAATAATTTGCGCTCCTATCTTCAAATATCCATTATTCTGCTTTTCTTTTCTTTTCTTTTCTTCTTTCAACTTTGTTTAAAAATAAATGACAGACGGATAAATAGAACTGTTTCAAATTCCATTTTTAGAATTTCTAACTCATAATTACTCATGGAATCTCGCCTTATTCCACCACCTGTATTCACATACCTACTATGGGACGTAAAATTTTCCCGGCTTCTACAAAGCGGGTCTCGCAATCCTGCGGCCTTCGTACACTCAAGGATATTTGCTTCCAGTCGTGCGCCAATCCAAGGACGACTGGCGCACCCGAAAATCAGAATTATCCCGCGCTCTCGCGACCTTTAGCTTGTCTCTTCAGAATAAAAGAGCAAAAATTTGCTTACAGAAATTTTGCATTCGTTTTCTTTTTTTCTTTCTCTTCCCTGAGAATACAATTTTCAAGGCGTCGTCACCGGTCTTCGAATTACTGAAAAATATTGTCTACAAGACTTTGAGTCCTCCGAGTCGCGTACGGGAGAAAATTGTCCATCTCGTCGGACGACGAACGGTTCGTTTACCACTTCGCTCAAGTATAGTTATAGCTGGTGCAGCGCGTAAGAATCGGTCCGACTACGAAGGGAAGGATTCGAACGTGCGACAGTATATCTCGTCGGACATCGAACGGTCAGCTACTACTCCGCGCGAATATAGCTGGGTGCTGCGGGTAAAGAATCGGGCTGACTACGAACGGTAGCGAGTCTAATCTCGTCGGACAAGAAACGGTTCCTTACTACTTGGCGCAAAGATCGTTTCTGTGCGGCGGGCGAAGTGTCCGTCTGACCAATAACGGGAGGGTTCTCCTAGCTCCAGTTCTTATGTTGCTCTGAAATCGCGCGATGACTTTATATTATAATCGAGAAAGCGAGCTACAATTAGGAAAGCGCATGATGATGATAAAGCGTATTTTCTCATACAATACGTCACGAGCCTATCGCTGCAGTATAGCAAGACCGATACTGCGTCGGTATCCGAGGTTTCCGTATAACATAAACGTTATCCATCCACCGACCCGCATATGTAATACCATTCTACGCCGTGCACCAGAGAGCATGAGGAATAGGTACGGACCGAGCGCTGCGGCAGCAGCATCAAGGCAGGCGTCAAAGAGGGACGCGAAGGGACAGAGCGAGAGCGAGAGCGGGCGTCAGGCGCCCAAGAGCCCACGTGGTCGTTCGTGGTTGCCGCGTTGCAGTCGCTGAGAGGCTTTCGGGATGTTCGGGGTGCTCGGCGAGTCGGTGTCGGCCGTTCGGCCAAAGTTTTTGACGTTTTTCGCGGGTGGCAGAATATGGACATACGTCAGCCACGTGTGCGGGTAACGCACTGAGCCCGATACCGTCCTGGGATTGGTCCCCGGTTCATCCAATCGGCGTTGGTGAAGGGGAGACGAAGCTCGCTCGAAGTAGAACGGTGGGGATAGCCCGGGAGTACGAGGGGCGAACTAGGGAAGAAACTGGGAACCGAGCGCGGAGGGTCGGGAATCGGGGAGGTAGAAGCGGTGTCAGGGTTGAAGGGACAGGCGATCGCGCCCCGTCTCGGGAGTTGAGTTTAATCTTTTAATTTCCCTTTTTTATTTTACTTGGTTTTTTTTTTTCAATCAAATCTGCTTTTTTCTTTCACTTTTATTTTTTATCTTTCGTCCAACTCAGTTTGCCAAATTTTTATTTATCTCGCTCTCGCATCTACACGGGAACACACACAGAAGATGAATGAAGATAAATGTCTTCCTATTCTTCTATCGTCGTACGAGAGGTGCAAATAGATTATAGACAAAGTACAGATATGATGCGAAATTGAGTGTCGGTTGCCCGAGGTCCTAGATATTCTCGTTACGCGACTGACCCGAGAGAGAAATACGTAGGACGGTACGGCCGGGGGCCGGGGGGGTCCCCGGGGTACGTCGAAGGAGTGAACAAAGGACGCTTTGAAGGGAAAAGAGAAAGACTCAAGAAGGCTGAAGCCGGGAGCCCGGTGCTTCCCGAACGGGCGGGAGAGAGGGATCTGCGTTCATCTGTTCTTGCCCTGCGGTAGATTCCCTTCTGTTCTTCATGGTATATGCTTGTTACCGGAGTCCTAGCCGCGCGCGGCTTTCGGGCCCGATACTTATTTTCCCGGTTTATAAAATATAGAAGGATGCGTATGGAAGCGTGTTTCGAGAACGTAACGTTATTCCTCTTACCAATTTCTGTTTTCCCTCGCCGAATTTTTCAACGATCATTATTCGTTAATGCGAAGGAGAATAATCCTATAACGGAACACCTAGTGCCGCCTCGTTCAAAGAATCTCTAAAAAGAAAGAGGACAAAAATATAGAATTGAAAGACTCCGACTGTACATAACATTCCAGGTTCCGTGGTGAGGCAGTAGCAGCAGCAGCAGCGTCGTCGTCGTCGTCGTCGTCGTCGTCAGTGACGCCGGTGATATTCCCCGAGAAATATTTCAGAGAGGAACTCGAAGCCTGTCTAACAGCGAGAGAGACGGTAATCACTCTGACGTTCTTCGTCTCTCCCTCTTCCACGCTCGCTTCATCTTTCTCTCTCTCTCTCGTTCTTTTTCTCCCTCTCATTTCTTCCCACTCCTGCTTTTCTCCTTTGGATGTGCCTGGCTCTCCCCGCCCAACGTCTCTGACGTCGAACGGAGGGAGCGAGGTCTACGGTTCTAAATTGGGAACCGTATAGTCGGGAGTGCAAAACCCCCGACGAGGCAACGCAACGCTCGGTATAACTTGCCTACCCACCCTACCAACTATAGTCCTAAGCCCCACGTCCTCTAGGGCACGAAACCCCTCACCTCGCCTCACTCTACCTTAACTTAACTTGCGTTGCCTTGCCGAAGAATGAGAGAAGTAAGACAGAAAATAGGTGATTGAAGATTGAAGATGGACACCGATAAAGAGAGGGACAAAGAGCATAAGAAAAAAAGCCTGAAATGCTGCAAGGGCCTGCCGACTATTATAGTAGGGAGCAACATCCTGCCGATGTTGAGTCTCTAAACCGGTGGGATCGGGCCTCGTTTCCTCAAACTAACTTCTATAGGGTTTCGGTTTCTGGTCGTGAGACCGCCGTATGTAGTTTCCGCTTTCTCCACGCCTGAGCAGCTATAGCCACTGCAGTTGTACGAAATATTTATCATTTCTTCAACGATGAAAGCTAGATTTTGCCAAGAGAAAGAAGAAGTATACGCAGTGCCGAATGATATCATCGGATGAAAATCAAACTTTGGGACGAATGAAAGGGAATAGATATTATAGAATTGACGTCTATAGGACTATATAGTTGCCTTCGTTTGTTGCCGTTATGCTATTCGTAGCTTATACCCAAGCTCTGGCGTTGCTCTTAGTACTGGTATAGCACAGGGTGCGCTTCGAACGAAGACTTGGCGGTACAAGAAGGGGTCGTAGAGTTACGGTAGAAGGGATAAACAGGGGAAACTGGTAACGTGGTACCTCCGCACAGACACTTTCTCGAGGCTGTCAAGTCGGCGCGTATATGTGGGGGTGGAGAGAGATTTGGGTGGTACATGGATCGGTGTGGGTCTACAATCCGGCATCTGTGTTAGCGGCATAAAGGAGGGGTTGTACGATCGGAGGGGGTAGCGCCCGTCCGCCCGTTCACCCGTTCTCCCGTTCTCCCGTTCTCCCGTTCTCCCGTTCTCCCGTATTCCTGCTGTATTCCCGTACTCCCTAACTCTCCTCGTCCTATCCACCGTTGCTCACCCATCCGTGTGTGAGTCAGAAATTTAGTTCTCTCTCCACATCCCTGCAGCACTTCTCGTTCGTGTGGCGTCGCCATTCCTGCCTTTCGGTTGATGTGCAGCAGCAGAGCTGAGCACGTGAAGAAGAAGGTAAAGAAGAGGAAGAAGAGGAAGAAGAGGAAGAAGAGGAAGAAGAGGAAGAGGGTGAAGGAGAGGACAGTAATGTTTCTTGTTCTCTCTTTTTTTGCGAAGCTATATACGTATACTGTTATATACACGCCTGGAGGAGCTTTGAGCTGCGCGCTAGGATCCAATCCTTCGGACGATGCGTCCCCCCATCCGAAGAGATTCAACGTCGACAGACTAGACTAGCGATTCTCTACCGTCGCAGCAGCAGTAGCCCCTCTCATCTTCTAACGCTCTAATACCGTGCACACAACGTTGCGCGCGCCGTAGATGGAATGACGTTCTCTCGTATAGCTCCCTACTGCATTCTCTTCATGTGCAACTGCAAATCCTATGCTGTTCCACCGCGCATGTACATTTTTGAATCACCCGTTGGCCGCGTCAGTCCCAGACTGTATTTCCAAAGCTCATATGTACATACATGCATATATATAGTCTATGTCAAGCGGTCTTCTCTCATGACTCTGTCAGTGAGTAAGAGTCGATGAGATCGGACGGAAGTCCTCGTGCTCGAAAGGCACTGCAATTACGGAAAGCGGAGTTCTATTTATTCTCTGAAATTTCAAGAATTAGGATCAACCGGATGATCCGGTTTGAGCTAATCGCAAGAGCTTTCGCCGTATGCTTCTGTTCCTTTCGCACGATTCTTTGCATACACATGCCTATAATATATGTGTGGAAAAAGAGGTGAAAAACTTGTAAATCGAGCTGTTTGAAACTACAGTTGTGAATAATAGGTATATTAGGACGACAACCGCACCCGGCATTGACAAAAGTCACGTAGCCCCCAGGTTGTTGACACGGTAATCATCGTAGTAGGCGACCTTGCGCTTCTCGCCGAGATTCAGCTCTCCAAGCTATTTTATAGAGCTCATTCAGTCCTGGGATCGTAAGTCCTACATCCATCTGGCACGCCTCCCTCCTATACTCTCCTTTTCCTTCCCATTCTGCTTCTGCTTCTGCTTCGCCTTCGCCTTCGCCTTCGTCTTCTCGTTTTCATCGTCGACAAGGTTCATCGTTCGAATTAACACAACGATACGACTAACCGCCCGCGTTGGAGAAGCGAATCATTCTCCTTCGACATAATGATTCGCCTTCTTTTTCGTTTTTTTTTTTTTTTTTTAATCATCGTACCTACAAGTAGAACAGTAAGAGAAGGGAGGCTGGTTCAACGAATTTAAGAACTTTTACGTAATCAGAGCCCAAAGGTTTTCACAAATTTTCACCTCGGGCAGAATCAATTTCGAAAACTATAATAGTCAAAGATGATAGAAGTTAACGGTTCTTCACTTGACGCGGGAGTCTGCATTGAAGAAGGTAACGGATAACTTTCTTCCCTCTGAATCACGAGGCAGGGTATTTTGTCATTGTCTGCCATAACGTCCGTCTCAGTCTTCCTAGTTTCTACACCGCATCGTTTCGCTCTCTCGTTTTACTTGATTAAGTAATGCGAGTTTACTCCCTTCTCCACTCGCTGAATTCATCTCTATCACACCCACGCGGCAGCCTCGTACTTCTTTCGTGTAGCAAGAAAGAGAGACAAAAAAAAAGAAGAAGAAGAAGAAGAAGAAAAAAGCGATACCCATACAGATATATGCGCGCGGTTCAACACTAGTCCGATTTTTATTTCTACGATGTAGATCCACAACGCGTCCCTCCTTCCCTTTTCCTCTCTCTCTCTCTCTCTCTCTCGAGATAATTCTCAGGATTTAGGCCCGCCGGAAGCACCAAGGGAAAAAGTACATACGGACGCCCTTTTCCGTAGTAGAAGCTAGTTTCGTTTCAGCAGGCCGACGACGGTATAGGGTATCTTCGCGTCGCTTTGCTTCGGGTTTAGTCTTGAGGATAGGGTAAGGAAGGTACGTAGATGGGTAGGTAGGTAGGTAGCTAGGTAGGTAGGTAGGTAGATAGGTAGGTAGGTAGGTAGGTAGGTAGGTAGGTAAGGCTATGTCGCAACCCTCGGATCGATTCCCCTCGTTGGGGAAAGGCACAGTAGCGCACTCTCCGCTGGGGGGAAAAGCCTTCGCCCCATTCGTCCCCGACGCTCCGACGCCCCAGCCTCCCCCAACGTCTACCATATATACGAATTATATATATACATGTATATAATATATATGTATAGATACATACATGTACGTCCTCTCTCTCTATATATAAATACATTCGTACATTCGTACATGTATATATATGTATGTATGTATGTAGAACGTACTATACATACCAGCACGCCGCGTCGAAGGGGAATACCCTGTGCCCATCAGGCAGGTAGTATAGCAAGGACGGGGTGCACACGTCTAATGGGTCGCGGGATGGCGCAACGTCGGCGCAGCGTGGGCGCTAAATTAAAAGGACCCGCGTCAGGACTTGCAAAACCAGTGGCTAAAGTTGAGTCGTTCTGGCTGGATTCACATTCGGGAGGTTAGAGGTCGGGCGTGGGTCGTACGGATCCTTTTTCTTCATTCAACGATCGGATTGCACTCCGTATAAATATCATGCTATAGGTATCTATGTAATGTTACGAACAGAGGCTAGGCTTGAAGTTCTGTAAAATTAGATTTTTGGGTCCTTCGAGTACGATCAGGATCATTGAAGAACTGGATAAAATGAAACCCACCTAGATTTGAAGGGAAGGAAAAAAGAAAAAATGAACAGAAAAAGAACGGAAAATAAAGTTTATATAGGTATATACGCGGCGCGCCTGGATCCCCGCTTATATTCGAGTTAGTTTCGTAAGCTTGTACGATCTTCTTCACGCCGACGTCATCCTCGTCGGCTCGGCATCCAGCACCACAGCGACGTCCGTCGTTGTGGATGCTCGGATAGCTCGATCGATACCACCGCCCCTCTGGCTCAGCCGATTTTTTTCTAACCAACCCCCGGGCATGCGCGATACGAGCCACTCGCCGAGTCGGAGTTTCCATTATATCGCCAAATACCCCCTCGTCCTCGCTCTCACCCTCGCCCTAACCCTCACCCTCACCCTCACCCTCACCCTCACCCTCGTTGCTCCCCGTTTCTCCTCTACCCTGCACCATCATGGCACAGGCGAGCTCCAGCTCTCCAGCTCTCTCTCTCTCTCTCATTTTCTCGCTCTCTTTTCCATCCAGTAACACAACTAGCGTTTAGAGGCCCCGTTCGGGGTATAAGAGAAGAGAACTCGATGTTGGATATATTCCATCCTAAAAATTGATACCAGATATAATCCGCATATTTAGACATTTCGGGGGATAAAAATGAGCGAAATTTAACAACTGTTTAGAACTTTTTAATTCTATTTTTTTTATTTCATTTTTGTCTCTGGCTCTTTCCCTTCATATAAAAATGAGTGACAATCAATTGATTTCAATATCGCAATAGCTACGTTACTGATTCAACACGCGTGCATGTGTGTAGCCGTCGCACGTACGCGTGACCTACCCTCGATGCGTATATTATACGTAGTATAGCTATATTCTGGTTTATGTGTGTGCGTGTGTGTGTGTATATACACGTAGATATATATGTATACATGCATGCGCGAGAGGGAGACACGAAGAGTATCCCATTCAAAGTTTTTCACCCCTGCTGCCTGACGACCCGTCGTTCCCGTCCCAACGGGAGCTGTGAGAGGAGAGAGTATTAGAGGAATTGACAAATGTTTACAACAAAAGTTGACGCGCTTTGGAGATAAATAATTCCGCTTTAAATTTCTGACTGTATGTATACCTGGCATAATACGTATAGGCGATTAGGTAAACGATCGTCAGAACGCGATCACCAGTAGTAATTACCATGCATTACAAAAGAAGTAGACAAAGGATATACGAGGTGAAAAATTCCCATGCCTCTCAACGTGGCTCTTCAAAAATTGTACATGTTTTTTCTTTTTTTTTTTCAAACCAATACGTGGGCCAGAGACACGAGAATCTATACACATTATATCGTGTCGTCTGACCGGGCGCCACCGACGCATACATACGTACATGGCTAGATTGCTTCCTCTGCTGTTGAGATTGCTCAAACTCAGAGCAGATACATAATGCAATACCTATAATAGTCGATACAGCGGTCCATCGGTGACCGAAAGATGAACATGAGAATAGAGTTTATCAGGTAGTGTGCAGCTATGCATATATACCTATATGATATACGAAAAAGGTGAATTTTTTAAATTATTCAAAATTGCTCAAACATGATATTTTCAAAAAATTACAAAAAAAGAACTCCTTCAACGAACTGTTCAGTCATCATAGACTTCGCAGTATAAGCTGTGGCCTGGTAGGTCGAGCGATATGACGTACTGGCTTGGCCTGTACGATAACCCTGGACCAGGCTGTTCAAGATTATAGCAGGAGCTTAGCTCTAAAATAATGAAAATTATTATCAATTTATTATAAAATATACTTAGTCAAGTCTCCGGACTAAAGTATATAAGTGTAGGAATGGATAGAGACAAGGAGGCAGCTAAATGCGTCGTCTTATATCCTCTTCTAATTTCCTTCAAGATCTAAGATGCGTGTGGTAGGACGAAAAATTGTCGGACCATTGCGCACGAGGCAAAACGCGGCCTTGCCGTTGGTCTCATCGACCTAAAACCTACTTTAGTTGAACGGTCGTCGTTCGGCGCCAGGACTACTATTCGTCGACGCGTGTTTATCCGTCTTCGCTATTCGGCTCTAGGTGGGTATGTGATATACGTGTATTCACTACTTGCAGCGTAGTCTCGGGCTTGCTTTTGAACTTGGGTAAATTCAAAAACTCAGAAAGAAAGAAGTATAAAAAAAGAAGAGATGAGAAAAAAAAATAAAAAATGATGGGTAAATGACCGAAATCGATCGAAGACAGTAAAGAAAACAGAATAATCTACCGTCTCCTATATAGGTATGCCATAATGAATTTTCGAAATCTAAATGTTAGAGGAAAAATACCGTACCGGGGAATAACAACTTCCTAAAATGTCCACCACCTGCCTTCGTAGACGCCTAAATTTAGAAAGTACCAAGTCAGCCCGGGTTCTGACTATAAGACATTATAGTGTACATATACAAGTATAGCGTTGCGTTATGTATGTGGTACCTACACCGCGAAGTTATGGATCAACTTTCGTTCCGAGAGGCTGCCGAAAATTCGTCAGTTTCATGTTATAAGGTTGAAATTTGTTTTCAAACTAAGTATTGTTTAAAACTAGATGGTTATTTTCTATTTAATTGAAGTAAAATAAGTTCGACGAGTCTTGTGGACACCGGGGGTAGCTTTAAGCGGCAACACTCCTACTGGTCATCTTCTTCATATAAAGCCAGGATATCTCCCTTACGGCTTGAGCTGACGGCAGAAAAGTCGCGGGAGTAGGTAAAGAAATGTCAAAATCCTGGTTCAATGTCACGTGCGAGAACCTGCCAAAAGTAGAAGAGCGTTTATCCGAGTTCCTTTCACCTGCGATGTTATGCGACGTTGACAAGAGCAGGGTTCCTCAAGTCGATCGATCTCACGATCTGAATCATAGTGCAGATGACAAAAATAAATAATGGTGAAAGGATAAGAAGAGAAAGGAAGAGACAGAAAGAGAAGACGAAGCATATATCGAAGAAAATGATCAAATGATCAAATGAAAATAGAAGAAGAAGAAGAAGAATAGTTTCAGACTTTACGAAGTCTGGATTTGTTATTGTTGGTATATATCGATAGTTTGTTCCACTCGGTACGTGGGCACGTCTATGTATATCTACCAACCCACCACTCTATGGTCGTGGATATAAAAGTTTATTCCTCCATCTCTCTCCCACGTTCCCAATAATATTTCTCCGTCGGTCGCGTGGCCGTCCTATTTCCGTCCCTGTTCAATTCCTCGTACGTTTCACTCCGGGACTTATATATATATATATATATTTTTTATCTCTCTTTCGCTTTCTCTCTCTCTCTCTCTCTCTCTCTCTCTCTCTTAGCCGCAATGTCGGTGAAACTCAAGGCACGGTCTCTGGACAAATCGTAGCATACGTTCACCGATGTGTTGCTTGCCTTCCCGACTGGTTATAGCGGCAAAATACAAACTAATCTCGAAGAAGCCAATCTTCTCAAATTTAACTATAGTATAAAGGTTCGTAGGTTTCTCCGTTAAATTTCTATCCGATATTTGTAGGGTGTATGAAAATTTTGTATTTCTTATCTTAGTTTTTATTTACAAAACAATGATCGCATATCGTCTGGATAATGTTCGTATAAAATCGCGTCTATCATCTTTAACTGCAGAATTCAGTTCATCTAGTGAAACTCGTAGCACACATCGACTTTGGCCTCTCGTCGTCAGAGCGGCGCCACCAGATGAAACCGTTTCCTGTCTTCGTCGATCTCACTCATCCTAACAACTCGAGTCGTGGGAGCTAGCTAGTGGAGTTTCGTTTCCTCCGAAGATCTAACCACATCGTTTCACGCTAGGCAGTGGGGTTTAGAAGAGAGAGAGAAAAAAAAAAAAAGAAAGGTAGATGATAAAATGAGGCTTATTCTCCTATTCTCCTATTTCCTATTTCCTATTTCCCATCTCTTCCATTTATTAAAAAAATCGTATTTATCGTCAGAGACGAGGCATAGCTGAGGCGAAAACTAGCCGCGGATTACAGGAAGAATTTTCTACCTCGGTAGCGGGGGTATTCGAGAAAGTCTATTAACTTGTCTTACGCAATGATGTCTCGATTCTCAAGTTGTCGACGCGAGTCTCGATCAGCCTTCCGTTCTTGCTTTGGATTTCGGCTGCAGCCTATATCTTCACTTTCTGCGGGGAGGATTGGAACGAAGAAGAAAAAAAAACCAACAATCAAAAGAAAAAAGAAACGTGTGAGTTAGCGAGAGAGCGAAGAGTTCCAGGTATAGTTATAGACAGCACTAGACACGATAATAACTTAATCAAGGTGGCGAGTTTTTTGATACTCTATATAAATGGCGTTGCGCCACATCTGTAGCCGCATCGCATTCCCGAACTAGACGAGTAGAGGATTTTATAAGGTTGACTATTTCTTGCCTTTGGAAAGACAGAACAAGCACCGATTAGTGCCTACCTTTACCTCCGCGATTGGCACGCGATACTTTTTTTCTTTTGTCGCTGTATAGCTCCGACCGTAAGCCGCGCGGCGTCTGATCGCACGTCAGGTGTGTCGCTGTCACGTGTAAGGCATTGAGTTGAGTTTCTTTTATTTTAACTTAACGACGGCGTTTGTCTTTTCATTGAAAACCGGGACGTCCTTAGGTGACGAAAAAAAAGAAAAAAACCTTGGATACATTGTGTGTGTACGTCCGATAAACGAGATATATGTACACGGAAAATGACTCGCTTGCTCTCTATACGGCCTGATTGAACGATTATTCTTCCGCGGTATATAAAGATACCCCAAAGTGTTAGTGGGCACTTGTTGAACGCCGAGTTATTTACCTGATGGCAAAACATGATGGACTAATTAGTCAACTTCAATTCACTTCACCGAGTATACGAGTCGGATAATCCTACATGTCAAATCACTTGATTCCTAGTTATTTACGCAATGCTGTAGTTGCGGGATATTATAAAGCAGCGGAAATTCAGTAGGCACCTACCTATACCGCGCGGACAAACTTTCGGGACATGAAAACAAAAAATAAAAAACAATAAAAAAGGGGTAAAAAAATAATGGCCTTAACCTAGGAGGGGTGCATGAGCTGGTAAAGTTTAAAGAGAGCAATACACAGAGGAGGAAGTACGCGCGTGGTTAAACGCCAGAGTGGAAGGGCAGAAATGGGAAGAGAAGAGAAGAGAAGAGAAGAGAAGAGAAGAGAAGAGAAGAGAAGAGAAGAGACGAGACGAGACGAGAAGGGAAGGGAAAGGACGGGGGTAACGTTCTCGTAAGTTATCATAAGAGCTATGAACTTGACCCACTCCAAGAGAGTTACTCGGTGGACTAAAGCGATACGAAGTTACGAGGCTATATACGGTACGGTTATATGGTATCCGAGTAAGGATGGGGAGGTTGATATAACTGTTGCATATCTTTTCGTCTATAACTCTTCCTTGAAAAACCAAATCAAGCTGGTAAAAAAATAAATAAAACATCTTTAATCGTTGTTTGTTTCACGTTCGTTAATGTGGTTGAGTTTTCCTCGCACGGTGCAACGCTCCTCCGTGAACTTGACCCAGTGCCGCGATTAGACCGTGGAATGACTGAAATCTTTCAGCTCACTCTCGCTCTTAATTGCCGTCGACCCCCCAACTTGACCCCAGAACCCCAACGCGCGACCTGCCTTTTCTCCGGCACGGTTCTCTTCAGTACCCCATCTTTGTCGCCCCCTCCCTCCCTCCCTCCCTCCCCCCTGGCTCCTCTATCACTCTCTCTCTCTCTTACTCACGGGCACGCGCTGCTTGCGGTGATAAACAAAGGAGCGATCGGGGGTTGGGGCGCGGGTGTCCCGAGAGTAGTACTACAGTCTACACTGGGCGAAAGCGCGATAGAGTAAGGAAGACGACGCGAGGCCCGTCAATGGGCGAGTGGGCCACACGAGAATGGGCTACTGAAGACGGAAGACGGAAGACGGAAGACGGAAGACGGAAGACGGAAGCTTTCAGAGTGGGGATGAACCTCGCATCTGAGATCCGTAGGCACTGCTTCGGATGCATCCGTAACTTCTGATCTTCTCATTTTCGTAACCGAATTTGGACTTGCTTCAGCATTTTTGGTCTTCTTAAAAAAGCAACAAATCCGAAGTAGAAAAGTTTATAGATTTTGTTAATTTAATGAAAAAAAGAGGAGAACGAAGGGGGACGTGAATCCTTCACTCCTTCACTCCTTCACTCCTTCACTCCTTCACTTGCTAAAACGTCAGATTTTATTTCATGCACTCGAGTAAGACGATAAAAAGGACCTGCAGGTCGAAGAGGGACTCGACTCGACTCGTTATCGCACGGTTACTTAAAGAATGGACCGGCAACGTGCAGCAACGTGGTGCAACCGAGTGAGCGCACAAACGTGAACTAACCTCGGTCAACCCTAAAACGAGAACACTCCATTAACGCAGCACGTGCCATCGGCCTCCCTTTCTCCCTCCACCTCCGGTTCTTCCTCTGCCTCGTTCCCTCGCGGCGTCTCCCCATCTCCGATTGCTCGGCTGTTCGTTCCTCTTTCCATTTCCCTTTACCGAAGCACGAGCACAAGCACAAGCACAAGCACGAGCACAAGCATAGGCACCAGTACCCAGTACGAGTACATCGGCACTCGCCAGCAGGCCGAAACCAAGCCCGGCCCCGTACGTCCGTATCGCACCAAGCGAGGCAAGTAACGGTGTAATAGTAGTTTAACATCTCCATTCATGACTCGACAAATGGGAAGACCCCACACTCCGGGTTCTTCGCCCGACCGTTTGACCACACTAGTACCTTATGAAAACTCCGCATCGTGGTATGTATACGTATACATATGGATGTCCAACGAACGGTGTCACGGCGGCCTATACACGCTCAATACGTATGACAAACACAACAAAGGACCTTTACACGAGAGTGTGTTTACGAGCTGCCACGTGTCTTCCGCAATTTACAGTTCGGCCCGAAGTATATTGTCATCAAGTTGACTTACGACTCGTTCATTCCTTTTCACCACAGTCCACCTTGCACCATATCGCTTTTATGTAGCAAGATATCTGGTATGGCATGCGGGTTCGTCTATAGACCGATCAATAGAAATTTCGTCCCCCAAAAGTATTTCGATTCTACTTGTATAGGCGTTCGGAATGTACGTGTGAATAGATTAGCCCCCATCCACCGGTGGTGTGGTATAAGTGCACCAGCGGAAGGTAGGTGGGTAAAGAGGTGATTCGAGAGTCAGGCGGATATAGTATTGACCATTGAGAGTAGGAGCCAGAGCCAGAGCCAGAGCCAGAGCCAGAGCCAGAGCCAGGGCCAGGGCCAGAGCCAGAGCCAGAAGCGCGTTTAACTCGACAAACACAACACAATACAGCGTGGAAAGCATAAATGGTCTACTACGCGTTCATTCATGAGTTGGAACTTTGGAAGGTGTGAGATGTGTAGGAATGCGGCGGCGGCAGTGTCGGTCGCAGTGGGACGGGTAGAACTGCTGGTGGCACCGACGACGCCGGGGCGACGAGGGAAGGGAAGGGAAGGGACCCTCCTCACCCGGTGAGCCAGGACAGAGATGGAAGGAGGTTGTGTTGCGGTTGTAAAGCGATAAGATATCCATGAATGGGAAACGCAAACGCGAACTCGAACTCGAACTCTAACTCGAACGCAAAGGCAAATGCCGATCACCGATCGAAATCAATGAGCTCCGGCGAAGCAGCACTGCTGCTAGCTGGCTGAGTTGAGCCGAACCGAGCTGAGCTGAGCTGAGCTGGGCTGAGCTGAGCTTCGGAGCTCGTGTATAAACCCGCGGCAACCAAGTACATGCATAGGTATCGCGTGGGCGAGAGGGCAGGCGGCAGGCGCCAGGCTAGGGTATGCGTATACATCGCGGTATGTGCATACGTGACGTGGCGTAGATGTACGTATATGTAAATCTAGCCGCCCATATGTATATACTATATGGTGTGCTGCACGTGACCCCCGGCGTACGTTTGGAAGAAAATTTATACGTTATATCCAGGAATTTACTACACTACAAATAACACGTGATACCAGCCGTGCTGTGCTTCAGTTTGCCACGTGCTAAAATGTCGTGACGTCGAGATTTACTATCGGGCTAAATGCGATCGCATGATTTATCAGTTGATCTCACTGATCTATATATTCAGACCGGAGCAGATCTCTCGCTCTTCGCGTACGTACGACAATGTAGGTAAACATCGAACGAGATTATAGAATTTTGATAAGGAAAAGGGGAAAAAGATAACGCGAACGAAAGGGAGAACGTGCCATTTGCCATTCGGTAATAATAGAAGAGGAAACTGTAACACCGGAAGTAGAGGAGTACCCGGGGCAGCGTATGATTGCATCCTCGAGGACCTGTTGCTTCTTCTAGGTTGAGGGAGGAGGGCGAGTGTCCGGTTCCCAGTGAGAAGCGGGCCGACCTGGGGCAGAGCAAGTATATCTATCTACCCTTTGTTAATTCCGCCTTAATGCCTGGCTGTTGCTCTTGGCGGCAGCAGGGAACGAGGTCACTGGGGTGTTTGGCATCAAGTTTTCATCGCCGGACAAGTTTAGTCTACGTGTTCAGCCGCCGAGGGTGACTTGCAAAGTGGTAGAGTTGCGGAGGGCGCTACTAAGAATTAAGATTCCGATCTGGAACGAGCTAAATTCCTCAAACAATTCAGATCTGAAAGATATACCGTATAAACTATACCGCGAATCGAAAAAGTCAAATACACAACCCAGGAATGATCGTTGCCACGAATATATATATACGCGATTTCCGAATCAATCTTGAGGAAATCTGTAGTTGGTATCGATAGCAAATCCCAGCCCAAGATATATGCGGAATGGCTCAGCTGGATACGATGTTGACTGAGGAGACAGTGTGAAAATAATGGAATAAAATGAAATGAAATAAAAATATGAGAGAAATCCAGTAACCCGCATACATGATTTTCTTCTTCCATCTGGCGGTGTCGTTGAACCTCCGGAGACCTGTTGCTCGTCTCCATCCCTCAGAGCCCCCATACCTCGTAAACACCCATACAGGACCAGCCGGGGAATGGCCCATCTTTGACGGAGCGGTGCGTCGGTGGCGGTCTTATGTTAAACTTTGTGGGTAGGGGGGTGAGATCAGTCTGCCGTAGACGCGACGGCGCCACTTGCCGGACGATTCGACTTGCTTGTTTTCACGGGGTTCTTACGTAAACAGTTACAACCCAATTAACGACCCTACAGCTTCCGTAACGGATCGGAACAAGCGCTGCGGAAAAATCGACCGAGACTCGCTTTAGCCTTCGCGAGAATTGAGTTACGCGTTAATAATTCGGAGACAAAGTAGAGGAAAAGAAACGGAGGATCGATACCCTCCGTCTCCGTGAATCCATTCGGTACAGCAGGATCGAAGAAAGGGATTTCCGATGTAAACACTGACACCTGAATGAACACGAAGGTCGTGGTATATCAGAACGAAGAGACGAGATAGCACGTCGCTAAAGTGATCCAACGCAACCGATGTCAGAAGGGAATTATATATATATATATATATATATATAAGCAACAGGTATGTCACCATAAGGTATCAAAGCACACATCCAACTGGTACCTGTGGGACGTGCGTTAACTTGTGTTGAATAAGGAGCGAATCCACTGCCAAGTGACTAAAGTATTCTGGGATAAAGACGATGGAGCAGAATCCTCCTCAGCTCAATCCCCATACGATGATTACTGACGGTAGAATCGTGCCTCCGGTTACTTTCCCTCAAAGAATCGTCGATTATCCAAAATCAAACAAAACCCCGGGCTTTGTTTTTTCCCGTCTCTTGCTCTTCTCTCGAAAAATTTTCATTCCCGGTCATCCAGAGATGACAATATAAGTGCACGTTGGACGACAGCTGCGTGAGCAGCCGGCTTCGTTGACCGGCACGACTGGCGCAACCGACGCAGCCGGTCTGGAATCGGTCTGGACGTCTCCTGCACCCTGACGGCTGTCGAGGAGCAGCAGTAGCTGCTATGTAGCTTCGGCTAGGGTGATGAGTGAATGTTGTGTGAGTCGCACCAGCAGCCACAGCCACAGCCACAGCCACAGCCACAGATAAAGCTACTCGCATCTGTCGTTTCGGCGAGAAATAACTGTGGTCAAGGTGATGTGAATAAGTTTATACGGCGATAGCGGATAATTGATTCAATCAATTCCCTTATAACAGAAAAATATATAGTTAGAAAATGTAAAAACATAAGGAGAGACGAGAACCAGGAGGGAAAGTAAAGTTGAAATATTGCGACGTAATAGCTCAGTCCATGAGTTATGTTATTTTTAAACTTATGACGCAAGGGCATAGCGGACCCAAGGACGTGGACCGGATCCTATAGCGGCCATAACCAGATACACGATCACATCGACGCCCACCAAAGCCCGGAAGTAAAAACTGCGAGTAGGTCGTGATAAGAGTGATCGGTAGTGGGGAATGGCGTAGATAATGTGCTCGGTCGTACGTACGCCCCACGTGGCTCACTGTCTGTATCAAACTCTCTAACGATCAGCTGCTTCTTATTTTCACCAGAGAGTAGGTATCAATCCACTCCTTTCAATTTCCATCTCCTCCTCCTCCTCCTCCTCCTCCTCCTCCTCCTCCTCCTCCTCCTCCTCCTTCTATCTTCGATTTTTGTTTCTGAACGAATCACCTGTTGCGATAAAACATGAATAAAAATCGACTACCCGTAGGTCTGGATAATAGAGAGTGAAAAAGGCCTGAGACTTCGTCTCGAATGAATTAATCAACGGCCTACTAAACCCTGAAAAAAAATCATCCGTGTGCATGAGATAGTCGGCTCTACGTATTTCATGCCTCAGGTTCTCAGCCGTATAAGCTCGTCCCTGATTCTGTACATGTATGTATAGTTAGACAGTAGTTCCCTCATTGACCAACATACGGAAATACCGGACATGACATGACGTCTGCGCTTCCTGCTGCATCGGTAAAGAAGGCCGACGACCGTTTGAATGAGGGAACTGTTTACTGTGAAAAGATTATTAAAGTTAAGAAGCGTTGGGCTTCTATTTTCTTTCGGTAGTCGATACCTCGAGTGTGAATAAATTCAAACGATGGATTAATCGTACTAAAAGAATGCGCAGAAAGCCCCGAATGATATAGTCGATTTTTAGAAAAGACCTCGTATAATGAAGATCGCGGGTTATTTACCGAAACAATTTTTACCTCGACGATAATATATCCAAACGTGTTAGTATTTCCCTGTATATAAAAGACTCGTTAGTAAATGGTTCGTTGTAGCCCCGGCACCAGCACACCAGTCTAGCGCCGAGGCGGTGCTGAGTCACTGCTGCGTTGCCAATATTTGCTATCGCAAGTGGTATACCCGGTGTTGCCACGTTTAACGAACTCGAGGAGTTTCGAGGAGAGTGGTGGGACTCCACAGATCGGGGAAACGGCGCGTGAGAGAGGGACGAAAAGGGACAGGGAAACGACGAGGAGATTCGAAGGAGCGAGATAGGCTATAGAGAGGGAGAAAGAGAGAGAGAAAGAGAGAAAAGGCTGGAGTTGGTGGATCGACGCGAGAGGTTATGAGAGAGATGAAAGAGGCGCCGGTACGTTCAAATGTCACTGCGTTGAAACGCATATTCGCTGCTCGGCGCAGAATTCGTAGAAATCGTCGGTAATATAGACGCGAGGTTTCCTCGAGATAAGCATAGCCGCTGCAGAACGAACAGGGTTACCAATTGGGTCTCGACATCGAAGCGTAGATATGCGTTGAACGCGACGGGGTGTATATGTATAAGGTTCTGGCCGAGACGAGAGAATAGAGCGAAACTGACATCGATCGAGACAAATTGAAGAAAAAATAAGAAACGCAGAAAAAACATATGAACAATTGATCTCGGTGGATTAAACAAGGTTGTGCACGGCACAGCATGCAGATATCGGATCTTCTCATCGAGACGAGACGGTATATACCTATATATATATTTATACGTATGTGGTACGTGTATGAACAGTCGAAGAGTTGAATCTCTTGTATGGTCTTGCCGCAGCCGTTGCGGAGGCACCGTTCTGACAATAAGAGACCAATTTGAAAACGAAACTGCAAATGACCTACCCGAAAGACGAGATACGAGATACGAGATACGAGATCGTACGGATTCTGAGAAGGAATTCAATTTGGACAGGAGGTTTCGGAAGCCAATTTACACCAAATAAATTTATTACTTTAGTTTTACGCTCTATGAACGTACGCGGAAAACTGTATAACGATGTAAATTTCTTCACATACACTCGGCGCATTCGCAAATTGAAAATACAAAAAAAAAAATAAAACCTGCAGGCGTTTCGAATGGAAAGAACTCGTAAGTTTCCCATATTGATGCTCTTTCCTCGCATTTTAGATCGCCAGTAGTAATTCTCGTACCGATCAGCCACCGTACGATCCTACCCACTCGTCCAGTTGCAACGCAACACTCGTAGTTCCGATCCTGATTGAACCCCGAAGAATGCGCTCCGATTGTCGTGAAATAAAGAAAATGAAAGATCGAAGATACACCAGGTGTCCAAAATCACACGTTTATACCTAATTCGCGTCTTCCGCAGATCCATCAACAACGATCTACTGACCAATGAATAACAAGTGCTTTATGGTGAAACAGTTGTAGTAGCTACGTGACAATTGTCGCGATCTATCTAGGTACTTAGAATTAGAAGTAGTTCTTTAGCGCCACGTTG
Organism: Tenthredo notha; assembly: GCA_914767705.2. NCBI lineage: Eukaryota > Metazoa > Arthropoda > Insecta > Hymenoptera > Tenthredinidae > Tenthredo > Tenthredo notha. The sequence continues at coordinate 115,187 of OU611914.1, read as the reverse complement.
CGTGAAACGAGTAGCGAACGTACGTTACATATAGGTACGCCGCGTTTCCAGATATACATACCTATTCTGCGTAATTCTCGAGGAATAACAGCACTCTGTGAAGCGCATTGCGCATTTTGAACAAGGGAGACTATCCTATTCTGTTATTCTGTTATTCTGTTGTTTTCGTTATTATCTTTGTGTTGTTTTTTTTTTGCTTTTTTTTTTATCTCCTATTTTCGCGAACAAAGACTACCGTTTAGGGTGTCCACGTGGCACCCCACTTCGCTCGCTGAAGACAGGGGCCCAAAGTTCTCCGAGTCTCGAGAAGAAGAAAGTTTCGTAATCGTAGGCCGATGAATCCCGCGCGTTTCCCCTCGCACACACAGCCTGGTCTCCGCCCGAACGGCCAGTCGGCTGCCTCGCTTCGTTGTTCCAAAAACCTGGAGAGGAAAAAAAATAAAACGAAACAAAAACTTTGCCGAACTTGAGAGGGTTCTCTGAGGACAAATAGCGAGTGAGTCTCTGTTCAAGTCTGCACTAATGCGCGGCACTGAAGCGTCGACAAATGAAAATTGTCCTAGAAAATGAGAACCAACTGCCCAAAGCTAGTCGATATACGAGCGATTTTCGCGATTCTTAAAATCCCCCGTTTTTTTCTTCTCTCTTTTCTCCTTTTTATTTTTTTTTCATCCTTAATGCTAATGAAAAAATCCTGCGGGACTTTCAGGCCGGGAGAAAGTCGGAAAATTATAAATGAAGTAAAATCGAATGACGACCGGTTAAGCCTGAGCAACTCCTGGCTAGGACGCCCTGGCCACTCGATCGATGAGACTTGGTCAGGATCAATACGGAGCGTCGTCCCATGCAGCGCTGTGCAAATTGATATCCGGATTCGTCTGACCGGTGAGTTTTCTGGAGGTCTGTGTGATCCGTGATTTAAAAAATCCTACCGAAGTAGCCAAGTTTTAACGAAAATATGCGATATGGTTGAAGATTTCGACTAATCGAATGAATCTCTTGAAGAAAAATTGAGCAAATTAGTTCAATTCGAATACCGTGGTAGTCTGCAGTTGGACGCGGTAATAGTTGAAAATAGTCAGGGGTGAACGAACGGAGAAAGATCGTTGAATGGTTGAACAAATTGATGCAAAAAATGATAAATGGAATGAAACGAAAGGAAATGAAATGAAATGAAATGAAATGAAATGCAATGAAATATATAACAGTCAGCTAATTTGAGCGTGCCCATTTCTGTCCAATATTAGCTGCCCATCAAATGTGTATAAACCAAATTGCAGCGTTATCACAATATTGGGTGCCCGCAGGAATAATCGTACTAACCACTGTTTAGATTGCATTTCCATTTCATTTAGACTGTTATAAATTCCTGGTTATAACACTGGTGCAGCGCTGCGCCTTATTCTCTGTGAAAAAACTTGAACATACCGTGCGATGATTATTGTCAAACCCCTATTTTCCCTCCTACTACGAAATATTGGAATAAATGAAAATTGAGTTGAGAAAAAAAAAAAAAAAAAGAATAGAAAAGAAAAATGTGAAATTAATGACCTTGCGGTATTATAGTTTATCGATTGGTTGAATATTGTGTTGAAAAATAATGTAGGTAGAAATATTTGAATGAAATAGGGAAATTATTCGTTCAGTTTTTGGTGCGAAACTCGTGGATTGGTTCGGCGAGTTGTGCGCGGTAGTTTTTGCGCGTGAATCGATCCGCTGCCGCTCTCATGGAGTAACACAGCGCGGTACTGTACTGCTGCAGGACTGCCGAAGGTGGTAGCTCGACCTTCTTCCCCTGGAGCCGTCCTCTCATTAGTCCGAAGGCTGCTCGATGTTAATGTCATTTCGTGTATACCCACTCTGACTCCAGGGAAATTTTACCGCCCTGTTAAAACCGGAACACAAAATTCTATAAACGGCTCGAAACAGTTTCCCATATATAGACTCAAATACACGTTGGGGAAGGCTGTTGAAGAATAAAGAAAGAAAAAACAAAGTCCCTGACTAAAAATTCAATAACACATTTTTCGATTCCGCGAAACTTTGAATTATTAAAACAGGGAAAAATGAAAGACGTATTTTTTTCGATTCGTTTATTTATTAATTTATTTATATATTTATTTTCTGCGAATCCTGTTTTCACGTTAGAATCGAACGTCCGCAGTGCCGGTACCATTCCTTACTGCGGACCCGAGCCAGCTCCTTTCCAAGATGCGCTCTTGGGCATGATAGCTTCCGGCTGTAGGTAGGTGGTCCATGACGTTGGCACCAATCGCAATCGTTCATTTCTTGCCGGTGAGTTAGCGAGCTGCAGATATTTGAGATGAAGAATAAGAAGAGGAAGAAGTCGAAGGACGTTGTCCGTGTCGAGGGATAAGATTTATGAAATTTGACAAATATTGAAAATAAAGTGAAACTTGATTATTTCCTTTCGACTTACGACTGTAACAGTTATAGTGCCCCAGGCTATGAAATTGAAAAATGAAAGGAGATAAAGAAATTTTGATAAAATTTTGATACAGCAATAAAGTATAGTATAGAAATATAATACCAGGGCAAACAGGGGCACCAATCATTAACCAGGTTCGCATGAGTTGGACGAAAAATAATGAGAAAAATGAGGGATGAGGGAGAGTGAGAGAGCGAGAGAGCGAGAGAGAGAGAGAGAGAGAGAGATGAAGGGAACTGACATAAAAATTGAAATAAAACTTGGTGGATGAAGAGGGATTGAAGAAAAAAATAAAAAATAAAGGAATATATTAAAGCACACCCTGAGGACCTAATTATTATAATTTGCATCGGGTAATGAACGCTACAGTTGAGAACAGTGTCAAATCGTATACTTCCGGTGCAACTGCAGCAGTATTTGCGGTGATATGCGCGAATGTTAAAAAGAAAAAGGGAACCAAACGAGGATTTTTGAACCACGGAATCAGCAGGCAGATCTCTTCAAAGTTAATCATCCCTCGTCTAGGGGTGAAACTACTATTCTAACACCGTCGTTAATGAAGAAGGGTTGGCTTTCTCGGTCAAGGAAGATAATATCCTGGTCTAATACCGTCATTGACACGTTGTAACAAATTTTCGATGCTCTCTAAAAGAAAAAAACAAAAAGGATACACATCAAATATATATATATATAAATAACTCGTTAAATCGAAGGCTACGATTTGATTACACGGGATCTGAACGCGCCGAAACATATACCTTTATAATATAGACATCTACAACCCTCTATAATGATTCTAAGCTGAAAATACAGCCCTGTTTATATACTTGTTTTCATGTACGTATATAGACACGCATATATATCGAAAGATCAGAATCATTCGCGCGACATGAGAGTCCGTTTTGAATGCTGGTTATCGGTAAAGAAAGTATTCGATTCGATCTCCTCAGATATGAAGAATATTGATCTGAAAGTTGTTTTTGTTGTTGTTAAATCTCTCGTTGCTTAATAATTTCAAGTCTGTTTTCCAACTTTCAGCTATATGACTAAGCATCCGCGTAATGTCTGTTATATAGATATTATTGTTTCAATTGTATGAGTCAATAAGGGGAATGAATTTAACAAGTCGAGTTACGCTATATGCAGACCGTTATAGAGAAGAGTGGTGAGGAGAGGAGAGGAGAGGAGAGGAGAGGAGAGGAGAGGAGAGGAGAGGAGAGGAGAAGAGAAGAGAAGAGAAGAGAAGAGAGGTTTAGGTATAGGTGTACAGACAGTCGGATATATTGGTGAACTGAATTTATATCGATATTTGGAGTTCAATAGTTATTGTTTGTCGTAATTATAACTGATGAATTTAGCCGAAAATCTTATTTCCACAAAGCATTGCCAGACTCTTTGAATTCAACCCCCTCTGCTACCCTATTTTCGCGGCATGAGGTAGGGTACTAAAAAGCGCCCCCTCGGCGCCGGGCGAGAATAAGCCCAACAAAAACTCCCCTTCGAACCCTCTCTCGCGTTTACCAACTTTATATGTATGTATATATATATATATATATATATATACATATATACTCATATATACATATATATATATATATGTATACACTGAACGAACCGGACGTACTAGATAATTTTAGCGTTTCACAAACTTTACCCTACTATACAGTATATACATGATTTCGATTCCTTCATTTTATTCGATTTGACTCTCAGAAAAATTTCTTCCGATCCGTGTATAACTGACTGATCCTAGGACTGAAATAAAATGGAAAAATGGTATGTATATATATAGGAGCAAGAGAACAGGTCGGGCTTTCAACAATATCGTGCAAACGAGTTGTATTACGTACGACTACCTGTTCCTTACGTAACATAATCGGATACCCACTACTTCGTATACGCGGCAGTCAAAAACAGCACCACGTTTGTATAACACTATACTGAAAAGACGCGCGCGTACTATATACATGTGATAGGAGATGTACATATGCGTATATCATCCGAAGCCGCAAATGAGACCATGTGCAAACCTATAATAAGGGATAAAAATTTCTGTAACCTACAGGTGCAGAGGGGACTGGCTGCAATAGACTCGAAATGGTCTTCAAATCCCGGGTCAGGTAGATAGAATGTACGGAGGTAATAGATCCTTGGCAATAAAATATAATTCCCCCTAGAGTTGAAAAGGGGTGGTTATTATTTTTCAATCTCTTACGCCATACGGGCTTTGGCGAGATATAATATAGTTTGAAGAAAATACATATTTATCGGGCTTCCCTCATCACACCTAATCACATCTTTGGATTCTGAGCCGCGTGTGACGCGAAGAGTTCAAGCCGGTTGCGTGTTTTCTCATTCCTCATATTTTCTACATACCCGTGAAGTATTTACACAGTTTTGGCTCCATACAGACAGGATGTTGTTCGCGTGCGTAGTGCGTCAGCATCACTCACTTGTTGAATGTTGGCTAACGTACGCGATCGACTAGACTAGCGTGTATGTACCGAGTCGGGACTGGCTCCGCTCGTCCTCTAAGTTCAACGTGAGGATCGTATCGAGTCGAAAACGAGTACCCGCACGAACCGGAGAAAATCGTGTCGCGTACGTCAGGTCTAAAGTTTCGCGGTTTTCCGCAAATAATCTCCACGATTATTAAATATCACGAAATTTCGTCTATTTCAAATTTCAAAATTCATCCAACTATTTCTTATTTTTGTGATTTTTATTCCATAAACCTCTTCATATATACATACGAACTGATCTCGCTATTTGACTAGCTCGATGTATCTGTCCGGTACGGGAAAGTGGGACGTGCACTATACTACTTGGTTTTGAAAAAGGCAAAGGAGAAAAAGAAGAAGAAGAAGAAGAAGAAGAAGAAGAAGAAGAAGAAGAAGAAGAAGAAAAAGAAGAAGAAGAAGAAGAAGAAGAAGAGGAAGAAGAGGAAGAAGAGGAAGAGGGGAAAAAAAAAAGAAAAAAAAAATGGGCCGATCAACGGCGCAGGAAGAGCGGTGGGTCGAAAGGTATCTACCTACACTATACGTACGCTGGGGGGACCGCAGCGCAGCGTCGAAGAAGGCCGACACCATAATGAACACCGGGTCTGAAACGCGGTAATCCGCGAGTACCCAAGTTATGAGTTTACGACGTATCAAGTTAATAAAAGTTGATTCATCATTATTCAAGACGTCGCTGTTATGCTCGGGTATACTCGACAAGATATACCTACCCTCGTAAAAATAGCTTTAGAATATAGGGAAAAAGGAGGAAAATAAACATCCCCATGGCGAAAGGAGGAAACCGCGTTATATCTGCATCTGGAATAGGTAGACGCGTCGATTAAACGCCAGTCCTTCGCGAGGGTAATATACATCGTTGAATTATTTCGTTGACTAATATAATCCAGAGTTTCATTTTACGTTCTATGAACCGTACTACCAAATCCAAACGTATATCTATTGAGGTGGTAATGATATTATTGCTAAATATTGATCGTGGTATTATAAAAATGTGATTACAAGTAAAGAGTATCGCGCGTCGCGCGTCGCGACACAGAGTTAAGAATTGTTCTTAGTTTCCTAAGCGCGCGTCGTGCGCGCGCCTAAATATCTCTACGACCCTGACGAAGTGGAGGCAGCGTCGGCGGCAGCAACGGCACCGACAGCAACGGGCAGCGACAGCGACAGCGACAGCGACAGTAGGGGCAGCGACAGCGGCAGCAGCAACAGAAGCAAGAGAGTGGGAAAGAGAGCTGGGGCCGTCATAATTCCTTGAATTGAACGGCGGGTTATTCTCTACCAAGGTTACCCCGGGACGTGGCGGGGGCAGGGACGAGAATCGATAGGACGACAAGGACGCCGTACGTACAGAGGCAGAGGTTAGGTGGGCTAGGGAAGAGGGGCGTAAGTTCGTGGCGTCCCTGTTAGCGGCGCCACCGTCGGAGTTAGATTTGTGGACCGCCGCGGCAGGGCGCGGCGTGACGGGGTGGACCAGGCGAGAGGGGAGCCGACTTTATGCAGCTGCGGGACGATAACAACGATGGGCTAAAGGACCGTCGCTATAGCTGGGGAAATGCCAAATGGGCTACAGGACCGCGCCGGCCTAGCCTGTACGTTCGCCCGCTCGTAGTGGCATGGCGGACGGCACCGAGCAAGCAGGAAAGGCGGGAAGGAGGGATTTCAAGCGGTCGTCTCTTCTCTTCTGCTTCTGCCTCGACGCGGTACCCAGCCCTACCCAGGGCTCTGCCATAGAGGTTCCGTTGGCTTCCTACGAACCTAACTTTGCCTCTCTCTCTCTCTGTCCGTCTCTGTCTCTCTCTGTATCTCTTTCTCTTTTTGACCATCTCTCTCTCGCTCCCTCCGCCTACAGGGATGAAGTTTGAGCCACGTCCTTGTTCACCCTTGTAACCTTGCCGATGCCTCTCTCGCCGCTAGTCATGAAACTCGCGGCGAGAGAGGCACCTAGTTGGGTGCCTAGCTATTCTCTTATCTGTTATTTTCCCTTATTTTCTATATTATTTATATAAAAACGGAGTAGAATAGCGGTATTAGTATAGCTTCAGACGCCCGCTGTATCTATATCTTCTATCCATCTAGCTCCAAGGGAGACTCTGATCACCGTCGCGTCCCGGTCCTACATTGAAAATTTAATGAAATACCGTTTTGACGCGAGGCTTTTCGTCCTTTGCTATATATCTATCAAACAACGTTTCACAAAACTCGAAAATGTCAGACTTGGATCCCTCGATTTCGAATCTCTCGGAGATTATCGACTCGTTCCTTTTCTCTTTTTTTTTTCAGAAATTTGGAATTAGCTTCGATTCCGTCGTACAGTTTTACATCGATCTTAGAATCTTTCGAAGCGATTTTATACCCCGAAAAGGCCTACGAGACTTGACAGTCCGATGCTAGCCCACAAAATCAGAGGCTGTCCATCGTTCGCCGTAGGAGGCTCGTCGAGAGCGTGTGCCAATTAGCGTAAAACGAACGTTATGCTTCGATTGTTTGTCGCATTCTCTATAAGTTTTTATATTCGGTGCTTGACGCATGAGGGGTGGAGAAAAAAAAAAAATGAAAAATGAATGATGCTAGGTACATCTTGGTATAGGTAAATTTGAAAATTAGGAAAGAAAATTGCTCTACGGGTTTCGTGTTGAAAAATGTTATAGTAAACATACGAGAGACGCGGTGCCACGAGGCGTATCAACGAAGAGGTGAATAACGCTACGCTTTCTTCGTTCCTTCTCCGCGGGCGTAGGACTTGTTCAAGTTTTCAATTTCTATCACACTCAGTCCCTATTTCAACTGGTTCCGGTGCTTAGCCCCGGTTTTTTCTTAGCCTTCAAAACGGATCTGCTTATGGCGTTTGGTTCCGGTTCCGGTTTTCGGACTCTTTACACCCCCATTTCCATCCCCGTCCTCTCGGCTTCCGGTATTCGGAAGAATTTGAATCTACTTCGCATGCGAAGACTCGTCTCATTGTATTATTATTAGAAATGATCAATTTCTCGCGATAATATATATATATATATATGTATATATATATACATATATATCCTATATATCGGTGTAAATTGTCATATCTTTTTTTAATATACTATGAGTTTCGTATCGTATAGGAAGAGAAGGAACCTCCGGTTCCACGTGCGCCCGGAAACCTCGTAGAGGCTAAAGACGATCTGCTTCAACCTGAAACGGTCTCTCTGGTGCTGCACACACCACGATGTTCTCCTCTATTCATTTCTCGCTGGCGCGGGCGCGGGCGTTTCTACATAATTTACTAATTCAAACATATTATCTGGCAACGAATGTATACCAAGAGACACGACGGGTAAAATCATCTTCAAAATATTACAACGGTATATAGAAATACTGCTAATGATTAGAAAATAAGATTTTTACGTCATATGCGGGGTATGGTTTCTTTAAAATTTGATCAAATTATTCATACCCACAGAGAACACAATATTGTGATAGAATTCGTGAATAGATAGAATATTTAAGATAATAATTAATTACATTATAATTATTTTCTAAACGTGAACAAAAGCCTTTTTGATAATATATCAAGCCCCCGTGAATACACCACGTTCGGTATCATCGTATCGCCTAGCTTAATTATGCGTCAACAATCGATCCGTTCAACCCGAAATATACAGGAATAATAATAAACGAGGTATAGATTTACGACCGATTTCAAAACGAAAAATCTTCCGGCTCAAACACGGTCATTTTTTCTGAAAATATTTCAACGATATTTTTCACTAAATTACCGAGCGAAGAACATGATGTCATTAATTTCGAAGTAGCGAAATGAGAATGCCAGAGCGCAAGCGCAAGCATAACGCGTTATAGTCTAGCAGTTCAAAGGACTCGATCCGCCAGGCTGTAGGTATAGTCCACTAGGATTTCGTCAGCTATACAATTTCCGGAGAAATTAATACCAAAGAGTTTTATTTATTTATCATTTTTCATCCGTTTTTTTTTTTTTTTTCCATTCCAATGACTGGCAAATCGTATATCAACGTTCTATGTGAGCAATTTGTTCGAAATGCTTCCTCACGTCGGGGGCAGAAAATTACGTCATTAGAACAGTGAGAGGATGACAATAGACGCAGTAGTTTTTTAGCTCAAATTTTTATTTCCGAATTCCTGGCGTCGAAATGCATCGAACCGAGTCACGCAGAGTTCGTAGAACTGATACAGCTACTGATACCGTAAGTGCACCACGGTGTCCGAAACGGCACTGTGAATCAACGTTCATCATTCGCTATAGCAACGAATGACAAATTTTACAGTGCAGAGGATTTGTATTAACTCCCGCCCCGCCTGTTTGCGGCAAAACTAGTTCGTATTATTGTCACCGGGGTAGAACCACTTGCTTAAATAATTACCGGCGTCATCCGACGGCATGTTTATAAACCATTTGTAAAAATATTGCAAAAGATGGTTCGTGGGTTGCGTTTAGTAGGTGCAATAAGGTGCAATGGAATTTGAACAAATATTTACACTCATTGATCCATTCTTCGTTGAATCTGCAATTCGATATTGCGTCATTTTCGTTTTGGAATGAAAATAGTAAATCAAACCCGATATTACCTCGAGATTGCGTGTAATTTATTATTTTGTTAATCTACACGGACGAGAACGAATGAATTTCTCTAAATAAATCGAAAATCTATGACCGGTATAAAATTTCTATCGTACGGTAAAAGGCAGTAAGACGCTGAAAAGTTACCTTCACGAACGTTCTGCTTTACCCCGTTGACTTGTCGCCGATAAAAAAAGGACCCGTGGTTCTAAACAGTAAGAATTCAGGATACGAAAAATTACTGAAGACGTGATTACGATCACGAAGATCGAATAGATACAGATTTATTCATCCGCACGCCTTAGTTTATGCAACTCGTCTACCATTCTTAGGATTTGCGACTCGCCCGATAAAAATGTAGTCCAGATAGTGGAATCGCTAATCGACGGATTATCAAAATTAGGAATTAAATTCAAATTAAAATTGAAAGCCTGAGGCGACGATTTAGGGAATCGTTAAATATTTATTGTACATACCTGACTGGGATTACGGTGATCGTATACGCAAACGTATCTACAGGGTGATATTCCAGGGTGCTTTAACGAGACTCGATAGTAATGTTATTATAACACTCGTCCTTCTTTGTAAAATTAATTATATCGAAGTAGGATCTTATTGTAATGCGTACTTAGTTTATTTCGAGATAACTCCCATGCCAGGCAGCAAATAAAGATACTCGACCAATTTATATTTGATATTTATTTTTAAGAATCAATTACAATTGACGAATTCTACATAACTTTGACGGTGAATACGATTGTGTCGATGCTGCAGCAATACATTCTCGAATATATGAATAATCAATTGCTTTGTTATTTTTCACTTTCCCATCCCTGCGATTATTTATTTATTATTATTATTATTTTTAATAAGCAAAAGTTTAAACAGCATACAGATATTTAAAATTCTTATCTTATTTATCCTAGAAAGTAGATTGAAGCGATCAATTAAATTAGTAGGGCAATTATTATTGGAAGGGAGAAAATTTTTTATTATGGATCATTGCAAAAAGAAATTAAGTTGTGGGCTAATATCGCATCTTTTACCAGATGGAGGAATAAGACACACGCCTTATTATACGCAACCCGCGGATCTTTTGTGCATTTTTAGTTCTATAGTTGCCTAACCGATGGCGCTACCGGGGTAAACTGACCTACGACAATGGCGTCCCCGACCCCGCGCCGACCGATGGTAGGCAAGGACGCCGTGCGCGATGTAGCAGAGTTCAGTAACTTGCGCGGCATCCTCGAGTGAACGTGGGTGACGCGTGTCGAGGAGATTTACGGCTCGGGAAGGCTGACATCAACGGAAGAACGTTGGACATGAGTGAGTTTGAAATATTTCGATCCATATTTTACGACGACAATAAATAATCGACAATTTTCAAAGCTTGTTGAAAACAAGTGAAATTGTATTCAAAACTTTTCCGACATATTTCACGTGTCTCGTATTTTAGTCGTTGAAGTAAGCAACCGTTAAATTGCTACCGGCAGACTTTGATTATAATTGCAGATATGGTTCTTTTTCAAGTACATTCTATTCATACCAGCGAATAAATGTGCGAAAATCTAGACTTCTTACAAACATAACCTCTCGGACCTGTTTTGAATACAAATATAATAGGCGAGAGAGTTCCGTTTGATAACCTCGCGATAATTATCATCCCATTATATTATTGGCATATAATTCCGAGTCCCTCGCCCTGTAGCGTCGTTTGTTTTACAGGCATAAATTTCGCGACTCCGATGGGAAACCTGTCGACAAGTATTTTTCGGGAGAATACTCGTTCCCCGATTTATTCTTTTATTCGATTCGTTGACAGCATCATCGGTCGACAGAGATGAGAATGAACATCGCTGATACTTGAACTGCATAGATCCTGCGTGCCACTTGGTTACATAGTATGTCGCCAGATTCGTTACCTATAAGGTCGGATATACACAGAATATCGTACTTTGCGAAACTTGAAAATCGATCTGGGTTTAAAAACTCTCGATCGGATACTAGTGGCTATTCAAGCTAAAAATGAGCTCTAATTATTCACATAAAATTGCAACTAACCCAGCGCATAAAGTTGGCTAGTATTCCAATCGAGTGTATAATTCAAAATAATAGAATTCAACAATTTGTTTTCAGCTTCTGTAATTTATTTGATTTCTCAAAATTGACTAAACATTCAATTGACTCATATATCTTCCGCGTAAGACGGTATGTTATTGTTTCTTCCTTTCCTTTTTTCTTTGTTCTTGATTGAGTCACGCGTCACGGGTCTTCAATGGCTGGCTCGTGTTGTTTACGGATCTCAGCAAGCCTAATTTTTCCCACCACCAACCGTGTTTACCTCATTGCCGGCACTACAATTGACGTCAGTCTGCTTTCGGACCAGGCGCTGAGCGGATGTACCGCCGGTAGCGAGACCCGGTGTATAGCTCGACGTATTTATGCTCACCTTTTCGTACATTTGTTGATAATACCAAACAGTAACTGCACTCGGGTTATACCGTGTTTCAACCGAAAACCCAATAATTTTAACTTGGTGCGGTAATTTTTTTAGTACACGGATGCAATAATGATGTATTTAGAACGATGGACCACGTGCTCGAGCTATAGCGGCCGCGCTGCATTGACAGTTTGACTACAACTACGGACTCTTCGTACAGGCTGTTCTATAGGGCACGTTCGAGGTATTGGATAGTTTTTTTTTTTTTTTTCTTTTTTCTTTTTTCTTTTTAACGGTTTCTTCACTCGTCGATAGATTTTATGGATCATACTGTCCACAGATAACTAACGAGCAGTCATTTACACCTCTGGTTCAAACAGTGCTGACCAGTCATTCATCTCGTACAACTATGAACTACTCCTATTCGATCTTTGTGTCGATATATAATTGGACTTCTGATTCGTTTGTGGGCACATACGGAATTTCGACAAGGAAGGCTGATATTTTTCGCGATGTATGTACTACGATCTGCGAGATACATGCCATCGCTACGTCAGATATTTTTTCACCGGTCAACTTTCGGGGATAAGATGCTACTCCACCTTATTAATATCAGGTAACGTGTCTTTTCCCTATTTTAATTCACAAATGATTTATCAATTTATGAAGTCTGTATACGTAACTGAAACTTGAATCCAGATTCAGATAAAGATAACGAATGCAAATACAATTGATATTAGAAGATCTTAGAGAATTAGTAGTGTCGATAACGCAATGCAAAGCCTACAAGCAACGCGATATAAAGTGACACGCGACGAACTAAAATGACGTGAAACGAAATACCACAAACATAAACATAAGCCAAAGAAAGAATAAAGTCGAAATGAAATCAGGCACAAGTGGAGGATGAAACAAAAAAGATTGAAGAACGCGTCGCATGTACAACAGTGGCTCTGTTAAACCAGTTTAAAGGAGCATGAGCCCCGAATACATGCGTAATACAAATATTATCACTCATAATCGACACGATATTATATTAATTGTATTTTTTAGTCTTTGTTCCTCTGCAAACTAGCTTTGTATAAAAATATGAAATTGGTCCACAGGATGATATCGGGCGAGCCGGGGAATGGATTTCAACAATGGAATGGAATGGAACAACTCTGAAGATTCTTCCAGAGGAACAACCCAACATTTTCTTCAAGATGCCGCACCACAAGGACAGCGTGGGAATGTCGCCAAGTAGTTTAATTAGAGTATATGGTATATACTATATAGTATTTAGTATACTATATAGTATATACGATACAGTGTATGATGTGTATCTGTAATGTGAATACCATATAGTATATTTTATATAGTGTATAGTTTATAGTTGATATATTTTTGTGCTCTTCGCACTGTCATGAGTTTGATGTTATTGTACTTGACATAACATGTTATGTAAAGTATAATACGACACGCAGAGTAATATATAGATGATATTTACAATAGGCATAAATTCACATTATACATACACATTAGACTCTGTGATTATGTAGTATAAGATTGTATGATGAATGTAATTAGCTTATAAAATAAAACTCCCGAAACGATAATTAAATTATTATGTTTTGCGTATGATACCTTCTGTACATACGGCGGTCTTGCCTCCCTGGAGGGGCGGCAGGAGGGGGTGGGGGGTTTTTTTTATCCCCCATCCCCTCCGCGCCCCTCTAGGGAGGCAAGACCGTTTTTTTTTGATCGCGGACGCGGCTTATGACTTTAGCTTTAATTATTATTATTATTATTACGTAGTCGTATTTGTAAATATTTCGGATGTGTATTGATCTCGGCGGAAGGGGGGGGAAGTGGGAGGGTGGGTGGCCTCCCCCTTCCTCTTTTATCGCTCACATTGTTATTGCATCCGATGTCATTGCGTTTATAACTCGTAAGCTGTATTATTATCCTTGGCGGTAGGGGGAGGAAGGGGGAGGAAGTGGGAGGGTGGGCGGCCTCCTCCTTCCTCTTTTATTCCTGCCATCGTTAGTTGAACCGTTATTATTGCGTTTATGAGTAGAAATGAATATTATCAATCTGTATTATCTATCGATCTGTGCATCTTGTAGCTGATTAATGAACATTTGATGGTTTATGTTGTCTGTTTCAGGGAGGGTAAGTCGTCGTAGGCTCATCTGACGGAAGGCCTTCTTGATTTTCACGTCTGGAAAGCCTCGAAATCTTCTTCTAGGCATCTTGAGGACAATCAATGAGTGTATAAATGTTCTCCACGTCAATTTAATGAAGACTGAGTCGTAACTCGATCTTGCATCGAGAGTTTTATCAATTTTGATGGCCAGTGGACGTCGGAATTCGGTCATGTACATCCGGAGGCTGTACAACGGACGCCGAATGGTTTGTTTTGTCAATTTCACCAATAATCAGTCATTCTTACCTAGTTTTTCGCTAGTTTAACAAATTTTAATGATTGAAAAGCCCTATAATCCAGTGACGATGTGTATTGTAGACCAGTTATCTACGCTTAAAAGTTTTTAAGGTGAATTTCAAACGAAGTCACTAAGAATTCCTTGATTTTTCAAAAGCATAGAAAATATGGATGTGTACATTGTTTAGCTGATAATTGAATGCTTAATGATTTTTATTGTCTGTTTCAGGGAGGATGAGTCATAGTAGGCTCATCTGACGAAAGGCTTTCTTGGAAAACCTCGAAATCTTTCTCTAGACATCTTGAGGACAATCGATGGACATGTGACGGTTCTCCTTATTAATTTAAAGGGGGCCGACTCGCAATTCGATGTTGCATCTATAGTTTTAATAATTGTAATAGTCAGTGAGCGTCGAAACCCAGTCATATACGTCTCGTGGCTGTAGAATAGTTGTTTCACGGTTTCCATTATCGAGCTCACCAAGAACGAGTCATAATTTCGCAGTTTTTCGTTGCATCAGTCCATTATCACGATAAAAACGTTATAATTTTATAATATACATATCGCACACGAATCAGAAATGCCCAATAGTTTTCGTGACAAATTTCGGAGAAAGTAAGTCACAATTCCCTGATTTTCCCATAGTTCTATCAATTTTGGTGATTCAAAAGCATTGAAATCTAATAAGTACGTTTTTTGGCTGGATAACAGATGTTCGCGGGATTCTTTTCCATCAATTTGTTGAAGACTAATTCAGATCTTATAATACTTCCATCAATAGTTTCCTCGATTCTAATTGTTGAAAATCATAGAAATATGCATGTTTACATCTTGTAGCCTGATACTAGACGTTCAATTCTCTTGAATCAAGTTCATTACTTTTTAATAACTTTATAATTACTCTTACTCTATAATTACTTTATATTACTTTACTTTATAATTACTTCTACTAATTAAATCGAGTTCAATTACACATTACCAAAGTAATGGATAACTGAATGAAAATTCAATTATACATTACAATTATTACATGTATATGATATACATCGTTCAATATATAATTGTGTATGCATGTGTAATTAAATTTTTATTCAACTACCCATTACTTCGGTAATGTGTAACCAAACTCGATTTAATTACACGTTACCGAAGAAATGTGTAATTGAATCAAGCTTATTACTTTTCAATAACTTCACTTTACAATTACTTTGAATAACTTCTACAATTACTTTAAACAAATCGAGTTCAATTACACATTACCAAAGTATCGGGTAATTGAATAAGTAATTTCAATAAAAATGTAATCAGTGACTTGCAACACTGCAAATATCTATATAATAATAAGATTGTTCATGCAATAAACATGTATTATTATAGTAAATTGGCGCATTCTTGAATAAATATCTCTTGAAATTGTAAATAATCGATCGTCGAATCATTTTCCCCTGTTCTTTCCTTGCTTATAAGTCGAAAATCATGAAAATCGCATGATTTCATAAAGCCCCTTACTTCATGACTCTGCTCCACCTCGCATCTGTCATATTCCTAATAACCTGAAGGTTCCACTGGTCATGGGCAAATAAAATATTTGTAGAAGGGAAATTTGATTCAAAAAAGGGCTGGGAAAAATAGTGAGCCACTGGGACACCATCGATGAACATTACTGTACTAGAGGTAGTACTGGGTAGTAGATTGCGCGCGCGACAGTGGCACTGGGCTCGATCTCGCCGTACTTTGGCTCACAGCTGCGTCGCCGTTTCGTAGTGTCAGCTGGAAGAGTCTGCGCGCGCACAATGTCACGCGGGGAACACCGAAGCGAGTTTCGAGGAGCACCCGAGCCACGGACTGTCCCGAGTTTGTCCGACAGAATATTGCTATCGCGTAGAACGGTACTGTACCGCCATGCCCCATAGTTCTTATTGTTAAGTCTTGATCAAAACAATATCCGCGCTTAAATGTATAGTACAAACCCTAAGTACCTAACGGAATAACGCGACCCAACTCCTACGCATCGGAGTGAAAAACAGTACAATTGTGTTAAGGTGATAGTGCCTTGTAACAAAAGTGAAATAGCCGGAGTAGACTATTTTTCACTTGCTTGCAACACCCGCGTCCCGTTGCTCGCGAGCAGCGTTTTGTGCCGATTCGAGCCGTCGTCAGTGGCTGGACTTGAAAATTGAAAACATGGATCGCGAAACTTCGCGGGCGTCCGTTGAGTGTACTAAAACCGGCCACTTCTACTGAACAACCTCCCGAATACCGCCAAAAGGGTGGTTCACCGATCGTCATCAACTATCAGTGTTTTTCCTTCTGACCGTATATTGTTTTTCCATCTCCCTCTTCCTGTCTACCTTCAATTACACTCACGCTCGCTCTCCGTCTTTCCTTTTCTCCTTCTCCGTCACTTTCTCTACCCCCAAACCTCACTCGCTCCTTCTCTCTCTCCCTCTCTCTCTCTCTCTCTCTCTCTCTGTCTCTGTCTCTGTCTCTGTGTCTTTCTTTACCTCGCTCTATATCTCTCACTCACTCATTCCATCTTCTCCCTCTCTCTTCGTCTTTTGTTTTCCCAAGAACTTGTGCAAGTTTTTGTGGCGTCAACGTTATCAAAGTGGCCCCCGTTACGTGTGCCGACCGCGGCAGCAAGATTGGCTCGAACGCGGAACCCGCGATGGTGATACGGTAAAATAATATCGAATATACTTAAATCACCGTCTACGTTACATATTATGTACATAACAATCCGAATACCCCGACACTACACTGCTATAGGGTTATGTAAGATATGAATCCTTATGCCTGCACGTCCAAAGTCAAAGAGACAAGTTCAGTGTTGAGGAAGCAACCAGAAATGTAATAACCACGTTCCTAGAGTGTAGGAATTATTCCATTCCCAATAACAGGGTGATAGTATGCCTGAACAATGCTATGCATATACAGTAGAATCCCGGTTTTTCGTAGTAATCAGTCGGTCCCTCAAAAAAATAGCCCTTAAAAAAAAAATCCCGATAATTCGTAAATCCCGGTTATTCGGAATATTGGTGAGGTCCCTTGACAGTACGGATTACCGGGATTCTACGGTAGTTTCATCCAGTATGCACTATAATCACGTATCTTCTGTCCAGTCTTCATTGATGCTGGAATATTATTTCATAGCATCATTCATTTATTATATACGCATGCGACGTTATCATATATTTTGTTCTTGCCGAAACACTATTTTCATAATGCTGCAAATTTTAGTATCCCCATGCGGTCAGGTGCAGACGTTCAGTTTGCCACGTCAGATGTTTGATCCAGAAGTAAACTAGCGGTGAACTCTGGCCCTAATTATGATGTACCTATATCTTAGTGTGTTAGTTACTGCATATTTTTTAAGTCACCTCAAATCATGTTTCACAGACGACGATTTCGAAAAATTACAACTTTATCCGAATCGATCCGAAAAGGCTCGTATCATTTGTTGATTATGATTTTCTATACTTAGTCTGTGAAAAATTTGCACCAACTTACGCACTATGATATCATGAAGTGTCGGAGTGACAGATTTTTCTGATGAACGATGAGCTCGTGAAAAAAAATGTATTCAGTTTGTGGAAAATCCCATGTTATTCAAACGGGAAAAAGTATGGGCTTACAGGCACGCTTTCCCGTTGAGCTAGAA
Organism: Tenthredo notha; assembly: GCA_914767705.2. Lineage (NCBI taxonomy): Eukaryota > Metazoa > Arthropoda > Insecta > Hymenoptera > Tenthredinidae > Tenthredo > Tenthredo notha. Next base: position 97,122 of record OU611914.1, on the reverse strand, counting down.
AGACCAAGTTTTAGCTAGATTTCTTTCGAATTTATTTCGAACCGATCTAGGGGGTGGCGCGGACAAAATCCCACCGATCCCCAAATAAGGGCCAACCCAATGTATATTCAAACAAGCTTATTTGCATATGCATATGCAGTTTCATTTATATGATACCCAGATTGTAGACGCACAGTACCGGATGTCTCAGAAATATCAATTTTACGCTGCCTGTTACGGACCTAAGTGTAGTAATCGGCGACAAAAAAAATGAGATTCTTCCTGACGGTTTTGTCTTGTCGTGAAAATATCTGCACTTGAATTCATCAATCTGCCTATCCTAAGCCCAATTCAAGACTGGTAAAAACAAAAAATCACTCTTTCCAATTGTTCAATTCGTCCGGTCACTACTTCATCTTCGAATCGACCTATACCTCTATACGGTCCCACCACCTTGAGGGACTGCGTCTGGATCTGTATTTGCAGCTGCTTTTCATTTTGAACTATATAGTTCTCCCAGGTTCATTTCAGACGAAACCTGAAAGCCGTAGAAGTGATCCCTGCCCGGAGCATTGTTATATACGTACTACCTTACGACATCCCTGACCCAAGGAACTTCTAGAAGTAATTGTCTCATAAGGTCCGCGGGAGCCAGAGGTCATGCGTGGTATAGCTGTAGGAAGGAATTTTAATCATTTGTATATTCTTTTCATCCAAGGAGTCGGCGTGTTGTGATCGGTATTCCATGATACGCGTAATGTATGTATACTAGGGTGGTCCTTATTTAGGGTTTTTCTGACATTTTCCGCGGATAAGGCGGAAAAAGTTTGCACATAAATTTAAAAAATAGTACGCAAAACTTTGTGCCGAGTTGGCTGTGACTGAGTGGAAGCCATACCCGTATCCTCCCTGTATATCCATGTATGACGCGGTACTAGCAAAAACTATCGGACCGGTGTTCGAGTCGTGTTCGACTACCTGCTCGCAAGAGCGATAAGTCTTCAAATTCAAATAAAGAAGAAGAAGAAGAAGAAGAAGAAGAAGAAGAAGTGTTCGAGTCGAAGGTATAACGAATTTTTGTTCCATATTTCTGATTCAGCTTCATCTATTTCGCTCGTACTTATCCTCGTTAAGAAAAAGTCACAGAATTTCTCATCTGTAAAGCCTGGATTTCTCTCAAGCAATCGCTTTTTGACATATTCAACTGGACATTTGGAAAACCTGAGAGTGAATTCACAGCTGTGCATATTGGAATAGCTATATAGATATATAGATATAGGTATACGCATGTGGGGTTGCGCCAAGTTAGGTCCATGAAGTTAGGCCATGGGCGGTCGGAAGGTCGTTTCTCTCCCTCACAATCAGCGAGGCTGGACGCAACGTGAACGATCTAACGTGATCTATCTATATCCAACCCAACCCGTTGGGCTATGGGCAGAAATTCGGGTCATCGCTTATATGACGGGTATAATAATAGTGGTTCACCCGGAGATATGAGTGCCTGCTTGTTATGGTTCTGAAAACGCTTGCGTATGAAGAGGAATATTGATGAATTTGAAAACTTACGTTCGGTATACTCTCTCTCTCTCTCTCTCTCTCTCTCTCTCTCTCTCTCTCTCTCTCTCTCTCTCTCTCTCTCTCTCTCTCTCTCTCTCCCAGAGATGAGCATGTCACCCCCTTTCGTCGGAATCTGCTCTGGCTCACAGCCCGCGACCGCAGGCTTTTCTTTCTCGGGTGCCTCTTCTTCTCCATCATCCGGTCAGGTAAGCCCGTTTTCCTGCGTGCCCTTTTTGTGGACCGTGCTCCTGCCTCCCCTGGCCCCACTCGTCGTGAACGGGGTGATTTTCGCGTCCCCCGCTTCGCCACTGAGGCCTATCGGAGGTCTTTTACCGTTGGCGCCCTCCGTCTCTGGGATTCTCTTCCGCCGGACATTCGGTCTGTCCGCTCTCTCCCGGTATTCCGGTCCCGTCTGCGGCAATACCTTTTTGACACCGAGGCCGCGCGCGCATCACTCTCTTTAGTCTAGCTCTAGTTTAGTTTAGTTTAGTTTTCTCAACCTTTCTCTGTACCTTTCTTTAATCTGTTATCTCTCTCTGTACTTTATTTTTTTTTCAATTTTAATTTGTTTCCTTTCTCTGTACTTCATTTTGTTCTATTTTATCTCCGAATACGCTTGTATTATTACCCAATATTGTTATGGGTCTAATAAACTTATCTTATCTATCTATCTCTCTCTCTCTCTCTCTCCATTTACGACTTATCGCCTATAAAGGCATGTAGTCGAAGTTACGTTCGGTATACTGCAATGTCTTACGGTCATATGGCCACGAAACACCTTATAGATACATGTAACAACTGCTGCGAGAGGGTAATCTAGTGAAACATTTCACCCAACTATCCGGAATCAGTAATTGATAACAAATCTGATTTTGTTCTAGATCGGATGGTGGTAGCAGCGAAAGCCCGCTTCTCGTTGAAGAGGGCGAAGCAGTCGGTCAGCCGCACAGCCCGCATCAGAAGCACGGTCATTCCCACGTGGGCCACGCGCACCACCCCCACTCTCATCCTCATCCCCATACTCACGCTCACGCTCACGGGCACCACGGGCACCACGGGCAGCAGCAACATCATCACGACAAGACTAAACAGCCGGTCAAGTACGGAGAGCTCGTCATTCTTGGGTGAGATCTTTACTCATGGGTGATAATACAAGGTGGCCACACATCTGGAAAACCTGGAAATGTCAGGGAATTTGAGAATGGTCATAGAAAACCTGGAATTGTCAGGGAATTTTTATTTTGGTCATGGAAATAACTAAAAATATCAATTTTCTCAAAGATGCCAAATTTACTTGTTTCTGTAGAAAAAAAAAAAAAATAGTTGAACAAAATAGTAATGAACTGAACGATTGAGCATTTGACAGCCTAACAGGAGGAGGAAATCGCCAGGGAAAAAATGCGTATTTGGTCCTGGAGTACCTGGAAATGTCATGGATTTTTTTTGCTTCAAATTTATGGCCACCCTGTAATATACACGTTAATTATTCATTATTTCGGAATGCCACACAGCGACAAAAATTTCGTCATTGTGTAAAATAAAAGTCCGTGTTAAATATTTAACACTCTCGTGTGTTAATTCAAACAATGGTTCAGTGTGTTTTTAAACGGATTGTGTTGAAATAACACAAATTTGTGTAAAAAAAGTTGTTAACGCAAACTTTTGTGTTAAATTTTTCAAAAAATTTTTTACCGTGCATGTATACATGAGGAGAGTATTCGCGGATGCGGGTCACCTGTTGATGCTTGACAATGAATTCACAATAAATTGAACGCAAATTAGTTCAACAAGTGACCCGCATCAACGAACACTCAACGAATACTCATGGAATACGATGGTTTACATATACGTTTCATCAGTATGTTATACTATACAAGGTATATCAGAACCAAGTACACAAAATGATAGGGGCAATGGAGGGTGTCGAACTGAGTAAATTGACCTATAGAACATGTGGTCTCCGACCCCGCGTTCGCCAGATACGACCGTTGTAAATTATCGGGTGATCAAATTGATTCTCACAGACGCAGGAAAACATATTCCTGGGCACCTATTCAGTAACTTTTCGTCAACAAAACGATCGGATCAGCTTCTGTTATCTTGTTTTCTATTCGGTAGATTTGTCTTTCTTGAAACCCTATTGGTCGTTGTGGAAGAACACTAAATTCTCTGTAAAATGAATCTTGGATCAGAACAATACATTGACATGCAGCTGAGTTATGGGCGGTTAAAGAAAAAAGTCCTAATGTTCACATTCTTTTAGCGTGGGAAAACTTGAAGAGTAGAGCGCTAGTACTTGAAATTAGAATTAAGAGCTAAAAATTGGACAGAATTTCTTTTTCAACGTGTACAGCAAAATTTTCGAGTGCGGGAGTTGAAAAAAATAAAAATAGTCGTTCCAAAGAGAGCCCCCTAATGTATACGTATCGAAACGTCTGCAACCGCGGTTGTGAACTCAAAAGGCCTCGTTTTTAAGGCAAGACACTTATAATACAACGACTGCAGTGCCTTTCCTATTTCTCGGGCGTCGTCTATGTCGAGAACGCAAAGGCGACTAGGCAACAAACGGTGAGGTGCCGGATCCATAATCTTCGGGTTGGCTGGGGGCCAAGTCGCAGTGCGGTAACACAGTACGATGCATTCTATGCGCCTATAACTATTGCTGTATGTAAACTACTCAACAAAATTAAAGCCCCCCCCCCCCCCCCCCAGCATAAGCTGCCATTTTCAGACGCCTTGACCGATTCACTTGAAATTTGTACTAGGGCTAGTTCGAAGTGTTTCCAATTCAGGCCCGAAAACGATTTTCTGTATCTTCAAGGGTTGCGATGTGGCACTCCGAAAACCAACCCAGAAAATGTTTGAACAACTTTTGGTCGACCCAGACGATTCACTCCACTGCTGAATCATATACCCTCGCCTATTCAACCGTCCGCTTTCATCCCTCTATCATCCGAGGGTGCACAAAACATTTTGACACATTTTCGAGCAAAGGAGACACGAAAGTGTTTCCGAAAATGTTTTCTCCACCCCCGGATGGGAGAGGAGGGGTTGAATGGGAAAAAAAAAGTTACTATAGCGGGCGATCAATATATAAAGTAAGTTGGGGCCCCAGCATTCGTATATAGTGATGACGGTCATCAAACTGTCCAATTTATACAAAAGCTTATTAATGACTAGTCATCAAAGTGTTCACGCGTCGTCAAACTACTCTTTATTATATACCTATAACGAAAGTCTCTGCTTTCTATATCCCTAGTCATCAGAATACTCCAAAGATATATGCATGTATGTGTGTGTGTGTGTGTGTATGACGAAACGCGACAAAATAGTCTGATTGTGCGTCTGCATATAATATGCATGTATGCAGATACAGTACATTTCTATGCAGATATAATGGATTCCTTCCGCCTGGGGACCGTGGTCGAAGACGCAGCAAATTTGTTTTGATCAAAAGACAGACAGCGAGCGGAGTGAAACGTAGCAAACACTACGTTGTTAAAACACCGCACAGTTCAAAGGCCATCTTGGACACAACTCAACACTCGATCTCGTACACGCTGACCAGGACACAGGCCGTAATTGTCGAGTATACAGAGGACGAGGATACCGACATGTTTCAGGTGGGATATACATACGCAAACACACATGTGTATCCAAGATGTGAATTTTTCTGCGACTATCAGCAAGACAATATACCTTTTATCTGTACATACAGGTTGACCCAGAACTCATGGGCCACATTGAACGGGCATATTCCTTGTCGAATTCTGAGACTAAAATTCCTCTACGAAAACTCTCTAAGGCCAACTGTTCTCGGGTTATTGAAAATCGCAATTGACCAATCAGAGCGTCTCTCTATGACCGTAACTATGGAGCGGTTTACTAGAGAGACGCTCTGATTGGTCAATCGCGATTTATAATAACTCGAGAACCGTTGGCATTAGAGAGTTTTCGTAAAGGAACTTTCGTCTCAGAATTCGACAAATAATATGCCCGTTCAATGTGGCCACCTGGGTTCTGGGTCACCCTGTATACCAAATGTGCAGTCTACAAATGCACGATCTTCCAATGTGATTCCTTGGAATTGATAATCTCGTATAAGCCCGCTGTACAATTTCTTGTTTCACCTCACAGATCGGCCGGTCTTCGGAGACACCGATTGACTTTGTGGTGATGGACACTTGTCCAGGTGGGGTCGAGGGTGGATCGGTTCCCACCGGTGAGGGCCGCGTCGCGCAGAGCACTATCAGCAGGTTCGCCTGCCGAATTCTCGCCGATCGCAGCGATCCGCGGACGGCCAGGATATACGCGGCTGGATTCGACAGTTCGAGAAATATATTCCTGGGGGTGAGTTATAGACCTCGGCCGTTGATGGAATAATATAGGTATAGCATAAACCTATATACCGATTGGTATGATATTCATACGTGTATGGTCGCTCGTTATCGTTACACAAACAAATCTGTATACAGTAGCCTGTCGAAAGTTGCAAAGCCTTCTCCTCGCGCGCTCGGGCGCTTCCCCCACTCCCGGCCGCCTAATCGTCTTCTGTTCTGTGCGAAACGTAAACACAAAGGCCCGGAGGATTTTATTTCACAGAGTGGGAGCCTCAGAAAGTTTCATATTTCTAATAGCATTTTCGATTGGGCTACACCAGTGTAGCTAGGTTTAGCCCCAGTCGAAAATGCTATAAGAATTGGGTTCCCCTACAGCCACCTGGCTTTGCAACTTTCGAGAGACCACTGTCACTATACATGCATATACCGAGCGTTTTCGTTGAGACTCGACTGTCCCTTCCTACGGCAAAACCAACACAGGCGTGAGGCTCGTTCGGAAGGGGATGACCGGTGGTGGACCGGATACGTACGCCATTATCAATATATCTCCAAAGCTGACGAATCTTACGATTGCAGTTTGATATTTTTTGTGCCACAGGAGAAGGCGACGAAATGGCAAGAAAATCGTGAGATTGACGGATTGACGACAAACGGGGTACTGATAATGCATCCGAGAGGTCAGTTTTGCGGAGGGGAGGCCGAATGCGGTCTTTGGCGGGAGGTCAGCGTCGGCGGAGGTGTCTTCTCGCTGCGAGAGAGCCGGAGCGCCCAGCAGAAGGGTTGCGTGGTCGAAGATGAGAGTAACGTCCTGCAGGACGGCACACTGATCGACCTCTGCGGGGCTACCTTACTGTGGAGATCGGCAGAGGGTCTCGCCAAATCACCGGTCAGTATACCTATACATACCCTGAATATTCGGTGAGACTACACGATCCCCCTTCCTATGGCAAAACCAACACAAGCGCACCGCGTGCGTGAGGCTAGTTTAGGACGGAATGAAGTGCCAGTAGCATTGCATCCCCTCCGGAACGAGCCTCACGCACACGGTGAGCACCAGCTGTGTTGGTTTTGCCGTAGGAAAGGGATCGTGTAGTCTCACCAAATATTCTCGGTATATACCTCCATATACCAATAACGTGTCACTTCGTATAGCTAACTTATATACGACTTATACCGAGTACATTCGGGTATTCGTGCATATGCCTATAAGCGCCACTATGTATTATGTACTGTGCATACAAAAAAACTAACTTTTATACAAGAAAAAGTTTCATACAAAACTTGAAGGGTTTCGAGGGGGAAAGATAACACTGTTATGTCTTCACTTGTGGATTTCGCCAATTCCGAGATTTCGCAAGTAACTTCGGATTTTAGAAAGGGAACACATGTTTTGATTGGAAGCAGCTAATACCGAGATCGAAGACTGATTCGAATACGGAATCAAACAAAATCGGAAAAAAAAATTTTGCGAAATTATTTTTTTCGCAAAGGATTATTTTTCTGTCCCTAGCTTTCGAACGTATTTATTGTTTATTAGCTCACCGAAGATTTTTCTCGCAAATTTCGAAATTGAAAGGTTTGAAAGTACGAGATTTAAAAAAAATATTCGGGGATTAATAACGCAAACAATGAGCTGCGTTAATTCGCCCGACATAATGACACTGACAACATATTCAATCTTATGTCGGACAAAAAAAAACGATCTTTGGCGAAAAAAAAATTTTTGCGAAATTTTGCAAAATTTTTGTTTTTCTGACTGTTTTCGCTTCCGTATTCGAATTAGTCTTTGATTTGGCTATCAGCTGCTCCCAATCAAAACATGTGTTCCTTATTTGAAATCCGAAGTGACTTGCGAAATCTTGGAATTGGCGAAATCCACAAGTCAACGCATATCAGCATTATCTTTCCCCCTCGAAACCCTTCAAGTTTTGTATGAAACTTTTTCTTGTATAACTCTTAGTTTTTGAGATATTTCGCCTGCGGTGATCAAAATGGGCCACCCTGTACAATCCATCCCTCGATCTCACCGACAGACAAAGCACGACCTGGAAGAGCTAGTTGACGCAATAAACGCCGGACGGCCGCAATGCCCGGTAGGACTGAACACGCTCGTGATACCGCGCAAGGCTGCCACGGACTCGGCACAGCAGCATCAGCCGTACGTGTATCTCAAGTGTGGCCACGTACAGGGGCACCACGATTGGGGACAAGAAAAGGATAAGGTTACACGGAGGTGCCCCATGTGCCTCGTCGCCGGTCCCATCGTCAAACTCTGCATGGGAATAGAGCCGGCTTTTTATGTGGACAGCGGACCGCCAACCTATGCCTTCAGCCCCTGTGGTCACATGGCCACGGAAAAGACCGTCAAGTGAGTACAATAGTAGGCATATTATACACGGGGGCTAGATTCTTGAGATCATGCGATCAATTTTCATATGTGAAATTCGTTTTCCGACCAATTCGGACGTTGGCTTCTTTTTGAAACCACCACATGATTGGTCGAATAATACAATGATAGTTTATAATTCCTCATATTACTTGTACCTATTGTTCAAATCCTAATAAGAGGTTGGCTCGTAGATATTGGGCGCATGTCGCGATACCCCATGGAACGAATGGTTTCGACGCGGTTTGCCCGTTCTGCGCCGCACCCTTGGAAGGAACCCCCGGCTATGTGAAACTAATCTTCCAAGACAATGTGGACTAAAATATGACTCCCAGAATTTTTGAAGGCGATATCTTTCATTAATCGGTCGATGAGAAACTCCACCCGCATCGATGACATCAATCAAACCGTCAACCGCTATCGCTTGTATTTATTACATATACATATGTATGTGTACATATAAATATATGTAATCTATATACCAGGAATATTTGTGGAAATGCTTCATAAGACAGTGAAAACGCTTGCATACAGGCAACTCAGAACTCATGCGATTAGGTTTTATTTCGCATATTGCATGTCTATTGGCTACGTGGAGACAAAACTCAATCGCTTGACTTCTGAGTTGCCTGTATGCAGACGTTTTCACTTCCCTATGAAGCGTTTCCACGAATATTCGCGGTATATACACACATACATGTATGTGAAACGACTGTGCACAGCCAGTACTGTCTGCCAAGTCGTTAATGATGCTAGATCTCGAAATGAATGATCAACTCACGTTCCTACAATATTTCAATATTATCGTGTCGCTCCGCGCACCTTCGAGTCATCCTGTTCTCTCTTACATATAACTAAAGATTGTCTACAATTATGTGTAAGAGAAGTAAATTTCACTCCAACGTCGGCGATACGAATATAGATCCAAGAAATTGTTCGTATGCGTTGTGTTTATCAGTATTACGAGTTACCTACCTACATACCTACATACCTATTTGCCTGCTTGTATCTTGTCAAAGCCGTAATAATTTGTGCGATGCCACCTTATTTGAATCTGAAATTGGACGATATAACTGAAGATGGCATTTCTTTCTTTCTGTCGTCAGGAGAGTCCTGCACCAAGTATTAATTCACATTGTGTACCCTCAAGATACGTCGTCGCGTCTAGGGAGAATAATCATAAAACACCCGAGAATAGGAAACAATATTGTTTCATGTCTATTATCTAAAAAAAAAGTAAGTCTCCGTCGGAAATGATGAATTTAATAACCTGTCGTGATATTACATGTATTTTGGTATTTTTTGAAATGGTTGAATGTGAGTTGAGGTGATGAAAATATTGCGTGTATAATTTTGTACATTATAACTAAAGCTGTGTCGCGTTCATGTTTAAACTAACTGGAACGCGTTGATCAACGATACAATAAATGTGGTAAAGATTTGTAGAGGCGTGCGTGTAGTATAAGATAATATAGTGTAACAGTAACGATTGAATAGCCAGGAAACATATTCATTCTGTAATCATCTTATATACAGAGTGAATTTCTAACGTCTGTCCGCTAAGAGTCGTGTTGAGGTGGCGGAGATTCAAAATCGGCAATTATTTGCTAATAGACAGCCAATCAAGGACTTGGTACCGACTAAAATAATTGCCGATTCCGAGTCACGGCCGCCGCAACACAACTCTTAGCGGACAGACGCTAGGAATTCACCCTGTATTATAGTATACTATATACTAGGGTGGTCCTTATTTTGGTAATTTTGGAATTTCAATAGACCCGCCCCCTAAAACCCTCACAAATGAATAGAAAAAAAAAAAAAACGCCTGTCAAGTTTGAGCCCTTAATATTAATATTAGACTGACCCACCAAGACGACGAAAGTTTTAAATGGGAAATTACATGTATTTTTTAAGACTAGAGATGGAATTTCCATAACTCCGATAATCATCGATAAAAAAATCTGAAATTTGGTATATTTATTTGTACTTGTATGATGTAGAAAATGGTGCATTCGAAAATTTTTTAGATAATTATATTCGTACCATTTAATGTTTGACTTCTGAAAGAAAAAAAAAAATCTCATCACATTGAAAAGTAAAAATAAAATTATCTGAAAATAGTTTTAATGTACCATTCTGTACATCATACAAGTACAAATAACTATACCAAATTTCAGATTTTTCCATCGATAATCATCGGAGTTATGGAAATTCAATGTTCCGTTGTAAAAAATACATGCGATTTCCCATTTGGAACTTTCGTCGTCTTGGAGGTCGTTCTGATATTAATATTAAGGGCTCAAACTTGGCAGGTGTGTTTTTATTTTATTTATTCGGAAGGATTTCAGGGGACGGGACGATTGAAATTTCAAAATGACCAAAATAAGGACCACCCTAATATATACAGTGAGTTTTCGTATCTCCGGGTCACTCGTTTTAGCTCGACACAGCAATTTGCATCTATGGCACACGCATATATCTGTGTCGAGCTGAAACGAGTGGCCGATCAGTGACCCAAAGATACGAATACTCTTCGTATATGTATATATATATTATATTACATACTACATATTACATATATACGGCCGGAAAAGAAATATCGTGACTACGGTCAAAGAATATAATTACGAGTGATTATTGTATAGTTGAACAAAAAGACTGTCTTGCTCCCTCTGCCGCACGATGAGAAATTTGTCAAAAATCTACCCACGACTGATCGGTTCCCAGGTGAAGTCGCGGGCTTGTACGTAGATCTTTACCCGTGCAGCAGAGGCTATAATTCTACTATAACGTGTAAATGGGGCTAATGTCCAGTTCCATATGCCTAATATAAATATTGTCCGAATTATCCGCCAGGTAATGATAGGCGAGGAGAAGGAAAAAGATAAAGATTAAAATAAAGTGAATAAATAAAAATATTTTTTTATACAAATCGTAGAAGACTCATTTTCTGACATGGGTTCAATCTCAGCAAATGTACTTTGGCCGGAACTTATGAAAGTGGACACTAGTACTAACTGAATATTCAGCTGAATTGTATAGTACATACCCATTTGAAGACATGTAACTGTGGACCTGAGCCGCAGAGGAAGTTTTATAAAGTGCTGCCTTTTAATACGACGAGCCCCCACGTCTCTATGTATGTATTGTACATCTCTGCAGATTTCATTCACAAGTTTTATTCATAAACAACCATAAACTCTAAAACTACTCCAGTCGCCGAGGTGGGAAATTAGTCCACTGTTCTTTACGAGGCAGCCACATTCTACAAGATTCCATCTCACATGCATTTTTTCTCTGGTTGAATTGATTTGCTTTCGTGAGACATCGATTCGATAAAAAAAAAGAAAAGTGGATGGCCAGCTGTAATAAACAGATGAAAAACCTGGCGTGTGCAGAGTTGGCTGTGACTGAGTGGAAACGATTGCTTGAATCTCTCTGTATATACAATTAATTACGTGTACAGAGCAACGGCTACAGCAAGCCGTGCAACCTGAGTGAGTTTTCACTTATCCCTTCCCTTCCAATTTCATCCCTTGTCACTCAATCTACTATTTGATAGGCGTCAGAATTCAACTTCACCCTATTCTACATAGCTATACCATTCCATTGCGAGAGCTGTTGTCGGCCCTGTCGTGTAATAAATATTCAGATGATCGCTTGCAAAGTTTGTAGAGCAATCTGTCGATATTATATACAATGAATTATTATTGGGCAATACATTATAATCTTTTGATAATAGATTGTAGATTCATACATGAGTTATGCGGAGTAATTGTCTGGTGTACCCTATTCAAGATAATTGAATTACGAATACACTCTGGCTCCAATCACATTCAACATGGAGATAAAATTATTCAGAAACAATCAAACACAATAGGACTTCGATCGATGAAATAATTGATTTGTGGCAATATTCAAGTACAACCCAAGTGGATACTATGCAGACCTGTTGTACTGTAAGAGAACTTCGCTAGTTGCCATATAAGCGTCAGTGTGGATATAGATGTGTATGTGCGCATACAATGCATCTGCAGGTAATCGCAGTATTTTTGTTATCATCAAACATGTGTATATTATGGCAACGTTTATGTTCACACTTCGCTGTCTCGAAAGATAATTTTTGATCAATTCGAATTTCAAAATGGGTAATCGCAAAGAAAAGAGTCCGGCGCTACCAAATAATTCTTGTTTGGAGATATATATTTTGCTTTCAGTTCATACGAACTGACCGACATTGTACAATAGAAAAATATATATGTATATATATATATATATATGTTTCCCGACTATACTACATTTGACATCAAGACGGATCTGTTCTCGCATTGACACGATTCCGTACATTCTTATTATTACTATTATTATCATTATCATCATCATCATTATTATTATTATTATTATTATTATTATTATTACTATTATTATTATTTTATCGCCGTTGTTGTCATACGAGTGGTTATTTGCATAATATACTGCATATATGTATACACTAGCTATACATGTACGGATAGGTAACGAGCTAGTACCATGCACATCCAAACTTTAGAGTTATATTATAGTAAATTATATTAAGAATATTTATATGATTGTAGATCTTATGTAATAAAGTACTTTGATCATCTCATACCCCTATGAAAGTTATTCACGATAATCGCCATGTTTCTCAACACTTCATTTTGAAGGAAATAGCGCTGACATTAGACAGTGAGAATCAAAGAAGGTATTCGCAGGAGGTATTATTGCAAGATTTAAAAACTGATAGTGTAGGTATATGCATGTAGGTATGAAATAAGAGGAGTTTATACATGTGATCCGATATTAGATATTGTACAGATTGTATGGTATATCTGATCTTAAATTCAGGTGTACAAATTTGGAGTGGGCTTATCCACAATTCGACTCGAATATGCACCTTCTATAGTAACAATTGTCACAAACTTTCCGCTCTGAGATATTTCCTGAGCCGATGGGCAAAAATTTTCTCAACATCTCCTGGGTCGTGCTGCGGACAGAAAATCAATACTTTTCAAATAAAAATCATGCATAGGTATGATTATACAATCATAGTTAAGCTTGGTCAACCTTATTCAGAGAGCAATGAAAATGATTGACCCAATCGCGTCCCCTGATGAAATAGTCTAAAAATTGATTTACTGATATCAGGATTTGACGAAATATTATATCTAATTATACTGGTTCATCCCTTATTCAGACCTTAATAACTCTATTGAGGAGTTACTCGGTGTCATAGGTTGTAAGAAAAGGTCAGCGAGTGACGTTTTAGCCCTAGTAGAGGGCTCTCTTCAGATTGGGGATTTATTTAACAAAAGAATAAATAAATAAATTTATAAGCAATCGAATAATAACTCTCTGTTTGTAGTTGATGAAGAGGAGCGGCGTTATTGACGCATGTGTGACAGGTGAAAATGTTTATTTCCTTGATATTTTCTACAATAAATGGCACAAGGAAGATTCAAACAAATGAAAATACATTCAATCCCCCATGTCATGAAGCTTTCAAATATGCCTCGGCCCCATTTCTACAGAGATCTCAGACTCAATTATCACACTGTGCTCGCTTTGCCAAGGGAATGATCAGGAAAATTTTAGTCAGCGCTTACCCAGGTATACTTACATTTACTCAATGTCTTTGCAACAATTGTTCTATCCTGCCATTTTCATATTGATGAGACATATTCATATGGTTATGCACATGCCGCCTACAATACCTATACCTATACAGTGCCATTTATAGGTATGCCATGTGCGGTGTAATGTTATCGTTCAAGACTCGTGGGAATAATTGTTGTCAAACCTGTAAAATGTGAACGCCTCTCTGTGTCAGTACAGTCAGTTCTTTCATTCCATCTCCAGTAAGATCAAGATAACCCATTGAATGCACCGGTGCGTCGAATAGCCTCCGTTCCAGAAATTCCCAAGTTTCGTCGACAAGTGTATAAACTAAGACCTCTTGGTTATACGTTCCGAGTAAAATTTCATTTTTACCGTCCATATTTATGTCGGCGATACAAGAGCACAGTACACAATCTGAGAACTCGCTACCAGCAAGTTTAACGTCCCTCCTCATGTCGTTGCGTAAAACGTCCCTGTTCAATTGATAGAACAAGGCACATTGACGAAGTGTCAATATTCACAACAAAATACTTAGAGACAAAACGGGCGCTACTTACGTAAAAACCACAGAAGCATAAACTGCATTGACAACGAGAATATTCAGGGCTGGCTCCTCATCTTGGTGGTAAAGCTCTGTTTCTGAAACATTAGTGATGGTCAGACATGCTAAATGGGCGTATACCTGCTCATCTGTATCATGATACAGATAAATTTGCTGACCGTATATTGATCGTGGACAATACCAAATGCACGAAGAGGCATTTGATATATTTTGAACAAGGACGGTAGGGAACATGTACTCACCGTCGTTACTGAGAAATTTTGGCTCAGGTAAAGGATTTTCATTGCAAAAGATGCGCACGCTGGATACCGGCCTGTCGTATCTCAGTGCCCAGTTTCGAATAATTGTGATTTCCTCGACATTCACCAGACTGACTTTAACCAGGCCGCATTCGCAGCCCACAGCCGTCAACCGTCTGTAACAAAGTTTTACTTCTTCTACTATGATTACTGGGCACGATTATAAAGTTGGATGAATGCAAGCCCTTGCAGCCGATGAGTGATTCGCGGCCAGCAATTTATGGTACAGATGGCAAGGGAACTCCGGGTTTGAAACATAATTTTGGGTACAATATGAGGAGAATATGTTGAAACTTTCGAAAAACAAATGTAATGTTACTATTTTCAAGTTGTCTACAGGTTTCCAACAGGATTCAAATTCTACATATCCAAGAGGATATCTCGACTTGCAAATCCCCTACAACTTTGACGAGATGCCGTCGCCGTACACCTTTTGTAACACTCAATTATAATCCAAAATACAGATTGAAGTTCACTTAGATTGTACCTTGTGTGACCTTTGTAGTAATATATATCAATCCACGTTGCGATCGCCTCAAAATCCTCCAATTCAGGAAAGCACTTGTCGAGGGGTGATTCGGCATAATCATGACTTCCTTTGTCCTCTCTGATCATATGGAATTTATAGTCATTGCCCGACAACAACCATACCATCTGCAAATGTAACACCAACCTCTTGTCAACATTCAGACTGTAGCTGAATATAGGTGGATTTACTGAATTCTAATCACCAACCCTCCCGCCTGCACAACTCACAACCCGGGGGCAAGGTTGCTCGATTAAGAGCTGAAGGAGTCAGTCTCACCTCATGGTTGGAATGTATGCTGCTCGGCATAAATGTATGGTACAAATGGTAAGGAGTGTAGGACAATTCAACCATAAGGCAGTTTTGAGCGACAGTCTCTATGGTGCTGTTCTCGTCGTTCTCGTCGTTCTCACCATCACCCTCTCCTTCGGTGTAGATATTCAAGTATCTCTCTACGGTAGCGTCATTGCTAGTTTTCATTATTGTTATTCCAATCACAAACTCATCTCCCGTCTCGGACTTGTTGTACGCATCTATGGAGATTATTTCAGCGCCACCTTGCAAAAGCAAGATGAGCTGGTGAATGGGAATGTGTAACAGCGTGTACAGACGGTTGTGAAAGATGGCTATTTGGTCGGTGCCAATGTGGCAATTGGGTACTATTGAGCAGTTATACAAGAATCAAAGATATACCGACATAGTAAATTAATTTTATATCAATTTAACACGCAAACCCGTTGTATAAGGTGTAATAATTATAATACAGACTAGGAATGTAGGTGAAGAGCAGCTCTTTGACCAGAGGTCTGAGGTGGCAACGCTTTTGTGTCTGGTTATACTCGCATGAGTAAATTTTTCTCTTCAGGGATGCGACCAGAACTTTATTCGAGCCGATCGGTGAACACAATTTGGTCAAGGAATAAATGTTGCCCTGCGAAGCCAAGGGAAACCAGTGCGCATCTATCAGGTTGCCCATGCTGTGCTCCGTCTGCAACAACGAGACCAACAGCGTTGATTGGATATTCCAACAGCAACAACTCAAATCTATTCGCAAATTCATGGTAACCAAAGTCCATCGTAACCCATCCTTAGATAATATCCAGTTCACGAGTACCGATTCGAGACGGCTGATCGTACCACGAACTTCCGTCATGATCCGGTCTATAGATTCGAAGATATCTGACAACTATTAGCCTATAACTCGACTAAACTCGACGGAGACACGGAAGCCTTGTTGTGTACACCATGCACCATGGTTTCGTCCTGGAATTGGTTTCGTTTTATTTATTTTTTTTCCTTAGAGCTTATCTACTTTCGGAATGTAATTGACAAACAATAGGTTTGTTCGTCGTAGCTACACTTTATACACTTTTCTTACACTCGCCCAATAGGAGGTGTGAATTTCCAGTGAAAAGTGTAAAATCTGGTAAAAGTGTAGAAAGTGTAGCTAGGATGAACAAACTAAATAATACCCTATCGGCGCCACCGTTTGGCTTCGCATAGGTCAGGAGTATTCCTAGCGGATACGGGAACGGGAACGGAAACCAACGTAAGCGTCCTATGTAGAACGGCCTTAATGAGCTTGTCTTCGGAACTGAGCCACGTATATAGGCTATATTCTGAAAAGGAGTTAAGCCAGAAAGGAAGAAGAAGAAGGAGTCACGTATACAGAGCGATTCTGGGAAAAGTGGTTTTTCTGATGGTAAGGCAGTTCTTTTTTTTTCTCGAAACTGACGCCCTATCTACCGATATCTTGTATGCCTATGACTGATATCTACAGACGACGTAACGATATTGGCGTAGAATTGACTACATGCCCGCATTAGAGCGATAAGTCACTACCGGATGAGAGAAAATAAAGAGAGATAGATAGATAGATCTTTATTTTTCATCCATTACAATGTTGGACGAGCCTACCCTGCATTTACAATTCAGTATGCAGGGTAGGCGGAGAATAGCTTAACCTAACTTAACACTAGGTTGAGAGAGAGAGAGGGGGGGTACTAATAGTACAGAGTAAGCAGACAGGTTGTATATATAGGTATATAAATATACCTACATATATAGAAACACCCGCATTCGCACGAGGGACAAGGGAAACCGCCGAAAAACCTTGTCCAGGTGTAGCCGGATCCAAGCTAAAATCACCATGAGTCAAGTCTGCGCCTGAACGGCGTGACCCGTCTTACTTTTTTGCAAGTTGCCGCTCAGGCCTTCCTTGACTCGCTTGGGGATTTGAACTCAGGTCCTCCCGCTCCATAGTCTCGAGTGCTAGCACTACGCTACTACTGTCGGTAGAGAGAGAGAGAGAGAGAGAGAGAGAGAGAGAGAGTATTGGCGTAGAAAGAAAAAGAAAAAAACGAACTGACTTACCATCAGGAAAACCACTATCCTCAGAATCCCTCTGTATATCTACCTATGTATGACTACATATACTTACAACACATGCGACATCTACACATCAGGGTTCACGTCGCTCGGAGTTGGCAACACTGGGGTTGGCCAGTGCGGTTCAAAAATATGGCTACCCGTCGGGGGAGATATATAGTAGACATCGCCACGATTAGACCTGGTAAACAACATTGCGAAATATCTTCTGTGATTGGACTGTGGTAAACAGATTTTCGCCAAATAGCCGCTCCGACGACGGCAGTGCGGGGTGCCCAGTTGTCTTTCCCAACAAGCATACGGTGGTAACCGCGGAGTCGTTGGCCAAATTGTCGCAACCAACCTTCAACCTCCAACGCGTCAATGGATACCAGCGACTCGGAGGAAATTGCACGGCACCCGAGGTCCATCGTTCACTTGGACGTGGATTGCTTTTACGCCCAGATAGAAATGTTGCGACATCCTGAGTTCGATGGCAAGCCGTTGGGTGTACAGCAAAAAAACATTGTCGTAACTAGCAACTACTTGGCGCGGCAATTTGGCATTAGCAAGTGTATCTCCGTGCAGGAGGCCCTGCGCCTCTGCCCCGGGCTGGCCCTGGTCAGGGGTGAAGATCTCACAGAGTACCGGAGAATCTCTACAAGGATATCGGAGATATTACATCAATTTACACCCGTGGTCGAAAGGTTAGGTATGGACGAAAGCTTTGTTGACGTATCGTCTATGGTCGACCGATACGAGATCGACAAGCGGGACACTGACTGCCTTATGAAGGAGGGCGGTTACTACGACTATGACGACTGCGACAATGGGGACGGCGAGGGTGACGACAGGTCAGAGCCTGTGGTTGGAAAGATTTTTGGTTTTTCTGAAGAAAAGTGCCCATGCGGTTGCCACACACGCCTCGCTACTGCCTCCAGAATTGCAGCTGACATGAGGGCTCGTATATACAAAGAATTGCGCATAACGTGCAGCGCAGGTATTGGGCACAACAAGCTGGTGGCCAAGTTGGCTGGCTCCCTGAACAAACCCAATCAACAAACTTTAGTATATCCTTGTTCTGGGCCGGCCCTGCTGTCTAAAATTGGTCCTGTATCAAGAATACCAGGTGTAGGTTTCAAGACCACCCAGTTACTGGCCATGAACAATATAAGGACGATAGAGGAGGTTAGACGACTGTCCTTGAATGATTTGGAATCTAAGATTGGCAGCGACTTGGCCAGGAAGCTCAAGGACAGCGCTGAAGGTATCGATGACGGTGTTGTCAAGCCGTCGGGAAAGCCCCAATCAATCGGAATAGAAGACGGATTCAAGCACGTATCGTTGGTAGCTGAAGTAGAGTCGCGCATCGGTGCCCTACTCAGAAGACTCACAGATTTGGCGACCGAAGATGGCAGGATACCGGTGGCAATGAAAGTAACAGTAAGAAAACACGATTTGAATAAGCCAAACACAGGCAAAAGAGAAACAAGGCAGTGCGCCCTGCCCCAGAACCTCCTGCCGCCAACAAAGGGCGGCGCGTACGACCATGGTAAAATGTTGACCTTGGCCATGAAGTTGTTTCATAGAGCGGTCGACGTTTCCAAACCGTTTCACTTGACCCTATTAGGGGTGGCCTTCACAAAGTTCGAGGAACGGGTGTCGGGTAGAAGCAGCATCACTTCGTTCTTACGAAAACAGGTCGCGGTACAGTCGGTACTCGATATCAGCTCCGAGCTAGGTATCTCTGACCTTTCATCAACGTCCATCATCACTACCGGTACTACTACGACTACCGAGCCTGAAGACATTCACGCAGCAACGCTGACGGCCACCGCTACCACCACCACCAACACCACCATCACCGCTACCTGCGAGGACGCCAATGCCTCAGGTAGCAGTTCTGCCATCCCCCGCTATATGGGCACAGAATGTGATGAAACTACAATGGAACGTTGGCCGATTCCTGGTGTGAATCTGGTTGCCTCACCGTGTAGTCCATCCCTATCTAGCGTCGTCGAGGTCGTACTGGGAAACCGGTATTCCAATCATACTCATAATTTGCGACCTCACCACCACCATCATCACCACCAATCTCATCAATCATTAGACGAGGATGATTCTGCGGGTGACCTGGAGCCATCACCGAAGAAGACTAAGCTCGAGGTATGGCTGAGCGGTCGCAGGGAGTCACCTAGCAATGAAATGGCCAGTCTTAGGCTGGGCCCGTCTTCCCCGATGTCGCCCGTACCTCCACCCGCGGGGACAGACGCTGCTGTTTTCAAGTCGCTCCCTATAGACTTGCAAACGGAAATTGGCCGATCCTGGCCATCTACTAGTAAACCAAAACCGAACAATATACTTAAATATTTTATAGCAAACAAGTGACGGAGTCACGCATGTCCGGTTATATGATGCGAACCTCAGGGCCATCTGAATGAGATTCATCAATGGCGACCGCGGCTACTGTACATTAAGATATTCATGCAGCCTTACATTGCGTCCAATATAAGTTTACGTGTTCGCTCCTCCGATTCTAAGTTCAACCTTATGATGAGATCGAGTAAACTATCACAGTTGTGTTCTACGTATAAGCTTCGCAGCTCTCTTGAACCCTCGTGCCTCTCGCTGACATACTCGTTAGACTTTATGAATGCAGAGACCAAAGTGACTACAACATAGCGAGTGTAAGGAATTGAAGGCCAACATGGTCGTACAAAGAGCTGCCACCAAACACGTATAGTCTAAAAATGCGAATAGGTTTATTGTAGTTTATTTTTTATAACCGCTTTTGTTCTCCGCATCTATGCTCGTTCATTTATCCATCTGTCTGTACATTTATACATACTTATATGAAGTTATTATTACAATAAGAAAACGAACAATGACTATATTAACTACTTGTATGTCTGCACATGTACTTGCAGTTCGTCCAGCTGTCCAAAGTGTGTAACCACTTAACGCTCTCGAGCCCCATAAGGTGCGTTGATTGCCTTCTCTTTGTTTTATTTGTCTTTTCGTAGCAACACTTTCAGTTCCATATCACAAACCGTAATAGCTTATACATTTTAATAGAAAAGTAGGTTCTCGCAACTTGCAAGTATATGTTGTTCAACGTGTACATTCCAAGCAGGCATACAGGACAGACCGTATCATATTTCATAAAAACGTATGTCATTCTTCATATATTGTTCCGGGTTCGCTAATGTTTTCGTTACAATAATGCATGCACAGGTACGCTTACACATAATTATAAGTCTCTTTGTATAAATGATAAATTATGTTGTTATAAGTGCTAAGACATTCAGGTGGGCCAGTATGATGTGAGAGGCTGCCAGAAAGACGCAATAGGGTGTTGGGTGCACATGTAGATAATTATTGTGATTAGCAATCAATTTAAGGCTTGTTTAATTAATTCTGTTGGAAATAATGTATCATTCGAGTAATATAAGTTGAATGTGATGTAATTATTGGCTCTGGTCTGTCCCAATTTGCCTCGTGCATAGATACGACAAGGACGTATTATGTGTGTACACTCTGCCTAGAGTATTCTAAATTGCTACAGTTGGCATGTTTGGTCGTAGCATTCTTCTGAAAATTCTTCGAACATTCTGGTTACTTTTTGTTTTCTCCGTTTACTGATTTCTATACAGAACGCGCTGCAGAAAAAAATTACAGTGTCAAATACTAATTCAGGAATCGCAGTAGACGACATGCGTATGGTATATACCAATAATGTGTCAACGATTTAGTTCTTTTTTAAAGTGATTGCATAGGAGAGTGTATGAGCACAGCCATACGTTATCGTTGGACGAACATTATATACACGCCTCTTGAACAAAACTAGTTTTTAAGGAAAAGTAGTTTTAAATTTTTTACAAGATTACATGTACAGTTATCACGATATGTTATGAATCAATTAAAATTGTAATTGATATGTACAGAGGCAGATGCAGCTGGTAAAAAGGCTGTCGATTGTGTAATATAATTAAACTATAGTAGCAAAGGGTTGATAACATGATAACATTGTGAGGCTAAGCCACGAGTCGCAACAACAGAGGCTTGGGTCGATTCGAAATATGTATTCAGGGCAAGTATACGCACAGAACATCTGAACTGCAAACGTATAAGTATAGAATCCGTGTAATGCTGTTACTCGGGCCTGTTGATTCTTGTAAATTATGTGGAGAAATAAAAGTGTTGACATTTCAATAAAATGTTGTTGTTACATATAAGTTCCCTCAGTCCTTTCCTCGAACTCTGCAGCCCCGCAGTGCGAGATTTGAGATTTGGTTCGATGGTTCTCCCGTAAATTCAACACACCTGTACAGATTTGGATTTGCATATGATGTGCATTAGGGTGGTCTTGATTTGGGGGACAGTGGAATTTCGTCCGTGCCGCCCCCTCGAAAGATTCGAAATAATTAGAAAGAGAGCTGCATTTTTGATGGGATTTCTTTTTAATTATTTCGAATATTTCGAGGGGGCGGCACGGACGAAATTCCGCCGACCCCCAAATGAGGACCACCCTAATGTGCATGCATCAATTAATGATTTTTCGTTTTTGTTTTATCGTCTAGAGAGTAGAGATATCTAATACTTTGGATAATCTTATGAGGGCCTAGTTGGAATTAAATATGTACAGTAATGTTCATTGATGGTGTCTGGATATGATGGTGTGGGGGCGAAATTATGACACAATTTGCTACGGGATAGCACTTATAATTAATTTATTGAATAAAACTAAAGACTAATATCCTACAATAAGCGTGTGCTAGCCCCAAAAATTGAAGAAGAACGGTTTTACATGGATATCTTCTCTATTTTCGTGTAAAAAAAACATGTTTTGGACCGTATGTGTTCGGAGTTGCACATAGAATTGCGCGACGTACTTCGTTTCATTGATTTCGGTGCCCAGGCAGAGATATTCCGTTTATTAACACCTTCTGCACGCGTTTATCCCAATGTTTTCAGATCTGGTGGAATTGGGTATAGGGAGGCACCTTAAATTGAGCTAAGTTACAGCGCTGCAAAATTCCTCGTATTTCATGCTTCTATAATAATATATATAAGGACATGCCACTACTGTATCACCTTGATCGAAAATAAATAAAATGAAAGAAAAAATAATGAGACAAACGGAAACAAGTGCGATTCGAGTATCATTGCGAACTGTGAACTGTTCCGTTTTACAGTATACTACAAACACCGAAATTAGTTTCGGAACAACCTCCATGGCGCGCTGTCACGCTAACCTGTTGGAAGCACTGGCAGTGATAAAAGAAACATACCACGGGTATCGAGTGAGCGCAGTTTCCTGGGAACTGATATTTATGTCCATGGAATAAACAAGTAGCCTATGAAATTTCTCCCCGCAAACGACGATATGTTGGGAAATACTTTGACGTATGTTTGGTCACTGCTTGATTCATTATCCTTTGATTGAGCGAGTAATACATAACCTTTCCGATATCCAATGAAAGACAGAAAGAGAGAGAGAGTGTATACATAACCCCAATACACCCCGCCCCTCTGCCGCGCCTCGCGGCTTTTCTCTGGCTGCACTCGATGCGCACTGAGTGCGGTTCCGCTAGGTTCCAACTAATGAAAATAGTACAGGGAATCTAGAGAAAACCCCTCTCAGTGTGCACTAATGCACCCACGGCAAAATGCTATATGTACACGTATACTTATCATCGCTAAGATACTTTAAAAATCTCCGTAGTTTAATATTCAAGGCTCGATCATAGATACCCCTTGCTTTTCCCTCAGAGAATCTCTGTGGTATTTCCTTTCTTCGTCAAGCTGCTTGAATAGCCTCGGATAGCATACTCTCCTGCTGTTTCTGTCCTAGCTCGACATCCCATTGTATGACTCTCAACACATTTCATCTCTGTTATAATAAACTGTTACAAATCTTGACAAACAGGGCACCGGAACTGCTTAGGAGCAAGGGTATAAGGTTCGAGACATGGGAGAAGTGGGACAAAACTGTGGAAATGTTGCCATGCACAGGCCAGAAGCAATACGAACCAAATAACTCTTGGCTACAGAATAAACAAATAGAAAAGGGACTCGGAGATCGCAAGGATTTGCTTGGCATAGAAAGAGTCGAACGTAATTCTCAGATTGCCACCGCTGAATGGCTGCCGCAAGAATCCCGGGCTCGCGTTACCAAGAAGTCCGGCCAAGAATGGACCAGCTTTGGGGTGGAAGAAAATCTCGAATTGTATTTGATCCCGGAGGAAGCACTGCTACTTCTGGAGCTGGTACTGTAGTAACTATAAAAAAAAAAAATTTCACTTGAGTAGATTATAGGGATGGACGAATGAAAGGGTCTGGAGTGCGGTCGAATCCAAGTCAACTTTGTCAGGGTCATACTTGCGCTCTCTGGCTTTCATGCAAACTACTGCTAACTCTCGAGCTACAAATGAATGGTTACAGTCTCCCCAAGATATCAGTACAACCGGGGCTACTATAAAAATTATTTATCCCGGTCAACCAGATTTCCGACAGATGCAGCTCTATTCTGAATTTGTAACATTGATTGTAGAATTGCCTGGAGCTGACTTGGGAAGGAGTGGCACTTTCGATACAGCAAGCTTACAGCGTTCTATTGGGATGCGATGGGCCCGAGTGTAACATAGATGAGTATAGGGTATACAGCCATTTGGTACGTCAGGGCTACCGACTGCAAAGATTTCGCTACGAAAACGGCACTGCACCGCACGACCGGAGTAATCGATTGTGGTGTTCATCGGCTTCAAAACGGAAAAAACTGATTCACAATTCCATGCATGGTTTTGCAATTACCAGAGATGATATTCGTGTAGCCGTTAGTGATAAGACAATAAAAGGTTGTTCAACTTTGATGCCGGGAGTGCCAAACAAGCTTCAACCCAATCAGGAGATTGCCAGTAATCCCAATTGTGATCATGTTATGTATGGTGAGACGGCGCAACAATCACACAAATGTCAAACGAGTAGCCAGTCTAGTGCGGATACAGGGATCAGATCAGAGCTGACGGTATTGGCCGATATAAATGAAAATGGGAGTAAAGATATAGTGGACAACGCACTGAAGGGTTGCAGTCCGGCTGATGAGCGCAGTGCAAACGTTGGCAACGAGAGGCGAATCACTGCATGCGGACCGTACGCCTTGACTCGGCCATTTTCAGAAGACAAAGAACACACAACTGATAATATGGGAGGTGCAAAAAAGTTACCGAGCGAGTTATATGACAACGGTGTCTTGAACCTGCCTGGGCCGAGCAACTTCGAAGCCAAGAAAATAGTCAGAAACAGTGGCAAAGATTCAAAGTTACAAATTATATCTGACGAGACACTATTGGGTGATTTTAAGATAATATCGAAATGGCCGGGGACACGGATACAGAGAAATGTAAAGTTGATGCCAAAACGTTGTGCCGGTGGAACTCTCCCCTCGTGTATGGAAAAGACCATAGACGATACCGGTTTTCTTGAAAATACCCATGACAAAGGTGTTAGCCCGTTAGCAAATACGAAATTAAGCATCGGCGGGGCGCCAAGTTCTCTGGGAATGGCCACAAACATGGATAATTCAAATGGACGGAAAAGGGAAAGGACACATGAGGTGAGGAAAGAGAATGCATTACATTGAAATTGGAATACCGTAGACTATAATATGTATGCATAGTCACTTCACTAATGACCAATACTGCGATAAAGGCATACAATCTTTGGAATTTTATATTTCTCATTTATAAAACTACATACCAAGTAATGTTCGAGATCAGTGTCTTCTTTCTTTTCTGACATCTGGATAGTACTCAACATTATCCGCTACACTTTCATAGAGTTGCATCAGCTGATTCAAATCTCAGTTAGTTGACTTTACTTTAAACTGCGCACGTCTATGGACGAAACACCTGCGTACTTACCTACAATATTACATCTACTCACACGCGATGAATACACAAATAAATCACATAGACACTTCTTCTACACCTATACTATTTCCGAACTTTGATCCACAGGTGATCGAGGTTTCCGACGATGAAATCGAAGAGGTACCGTTAAAGATGTCACGGATGGAAATGCTAAACCTGTTCCCAAATGTCATGTCCAAAACGTTTGCTGTCAAACAAATTTCCAGAAAGTATTTGCCCCGTAACATTTGGCCGCAAAACATCTGTAATAAATTTTTCAAACTAAACATGTTGACCGAGGAAAAGCATAAAGGTGGCAATGCCCATAAAATTTCACGAGGCGACATCGGCGCAAGTTCAAGGTTGGCAAAAGACACTGCAAGCTCAACGACTGAGGATGAACGTCCACGTCAACATATCTCTACCAATACATTGTTCTCCAATCTTAGGCCACGGTTGGGAAACATAACGGCTGGACATATGCCGCACAGAAATTCAGTCTCCTGTTACAGTACTACGCCGGTCACTGATTTTGACGGAACTTCAGTGAATTATAGAAACGAGATCTCGCGACAAGGTTTGTGTTTCCACGGAGATTTGTTGGAAAGTCGAACAACATACCAACGATATTGTCATAACGCCGCACCGTGGGCAGCCCAAGCAAACAAGACCGTGTTCAGGGATCAAGAACATGTCTCCGTGCAATTGGGTATCTATACCAATGTTGCCATTGCGCAAAGCACTTGGGGAAAATCACAATTCTTGAGACGAGGGCTCCTTCATCGTCAAAATCTGTGGACGAACATGAGTTATTATCACTCGAAGCAAAATCTCGTCAATTTCATGCCCCTATCTCCGCGCTCCAATACTGTCGGCAACTTTCCCAACATGACGCGTCAAAGACCATTGAACAATTCTAGGTATTCGTGTCATAATAATTGTCCGAACTTGAGAGAAGAAACAGAGACAAAGGAGTTATCTTTGAAAGTAATCCCGAGGGCGTCGTCTTGGGCCGAAACCAAGGCGAGATGGCTAGAAGAAAAGACAATTACAATTGAGGACGAAGATTGTGAAAACAATGAGGACAAAATGGTCGACGAGAGCGAGGTGAAAGTGATGGCACGTCCTGTAAAACCGTTGGTAGGTAAACAAAACGCGACGAGCCTTGCCCAGGTTTACAATAATCTCCAGATTATAAAGCCGGCCACAAGCAAGAACTTCAAGCGGTCAAGAAAAGGGAAGCGAACGAACTGCCATAAGATCTCCTACAATTTGTACTCCACCACCCAACATTACAAAAAGGCAAATCCCGGCACACCTATGTACAGGGTCGTGGTATTCAGGTAAGGATCCAAAATTATGTTGAATTATAATTTTACAAGCTATCTGTGCGGCAGTGTCTCTTCGAACAAATAACAGTTAATTCGCAAGAAAATATAAGTCGATTGGTCGAATGGAATTTGGAAGTTCAGTGTCAATGAACATAGGTATACTACGCCTGTAGACACCACATGTCAGAACCGGTCATTATAACTACACGTATCAACAGATTTATATTATATATGAAAATTCTATACTCTCCTCCCCCATCTTCACCCACTGGCTCACCCTCTGTTTCAGATCCGGAGATACTCCGTTCATTGAATTGGCAGACATCGTCCAGTTACAAAAAGATGCCTACGAAACGCCTATCGTGTTGGCTTGTGCCTCGCAAGCAGCGGTTACTTTTGCCGAGCTTGGTACTGTGAGACTCCCAGACATTCAGGATAACTATAGCGAACGATAGCTCAACTGCTAACTATGGAAACGCTGGATCTTGGACGATGAAATTTATGGCTAACTATTGAAAATTTTAGATTACATATATCGTTGCCTGAGTCAAATAATTTATTTGTTCGTTGAGCTTAGATTCAACTTTTCCCAAAGTGTCTAGGAATTGATGAGTTTGACCTTCAGTTTGTTTCATTATTATCATTATTATTATTATTATTATTATCAAAGTTGAGTCAGACAATGCACCTGGTCAGGAGAGCATCTGACCCGAAGAGGCGAGCTGAAATTTTCGGCGTGAATTTTTTGGTACGAAAAAGGAACAGTCTACAGATGCGCAGTTGTGCAGTCGTGCCTTCATGCACATTGCTATATGTACACCTAATATACGTGGTTTATATTATGATAATTTGTATTTCAAGGAGCAAATAAAGAGACTCCATCAATTGCAATAGATGTATATTTATTTTTAAGAAACAATTACAAGTCGTACAATGATGTTCATTGATGACTTTACGTACAGCCTAATTATAGTTTTAGCCAATATTTGAACTTGAAAAATGACAAATATGCAGTTTTCAGTGCTACACGCGATATATTACATGTATTACGGTCGCATCTACAATTGTTTAAATTAAATAATCATGTTTATGCAATAAACACACTGCCAAACTAATTTTGCCGCAAACATAGGTACGCCTCACAATATGCAATCACCATTGAGTGATGACAATAATGACACGCGAGTTGCATAATACAAGCGATACCGACGTTATCGACACATAATCTGGTCGGCACAAAATAGTTATTTAAATTCTTTCACTCGCCAACAGGGCTGCCAAGTCTACCGCTTTAAAGGGCTGCCCCTTAGAGCATATAGACATGGAGGGAGCCAGTCCTATCTTGTTCCATAAGTGGCAAGCGCAGGAAGGATAGACATAGCAAGGTGATATTCTCTCTCTGTCTGGCAAAATGCGATTGGTCGATTTAAACTAGTCATGTGACTACGTCAGAGCTGTGCCTAGCGGTACGGTATCCAGCACAAGCTCAAATACCTTACAATTGTGGCCAAATATATTATTTATCCATATAATGTAATATAATATGTTGTATTATTACACTAATATAAAGGCAATATACAGTCTTTGAAAATACCATACAAATTCTGAATTCCGTTTTGATTACCGTCGCGGGCACTGAATTTCCCACGCTACGCTCCTGGCTTAGAGAGAGAAAGGTTATCACCTTACTGTTCCCGTCTTTGTCATCACGCTTTTCAGCCAGAAGGCTCCCTCCATGTCTATAATATGCTCTAAGGGCTGCCCTCTAGTATTGTGGAGATATTTCTAGCGGTCGCGTAGGGCGGTCTGAGCTAGAAACTTCCTGGTGCGGTCCTCGACGTGATGGATCGAGATTATTTTGCAATAAAATAAACTTTCAAACTACTTTTGCGTTGCTTAGTATTATTGATAGACTAACAAATTGCTGAAATATCGTCAAACGTCTGGAGGGGTAGGTGACGCGCCTTATTATTATTATACACAACCCCCGGATCATATTATTATTATAATACTTTTTTTCTTTTCTCTCAGTTATATAATACTCTTTCTAGTACCATAATTTCTCACCCGAATGCGCCACCAGCGTAAACTCACTTTCGCTTTCACTTTTACTTTTCATTTTCAGTGGCCTTCGTGACGTCATTGAGTGAACATGTGTCGCGGCGCTACGCTGCTCATTTTTTTTTTTTTTCCTTTGGCTTATCCCCTACGCTGCTCATCCAATGAGATCGAGAAACCTAAAGTCCCATATACATAGTATGTCGCCACATTCGCTACCTAAGGGTCCGCTATACACAGGATATCGTACTTTCCGGGACTTAAAAATCGATCTTTGTTTAAAAACTCTCGATCAGATACTAGAGGCTATTCAAGCTAAAAATGAGCTCTCATTATCGACATAAAATTGCATCTAACCCAGCGCATAAATTTGGCTAGTATTCGAATCGAGTGTATAATTAAAATAATAGAATTCAACAATTTGTTTTCAGCTTCTGTAATTTAATTGGTTTCTCAAAATTGACTAAACATTCAATTGACTCATGTATCTTGCGCGAAAGACAGTATGTTATTGTTTTTTTCTTTGTTCCTGATTGAGTCGCGCGTCACGCGTCTTCGATGGCTGGCTCGTGTTGTTTACGGATCTCAGCAAGCCTAATTTTTCCCCCAACCCCCGTGTTTACCTCATTGCCGGCACTACGATTGACGTCAGTCTGCTCTCGGACCAGGCGCTGAGCGGACGTACCGCCGGCCGCAAGACTCGGTGTATATCTCGACGTATTTATGCTCACCTTTTCGTACATTCGTTGATGATACCAAACCGTAACTGCCCTCGAGTTACGCCGTGTTTCAACCGAAAACCCAATAGTTTGAACTT
The DNA here is from genome assembly GCA_914767705.2 of Tenthredo notha. Classification (NCBI taxonomy): domain Eukaryota; kingdom Metazoa; phylum Arthropoda; class Insecta; order Hymenoptera; family Tenthredinidae; genus Tenthredo; species Tenthredo notha. The sequence continues at coordinate 67,353 of OU611914.1, read as the reverse complement.
GGTGCGGTAATTTTTTTGTACACTGATGCAAAAATGATGTATTTAGAACGATGGACCACGTGCTCCAGCTATAGCTGCCGCGCTGCGTTGACAGATTGACTACAACTACGGACTCTTCGTACAGGCTGGTCCTAGGGCACGTTCGAGGTATGGTATAGTTTTTTTTGTCTTTATTCTTTTCATCATACTTTCCACAGATAACTAACGATCAGTCATTCATCTCGTACAACTATGAACTACTCCTATTCGATCTTTGTGTCGATATAATTGGACTATACTGATTCGTTTGTAGGCACATACGTATTTCGGGAAGGAAGGCTGATATTTTTCGCGATGTATGTACTACGATCTGTGAGATACATGCCATCGCTACATCACATATTTTTTCACCGGTCAACTTTCGGGGATAAGATGCTACTCCACCTTATTAATATCAGGTAACGTGGCTTTTCCCCATTTTAATTGACAAATGAATTATCAATTTATCAAGTCTGTATACGTAACCGAAACTTAAATCCAGATTCGGATAAAGATAAAGAATACAAATACAATTGATATTAGAAGATCAATGAGATGTATGACATTAAAACTCGAGATTTCATCGAGTATCGCTTTAATAGTAATAATATCGAGTCCACTCAGATTTTAACACGAAGAAAAAATCAACTGTTAGTAGTGTCGATAACGCAATGCAAAGCCTACGAGCAACGCGATATAAAATGACACGCCACGAACTAAAATGGAGTGAAACGAAATAACACAAACACAAACATAAACCAAAGAAAGAATAAAGTCTAAATGAAATCAGGCACAAGTGGATGAAACAAAAAAGATTGAAGAACGTGTCGCATGGACAACAGTGGCTCTGTTAAAGCGGTTTAAAGGAGTATGAGCCCCGAATACATTCGTAATACAAATATTATCACTCATGATCGATACGATATTATATTAATTGTATTTTATGGTCTTTATCCTCTGCAAACTAGCTTTGTATAAAAATATGAAATTGGTCCGCAGGATGATATCGGGCGAGCCGGGGAATGGATTTTTTCACACACAGCGTCGAACGCCCGGAAAGACTCTGAAGATTCTTCCAGAGGAAGGACCCAACATTTTCTTCAAGATGCCGCACCACAAGGACAGCGTGGGAATGTCGCCGGCTGCTTCAGCGAACTAGTTTAATTAGAGTATATGGTATATACTATATAGTATATGGTATACTATATAGTATATACAATACAGTATATGATGTGTATCTAGAATGTGACTACCATATAGTATATTTTTTATAGTTTATAGTTTATAGTTTATATAATTTTGTGCTCTCCGCACTGTCATGAGTTTGATGTTATTGTACTTGACATAACATGTTATGTGAAGTATAATACGACACGCAGAGTAATATCTAGATGATGTTTACAATAGGCATAAATTCACATTATAGATACACATTAGACTCTGTGATTATGTAGTATAAGATTGTATGATGAATGTAATTAGCTTATAAAATGAAACTCCCGAAACGATAATTAAATTATTATGTTTTGCGTATGATACCTTCTGTACATACGGCGGTCTTGCCTCCCTGGAGGGGCGGCAGGAGGGGGTGGGGGGTTTTTTTTATCCCCCATCCCCTCCGCGCCCCTCTAGGGAGGCAAGACCGTTTTTTTTTGATCGCGGACGCGGCTTATGACTTTAGCTTTAATTATTATTATTATTACGTAGTCGTAGCTCGTATTTGTAAGTATTTTGGATCTGTATTGATCCCGTCGGAAGGGGAGGAAGGGGGAGGGTGGGTGGCCCCCCCCCCCCCTTCCTCTTCTATCGCTCACATTGTTATTTCATCCGATATCATTAGGTTTATAACTCGTAAGCTGTATTATTGGCGGAAGGGTGAGGAAGTGGGAGGGTGGGTGGCCTCCTCCCTCTTTTATTCCTGCCATCGTTAGTTGAACCGTTATTATTGCGTTTATGAGTAGAAATGAATATTATTAATCTGTATTATCGATCTTGTGCATCTTGTAGCTGATTAATGAACATTTGATGGTTTATGTTGTGTGTTACGTGTACGTGTACGTTACGTGAGTGCTACGCGTAATATATTACACGTATGACGATCGCATGTACAATTGTTTGAATTGAATAATCATGTTTATCCAATAAAAATGTATCATTATAGAAAATTGGCTCATAATCTTCAATTACTATCCTTCGAGATTCTAAATAATATTAATACTAAATAATGATATTTATTCAACAGTACGCAATGTTTCATTACTTTAGTACGTTCCCACGATTAGAAATCAAATTTTGGCAGAAAAGTATGAAAACAGCTGTCGTTATATCGCTATTATCTTCATTTTCTACAGTGAGGAATCAATCTCCTCGAGATGAGCCGATGGCACCGGAGATTGAGATGCGGATCCGAAGAAATCACACAACAATACACTATACGAAGTAAGCATGCGAGGAAAGTGTTGGCGCAGAGGATACTGGAGTTGTACGACGGAAAGAATTGGATGCAGACATTCTGGAGTCAAACGTGAGTCCAAGAGACATCATTATTATACTCTCTAAGATATTTATTGAAAATCTGGAAACATTTCGACTGTAAGCGTCAATCCACAGCATCTTCTTATAGACCTAGAAATCGGACAGGTCATCATTTGATTTGGGACGGTAAAATTGATATTTCAACTCTTTTATGCACGATTAATTAGAAATCATATAATATCGCATATTTTCTTTGACAAATGAAAATCTATAAACTCTGAAATATTTTTTTTTTTTTTTTCCTTGGGCTTATCTCCTGAATACTCTGAAATATTGAGAAAATCGAAAATTTGTGAAGGCCGGTCTACATTCACTTCCCCGCGGATACGGAAGTTAGAACGTAAACGTCTTATGTAGACCGGCCTTAATATTCATCGATGGTGTCCACGTGGCTCACTATTTTAGCTAGCCTTTTTTTTTTAATCAAATTTCCCTTCTATTTATACAAATATTTTATTCGCTCATGGGCCATGACCAGGAAAATATAGTAAGTTGGTAAACTGCTGCTAACTAGTTTCGGGTTGATATCCCTGGAAAAACAATCGTTTTTCCGGTCTAAGTCGCGATCTCATAGTCACGGGCCTAACGAGGGTGACGGATTTGTTTTCCCCCTTTGTCGAATCATTTATTTTAATATTACGCGTTAGAGTCGAGAAATCGCCGGCTCCTTTCTCATAGAGGTTGTATCTTATTGTTTATCAGTCCACAACGATGTCCGCTGCGTATCTACGGACACGTGCAACGTGAGTACAACGTAACCTCTCTACATAACTTACCGTACATTGTAATTTCACGTATTTTGACGTAGACGTCAAATTACGACATCTCATATAATATTTATTTTCTCTGTATCGCCAAGCAATCTTATTATTAGTTCTAATCTTTTTTTTTTTTGTTTTTTTTTTTGTTTACCTCTTTGTCAAGGTGGGAGATTGCGACATTGAAAACGAAAGACTATTTTACATTGTATTTGCGACTTTTATTCGATGAATAGCGTTATTATTCTATAAATAAGAAGTTATTCAACGTAGGTGAAACCGGCCCTAATGGAATAAATAGCGGTTGAATTTCGATAGCCATGAAGTTTCATGCCAGTTGGACTTTTTCTCTCGACTTGTCTGGACCGGTCGGTGGTGGGTATTTATATTCATCCTTCGTAATTTAACGTAAATTCTTTATTTCATCGTGTAATAACGTCGAGTCCAAATTACATTTTTCATAAATACAATTCAATCGGATTGAAAATACGTTTTATATTTTGTACGGTAAAAATCCGGGGGAATGACGGGTGAGAATAAAAAAAACGTTGTGGCTATTCGCAAGGTAGAGTGACTCTAATAGAGTCACGCAAGAGTCACGCAAGAGTCACGCAAAAATTTTCGGAGAATTGGAGTGACCGAATTTTTAATTTTTTTTTCATAATATGAAACGAGACTGGGGCCCTTACAAAAAAAATGTATGAATTCCGTCCGAGAATCCGCCCACTAGGTGGTATGGGGGCGAGAGGGATGATTTTCCTTAATTGTGAGCCTGGGTCACGACGCGAAGCGGCGTGACCCATGCGAGCCACTCACCCGGTGGTTCAGCAGTCCAAAAAAAGCAGTACAAAATTTTTGCGTGACTCTATTAGAGTCACTCTACCTTGCGAATAGCCACAGCGTAAAAAAAATGGCGATCGCGCATACCGCTATCTTCGTCGAAACGGTGAGCGGAAGAATGATTATCTCGAGTAAATTTAAGTTTTAATCTTTCATTTTATTATCACGCGTTTGAATTGAGAAATCTGCGTCTCCTTGCTCATTAACGTTGTATCTTATTGTTTTTCAGCCCACAACGATGTCCGCAGCGAATCTAGTCGCGCTATGCGGGCCAGGGACACGTGCAACGTAAGTACAACATAACCTCTTCACATAACCTCTTCACATAGCTTACCGTACATTGTAAGGTCACGTATTTTTTCGTAGTCGTTGTGGATAATCATTTCAATTTCGTATATCGGCATTTTTGTTCTTTTTATATTTTTGCCACCCTACTCGAGTTAATTATCGACAAAGACTGTCGCCAGTCCCCAGTCCATTCAATAATTCTCATTTTTCAAAGTCACTTTCTCAATATTCGATCGCGTTCGCAGAGATAACTTGTCTAATCTCATTCTACGGGCGTTAACCGCGTAACGCGGGTATAAGCAGGTGTAAGCTTGTCCCGATTGGTTCTAATTTCTTTTACTTTTGATTTTTCATTTTCCTATATTTTTCATCATCTCCAGACTAATACTATATACGTTATCGGTGAAGTTATATTACACAAGCCGTCGGGAAGGCACCATTTCCTCTATCATAGATTCGATTCGACGTAACGTACCCGAACGCACGCTCACATACTTGGATTCGTTGACATATTTTATGCCTCAGGTCGACCGGCCAGAGACAGAACCGCTGTAAGCTCTCTGTTAATGTACACCGGGGTCTACCGCTCCTTTGTTTTTGGTGGATTCGCGCGAGCGAATCCAACGGAACAATTTCTTTGATGAAACCTTAATTCTTTGTAGCGTTTCAATAATTTCAATTCCAGAAATTTCCTGGAATTATATGTATCATAGATTTGTTAATATTCGGGTATGGTAGACACCGAGTGATCGCCAGTTGTCTAGACTCTGGAAGATACGGACCGATTTGTGCCTATGTGATTTCGACGTAAAAGAAAGAGTCAAAAGTCATAAGGATTTAACGGAGGCTTGCGGCGGTGTGTTGGCACGTCGAGAGTTGTACAGGTGGTGGCTTTTGCCATCTTTTGTGTTTCTCTCGGCCTTCCACGGTTTTCGCGGTTGGCTCGTAGCGTACAATTTACAACGAATCTCTTTTATTGCATCATTGATCGACGGCGCTACGGAGAGGATGACGCGTGAGAGTCGCCGCTGTCTCGGTTTCATCCGATTCAGTGGCTACCCTGACTTTGTTCCATATCACTAGACTGTCATCCCGCACTTCGGGTGCAAGCGGTGAAATCAGCCGTGGTTGACAACTCGAGTGTGGAATAGATCTGAGTTCTCCGTCGCGTCTCGATCCCGCGGCCCGGTTTATTCTAACGTAGCTTTTTTTTCTGCGCGGGTACACCGGGGTTAGGAAATAAACTTCTCATACGCCCGTTGGTGTCTTGTTTTATTTTTTATCTTTTATTTTTTATTTTTCATTCTTTATTTTCTCTTCTCTTAAAGACTTGATATATGGCACAAAGTTGCAAAGCTGCTAATTCAGATTGCTATTAATGAAAGAGCTTACCTAAGGGATAGGCAAGCCTGCTTATACACCGATTGGACTGGTTTAGAATTCGCGTTACAGGTGAAATAATCCACGCATGAGCGAGAGAGTTTCGATCAACTATTTGATTCGGAAGTTGGAGCCGTCGTAGAAAAACGTATCGATATGCGAAATAAGAAAGAATTTCCGACTTCTTCCAAAAATCTCTTTCGATAATAACGATCGAGATAAAACCAACGAGATGCAATGTTATAGATCCCCTGAATCCACAATGATATGGGACATCGATATAATGTAGATGATAATTTTTTCCGTACATCCTTCTCATGCCTGTCCGTTTCTCTATGTTTCATGTGTGTCTTGCTCCATGCTGCTTCAAAAAACTTCTTCGTGACCGAGTTGCATGGAAAGCTGACATTGAAGCTTGGACCAGGTGCATCTGTCGAGTATCCTGGGAAAAGAGGAGCAGGTGAGAGAGAGAGGGATAGCGATAGAGATCAGATAGACATACGAACAGATTTTTATTTCCGTTCGTAACAATATTGAACATTATTACGGCAAATAGTCCTTGCATAAAAACACGCACAGATGAAAAGAACGTACATTTGAAAAAAAATGAATTTCAGAGATAAACCAAAAATTACAGGTGTAATTATTATTTCAGATTACATAATTGCGTTCGCCGCAGGCTGGAGATCTTTACTCTGCATCGACGACGGCGGATACAGTGGTGGGAGGAAAGGGAAGGCGATTCAACGATCGAGTCTCCGATATGGAATCCCCAAAGCCGTCTTTATATTCGCACATCTGATGCGGGGGTCTGAGACGACCAATTGGTTCATGGAAGTTCAACGGCCCTTCTCTAGTGTCAATAATGGGTATACTCCTCCGACCAGAAGTCGATCTCTGACGGTATTGGTGAGTTCCATCGTAGTTCCTCCTGTCTTTATTGCAACATCGTAGTTCTTTTCAATGTTTGGCAAAGTTCAAACAGTTTTTAGCCTTTTACCAGTTATTCAGAGTTCAATGACGGAGTAATAACGCTCTTTTCAAGAGAAGATGTATTCAGAGTTGATTGTCGTTCGTCAAGGTCTATAGATTCGACAAGATTCACGTGTAACATCGAATCTTCACCTCGTTCATATGGTTATCGGGCTGTCTAGACATGATGTGGGAGCAGTTATGGAGCATCATGGCCACCCGACTGACAAATCTCCTCTCGTCGGAGCAACCGTTGTCACAGATCAGCAGGACATCCGCATTTTCCCTGGAAATACTTTCACGGCGACTCTGTTCCACCGGGTAGCCAGGAATGGGATGCAGACGCCCTACTAATAATATATCTGCAGGTGAATACCAATATTCACGCGATGCGTTTTATACTTGTATATCTTAGCGGAGGGTGAGTCTAGGAGTGTACAGAATACTAGTTCTAAATTCAATAACTTTTATTTTCTTCAATAACAAAGTCCAATTTGAGAGTAGGCAATGTTTCGTTACTATAGTACTTTTCCACGCTTGGAAAACGAATTTTGGAAGAAAAGTATGAAAATAGCTGTCGTTATATTGCTTTTATAACAACCTTTCTGCTTGCTCTACTATATGTACCCCTCTCTCTCTCTCTCTACCTAATTCAAGTTGGGCTATAAACTTCCTCTCCGCCTACCCTGCATACTGTACTGTAAATGCAGGGTAGGCTTTGTCCGACATTGTAATGGATGAAAATGAAAATATCTATCTATCTATTATCTTTATTTTCTACAGTGAGGAATCAATCTTTTCCACATGAGCCGATGGCAACGGAGATTGAGATGCGGATCCGAAGAAATCACACAACAATACACCATACGAAGTACGCATGCGAGGAAAGTGTTGGCGCAGAGGATACTCGAGTTGTAGGACGAAAGGAATTGGATGCAGACATTCTGGAGTCAAACGTGAGTCCAAAAGACATCATTATATACTCTCTAAGATATATTTATAGAAAATCTGAAAAGATTTCAACTGTAAACGTCAATCCACAGCATGATCTTATAGACGTTTCCATGTATTGCGTGTATGTACAGTATATTTGTTATCAAACGAAAGAGCGTCTCACGCGCTTCAAGAAACGGCCGAACATCGATACTCTCCGTCGATCCAAAGTAGATTAAAAGGTTAATTGAAGGATCTAGCGTCCGTTCGAGGTCGATTTGGGGATGAACATCTCTTTTCCGGCTCAAAATCCGCGATTTATTAGTCCTAGGGGTATATATTTAATATCAAACGGAAGAGCGTCTCACGCGCTTCAAGAAACGGCCGAACATCGATACTCTCCGTCGATCCAAAGTAGATTAAAAGGTTAATTGAAGGATCTAGCGTCCGTTCGAGGTCGATTTGGGGATGAACATCTCTTTTCCGGCTCAAAATCCGCGATTCGTTAGTCCTAGGGGTATATATTTAATATCAAACGAAAGAGCGTCTCACGCGCTTCAAGAAACGGCCGAACATCGATACTCTCCGTCGATCCAAAGTAGATTAAAAGGTTAATTGAAGGATCTAGCGTCCGTTCGAGGTCGATTTGGGGATGAACATCTCTTTTCCGGCTCAAAATCCGCGATTCGTTAGTCCTAGGGGTATATATTTAATATCAAACGAAAGAGCGTCTCACGCGCTTCAAGAAACGGCCGAACATCGATACTCTCCGTCGATCCAAAGTAGATTAAAAGGTTAATTGAAGGATCTAGCGTCCGTTCGAGGTCGATTTGGGGATGAACATCTCTTTTCCGGCTCAAAATCCGCGATTCATTAGTCCTAGGGGTATATATTTAATATCAAACGAAAGAGCGTCTCACGCGCTTCAAGAAACGGCCGAACATCGATACTCTCCGTCGATCCAAAGTAGATTAAAAGGTTAATTGAAGGATCTAGCGTCCGTTCGAGGTCGATTTGGGGATGAACATCTCTTTTCCGGCTCAAAATCCGCGATTTATTAGTCCTAGGGGTATATATTCAATATCAAACGAAAGAGCGTCTCACGCGCTTCAAGAAACGGCCGAACATCGATACTCTCCGTCGATCCAAAGTAGATTAAAAGGTTAATTGAAGGATCTAGCGTCCGTTCGAGGTCGATTTGGGGATGAACATCTCTTTTCCGGCTCAAAATCCGCGATTTATTAGTCCTAGGGGTATATATTTAATATCAAACGGAAGAGCGTCTCACGCGCTTCAAGAAACGGCCGAACATCGATACTCTCCGTCGATCCAAAGTAGATTAAAAGGTTAATTGAAGGATCTAGCGTCCGTTCGAGGTCGATTTGGGGATGAACATCTCTTTTCCGGCTCAAAATCCGCGATTCGTTAGTCCTAGGGGTATATATTTAATATCAAACGAAAGAGCGTCTCACGCGCTTCAAGAAACGGCCGAACATCGATACTCTCCGTCGATCCAAAGTAGATTAAAAGGTTAATTGAAGGATCTAGCGTCCGTTCGAGGTCGATTTGGGGATGAACATCTCTTTTCCGGCTCAAAATCCGCGATTCGTTAGTCCTAGGGGTATATATTTAATATCAAACGAAAGAGCGTCTCACGCGCTTCAAGAAACGGCCGAACATCGATACTCTCCGTCGATCCAAAGTAGATTAAAAGGTTAATTGAAGGATCTAGCGTCCGTTCGAGGTCGATTTGGGGATGAACATCTCTTTTCCGGCTCAAAATCCGCGATTCATTAGTCCTAGGGGTATATATTTAATATCAAACGAAAGAGCGTCTCACGCGCTTCAAGAAACGGCCGAACATCGATACTCTCCGTCGATCCAAAGTAGATTAAAAGGTTAATTGAAGGATCTAGCGTCCGTTCGAGGTCGATTTGGGGATGAACATCTCTTTTCCGGCTCAAAATCCGCGATTTATTAGTCCTAGGGGTATATATTCAATATCAAACGAAAGAGCGTCTCACGCGCTTCAAGAAACGGCCGAACATCGATACTCTCCGTCGATCCAAAGTAGATTAAAAGGTTAATTGAAGGATCTAGCGTCCGTTCGAGGTCGATTTGGGGATGAACATCTCTTTTCCGGCTCAAAATCCGCGATTTATTAGTCCTAGGGGTATATATTCAATATCAAACGAAAGAGCGTCTCACGCGCTTCAAGAAACGGCCGAACATCGATACTCTCCGTCGATCCAAAGTAGATTAAAAGGTTAATTGAAGGATCTAGCGTCCGTTCGAGGTCGATTTGGGGATGAACATCTCTTTTCCGGCTCAAAATCCGCGATTCATTAGTCCTAGGGGTATATATTTAATATCAAACGAAAGAGCGTCTCACGCGCTTCAAGAAACGGCCGAACATCGATACTCTCCGTCGATCCAAAGTAGATTAAAAGGTTAATTGAAGGATCTAGCGTCCGTTCGAGGTCGATTTGGGGATGAACATCTCTTTTCCGGCTCAAAATCCGCGATTTATTAGTCCTAGGGGTATATATTCAATATCAAACGAAAGAGCGTCTCACGCGCTTCAAGAAACGGCCGAACATCGATACTCTCCGTCGATCCAAAGTAGATTAAAAGGTTAATTGAAGGATCTAGCGTCCGTTCGAGGTCGATTTGGGGATGAACATCTCTTTTCCGGCTCAAAATCCGCGATTCATTAGTCCTAGGGGTATATATTTAATATCAAACGAAAGAGCGTCTCACGCGCTTCAAGAAACGGCCGAACATCGATACTCTCCGTCGATCCAAAGTAGATTAAAAGGTTAATTGAAGGATCTAGCGTCCGTTCGAGGTCGATTTGGGGATGAACATCTCTTTTCCGGCTCAAAATCCGCGATTCATTAGTCCTAGGGGTATATATTTAATATCAAACGAAAGAGCGTCTCACGCGCTTCAAGAAACGGCCGAACATCGATACTCTCCGTCGATCCAAAGTAGATTAAAAGGTTAATTGAAGGATCTAGCGTCCGTTCGAGGTCGATTTGGGGATGAACATCTCTTTTCCGGCTCAAAATCCGCGATTTATTAGTCCTAGGGGTATATATTCAATATCAAACGAAAGAGCGTCTCACGCGCTTCAAGAAACGGCCGAACATCGATACTCTCCGTCGATCCAAAGTAGATTAAAAGGTTAATTGAAGGATCTAGCGTCCGTTCGAGGTCGATTTGGGGATGAACATCTCTTTTCCGGCTCAAAATCCGCGATTTATTAGTCCTAGGGGTATATATTCAATATCAAACGAAAGAGCGTCTCACGCGCTTCAAGAAACGGCCGAACATCGATACTCTCCGTCGATCCAAAGTAGATTAAAAGGTTAATTGAAGGATCTAGCGTCCGTTCGAGGTCGATTTGGGGATGAACATCTCTTTTCCGGCTCAAAATCCGCGATTTATTAAACATGAACATGCACGTCCTATGTAGATCGGCCTCAATGTTCATCGATGGCGTCCGCGTGGCCCACTATTTTAGCTAGCCTTTTTTTTAAATCAAATTTCCCTTCTACAAATATTTCATTTGCCCATGACCAGGAAAATCTAGTAAGTTGGTAAACTGCTGCTAACTAGTTTCGGGTTGGTATCCCTGGAAAAAATAATCGTTTTTCCGGTCTAAGTCGCGATCTCATAGTCACGGGCCTAACGAGAGTAACGGATTTGTTTTCGCCTTTTGTCGAATCATTTATTTTAATATTACGCGTTAGAGTCGAGAAATCGCCGGCTCCTTTCTCATAGAGGTTGTATTTTATTGTTTATCAGTCCACAACGATGTCCGCTGCGTATCTACGGACACGTGCAACGTGAGTACAACGTAACCTCTCTACATAACTTACCGTACATTGTAATTTCACGTATTTTGACGTAGACGTTGGATAATCATTTCAATTTCGTAAATCGGCATTTTGGTTCTTTTTTCTTTGCCATTTATTCGCTTAATATACAACTCCCCGAGGGTTGGCTGAACGTAGTTAGTCATAGTTTCTATTCATCGTGTTATGATAAGTTCGGCTATTTCTTGCTATATCTAATTGGCTTAGCATCTCGCTTGACGTTCCGCTGTCTAAGAAATTGTTAATAACGCTAGCGTGCCGCTGTTAGAAAATTTTCCATCTAGAGTATGGTATCGCTCGGTGATACTTAGTCTGGAGCTTAGTCCAGCTTGTATATTATATCGCTTTTACGGTGCTTGCTATCTAACCGGCGTGTTTACGTTTTTTTTCATATGTCGCTGCGTCGCAAATTAGGCTCCGTAATGTAATATATATATTTTTTTTTTTGTGATCAGTATTATTCCGACAGTTACTTCGAAATCATTATTCTGATGGTTATTTTTGCGTAATTCGACATCTCATATAATATTTATTTTCTCTGTATCGCCAAGCAATCTGATTATTTATTAGTTTTAGTCTTTTTTTTTTTTTTTTTCTGTTTGCCTCTTTGTCAAGGTGGGAGATTGCGACATTGAAAACAAAAGACTATTTTACATTGTATTTGCGACTTTTATTCGATGAATAGCGTTATTATTCTATAAATAAGAAGTTATTCAACGTAGGTGAAACCGGCCCTAATGGAATAAATAGCGGTTGAATTTCGATAGCCATGAAGTTTCATGCCAGTTGGAATTTTTCGCTCGACTTGTCTGGACCGGTCGGTGGTGGGTATTTATATTCATCCTTCGTTATTTAACGTAAATTCTTTATTTCATCGTGTAATAACATCGAGTCCAGATTACATTTTTCATAAATATAATTCAATCGGATCGAAAATACGTTTCATATTTTATACGGTAAAAATCCGGGGAAATGACGGGTGAGAAAAAAAAATGGCGATCGCGCATACCGCTATCTTCGTCGAAACGGTGAGCGGAAGAATGATTAGCTCGAGTAAATTTAAGTTTTAATCTTTCATTTTATTATCACGCGTTTGAATTGAGAAATCTGCGTCTCCTTGCTCATTAACGTTGTATCTTATTGTTTTTCAGCCCACAACGATGTCCGCAGCGAATCTAGTCGCGCTATGCGGGCCAGGGACACGTGCAACGTAAGTACAACATAACCTCTTCACATAGCTTACCGTACATTGTAAGGTCACGTATTTTTTCGTAGTCGTTGTGGATAATCATTTCAATTTCGTATATCGGCATTTTTGTCCTTTTTATATTTTTGCCACCCTACTCGAGTTAATTATCGACAAAGACTGTCGCCAGTCCCCAGTCCATTCAATAATTCTCATTTTTCAAAGTCACTTTCTCAATATTCGATCGCGTTCGCAGAGATAACTTGTCTAATCTCATTCTACGGGCGTTAACCGCGTAACGCGGGTATAAGCAGGTGTAAGCTTGTCCCGATTGGTTCTAATTTCTTTTACTTTTGATTTTTCATTTTCCTATATTTTTCATCATCTCCAGACTAATACTATATACGTTATCGGTGAAGTTATATTACACAAGCCGTCGGGAAGGCACCATTTCCTCTATCATAGATTCGATTCGACGTAACGTACCCGAACGCACGCTCACATACTTGGATTCGTTGACATATTTTATGCCTCAGGTCGACCGGCCAGAGACAGAACCGCTGTAAGCTCTCTGTTAATGTACACCGGGGTCTACCGCTCCTTTGTTTTTGGTGGATTCGCGCGAGCTATTCTAACCGAACAATTTCTTTGATAAAACCTCAATTCTTTGTAGCGTTTCAATAATTTCAATTCCAGAAATTTCCTGGAATTATATGTATCATAGATTTGTTAATATTCGGGTATGGTAGACACCGAGTGATCGCCAGTTGTCTAGACTCTGGAAGATACGGACCGATTTGTGCCTATGTGATTTCGACGTAAAAGAAAGAGTCAAAAGTCATAAGGATTTAACGGAGGCTTGCGGCGGTGTGTTGGCACGTCGAGAGTTGTACAGGTGGTGGCTTTTGCCATCTTTTGTGTTTCTCTCGGCCTTCCACGGTTTTCGCGGTTGGCTCGTAGCGTACAATTTACAACGAATCTCTTTTATTGCATCATTGATCGACGGCGCTACGGAGAGGATGACGCGTGAGAGTCGCCGCTGTCTCGGTTTCATCCGATTCAGTGGCTACCCTGACTTTGTTCCATATCACTAGACTGTCATCCCGCACTTCGGGTGCAAGCGGTGAAATCAGCCGTGGTTGACAACTCGAGTGTGGAATAGATCTGAGTTCTCCGTCGCGTCTCGATCCCGCGGCCCGGTTTATTCTAACGTAGCTTTTTTTTCTGCGCGGGTACACCGGGGTTAGGAAATAAACTTCTCATACGCCCGTTGGTGTCTTGTTTTATTTTTTATCTCTTATTTTTTATTTTTCATTCTTTATTTTCTCTTCTCTTAAAGACTTGATATATGGCACAAAGTTGCAAAGCTGCTAATTCAGATTGCTATTAATGAAAGAGCTTACCTAAGGGATAGGCAAGCCTGCTTATACACCGATTGGACTGGTTTAGAATTCGCGTTACAGGTGAAATAATCCACGCATGAGCGAGGGAGTTTCGATCAACTATTTGATTCCGAAGTTAGAGCCGTCGTAGAAAAACGTATCGATATGCGAAATAAGAAAGAATTTCCGACTTCTTCCAAAAATCTCTTTCGATAATAACGATCGAGATAAAACCAACGAGATGCAATGTGATAGATCCCCTGCATCCACAATGATATGGGACATAGATATAATGTAGATGATAATTTTTTCTGTACATCCTTCTCATGCCTGTCCGTTTCTCTATGTTTCATGTGTGTCTCGCTCCATCCTGCTTAAAAAAAATTCTTTGTGACCGAGTTTCATGGAAAGCTGACATCGAAGCTTGGACAAAGGTGCATCTGTCGAGTATCCTGAGTAAAGAGGAGAAGGTGAGAGAGAGATTAGATTAGACTAGATTCAACTTTATTATGCCATAGCCTGTTTCTAGGTCGAAAGGCAAGAACAAAACAAAGTACAAATAGCAAAGTAATAAAGCATAATAACATAAAAATAACAAAAAAGTAATGAACCATAATAACAATATTGAACATTACTACGGCAAATAGTCGTTGCATAAAAGCGCGTAAAGATGAAGTGAACGTACATTTGAAAAAAAATGGATTTTAGAGATAAACCAGAAATTACAGGTGTAATTATTATTTCAGATTACGTAATTGCGTTCTACGCAGGCTGGAAATCTCTACTCTGCATCGACGGCGGCGGATACAGCGGTGGGGCGAAAGGGAATGGCGATTCAACGATCGAGTCTCGGATATGGAATCCCCAAAGCCATCTTTATATTCGCACATCTGATGCGAGGATTTGAGACGACGAATTGCTTCATGGAAGTTCAACGGCCCTTCTCTAGTTTCAATAATGGGTATACTCATTCGGCCAGACGTCGATCTCTGACGGTATTAGTGAATTCCATCGTAGTTCCTCCCGTCTTTATTGCAATATAGTGGTTCTTTTCAATGTTTTCCAGAGTTCTAACAGCTTTGAGCTTCTTACCAGTCATTCAGAGTTAAATGTCGGAGTACTAACGCTCTTTTCAAGTTATATAGAAATTCTTTTCAGATTGCACAGAGTTGTAACAACTTCGAGCACGAATTTTTGATATTATACCCTTGCCTAACTAATTTTGATAGAAAGAGATGAGAAGAGCTTTCGTTATTTCGCTATTATCTTTATTTCCTACCATGAGAAATCAATTTTTTCCAGACGAGCTGAAGGATAAGAAGATCGAAGGATAAGAAGTCTGGACTCGAAGAAATCACACAACAAGATAACATACGAAGAAAGCACGCGAGGAAACTGTTGACGCAGAGGATACTCGAGTTGTACGACGGAAAGAAGAGGATCCAGACATTATGGATTCAAACACGAAAACCTCTTCCACTACAAATAGACGGAGCATAAGTTGGCGCCACTTTTACTTGTATAAAAGTCTACTTCACATCCATGGACTACGAGAATAACGCTGTTTATTCAAGACTGTCTGTTGCTAGACTAGAATCCATCCAATAAGCGATTGGTATTTCGATCCAGCCACAAGTCAATCTCTGACGATATTAGTGAATTTTATCATAGTTTCTCGCGTCTTTATTGCAGCACAGAAGTTTTTTTCAATGTTCTTGAGAGTCTCAAACTTTGAGCTCAATACCAGCCATTCAGAGTTGATTGTCGTTCGTCAAGGTCTACAGATTCTACAAGATTTACGTATAGCATCGAATCTTCACCTCGTTCATAGTGAAAATTATTTCACTATATCTTTCTCATGTATTGCTGTGAAGAACGATCGTTTTTCCTACTTTCTAATTGATTCAATCAGGTATTATCTTTCATGAGAAACTATTCATTCATTGAAATTTGACTAATACTCGTTACATTTTACAGGTCTTATAGGTTCCACGATATCCACCAATTTAATTGTTTTCATGCCTTTCTATTATTTCTTCTCCCTTGTGTAATTAATATTATTACTAACCGTTTCTTTTTTCAATGATTCATAACTATCCTAAAAATTATTTACGTGGTCCTTTGTAAATCATTTCGCTGTATCTTTCTTATGTATTGCTGCAAAGAATGATCGTTTGTGCTTCTTTCTAATTATTTCATTTACTGTCGTTCGTTGAAACTGTTCATATATTGAAATATGAATAATGCTCCTTATACTCTACAGCTCCGACAGATTTTACAGGCTCTTCAAGTTCTTCAAGTTCCATAGGATCTGCGTCTGTTTCATCGCAGATTGCTATTGCTGCGACAGGATGATTGCTCAACCGACCGCGGGCTTCATCGATTCAATATCGAAACAGCATTATCGTTCGACCGACAGCTCAATCGACATTTTCAATACTCTGGATGCAGGGATCTTGCCTCCGATCTGGTTGCAGTGTTGCACCAAATGCATAGGCGACCGGTATCCAATACCACATAGCTTGTCATTCATGAATAATCAACCAACACAATGGCGAGCTTTGTAGTATATCAGCTGAAAATTGTACTCGATTATAGATATCGAAACGCATTTCATAATCATCAGATACACAGAGGGTACGTCACTCTAGATGCAGCAAAGTTTGTTCTCATAATCGCAATGATAATCTCTCGACGTTTCAGAACCGAAGAGGAAAAATGAGACCTGGATAGTCAACGTATCATATGGTTATCGGGCTGTTTAGACACGATGCGGGAGCAGTTATGGAGCATCATGGCCACCCCCGACTGACAAATCTCCTCTCGTCGGAGCAGCCGTTGTCACAGATGAGCAGGATATCCGCATTTTCCCTGGAAATACTATCACGGCGACTCTGTTCCACCGGGTAGCCAGGAATGGGATGCAGATGCCCTACTAATGATATATCTGAAGGTAAATACTAATATTGACGCGATGCGTTTTATACTTGTATATCTTAGCGAAGGGTGAGTCTAGGAGTGTACAGAATACTAGTTCTAAATTCAATAACTTTTATTTTCTTCAATAACAAAGTCCAATTTAAGAGTAGGCAATGTTTCGTTACTAAAGTACTTTTCCATGCATGGAAAACGAATTTTGGAAGAAGAGTATGAAAACAGCTGTCGTTATATCGCTATTATAGCAACCTGTCTGCTTGCTCTGTACTACATGTACCCCTCTCTCTCTCTCACCACCTTGCTTACTCTCTCCTTACCTTACTTTAGTTATCTTTGCAAACATAATTGTAATAAAAATAAAGTAATTTTCTAATTTCTAATTTTCTCTCGACATAAGTTAAGTTAGGCTATAAGCTTCCTCTCCGCCTACCCTGCATACTGTACTGTAAATGCAGGGTAGGCTTTGTCCAACATTGTAATGGATGAAAATGAAAATATCTCTCTATCTATTATCTTTATTTTCTACAGTGAGGAATCAATCTCCTCGAGATGAGCCGATGGCACCGGAGATTGAGATGCGGATCCGAAGAAATCACACAACAATACACTATACGAAGTAAGCATGCGAGGAAAGTGTTGGCGCAGAGGATACTGGAGTTGTACGACGGAAAGAATTGGATGCAGACATTCTGGAGTCAAACGTGAGTTCAAGAGACATCATTATTATACTCTCTAAGATATTTATTGAAAATCTGGAAACATTTCGACTGTAAGCGTCAATCCACAGCATCTTCTTATAGACCTAGAAATCGGACAGGTCATGATTTGATTTGGGACCTTAAAATTGATATTCCATCTCCTTTATGTATGATTATTGAGAAATCAGAGAGAAAAGTGCAGAATCTCTTCAGAGTCGGTTTTTATTCTCAATCACAGCCAAATTTTGGAACTTTTCCGTTTGACAAATTGTTTCACACGTCCCTGAGATTAATCACTCAGGGACCGGGACGTAATTTTGTGACCACGTCCCCGAGGCTGGCGTCCCATGTAGAACCGAAACTGAAAAACGTTTCCATGTATTGCGTGTATGTACAGTAAAGGCCGGTCTACATCCAATTCCCCGCGTATACGGGAACGGGAAATAAAAATCTCTTTTTCGGCCCAAAATCCGCGATTTATTAAACGGGAACGTAAACATAAACATCTTATGTAGACCGTCCTCAATGTTCATCGATGGTGTCCCCGTGGCTCACTATTTTAGGTAGCCTTTTTTTTTTAATCAAATTTCCCTTCTACAAATATTTTATTCGCCCATGACCAGGAAAATCTAGTAAGTTGGTAAACTGCTGCTAACTAGTTTCGGGTTGGTATCCCTGGAAAAAAGAATCGTTTTTCCGATCTAAGTCGCGATCTCATAGTCACGGGCCTAACGAGAGTAACGGATTTGTTTTCGCCTTTTGTCGAATCATTTATTTTAATATTACGCGTTAGAATCGAGAAATCGCCGGCTCCTTTCTCATTGAGGTGGTATCTTATTGTTCATCAGTCCACAACTATGTCCTCTGCGTATCTAGTCGCGCTGTGCGGAACGCACACGTCAAACGTAAGTACAACGTAACCTCTTCACATAACTTACCTTACATTGTAATCAGCGTTGCCAGACTGAAATTTGCCACCGTACTAGATGGAGCCACAAAACGTACTAGAATCGAAAATTTCGTACTAGATTTTTAATTTTGATAACGTAGATAGAATATTATCAATTACTAATCATATTATTGCTCCATACTAATCAATAATATAATTTATGTTTTCTAAAACATGAATTATACTTTATGTTTTTTAAAACATGAATTATACTTTATGTTTTCTAAAACATGAATCAAATACATGATACAGAGGTACGACTCACAATAACGTTAAGCGCGTGGTGACTGTTTTACCTACAGGTTCAGATATACTACATATCTAAAAACAGTCAAATCTACAATTGTGAAAAAAAAAATAATCGGGTGTTTTCTTAAATGTTTGTTCCCATTAGAGCTGAAAATTAAAACTTTTCAATACTAGTCACGTGTGTCGTCGACTTTCAGTATGTTTTTAGTTAAATATGGATGAGGAATTATTTGAACGAGTGCCACCTATCGAGTATAGGCCATAAACTCATAAACCCATAAGGGAAGTGAGGTGAGCCAACAGCAGGGGTAAAAAAACCCCATAATGAGTATGTAATACAACAGCTACGTGCAGCTTATCGTCAAATAGTTAGTGCACTACCCTGGTTAGAGTAAAAAAAAAAAAAAACCACACAATTAAGAAAACGTACTAGATAGGAGGAAGGCGTACTAGCGTACTAGATTCCCCTGAGTCGTACTAGATCTAGTACAATTGTACTAGACTGGCAACGCTGATTGTAATTTCACGTATTTTGACGTAGACGTTGGACAATCATTTCGATTTTCGTAAATCGGTATTTTCGTTCTTTTTTTTTTTTTTGCCACCTACTCGCTCGATATATACATCTCCCTGAGGGTTGGCTGAACGTAGTTAGTATTTTAGTAATAGTTTCAAGTTGTACTATTCGTTCTATTTGATTTCTTTGTTCTATTCGATCTGTTTTATATCTTGAAACTCAGCCTGGAAAGTAGTCCAGCTTGTGTATATTATATCGCTTGTACGGCGCTCGCTAGCTAACCGGCGTGTTTACTTTTTTTTTTTTTTATATATATCGCTGCGTCGCAAATAAGGCTCGGTAATGTGATATTCTTTTTTTTTGTGATCAGTATTATTCCAACCGTGATTTCGAAATCATTATTCTAACGTATTATTTTGAAGATTATTTTTGTGTAATTCGATATCTCATACAATATTTATTTCCTCTGTATCGCCAAGCAATCTTATTATTATTTTCAATCTTATTTTTATTTTTTTTTATTTTGTTTTGACGCCTCTTTGTCAAGGTGAGAGATTGTGATCTTGTGATTCAACAATCATTATCTAATGGCCGGTTTCACCAACTAACTTTATTCATAGATTAAACTCTTATTCAATGAAAAAAAAAAGGACTATTTTACATTGTATTTGCGACTTTTATTCGATGAATAGCGTTATTATTCTATAAATAAGAAGTTATTGAACGTGGGTAAAACCGGCCCTAATGGAATAGATAAATGTTGAATTTCGATAGCCATGAAGTTTCATGCCAGTTGGAATTTTTCTCTCGACCTGTCTGGACCGGTCGGTGGTGGGTATTTATATTCATCCTTCGTTATTTAACGTAAATTCTTTATTTCCTCGTGTAATAACATCGAGTCCAGATTACATTTTTCATAAATACAATTCAATCGGATTGAAAATACGTTTTATATTTTACACGGTAAAAATGCGGGGGAATGACGGGTGAAAAAAAAAATGGCGATCGCGCATACCGCCATCTTCGTCGGCACGGTGCACGGAAGAATGATTATCTCGAGTAAATTTAAGTTCTAATCTTTCATTTTATTATCACGCGATTGAATTGAGAAATCTGCGTCTCCTTGCTCATTAACGTTGTATCTTATTGTTTTTCAGCCCACAACGATGTCCGCAGCGAATCTAGTCGCGCTATGCGGGCCAGGGACACGTGCCACGTAAGTACAACATAACCTCTTCACATAACCTCTTCACATAACTTACCGTACATTGTAAGGTCACGTATTTTTTCGTAGTCGTTGTGGATAATCATTTCAATTTCGTATATCGGCATTTTTGCCTTTTTTTTTATTTTCGCCACCCTACTCGAGTTAATTATCGACAAAGACTGTCGCCAGTCCCCAGTCCATTCAATAATTCTCATTTTTCAAAGTCACTTTCTCAATATTCGATCGCGTTCGCAGAGATAACTCGTCAAATCTCATTCTACGCGCGTTAACCGCGTAACGCGGGTATAAGCAGGTGTAAGCTTGTCCCGACAGGTTCTAATTTCTTTTACTTTTGATTTTTTATTTTCCTATTTTTTTCATCATCTCCAGACTAATACGATATACGTTATCGGTGAAGTTATATTACACACGCCGCCGGGTAGGCACCATTTACTCTATCATAGATTCGATTCGACGTTACGTACCCGAACGCACGTTCAGACACTTGGATTCGTTGACATATTTTATGCCTCAGGTCGACCGGCCAGAGACAGAACCGCTGTAAGCTCTCTGTTAATGTACACCGGGGTCTACCGCTCCTTTGTTTTTGGTGGATTCGCGCGAGCGAATCTAACGGAACAATTTCTTTGATAAAACCTCAATTCTTTGTAGCGTTTCAATAATTTCAATTCCAGAAATTTCCTGGAATTATATGTATCGTAGATTTGTTATTATTCGGGTATGGTAGACACCGAGTGATCGCCAGTTGTCTAGACTCTGGAAGATACGGACCGATTTGTGCCTATGTGATTTCGACGTAAAAGAAAGAGTCAAAAGTCATAAGGATTTAACGGAGGCTTGCGGCGGTGTGTTGGCACGTCGAGAGTTGTACAGGCGGTGGCTCTTGCCATCTTTTGTGTTTCTCTCGGCGTACCACGGTTTTCGCGGTTGGCTCGTAGCGTACAATTTACAACGAATCTCTTTTATTGCATCATTGATCGACGGCGTTACGGAGAGGATGACGCGTGAGAGTCGCCGCTGTCTCGGTTTCATCCGATTCAGTGGCTACCCTGACTTTGTTCCATATCACTAGACTGTCATCCCGCACTTCGGGTGCAAGCGGTGAAAGCAGCCGTGGTTGACAACTCGAGTGTGGAATAGATCTGAGTTCTCCGTCGCGTCCCGGTCCCGCGGCCCGGTTTATTCTAACGTAGCTTTTTTTTCTGCGCGGGTACGCCGGGGTTAGGAAATAAACTTCTCATACGCCCGTTGGTGTCTTGTTTTATTTTTTATCTTTTATTTTTTATTTTTTATTTTTCATTCTTTATTTTCTCTTCTTTCCAAGACCTGTTATATTGCACAAAGTTGGAAAGCTGCTAATTCAGATTGCTATTAATGAAAGAGCTTACCTAAGGGATAGGCAAGCCTGCTTATACACCGATTGGACTGGTTTAGAATTCGCGTTACAGGTGAAATAATCCTCGCATGAGCGAGGGAGTTTCGATCAACTATTTGATTCGGAAGTTGGGGCCGTCGTAGAAAAACTTATCGATATGCGAAATAGGAAAGAATATCCGACTTCTTCCAAAAATCTCTTTCGATAATAACGATCGAAATAAAATCAACGAGATGTAATTTCATAGATCTCCTGCATCCACAATGATATGGGACATAGATATAATGTAGCCGATAATTTGTTCCGTTCATGCTTCTCATGCCTGTCCGTTCATCTATGTTTCATGTGTGTCTTGCTCCATCCTGCTTCAAAAAAATTCTTTGTGACCGAGTTGCATGGAAAGCTGTCGGCGAAGCTGGGGCAAAAGCTGCGTCTGTCGAGGATCCTGGAGAAGAAGGGATGAAAACGAACATCCGAGTACAAAATGCTACAGATGCTGCTGAATGCATGGGAACGGATTCCAGAGGCACATCATCAAATCCAATGTCACCGATGAGTGCATAAAAGGTAAACAGCAATTTCCATTGCATTGTGCCTTCTTAATGAAGTTCAATTATTGTCTGACTCGAACTGCCACCTACGTATATGATTTCCAACGTTTATTTTTTTTATGTGAAAATATCGCTATGAAAATGATATGAATGTAAAATAAATCTTCTGCTTCTATATTATGTTTCTATTAGATTGTCTTTAACCAGACATGGACAGGAATGATTATGCGGGGACTATACCAAAATGTAGCGAGCAGGTAAGATTGCAATATCTTTTGATTATTAATCTCCTTAGCGAATATGTAAACCCAACATAGTGTAACATATCATGTCAACGAATCTTGATTCTCTTTTATATCGAAATATTGAAAATACCTAGACAGGATTCTTGAACTTGATCAGCTTATTCCTGTATTTAAATTCAAATATATCGGGATTTTAATATTTTTCTTTCCATTTTCAGCAAACCTCTTCAGGTCACTGCACGAAGACTGATTAATGATCAGTGATGAATTAGGGACGTTCTCATCGTCTCACTAGAGCAGTTTTGCTGGGAAAGATTTGATAGAGCGATGACCGATGATAAGTATGAAATTTCTTGATATATATAATCTATTCCCTTGTATATTTTACAGCTCTTACGGGTCTTACAAGTCTTATAGGTTCCACGAGGTCTGCGAATTTTATTGTTTCCAGGCATTCCAATTCTTTCTTCTCTCTCATGTCATTAATATTATTACTAACTGTTGTGTTTTGCTAATAAATCACAACTATTGAGTTGATTATGTATTGCTTTGAAAATTATTTGGCTGCATCTCTTTTATGTATTGCTATGAAAAATAATCATTCGTGCTACTGTCTAATTGATTGATTCATTTTCATTTATCGAAATTCGACTAATACTCGTTACATTTCACAGGTCTTACAGGTTTCACGAGATCTAAGAATTTTATCGTTTCTATGCATTCCAATTCTGTCTTCTCTCTCATGTCATTAATATTATTACTAAATGTTGTGTTTTTCTAATTAATCACATCTATTCTGAAAGTTATTTACGTGTTGCTTTGAAAATTATTCGCCCATATCGTTCTTATGTATTGCTGTGAAATATGATCACTTGTGCTACTGTCTAATTGATTGATTTATTTTAATTTATTGAAATTTGGCTAATACTTGTTACATTTTACAGGTCTTATAGGTTTCACGAGATCTACGAATTTTATTGTTTCCATGCATTCCAATTCTTTCTTCTTTTTCATGTCATTAATATTATTACTAACTGTTGTGTTTTTCTAATTAATCATAACTATTCTGAAAGTTATTTACGTGTTGCTTTGAAAATTATTCGCCCATATCGTTCTTATGTATTGCTGTGACATATGATCACTTGTGCTACTGTCTAATTGATTGATTTATTTTCATTTATAGAAATTTGACTAATACTCTTTATATTCTATAGCTCCGACAGGTTTTACAGGCTCTACAAGTTCTCCAAGTTCTACAGGATCTGCGGGTTTCATCAATTTCATATTGTGACCAACTAATTCTTTTTCTTCCGCAAAGCCAGCTGGAAACGCCTCAAATAACTAGTTAGAATTGAATGTAGTCATTAAATTCATGTTCCAAACTGAAATCTTTAGTTTTCAGACGGGGGGTGGTGTTGGTTGCCTTCTCGTGGTGCCCCCTGAACAAATGCGCTGATTTCATGATTCAACAGACAATAATTATAGCAGCTATTAGGCCGAGTCTTGTTATAGTAGCTGATGCAAGTTTGAGAGTAGTAGCTGGCACCGGGAGAATAGCTAGCGCGCTCAGGTGAATTGGCTACAGCGCCGGGAGTTGAGCGTAGCGACTAAACTCGATTCGAGTATAGTAGCTGTACTCGCAACCGCGCTAGCTGTGCTGGCGGCGCGCTAGCTGCGCTGGCCTTGGAGCGGCTACCACTCTCGACTGTATTACTGGCTGCACGAGAGACTTTTCAGTGTAGAAATGTTGCATATTAAATAGTTGAGAAATTACGTACACAAGGGTCATGCAGTCAGCGCATTAGACTGAACAACCAACTTTCGCGTCTTTCGAGTCTTTTGAGGGTCTTTCGCGTCTTTAAAGGGTTTTTAGAGGGTCTTTCGAGGGTCTTCCCGAGGGTCTTTCGCGTCTTTGTTCTTCTATCGAGGATGAACCTTCACGGTCCGCCTCGAGACTTTCCCGTCTATCGGGGTTCTTTCGCGTCTTCCGAGGGTCTTTCGCGTTTTTCGAGTCCTTCGAGGTTCCTATGAGGTTCCTCGAGTTCTCCTTTTTTCAACGGTCCCTGTGGGTCCTAGAGTTTTTCTCTTCTTTCGGGGTTCCTTCGCGTCGTTCGAGGGTCTTTCGCGTCGTTCGCGTCTTTCGAGGGTCTTTCGTGTCGTTCGCGTCGTTCGCGTCGTTGGCGTCAATCGTGTCTCTGACGTCTTTTTTGCGCCGTTCATCTTAACTTAATTTGAATTAGTCTAGCTAGAAGTAAGCGCATGTAACAGCATGTAAGTATGCATGTAAGTATGCATGTAAGTATGCATGTAACTTTCGGATTTATCAGGGTCTACAGATTCTATAAGATTCACATATTTCATCCATAATTCACTTCTTTCATGTCCTAAATGTTCCATGCATCAATATGTACGTACTCCATTTATTACTGTATGTTAAAATTACACACACATGATTTAATTATACCTTTTACGTTTCACAGGTCTTATATCCGCCACGAGATCTACGAATTTTATTGTTTCCATGCATTCCAATTCTTTCTTCTTTTTCATGTCATTAATATTATCACTAACTGTTGTGTTTTTCTAATTAATAATAACTATTCTGAAAGTTATTTACATGTTGCTTTGAAAATTATTCGCCCATATTGCTCTTATGTATTGCTGTGAAATATGATCACTTGTGCTACTGTCTAATTGATTGATTTATTTTAATTTATTGAAATTTGGCTAATACTTGTTACATTTTACAGGTCTTATAGGTTTCACGAGATCTACGAATTTTATTGTTTCCATGCATTCCAATTCTTTCTTCTGTTTCATGTCATTAATATTATTACTAACTGTTGTGTTTTTCTAATTAATCATAACTATTCTGAAAGTTATTTACGTGTTGCTTTGAAAATTATTCGCCCATATCGTTCTTATGTATTGCTGTGAAATATGATCACTTGTGCTACTGTCTAATTGATTGATTTATTTTAATTTATTGAAATTTGGCTAATACTTGTTACATTTTACAGGTCTTATAGGTTTCACGAGATCTACGAATTTTATTGTTTCCATGCATTCCAATTCTTTCTTCTGTTTCATGTCATTAATATTATTACTAACTGTTGTGTTTTTCTAATTAATCATAACTATTCTGAAAGTTATTTACGTGTTGCTTTGAAAATTATTCGCCCATATCGTTCTTATGTATTGCTGTGAAATATGATCACTTGTGCTACTGTCTAATTGATTGATTTATTTTAATTTATTGAAATTTGGCTAATACTTGTTACATTTTACAGGTCTTATAGGTTTCACGAGATCTACGAATTTTATTGTTTCCATGCATTCCAATTCTTTCTTCTGTTTCATGTCATTAATATTATTACTAACTGTTGTGTTTTTCTAATTAATCATAACTATTCTGAAAGTTATTTACGTGTTGCTTTGAAAATTATTCGCCCATATCGTTCTTATGTATTGCTGTGACATATGATCACTTGTGCTACTGTCTAATTGATTGATTTATTTTCATTTATAGAAATTTGACTAATACTCGTTATATTCTATAGCTCCGACAGGTTTTACAGGCTCTACAAGTTCTTCAAGTTCTACAGGATCTGCGGGTTTCATCAATTTCATATTGTGACCAACTAATTCTTTTTCTCCCGCAGAGCCAGCTGGAAACGCCTCAAATAACTAGTTAGAATTGAATGTAGTCATTAAATTCATGTTCCAAACGGAAATCTTTAGTTTTCAGACGGGGGGTGGTGTTGGTTGCCTTCTCGTGGTGCCCCCTGAACAAATGCGCTGATTTCATGATTCAACAGACAATAATTATAGCAGCTTTTAGGCTGAGTCTTGTTATAGTAGCTGATGCAAGTTTGAGAGTAGTAGCTGGCACCGGGAGAATAGCTAGCGCGCTCAGGTGAATTGGCTACAGCGCCGGGAGTTGAGCGTAGCGACTAAACTCGATTCGAGTATAGTAGCTGTACTCGCAACCGCGCTAGCTGTGCTGGCGGCGCGCTAGCTGCGCTGGCCTTGGAGCGGCTACCACTCTCGACTGTATTACTGGCTGCACGAGAGACTTTTCAGTGTAGAAATGTTGCATATTAAATACTTGAGAAATTACGTACACATGGGTCATGCAGTCAGCGCATTAGACTGAACAACCAACTTTCGCGTCTTTCGAGTCTTTTGAGGGTCTTTCGCGTCTTTAAAGGGTTTTTAGAGGGTCTTTCGAGGGTCTTCCCGAGGGTCTTTCGCGTCTTTGTTCTTCTATCGAGGATGAACCTTCACGGTCCGCCTCGAGACTTTCCCGTCTATCGGGGTTCTTTCGCGTCTTCCGAGGGTCTTTCGCGTTTTTCGAGTCCTTCGAGGTTCCTATGAGGTTCCTCGAGTTCTCCTTTTTTCAACGGTCCCTGTGGGTCCTAGAGTTTTTCTCTTCTTTCGGGGTTCCTTCGCGTCGTTCGAGGGTCTTTCGCGTCGTTCGCGTCTTTCGAGGGTCTTTCGTGTCGTTCGCGTCGTTCGCGTCGTTGGCGTCAATCGTGTCTCTGACGTCTTTTTTGCGCCGTTCATCTTAACTTAATTTGAATTAGTCTAGCTAGAAGTAAGCGCATGTAACAGCATGTAAGTATGCATGTAAGTATGCATGTAAGTATGCATGTAACTTTCGGATTTATCAGGGTCTACA
Source organism: Tenthredo notha (assembly GCA_914767705.2). Taxonomy (NCBI): domain Eukaryota; kingdom Metazoa; phylum Arthropoda; class Insecta; order Hymenoptera; family Tenthredinidae; genus Tenthredo; species Tenthredo notha. The sequence goes on along the minus strand of OU611914.1, from coordinate 39,750 downwards.
GATTCTATAAGATTCACATATTTCATCCATAATTCACTTCTTTCATGTCCTAAATGTTCCATGCATCAATATGTACGTACTCCATTTATTACTGTATGTTAAAATTACACACACATGATTTAATTATACCTTTTACGTTTCACAGGTCTTATATCTGCCACGAGATCTACGAATTTTATTGTTTCCATGCATTCCAATTCTTTCTTCTTTTTCATGTCATTAATATTATCACTAACTGTTGTGTTTTTCTAATTAATAATAACTATTCTGAAAGTTATTTACATGTTGCTTTGAAAATTATTCGCCCATATTGTTCTTATGTATTGCTGTGAAATGTGATTACTTGTGCTACTGTCTAATTGATTGATTTATTTTCATTTATTGAAATTTGACTAATACTCGTTACATTCTCGTAGAATATTAACATGGTGCTTTGAAAATTATTTCACTGTATCTTTCTTATGTATTGCTGTGTAAAATGATCGTTTATGTTACTTCCCAATTCATTTATTGATTGAAATTTGAATAACACTCGTTATATTCGATAGCTCCGACAGGTTTTACAGGCTCTACAAGTTCTTCAAGTCCTACAGGATCTGCGGGTTTCATCAATTTAATATCGTGACCAACTAATTCTTTTTATTCTGAAAAGCCAGTTGGAAACGCCTCAAATAACTAGTTAGAATTGAATGTATTCATTAAATTTATGTTCCAAACCGAAGTCTTTAGTTTTCAGACGGGGGGTGGTGTTGGTTGCCTTCTCGTGGTGCTCCCTGAACAAATGCGCTGATTTCATGATTCAACAGATAATATCAATGATCCGAAGACACTTGCCTGTGCGAATGACCTAAAATGTTGCATGTTGAATAGTCGAATAATTATTTAGGTATACATGAGTCATGCTAATCAGCGCATTTGACTAAACAATCAACTTTTCAGTCAATAAAAAAGTTATTTCACCATTCAAGTGACGGAATTACATTGTTCAATCGTAATTCTTGACAAAAACCATGATATGTATAGTTGAATATTTATTTATTATACCACAGCGTGGGAAAACCTGATCTATTCTTTATTATCGTTTGGAAACTATCTTTTCACTTGAAAATTGAGTACCCGAATGATGTATTTTTGTTCCCTGAGCATCGAAAATAGAGTCTACGCGACAAGTTTTAATACTCTAGCAATAATAATAATAATCATTATTATAGGGCATAATTAAAGGACGTGAGCGATGATTAACTTTGAATTCGAGTAATATAGATGTTCACTTCCAATTACTGTATACTGCATAACTCATTATGTTTATTTGAATAAAATGATTTGCATACACTTTTCTTAAGTGAGAAGATATTGCAACGTGTTCCTACGATTTAACATTAATAATGAATACTTCTAGAATAATTATAGCACCATATCCGTTTATAATTAATCTAATGTACTACAGAAAATGATATAAGTGTGTTAGATACGTAAATATATCTATGCATATATCTATATGATGATCATAAAAAGCACTGATTATAGTTAAGTCATTATTAGTTTCCCAAAAGCTCTTGAAAAGCGGACTAGATATAAATATAGATATCAAATAAATTTTTCATTCCTAAGTTATATAAGGTGTGTTATTGTATACAAAGCATATTATACATCAGATGTAAAACGTGTGTTTAGTAATGATGATTATAAATTGGAATGATGATGAAATATTAGGATTAGCACAGCTCTTCATAATATACTCTTATCGGAATTTTAAAGGGCTGCCCTCTAGTAGTGTGGAGATATTTCTAGCGGTCGCGTAGGGCGTTCTGACCTAGAAACTTCCTAGTGTGGTCCTCGACGTGATGGACCCAGATTATTTTGCAATAAAATAAACTTTCAAACTACTTTTCTGTTGCTTAGTATTATTGATAGACTAACAAATTGCTGAAATATCGTCAAACGTCTGGAGGGGTAGGTGACGCGCCTTATTATTATTATACACAACCCCCGGATCATATTATTATTATAATACTTTTTTTCTTTTCTCTCAGTTATATAATACTCTTTCTAGTACCATAATTTCTCACCCGAATGCGCCACCAGCGTAAACTCACTTTCGCTTTCACTTTTACTTTTCATTTTCAGTGGCCTTCGTGACGTCATCGAGTGAACATGTGTCGCGGCGCTACGCTGCTCATTTTTTTTTTTTTTCCCTTTGGCTTATCTCCTACGCTGCTCATGCAATGAGATCAAGAAACCTAAAGTCCCATATACATAGTATGTTGCCACATTCGCTACCTAAGGGTCCGATATACACAGGATATCGTACTTTCCGGAACTTAAAAATCGATCTTTGTTCAAAAACTCTCGATTAGATACTAGAGGCTATTCAAGCTAAAAATGAGCTCTAATTATCCACTTAAAATTGCATCCAACCCAGCGCATAAAGTTGGCTAGTATTCCAATCGAGTGTATAATTCAAAATAATAGAATTCAACAATTTGTTTTCAGCTTCTGTAATTTAATTGGTTTCTCAAAATTGACTAAACATTCAATTGACTCATGTATCTTGCGCGTAAGACGGTATGTTATTGTTTTTTTCTTCCCTTTTTTTCTTTGTTCTTGATTGAGTCACGCGTCACACGTCTTCGATGGCTGGCTCGTGTTGTTTACGGATCTCAGCAAGCCTAATTTTTCGCCCCCCCCACCACCCGTGTTTACCTCGTTGCCGGCACTACGACTGACGTCAGTCTTCTCTCGGACCAGGCGCTGAGCGGACGTACCGCCGGTCGCAAGCTCGACGTATTTACGCTCACCTTTTCGTACATTCGTTAATAATATCAAACCGTTCGAACCCCAAGAGTTTATTGAGTACATAGGCCATTAGGCCTGATAACTAAGTGGAAAAAAAAAAAAAAAATATCAAACCGTAACTGCACTCGAGTTATGCCGTGTTTCCACCGAAAACCCAATAGTTTTAACTTGGTGCGGTCATTTTTTTAGTACACGGATGCAAATATGACGTATTTAGAACGATGGGCCACGTGCTCCAGCTATAGCTGCCACGCTGCATTGACAGTTTGACTACAACTACGGACTCTTCGTACAGGCTGTTCTAGGGCACGTTCGAGGTATGGTATAGTTTTTTTTGGATTTATTCTTTTCATCATACTTTCCACAGATAACTAACGATCAGTCATTCATCTCGTATAACTATGAACTACTCCTATTCGATCTTAATGTCGATATAATTGGACTACTGATTCGTTCGTAGGCACATACGTATTTCGAGAAGGGACGCTGATATACTTCGCGATGTATGTACTACGATCTGTGAGATACATGCCATCGCTACATCACATATTTTCTCACCGGTCAACTTTCGCGGATAAGATGCTACTCCACCTTATTAATATCAGGTAACGTGTCTTCTCCCCATTTCAATTCACAAACGATTTATCAATTTATGAAGTCCGTATATATGTAACCGGAACTTGAATCCAGATTCAGATGAAGATGAAGAATACAAATACAAATGATATTGGAAGATCAATATGATGTATAACATTAAAACTCGAGAATTCATCGAGTATCCCTTTAATAGTAATAATATCGAGTCCACTCAGATTTTGACACGAAAAAAAAATCAACAGTCAGTAGTGTCGATAAAGCAATGCAAAGCCTACAAACAACGCTATATAAAATGACACGCCACGAACTAAAATAATATGAAACGAAATAACACAAACATAAACATGAACCAAAGAAAGAATAAAGTCGAAATGAAATCAGACTCAAGTGAATGAAACAAAAAAGATTGAAAAACGTGTCGCATGGACAACAGTAGCTCTGTTAAAGCGGTTTAAAGGAGTATGAGACCCGAATACATTTGTAATACAAATATTATCACTCATGATCGATACGATATTATATTAATTGTATTCTATGGTCTTTGTTCCTCTGCAAACTAGCTTTGTATAAAAATATGAAATTGGTCCACAGGATGATATCGGGCGAGCCGGGGAATGGATTTTTTTACACACAGCGTCGAACGCCCGGAAAGACTCTGAAGATTCTTCCAGAGGAAGGACCCAACATTTTCTTCAAGATGCCGCACCACAAGGACAGCGTGGGAATGTCGCCGGCTGCTTCAGCGAACTAGTTTAATTAGAGTATATGGTATATACTATATAGTATATGGTATACTATATAGTATGTACGATACAGTATATGATGCGTATCTATAATGTGAATACCATATAGTATATTTTTTATAGCGTATAGTTTATAGTTTATATAATTTTGTGCTCTCCGCACTGTCATGAATTTAATGTTATTGTACTTGACATAACATGTTATGTAAAGTATAATAAGATACGCAGAGTAATATCTAGATGATGTTTACAATAGGCATAAATTCACATTATAGATACACATTAGACTCTGTGATTATGTAGTATAAGATTGTATGATGAATGTAATTAGCTTATAAAATAAAACTCCCGAAACGATAATTAAATTATTATGTTTTGCGTATGATACCTTCTGTACATACGGCGGTCTTGCCTCCCTGGAGGGGCGGCAGGAGGGGGTGGGGGTTTTTTTTTATCCCCCATCCCCTCCGCGCCCCTCTAGGGAGGCAAGACCGTTTTTTTTTGATCGCGGACGCGGCTTATGACTTTAGCTTTAATTATTATTATTATTACGTAGTCGTAGCTCGTATTTGTAAGTATTTTGGATCTGTATTGATCCCGTCGGAAGGGGAGGAAGGGGGAGGGTGGGTGGCCCCCCCCCTTCCTCTTCTATCGCTCACATTGTTATTTCATGCGATATCATTAGGTTTATAACTCGTAAGCTGTATTATTATTCCTGGAGGAAGGGGGAGGAAGTGGGAGGGTGGGTGGCCTCCTCCTTCCTCTTTTATTCCTGCCATCGTTAGTTGAACCGTTATTATTGCGTTTATGAGTAGAAATGAATATTATTAATCTGTATTATCGATCTGTGCATCTTGTAGCTGATTAATGAACATTTGATGGTTTATGTTGTGTGTTACGTGTACGTGTACGTTACGTGAGTGCTACGCGTAATATATTACACGTATGACGATCGCATGTACAATTGTTTGAATTGAATAATCATGTTTATCCAATAAAAATGTATCATTATGAAAAATTGGCTCATAATCTTCAATTACTATCCTTCGAGATTCTAAATAATATTAATACTAAATAATGATATTTATTCAACAGTACGCAATGTTTCATTACTTTAGTACGTTCCCACGATTAGAAATCAAATTTTGGCAGCAAAGTATGAAAACAGCTGTCGTTATATCGCTATTATCTATATTTTCTACAGTGAGGAATCAATTTTTTCCAGATGAGCCGATGTCGAAGGGGATTGAGATGCGGATTCGAAAGAATCACACAACACGATACCATACGAAGAAAGCATGCGAGGCAACTGTTGGCACAGAGGATAATCGAGTTGTACGACGGAAAGAATTGGATCCAGGCATTCCGGACTCAACCGTGAGAGACTCTTCCACTGCGGATAGACGGATCATAAACTGGCGCGACTATGACTTGTTTAAAAGTCTAATTTCGATCCAAGGACCACGGAAATAGCGCTGTTTATTCAAGACTATGCCCGTTGCTCGACTAGAATCTATTCGGTAAGCGATTGGTATTTTAATTCGGCCAGTGGTTCATCTCTGACGATATTAGTGAAGTCTATCATAAATCCTCGCGTTTTTATTGCGATATGGAAGTTCTTTTCAATGTTTTTCAGAGTTCAAACAGTATTGAGATCTTGACCAGTCATTTAGAATTGATTTCCGAAGTACCAACGCTATTTTCAAGCTATATATCATTTCTTTTCAGTCCGCAAAAGATGTAACAGCTTCCAGCACGAGTTTCAATATTATTCCTGTGCACAACCACTCGAAGAAGTCTAACGATTCAGGAATCAGAAAGAAATATCGACACAGTGTACCGTAAGCTACGTCGTAGAATTGAATTTTAACTTTTGACCCAGGGGTATCAATTCGCAAACTATTTCTAAAGGACATACCGCTGATAATTATTCAACAGTACGCAATGTTTCATTACTATACTACTTTCCCACGATGAGAAATCGAATTCTGGGAGAAAAGTACGAAAACAGCTGTTGTTATATCGCTATGATCTATATTTTCTACAGTGAGAAATCAATTTTTTTCAGATGAGCCGATGTGGAAGGGGATTGAAATGCGGATTCAAAGAAATAACACAACAAGATACCATACGAAGAAAGCATGCGAGGCAACTGTTGGCGCAGAGCATACTCGATTTGTACGACGGAAAGAATTGGATCCAGGCATTCCGGACTCAACCGTGAGAGACTCTTCCACTGCGGATAGACGGATCATAAACTGGCGCAACTATGACTTGTTTAAAAGTCTAATTTCCATCCAAGGACCACGGAAATAGAGCTGTTTATTCACGACTATGCCCGTTGCTCGACTAGAATCTATTCGGTAAGCGATTGGTATTTTAATTCGGCCAGTGGTTCATCTCTGACGATATTAGTGAAGTCTGTCATCAATCCTTGCGTCTTTATTGCAATATAGAAGTTCTTATCAATGCTTTTCAGAGTTCAAACAGTATTGAGATCTTTACCAGCCATTTAGAATTGATTTTCGAAGTAGCAACGCTCTATTCAAGCTATATATCATTTTTATCCAGTCCGCCAGAAGTTGTAACAGCTTCCAGCACGATCTATGATATTATTACTTTGCATAGCTACATTTACATTTTCTTTGGTACTTTTCGTTCGTAACAGTTCGAAAACGTTAAAATACAATTTATTTGGAAAAAAAGCTATAGTATGGCGCCATCTATCGGATCAGCGATGAACTAAACTGCCACATTTCCCCTGGATCCGGAGAAATTTCCCCTAGATCCCAGGGAATTTCCCCTGGATCCGGGAATATTTCCCCTAGATCCCAGGGAATTTCCCCTGGATCCTAGGTATTTCCATAGACTACGGAGATACGAGATGGGCGCTGTTTATTAAATATTAGGTCCGTTGCTCAACTAGAATCTATCCAATGAGCGATCGGTATTTATTATGGCCAGCAGTCGATTTATGACGATATAAGTGACGTCTGTCATGAATTCTCGCGTTTCTATTGCAATATAGAAGTTCTTTGGAAGGTTTTTCGGAGTTCAAACAGTATTGAGATCTTTACCGGTCATTTAGAATTGATTTTCGGAGTACCAACGCTTTTTTCAAGTTATATATAATTTCTTTCCAGTTCGCCAAAAGATGTATCAGCTTACAGCATGATTTTTGATATTATTCCTGTGCCTAACCACTCGAAGAAGTCTGGCGATTCACGAATGAGAAAGAAATACCGACTCAGTGTACCGTAAGCTAGGTTGGAGAATTGAATCTTAACTTTCGACCCAGGGGTATAAATTCGCACACTATTTCAAAGGATATACCGCTGATAATTATTCAACAGTACGCAATGTTCCATGACTTCAGTACTCTTCTACGCTTGAAAACCGAATTTTAAAAAAATCATGGAAACAGCTGTTGTTATATCCCTATTATCTATATTTTCTACAGTAAGCAATCAATTTTTTTCAGATGAATTGATGTCAAAGGGGATTAAGATGCGGATTCAAAGGAATCACACAACAAGATACCACACGAAGAAAGCATGCGAGGCAACTGTTTGCGCAGAGGATACTCGAGTTGTAGAATGGAAAGAATTGGATCCAGATATTCCGGACTCAAACGTAAGAGACTTTTCCACTGCGGATAGACGGATCATGAACTGGCGCAACCATGACTTGTTTAAAAGTCTAATTTCCATCCATGGACCACGGAAATAGTGCTGTTTATTCAAGATTATGCCCATTGCTCGACTAGAATCTATTCGATAAGCGATTGTTATTTCAATTCGGCCAGCAGTTCATCTCTGACGATATTAGTGAATTCTGTCATAAATCCTCGCGTTTTCATTGCGATATGGAAGTTCTTTTCAATGTTTTTCAGAGTTCAAACAGTATTGAGATCTTTACCAGTCATTTAGAATTGATTTCCGAAGTACCAACGCTCTTTTCAAGCTATATATCATTTCTTTTGAGTCCGCAAAAGATGTAACAGCTTCCAGCACGAGTTTCGATATTATTCCTGTGGACGACCACTCGAAGAAGTCTAACGATTCAGGAATCAGAAAGAAATATCGACACAGTGTACCGTAAGCTGCGTCGTAGAATTGAATCTTAACTTTCGACCCAGGGGTATAAATTCGCACACTATTTCAAAGGATATACCGCTGATAATTATTCAACAGTACGCAATGTTCCATCACTGTAGTACTTTCCCACGCTTGAAAACCGAATTTTCAAAGCAAAGCATGAAAACAGCTGTCGTTATATCGCTATGATCTATATTTTCTACAGTAAGTAATCAATTTTTTCCAGATGAGCCGATGTCAAAGCGGATTGAGATGCGGATTCAAAGAAATCACACAACAAGATACCATACGAAGAAAGCATGCGAGGCAACTGTTGGCGCAGAGCATACTCGATTTGTACGACGGAAAGAATTGGATCCAGGCATTCCGGACTCAACCGTGAGAGATTCTTCCACTGCGGATAGACGGATCATAAATTGGCGCAACTATGACTTGTTTAAAAGTCTAATTTTCATCCAAGGACCACGGAAATAGCGCTGTTTATTCAAGACTATGTCAGTTGCTCGACTAGAATCTATTCGGTAAGCGATTGGTATTTTAAGTGGGCCAGTGGTTCATCTCTGACGATATTAGTGAAGTCTGTCATCAATCCTTGCGTCTTTATTGCAATATAGAAGTTCTTTTCAATGTTTTTCAGAGTTCAAACAGTATTGAGATCTTTACCAGCCATTTAGAATTGATTTTCGAAGTAGCAACGCTCTATTCAAGCTATATATCATTTTTATTCAGTTCGCCAGAAGTTGTAACAGCTTCCAGCACGATCTATGAATTTATCACTTTGCATAGCTACATTTACATTTTCTTTGGTACTTTTCGTTCGTAACAGTTCGCAAACGTTAAAATGCAATTTATTTGGAAAAAAACTATAGTATGGCGCCATCTATCGGATCAGCGATGAACTAAACTGCCACATTTCCCCTGGATCCAAGGCATTTCCCCTGGATCCGGAGAAATTTCCCCTGGATCCCAGGGAATTTCCCCTGGATCCGGGAAGATTTCCCCTAGATCCCAGGGAATTTCCCCTGGATCCTAGGTATTTCCATAGACTACGGAGATACGAGATGGGCGCTGTTTATGTAATATTAGGTCCGTTGCTCAACTAGAATCTATCCAATGAGCGATCGGTATTTATTATGGCCAGCAGTCGATCTATGACGATATAAGTGACGTCTGTCATGAATTCTCGCGTTTCTATTGCAATATAGAAGTTCTTTTGAAGGTTTTCCGGAGTTCAAACAGTATTGAGATCCTTACCAGTCATTTAGAATTGATTTTAGGAGTACCAACGCTTTTTTCAAGTTATATATAATTTCTTTTCAGTCCGCCAAAAGATCTATCAGCTTCCAGCACGATTTTTGATATTATTCCTGTGCCAAACTACTCGAAGAAGTCTAACGATTCAGGAAGGAGGAAGAAATATCGACACAGTGTACCGTAAGCTACGTCGTAGAATTGAATTTTATCTTTTGACCCAGGGGTATCAATTCGTACACTATTTCAAAGGACAAACCGCTGATGATTATTCAACAGTACGCAATGTTTCATTACTATAGTACTTTCCCACGATGAGAAATCGAATTCTGGGAGAAAAGTATGAAAACAGCTGTCGTTATATCGCTACGATCTAAATTTACTACAGTGAGGAATCAATTTTTTCCAGATGAGCCGATCTCAAAGGGATTAAGATGCGGATTCAAAGGAATCACACAACAAGATACCATACGAAGAAAGCATGCGAGGCAACTGTTGGCGCAGAGGATACTCGATTCGTACGACGGAAAGAATTGGATCCAGGCATTCCGGACTCAACCGTGAGAGACTCTTTCACTGCGGATAGACGGATCCTAAATTGTCGCAACTATGACTTGTTTAAAAGTCTAATTTCCATCCATGCACAACGAAAATAGCGCTGTTTATTGAAGACTATGTCCGTTGCTCCACTAGCGTCTATTCAATAAACGATTGGTATTTTAATTCGGCCCGCAGTTCGTCTCTGACGATATTAGTGAAGTCTGTCATAATCCTCGCGTTTTTATTGCAATATAGAAGTTCTTTTCAATGTTTTTTGAGAGTTTGAACAGTATAGAGATCTTTACCAGTCATTTGGAATCGATTTTCGAAGTACCAAAGCTCTTTTAAGTTTAAATATAATCTCTTTTTAGTCCGCCAAAAGATGTAACAGCTTACAGCATGATTTTTCTTATTATTCCTGTGCCTAACCACTCGAAGAAGTCTGGCAATTCACGAATGAGAAAGAAATACCGACTTAGTGTACCGTAAGCTAGGTTGGAGAATTGAATTTTAGCTTTTGTTCCACGGGTATCAATTCGCAAACTATTTCTGAAGGATACACCGCTAATGATTATTCAACAGTACGCAATGTTCCATCACTGTAGTACTTTCCCACGCTTGAAAACCGAATTTTCAAAGCAAAGCATGAAAACAGCTGTCGTTATATCGCTATAATCTATATTTTCTACAGTGAGGAATCAATTTCTTCCAGATGAGCCGATGGCAAAGGGAATTGAGATGCGCATTCGAAGGAACCATACAACAAGATACGCTACGAAGAAAGCATGCGAGGCAACTGTTGGCGCAGAGGATACTCGAGTTGTACGACAGAGATAATTGGATCCAGGTATTCCGGACTCAACCGTGAGAGACTTTCTCACTGCGGATAGACGGGTTATACCTTGGCGCAACTATGACGTGTTCAAAAGTCTATTTGACATTCACGGACCACGAAAATAGTGCTATTTATTCAAGACTATGTCCGTTGCTCGACTAGAATCTATTCTATAAGGGATTGGTATTTTAATTTGGCCCGCAGTTCATCTCTGACGATATAAGTGAGGTCTGTCATAATCCTCGCGTTTTTATTGCAATATAGAAGTTCTTTTCAATGTTTTTTGAGAGTTTGAACAGTATAGAGATCTTTACCAGTTATTTGGAATTGATTTTCGAAGTACCAAAGCTCTTTTAAGTTTAAATATAATCTCTTTTTAGTCCGCCAAAAGATGTAACAGCTTACAGCATGATTTTTCTTATTATTCCTGTGCCTAACCACTCGAAGAAGTCTGGCAATTCACGAATGAGAAAGAAATACCGACTGAGTGTACCATAAGCTAGGTTGGAGAATTGAATTTTAGCTTTTGTTCCAAGGGTATCAATTCGCAAACTATTTCTGAAGGATAGACCGCTGATAATTATTCAACAGTACGCAATGTTTCATTACTATATGTTGTTAATCAATTTCAAATATTAGGTACATAAGTAACTAGTTCCGTTACGCTCTATTTGCGGCGTTACTTGTCTACCCCACTCTTCCTCCTACAATTTATACTTAGTTACACACCCGCTCTCAACAAGGTTGTATGTGAGAAAAAGGAAGCATTAAATATATATATATATATACTCGTTCATAGAAGAAGCACTATTCATTTAATCATTGCCAGATCCCAAGTAGCCTCCCAATATTACAACACTATAGTACTTTCCCACGATGAGAAATCGAATTCTGGGAGAAAAGTATGAAAACAGCTGTTGTTATATCGCTATGATCTATATTTTCTACAGTGAGGAATCAATTTTTTCCAGATGAGCCGATCTCGAAGGGATTGAGATGCGGATTCAAAGGAATCACACAACAAGATACCATACGAAGAAAGCATGCGAGGCAACTGTTGGCGCAGAGGATACTCGAGTTGTACGACGGAGAGAATTGGATCCAGGCATTCCGGACTCAACCGTGAGAGACTTTTTGACTGCGGATAGACGGGTTATACCTTGGCGCAACTATGACGTGTTCAAAAGTCTATTTTCCATTCACGGACCACGAAAATAGTGCTATTTATTCAAGACTATGTCCGTTGCTCGACTAGAATCTATTCTATAAGCGATTGGTAATTTAATTCGGCCCGCAGTTCATCTCTGACGATATTAGTGAAGTCTGTCATAATCCTCGCGTCTTTATTGCGATATAGAAGTTCTTTTCAATGTTTTTTGAGAGTTCAAACAGTATTGAGATCTTTACCAGTGATTTGGAATCGATTTTCGAAGTACCACTGCTCTTTTCAAGTTATATATCATTTCTTTTCAGTCCGCCAAGAGTCGTAACAGCTTCTAGCACGATTCTTGATATTATTTCCGTGTCTAACTGCTCGAAAGAGTCGAACGATTCACGAATGAGAAAGAAACACCAACTCAGCGCACCGTCAGCTATGTCGTAGAACTGAATTTCAACTTTTGACCCAAGGGTATCAATTCGCAAACTCTTTCTGAAGGATATACCGCTATTGATTATCCAACAGTACGCAATGTTCTATCACTGTAATACTTTCCCACGCTTGAAAACCGAATTTTCAAAGCGAAGCATGAAAACAGCTGTCGTTATACCGCTATCATCTATATTTTCTACAGTGAGGAATCAATTTTTTCCAGATGAGCCGATGGCAAAAGGAATTGAGATGCGCATTCGAAGGAATCACACAACGAGATACGATACGAAGAAAGCATGCGAGGAAACTGTTGGCACCGAGGAAACTCGAGTTGTAGGGCAGAAAGAAATGGATCCAGACATTCCGGACTCAAACGTCAGAATCTTTTTCATAGCAAATAGAGAGAGCATAAGTTGGCGCAACTTTGACTTGTTTAAAACTCCAATTTACATCCATCGACTTTGAAAATAGCGCTATTCATTCAAGACTATGTCAGTTGCTCGACCAGAAGCTATCCAATAAGCGATTATCATTTAATTCCGCTAGCAGTCGATCTCCAACGATATTATTGAATGCTATCACGAACCCTCGCATCTTTATTGCATTACTGAAGTTCTTTTCAATGTTTTTCGGAGTTCACATTGTTCTGGGCTGCTCAATGGACATTTAACGTTGATTGTTGAAGTACTCACGTTGTTTTCAAGTTATATGAATATTCTTCTTGGTCTACACGGAGTTGTAACAGCTCCGAACACGAATTTCGATATTATATTTTTGAATCATAGTTCCGATGTAAGAAAAGATTATAAATTTGCAAACTGTTTCTAAATAATATACCGACAATAGTTATTCAACAGTACGCAATGTTTAATTGCTTTAGTACTTTTTCACGTTCGGGAAACGGATTTTTCGAAGAAGGAATGAAAGCAGCTTTCGTTACGTATGTCACTGTATGTTTATCTAGCTATCTCTTTCACTAAGAGTTTGTCAATAGTTTTATCAATTCTTTTTATTCATAAGCATGGAGATATGAATGTGTACATCTTGTAGACGACGAACGGACGTTTGATGGTTTTTGTCGTCTGTTTCAGGTGGAATAAGTCGTCATAGACCCACCTACCGAAGGTCTGTTCGATTTTCATGTTTGCAAAGCCTCAATTTTTGTCAACACACCTTGAGGCCATACGATAGACGTGCAACGGTTCTGCTCATCGATTTCTAGGAGACTGACTCGTGATGGATTCTTTCATCGATAGTTTCATCAGCCTCAGCTGTCAGCACGCGTCAAGATTGGCGGAGAGTGTATATTGCGATTTCAGGCATCGAAAAGACCAGCGCAATACGTAAAACGAAGAATGCCGAACGCCTGCACGTAGGCAACGGTGCTTCAGCGTTCACAGGCATGCGACGAGTGTTGCTGAACGCCAGGCGCTCGTTTTTTCTATCGCTCTTTTTTTCTCTTACGTCCGTTCGAAATCGATTTCGAGATGGACGTTTGTTTCTCGGGTCCTATCTCGCCATCTATGAGTCCTAGAGGTATGAATTTGATATCAAACGACAGAGCGTTTCACGGGCTTCAAGAATAGGCCGCACATCGATAGTCTATGTCGATCGGAGCTCGAGTTATCAAAGATCGAAGTCTCTTACGTCCGTTCGAGGTCGATTTCGGGGTGGACGTCCGTTCCTCGGGTCCTATCTCGCCATCTATGAGTCCTAGAGGTATGAATTTGATATCAAACGACAGAGCGTCTCACGCGCTTCAAGAATAGGCCGCACATCGATAGTCTACGTCGATCGGAGCTCGAGTTATCGAAGATCGAAGTCTCTGACGTCCGTTCGAGTTCGATTTCGAGGTGGACGGACGTTCCCCGGGTCCTATCTCGCCATCTATGAGTCCTAGAGGTATGAATTTGATATCAAACAACAGAGCGTCTCACGCGCTTCAAGAATAGGCCGCACATCGATAGTCTACGTCGATCGGAGCTCGAGTTATCGAAGATCGAAGTCTCTGACGTCCGTTCGAGTTCGATTTCGAGGTGGACGGACGTTCCCCGGGTCCTATCTCGCCATCTATGAGTCCTAGAGGTATGAATTTGATATCAAACGACAGAGCGTCTCACGCGCTTCAAGAATAGGCCGCACATCGATAGTCTACGTCGATCGGAGCTCGAGTTATCGAAGATCGAAGTCTCTGACGTCCGTTCGAGTTCGATTTCGAGGTGGACGGACGTTCCCCGGGTCCTATCTCGCCATCTATGAGTCCTAGAGGTATGAATTTGATATCAAACGACAGAGCGTCTCACGCGCTTCAAGAATAGGCCGCACATCGATAGTCTACGTCGATCGGAGCTCGAGTTATCGAAGATCGAAGTCTCTGACGTCCGTTCGAGTTCGATTTCGAGGTGGACGGACGTTCCCCGGGTCCTATCTCGCCATCTATGAGTCCTAGAGGTATGAATTTGATATCAAACGACAGAGCGTCTCACGCGCTTCAAGAATAGGCCGCACATCGATAGTCTACGTCGATCGGAGCTCGAGTTATCGAAGATCGAAGTCTCTTACGTCCGTTCGAGTTCGATTTCGAGGTGGACGGACGTTCCCCGGGTCCTATCTCGCCATCTATGAGTCCCAGAGGTATGAATTTGATATCAAACGACAGAGCGTCTCACGCGCTTCAAGAATAGGCCGCACATCGATAGTCTACGTCGATCGGAGCTCGAGTTATCGAAGATCGAAGTCTCTTACGTCCGTTCGAGGTCGATTTCGAGGTGGACGTCCGTTCCCCGGGTCCTATCTCGCCATCTATGAGTCCTAGAGGTATGAATTTGATATCAAACGACAGAGCGTCTCACGCGCTTCAAGAATAGGCCGCACATCGATAGTCTACGTCGATCGGAGCTCGAGTTATCGAAGATCGAAGTCTCTGACGTCCGTTCGAGGTCGATTTCGAGGTGGACGTCCGTTCCCCGGGTCCTATCTCGCCATCTATGAGTCCTAGAGGTATGAATTTGATATCAAACGACAGAGCGTCTCACGCGCTTCAAGAATAGGCCGCACATCGATAGTCTACGTCGATCGGAGCTCGAGTTATCGAAGATCGAAGTCTCTGACGTCCGTTCGAGTTCGATTTCGAGGTGGACGGACGTTCCCCGGGTCCCATCTCGCCATCTATGAGTCCTAGAGGTATGAATTTGATATCAAACGACAGAGCGTCTCACGCGCTTCAAGAATAGGCCGCACATCGATAGTCTACGTCGATCGGAGCTCGAGTTATCGAAGATCGAAGTCTCTTACGTCCGTTCGAGGTCGATTTCGAGGTGGACGTCCGTTCCCCGGGTCCTATCTCGCCATCTATGAGTCCTAGAGGTATGAATTTGATATCAAACGACAGAGCGTCTCACGCGCTTCAAGAATAGGCCGCACATCGATAGTCTACGTCGATCGGAGCTCGAGTTATTGAAGATCGAAGTCTCTGACGTCCGTTCGAGGTCGATTTCGAGGTGGACGGACGTTCCCCGGGTCCTATCTCGCCATCTATGAGTCCTAGAGGTATGAATTTGATATCAAACGACAGAGCGTCTCACGCGCTTCAAGAATAGGCCGCACATCGATAGTCTACGTCGATCGGAGCTCGAGTTATCGAAGATCGAAGTCTCTGACGTCCGTTCGAGTTCGATTTCGAGGTGGACGGACGTTCCCCGGGTCCTATCTCGCCATCTATGAGTCCCAGAGGTATGAATTTGATATCAAACGACAGAGCGTCTCACGCGCTTCAAGAATAGGCCGCACATCGATAGTCTACGTCGATCGGAGCTCGAGTTATCGAAGATCGAAGTCTTTTACGTCCGTTCGAGGTCGATTTCGAGGTGGACGTCCGTTCCCCGGGTCCTATCTCGCCATCTATGAGTCCTAGAGGTATGAATTTGATATCAAACGACAGAGCGTCTCACGCGCTTCAAGAATAGGCCGCACATCGATAGTCTACGTCGATCGGAGCTCGAGTTATCGAAGATCAAAGTCTCTTACGTCCGTTCGAGGTCGATTTCGAGGTGGACGTCCGTTCCCCGGGTCCTATCTCGCCATCTATGAGTTCTAGAGGTATGAATTTGATATCAAACGACAGAGCGTCTCACGCGCTTCAAGAATAGGCAGCACATCGATAGTCTACGTCGATCGGAGCTCGAGTTATCGAAGATCGAAGTCTCTGACGTCCGTTCGAGGTCGATTTCGAGGTGGACGGACGTTACTCGGGTCCTATCTCGCCATGTATGAGTCTAGAGGTATGAATTTGATATCAAACGACACAGCGGCTCGCGCCGTACAAGAAACATCTCCGTCGGTAACTTTCTCCGTCGGTAACTCATTTGGATGGTAACTCCTCCGTCGGTCACTTCTTGAATGGTACCTTCCTCAGATGGTAATTCACTCCGACGGTAACCCCTACAATGGTAACCCCTCGGATGGTAACTTACTCCGATGGTAACTCGCTCGTATGGTAACTCATTCATATGGTAACTCGCTCGTATGGTAACTCGCTCGGATGGTAACTCACTCGAATGGTAACCTCTCGGATGGTAACCTCTCGGATGGTAACCGCCCAGATGGTAACTTACTCGGATGGTAACTCCCTCCGATGGTAACTCCGTCCGATGTTAACTCGCTCCGATGGTAACCGCTCGGATAGTAACCGCTCGGATGGTAACCCCTCGTACGGTAACTTACTCGGATGGTAACTTACTCGGATGGTAACTTACTCGGATGGTAACTCCCTCAGATGGTAATTCATTCCGATGGTAACCCCCTCGGATGGTAACTCACTCGTATGGTAACTCGCTCGAATGGTAACTTACTCGGATGTAAACTCGCTCGGATGATAACTCGCTCGAATGGTAACTCGCTCGAATGGTAACTCGCTCGTATGGTAACCCCCTCGTATGGTAACCCCTCCGATGATAACTCACTCCGATGGTAACCCCTCGTATGGTAACCCCCTCGTACGGTAACTCGCTCGGATGGTAACTTGCTCGAATGGTAACTTGCTCGAATGGTAACTCACTCCGATGGTAAATCTCTCCGATGGTGACTTCCTCGGTCGGTAACTCTTCGGATGATAACTCCCTCATATGGTAACTCTCTCGTATAGTAACTCCTTCGGATGGTAACTCCCTCCGATGGTAACTCCCTCCGATGGTAACCCCTCGCATGGTAACTCTCTCGTATGGTAACTCCCTCAGATGGTTACCCCTCGCATGGTAACTCCTCGTATGGTAACTACCTCGGATGATAACTCACTCGTATGGTAACTCCCTCAGATGGTTACCCCTCGCATGGTAACTTCCTCCGATGGTAACCCCTCGCATGGTAACTCCTCGTACGGTAACTCCTCGTACGATAACTCCTCGTATGGTAACTCGCTCGGATGGTAACTCCCCCGGATGGTAACTCCCCGGATGGTAACTCCCCGGATGGTAACTCTCCGGATGGTAACTTGCTCGTATGGTAACTACCCCAAAAGGTAACTCGCTCGGATGGTAACCCGCTCGGATGATAACTCCCCCGGATGGTAACTCCCCCAGATGGTAACTAGCTCGGACGGTAACCCGCTCGTTCGGTAACTCCTCGGATAATAACTTACTCAGCCGGTAATTCCCCCGGTCGATAACTCACTCGGATGGTGATTCGCTCGGGTGGTAACTCCCCCAGGTGGTAACTCCTAGGTCAATATATCCCTCAGATGGTACCTCCTCGGTTGGTAACTCCTCGGATGGGAACTACTCAGTTGGTAACTTTTCGGTCAGTAATCTTCAAGTATTTACATATTGATAACCGAAAAAAAGCTGTTTTCGTAATTCTGAATATAAGAATGTGTCACAACGAGATGACGGACAATACAAAACGGAGGCTAAGACAAAATGGCCGCCCTCCGATTGCTTCCCACCCCAAGCGAAGCGAGCTACCGAGTCGCGGAGCGGCTCGCTAGGGGGGTCCGGGGGGCGCGTAGCGCCCCCCGGGGGTGCGCCCAAAATCACGTCATTTTCCTAATTTTCAAAATCATGTCGGGCGCCAAAAGATGGCGGTGAACCATACAATTCCCAACCCAACCTAACCTAACCTAACCCAACCTAACCCAACCCAACCTGACAATACAAGATGGCGGACAAGACAGAATGGCCGCCCTCCGATCGCTTCCCACCCCAAGCGAAGCGAGCTACCGAGCCGCGAAGCGGCTCGCTAGGGGGGTCCGGGGGGCGCGTAGCGCCCCCCGGGGGCGCGCCCAAAATTACGTCATTTTCCTAATTTTCAAAATCATGTCGGGCGCCAAAAGATGGCGGTGAACCATACAATTCCTAACCCAACCCAACCCAACCCAACCTAACCTAACCCAACCTAACCCAACCCAACCTCACAATACAAGATGGCGGACAAGACAAAATGGCCGCCCTCCGATCGCTTCCCACCCCAAGCGAAGCGAGCTACCGAGCCGCGAAGCGGCTCGCTAGGGGGGTCCGGGGGGCGCGTAGCGCCCCCCGGGGGCGCGCCCAAAATTACGTCATTTTCCTAATTTTCAAAATCATGTCGGGCGCCAAAAGATGGCGGTGAACCATACAATTCCTAACCCAACACAACCCAACCCAACCTAACCTAACCCAACCTAACCTAACCCAACCTAACCCAACCCAACCCGACAATACAAGATGGCGGACAAGACAAAATGGCCGCCCTTCAATCGCTTCCCACCCCAAGCGAAGCGAGCTACCGAGCCGCGAAGCGGCTCGCTAGGGGGGTCCGGGGGGCGCGCCCAAAATTACGTCATTTTCCTAATTTTCAAAATCATGTCGGGCGCCAAAAGATGGCGGTGAACCATACAATTCCTAACCCAACCCAACCCAACCCAACCTAACCTAACCCAACCTAACCCAACCCAACCTCACAATACAAGATGGCGGACAAGACAAAATGGCCGCCCTCCGATCGCTTCCCACCCCAAGCGAAGCGAGCTACCGAGCCGCGAAGCGGCTCGCTAGGGGGGTCCGGGGGGCGCGTAGCGCCCCCCGGGGGCGCGCCCAAAATTACGTCATTTTCCTAATTTTCAAAATCATGTCGGGCGCCAAAAGATGGCGGTGAACCATACAATTCCTAACCCAACACAACCCAACCCAACCTAACCTAACCCAACCTAACCTAACCCAACCTAACCCAACCCAACCCGACAATACAAGATGGCGGACAAGACAAAATGGCCGCCCTTCAATCGCTTCCCACCCCAAGCGAAGCGAGCTACCGAGCCGCGAAGCGGCTCGCTAGGGGGGTCCGGGGGGCGCGCCCAAAATTACGTCATTTTCCTAATTTTCAAAATCATGTCGGGCGCCAAAAGATGGCGGTGAACCATACAATTCCTAACCCAACCTAACCTAACCCAACCCAACCTAACCCAACCCAACCTAACCCAACCCAACCTGACAATACAAGATGGCGGACAAGACAAAATGGCCGCCCTCCGATCGCTTCCCACCCCAAGCGAAGCGAGCTACAGAGCCGCGAAGCGGCTCGCTAGGGGGGTCCGGGGGGCGCGTAGCGCCCCCCGGGGGCGCGCCCAAAATTACGTCATTTTCCTAATTTTCAAAATCATGTCAGGCGCCAAAAGATGGCGGTGAACCATACAATTCCTAACCCAACCCAACCCAACCCAACCTAACCTAACCCAACCTAACCCAACCCAACCTCACAATACAAGATGGCGGACAAGACAAAATGGCCGCCCTTCGATCGCTTCCCACCCCAAGCGAAGCGAGCTACCGAGCCGCGAAGCGGCTCGCTAGGGGGGTCCGGGGGGCGCGTAGCGCCCCCCGGGGGCGCGCCCAAAATTACGTCATTTTCCTAATTTTCAAAATCATGTCGGGCGCCAAAAGATGGCGGTGAACCATACAATTCCTAACCCAACCCAACCCAACCCAACCTAACCTAACCCAACCTAACCCAACCCAACCTCACAATACAAGATGGCGGACAAGACAAAATGGCCGCCCTCCGATCGCTTCCCACCCCAAGCGAAGCGAGCTACCGAGCCGCGAAGCGGCTCGCTAGGGGGGTCCGGGGGGCGCGTAGCGCCCCCCGGGGGCGCGCCCAAAATTACGTCATTTTCCTAATTTTCAAAATCATGTCGGGCGCCAAAAGATGGCGGTGAACCATACAATTCCTAACCCAACCCAACCCAACCCAACCTAACCTAACCCAACCTAACCCAACCCAACCCGACAATACAAGATGGCGGACAAGACAAAATGGCCGCCCTTCAATCGCTTCCCACCCCAAGCGAAGCGAGCTACCGAGCCGCGAAGCGGCTCGCTAGGGGGGTCCGGGGGGCGCGCCCAAAATTACGTCATTTTCCTAATTTTCAAAATCATGTCGGGCGCCAAAAGATGGCGGTGAACCATACAATTCCTAACCCAACCTAACCTAACCCAACCCAACCTAACCCAACCCAACCTAACCCAACCCAACCTGACAATACAAGATGGCGGACAAGACAAAATGGCCGCCCTCCGATCGCTTCCCACCCCAAGCGAAGCGAGCTACCGAGCCGCGAAGCGGCTCGCTAGGGGGGTCCGGGGGGCGCGTAGCGCCCCCCGGGGGCGCGCCCAAAATTACGTCATTTTCCTAATTTTCAAAATCATGTCAGGCGCCAAAAGATGGCGGTGAACCATACAATTCCTAACCCAACCCAACCCAACCCAACCTAACCTAACCCAACCTAACCCAACCCAACCTCACAATACAAGATGGCGGACAAGACAAAATGGCCGCCCTTCGATCGCTTCCCACCCCAAGCGAAGCGAGCTACCGAGCCGCGAAGCGGCTCGCTAGGGGGGTCCGGGGGGCGCGCCCAAAATTACGTCATTTTCCTAATTTTCAAAATCATGTCGGGCGCCAAAAGATGGCGGTGAACCATACAATTCCTAACCCAACCTAACCTAACCCAACCCAACCTAACCCAACCCAACCTGACAATACAAGATGGCGGACAAGACAAAATGGCCGCCCTCCGATCGCTTCCCACCCCAAGCGAAGCGAGCTACCGAGCCGCGAAGCGGCTCGCTAGGGGGGTCCGGGGGGCGCGTAGCGCCCCCCGGGGGCGCGCCCAAAATTACGTCATTTTCCTAATTTTCAAAATCATGTCGGGCGCCAAAAGATGGCGGTGAACCATACAATTCCTAACCCAACCTAACCGAACCCAACCCAACCTAACCCAACCCAACCTGACAATACAAGATGGCGGACAAGACAAAATGGCCGCCCTCCGATCGCTTCCCACCCCAAGTGAAGCGAGCTACCGAGCCGCGAAGCGGCTCGCTAGGGGGGTCCGGGGGGCGCGTAGCGCCCCCCGGGGGCGCGCCCAAAATTACGTCATTTTCCTAATTTTCAAAATCATGTCAGGCGCCAAAAGATGGCGGTGAACCATACAATTCCTAACCCAACCCAACCCAACCCAACCTAACCTAACCCAACCTAACCCAACCCAACCTGACAATACAAGATGGCGGACAAGACAAAATGGCCGCCCTTCGATCGCTTCCCACCCCAAGCGAAGCGAGCTACCGAGCCGCGAAGCGGCTCGCTAGGGGGGTCCGGGGGGCGCGTAGCGCCCCCCGGGGGCGCGCCCAAAATTACGTCATTTTCCTAATTTTCAAAATCATGTCAGGCGCCAAAAGATGGCGGTGAACCATACAATTCCTAACCCAACCCAACCCAACCCAACCTAACCTAACCCAACCTAACCCAACCCAACCTGACAATACAAGATGGCGGACAAGACAAAATGGCCGCCCTTCGATCGCTTCCCACCCCAAGCGAAGCGAGCTACCGAGCCGCGAAGCGGCTCGCTAGGGGGGTCCGGGGGGCGCGTAGCGCCCCCCGGGGGCGCGCCCAAAATTACGTCATTTTCCTAATTTTCAAAATCATGTCGGGCGCCAAAAGATGGCGGTGAACCATACAAATCCTAACCTGACCCAACCTAACCTAACCCAACCTAACCCAACCCAACCTGATTATACAAAATGGCGGACAAGACAAAATGGCCGCCCTCCGATCGCTTCCCACCCCAAGCGAAGCGAGCTGCCGAGCCGCGAAGCGGCTCGCTAGGGGGGTCCGGGGGGCGCGTAGCGCCCCCCGGGGGCGCGCCCAAAATTACGTCATTTTCCTAATTTTCAAAATCATGTCGGGCGCCAAAAGATGGCGGTGAACCATACAAATCCTAACCTGACCCAACCTAACCTAACCCAACCTAACCCAACCCAACCTGATTATACAAAATGGCGGACAAGACAAAATGGCCGCCCTCCGATCGCTTCCCACCCCAAGCGAAGCGAGCTGCCGAGCCGCGAAGCGGCTCGTTAGGGGGGTCTGGGGGGCGCGTAGCGCCCCCCGGGGGCGCGCCCAAAATTACGTCATTTTCCTAATTTTCAAAATCATGTCGGGCGCCAAAAGATGGCGGTGAACCATACAATTCCTAACCCAACCCAACCCAACCTAACCTAACCCAACCTAACCCAACCCAACCTGACAATACAAGATGGCGGACAAGACAAAATGGCCGCCCTTCGATCGCTTCCCACCCCAAGCGAAGCGAGCTACCGAGCCGCGAAGCGGCTCGCTAGGGGGGTCCGGGGGGCGCGTAGCGCCCCCCGGGGGCGCGCCCAAAATTACGTCATTTTCCTAATTTTCAAAATCATGTCGGGCGCCAAAAGATGGCGGTGAACCATACAATTCCTAACCCAACCTAACCTAACCTAACCCAACCTAACCCAACCTCACCTGACAATACAAGATGGCAGACAAGACAGAATGGCCGCCCTTCGATCGCTTCCCACCCCAAGCGAAGCGAGCTACCGAGCCGCGAAGCGGCTCGCTAGGGGGGTCCGGGGGGCGCGTAGCGCCCCCCGGGGGCGCGCCCAAAATTACGTCATTTTCCTAATTTTCAAAATCATGTCGGGCGCCAAAAGATGGCGGTGAACCATACAATTCCTAACCCAACCTAACCTAACCTAACCCAACCTAACCCAACCCCACCTGACAATACAAGATGGCGGACAAGACAAAATGGCCGCCCTCCGATCGCTTCCCACCCCAAGCGAAGCGAGCTACCGAGCCGCGAAGCGGCTCGCTAGGGGGGTCCGGGGGGCGCGTAGCGCCCCCCGGGGGCGCGCCCAAAATTACGTCATTTTCCTAATTTTCAAAATCATGTCGGGAGCCAAAAGATGGCGGTGAACCATACAATTCCTAACCTAACCTAACCCAACCCAACCTAACCCAAGTGTAATTCCTGACCCAACCGCAATTCCTGACCCAAGTGCAATTTCTAAACGACGTGCAATTCCTGACCCAATCGCAATTCCTAACCCAAGTGTAATTTCTGACCCAGGTGCAATTCCTAACCGAAGTGCAATTTCTGACCGAACTGCAATTCCTAATCGAAGTGCAATTCCTAACCGAACCGCGATTTCTGACCGAACTGCAATTCCTAATCGAAGTGCAATTCCTAACCGAACCGCGATTTCTGACCGAACTGCAATTCCTAACCGAAGTGCAATTCCTGACCGAAGTGCAATTTCTGACCGAACCGCGATTTCTGACCGAACTGCAATTCCTGACCTAACCGGAAACAAGATGGCGACCGGAAACAAGATGGCGGAATTCAAGATGGCCGACACAGGCTAGAATCGGTTAGGTTAGGTTAGGTTAGGTTAGGTTAGGTTAGGTTAGGTTAGGTTAGGTTAGGTTAGGTTAGGTTAGGTTAGGTTAGGTTAGGTTAGGTTAGGTTAGGTTAGGTTAGGTTAGGTTAGGTTAGGTTAGGTTAGGTTAGGTTAGGTTAGGTTAGGTTAGGTTAGGTTAGGTTAGGTTAGGTTAGGTTAGGTTAGGTTAGGTTAGGTTAGGTTAGGTTATCCCCGTCTGCCGTCGGACGATTGAACCGGACTGGGGGGAGTTGGCAACAACATCCCCCCCCCCACCTTGACACCCCTCGAGGACCCCCTAACCCCCCCCCTAGTGGTGCCGCAGGGGAATATTACTTTGACGGTGGGGGTGGGGGGGGGGAAATGGGGTGGGGCTGATAGGGGACCCCCTCCCCCATCGAAATATATATTGCCCCCCCCCCCTTCCCCCCACACTTATGCTCCCCCCCTCAATATCTCGGCGGGGGGGGGAGGCCTTTGACTTTTTATTGCAGATTCGGATAGCCCTCCCCCTCCCCTTCAATTTCCACCCCCCACTTTCCCCCCCGCCCCTCTCCTTGGGGGTGTAATAATTAATTTGAGTTTCGAAAATTTCTGAAAATGGCCGTGAGGGCGTTGGGGGGGAGTTAGACCCTATCTTCATATGAAGTTTTCCTTTTAATTTATTTTTCCCCACCCCCCCCAGTGCCCAGAATTTTTTTTTTATTTTTCAATTTTTTTTTTTCCAAGTTTTTGACCCCCCCACCCCCCTCTGGGGGACATGTTTTCTAGACGTTTCAGACGATTCTGAATCGAATGCGCCGTTCGACAAATGACACTTTTTTTCATATTTTTGTGAGAAAATTTTCAAAGTCCCAGACCCCCCCACCCCCCCTTAGGGGACATGTTTTCTGGACGTTTCAGACGATTCCGAATCGATTGCGCCATACGACAGACGACACTTTTTTTCAATATTTCAAGATGGCGGATAGGACAAAATGGAGGATAAGACAATATAGTCGCATTCTGATCGCTTCCCACCCCAAGCGAAGCGAGCTGCCGAGCCGCGAAGCGGCTCGTCAGGGGGGTCCGGGGGGCGCGGAGCGCCCCCCGGGGGCGCGCCCAAAAAAAAGTCATTTTCCTATTTTTCAAAAATATGTCGGGCGCCAAAAGATGGCGTTGAACCATATAATTCCTAACCCAACCCAAGTGTAATTCCTAACCGGAAACAAGATGGCGGACCGGAAACAAGATGGCGACCGGAAACAAGATGGCGACCGGAAACAAGATGGCGACCGGAAACAAGATGGCGACCGGAAACAAGATGGCGGACCGGAAACAAGATGGCCGACCTAGGTCAGAATTGGTCAGAATAGCTTCGGTCAGAGTTGGTCAGCAAAGGTTCGGTCAGAAAAAGTTCGGTCAGAAGTGCCCGAAAACACGCCCGCCCCACAGGCTAGAATTGGTTAGGTTAGGTTAGGTTAGGTTATCCCCGTCTGCCGTCGGACGATTGAACCGGACTGGGGGGAGTTGGCAACAACATCCCCCCCCCCACCTTGACACCCCTCGAGGACCCCCTAACCCCCCCCCTAGTGGTGCCGCAGGGGAATATTACTTTGACGGTGGGGGTGGGGGGGGGGAAATGGGGTGGGGCTGATAGGGGACCCCCTCCCCCATCGAAATATATATTGCCCCCCCCCCCTTCCCCCCACACTTATGCTCCCCCCCTCAATATCTCGGCGGGGGGGGGAGGCCTTCGACTTTTTATTGCAGATTCGGATAGCCCTCCCCCTCCCCTTCAATTTCCACCCCCCACTTTCCCCCCCGCCCCTCTCCTTGGGGGTGTAATAATTAATTTGAGTTTCGAAAATTTCTGAAAATGGCCGTGAGGGCGTTGGGGGGGAGTTAGACCCTATCTTCATATGAAGTTTTCCTTTTAATTTATTTTTCCCCACCCCCCCCAGTGCCCAGAATTTTTTTTTTATTTTTCAATTTTTTTTTTTCCAAGTTTTTGACCCCCCCACCCCCCTCTGGGGGACATGTTTTCTAGACGTTTCAGACAATTCTGAATCGAATGCGCCGTTCGACAAATGACACTTTTTTTCATATTTTTGTGAGAAAATTTTCAAAGTCCCAGACCCCCCCACCCCCCCTTAGGGGACATGTTTTCTGGACGTTTCAGACGATTCCGAATCGATTGCGCCATACGACAGACGACACTTTTTTTCAATATTTCAAGATGGCGGATAGGACAAAATGGAGGATAAGACAATATAGTCGCATTCTGATCGCTTCCCACCCCAAGCGAAGCGAGCTGCCGAGCCGCGAAGCGGCTCGTCAGGGGGGTCCGGGGGGCGCGGAGCGCCCCCCGGGGGCGCGCCCAAAAAAAAGTCATTTTCCTATTTTTCAAAAATATGTCGGGCGCCAAAAGATGGCGTTGAACCATATAATTCCTAACCCAACCCAAGTGTAATTCCTAACCGGAAACAAGATGGCGGACCGGAAACAAGATGGCGACCGGAAACAAGATGGCGACCGGAAACAAGATGGCGACCGGAAACAAGATGGCGACCGGAAACAAGATGGCGGACCGGAAACAAGATGGCCGACCTAGGTCAGAATTGGTCAGAATAGCTTCGGTCAGAGTTGGTCAGCAAAGGTTCGGTCAGAAAAAGTTCGGTCAGAAGTGCCCGAAAACACGCCCGCCCCACAGGCTAGAATTGGTTAGGTTAGGTTATCCCCGTCTGCCGTCGGACGATTGAACCGGACTGGGGGGAGTTGGCAACAACATCCCCCCCCCCACCTTGACACCCCTCGAGGACCCCCTAACCCCCCCCCTAGTGGTGCCGCAGGGGAATATTACTTTGACGGTGGGGGGGGGGGGGGGGAAATGGGGTGGGGCTGATAGGGGACCCCCTCCCCCATCGAAATATATATTGCCCCCCCCCCCTTCCCCCCACACTTATGCTCCCCCCCTCAATATCTCGGCGGGGGGGGGAGGCCTTTGACTTTTTATTGCAGATTCGGATAGCCCTCCCCCTCCCCTTCAATTTCCACCCCCCACTTTCCCCCCCGCCCCTCTCCTTGGGGGTGTAATAATTAATTTGAGTTTCGAAAATTTCTGAAAATGGCCGTGAGGGCGTTGGGGGGGAGTTAGACCCTATCTTCATATGAAGTTTTCCTTTTAATTTATTTTTCCCCTCCCCCCCCAGTGCCCAGAATTTTTTTTTTATTTTTCAATTTTTTTTTTTCCAAGTTTTTGACCCCCCCACCCCCCTCTGGGGGACATGTTTTCTAGACGTTTCAGACGATTCTGAATCGAATGCGCCGTTCGACAAATGACACTTTTTTTCATATTTTTGTGAGAAAATTTTCAAAGTCCCAGACCCCCCCACCCCCCCTTAGGGGACATGTTTTCTGGACGTTTCAGACGATTCCGAATCGATTGCGCCATACGACAGACGACACTTTTTTTCAATATTTCAAGATGGCGGATAGGACAAAATGGAGGATAAGACAATATAGTCGCATTCTGATCGCTTCCCACCCCAAGCGAAGCGAGCTGCCGAGCCGCGAAGCGGCTCGTCAGGGGGGTCCGGGGGGCGCGGAGCGCCCCCCGGGGGCGCGCCCAAAAAAAAGTCATTTTCCTATTTTTCAAAAATATGTCGGGCGCCAAAAGATGGCGTTGAACCATATAATTCCTAACCCAACCCAAGTGTAATTCCTAACCGGAAACAAGATGGCGGACCGGAAACAAGATGGCGACCGGAAACAAGATGGCGACCGGAAACAAGATGGCGACCGGAAACAAGATGGCGGACCGGAAACAAGATGGCCGACCTAGGTCAGAATTGGTCAGAATAGCTTCGGTCAGAGTTGGTCAGCAAAGGTTCGGTCAGAAAAAGTTCGGTCAGAAGTGCCCGAAAACACGCCCGCCCCACAGGCTAGAATTGGTTAGGTTAGGTTAGGTTAGGTTAGGTTAGGTTATCCCCGTCTGCCGTCGGACGATTGAACCGGACTGGGGGGAGTTGGCAACAACATCCCCCCCCCCACCTTGACACCCCTCGAGGACCCCCTAACCCCCCCCCCTAGTGGTGCCGCAGGGGAATATTACTTTGACGGTGGGGGTGGGGGGGGGGAAATGGGGTGGGGCTGATAGGGGACCCCCTCCCCCATCGAAATATATATTGCCCCCCCCCCCCTTCCCCCCACACTTATGCTCCCCCCCTCAATATCTCGGCGGGGGGGGGAGGCCTTTGACTTTTTATTGCAGATTCGGATAGCCCTCCCCCTCCCCTTCAATTTCCACCCCCCACTTTCCCCCCCGCCCCTCTCCTTGGGGGTGTAATAATTAATTTGAGTTTCGAAAATTTCTGAAAATGGCCGTGAGGGCGTTGGGGGGGAGTTAGACCCTATCTTCATATGAAGTTTTCCTTTTAATTTATTTTTCCCCACCCCCCCCAGTGCCCAGAATTTTTTTTTTATTTTTCAATTTTTTTTTTTCCAAGTTTTTGACCCCCCCACCCCCCTCTGGGGGACATGTTTTCTAGACGTTTCAGACGATTCTGAATCGAATGCGCCGTTCGACAAATGACACTTTTTTTCATATTTTTGTGAGAAAATTTTCAAAGTCCCAGACCCCCCCACCCCCCCTTAGGGGACATGTTTTCTGGACGTTTCAGACGATTCCGAATCGATTGCGCCATACGACAGACGACACTTTTTTTCAATATTTCAAGATGGCGGATAGGACAAAATGGAGGATAAGACAATATAGTCGCATTCTGATCGCTTCCCACCCCAAGCGAAGCGAGCTGCCGAGCCGCGAAGCGGCTCGTCAGGGGGGTCCGGGGGGCGCGGAGCGCCCCCCGGGGGCGCGCCCAAAAAAAAGTCATTTTCCTATTTTTCAAAAATATGTCGGGCGCCAAAAGATGGCGTTGAACCATATAATTCCTAACCCAACCCAAGTGTAATTCCTAACCGGAAACAAGATGGCGGACCGGAAACAAGATGGCGACCGGAAACAAGATGGCGACCGGAAACAAGATGGCGACCGGAAACAAGATGGCGGACCGGAAACAAGATGGCCGACCTAGGTCAGAATTGGTCAGAATAGCTTCGGTCAGAGTTGGTCAGCAAAGGTTCGGTCAGAAAAAGTTCGGTCAGAAGTGCCCGAAAACACGCCCGCCCCACAGGCTAGAATTGGTTAGGTTAGGTTAGGTTAGGTTAGGTTAGGTTAGGTTATCCCCGTCTGCCGTCGGACGATTGAACCGGACTGGGGGGAGTTGGCAACAACATCCCCCCCCCCACCTTGACACCCCTCGAGGACCCCCTAACCCCCCCCCTAGTGGTGCCGCAGGGGAATATTACTTTGACGGTGGGGGTGGGGGGGGGGAAATGGGGTGGGGCTGATAGGGGACCCCCTCCCCCATCGAAATATATATTGCCCCCCCCCCCTTCCCCCCACACTTATGCTCCCCCCCTCAATATCTCGGCGGGGGGGGGAGGCCTTTGACTTTTTATTGCAGATTCGGATAGCCCCCCCCCTCCCCTTCAATTTCCACCCCCCACTTTCCCCCCCGCCCCTCTCCTTGGGGGTGTAATAATTAATTTGAGTTTCGAAAATTTCTGAAAATGGCCGTGAGGGCGTTGGGGGGGAGTTAGACCCTATCTTCATATGAAGTTTTCCTTTTAATTTATTTTTCCCCACCCCCCCCAGTGCCCAGAATTTTTTTTTTATTTTTCAATTTTTTTTTTTCCAAGTTTTTGACCCCCCCACCCCCCTCTGGGGGACATGTTTTCTAGACGTTTCAGACGATTCTGAATCGAATGCGCCGTTCGACAAATGACACTTTTTTTCATATTTTTGTGAGAAAATTTTCAAAGTCCCAGACCCCCCCACCCCCCCTTAGGGGACATGTTTTCTGGACGTTTCAGACGATTCCGAATCGATTGCGCCATACGACAGACGACACTTTTTTTCAATATTTCAAGATGGCGGATAGGACAAAATGGAGGATAAGACAATATAGTCGCATTCTGATCGCTTCCCACCCCAAGCGAAGCGAGCTGCCGAGCCGCGAAGCGGCTCGTCAGGGGGGTCCGGGGGGCGCGGAGCGCCCCCCGGGGGCGCGCCCAAAAAAAAGTCATTTTCCTATTTTTCAAAAATATGTCGGGCGCCAAAAGATGGCGTTGAACCATATAATTCCTAACCCAACCCAAGTGTAATTCCTAACCGGAAACAAGATGGCGGACCGGAAACAAGATGGCGACCGGAAACAAGATGGCGACCGGAAACAAGATGGCGACCGGAAACAAGATGGCGGACCGGAAACAAGATGGCCGACCTAGGTCAGAATTGGTCAGAATAGCTTCGGTCAGAGTTGGTCAGCAAAGGTTCGGTCAGAAAAAGTTCGGTCAGAAGTGCCCGAAAACACGCCCGCCCCACAGGCTAGAATTGGTTAGGTTAGGTTAGGTTAGGTTAGGTTAGGTTAGGTTATCCCCGTCTGCCGTCGGACGATTGAACCGGACTGGGGGGAGTTGGCAACAACATCCCCCCCCCCCCCCCTTGACACCCCTCGAGGACCCCCTAACCCCCCCCCTAGTGGTGCCGCAGGGGAATATTACTTTGACGGTGGGGGTGGGGGGGGGGAAATGGGGTGGGGCTGATAGGGGACCCCCTCCCCCATCGAAATATATATTGCCCCCCCCCCCTTCCCCCCACACTTATGCTCCCCCCCTCAATATCTCGGCGGGGGGGGGAGGCCTTTGACTTTTTATTGCAGATTCGGATAGCCCTCCCCCTCCCCTTCAATTTCCACCCCCCACTTTCCCCCCCGCCCCTCTCCTTGGGGGTGTAATAATTAATTTGAGTTTCGAAAATTTCTGAAAATGGCCGTGAGGGCGTTGGGGGGGAGTTAGACCCTATCTTCATATGAAGTTTTCCTTTTAATTTATTTTTCCCCACCCCCCCCAGTGCCCAGAATTTTTTTTTTATTTTTCAATTTTTTTTTTTCCAAGTTTTTGACCCCCCCACCCCCCTCTGGGGGACATGTTTTCTAGACGTTTCAGACGATTCTGAATCGAATGCGCCGTTCGACAAATGACACTTTTTTTCATATTTTTGTGAGAAAATTTTCAAAGTCCCAGACCCCCCCACCCCCCCTTAGGGGACATGTTTTCTGGACGTTTCAGACGATTCCGAATCGATTGCGCCATACGACAGACGACACTTTTTTTCAATATTTCAAGATGGCGGATAGGACAAAATGGAGGATAAGACAATATAGTCGCATTCTGATCGCTTCCCACCCCAAGCGAAGCGAGCTGCCGAGCCGCGAAGCGGCTCGTCAGGGGGGTCCGGGGGGCGCGGAGCGCCCCCCGGGGGCGCGCCCCAAAAAAAGTCATTTTCCTATTTTTCAAAAATATGTCGGGCGCCAAAAGATGGCGTTGAACCATATAATTCCTAACCCAACCCAAGTGTAATTCCTAACCGGAAACAAGATGGCGGACCGGAAACAAGATGGCGACCGGAAACAAGATGGCGACCGGAAACAAGATGGCGACCGGAAACAAGATGGCGGACCGGAAACAAGATGGCCGACCTAGGTCAGAATTGGTCAGAATAGCTTCGGTCAGAGTTGGTCAGCAAAGGTTCGGTCAGAAAAAGTTCGGTCAGAAGTGCCCGAAAACACGCCCGCCCCACAGGCTAGAATTGGTTAGGTTAGGTTAGGTTAGGTTAGGTTAGGTTAGGTTATCCCCGTCTGCCGTCGGACGATTGAACCGGACTGGGGGGAGTTGGCAACAACATCCCCCCCCCCACCTTGACACCCCTCGAGGACCCCCAAACCCCCCCCCTAGTGGTGCCGCAGGGGAATATTACTTTGACGGTGGGGGTGGGGGGGGGGAAATGGGGTGGGGCTGATAGGGGACCCCCTCCCCCATCGAAATATATATTGCCCCCCCCCCCCTTCCCCCCACACTTATGCTCCCCCCCTCAATATCTCGGCGGGGGGGGGAGGCCTTTGACTTTTTATTGCAGATTCGGATAGCCCTCCCCCTCCCCTTCAATTTCCACCCCCCACTTTCCCCCCCGCCCCTCTCCTTGGGGGTGTAATAATTAATTTGAGTTTCGAAAATTTCTGAAAATGGCCGTGAGGGCGTTGGGGGGGAGTTAGACCCTATCTTCATATGAAGTTTTCCTTTTAATTTATTTTTCCCCACCCCCCCCAGTGCCCAGAATTTTTTTTTTATTTTTCAATTTTTTTTTTTCCAAGTTTTTGACCCCCCCACCCCCCTCTGGGGGACATGTTTTCTAGACGTTTCAGACGATTCTGAATCGAATGCGCCGTTCGACAAATGACACTTTTTTTCATATTTTTGTGAGAAAATTTTCAAAGTCCCAGACCCCCCCACCCCCCCTTAGGGGACATGTTTTCTGGACGTTTCAGACGATTCCGAATCGATTGCGCCATACGACAGACGACACTTTTTTTCAATATTTCAAGATGGCGGATAGGACAAAATGGAGGATAAGACAATATAGTCGCATTCTGATCGCTTCCCACCCCAAGCGAAGCGAGCTGCCGAGCCGCGAAGCGGCTCGTCAGGGGGGTCCGGGGGGCGCGGAGCGCCCCCCGGGGGCGCGCCCAAAAAAAAGTCATTTTCCTATTTTTCAAAAATATGTCGGGCGCCAAAAGATGGCGTTGAACCATATAATTCCTAACCCAACCCAAGTGTAATTCCTAACCGGAAACAAGATGGCGGACCGGAAACAAGATGGCGACCGGAAACAAGATGGCGACCGGAAACAAGATGGCGACCGGAAACAAGATGGCGGACCGGAAACAAGATGGCCGACCTAGGTCAGAATTGGTCAGAATAGCTTCGGTCAGAGTTGGTCAGCAAAGGTTCGGTCAGAAAAAGTTCGGTCAGAAGTGCCCGAAAACACGCCCGCCCCACAGGCTAGAATTGGTTAGGTTAGGTTAGGTTAGGTTTGGTTAGGTTAGGTTATCCCCGTCTGCCGTCGGACGATTGAACCGGACTGGGGGGAGTTGGCAACAACATCCCCCCCCCCACCTTGACACCCCTCGAGGACCCCCTAACCCCCCCCCTAGTGGTGCCGCAGGGGAATATTACTTTGACGGTGGGGGGGGGGGGGGGGAAATGGGGTGGGGCTGATAGGGGACCCCCTCCCCCATCGAAATATATATTGCCCCCCCCCCCCTTCCCCCCACACTTATGCTCCCCCCCTCAATATCTCGGCGGGGGGGGGAGGCCTTTGACTTTTTATTGCAGATTCGGATAGCCCTCCCCCTCCCCTTCAATTTCCACCCCCCACTTTCCCCCCCGCCCCTCTCCTTGGGGGTGTAATAATTAATTTGAGTTTCGAAAATTTCTGAAAATGGCCGTGAGGGCGTTGGGGGGGAGTTAGACCCTATCTTCATATGAAGTTTTCCTTTTAATTTATTTTTCCCCACCCCCCCCAGTGCCCAGAATTTTTTTTTTATTTTTCAATTTTTTTTTTTCCAAGTTTTTGACCCCCCCACCCCCCTCTGGGGGACATGTTTTCTAGACGTTTCAGACGATTCTGAATCGAATGCGCCGTTCGACAAATGACACTTTTTTTCATATTTTTGTGAGAAAATTTTCAAAGTCCCAGACCCCCCCACCCCCCCTTAGGGGACATGTTTTCTGGACGTTTCAGACGATTCCGAATCGATTGCGCCATACGACAGACGACACTTTTTTTCAATATTTCAAGATGGCGGATAGGACAAAATGGAGGATAAGACAATATAGTCGCATTCTGATCGCTTCCCACCCCAAGCGAAGCGAGCTGCCGAGCCGCGAAGCGGCTCGTCAGGGGGGTCCGGGGGGCGCGGAGCGCCCCCCGGGGGCGCGCCCAAAAAAAAGTCATTTTCCTATTTTTCAAAAATATGTCGGGCGCCAAAAGATGGCGTTGAACCATATAATTCCTAACCCAACCCAAGTGTAATTCCTAACCGGAAACAAGATGGCGGACCGGAAACAAGATGGCGACCGGAAACAAGATGGCGACCGGAAACAAGATGGCGACCGGAAACAAGATGGCGGACCGGAAACAAGATGGCCGACCTAGGTCAGAATTGGTCAGAATAGCTTCGGTCAGAGTTGGTCAGCAAAGGTTCGGTCAGAAAAAGTTCGGTCAGAAGTGCCCGAAAACACGCCCGCCCCACAGGCTAGAATTGGTTAGGTTAGGTTAGGTTAGGTTAGGTTAGGTTAGGTTATCCCCGTCTGCCGTCGGACGATTGAACCGGACTGGGGGGAGTTGGCAACAACATCCCCCCCCCCACCTTGACACCCCTCGAGGACCCCCTAACCCCCCCCCTAGTGGTGCCGCAGGGGAATATTACTTTGACGGTGGGGGTGGGGGGGGGGAAATGGGGTGGGGCTGATAGGGGACCCCCTCCCCCATCGAAATATATATTGCCCCCCCCCCCTTCCCCCCACACTTATGCTCCCCCCCTCAATATCTCGGCGGGGGGGGGAGGCCTTTGACTTTTTATTGCAGATTCGGATAGCCCTCCCCCTCCCCTTCAATTTCCACCCCCCACTTTCCCCCCCGCCCCTCTCCTTGGGGGTGTAATAATTAATTTGAGTTTCGAAAATTTCTGAAAATGGCCGTGAGGGCGTTGGGGGGGAGTTAGACCCTATCTTCATATGAAGTTTTCCTTTTAATTTATTTTTCCCCACCCCCCCCAGTGCCCAGAATTTTTTTTTTATTTTTCAATTTTTTTTTTTCCAAGTTTTTGACCCCCCCACCCCCCTCTGGGGGACATGTTTTCTAGACGTTTCAGACGATTCTGAATCGAATGCGCCGTTCGACAAATGACACTTTTTTTCATATTTTTGTGAGAAAATTTTCAAAGTCCCAGACCCCCCCACCCCCCCTTAGGGGACATGTTTTCTGGACGTTTCAGACGATTCCGAATCGATTGCGCCATACGACAGACGACACTTTTTTTCAATATTTCAAGATGGCGGATAGGACAAAATGGAGGATAAGACAATATAGTCGCATTCTGATCGCTTCCCACCCCAAGCGAAGCGAGCTGCCGAGCCGCGAAGCGGCTCGTCAGGGGGGTCCGGGGGGCGCGGAGCGCCCCCCGGGGGCGCGCCCAAAAAAAAGTCATTTTCCTATTTTTCAAAAATATGTCGGGCGCCAAAAGATGGCGTTGAACCATATAATTCCTAACCCAACCCAAGTGTAATTCCTAACCGGAAACAAGATGGCGGACCGGAAACAAGATGGCGACCGGAAACAAGATGGCGACCGGAAACAAGATGGCGACCGGAAACAAGATGGCGGACCGGAAACAAGATGGCCGACCTAGGTCAGAATTGGTCAGAATAGCTTCGGTCAGAGTTGGTCAGCAAAGGTTCGGTCAGAAAAAGTTCGGTCAGAAGTGCCCGAAAACACGCCCGCCCCACAGGCTAGAATTGGTTAGGTTAGGTTAGGTTTGGTTAGGTTAGGTTAGGTTATCCCCGTCTGCCGTCGGACGATTGAACCGGACTGGGGGGAGTTGGCAACAACATCCCCCCCCCCACCTTGACACCCCTCGAGGACCCCCTACCCCCCCCCCTAGTGGTGCCGCAGGGGAATATTACTTTGACGGTGGGGGGGGGGGGGGGGAAATGGGGTGGGGCTGATAGGGGACCCCCTCCCCCATCGAAATATATATTGCCCCCCCCCCCTTCCCCCCACACTTATGCTCCCCCCCTCAATATCTCGGCGGGGGGGGGGAGGCCTTTGACTTTTTATTGCAGATTCGGATAGCCCTCCCCCTCCCCTTCAATTTCCACCCCCCACTTTCCCCCCCGCCCCTCTCCTTGGGGGTGTAATAATTAATTTGAGTTTCGAAAATTTCTGAAAATGGCCGTGAGGGCGTTGGGGGGGAGTTAGACCCTATCTTCATATGAAGTTTTCCTTTTAATTTATTTTTCCCCACCCCCCCCAGTGCCCAGAATTTTTTTTTTATTTTTCAATTTTTTTTTTTCCAAGTTTTTGACCCCCCCACCCCCCTCTGGGGGACATGTTTTCTAGACGTTTCAGACGATTCTGAATCGAATGCGCCGTTCGACAAATGACACTTTTTTTCATATTTTTGTGAGAAAATTTTCAAAGTCCCAGACCCCCCCACCCCCCCTTAGGGGACATGTTTTCTGGACGTTTCAGACGATTCCGAATCGATTGCGCCATACGACAGACGACACTTTTTTTCAATATTTCAAGATGGCGGATAGGACAAAATGGAGGATAAGACAATATAGTCGCATTCTGATCGCTTCCCACCCCAAGCGAAGCGAGCTGCCGAGCCGCGAAGCGGCTCGTCTGGGGGGTCGGGGGGGCGCGGAGCGCCCCCCGGGGGCGCGCCCAAAAAAAAGTCATTTTCCTATTTTTCAAAAATATGTCGGGCGCCAAAAGATGGCGTTGAACCATATAATTCCTAACCCAACCCAAGTGTAATTCCTAACCGGAAACAAGATGGCGGACCGGAAACAAGATGGCGACCGGAAACAAGATGGCGACCGGAAACAAGATGGCGACCGGAAACAAGATGGCGGACCGGAAACAAGATGGCCGACCTAGGTCAGAATTGGTCAGAATAGCTTCGGTCAGAGTTGGTCAGCAAAGGTTCGGTCAGAAAAAGTTCGGTCAGAAGTGCCCGAAAACACGCCCGCCCCACAGGCTAGAATTGGTTAGGTTAGGTTAGGTTAGGTTAGGTTAGGTTAGGTTATCCCCGTCTGCCGTCGGACGATTGAACCGGACTGGGGGGAGTTGGCAACAACATCCCCCCCCCCACCTTGACACCCCTCGAGGACCCCCTAACCCCCCCCCTAGTGGGGCCGCAGGGGAATATTACTTTGACGGGGGGGGGGGGGGGGGGGAAATGGGGTGGGGCTGATAGGGGACCCCCTCCCCCATCGAAATATATATTGCCCCCCCCCCCTTCCCCCCACACTTATGCTCCCCCCCTCAATATCTCGGCGGGGGGGGGAGGCCTTTGACTTTTTATTGCAGATTCGGATAGCCCTCCCCCTCCCCTTCAATTTCCACCCCCCACTTTCCCCCCCGCCCCTCTCCTTGGGGGTGTAATAATTAATTTGAGTTTCGAAAATTTCTGAAAATGGCCGTGAGGGCGTTGGGGGGGAGTTAGACCCTATCTTCATATGAAGTTTTCCTTTTAATTTATTTTTCCCCACCCCCCCCAGTGCCCAGAATTTTTTTTTTATTTTTCAATTTTTTTTTTTCCAAGTTTTTGACCCCCCCACCCCCCTCTGGGGGACATGTTTTCTAGACGTTTCAGACGATTCTGAATCGAATGCGCCGTTCGACAAATGACACTTTTTTTCATATTTTTGTGAGAAAATTTTCAAAGTCCCAGACCCCCCCACCCCCCCTTAGGGGACATGTTTTCTGGACGTTTCAGACGATTCCGAATCGATTGCGCCATACGACAGACGACACTTTTTTTCAATATTTCAAGATGGCGGATAGGACAAAATGGAGGATAAGACAATATAGTCGCATTCTGATCGCTTCCCACCCCAAGCGAAGCGAGCTGCCGAGCCGCGAAGCGGCTCGTCAGGGGGGTCCGGGGGGCGCGGAGCGCCCCCCGGGGGCGCGCCCAAAAAAAAGTCATTTTCCTATTTTTCAAAAATATGTCGGGCGCCAAAAGATGGCGTTGAACCATATAATTCCTAACCCAACCCAAGTGTAATTCCTAACCGGAAACAAGATGGCGGACCGGAAACAAGATGGCGACCGGAAACAAGATGGCGACCGGAAACAAGATGGCGACCGGAAACAAGATGGCGGACCGGAAACAAGATGGCCGACCTAGGTCAGAATTGGTCAGAATAGCTTCGGTCAGAGTTGGTCAGCAAAGGTTCGGTCAGAAAAAGTTCGGTCAGAAGTGCCCGAAAACACGCCCGCCCCACAGGCTAGAATTGGTTAGGTTAGGTTAGGTTAGGTTAGGTTAGGTTAGGTTAGGTTAGGTTAGGTTAGGTTAGGTTAGGTTAGGTTAGGTTAGGTTAGGTTAGGTTAGGTTAGGTTAGGTTAGGTTAGGTTAGGTTAGGTTAGGTTAGGTTAGGTTAGGTTAGGTTAGGTTAGGTTAGGTTAGGTTAGGTTAGGTTAGGTTAGGTTAGGTTAGGTTAGGTTAGGTTAGGTTAGGTTAGGTTAGGTTAGGTTAGGTTAGGTTAGGTTAGGTTAGGTTAGGTTAGGTTAGGTTAGGTTAGGTTAGGTTAGGTTAGGTTAGGTTAGGTTAGGTTAGGTTAGGTTAGGTTAGGTTAGGTTAGGTTAGGTTAGGTTAGGTTAGGTTAGGTTAGGTTAGGTTAGGTTAGGTTAGGTTAGGTTAGGTTAGGTTAGGTTAGGTTAGGTTAGGTTAGGTTAGGTTAGGTTAGGTTAGGTTAGGTTAGGTTAGGTTAGGTTAGGTTAGGTTAGGTTAGGTTAGGTTAGGTTAGGTTAGGTTAGGTTAGGTTAGGTTAGGTTAGGTTAGGTTAGGTTAGGTTAGGTTAGGTTAGGTTAGGTTAGGTTAGGTTAGGTTAGGTTAGGTTAGGTTAGGTTAGGTTAGGTTAGGTTAGGTTAGGTTAGGTTAGGTTAGGTTAGGTTAGGTTAGGTTAGGTTAGGTTAGGTTAGGTTAGGTTAGGTTAGGTTAGGTTAGGTTAGGTTAGGTTAGGTTAGGTTAGGTTAGGTTAGGTTAGGTTAGGTTAGGTTAGGTTAGGTTAGGTTAGGTTAGGTTAGGTTAGGTTAGGTTAGGTTAGGTTAGGTTAGGTTAGGTTAGGTTAGGTTAGGTTAGGTTAGGTTAGGTTAGGTTAGGTTAGGTTAGGTTAGGTTAGGTTAGGTTAGGTTAGGTTAGGTTAGGTTAGGTTAGGTTAGGTTAGGTTAGGTTAGGTTAGGTTAGGTTAGGTTAGGTTAGGTTAGGTTAGGTTAGGTTAGGTTAGGTTAGGTTAGGTTAGGTTAGGTTAGGTTAGGTTAGGTTAGGTTAGGTTAGGTTAGGTTAGGTTAGGTTAGGTTAGGTTAGGTTAGGTTAGGTTAGGTTAGGTTAGGTTAGGTTAGGTTAGGTTAGGTTAGGTTAGGTTAGGTTAGGTTAGGTTAGGTTAGGTTAGGTTAGGTTAGGTTAGGTTAGGTTAGGTTAGGTTAGGTTAGGTTAGGTTAGGTTAGGTTAGGTTAGGTTAGGTTAGGTTAGGTTAGGTTAGGTTAGGTTAGGTTAGGTTAGGTTAGGTTAGGTTAGGTTAGGTTAGGTTAGGTTAGGTTAGGTTAGGTTAGGTTAGGTTAGGTTAGGTTAGGTTAGGTTAGGTTAGGTTAGGTTAGGTTAGGTTAGGTTAGGTTAGGTTAGGTTAGGTTAGGTTAGGTTAGGTTAGGTTAGGTTAGGTTAGGTTAGGTTAGGTTAGGTTAGGTTAGGTTAGGTTAGGTTAGGTTAGGTTAGGTTAGGTTAGGTTAGGTTAGGTTAGGTTAGGTTAGGTTAGGTTAGGTTAGGTTAGGTTAGGTTAGGTTAGGTTAGGTTAGGTTAGGTTAGGTTAGGTTAGGTTAGGTTAGGTTAGGTTAGGT